>OY728142.1:1801230916-1803730916 GCA_963277665.1 Viscum album
TTTTCATATCATTTCTTTGAGGATCCTTAATTTTATCCACAATGGATAGTTGAGAAATCATTTGAGTATGGATTGATGATTTCCCTCCCTTAACAAGATGGTAGTGGATTGATCGGTCCCAATCCTTGATGAGATCTTACCATATTCACTGGGTAATATTAATCTCCTTCTATGTGAATATATATTTGAGACTTTTTGATCAGTATATTTCCCATAGTTCCTCCAATAGTGATAATGCCACCAGATTATCAATGCAAGGATTAGAACTACTAACTCTGGATCATGCATAGGATAGTTTTTGTCATGAATTTTAAACTTCTTTGAGGAATAATATATCAATTTATCATTTTTATCATTAAACATCTTAAAACATTCATTAGAAGCATGGTTTTACACCAAAATGATTTTTGTACATTTCTGGAGTGTGAGTACTAGTGCAGTGATAAGCCTCTTTTTTAGCTCTTTAATGCTTTCCTCACATTCTTTAGTCCATACACACTTCACTCCATTCTATGTCAGCCTAGTTATTGGGTTTGAAAATCATGATAATTTATTCCTAGATCATCGGTAATAATCACCTAGACCAAAAATGTTGTGGATCACCATTAAAGATGTTTTCATGGACCACTCTTCAATTGACTTGGTCTTAGAAGGGTCCACTGATGTTCCTTCACTAGTAATAACATTCCTCAAGAATGACACATCTTCTATTCAGAACTCACATTAACTATACATTTCTTATTATTCTTCCTTCACAATATCTTAAGTACAATATTAAAATGCTCATCGTGCTCATCCTTGCCCTTTGAGTATATCAGAATATCATTCATAAAGACCACAACAAATTTGTTTGGATAATTTATAAAGACTCTATTTTTTAAATCCAAGAAAATGGCTGGAGAATTAGTGAGTCCAAATTGGATCAATATGAATGCTGGTGGAAAATTCCATGCCCTAGAATGCATGAAAAGATTTAAGGATGGTTCAAATGCAGACTCCAGTGGCCTTGAATTTTGGGTAAATCATCAAAGGGGTATGTTTCACAAAGGTCCTTTGTAAAAAAGATTCATGTACTAGATCAAAAACAAATATCCTTCACGGACTAGCTCGTAAATGTATCACCTTCGCAGAATCCATCCCCCTTCATGGACCAGCTCCCAAATGGATCTCATTTACAACATCCAACTCGCTTCACAGACTAGATTGCAAACAGATCTCTTTTGTGGCATCTATCTCCCTTTCTAGATGATCCCACAAACATATTTCCTTCACAACATCACTTCACCTTCATGATCTGATAGTGAATTTATATCCTCTACAGCATCACCTTTTCTTCATAGTGAATTATTGTTCATCATGGACACCTCTACTAAACCCGCCGACCTTTGTTTCCTATAAATAGAGGGATGACCCTTACCCAAAACATTGTTACTCAAACATTTAACCTACCTAGATATCATTTTTAAAATCTATTTATGATTCAAAAGCTGCATCACCAAAGGTACATAGGATATGTGTGTATTAACTCTTTTGATTCTTGATGGCTCTTGCTTAAGGTGGGGATGCCCTTCCTGAAGTCCTTCACCCTTCATGAAGGAGGGAGACCCTTTGAGTTTCTCGAGGATCGGCGAATCATTAAACCTTTGTGGTGAACTCTTCAAATTAAGATATCTTCGCTAAAAAAATCCCTATTTTAACCAATCCTTTCTTTCGTAAAGCACCTGTCCTTCACAAAGCCCCTCTTCTTCACAAATCTGATCTCTGTAAAACCTTTCACTTCATGAACCCTTCTCTCATGAAGCCCTCAAGGACCGTGTGGAGTGATTTCATGGTTACTAAAGTTGGGTATCATACAATGTTGTGCTACCTCATTCTTCTTCACATAGGCATGATAAATTCTGTTTCATCTTCTTATATCAATGATAACATGGACCCCTCGATCGACCATTCCACATCACTCCATTCAGGCATTTCTTGTTCCTTCCCTACCACAAGTGAGGGTTAGTATGAGTTATTTATGTCCAAGAGATGAGGAGTGAGTCGTCATTATCTCGACATCATGACATTAAACTAACAAAAACCTTATTTGTGCATCGGGTATACCCTGCATAATCCCTTACACACACCATGATATGCTATTTCTTGTATGATGGCCATATCCTCCTCATATATCTAGAAACCATCCTTGGGTTTCTAGCCATGCATAAGCACCACAACATCCCTCCCAGCTGCACCTTTCACAATAAGATCGTGAGGCCTGCTGCTACAAGTTGTTTCTTACACCGACCATGAATCACATATTTATAGAGTAAGTATGGACCATGACATCCTCTTTGGTATTCTAGCCATGCGTAATATCCAGCATGACAATGGGCTACTTACCATGCTTAATCCCCATGACCCCATTTGGGAAAACTATAGGGAATTTGATTCCCTACCATGAGGATACATAGGAAGACTCTCTGAGGTTCTAGTCCATCACTAAGCGTTTTCATCCATTTCATATAGGTTTGTTGCTCGTCTCGCATGATGTCAAACTATATTCAAAAAATATGTGGGTTTTGATTACTATTTTCCTGGCGGGGTATATAGGATGCCTCCATGAAGATCATCCCTAATCAATGGTAATGTTCGGTTCTCCCTCACAGGGATGTGCCCTATTGACATGGAATCATCCCTCTCTCGGAAAAATCTCCTCGATCCACCACCACAAGACATTCTGATCCCCCTGGGATGGTAACCATGCGTAGGCCCCATCATGTCTATATATCGATGTCCTTTGTGTACATCCCAGTTCTATTCCCCATCCTAAACTACGTAGACTTCTATTTCCTTCCATGAGGATATATAGGAAGCCCTTCAGAGGTTCAAGACCATCATTAATTTATCATCATGATCCCTCCCTTCATCCATTGTGTTTCAGAAAGATTATGCCTCAACCAAAAGTTCCACTTCCTTTGGGTCCCATCCATGCATACATTTTCATGAGCCGCCACCTCTTGTGACTCATCACCTAACTCCTGAACGATGAGGACTTTGATACCTGCCTCCCATGAAGGGTACATAGAAAACCTCCCGGAGGTTCGAGACCAACACTGACATATTCATGTCAATTTTTCACCCTTTATATCATCCAGTTCATCGAATCATCAATCATCCACCCTAATTCTTGCTCTGGCTGCCACATCCTGGTGGTATCACACTATCCATATGTTATTCTTATCATGAATAATCTCTAACCATCAACCCCATCCCCCACCCTTATCACGGTGGGGTAGCATTATCCACATGGGCCATATTAGTGCCAAATCCCCAAATTATCCATCTTGAACTACGTGGGTTTAATCCCTATCATCTTCATATGGTATGTAGTAAGCCTCATTGAGGATCAATGCCAGCTAGTGGTACAACTTGGTGTTCCCCCTCTTTGGGGTCCACCTTCCCTAATCGGCCTCTAATGGTGTCTAGATCAAACTTTATAGTGTAAAATATTCTCTTTTTTATGGACACACCATACTGGGCCTGTAATCAATGGGAATTATAATGCATCCATCTATTAAACACTCTTGGTTTCCCATAGGTATTTACTCATCTAGTATACATTTAACAGGTTTTTGACCTGTCCAATCTATATCTACTAGATGTAAAAATCACGGAATACCCCGTGTTAAACATGGGTATCCAAGGAAAAACTCTAAGATATGCGTTTGGAATAATATAACACATAATCAATGTGGGAAATCCTTGAGTTTTTTGACCCCTTGGGAAGACCTATGGTGACAAAGATTACACGTGTTACATTTTTTCAGCATCAAGACACACCACATATGCATCAACATGGCTACTCTCCTAACTGAAGGTTGCTTCCCCGAAATGAACCTTTAAAATTTCCTTCAGGAATAGGTGTAATTAACCAGAATCCACAATGATATGGAACATGGAATGAGTTTCACAAGACATTCATTAATCTATGAGCGAGACTCGGACTAGGTGATGAGTTCTAAGGAGGAATCCATGAAAGTAGAAACAAACACCCCATCATCCCATTTTGATCAAAGAGACAACACTACTGAAGAGGTGATGGATTCTACCCACCTTTTCAAAGATGGAATGTGGGGTACAATGCAACCGTTAGTGAGAATCAACAAATGCACAACATGGGTTCCCTAGTGAATAGTGTTGGAAATAGAAATTGTGAACCCAATGTGAATCTCTTCTCCTCAACATGGTACTTACTAGAATTAGAGACATCATCAGACGAGTGTATCACCGAATTCCGATATTTGATGCTAGGTCCCTCAAATAAAATAGTGTTTATGGTGTGAAACTTAACAGAATATGGGGCATTCAATCCCTAGGAATTCTGGTCTATGATATCATCATTGTGGATCTTTCTCCATGACTATAGAAGACTGAATAATGCAGGGGCGCTGATCATTTATTTCATCAGATATGTATTCATGGATGAATCTCCTTGTTTTTTAGGACCCAATCTATAGTTACAGATAACCAATCTCCCCCAACCCACAGATGTAGGGGAAAGAGTAATGATGCTACGAAATTTTTGAATCACACCACCTCCACCATAAAAGCTTTGGCGACTACAAATACTTGGCCCCCACTCGCCATCTCACCCTCAGATTTTACTCAAAGGTGGGTGATAGAAACTCTTGTTTGGCTATATGAACAAGATTGGATAATCCCAACGTGGAATATGGACCGCTGAGATTTGGAGGCCACTGTACCTCAAAATCACTACCACCCCAAGGGCTGCACAGGGAGGCACTGCTCTCCACATCATCATTCAATCATTTTTGAGATCCTCTTTCAGAGCACTCCTATGATTCACTCCCTTACTCCGAAAAATTAAGGCTCACTAGAGTCAGCTCGGTGATGAATTCATCCAAGGATCCATGAAGGAGGGATCCCACTAGGCCACGAAAATGTTCCCATATGGCCCCATAGCCCAATGATTAGCTATCAACACCTATTCTTAGCTAACCCTAGTTCGGCTGACCCAACACCAAAGTTAGGAACAAGCCTTGGAAGATGCCCATTAGGGGGAGCCATCTTCCACCACATCAGGGGACCATTCCACCATCAATTCACACTATCTATCCCATGGTACTATAGAGTAGGGTACCTTCCACACCCGATCGAGATTGAGGCCCAAGATACCCCTTGGCCGAGCTGAGTTGACTCTTTCAGTCACCACAAAAGCATCATCAATCACGGGCTGACCCGAGACAATGACATTTGGTATGAAGCCCCTCCCCATCTCATCACTAGCCAGAGTGGATTTACTCCTCATATTATCAATGTAGAGTAATGAGGTCCTCCCCGTGACAATGATCCCAGGTATAATGGTTTTCCACATGTTTTAGGTCATCAACTTGATGGTCCTTCTCACATCATCAACAGCTCTGGAATATTCCCTCCCTATAGCAGTACAGATCAGAGTGAAAGTCATTCCCACTCCATCACCTTTCAGCAAGGAGGTCCTCCCCATGTTCTCACTAACTCTAGAGGAGGTCCTCCCTGAATGAAAACTCTTTATCATGGAGGCCCTCCCCATGCAATAGGTAATATACAAGGAGGTCCTCCTAGTGTTCCATTAGATAGATTCCTAGGAGTTGCTCACACCACCAATCATAGTAGAGGTCATATCCTCTCTAATAACAATAGACATGAAGGTACTCCTCATGTCACAACCAGCCCACACAGAATATCTCTTAGTTTCGAAGATCCCCCTTTCCCTGATGAATAATTTCGTGGTAGGAGGGAGAATCATCACCTCTAATGAAATATTCCTAAGAAGTGACAGATCAGTATTTGTCCTATCTGGTTCTTATATTATAAAGTGGATTATGACTCCATGATGGATCCTTCACCACGATCCTCCATGTCGGGGTTTGGGGAAGGAACTTAGGTTGTCATATTCATCTTCCTAGAAAGAGAGATACATTAGATCCCTGAATCCCTCCAATAATACATACATGAGGAAGGATAATTGGCTCTTTTCTAGGACCTCTCTATGGAGACTTCTCAACTATCACCCTATTCATTCTCTAACTTGATATGAGATAATGGGGGTTTGTATAGGGTCTGGAAGATGAGGACTGAAAACCAAATATGATACACATAACCACCACCATTGCACTGGAAGTAGAAGTAAGCACCCCATACTAAAGAGATGTGGTGATACAATCAGTAAAGTCCCTAGGAGACATCCTAGTATGTAGTGGTTTGTCATCTCGTGCAACATTATCCCCACTAATTAGTCCACCGACAAGAAAACTGGTATCAATGTCATTATCGGTTCCATAATCAATCTAATTGATGAATGTGGAAATAAGAATCCCAATACCATTGTCAAGTGAAGGATCATGTGGGATATTCTTACTGCAGACCACTTCCCTGAGATTTTTTGGCTTATTGAAATTACAGAATTTGGAATCCTGGATTCCCACGACCAAGATGAAGTCATCTGTCTTTGTTTAATCCTAGGAATGATGCATTCATGCCTCCTCCATTTTCAGGTGTCCAATATAAAGTGTCAAGAGCACTGTGGGAGCCTTGTCCAGTAATTAAACTTTGTCATGTTAGCCGCACTCCCCATGACCTAGCTCTCTACATCATCCAATTATCATTGGATCCTTCATAAATGATGTGTTTAGATCTTCCTTATGCTTCATAAAGTTATAGTTGAGGATTATGTGTGTGTGCAGGTATGTGGTAGGAGATAGTATACATCCTTTCACATTATCCTGATTCTACGACAACCCAACTCCCCTGCTGATATAAAGGATATTCCATCAGGCACAGTCATAGTATTCATGGATGAGAACACATAGAAAGAGGTTTAGATGGGAATCCTTGAAGTGAAACTACCCTCTGGGATATTACCACATCTGTTGAATCGTCCATGAGTTTTCAATCTTCAACATTGACATTTACTCAGCTTCGTCGATCCCACTGAGTTATTACCTTTTGTTTGAGACCCCAATAAGGGAAAAGGACCTCTAGAGATGTTAAGCCATTTAACCAATCTAGTTTAGCACTGAAGGCAGATGATGATCCTAAAAATACCGCTTTGCACCAAAATCCTAAGAGAAAAAATGGATTGTCCCTGATCTCCTTGTGGAACATCCAGAAGAGTGGTTTTTGTATTATGGTGATACTTGATTGGGGTAGCAAGGGGAGGTAAATCTCCTTCCTAGTGAGTTATCTATTTGAGATCTGGAAAACACTTTCCATCTAGATAGGGTGGATGCCAGAGCCTACAGTAAGTGAGCAAGGTATGCATCTATAAATATGCCTGATCTGCATGAGACTCTTCCCTAATATCCGACTCTATAGTTCATTCTCTCAGATGCCTCCCAGTTGGATCAACATGTTCTTCCTATAGCTACTCCATAGGTTAATACACTAACAGCCCCCCACCATGTTCTTCCACCAGGAACCCCATGAGCTACTTGACCCACCTTTCACGTTGAAGATCCATCCATCACGTTGGTTGTTAAGAATCTTGATCATAATAGGAATTCCCCTATGGTCAATCTGATCGATTCTCTCATTTCCAATCTTGAGGGTCTTGAGACCTGGTAGGTGGAAAACCCACCCAATGGAAAGATGTACCTGACATGGTTTGATGATATTCTAGCACCCTCAGATTTTAGGTACCCTACATTCTCAAATTATAATAGGATGGGTGATCCAATACAACACTTTACCAACTTCATCTCAATTTGTAAACCTATGATAGGGACACCAACCGAGTAGGAGGCCACCATGATTCGGTTCTTTGTATAGACACTGGAAGGGCCTGCATTTTTCTGATACAACAATTTACCCATTGGGTCCAAAATGGGTTTAGAGGATCTCTACAAGCATTTCTTGTATAAGTTCATCTCCAATACTCATAGGACAAGTATTTATAACCACATAAAGTAAAATAAAAGGCTATATGAGTGTGTTGTAGACTTTTTATTCTAGTACAAGGGCCTGACATATTCACTTCACATGCTCATTGCCTTCCACAACTCTAGCAAGAATAGAAAATAAGGCCGAGACCACTAGTTTTGCACAGGTAGAGTCCCCCGGACTGTAGAATGTTACCAAGAGGGACTCTTCCATAGCCTCCATATTAGAATTTACCACCACATAATTAGTAGTTTCCATCACATAAGGCACCACCACAAACTTGGTGAGATAACCTGGTTCTATCGCTTCACCAGGCTCTTTCTCCTCCTCAGGGCCAAGCTCCTAGTGTCCCTTTACCAGATCAGAGAAACTAGAAATAATCATTAGATTAATATCAAGTTTTGGGTTATTTATAAATCAATATAGATTAGGGCATCCTTTAGTCTTCGGAATATAGGAGGCCCAAGGAGGCATATCTCATTGATTGCACCAATTACTACCCCTATCACTAGTTCTTTAGAAACAACCTCAATAAATGCTATGTGTTTAAGGATTGGCTCCGGGACCAGGTTGAAAAAAGTATAATTGGATTGGGAATGGACTCAGAACATGCGTAATGTGTGTCTTCAATGCCTGATAGGGACAATGAGGGTGAATGGTAGTAGGACTCCAGTTTTAAAATTCAGAAGTATAGTGACTGGATGGATCACATGGTCGTCTCTCGCAAACATGGTATCATCCATTACCATTTTATTTATCTAGTGCTTTCCGAGGCCATCACCCCTCCTCCCACTTCCATTTCTACATCATCTTCTCAGTCATCCACCTCTTAGAGGGGAAGTATCTGACAATGGATGGGTGAGAAAAGTCCACCACCAATTCTGAAACAATCCCACACACTCAGTGACTTGATGGTTTTGGGGATGCAGATTACCCCCGTATTTAACCCAGCAATGTGAGATTATTCTAGTTACTACTAGGAGTATGCCTCGGTAAACACCGTCATGTTGGGGACCCTTATATGGTTCCTGACATTGAGGAACACCATTAAGACACTCCTAATATCCCCAGTCGATTCCAGCACTTATGAAAACATTGATATGTGAATTGTCAAGAATGTGACTGCTAGTGCCTCCAACTAAGCATTGTGTGCTACTGATACTAGAAAATTGATTCATTATAGAGATCATCATGCACAATCCTCTCATTATTTCCCATCAGATTCACTCCCACCACTCTCTATGATGATCGATCAGGCAGAGATGCCACGACTACGATATCATCACTCGCATTAGTTGTGGATGGGTCTTTGTTATATACATGTCATGTATTAGTAATTTTATGTGGTTATACTAGTGATAAGTGTAATACCCATAAAACCATCCAAAATCATCCAATTAGATTAGTAGTACCCATCATACCCCCATCCACAGTGTTAGCTCCTATCAGCAGAAATGTGCACATGGTATGGAAGTATGATGCACATAAGAATCTCACCATCATCCCTGCAAATCTCTCAATTCTTTATCCTATACTCCTGTATGAGGATATGCTTGATTCCCTTATATAGTATTTAAGAATCCCCCTCCAGTTAGTAAAAGAGGTAGCATCTATAGAATCCTACCATGTTGAAGAATTCTAGAATGGGGAATTTCAGGATATAATTTCGTTCTCTGGAGAATATGAAGGTTCCCCTATGGAGGGGCACATCCCCCCATTTTACATCACTATCAATTTCAATGGCATGGAAATTAGTTACTATCTTGTTGATATAGGTTCTAGGATAAATATCATCCTAAAACGGATGCTCTGAAAGTTGGGACTATCTCAAATATATCTAAATACCTATAACATAAATATTCAAGGTTATGTTAGGAATAAGCAGACACAAGTCAGAATAATCCTTATGAAGACCCTATTTAATGGCCTGGTTACTAGAACCGAGTTTACGGTTTTCTGCCAGGATACATCTTAAAACACATTGATGGGTAGACCCTAGATCCACTTGCATGTGGCAGTTCCATCATCCTATCACCAGTGCCTCATGTACTCACTCAAGGGTTGGGCAATGGTACTCTAGGGTGATGAATCTCCATTTTCCTATTTTTAATCCAACTTCATAGATGAAATAAACTATAAAAGAAAAGAAAAGAATGTTTAGTCCAATGAGGTTGTTCACACTACGGATGTGGATGATCTATGGATAGACTTGGACCATGCCTTCATCCTCCCAATCCATCAGTTGGAATCCCCAACCCCATATATGGAACATTGTTTTTTCATCTCTAGGATGAGGGGAAAACATGTCCCCCAATATAAGAAACATCATAGGATCACTTTGTACTCCTACACGAAATAGCCTCAAGTGATTCCATAGCCCCTTACTCATATAAGATATCGAGATTATCTACCAATGGAAATGACAATACACCATATTTTATTATTTTACTGGGTTGGTATGAACTGAGATAAGCTAACATACCACTACTTATTTGATATTATAGATCATGGACCCTTGGGTCGAAGTCATAATGGGATCAGATCGACAACCTTTTCCACCATGGTTTCACCAGTGCAGGAACCTCCCAATGAAGATTCCATTGTCACATAGGTCAACACCAACATTATTTCAGGGTCATCCAACTTAGAGGAATTATTACATACTAATGATACTCTCACTAATAATTATCAATAAGATTTGAAATATTCTATTACAACATTCTAGGAAGGTGTCTCCACTATCATTGATGAGTTGGTATAGGCGAATCTCGGTATCGAGGAAGACTTGAGGCCAACACTGATAAACACACCCATGTCAGTAGAAGAGAAAAAAAAGTATGTGGATTTCCTAAAGCGACATCAAGATGTATTCACTTGGAGCTATGATGAAATGAAAAAATTGGATCCTTAAGTCACAATGACCCGACTTGGTCTCCTGATAATCTATTACAGAAAAAAGCCCCCCAAAAAGATGCACCCCTCTTATAGTTCCATGGTTGAGGCCAAAGATGATAAAATCATTAAATACAAATTCATCATTGAAGTCCAGTACCCAAGATGGATGGACAGCATCATTGCTTTTATAACTAATAATTGATATATTAGAGTCTGTATTGACTTACAAGACCTAAACTGATACTTTCTGAAGGGTGAATTTTCCCTTCCTATAACAAAGCTATTGATCAATGCTACAACTGGGTTCCCAGTTATATCCTTCATGGATGGGTATTATGGACACAACTAGATCTGAATGTATCTCATGGATGAAGAGTCTACCAACTTCAGAGCACCACAAAGTACACATTGTTACCAAGTAATTCCTTTTAGTTTGAAAAATTAGGGTTCCACCAATCAGTCTTCCATGCACCACATATTCAAGACAATCCTCAGAACATTGGTGGAATTCTATGTGGATGATGTAGTGGTAATGTGCTAGCATATTCAGGACCATCAAATAGATATTGAGAAAGTGTTCAGTTTCCTTTGCTCCCAGCATCTAAAGATAAACCCCTTGAAGTGTTCCTTGGAGTCACCTCTGGAAAGTTTTTCGATTTTTTCGTTAGATATAGAGGCATTAATATCAATCCAAAGAATATTTAGGCTATCAGTCAGATTCCACATTTGATAAACCTCTGAGAGCATTGACATTTTCAAATACACATAGCCTATAAACTCTGATTCATTGTGAATTTGGTTAAAAATTGTATGAACTTTTCCCGAATCATGAAGAAAGGTGCTGACTACCAGTTGGATGACGAGTGTGAGGCCACTATTGAGGAGATCAAGAAATAATTTCTATAGCCTCTAGTTGCGATGAAACCAGTCTCTAGAAATATACGAGTCCATTATGTTCCCTCCATGGAACGGTATTTTAACACCCTTCATTCCTCGAAGAACAATGAGGGTACATTGAATAGTCTATACTTTCTCATTTTCATTCTCCTAAATACAGAGACAAACTATTCCTTTATCGAGAAGAGCTACATCATGATGGTATTCAAAGTCCAAAAATTGAGATATTACCAGCAACACAATGAGATACAACAGATATGTCACGTAGACCCACTGATTTATATTATGAACTCTCCCATGTTGACAGGAATTCAAGCTCGGTGGGCAGTGATCCTTCATCAATTAGAAAATAAGATGGTAATTTTGAGAACTATCAAAGGATATGAACTAGAATATTTCCTCACCCCCATCTAGGCCATGTAGTGCAATATAAATACCTTGATGTTCCGGACGATACAATCATATCAATGGATGAATCCATGTCATTTTGGCAGTTAAAAATACATGGTTGTTCCTGTATCCCAACAGAAAAGACGATCAATGATCCCAGACTTAGCAGAGTAGGCCTAGGTAGCTTCTTCATCAGGCCTTCACCGACTATCTTTCTCCATTCATTTCTATTACTAGAGGAATGAACCAAAAATATGGTAGTGTATCTGGATCTCATCACTAGTTTTGAGCTAGCCTTTATGATTGATATTCCCCACCTACATGTGATGTGGGACTTTGAGCTCGCCATAAAATATATTAACGGTGACTATTTCATCAAATATCTGGGGCTCGTACCCTTTTTAGAGCATGATTTCCATCTAATTTCCTAGTCTCATTCACAACCTAACAAAAGTTTCATTCTTTGATCACAGAATGTTCGAGATGATGCCTTGTCCAGCCGTGCTACCTCTCTCATAGATCCCGATCAGGATGATTTGATCATCCATGTGGAACATCGAAGAGTCATCAATCCTGTTACCATGAAGGGTGTTGTCCAGTAGGTGAGTCATATCGCCGCTGGTGCCTCCATATCGTGACCTTTAGGCCCTCGACCACAGAATAAGAGACCCTTGATTGGATGACTCCATTCATTGGGTACCTGAAACATGAAAATATACCAAATAAGCAGAGAGAAATGTGAGTGGATCCATTGGCGTGTAGTATAGTTTTCCCTCCAGTGTGGTCCCATCTTGATACAGATCCAATAAATATTTGGGTTCTATGGAGTTATCCTTCATTATATTTATAAAGATGAGATTCCCTACGATATGCAGGAAGTTCATGCCAGTTCTTGCGGAGCTCATCAAGTAGGGTTGAAGCTCTCCCACCAGATCTGATGGGTGTGATACTTCTACCCCACTATAGTCCATGACTGCATTGTGTTTACTAAGAGGTTCCACCCATGTTAGATCGATGCTAACATTGTGCATCGACCACCAAGGACTCTTTATACTACCAATTACTCTTTCCCATTTCACTACGGGGACTCGATGTTGTGGGGTCATATCCAGCTATGACGACTCACTAGTGAAGGTTTATCGTGACTATCAAAAATTTCTTTTCCAAGTAGAGAGATTGAATCCCTGTCAAAGAAGTCAAGGCCAGCTATATCATTGATTTCTTGAGCTCCAACACCATTTAATGAATCATAGTTCCCCATGTAATTCTCACTAATAAAGGCACCAAATTTCAAGTAACTGAACTAAATAAATTTTACACCAAGTATATTATCTGGTCCAAACATACTTCTCGCTATATATCATGCACAATAAAATGGAAATATCTAGGAATTCAACAAGACCCCTATAACATTATTCAAAATGTGGTTGGTCAAAACATGGAATGTTGACTAGAAAAGCTCCCCAACATTCTATGGTCTTACTGGATGATAACTACTAATTCAACATTAGTGATCCCATATTCCATGGTGTAAAGAATAGGGGTTTTCCTACCCATAGTGATTTAGTTAAGGTTCTATTACACAACCATCTTCTATCAGAAAAATGTCAGAAAAAGTGGTAGAAGTCCGTCGGGCTGAACTGAATGTCCTCGATGAGAACAAGATCCGAGATTTTCACAATCATGAGAGGAATAAGAAAAAGATCGCCAAATATTTCAATAAAAAGTCTCTTCGTCAATATTTACTTTAGTGTGAAATGATTTTATATCGAAGGAAGCTGATGATACCTGTAAGGAAGCCACCAATATTGAAGACCAAGTGGGAGGTTCCTTATATGACCTCCATGGTTTACCTGAACGGTGCTTACTCTCTGGTCACTAGAGATGGTGAGCACGTTACCCCTCCCCCCAAAGCTAAATTCCTCAACCAGTTTCTTGACTGAGATGATTTTTTCTTACAACATGACATTAAACTATGCAATCCTTCTAGAATTATGAACATAAATCTAGCTTCATCATCTTTCATAACGACAAACTACAAATGGTAAACATACATCATGGTTTGAGCTCTATGAACTTAAAATAAGACCTCATACATCCTAAAAACGTGACATAAAACTGTAAAAATCTCAAGAACTATGTATGTATTTATTCCCAACCTTATTGAATATATAGGGATGCCCAGATGTTTTGTCTCCTGGTCTAGCGCTAGGTTCCAGAAACAATCTCTTCTATTTGGTCCCATTGCCCTATTTCTTCTAGGATCACATGTTGTGGTGGAAATATTTTGTCATCATTTACATTGGGTATGTTATAGATGCATCATGTGTTACCCCTTAATAATTTACCCTTTCAATTTCTTCCTAGCCGCATGATGTTAAACTGTGCGATTCTTCTGGGTTGAAAGACATAAATCCAACTTTATCATTCTGTATGATGATCAACTAAAAATGGTAAAGATACCTCATGATATGATATCTAAGACCTTAAACTAATATCTCATTCATCCTTAAAAAATCACATTAAACTACATGGAATCATAAGAACTACATGTGGCTAGTTTTATGTCTCTGTACGATACATAGGAATGCCCGGACATTTTGTCTCTGGGCCCATCCCTAGCCGTAAAAAATCTGTCATTTTCTTTGGGCCCCTTCGTCTTGGCTTGGGTCCCCTCCTGTGGATTCACGGTTTGGTGTGAGACCTCTTTAGTATTCATTCACATCATGTTTTCAATCTCCACACCGTGTACTCCCCCTCAAGAGCAGCCCCTTTTACTTATATCCATACCACATGACATTAAACTACATGTAATCTCAAGAACTATGTGTGTCTTGACTCCCATCCTCATGGGATACATAGTAAGACTCAAACACTTTGTCTACTGGTTCATCCATATGTTGATCAACCTATTTCACCCCTTTTCCTCCCTCATATTTTTTGAGTCATCAACCTTCGGTCGAATCCCCCATCCTATGTTTCACCACATCAACATGCTCATATACATTTTGGTATGGAAATTAAGGTGTTTGATTCTGCATAGACATTATCTAATAGAGCCACCACATTTTATGTTCCCTTAATTTGGGTCTCCACCACCTTTCACATCCAAAAGGACCCCCAGAAGGCCTAGTCTCAGGCCACATTGGCTCACCTACTGTCATGGGCCAATGACCTGGAGGATCTCAAATTACAATTTGATACTAGTCCTGCATTGTGAACATGGTCAACTGTTGATACTCAATTATTTGTTCCAATTCTAGGACCCATTATGTGGATACTATTTTTTGAACATGGTTAGTAGTTATCCTCCATTGTTATCACCCACTCGGTCATGTCCCAAATATTGGTCTCGTGATTTACACCAATTATCATGTCCTTATGTACAGAAGGAATTTCAATACCCTCATTGTAATTTTTTGAACCTTTTGACATTGAATATGTTAACCGATGTCATGGGGACATCCTTGCCGCACACCTTTGTTCCCTTTTTGTGTGTTTTCATGTGTCATACATATCTTTTCTACCCCCTTTTTCCCACACCAAGAATAGTTCACATGGCATTAGGGGTTTTTATAATGTTTATAACCACATGAGAAAGTTAGATCCCGAAATGGTTCAAACTATATGACATTAAAATTGGAGTTCAGGTCCCAAAGTCCATGCATCATGACCCTAAACTATGTGTGAATTCCCTTGAAAACTTGTTATGATGTGTGGACCTCTTAGGTCCTCATTGAGATTGGGTTGTTTGTTGACAACATATTGCGTATCTCATACTCATGGTCTGATCTCTACGAACATGAACTAATATCTCCTTTATACATACCGCATTAAAATAAAAAGTCATTTCCCACATGCATGGATTTAAATTAGGAATCTATGGTATAAACTCTATGAATTTAAAGCAGGATCCCTTAGTCCTCAAAACATGACTTTAAACTGTGGGCTAGGGTCCAATAAGTATAAACATAAACTATGTGAAACGTCTTCATCATATGAAGTTAAACTATTCAATGTATCTTCTTCACTGTATGGATCTAACCACGTTCTTATCATCCTCCTTAACATGACGTTAAACCACAATCCATCCTAGTCCCTCGGAAGAGAGGTCCTTTCTGGGAGTAAGTTTGATCTCAATTGAGACCCATAAAGTCAACCAAGGTGTTTTTTCATAGTGGCGTAATTTCAAAAGTGTTGGACTCCACATTCATAGCCTATCCCTCTATATTCATGCTTTGCATTCCCTCTATTTGGGTCCCCATACTCTTCCATGTCTATTATACCCCCCCCCCCTAACAGCCTGGTATCATGCCATTTTGGCTCAACTACCATTTTAGTCCAATTTTCTAGAAGAAATCAGACGACCGTTCAAGTTTGGACCCATGTTGTGAACATGGTTATTGTTTCACCCTCATTTATTTTTCCCCATTTCAGGAAAATGCAATATGGATGGTGTGTTGTGAATATTCTCATCATTTATCCTTTGTCATCATTCCATCTTCACTATGTCTTGAATTTTGGGTATCCTGATTCACATTACTCATTCCACTTTGTTCAGATTGATTCCAACTCCCTAGAGATTACCCTACTCATGCAGCAGATCATGTTGGGAATGATTTCTGGGATTCTTTGAGAGCCTTACTATCAATTTTATAGACCCTTATCTCATTATAAAACTCTTGGCAGTCAGTTAGACCCTGACTTTTCAGTGAATGGACAGTGCTGTCCTATCCCAAGGGAGGAGTTGTGTGATTGTCCCTTGTTTCTCATAGAGGTATGAACCATATGAGATTATGGATTATGTATTAGTAGTATCACGAATATTATTGAAATGCAGTAATCAAAACAAGAAAGAAATATTTCCCTGCATGCAGTTTAAATGGACCAGTGGATGAAGAAAGTATGTCCAAGGTTGGAAAAAACACATCCCTTATGGATCCACTCCCTTATTGGAACGATTTAATTCAACCACTCTCTATCATGTAGATTATAGGGTTTCTTACTTATTTTCGATCTCCTCCTCATTAAAAGCCACAGATTGAAGCTTGTTAGCAATGATCTATGTTCGGTATCGTTCAACATGAAGTTCTGCCACTTGACGACTCGCCTGTGCTAATTTCTCCTTGGCCTTTGGAAATTGGCCCTCCAGTCATTTAGAGAGGTCTATATTATTAATGATGAATTTTAAAAGCTAGATCATATTTCCATATATTTTTTAAATACCTTTCTCAGCCTATTGGAGTTTTTGGATATTTTCAGACTTTTTATAGCATCGCTAGACATCCAGGTGTTGACAAATCACCCACATATTCTCATAAATGTAGTCCTAGAACAATGTGTACTGATTTCATTCATATACTCCTTCAGAACATAGATAACACCACCAGGTGAAGAGATATCCCATTCTACCTATCCACTATGGTTCTGCAACCTCATTGAGGAAGCATATTATGGGATTCTATACCCAGTACCAAGTCTGTTGACTATCTTCATCTACATCAAAATCAGATTCGTTCAGCTTTAAGGGGTCATCTAGTTCATATTGAAGAAATGTGTCTAGGATCATAGTAGAAATATCTTCCTCAGAAATCATATCCAAAGAATCAAGTTCTAGGTTGTCTGGTTAGTCCTCATCACTTGATTCTACCTCAATGATGTCAGCCCGACCAGCTCCATGTTCTTCCCCACCAACAACTTCACCTATCACCATGATTGATTTCTCTCTAGTAACAGTATATTATCCTGCTTAGGTGGTTTATTACATTTGGATTATCACCCCTCTCAATAAAGGGACCTCGGTTCCTCCCACAATCAAAACTAGCAAGGAACTTTCCATTCTAAGAACTCTTCAAACATGGGATGTGACAGTCATGTTGATTGATAAAAACAACAAGTGCGGCTTCAAGGAGAAGGATACTTGCAGAGGTCAAATTTGTAGTCTCGCCTCCATATTTTCTTCATTGGAATTATAGGTGATGGTACCCCATATATGATGGAATTCTCTTTTGGTTCTAGATACGCTGCCCTTGCTTCCACATTATTGCTTGATTATATATCCATTGTTTCTATGGATGTGATCCCTAGTGCTTGGTCCTCAACATCAATTGTTGCATATTCATCCCTGGTGGTTGGGGTAGTCCACACAAGTACCTCCTACAAAATTAGATGTTTACTCAAGAAAAAGATAAATTTGGAAGGTTAATAGCGCATGAGATGAGTCCGGGATTACTTTGAGAGTTTTAGAAAATTATCCTAGAGAAGTCTCCTCTAAAGATCGAATTTTTTCCTTTCATAGGAGAGCCTACCTTGGAAACTACTTCCTCTTCACCTTCCCAAAGGTCCTCATTGTTGACCTATTCCCCCAATAACACTCCGAGTCAAAAAAAGGAAAGTGATCTTCTAGTTGATCTATCAATGACATGGGGGGGGGGTCCAGTTCAAAAACACCCTTACTCATCTTGTTAGTGGTTGTGCAGTTCCTTCAGAGTATATTAGTTCCTCTAGTTCATTTATGAATTTTCTTTCCACAACTGAGGCTGCCTTGAAGCCATATTTGGAAAATTTAATTTCCTTGCATCTATATCCTATGCTTTTTCAGTTTTGTCGAGATGTAATTGATATTGAGGAAGTTCTATATATTTATTAGTCTTTCTAGGAATTAATATAGAGAGAAATAGGAGGGATAACCTTTGTATTCATGTTCTTCTTAGAAGCCCAAGGGGTTACTTGCCAAACCCCTTTGAAAATTCTCTTCTCTTAGGGGTCATCCCAATTGGATCTGATTGGTTCAAAACTATCGCCTCCCTTGCCTCACCATCAAATGGTGATGGCTCAGGGCCCACATCCCTTAATTCTTTCACTTAATCACAATGACCTATGTCGGCACCACCATTACCACGCCCCCTTGTTGCTACTCGACCTCGACTTTGGGGTGTGGAAATTGCCTCTTTACTTGCCTGAATTGTTGTCATCTTCAACATATCACTTGTGTAAGTTTCTTCCCAACTAATAAAATATTTGGGAATCAATCAGAATGTGGTTTTTGGTGGTGACAGTTCATTCCACATCATTCCATCCTCTCATGTGAACATCATCCACAATTTTCTCAATAAACATGGGTGGTTCTCATTGCACACCCCCAAGTACACCTTTTGGATTCAGCCTCTGCATACACCAGAATTGTCTTGAAAACCGGTGTAGAGTATATGGTTATTATATGGGTTCACATTCCACCTATATGACTAGAACACTATCATAGATGGAAAAAAGATATGAACACTTCTCTTTAGTGTTTGTTTCATCATCGGTGAAGGCACCTATCGATAGTGGAAATTTGTGGAAGATGAATTGATTGTATTGGGTACTTTTTATTAGAACATATTCCATGCCAAGATTGAGTGGGGGGATCCCCATGATATTCATAATCACTGGTTGAGAGTGTATCCTAGGTAGAGAAATGGGATTAATGTATTCGTAGCCTCCCATGTTCTCATCGATCAAGATGTATAGGAAATGCATTGGCCCACACACACACACCAGCTAGGTTCCCTTACTAATGTGTTGGAGTAAATGATATAACTATGCTAGCACTGGTATTCCAAAGATGATGCATTCACCAAAATCCAATTGTACCAGCATAATAAATGTACTCAACCACAGTCTTATGTGTGCATCCCTAACATATACTATCCACCCACAGATCAACACTAAAATGAATCCAATCACCTTGACTATTGGTTTCCAGACATATTTGATGTTGTATCCACAAAATTTCCATCGACCATACCCTAGGATTTTCTATCAGGAACATTACATTCCGAACTAATCTCCCCTTAGATATGTAGGGGTCCTTGTTGGTAGTTTCCCCAGAAATGCTGCCCCCTCAGGTGGCATGTTCAAAAAATAGCTGAACTACTTCTTAAAGTGGAAATCTCTGGTATTCCTCCTATCATCCTTCATTCCCGAAACCATGTTCAATAATTTATTCACCAAAGGAAAAACATTTTTCAAATCCTCACAAAATTTGGTGTTAGGGAGGAACTCATCAAACATCTTTCCCAGAATCGGGATGCGATCAATTTGATGGAGCTCCCATAAGTTGATACAAACATCCACATGATGCAGGTGGATTGTGTTTGTTATTCAGAGACCACTAGAATAGAAGTTATGGTATGAATTTCTTCTATTGGGAAGAATTGAATTGGGAAGCCCATGCTGCTTCATCCGAGCTTACTTGCCTAAGAACATGCTTGAACTCATCACAATATGCACAAACCTAGTAGGCCCAGACCAACTCATCAGGGAACTTTCCACCCTGGTACAGATCTCAACTATTGATCCATCCATTATCTAGAATCCCAATTATATACTTGATGATCATCCTATAAATAGGGAGGAAAGTGTCTTCTTCAAAACACCATACAGTCGATGTTGTTGACATTATTGTTGATGTAGTGTGCTGCGATGGGAGTACATTCTTTCTCGATGAGCCCATCTGTGGCCCTGTAACACTAATATTCTCCTGGTATTCTCCTAAACCAATAATTCATCCCATATCGGCATACCTCATGAATGAAGTCATCATCACATAATACAAAGTTGCACAACGACATCCTCTTGCATAGTCGGTAGTCCTTTAGACAATTTGATGACTGTTCCGTTAGTGACTAGCGATCAGAAGTACTCCATATGTACTGTCATATTTTATGATTTTTAGCGATTTACCATCTCTATATGACATCAACAAGAAAATATCGAGCAGCTTACAGGTAGCCATCATCCCAAGAACCATTATGTTTTTTGGTTTTGTTCGCAGAGACTCGTCGTAGTTCCCGTTCACAGAGGCCATTCATAGAGACTGATTACAGAGTAGCCTTTTCTATTGAATAGCATCCCATAGAAGCAAAGGTTCACAAAGCAATGGTTCAATAGAAATCATTCCTAGAGTACCGGACCGTAGATCCTGTTTATACAAGCACGTTCATGGGGTGGATCTCTTCACGAACCGAGATTGTTAGCACTACTTTTCACAATGATCTAGGTACATACATAAGAGTACTGTTGCATTTTTATAGGCAAGAAATGAATCAACCTTTAATACAACCATTCACCTTCTCTATGTGGAAATCGTTCATGGTGCCCTTCACAACAACCTTTCTCCTATTCTTTGTGGCAGCCGTTGGATGACATGGATTTTGGATGAAGAGAACCCTGTCTCCTATGCATTCCTAATTTGTGATTCACCAAGAGAATTGTTTTACTGATTTACCCTCATAATCTAACCCTATTTCCCCTCATCTCCCATTCGGGGGGGGGGGGGATTTGTTGGAATATAAAATCATTCTCCTAAAGGCAAGAAAAAATTAATTGCTGGTTCAAATGTAGACATAAGTGTCCTTGAATTTTTGATAATCATAAAAGGGGTCCATTTAACAATGTTCCTTCACAAATATACTTCATGAACCAGCTTGAAAACATACGTACTTCGTAAAATAGCTCGAAAATGGATATCCTTCAGGGTGTCCATCTTCCATCGTGGACTATCTCAAAAAAGTTCTCCATCAGAGCATCCATATCCCTTGATAGACCAGCTCGCAAATAGATCTCCTTAATGATGTCCAGATCCATTAGAAAACCAACGTGCAAATTGATCTCCTTCATAAAATCCATCTCCCTTTGTGAACTATCATGAAAACGAATCTCCTTCATGGTCTCCTTCTCCCTTCATAGACGAGCTCACAAATTTATGTCCTTTTTGATGTCACTTTTGCTTCATGATCATACTATTAATGTATGAATTATGTGGTGTAACCTTTTTTTCATAGAGACCGATTGTTCTTCACATCCACTTCCACAAAACACACTGACCTTTGATGCCTATAAATTGGAGGCTCACCCATCCCCAAACGATTGTTACTTTGATCTTTTTCATTCCCAAATCTAATTTCTTGAGCTTCATTGGAAACCCAACATTGGTTCATATAAGGTATATTGGTTATAGGATATGTACCAACTTTTGTTATTTATGACCCCCGCGTATGGTGGGGGTGACCTTAATGAAGTCTTCACCATTCAAGAAAGAGGGAGGCCCTTCGGTTTTCTCGAGGCTCTGCAAAGCATCAAGACTTCATGGAACACTCTTCAAATTAAGATATTTTTACAAAAATGAAGCTATATTCTACCCAATCCACTCCTTAATGAAGTAACTTTTTTTCATAAATACCCACTACATCACGAATTATTATAGCTTCACGAATCCCATATCTGTGAAGCGTTTCACATCATGATCCCTTCTCTTATGCAACCCTCTAAGCCCGTACAATGTTATTTCCTGGTTCCACAAGTGGTGTTTCATAAAATGATTCCCTGCCTATTTCTTTATCACATATTCATGATAATGACTATTGTTTCTTCTCATATCCATGATATCATGGACCCCTCAATTGACCACTCCTCAACCTCACTCCCATCGAGCATTGGTTGTGCCTTCCCAACCCCATATGATGGTCGATATGAGTCATGTAAGTCGACGAGATGAGGAGTAAGTCCTCATTGTATGAGATTCAAGACATTAAACTACCAGGAACCTTCATCAGCAAAAAATGATGTTAAACTATGGGTTGCTGCATGTGTGGTAGGCCTGAGTGGATCAAAGAGTATGGGACCCAGAGCCATTTTCTTCCCACCATTACAATCCCAATTTTCTCTCCCTATGGGATCTGTCTCCATGGGTGCATTAGGCAACTCCTATTTAATCCCCGACACACACCTTGATAGGTTATTCCTTGTACGATGGTCATAGCCTCCTTGTACATCTAGAAACCCTCCATAGGCCACTAGCCATGTGTAAACCCCACACTATCCCTCATGGCCTCACCTTTCATGACATGATCATCAGGTCTATTGCTACCTCTTGTTTCTCACACCGAGCATGACTCACGCGGGATTAGAGTATGTATCAACCATGATATCATCTTTAGGCCACTAGCTATTTATAACCCCTAGAACTACTTTGGGCCGCTAACCATGCATAAGCCCCTTGCCTCCTTTTTGTAAAACTATGTGAACTTTAATTCCCTACCAAATGGATACGTAGGAAGACAACATAAGGTTCAAGACTATCACCCATATATTCCATCCATTCCACATCAGCTAACTACTCGTCCCATAAGTCATTAAACTTTATTCTCGAACTACATGGGTTTTGATCCCTATCATACAGGAAGGATTCCTAGGAAACCTCCATGAGGTTCCACCCCGATCAATGGTAAAATTTTGTGCTCCCACTTAGGGATATTCCCTCTTGATGTTAAATCATCTCTCTCATGGTCACATCTCTTGTATCCACCTCCATGAGGAGTTCTAATCCCTATATGTTTCTAACCACACATTAGCTCAAATATTTATTTAGGTCGTCGTCCTTTCTGTACACCCAGAATCAATTCCCATCCTAAAAAATGCGGAATTTGATTCCCTCCACACGGATACATAGGAATCCTTTTTGAGATTCAATCCCATAATTCATATCTCATTCTTATCTATCCCTTGAGACCTTGTGTTTCAGGAAGATCATGCCCCAACCCAACGTTCCTCTTCCTTTGGGTCCCGTCCATGTGTCCATTCTCATGAGCTGCCTCCTTAGGCGACCCATTGCCCCACTCCATAACTACATCGACATTGATCCCTGCCTCCCAGGTAGGGTACAGAGTTAACCTACAAGTGGTTCAAGCTGAAAAACATTTTCTTCATGTCAATTTCACCCCATTCATCTCATCCAGTTCATCAAATCATCCATTATCCATCCCAATTCGTACCAGGGCCGCCAAAAATAGGTGGGATCACACCATATATATGGGTATATTAAAAATAATAATCCCCTTCCATATACACCATCACCCCACCCTTATCATGGTTGGGTGACATCATTCACATGGGTCATCTCAGTACGTATGGCCCAAATCATCCATATCAAACGATGTGGGTTTTGATCCCTGTGATCTTCACAGGGTATGTAGGAAACCTCCCCGAGGTTTAATCCCAGCCAATGATAATCCTGGGTGTCCCACCTCGTCAAGGTCCACCTTCCCTAATCTGCCCCTTATGGTATCCATATCAACCATGGAAGTGTGAAACCTCCCTTAAACCATCCTAATCTTGTCCCCATTGGGTGTTCTGATCCATCCATCTGGTAAACACTAAAGGTGATCCCACTAGGGATATACCCATATGGTCTAATTTTATCATTCTTTCGATCAGTTCGATCCATCTTCACTAGATGTTAAACTCATTTAATACGCCATGTTAAACTTGGGAAGATGAGGAAAACCTCTGATATATGCCTCTGTCATATGACACCCCACAATCGAGGTAGGAAGGCTCAGATTTTTTCACCCTTGAGGAGACCTCAGATGAGGACCAATACATGTGTTAGAGTGTTCCAGTGTCAAGAAATTCCACTGCTGCCTCAATATAACTACTCTTCTATCTGAAGGCTTGTGCCCCTACGTGACCCTGTCGAATGTCCTAGAGGAAGTAACATAATTAACCAAATTCCATAGAGATATGGCATTAGGAACATGTTTCAAAAAAATAATCTTAATCAATGAGGGAGAAATGAACTAGGCTACAAGTTCTTGAGGATGAATCCATATAAGGAGAAATTGGCATCCTATCATCCAAATTTGAACAAGGAAAAAACACTACCGAATATTCTATGCATTCCGCCTACCATTGGAAAGTGGAAATGAAGGGTACAATGCGACCGTCAGTGAGCATTAACATGAGCACAAAAGGTGCACCTCAATAGAAAGAATTGGAAATAATGAAGTTATAGTCTCTATAACTCATTCGAAAGGACATCTTGGGAATATCTTCCTTCCTCACCTATAATTGGTGATATCATGACAAAAGGTCCACCATAGAGAAATAAATAGATGCACGTAGCTTATCTGTCCATTCATAAATCTGTTAAAGGGGATAATTGTTCCTTATTGTGATTTTATTGAGCTCATGATAATCTATGTAGGGGAAAAATGATCCATCCTTCTTCTCAAGGAAGAGGATTGGAACACCCCATGATGAAGAACTCAAGTGTATAAAACTTTTATCAAGATGGTCCTATAAATGATTCTTTTATTATTCTAGCTGAATGATGGCCATTCTATAAGGTGTATTTGATATAGGCAAAGGTATTAGAATATGTTCATTTAGAAGTCAACTTCTCAGTTAGGGGGATGAAAAAATAGCTCTTTGGGGAATGCATCTGTGTAATCCCTCCCAAAGGGCGTATCATTGATCATGGCCATCTTCTTTATCTCAATATTTTTATCATGATAGGATTTCTCATATGAAATTAATATCCACACTTGAGAATGTGATTATGATGGAGATCAATCTTCCTCCTTACACTTGTAAATAATTTAAGGATGACTTGGGATGTGAAGAGTGAAATCATTTTCCCGATTGCTGATATTTTATTTAAATAAATATATCCACTATATGCCCAAAATAGAATAAAACTCTACAAAAGGGATTATGAAAATATTATTTGAGAGGTTCAGTTCAAAAACATTAACCTAGGATGATTTATGTACTTTGGATGCTATAATTTCCCCTATAGATGTTCTCATAGAAAAATCAACCTCAAAATTTTAAGGTGGTGTTTGAATAGTTCCACTAAACATGAAAGATATGAAACAATGTATCGAACAAAAGCCAAATAGTATCTTCTCTATTCTTGATGGAATTACTAGAGTACCTGTAACCACATCATTGTCTCACTCCACATCATTAGTAGTGATAACATAATCCCTTTCATTTTTTTCCTTGGAGGTTGAGGTTGATTATCTCAGAAAACCCTCAACATAGGGAATTGTTTCAAGAAATGCTCATATTCATTGTAGCTGAAACACTACACTACTGGATGAGCATTGATATGAACCAAAAATTTATTCTTCCATGCTAGTGGGATTATTTTATATCCCTTTGGAAGTTCTTATCCATATTTCCCATTCTTCCATATTTGAGGCATTTCATAGTTCCCTTTAGAATGTTCCTAGGAGGCATCTTCCCACAATTTTGATATGTGGGATATTCGTTATTTTTTACACTGTGGGCATCATTTTCTTGATCCAACCATATTAGACACCATTTTCAACATTTTTTTCACTTTTCTTGTGAGACCATTGAGATTATCTAATATCTATTTCAAACTTGAGGGTACAACATAAAATCTCTTTATAATTATTAATATATTGAATTTACAATGCATTTCATAGACTCATATTTAGATTGATAAAGAAGAAACACACCTTTATTTTGGTGTTAATGAAAAATTCAAAGGCATATATTCCAAGATTAATAAAGTTTTATTAAAACACCTTTATTGAGTCATCTTCGTTATTCTTAAGTACGAGGAACCCTCTTTCCGTATTGAGACTGTGGGTTAATGGAATTTATTTATTGAAGTTTATTTCTTGAATATTTCCCAATCCATGTAATCATTTTTGTCCTGTGATGTTTTTTTGATCAATGTCCACCAATGGTCATCTTCCCCATCAAAACGATAGATCCAATACAACATTCTCTTCTTCTGAGCACTAGAGATAGAGATTTTTTTTTTGGATTTAATCCACTATTCCACAAGGAGGGGATCAGATGATCCACTAAAAATGGAAGGCTATTGCTATATGAAGGATTCGATGGAAATTTTAAATTTCCTTAGAGATGGATGGCATTTCACATAATTCATATTATTTTCCATCACTTGAGTCATTTGAGCAAGTAATGTCATGAATATTTGAGCACCCATTTCTATCATATTTGGCATATCATTAAGGCAATAATCACATTTCCTATCACATTGATTTTTGGTACGTCATCTTCTATTTCCATCCATTGTCTAAGAAAAATAATATGGAAAATTTATTTTTCCCTTAATAATGGTTTGTATTGAGAAAATAATTTTCCAAAAGCATATCCCACAAGAGTGTCAAACGAGATGCATAGTAAAGCTCATTTTCATGTACCAGGTTACCCGGAGTCAGACCTAGAACACCTTTTCAAATTTGTTACTCCTAGGTATAGCTATGAAACAACTATTTCCAATTGTTTTATATAGACATGGATGTATTTTCTTCAAAAACCACTTACTTTATACTTACCAAAACATAGGCTTGTTTTATTATACTCAGTCTTATCCCTATGGTTATTACTAATGTTTTATATTACTAGTCTCAATAAATAAATAAAATTTTCCTATTCTACCAACTATGGAGACCCTAATATTTTACACATATCATTACATGATTTTAATAATAATTTAACATCAAATTACAATCCAATGTTTGTATAGTATAGTGTCTTGGAAAAATAGTTACACAAAACTAAAAACATGGGACTAAATAAAAAATTTCTTTATTTATCATATATTATGAGCTCATAGCTTATTTTGAGAAGTTACATCTATAGAGGATTACCTGAGGATAACATGAATAAATGGATGAGATAAAAATACTAATAGGGAATAATCATTAAAATAAATCTTATCCTATGTGTTATAAGGCACAACATAATGATTTAAAAAGGCATGGAACATGATTAAACATAAGGAATCATATCACAAGATCATATAATAATGAATTCATAATAATTTGGAAGAAACATAAAACATGACCTTACCATGATTCAATGTTCATTGCACATACAGGATCATGATTCCAGGATGATTTCACATAGACTAGTGTGTGTCAAGGGTCTTTGCACATAGAGAATCATGAGTCCAAACTAGCCACCAAGCCTGTTGCACATAACATCTCATGAAACTAAACATTAACAAATGAATTGGAGAACTATATAATAACACCCATTAAAACATGGTCATTAATATGTTTTCCATGTAATGAGTCAGACATAAGAAATCAAACATAAACATAAGGGTTGCCCTTGGAAAATAGTGTTTAAGAAAATTTAGAAATAAAACATTTTAGTAAGATTTGAAGAAAAAATTCATGATTCCTTAAAATGGAAAAGGAATAATTGTTTGTATATAACCAGATTTAACCAAGGTAGTTATTTCATGATAATGTTAGATATTTTATAAAAATATTTGTGAATTAAAATAAATTATAGAGCACACTTGAAAATGGGTAATAATTCTAGAATATTCCTTAAATAGGGCTTGCTTATCGAGATGAATTGAGTAGGTAACCTTTTAAAAACATGTATATCCCCAAAAAATGGATGAATGTATATTGATAAATGATTTTTGAATATATAAAAAACATTTAGAATATATACATAAAAATAAAGAATAATTTCATTTTTGTTAGAAAGAGAGAAAGAGTAACCCATAAAAATAAAAGATGTTCATGTAGAATCCCATAACTTATACCCAAATTGATTCTTTTCAAGATCTTAATGTCCTGAATAATAAATATAGATTCATAAATTAATAAGTCTAAAACCATTTATACATGTATTTTTTTTATTATAACTTTATCAAGGTCATTTATAACATATTTTATCGGTTAATAGATTCAATTTCATTGTTTGAGAGCATTGATTTCCATGGGTTTCATGATCGGTTTACATGAATAAGTGTATGGATAATCATATAGAATGAGAATAGTTTTCCAGAACTGAACCTATATGTTATTAATGAACATATATAATTTTAAAATACCATTTTGTTACAATAAATGTCAAAGATTCATTTGATAAATCAATATTTATAATCATTTAGATTAATTTAGCATTTTCTGATCACAACAACCTCATTATGTTATATTAATTAATATCATGTGTTCAAAATGATTCTATAACATCAAATAAGATATAATAAATATATTATAATTTAGTAAAACAATAAAAATATTACAGGATTGATTTTATTTCATTTTTAAACATTATTTATTTTTTAAAATTGCACTTAATACAACTCAGAAGATTAAGAGGTCTAGTGTCTTTGAGAAATTAGGTATATAACATAACAAATTAAAACATGCAAAGAAACATCCATATTGAAAAATTCTTTAACATGAAAAAATGTTCCTTCGTACTTAACACTACATGGGATAACCTCATGACATATATAAGAATGGGGTGAGCTATAAAGCCCAGTTAGGGAATAAACATAGCATAACATGAGGTTAATAATATATGTTATCCAAAAATATATCAACGATGAATAATGGAACATGAATAATAAGGAATGATATAGCATGATAATCATAACACTAAAAATGTGGAAATAACTTAAAATACTACATCATAAATAGATAAAGACTAAATCCTCCAAGGACCCATGGTGGATAAATTCCCATAAAGGAATCTGGTAAATCTCATGTCATAACATGATCTAGCATGATACAAACCATTACCCACTGCATTAGAGATCTATTATGGTGCACCCTTCAAAATCATTTAATTATCATGATTAAGTGTTCTATATAGATCATATAAAATGTTTTAAATCAAAAAAATAATTCATTCCATGATCTATGAATTTGGAAAACATACATGTAAGCCCTTAATAACTATGTTTATGTGCATGAAGGTGAATACCCGAATAGTGAAATGTGTATGGTATTCACTACATGATGATTTTGGCATGGAAAATCATTGTGCAATTTTGACAGCATAACAACATTATATATAAATTCATAAAATGGGTTGATGAGAGAGAAAGGATTATATAATCTTTTAGATATTAAATTTATTGTAATAGGGATATTTAAGAACATATCCCAACATAGGAAAAAGGAATTTAGAGACATAACATAAAAGGAAATCTTGATAAAAGAGGAGGGTGGCTGATTCCTTAAAAGAGTTTGGCATATTAACAGGTGAACATTAGATTTCATAAGTGGGTTAATTTAGAGTGAATGGTGACCCCATATTTTAAACATAAAATTGATATTATGGTGGATAACTATGAATTTATCTCAACTTAATCAAATGGAAATCAAAAGGGTATATCGTAAATGAAGTGTGTGATAAAAATAGGAGAGAGAGAATCCCTTACATGGATTTGTGTCTCTAAAATATTATTATAGGCTTCTTGGGAGCATGGGGGTGCCTTGGGAGGACTATAGGCAGTTCAGGGAAGAATATGGATAAGCTTTAAGAAGTTTGAGTGAAGAGAAATGAGATATTTGGTGGGTTTATATATGGAAGGAGGCATATTTCTTTTTTGAAACTACATAGTAAAATATTCAAAAGCAAGAACCATACCATGGGGTTTTACCATGGTTTCCAGAAAAGGGTAGTGGAATACATTTTTTGATAATTCCAAGTTATGAAGATAATAAAATATTTCCCTTGCTTTTATTGAGATGAGTCACACTTTCAATGATTTTTTTAAATCATAAAATATATTACAAGTCATTGAGGATTCAATTAAGAATAGTAAAATAATTCGAATAAACCTAAAATTACATTATTTTAAAGGAAAACATATTTATGGTTTTTTATACATTTAATATTATTAATTAAATCAGTATTGGGCCATTATGCTATCATAAAACACATTGTATATTTATACCGCATATATTTTTACCCCAAAAATATGATTGTATCAGAAAATTATAAAAAAATCACAATTGGATAATTTCAACTTCTTGATTCCAAAAATTATATTCATTTTATTTGAATAATTTTTTAAATATGTGAATTTTTACTTTTAAAATAAAAACTAATAATTATTCAATACGATGAGTTTTGCTCAATAATAGTTCTCGAACCCTAATAAAAATTACTTTTATCTTCATAAAAAATTATATGATAATTTTTATTTTAAAAAAATAATTTCACAATAATGTTTTATAAAAATATTATTTATTTCAAAAATCTATTATCTCAACAAAATAGATTTCATAATTGAATTTGAATATTAACCAAAAATACTATTTATGCATTCAGAATCATTTAAAAAGTAAAAATAATAGGAATAAAATATATTCAATATTCTATACTAAAATAATGTTCATATTTATAATTATATGGTATTGATACATATCCCTTTATTACCCCAGCACACGCCCTATGTGTAATGTACACGATGTTGGGGATTTCTTGGGGCTATTCGTTGTACATGGTTTGGGTTGTGATCTCGAAGAGCGTGAGATTCTCACATAAATGGTTTCACTCATGGTTATGTTTTTGGATCTAATATTGGTCTTGGATTATAGAAAATCACAGAAATACTATCTCCCTCAGAAGAATTGTTAAATGGTCTTCATAAGGTACGATCCTACTGGTTGAGGCCATCACATCCTTTTTCTATGACAAATGGATTTGTTAAAACCCTATATTTATACTAGTCAGGTGATCAATTCTCAATGACTATATTATAAATGATAAAGATACTTAATGGTCATTTTAATATTGTTGGAAATAATGAAATAAATTAAGATCACATGTTTTCTATACCATAAGATATTTAGTTAAATAAAAAGGGGGATTTCATTCAAAAAAGTTCAGGTTATTACAATATCCCCCATTTATAAATTTCTCCATAGAAGTTATATTTTTACAAAATTAAAATAGGTGAGGGTAATTCTACTTCATCATCACATCTTGTTCCCATGTCGCTTCTTCAAATCTTATGTTTCTCCACAACACCTTGATTTGGGGCATTGATTTATTTTGAAGAACCTTTTCTCTACTATCTAAGATCTTCACCAGATGTTCCTCATATGTAAGGTTATTCTCTAATGGTAAGATCTATGGATTGAGTACATGTTATGGATCTTGTATGTACTTTCTTAAGAGGTATTCATGGAATACATCATGTACTTAAGATAGGTTCGATGGGAGTGATAGTTGATTGGCCACATCTATGATGTGATCAAGGATTCCAAAAGAGAAGATGTACTTTGGAAAATTATTTCTGTTCATTCCAAATCTCATAACATTCCTCCATGGAGATATGTAGAGGAATACCATGTTTCTACCATCAAACTCTAGTTCACATTGATGATTGTCAGTATAGCTCTTTGGGTGACCCTGGTCAACTTTGATGTGTTGCTGGATGGTCTTACCATTATCCATAATTTCTTGAACCATTCTAGGACCTAAAATTTATGTTTCCCAACTTCATATGAACATGCTGATGTTCTACACTTATTCCTATAAAAGGCATCATAGGGGTCCATTTGGAGTATTGAATGGAAACTATTATTGTAAGGGAACTCTACCAAAGGTATATGCTGGTCTCATCCACTATTAATGTTCATTGAGATAGATGTCAAAATTTACCCTAGTGTTTTGACAGCCTTTTCATATTCGACATAATTTTGAGTTTTATAAGCTGTAAGGATGTTCAAATCAGTGTCTAGAGCATGCTGGAGGTTTTTTTGAAAACATAGATGTGAATATTGGATCTCAATTGAGCACAATCGATAGTGGTATTCCATATAGCCTTACCACTTATTTGATGTATAGCTGCTCCCATTGAACTTTTTAGAAATCCTCTGAAATTGCAATGAAGTATGCAGACTTTTTATGATTATCAACAATAAAAAAGATAGTATTGTTTCCATTGGATGTATTTGGAAGTCTGGTGATAGTGTCCATGGTGATGTTTTCCCATTTCCATGTTTGTATGGTTAATGAATTCATCATTCCCTTATACTTCTATATTTTACCATTCACTTTCTATCATACCATGAAATTTGATGTATAAAAATTTATTTGCTTCTTTATGTTATCCCACAAAAAATTCTTTTAGAGATATTGATACATCTTTATATTTCTAAGTTGAATGGTGAAAGTAAAACTATGTGCATCATCTAAAAGTTATTTATTTAATCCACTATTTTATGGAACACATAGGCTTGAACCAAATATCACAATTCCTTCTTCATTAAAATTTAACTATGGGTATTTACCTTTTATGATAATTTCCACTTTATTCAGAATTCCCACACCATCTTTTGGATCATCTTTTCCCCATTCCAAAAGATATGTTTGAGCTAAAATTTGAGAAACTATTGGTGATGTTCCTTTCTTTATGATTCCCATGTCCATATTTTTCATGTCTAAGAATACTAAATCCTTATCAATTCTCATAAATGATAGAATTTTGGGGTCCTTTCTACTTATATAATCCACTACCTTGTTCTTTCACATGACAGTAGTTGATTGAGCAGTTGTAATTATTGATGAGCTCTAATCATCTTATTTGGAGCATATTTATCTTTTTCTATGTGAATATATATTTGAGACTTTTTTGATCCTTATATATTTCACACTTCTCCAAAAATAGATAATTCTACCATATTTTCAATGAAAAGAACAAAATTTACAACACCAATTCATGCCCGTGATAGTTTTTCTCATGAATTTTCAACTTCCTTGAGGCATAGACATTGAATTTCTAATTTTTCATCAACACACATCTCAATATCTTTTCTAAAGAATCACTAAAAATTACAAAAATATCCCCACTTGTGGGTAGTTTGAGGAAATGGGTAGTGATAAGCCTCCTCTTCAACTCCATGAAGGTTTCTTCACATTCATCATTCCAAGAAAATTTGGATCCCTTCCAATTTATCATAGAAATATTTTTTTAAAATAATGATAAAATTACACAAATTCAGTGATAATACACTGCTAACTTGGGAAAATTATGAATATCTATCACAAATGTTGGTCTCAGGAATCCCTCAATTGCTTTTGTATTTAGAGGATCCACAAATATCCCATTGCATGTGATGATATTCCCCAATAATGAGACTTCCTTCATCCACAACACACACTTGTACTACTTTTCATAGAGTTTATCCTTTTGAAACATCTTTAGCGCAATGTTTAGATGCTCAACATGGTCTTATTTGGTTTTGGAATATATTAGAATATCACATATAAACACTACCAAAAATTTGTCAAGGTATTATCTAAATACTATATTCATCATTCAAATTAAGATCATTGGGGAATTAGTGAGTCCGAACGGAATCACTATGAAATCATAATGCTTGAACCTTGTATGAAGAGTAGTCTTGGTGATATCCTCTTTATTTACACATATTTGGTAATATCTTGACTACTAATCCACCTTAGAGAAGTTTTGTGCTCCCCACATATGAGAAGACAAGTCATCAATTCATGTAAAATGACACTTGTTCCTTATAAGGATTTTGATGAGCTCATGATAATCAATGAAAAGCCGCATTGACCCATCCTTATTCTGGATGAAGAGGACCGGTGCCCACAATAGTAATGAACTTCGTAATATAATACCTTTATCTAAGTTCTCTTGTAGTTGTTTCTTTAGTTATCCACATTCAATAATAGTCATTATATATAGAGTCTTGGATATTGGAAGTTCCATTGGTATAAACTCGATTGGAAATTCAACCTCCCTGCTTGGAGGAAGACCGGGAAAGTCCTCCAAAAACACATCAGTGAATTCCCTCACAACAAACATGTCTTCGAAGATGGTTCATTCCATATACATAATCATTTGAGAAAGATACACATACATGTAGGAAAATAATATCCATTCTTGATATGATGATGTAAAATAATATTCATCCTCATCCATGCACTTTTATAGAATCGAGGGTTGATTCACCATTTGGAGAGTGATTTCATTCTCACAGTGATTTATGTTTACTCAATATAAGTAAATCCAATCAATTCAAATAATTACATCAAATAATACTAAGGGAAGTATGAAAAGGTTCCACAAGAAGTTCAATACATAAATTTTTAAAGGGTATGAGTTACATACATGGGATGAAATAATTTCCCTATTTTTTGTTTACATCGAAATCTATACCACCATGTTTTGTGGTGCGTTTTTAAGAGTTCTACTAAAATTATGAGATATAAAGTAATGCGTAGAACTATGGATGATAACCCTACCATTAGTTTTTTGTTATGGTTCTTCTTTATCTTATATAGACATACGTATGAATACTTTCAAAATATTAAACACATAAAGGGGAATCAAATTACATTAAAAGGATAACCAATAAATTACATTTCTCTTCATAACTTAGGAGTTAGTAGGATTCAGTATATGTTATCAATGATATACTTATTACCATATATTCTTATTGGGATTTTTTTGTTCCTTTAAAAATAATTTGTAAAGAGATTATGATTTTACCAAAACATATCCCCCAAGAGTGTCAAACCAAGTGCGTAGGAATGCCCATTGTCATGTACCATGTAACCTTGAGTCATGCCCATAACTCCTTGTCGGTTTTCTTACTCCTAGGTACAACAGTGGAAGAAAAATGTCTACTTATAGTATCTAGATATGGATTTATTTTATTAATACACCACTTAATCTATACATACCAAAATTTAGGGATGTTTATTTACATTTTGTCTTACCCTTCATGGATTTCACTAGGCTTTTCAAATCATAATCCCAAAAAATAACTAAACATATCCTATGATAGTAACTATAACAACTGTGCTCATTATTTTATTTTTGAACATTATTTATTGAATAAAATTTCACTTAATACATCTAATAAGAGTTATTTGTCTAGTTTCATTGGGAAATTAGGTACATTACAAAACAACTTAAAACACAAAAATCAATATCTTTATTGAAACCTCCTTTAACATGACCAAAATGTTCATTAATACATGACACAACATGGGACAACCTGAGGACATACATAAGAAATGGGTGAGCTATAAAGCCCAGTAAGGGAAAAACATGGTATAACATGAGGATGATAAAACATGTTAAACAAGGCATATCAATGAGGTGTGAAGGAACATGAATAATATGTCATGTTATAGAATGGTAATCATAACACAGAAAATGCGTAAACAATGTAAAACAATTCATCATAACTAGATAAAGGTTAAATATTCCAAGAACCCTTGGTGAAAAAAGTCACAAAAATTAATTAGGTAAATCCACTATCCCAACATGACATATCATGATAGTAACCATTACCCAATGCATTGGATCTCTTTCAGGGTGCCCCCTTTCTAATGTTTCATTCTCAAGTTCAAGTGTTCCACATTGATAATATAACATGGTTTCACTATGTATGATAATTTATTCCAAGATATAAAAATGTTGAATACCTAAATTTTAGAACCAAATCAATAATTATATGTTCATGAAGGTTAATACCCTTCATAAAGAAAGGATTATTTTATTTACTACATGATGATTTTAGCATGGAAAATCCATGTGCAGTTTCGGTAGCATAACGACATCATATAGAAATTCATTAAATGGGTTGATGAGAGAGAAATTTATATCTCAAAAAATATACATGAAATGGATAGTAAGAGGGATATTCAATAACATATCCCAACATATTAACATGGAATTTAAAGACATAACCTAAACGGAATGCTTGATATAGGGGGAATGTGGAATATTCCTTAATAAAATTCGGCATAGTAGTAGGTGTACATAAGGGTTCATAAGAGGGATAAATGAGAGTAAAGGGGATAAAATCATTTAAAAATAAAATTTATTGTATTGGGATAGGTAATAATGTATCCCAAATAAATAATATTGAAAAAGGGAATATCATAAAAAACATGCGTGATAAAAAGAGGAGAGAGAGAATCCCTTACATGGATGTGTGACTCCAAAGGATTAGGAGAGGAACCTTGGGAGATTAGATGCACCTTGGTTGGACACTAGGTATTATATGGGGGATTTTAGATGATCTTGAAGGAGTTTTAGTGAAGGGAAATGGGAGCTTGTGTGGGCATATATATGAAAGAAGGGAGATTTCTTTATTATTTTGGTTTTGGAACCTATATAACAAAATATTCAAAACCACAGGCCATAAAATGGTATTAGGCCATGGTAATTTCCAAAGGATAGAATAAAAACATATTTTATAATTCCAAGGGACAACGATAATAAAATATTTCTCTTTCTTCTATAGAGGTGAGTCACACTCTGAAAGAGATGATTTTAAAAACATAAAATATATTTTTACATCATTGAGGATTCACTAAGGAATTATAAAATAAATGAAATAAACCTAAAATAAATTTATTTTAAAGGAATAAACTATTTTTTTGCCAAGTATAGCTTTTATATTATTTATTACATCATCATTGGTCCATTATGATGTCAAAAAACACACCATATATTTATATGATATTTATTTTTTACCCAAAAATTCGTATGTATCTTAAAATTATGAAAATTTCACCATTAGATAATTTTGAATTCCTTTTTGAAAAAATGATATTTATTTTATATGAATAATTTTATAAATATTTGAATTTTTACTATTTAAATAAAAACTAATGTTTATTTAAAATGGTGGTTTTTTTTATCAAAAACAGTTTTTGAACCCTAATAAAAATTAAATTTGACTGTATAAAAACAAATATGATCATTTATATTTAAAAAATGTAATATATTAATAATATTTTTAAAAAATATTATTTATTTAAAAACTCAATTAATTAATTATAATAGTTTTGATAATTCAATTTGAATATTAACCAAAAATAAAAATTTCTATTTAAAAATCATTTACAAAGTAACAATACTAATAAGAAAATATAATCAATATTCTGTAAAAAAAATGTACATATTCCTAATTATAGGGTCTTGAATCATATCCATTTATTACACAAGAATACGCCCTAAGAGTAAGGTTCACGATGGTGGGGATTTCATGAGATCGTTTGATGAATATGGTCTTCGCCACAATGTCGAAGAGTTTGAACTTCTCCTATAAACAATTTTTCTCATGATTAAGTTGATGGATCACAAATTTGTCTTAGTCTAGGTAATAGAAAATAAATTTTATCTCCCTCAATAGCTCTAATAAATTGGATTCAAAGGTTATGATCCTAATATTTGACGCCAAAACATCCTTTGTCTATGACAAATGGATTTGTTAAAACCCTATATTTATACTAGTCATGTGATTACTACTCAGTGAATATAATATCAATGGTAAAGATACTTAACATTAATTTAAATTCAATTGGATATAATAATAAAAATAAGTATTTTTATTTTTTATAACCATAAGACTTTTATGTGAATAAAAAGGGGGATTTCAATCATAAAAGTTTAGGTAATTATAGAAATTATTTCAAGACCAGCCTTGAAGATGGAATTGAAAGTCGATAGCACATCATCCATGAAGGTAGTAAATCAACCCCTCACAGAAAATGCATTCATTCTTAAATTAAGAGAGAGAATAGAAGATATGTGATGAATAATTATTACATCAAGACGATAGCATTCCAGTATATGTATGATGCCTAAGTTTTCATGTCATTTGGGTGAGGGGAGGTGAGGGGAGAAAAAAAAAGAGAGGAACTTGAAAAGAAATTAAATGAAAATAGAAGAGGGGTTTACCTTTGATTTCTTCTTCATGAGAACCTAATTTGGGGATTAGTTTTGGTATCTTGTTAAGTCAAAAATCTCCTAGACATGGGGGAATGGATTAGGAATATTAGCGGGTAGAATTTAGTCTAGGGTCAAATATTAAGAGGTGTGAGGACAATATGTGGCGAGGGGTTGTATTTATAGTGTAGAAGAGGTGCACTTTCTCATTATTTTACTCAATATTTTATTATTTTTCTTTGGAAAAGATATAGCGATGATTATTAAGACTAAATACAGTAATTAGATCATGTGAGTTCAAACATTTTATTCTTACATTATACATGTCTAAATGAATAGTGTAGTTAATTTATAATGTATATATACCGTAAATTACCATATTTTACTAATCACAAAAATTCAAGTATTTTAGGAAATTCCTAAAAATTATTCCTATCTATTGGGATGTGTAGAATTAAAAAATTGAACTCCATTCAATGAAAATAATTTTCAGAATATGGGAAATGTTTTTTTTATTAAAATCATCATTTACATGGAAAATAAAAAATTTTAAATTAAAACTATTTTTCTAAGACTTTGAAAAAATAATTAAGGTCTCATAAAATTATCCTATAATCTCAAGACATAAAAATATTAGTTTATGAATAAATTTTTGGAAAATATACATTCTTTTATGTTATTAAATTAACCAAAATTTTTTTATAAAATATTTATGACTTATAAAAATATTGAAACTTATATAATAATTTCTAAAATATTTATTTACTTGTACTATGATATAATTATATCATATTTTTACTTATAAGATGGATAAATTTTATCTCTACTATCATTGGTGAGGTTACTATTCAATTTTTCAGTTTACAATTCATAAGGGTCACATTACTACTCTAAAGATCAAGTTACTATTTTATCGGTTTAGGTTCCTAAACTTCTAGAAACATTTCTTATTTAATTCATTCATCATTTATAAAGTTTATGTTGTGTTCTCTTATGTGTTTATACCATATGAAATAACTATAAGAAGGTAATTTTTATTGATAAAACTTTGGGTTGTTACATGATGTATCCATTCATCATGACTCTGATACCTTACCTGATTACTCAGAAACTGTAGTCACTAGATGTAGGAAACAATTTGGAATAAGTATCCTATGAGAATGGGTTGTTGTTTCCATAACCTTCTTGAGTCATCTCACTAGATATTCACATTGACCTTTTTACATCTTGTCTTATTTTAGGGTACATTCATGATGACAGTTAGGGAGGATTCTATATTAGGGTCAAGAGTTCGACTCGATGAGTGATGAGGCCTCTATAAAGGTGGTTAGTCGTAAGGTGGTTTTCTTCAAGATGGTGGACATGTGGTATTTTTTTCCTATTGATTAGTTATTAAACCTACCTTTATGGATCCAATGGATGTATTATTCTTAACTGAGACATGGAAGGATATTTTGGAGTTGTATGATGATGCACAAGGTTTGAGGGAATATCATGAGATTTATAGGTAGGGATCTCATGGGATATAGGGTTAGGATGACCCACCGACCGTAGGAATACTGTTCATGTCATGAAATCAAAGGATTCATTTGTGTTTTTGGGGATATATCAGTTATCAATGGATGAAACAATCTAATGATTGTGATGGGAGAGGAAATATCACATGGTATTTTCCTACCCTTTTTGCTTTAGTGAGAGAGGTAATGGTAGAAACACGTAGGTAGAAGAAGATATTGGAGTAAAGTGTTCTGGGGGGGGTGGATGAGATAGAGGAGTTAGGGAAGTAGTAGGAGGTGAAGGGAGCTTTTGTTTGATGATACCACCACACCCAAGTAGATAACTCTAGGATTGAGTGGATGGTGGTCCAAATCATGGATAAATATATGTGATTGAGGCTCTTGGCCCATAGGATCGAGGAGTGTTTCACGGTATGATTTGTGTTCCTTCTACTTTTGTTGTATTATTTATAGAAAAAGGAACTGTCCATTCCTATTCCCCCTTTATTTGAGTCTTTTCCAAATAGACGTAAAGAATCAGTAGATACATATGTTAGTGATAGTTGGGTTGAATTTTTACACTCAAGGGAGAGGAAAAACTACCGCACTTAGATGTGTTCTCAAGACGTGATACCAAATCTTGTGGGTGATTTAGTGTCGATAAAAGCTAATAGTTTCATGGTGTGGTGGATGGGTTCATTTGACATGTTTTTTGAGGTCCTTTTGTTTTACTATAGTTTCAAATGAATCATTAGTTGTGGTCGATAGACATGAAATAGAATGAATGAGATCTAAGTTGTATGATCTTGTAGTGACTTTGAGTTCGGTTCGAGGTACAACCTATGTATTCACAGCCCTATTTGTAGTTTTTATACATATTCTAGATCCAATTATCCCTAATAATAACCCATTTTTTGTGACATAGTGACACTAGTCCGACCTTTATTCTTGACCCTTTAGTTTTAGGATCCTATAGAGAGGATCAATGATTGCACGATTGTAATGACAGTGAGACATGACCCTGGGTGGGGAGAGAAAACCTCACATAGAATATCTTCATATTGATGTGATACCCTATGATGTTCTCCTCAGTATAGACTAGTTTCTTTCTATCCATGCTCATATGGTTGTTTCCAGTAATTATATCAATACTTTTGTTCTGTTGGGGAAAATATTTCCTCAAGTTGATAAGGAGTGACCTCAAGATAAGTTATCTCCAACTTTGGTTTTTCAAAATGATATACCATAACTGGAATTCCAATTCCAGTGTAGTAGTTTTTAACATTTGATGATATCCGTTGGTAATTTATATGCCAAATAAAAATCATGAGACATATGGAATGGATCCTTAAACATTCATGGATTAGTATATGGTAGTGTTATTGGATTAAATATATGAGTTTTCAGTGTCCATGTCAGAGTACATGAGACACTTGAGGGTGGTGTGGTTTACCCCCAGTCGATAGTTGTTAACCCTATGACTCTTCAGAGATATAGTGATGTTAAAATGAGGGATATTTATTGTGAGATGTTGTGTGTAAATATATCCAAGGGATATGTTCCTGAAGTATTTTCTAATGGTGGGACACTCATCAACATTTTTTGAGAATGTATGTTGACACTAGTCATGATCCAGAAGGAGGTGTTGATGAGGTTGTTTCCACTTAGCCATACATCTTTGCAGATGAGGATCTATCAGTATCTCTTGGAATTAGATTGTATTCCATGTGAGTTACAGTGAGTTTTCATGATAAACTCTGATTGTCTTCGAAGTCTATGGGTGATGAAAAACATAGATTATTGGAGAGTTCATGGCACTTGTGTGTGCACGAGGAAGTCCAGCTTCATGGAAATCCGTTAACGATCATTATAGACACTAATTATAAATTCATAACATGATTAGGGAGAGGATGTAATAATCTTATGTGGAATAATTTTTAGTTGAGCGCAATATTTTTCCCTAGTTATATATATAGGTAAAGTGAACTTTTTAGGTTCTCATGAGCATGGCTCAACTTCACATGATGGGTTTGAGCCATGTCATGTAGGATCATCTACCATTGGTGAATTGTTTTGTACCATAATGATTATCACTCCACCAATAGTGTAGAACTATTTTAGGGACATGTGTGGGAGACCTTATAGGTCACTGTTATACTAGTCAAATCCAATGGTTTATAATGAATAGGCCCTATTTCTGGTGTTAGTGATGGGTTTTAGGGTTTAGATCAAATAGGGGTGGATGAAAAGTATCAATAAAACATCAAGTGTTCCTTATAGAACATCAATGATGGTATCTAGAGTTGAAGAGTTTTGGACTTTTATATTGGGATTTTTTATAACACTGGGGTTCTTAGGCCCTTTATTCTTCATATTTTTGTATCAGGTTAGTGAGGTGGTGTAACAGTTAAACTTGTGCCCACAATATTTTTTTATATAATGTTATCCACATGTGAAAAATGACGAGGCATGTGGATGTATTGTTGTGTGATACCAACCCATGTAATACAATATGTGGGAGTAGAGTTCCCTTTTTCAATGAGCTAGTGACGTTGAGAACCATCCAAGAAGGCGATTCATGGGAAAGTGTTTTCCTTGGGTGTATGTTTTTGGCAGTATAAGAAACCATCATGAGAACTTATGGGAGCAGGAGACCTAGTTGAAAGTTCAATATTCTTTCCTTTTTATTCAGTTTATTATTTTTGGGGAATAATATCCCTGAATTGAGAAATAATGCAATGTCTCATTTTTTTCCTTTTATGACATTGGAATATTTTTTTGGAATATATGATATATCAAGGCCTTGTGATCCTAGAATTGAAGTTTAAAAGATATTAAATATATTAATATCACATTGACATGGTTTTTCTAAAAAATTGGAAAAAATCCAAAACCAAGTCTTGGATCAGAAATATGAGACTATCATTGAGTTCATAACATTGGGTTTACTAGAGGTGCAACATGATATTTACCAACATTTGGAATTTTGTTAATGTGATTTCGTGGGCGTAAATAATAAAATAAAAAAAATTTAATAAATTAATTTATTAATTTCAATGTAGTCGCCTAGAATACCATATTTAAACATGGATATGACTAATCCCTTTGGTTATCCACATAACCTAGTGTTTAAGAGGAGCCATTGTGGAGGATATTTTGGAGAATCATTAGCATACGACATCAGATCAAGGATTTTCTACCAATACATCTTGTGGATATTTTCAATGATAATGTCTTTATATCATTATCCTTTAGTGATTGTTCCAAATTGAGGTAGGACCATTTTTTATTCGGATTTATCCCTAATTAATTTACCCATTATGAACATGAATTATTCATCTCACAAATTAATTCATGGAATGATTGTTTCATTAGGGTAATTTATTTACCTACCAGTGTGTAGAAATTGATATGGTTTTGATTTAATTATTTATCATCATTCATCACTCTATGAAAATGAATCAAGGTTAATATGAACATTAGTTGAGGCCTATTACTAATATTTATGTTTGTGTATTTCCCCTCTTCATTATACATCTGTTCATCATTGGCATTTTATTTTGGATTGTGATTCGATGAATACCGAGTGAAAGATAACTGGACATTTAGTATTTGGAACAAAATATCACTAGCATGGGTTGAAGATGGATATTCAATTTCATGGTTAAAATACCGGATGATGGTAGTAGATCCATGGATGGTTCAAGAGTTCATGATAGCGTGTTTTGGCATGTCGGACAGACAAGTTTTGATATTTGGTATTTATTAGATATAAAATACGGATAGAATATATCCAAGTTGGAGAGTAGATTAGTTCAACCATAGATCAATGTTGTATAGAATGATTTATATAGATATTAAAGGATTTCGATTCTTGTTTAAGATGTGTGAAATATCCCAAGGGTTATATAAGAAACCTCACTACACAATGGTAGTTCAATTAACACATGTCGTGTAGTCTCTTCAGTGTGGTGATAGAGTTTCACTTGAGAGATAAGTATCATGTGCCATGTGATATGTGTTTCACGTCAAGTCACCCTTATTCGAACATCTTATCATGTATAAGGGTTACACGCCCAGGATGCTATGTAGTGTTATATTCTATGCAACACATGGAGACAACTTGACATGTATAGGGAGTACATGCACAGGTGGCCATGTGGCCCCACTCGCCATGTACATGAGAAGTACATTGGTAGACCAGAGTATATGGGTACATCATGTACAAATACATGACCATGTATATGTGTATGACCTGGTGTACATAGTCACAAGAAGAACACACTAATTTCTAAAGTGACATTTACATGTCATATACCTCAAGGGGCATGTCACGTGTTTTATAAAACATCATGCCATGTGAGAATGAGACACAGGAAGTTCCTGGATTTGAGATACATACTATATATCCCTAGGGAAATTTAGTGTACCCCATTGAGGATATGTTGGATTCCTATTTTTTCTTGAACCAGCTTTGTTGTGAATTTGTTTGTGCATACATAGACCATTATTGGTTGAGTGTTTCCCATGGTCCATCCATATGATGGTTCGATGCATCATCCCATTCACATCATAAATATTAAACCCTATACACCTTCCAGATAATAAGTATAGTGTTGGTGAGTTACCTTATTCAAGAGTGAGTTGTCTCAGTCTTATTTGATAGATCCATTAGGGGCTTGGGTCTTGAATCCTTTCAAAAGGCCCAACATGATCCACATTTACATTTTGTTTTCTTCAGTAGGGTTTTTGGACTTAGAAGGATGAAAACATACACAGAAATTGATCCTATATCTAGAAGGATTTTTCCAGTAAGTTCTGGTGTCCCCCAAGGGATCCTTGGGTGTTTAACACCTAGTTGTGTTTCAGGATCTGATCTTTCTAAATGGGAATTATTCTAATTGATTGTGTATCTCAGATAAACCCTCTTAGTTTCCTACATGATTCCTCATGACGACACTCAATGAGCATTAACTCTGGGATGAGTGTCATCAGTGGAGGTATAGTTTGGTAGTGGTTCCTCCCAGATGATCACGACCTCTAGGATGGAGCATATGTTCCCTCTACTTAGATCTACCTAATGAGTGATATATGCTGGTTGAGTTTTATTAGGGATGGAATGGATCATGGAGTATGATTACCTGGATGAGCATTACTTTGAAACCATGAAACATATCAATGAATAGAACTGGTTGGACCTTTTGTTAAATAAATTCATTTTTGAGTATATTTGGGGTATACTTTGTTATTTTCATGTCTGCTATCTTTTTTACATGACAATTATTGATTCTTTGACTACTCTTGATTATTTATGTTTGGTGTTTTCGTAGTGTCCTACTGGGTATTGTTATACTCAACCATGAATAATCCATGCCCACTCATTTCATGTCTTATACAGTAGATAAACCATTTTATGAAGTCCATGTTGGACTTGGAGTAGGTTGATCTTAGTTTGGGCTAGATAGAACAAGGTTTATAAAAGTGTTGCATTTGACAGTGGTCCCTCCTTCTGAGCAAGTCATAATTTCTTATCTAGTTTTTGGTGGGCTTGTATTTTTCCAATTTATATGCTTTCTAGTATATTATATTTTACTCTGATTATGAGATAATAGATGTATTCATGCATTGTTATCAGTTGTTTTTCAATTCAGCATAATATGTGCTTTGAGGTTTGTAAGTGCGTACATGTACATTAGTTCAATGCCTCCCATGTGTGTGATATTCTTACTAAGAATTGGTCGCCATCCCTTATCCTATTGGAGGTATTATTGGGGTAGTTTATGCGCAATCTCCATTGGTTTGGGTTATGACTATTAATTCCTTTTAAATAACCAATTAATTTTTCGTGAAGTCATTTTATGCTTCAAAAATACTTTTTCTTCAAAAAATTGCTTTTATTCCTTTTTATGAGTAAATATTATAATTAATTCATAATACCTTTATGAATTACATACTTCTTCAAAATGATATCATTTTTGAAATTATTATGTCAAAATTATCTTAATTTGATATTTTGGGAATTTTCTCACAGATGATTTTTTAGTGAAAAATGAAAACATGACGATTTTATAGTGAACTATATTTTACTTTCAAGAATTTAAAAAGTACCATTTTTTTAAAATTTATTTTAAATTTTAAATATTTATTTATTATTAAAATTAATCCAATTAATTTTATTTCATTTTGACATTATTTTGTACGAAAACATTTTTATAATTAAAAATAAATTTTTATTGAAAGCCATGTTTCACAGCATTATGTGAGTTTATTTTAAAATTAATTTATAAAAATCATAGACATGTGAATTGATAAAATTTATTAAATATTTGGAATCAACATTTATAAATTTTGTAAAAAATTCAACAGTATTTTTTTCCATTATCAATAGCAATTGTTGTAAATATTTGTTATCTTGGTATTGGTAAATTGGGTAATTAAGGTTAGACATAATCTTAAAAGGCATAAAAATACATATAAAACATTAATTATTTCTATTTTATTAGTTTATTTTTTCCCTAATCATCCAATATTCAAATAAATGGAAATTTGGAACCATTTGTTCTTTTATAATGACCTAGGTTTTTTTATGTAATGAATAAATCCAAAATGTCGCTCTCTTTGTTTTAATAACTATAATATTTTTCATAGGTATAAAAGGATATTATGTTAACTTATAAATGGTTATTTCAAATAATAGTGATTTCTTTATCATACTAATTTAATTTGAATTTTTAGTGATGAAATAATTATCATAAATGCTAATGCAATGCCAAAAAACTACTTGTTCAAGAAGTAGACAAATCAAATAAATGATTTAAGAAACATACAAATTAATATTTTTGGGGGTGATTTATGGTGTTCCAAATAATTAATAGATAAATATAATATATTATTTATCTGTTAAAATTTAATATTTTAATTAAATTATTATCTAGTGTTTTTTTAAATTTCAACTATGTGAATAATCCCGAAAATGACATTAATGGTATCTTATGTTAAATAATGTTTAATTAAATTATTTAAAATTAATATAAATATTATCCCAAGCCATTTTACTGGGATATATTATATAATATAAACAATTTTCCACTTGTGGGACACATTTACTTTTATTTAAACATATTTAACCCTTAAAAATTAAAAAACATTGATATTATATTAATCATCAAATGAATAAACAAGGGTTAAAACAAAGAGATAATGGTTAAAAAATAATCTAAACATGTATAAATATTATTGGGTGGGATTATTTAGACTTATATTTATCCTATTTTCTATATACATTAATTTATATCCATATAAATTTTAAATTTAATTTATATTAATTTAATACTTGAAGTAATTGCAACGATGCCCCTCTATTATCGTTTATAAAGAAGCACAATATACTCTCTTACTCACACTTCTAGAGGAACAAATCTCAAAAAATACTATAAAAATATATTATTATATTAATTTTATATATTATAGAGGTTTTTGTCTTCTTATTTGACCATAAAAATGGTCTTTAAGGTTATATAAAAAGGAGGTTCTTCAAAGAGGATCCAATCACATTAACCATTAATTTTAATTTTACATACTATTATTACACATTAAATTATATCATAAATATACCAATATAATAACATAAAAATATCCCATATGTTTAGATGTTAATATTTTAATTTAAAAAACTTAATCCAAATCGTTTTCGTCAAATGAGAATTGAAAGTATCACATGTGCGTACGTGTGGACTACCACCTCTACATAGAGATAAGATTTATTTTCATCATCATAAATAATGGTTGGTTATTATGATGGATTTAATGTTTATATATTTTATATATGAAATAATTATTACTCTATAATTATTATATATTATCTACGTTATTATCATATCATCCATTTTTAAATGATAATGTATCTTGTGCGTACGTGTGGACTAGCACCTCCAAGAAGGGTCGTGATACATTTATAATTTATTCTATACATGGATTGTAACAAGGATTGATTTAATAAATATATATTATATTTATGATATTATAATTATTCTATAATTGTTAATTATTATTTACCTTTCTTTCATTCCTTTAATAAAAAATTGAAAACATTACTCATTCGTGCGTACAAACAACCATACCCACGAAGTGATGTAATTAATTTTTCATCACCACTTAATATGAATGGGGATTAAAGTGTATATAATGATTAAAATTTAAAATTATCAAATTATTTTTTTATATGATGAAACCGTCATCGATATGCATGGATCAAAATTTTTGAACCAAAACTCACATGAAAAATTAAATTGTTAACACCCAAAAAAATAATTTTAATAAATAATAGTTAATAAGTGGGTGTTGAAATGTTAAAAGTGGATCATATATTATATTATAAGTATGTATATTTTTCTGGTATATATGTTTAAAAAAATTCAATTTATTATACATGTGATTAGATTTCATACCACGCAAGTCAAACTAGAGGTAAGGGTTGTTCATCTTAATATTGGTTTATTGAGGCATGTTTGATATTATGAACCTATTTATGTTTATAATGTATATATACATACCATTTTTATGTGTTATACCATGTATAATTATGAATTCATGTAATTTAATGTTACAATTTTGATTATTTATGCATGTTTTTTTATTTCGAAGATACAAATGTGGTAATGATTTATCATCTCAAATAATCTTCTTTGGGTAATATGTTATATTGTTTAACTATCTTATTTTGGGAGGTTTTAATAAAAACCCTTTAAAATGTTATATTAATAACATAATTAATTTCATGATATTTAATTTTTCATTTGATATTATTATTTCATAGTACTATGATTCAAATTTTACAAAAGTAGCAATGACTAATTCTTTGATAAATAATTTATTTGGGATCATTTATATTTAAATTTCCATTGGGGGATTGAAATAATTAACTACTCTAAAATACCAATTATTTTATTCTATTATGGTTAATTATGATCTTTTGAAAAATAATTCTCATTTCCCACTCTTTGGTACTCAAAGATAACATACATATTTTTTAAGGACAGTCGACCTTATTTCTCCTTGTGGTTGGGAATCTTTTTCTTCTATGTCTATATTTTATATTTTTTAAATAAAGTTATTTTATATGGTCCAATAAGTTTCTAATGAATTTTTTAATTTTTTTTTAATTTTTTAGAAATTTTGAAAAGATGAATATTTTTTTTTTGAAATGAGGAAATGTTTGACTTTTTACTGAAGCGTGAAAATACAATTTCTTAATATAAAATACATGAGTAGATTTTTCGACCATTATGACCATTATTTTCTTTATGATTTATTTATAAGATTCTATGTTTATTTTCAAATAAATATATTTTCTCAATATTATGGGTATTTTTTTGTTTTAGTGACATCTAAATGAAAGGATATATTCCACATTTTAAAATAATTTTTTTAGATGTTGTTTTGAAGGAAATTTTCATCTAAGTCAACATCCATTGGTGTTTCTTATACTATATTGTGGATATGTTCTTATAATACAATATGTATTTTATCTCAAGATGGTTTGTGATGATGTGGGAATTAATTTTAAACACTCTTTGTTTAAATGGGTCAATTAATCCATGATGAATGATTTTATGATTTTGATGATGAGATTTTTTCAAAACAAGTTTATTTTCCAGGGGTTATGTTATGATGATATGATGAATGGATTTTGATATTTTTGAAAACATATTAATTGATTAAGACTATGTGATGGGCGGGGCCAAGATTATATATCCCTACAATGCCTTGGTAAATGATGATATAGCTAAATTGATGAGAGCTACACTTAATAGTTTTTTGGAATTTACAATGTATGATTTCACATAATGGGTTTATGCCCACTAAGAAACTATTTTATTGGTAGTGATCCTTGGCATATGATTTCTATGAGTATTATTATGAGACAATTTATGAAACTCTTTTATTACATGATCATATTCTTATGATATGTTTCCATAGATAATAAATTTTTATAAAATTATGATTCATGTCTTATGAACTACCATGTTTTACATGATGAATCACGACTATGATATATGAATTGTTTTGGTATGATTTTATGCTTTTATTACCATTTTATCATATCAATATTCTTTTTTTAATCATATAAAAAAACATTAACTAACATCTGCTATTTTTACCCATTATAATCATTTGAGCTCACAAATTCTTATGTTTTTATTCCCCTTGATATGAAGATAGGTTTTAAGTATGTTATTCTTGATAAGGGTACATAAAGTGAAGAACTTCATGGGAGATGATGTATATTTTTATGAACCAGTTCTTTATGAATCACTCTGGATTACCCTAAGAGGGGAGGGGTGAATCTAGGTGTCAAATTTTTATTTAAAAGTGACGGATCTTATTCCCACATTGGTAGGAAATTGTTAAACTTATCTAATGGTAATATGCGTTAATTTAATAATTCACCTGTAGAGAGATAACATATCAATTTTACTTTGTTCACCATTAAGGGATAGTCCAAGGATAATACACTGATATTTTGTTGGTCATTCCAAAATCATCTATTCATTACTAGTTATGGAATATAGAAGTTCAACCACAATCTGTCTATGCCAGGATCAGTACCTTTAGAATATTATAGGGATATTACACTATATCCCTCAGAATAATTTCGTTGACTACTGCTATCTCACTACCTTGGGTGAAGTCTTTACTAGATTATTGACTTTAAGGTTGCTTCAGCAGATTGGAATTAAAGTCCATGACACTGAATATCAAAAGAATTTAATTTCCATTTAAATCTAATTTTATGAACATTGATAGGAATATTCAGTGAAACCTTATATTCATAACATTTCTACATGGATCTCCTTCACGGATCTCACAACCATCATGAATAAACCTGCCTTTATGGGACAAACTACTTTCTTGAAGCTCACTTAATCATAATGGAATACCCCATCATCAAGAAGAACCCATTAAATAGATTCATTGGCATCAATCAGGACACAATTAGCCTTTTCTTGATTCTCAAGATTTAAAAAAAATTGGATTCACAAAGCTCCCCATCCTTGATGAAATCAGAGATATTGTGATTTTTATCTGATTATTATTATGTCAAATGATGAGAGGGTAGCCTCATATTTATATGCTCAAAAATTTTCAATGCTCCACCACCTCTTAGAAGATTTTTCAGATCATTCAAAAACATCTTCATAGAGATACTATATTCATGAATAACCATTGAGATTTATCATCGTTGGGAAGATCTATATCAAACCCTTGCACACACATGATCCTCTACTTATCGTAATCACAATGACCTCCATCAACTGATCATGCATTTGTGAAACTAACTATTTAGAAACTTATTCATCTTGAAACTCATTCCTTTACTATATTTATGAGGATTTTATTCAAGAAAAAAACCATTCATGACTCTACCATCTTCTTCTATATTATGAGCCCAATAATTTAGAAGAAACTAAGAAATAACACCACCTTAAATACTGTAATCATCTTGTATTATAATATCACTTTATTTGAAATCTCCTTTATTATCCAAGTGTAGTTTGATATGAAATAAAAACTAGAGTCCATTTCAAGCAATGAATAGCCTTGGTTCCATAAATATCTATCTTTGGGTTTGTGGGTTATCTTCAGATAGATTTTAATATAACACCATACAAATTAATAAAACATGAAATGAGATAGGAAATTCATAGAACATTATAAGCCTACATGCTCAATTCTCATTGTAAAAAACAAGATGGGAATCAAGAATTGGGTTTTAATGTTTTGAAATTATTAAGGATGTCTAAGCTAAGTTGCATCTATTTCCATATAACACATGATTCTCATCACGTCATAGATGCATAAGCTCTATCTATTTCCCCATAATACCTAACTCTCTACTTCTTATTACTCATGATTCTCATCTTTTCACATAATAATTTCATGGTTTTTCAAAACCCTTAAACCACCGTAATTTTATAATAATGAATTGATCCCTAATTGATCCATTATTTAGACTCCAACAAACGTATAACATTTAATTTTTCCATTCTTTCTTTTGGAAATAAAACCAGTGGTCGTGAATTTGTACATGTAGAGATCAAAAAACACTCCCCCTGGATCGTATCTCCCACATAAACAGACATCACTTACAAAAAAATTAAATTATTTAACAAATCATGGGATATGGGAACAACTCTTACCTCCTTGTGCATTGGGGTGGGTGTGGGGTTGGGGTTGGTTGAATAGTGAGGTTTAACCGATGATTCTCAAACACATGTGTAGCTAATGGAATGGCCATAATGTCAGCCACTTGGTCATTATTTTCAAAACGATACATTTTAATCATTCCATGTTAAATTTTTTATTTGATGAAGTTATATATGATTTCAATATGTTTCATAAGATAAAGTTGAACATGATTATTTGTAATATTGATCATGAAATTTTTCTCATAATGTATCCCCATCGGTTGTTTCACCTGATCACCAATAAATATCAGTTGTTTCTTCATCCACAATATCTAAGTGAAATCTTTTATATAAGAGATATACTCTACTTCAGTAGTACTAAGAGAAGTGCTTTATTGTTCTTTACTCAACCATCCCACACATTTCTTTCCAATAAATAATTATCCACCACTTGTGGAATTTTTATCCATCACATCTCTAGACCTTTTATCACCCTAAATTCCTATACTTCATCATCTCTTATTGCAGTGATTTATAAGACATAATTTTGAGTGCCTTGAATGTACCTCATGGTTTTTTTACTGTCACTAAACATCCTTCCTTGGATTACATTGAAAACACACCTCTAAGAATGTTGAAAATACAATATCTAGCCATGTTATAGTCAAGTATAATAAGATTCTAATGATTCTACTATAAATGGTGGTATCCACATAATTCCAATACTCATTCTTTCCTTGTTTTTCACAACTTCAATCCAAGTCAACATTGGTTTGGAGTCGTGCATGTTGAATTTATTCGTAATCTAACTTGTATATTTATCCTCATAAAAGAATGTGTAATCCTTATTATTAATTAATTATAGCCCCAAATTTTACCAGTAATATAAATTTCAAATTCATATTTCATGTGATTGGAAAATTATTCCACTGATTTATTCTTGCTTTTACAAAATATAATATCATCCACATATTCTAGTACAATAAATTTATCTTCCTTTTAATTATGGACATGGAGATTATGGTTAATACCTCCCCTTTAAAATTTGATCTTATTTAGATAATAATACAGATGATAAAACAATGATCATTGTTTTTTCTTTAGACTATAGAGTACCCTTTTCAATCTAAAAACCTTCACATCAACATTTACAATTAAAGAATCCACACATTGTTCAATATACACTTGTCCATGAAGAACACAATTTAAGAATTATATTTTAACATCAATATAATAAAATTTATATTCTCTCTAAATTTACATAGAAAATAAAATATTGATTGACTTCAGTATCACCACGGGAGAAATTTTTTCTTCGAAATCAATTACTTCAACGTGTGCATAGACTTTACAAACTAGGTGTGAAATATTTCGGATCACATTTTGATTCTCATCTTGTTTATTGTTAAAGATACACTTTTTCAAAATCACATTGTGATCTTCAGGTCTCTTAACAACATCCCATATTTTCTTCCTATAAATATGATCTAATTCTTCATTCAAGCCCTTAACCCATGATTCATCATTTTCTACTTACTAAAAAGAGTTTGGTTCTATAATTGATAGGTAGGATGAATGTTCTTTACTTATAATTCTCCTTGAGTGTGTGGGAGTTATCCATTCCCCAATGATTTTAGATTGATCAATTTTATCACTTTTATTTCTCCTATAAAGATCAGATGAATTTTCTTCATCTATGGGTTCTTCTTCAATTTTTTCTTCTAAATCATCATCATTTTGTGGTCAATAAATGTTTTTCACAGCTTCCTCTAGTTATGAATTTGAATATTCTCCACGTCTACTATCCTCTTCATCTTCTCTCATATCAGCATAAGACCTTATTGAGGTATTATTTGTCTTATATTCAATGATCTTGACCTGATTACTTTCCACAATTATCCCAAGAGTATTATTGAATCATTTATTGTCCTTCCAAGTCATTGAATATAAAATAAGTATTCCCTCGCATTTTGCATCACCATACTTACTTATATTTCCTTCTTTGTTTTGATGTAAACATTTACTTATCAAAACACAAAAATACCCCAGAGAGGGATTCCTTCCATTCCACAAGTCATATGAGGTCTTTTTTTCTTCTATATAAAGACATATATGGTTTCGATTGTACACTATTTCATGAATAAACTTCTTCCAGTAACGACTAGAGATACGACTCTAAATCAATATAGTTATATCCACATTGTTTACCTATTGATTTCTGCACTAAAAACTCCATTTTTTAGTGGGGTTCTCACTACATAAAGCACATTAATTATTCTATGTTCTTACAAGTAATTTTCATATTCAATGAAAGTGTATTCCCCTCCATTTTCAGATCATAGAACTTAGATTGTGCTGAATATATCATTCTCATCTATTCGATGATAACATTTCATGCAATCAAGAAGTTTTTTTATCTTTTATATAACTATAACACAATACATTCTACTGTAATCATCAATGAAGAAAACAATGTACCATTATCCATATTTCCCAGTAACATTTATTGGACCATATATGTTTGTGTGGATGAGATATGGAATATTTGATGTCATTTTATTCTTTGGTTGATTTGAACTGGAGACCTAATTTCCTCACATGAAAGCATCACATGTATTTTAACATTCAAACTATAAATTATGGATATACATGACTATATTCATCTTAGATATCTTTTCCATGATTTGATGATTAATTTTCCCCCAATTGGTTTTCCATAAGTTGTTTTATTCTTCAATAGTTAATTAACACATGTTTTCTTTACTGTCCACCTGATACAAATATTCACCTATTCTACATCCTCTCAGGAGATTATTTCTTGAATTTTTCATTTTATATTTCTCCCTTTTTAGCAGAATGTTAATATTAGTCATGAGTCACAGATTTTACCGACACTTAGATGATTATGACGAAAAAGTGCACATAAAGAACATCATTTTTCTTAGGTCATCATTTTCCAGTTCAATACTTCCACTATCTTTGATATTAAAATAACCCCCAATTAAAAAACTTATAGTTCTATAAACCATTTTTTTAACATTATCAATAATTCTATATTTCCCAACATTTGCAATGAGTACCCTTGGTTATGAATCTAGGTGCTACTATTCTTCATAGCTTTGAGAGCTATTTCTGAAAGGGTGGATTTCTTGATTTTATTTTTTTACTTCAATGAAGTATTTTATTGAGATGATGATAATGATTGTATTACAATATATTTTCAATATTCATTGGTTCTTAATACTCATATTTTTCTTATAGTGGAGAATGAAAATTTTCAAGGGTGACTCCATCTAGTTATTGGGTAATGAATTTCCTCTGAGTTCTATAGGTGACATTCCCTCAATTCCTATGCCTATTTTCAATATCATTATATTCATATCTAGAGATTTGAAAATAATACCCATAAAAACCATTTCTTATATAAATGAAGTATATGATTTTATTATCCTTCGATGACTTCCAAGCTCTTCCCCATTCAAAAAGGTCTTTACCACTTCACAATATTACATGGTATGGCCCAAATAGACCCATAATTGAAATTTCCTAAGAGTAAATATATTTTAACATCTATTTCTCCTCATTTTACCATCCTTAGTAATATATTATAACTTATCATCATTTCCAGATACTTCTATATAGTTTATATTTCTATGTTCAGTTTATTTGAGGCTTTATTTGTTAGGACATTAGGTGAATTTGTGATATGTACATCTTTGAACATCCGTTTATTTTGAATCATTTTATTTCATGCCTTTAATTTTTCAGGGTCATAAAAAATTCCACTATTTCCAATTCTTGTGGATCATTGATCATCCAAAACCTCCTCTTATACTTCATAGCAACTCTTATCTCTCTCTAACAGATAAATATCTAAGAATATTTTAAACTATAATTTCTATATTGTTTCCATTTAATTTGATTCACATTCTAATTTACTCCTTATAGTATGAAATTATTCATTAAAACCGTCACCTGTCTTGGACATCTCCTCCATTCTAGATGTAAGTTCACTGATGATATTTACCTATTAGTTAATCCATAGTTTCAATTGTACTACATCTTTTGAGATTTAAATAGTTGTTGAATTGTCTTTTACCACTTATTTCAGTCAATAAATTTCTTCTTCAAGATGATCAACATATTTTGAAGAATCATCTAGAACTTCTCTCCACCTTTTGATTTTGTTTCATTGTTTTTCGTGTTTACTAGGATCATCCTAATGTTCAAAAATGAAATGTACATCGTCAATCAACTGATATATATGGATTTATCATTTTATGGTTATGAATTTTTAATTGAATCCATCATATATGTTTGGTTTCTAGATTTATACTTTGGAAATTATCCTTTAAAAAAGTAATTTTCATCATATTCTTATTTATATAAAAAACACTTTCTCTATAATTTATTCCCAAATTTGAAGTCTCCATTTTGATGAAACCTTCTCTGGGGATTTTTCATATTTCCAGCTTCACTTTATTCAGCATCTAACTTATATGATCACTGAGTCAGAATGTTCCCAACTATACCACAAAAAAAACAAGGCAGAGGTAGATTTCATTCCAATATCCATTTTCCTCTCTTGAATTTCATCTAAAAGAGAGATAGAGGTTAGTATTCATCAATATCTTTATCAATACTATATCTAGAATCCTAATGTTTTTTTCATGTCATTGAAAACCATTTAAATCCCAAATCGTGTTTTTATATCATCTGGTTTGACTCTCATTTCACAATCCATCATAATTCTCAACTGATCATCCAATGAATGTTTAGATAGACCCCTTTCATCAAGGGTTGACACTTTTGTATTGTAAAGCAGGGGAAGCTTTCTCAATTTTTTTCACAATGAAAATTTGTTATATTTTTTAACCATGTCTATGTATTCCTCCAACAACAGAAGTGATTCAATTAAAAAATGTATCTATGTTTTCATCAGGATGCATTTTAAAATCAACACACCTATTGCAAAAAGCCTGAAGTTTCACCTACTTCACTTTTTTTCACCTCCATATATATATATATTTTCCCACATAGAATTGTTTTATTTGAAACTCATCCCCTTCACATAGATTTGATTAGAAAATAGTTCAGTGAGGGTATTCTATGCATTAGTATCTACAAAAATCATTTTATTGTTTTATTTAGTCACAGATAGTCCTATTACATTATTTACCTATATCCCTTGCAAAGTGGAAAAAATAACTTCAATTTTAAAATATATTATAGGATATTACATCATATAATTCTAAATCTAGAAATTTATTCCCTCAATAAGGGGAAATACAATAACATTTAAAAAACTATACATTAAAAAAGAGGGATTATTTACCTCCATCAAAACATACACATTGATACCACTTGAAGCACCATACACAACCCTGAGAGGGGAGGGGTGAATCAGGGTGTAAATTTTTTCTTTAAATGTGACAAATATTATTCCCACATTGGTAGGAACCTTTTAAACCTATTTGATGGTAATATGATATAATTTAGACATTCACCTATAAACTGATAGGACACCAATTTTACTTGGTTCACCACTAAGGGATAGTCCAAGGATCATACATCGATAGTGTGTCGGTCATACCAAAATCCAATAATCATCACTTTTTTTGGAATATTGATTTTTAGACACATTAAATATGTGTGAATAACAAAAAATTTACAAGATTTTTGGGATAACACATTGTGTCCCTTAGAACACTTTCATCGACTCCACATATCTCACTTCCTTAGGGGAAGTCTCAATTAGTTTATCGATATGAAGGTCACTTTATTGAATTGGACTTAAAGCCTTTGTCCTTTACTAGAGTGAAAATCTACTTGAAATGAAAACTTGGTTTGTTTCACTTTGATAGATCTATTCACTAAAACTAGATATTTAGAAAAAAATTCACAAAGATCCTTCACAAATCTCATAACCTTGACGAAGAAACATTACTTCCCAGAACAAACTACCTTCATGTAGCTTACTGAGTCATCGTGTAATACACCATCATCACGAAGCACCCATTACATAAAATCAATGGAATTACTCAAGAATTAACTAGTATTTTCGTGATTCTCATGATCACATAGAAAACAAATTCAGGATGCTCCCCACCCTTGATGAAATCAGAGTGATTCCATCTTTTCTCTAATTATATTAATGTAAAATGTAGTGGAGGTATCCCCATATTTACAGGCTCGACCATTCGTGATGCTCTACTTCTTCTTTGAAATTTTTTAAGATCATTCAGAAGCATCTTCATGGATCTCCTGTAATCATGAAATACCATTGAGATCTATTTTTGTCATGATGATATACATCATAAAGATCTTCTAGTGTGGATCATAATGATATATTATAAATATTATTCTAATTAGATAAAATATTTATGTATGTAATGTTTGTGTTACTTCAATATGTTTTATTGGTTGAGGGTAACTTCCAACCATTTGTTGTCTTTTTTCACAAATTTGTCATTTTCCTTACTCATGATGTCTTATTATTGATGCTTAAATAACTAACCTTTTGATTTACTTTTTACAAATATATTGTATTCATTGCATTCTATGTATTAATATCACTATCAATTCCACTTTTACACATGAATCTGGATCATTATTCATTCAAAATCTATCAATAACATTTAATCCTTACTTTTACCATTTTCTTAGTTCTCTATCAATGAATCTAAATATGTATAGATTATACTTTGAATATACTAATTTCGTTTCATCTTAAATTTCACCCCTTAGGAAAACAACTTCTTCTTAATGATCATGAACCTTCATCGCACTCAAAAATAACATTAAGGTCATCAATAACTTGTTCTTGTTCTCATATCATTAGTTTGTGTTATGTTAATTCTCTCTATCATTCATGAAAAGATAAAATATTAAATAATTATTCATGTATCTCTTCAATTTTATCCACAAGTTGGTATATATATTCTGTTGATTCTATTATCAAATCTTCAATAATTAAATATTTTTTTATATATATGATGTTCATAACCCCCCCCCCACATTTTCCACCCTGAGATCCAAAACTCAATTTGGTTATTTATCAATTTATTTTCACTTATCCTTGATATGTTATAGTTTCCATCATGGAATATTCAGTATCAAAACTGAATTCTGTTTCCACCGCCACCAAATAGTATCACTATCATCTTCCTTTTTTTCACCAATATCTTCTCCGGAAACATCATTTTGGATGAATTTACTAGTTAAAAATCTATTTTGAGAGGGATAATTTTTTGTTCATTCTATACTATTTTATCTTCACATATATTTTCATCAAATATTATTGGGAATATTTTTATAATATTTCAAACCTTTTCACATCATAAAAATGGAAAAATCGTCTTTTCTTCTAATCTAAATTCCCCCCTTTTGAAATTTCTATCCATTTGATAAAGAATATAACCATTAATGTATTCCTCTTCATTTCCACATTCAATTATATTGATAATTTCCTTGAATTTGAATTCTATATCCTTACATTCATGATTTTATATTTCTATTTTCCTAACATTCATTTCATATGCCCCAAAACTACTTAGTAGATCATCCATTGATAGCTTGGTCAAGTATATTTCTTCAAGATGTAAAACATTTGGATTATAAATAAGAGTAAATTTTTATAAGATATTTTTCAAAATATTAATATCCTTTAACCCTTAAATATTTCATTGAATATAAAAAACAATCTCATTAATTTGATTTAAGTAACTATCATCAATTTCATATAAGTATATTTTTAAATCCTTAAAAATAAAGTCAACTAATTAAAAATTAGAATCTCCCACTTTAATATCACCCTCATAAATGTTTCTCAATTTATTCCAAATTTCATTGTCCCTCTCCCTACTCATCACATACAGGATGATTTTATTTGGTAAATCTCTAAATAAGGAATTATAATCCTTCCCATAAACATTGAACTTATTATTATCTAATTCATTTATAAATAATTATGATACATCACTCTCATGTTTTCCTTGTTAGAGTTAGTTCCCTAGAACCAACTTATATTTAATTTATTATAACCATCATTAATCATTATGAATATTAATAAACATCTTATTACATCATGATTGTTCATATTTGAAATATGGTATGTGATAATGTGCTAAGAGTAGTTGCTGCACTAAAAGAACATAGAATTTTCCCGCTATGATGAGAAACTAGAAGTGTCATGGTAGTATTCTTAAATATATTTTCTATAGATAGATGATATCATTTTAGGGACACAAATGTTATAGCTATTAGTTGTGGAGACTCTTATAACTTTAAGTCACATTCTTATGGTATACCACTAGTAATAACTAGTGTAGGATATTATGAGAATGAGACCCGCCTGTAAGAAATCCACATTTATATGTGTCATTATATTTTCTAATATGAGGAAATTTTAATAATATTTTGAATGATTGTTATAAGTCATGTACTTCTATGTATTGATGAATATAATGACAACATATGTTCGTAGAAAGGTAACAAACATTGGTTTCATCATGAGTAATATTTCATTAATGAATAATGTGAGAAAGGATTTATCCCTTATGTTCTTCAACTAAAGTTGAAATCTCAAGACAATTGATGGAAATGAAATAGCCTATATAAATCTATGGCCATAGTATTCTATTGGAATGTTAGATTTCCAAAAATTCAAAGAAAGAGATATCGATAAAAATGTTTGATGACATCATCTTGCGACCAGATTGATTAGAGATATTGTGATAATGGAATTATATTACACAGTAAGCATATGTATGAGTTATTATGTCATTGTATCATTATATTCTTTCTTTATGGGTTCTTTAGCATGTCAGTAGATTCTAGACATGTTCGTTAGGTTGTTTCATCATGTGCCATTAAGAAATAATCATAAAGGTTCACACATAATGTTTATATTGAATATTTATTATAAAATATATTATTATTTATTATTTAACCAGTTTATTGAATATTATTCCCACATGTGGTTTAATAATCATTCGTGTTTTCTTGATCACATATATTTCGTCACCAGATATTTGAGAGATTATCATCTGAGGAGATAATTTAATAAATATTTATTTTCTATATATTGAATATAATATTAATTTATTTATAGGTAATAATGAATTGATATTTATTTATTAACTAAATATTAATGATTCAAAGATTGATTAATATTATGGGGGAATGACAGACTTGTTTAAATGGTTCAGTGAAAATAAATGTAAATATTGAATATTTGTTTTAATAAATAATATTAATTTTAGTTTTAAATTTGGATGATGTCAAGAATTAATAATAATATTATTATTATAGAAATGGGCTTCCATGGAGATTAAATGAATAATAAATGGAATTTTTGCAATTTTTTATTTCAAACACTCTTAGTTTATAAACCCAATTAAATGTTTTTTCTGACAGATCCAATTCAATTATTTTTTTTGAAAAATGAAATTTAGGGAATCCTCACAAAGCCCTATTGAGTTCCCTCCTCCATGAAAACTCTCAGGATTAGAGAGTTACCTTCCTTTAACTTACACTCTATATTATAGAGAAATGAAGGAGAATAAGTTGGAATACATTGTTGGGGTTATCAAGGGAGAACAAAAAAAGCAATAGTATCTGTTGTGCTAGCACCCAGATATTCTTACAGTAGTGTTTTCAGATTTTTGGAACACATATGAATCACTATTAGAGGGAATCCAATATTTATTTATACAATGAAATAGTGGTATGATGTATTTCTATTTTCATATCCATCAATAAATTTATAATTTCATGAAATTTAATTTTTTTAATTACGTAAATTAATTATAGATAATTTGTGATTATTTCGTGCTTTTGTATTGGCATTGTCCCATGATCTATAATCTTTAATTCAGTTCCATTGGTCTCTGTATTTATCATCATGTAAATCTAAGATTAATTATCGATCAAGAAAAAAATAAATTTTTTTATGACCCATATGAGGATTCCATTTTTCTTAGAACCTTCATTACATGTATAGTAGTAGATAAAAATTTGTGTCCAAGAGATCATAGGTGAAATATCATCATTTTTAGACCTGATAAATGCATCCATCAAATAGAGGAACCACTTTATCATTCAAGGTGTTCTCCATATTGATCCTAAAATTATATATTTAATAATAATGAGCTCAAATTTGATACTACTTAATGCAACCTAAGATACCCTGATAGGAAAGGGATGATTCATGATATTGATTTTTTCTTTTATTTATTTAGATCTTGTTCCCACATTGGTAAAAACTCATTAACATGTCAGAATTAGTGGATCAATCACCATGAAAACAAATGCAGAAATATATTGTATAAAAAATAATATTTACTTACTTAACCACTATGGGATAGTCCAAGGTTCATACACATGGTGTTTTATTGTTATAATAGAATCCATTGATCATCAATAGTATTTGGATGTAGTTTTGTGTCATGTTCAGTCTATGCTAGGTGAATAGACTTTACTAATGTCTTTAGGAATAACAGAGTACCTCCTTTGGATCAACTTAATATAACTATCCTCGCTAACTATTTCAGATCATGTCTTCCTTCGATTAATAACTTAAAGGTCAATTCCATATAATAATAAATTTATTAAATGATTTTCAACATGAAATCCTAAATAAGATTCATTAATGTGGTTTACATATTTTCCTAAATATTTTTTATCTCAACTGAGTTTTCCCAAGTCTGTTAACTCAGATATGACACTTTTAACAAGATTATTTCCACAAATTTCAACCTTTTTATAAAATATTGTTCATGCCACTACTTTTGTGAGACTTCAATTGCCCATTTTTTTCACTTAGGTGTCTTATGTTAAGATATGTTTTAGAAACTCCCAAATATTATGTGAGTTATCCCAATTATGCTGGTGCACCTCCATCACTCTCCGTTGTTTGCAGGAAAAAGGTCACACTACTACCTTCACACGACTTCCTTAAATTAGGAATTTCCGCAAAACTTATCTATCACAACATCCCTTTCCTTCAACAACATTTTCCGAAATATTTCAATCATTTGAATTTCATGAGTTTTTGACTTAACTAAAAAGATAAATTCCTTAATCTAAATCCAAATATTTATTCATTACAAATTAGATGGGTTGGCTAATATTTATAATCAAATATTAACCTTTAGGATTTTTTTGTGTTATAAATAGAATGACACTTCCACTTTCAATATCTACATGTCACATAATTAGTGTGTCATCTTCAGGCCACTCCCATTTGTGTGACCACATAGACATGGAACATATTTCACATAAATATTCACTAATCAATAAATTAAGTTTGAAATTACAAATAATTAAACAAATATATATCCTTTTCACATGAAATTAAATTTTACATCCTCAAAATTTTCACTCCTTAAAATTTAGAAAACACTAGGAAATTAAAACATATTTATAACTTTTTAAATTACATTTTTATCCTTCTAATTCTACGAAATAATATCATTTGGTCTTCAAAACAATTTATCAACCCATATATAGATTGAAAAAAAAACACAAAATATAATCATATTTCTATAACGAGTGATCGTGGTTCTAGCTCCAATACTTCAAATAATCCAATGGGATTCCTACAAGTGTTTTAGAACTCAATAGGTAGTTTATAAAAATGTTTGATCAATATTGTTTTAGTGAAAACTAGGTTTCCGTGGGATTTTGAGAAAGAAATGGGTCAACCGACTCAAAATGGGTCGGTAATTTTTAATGAGGTGATAAGACTTAACATCACTGGACTAATATGGAATTTACATCTCATGTATCATATAGTTTCCAAAAAGGGAGTCATGGAATATACATAAATTTTTGTTTTTACTAATTTTATTTTGATATTAATGAGTTATAAATATATTTTCATTTATAATTTTAATTATTTGTATGGTTATAAAAATTTTGTAATGGGAAATTCATAAAATAAATGTTCTAGTTATTCTTCGTTTTCAATGGGAAATATTGCTATTTTAATTTATCTGTAGAATTGGAACTATAAATAATTTCACTATAGGTTATATTGATCAATGGTATTGAGTCTTACTAATTATAGAATGGATTAATAAAATTAGATGAACATATATGGATTTTAAAGTCACCAAATGACTTTATATTCATGTTTAAATAGTTTATTTGTGTGGATATGTAAATTATTCAATATTGACCGACCACTTCATGGGATTAATATACCTCATTCAGTAGATGATTATGTATAAAACCATTATTTTTTTAATTTCATCATAAATAAATTATTTAGTAATAAATAATTTTAATATGGATTCAAATAAAACTCATGTTTCCATGATAATGAATTTGGTGTTTGGTGATGGTGTTTTGGAACTTGGGTTCTCAATGATTCATTATGTACATGGTTTTGTAAAAGTATAAAAATGTTGTTTCGAGGGGGTATTTTCCTCTCATTGGTCATTTGGGAATGAAACAATTATTTGGTATAACATTAGTTCTCATTTCCAAGATGCTTTATATTTTGAGATTGAAAAAGATGATTTTGAAGGGGTTTGGATCATTTGTCTATCTTTTGGAAAAACATTATTTTTCTTGTGATTATGTGTTAGGTTTTTTTTCTTCAATTTTGGAAAATGTATGATTTTTTACAAGGTAATATTTAAATCAATTGAATTATGGTGGTAAAAGTAAAATTTTGAGTAATTTAAACTTATTTTACAAGGATTTATTCAAATTTTTGTGAGAGCCTTGATTTTATAACAGACTATTTTTATATTAAATGGGTCATGGGAAATTTATTTGAAATGAAATGGTTATGGATTAATTTTTTTATATAATTTATTTATTGCACTCTTTCAACATGTGTGGTGGATTTTCCATGACTTAAAAGGATGTTAAATCATTCAACTTTTCAAAAAAATACAGAATGTATTGGTTGAAATTAACAACGTTGTAACAATATTGTTCTTAAATAGTGGATTTTATTATATTTGAAATTACTACAGAAATGTTTCCATTTTTTTAAATTCTAATATAAAACTCAATTATGATTTGAAAATGGTTTGAAAAAAATATAGTTTTTGTTTATAAGGGTCTTTTAGAATTGTTGATAACATTCTTATAAAGAAGGGTAGGAATGTTTTAGAAATGTAATTTTGAAATTTGTATTGGTATTTTGGGTTGTTAGTTAGGCATGAATGGTATATATATTTTTGTTTTCCCAATAATTACTTAGTTGGAAAAACAATTTTCTATGGTAGTGATCAGGTTAGTCCTACATGAAGTAGGTTTTCACCTTGGATTTGTTGGTTAGATTTATTTTGTAGTTGTATCAAAGTTTTTATGGGGTTGGGGGGGGGGTGAAAAATAAAGTCATAAAAATTAACCATGTGACTTTATATATAAATTTAAGCTACTATATGAATATATGGGTAAATTGGACACTGATATTTATCTTTTAGAAAATGTAACATTGTGGATAGATGATAGAATTGGTTATCTGACCTTATCCTTTGGTATATATAACATGTTGGATAGGTGGGGGTTCAAGTGTGATTTTCACTTGGATATAAATCAATGGGGATGTTTGTAACTCAATGATCATGACTTGTGAGGTTACCTTAGTCTGGGATCATTGTGTCATCCTACTATTGAGAAATGTGATTGCTTTTTTCAATATGATAGATAAACTCATTCCATTATGATAATGTAGTGAATATGTGGGTAATAGATAGGATGGGGACATGACCTAACTACTTATGTGTGGGTACTCCATGTGTGATAGTCGGTTTATACTATTAAAAAATCATTATTTAGTGATCGTTTTCAAAAGTTCCACTAAATGATTCTATTTATATGGGAATTTTAGAAAAAAACCATTCAATTTATGATGACTTTTCAAAAAACTATTATTAATTAGTGTTGGATAAAACCATAGATAATAGTAATTATTATAATTAATTTTCATATAATTCTTTATAAAGTCACAACCATTTAGTAGTGGCTTTTTAATAATTTTTTAAAATGCAGCTAAATAATATTTTTTAGCAATTGTTTTTTTAAATCCACTTCTAAATATTCTAAATTTAATGATTATTTATGCTTAATAATATATATATATTATTATAAAAACTAACAATTAGTAATTAATAATTCATACATAATAATTTTTAGTTAATAAAAATACAATAAATTTTAAATTTAATATTATTAATTTTAAATCAATATTTATTCTTTATAAATTATTAAATATATCTTTTTAATTAGTAATTATAGTTGATTAAAAAATAAGTAGTAATTAGTAATTATTTATAATTATATATATGTAATTTTATTTTAGAATATATATGTGTATAATCATATGAAATTATATAAGTTATTGTATATGTAATTATATTTGTCCGTGCGTTTGAATATATGTAAACATATAAATATTTCAATCAAATTAATATTCAATAATATATATTATTGTTTTATAAATTATAAAAATGTTATTATTAATTTTTTTAATTTTTGATAATTAACTAATAATTATTTCTTATTAATTTTTAATTATTTATGATTTGAATTATTTATTAATTAGTATTTAAAAAATACGGATTGTTAGTTATTAATTATTAATTAATCATTTTTAAATGGATATATGTGTGTTTCTACACCCAAAAACACATCCTAATATGTATAAATATATATAAATATATGAAAATGTATACAATGAGAAATAAATACACATATATAAATACACATATATAAATATGTAATTATATATATATATAATTACGAAATTACTTATATGTGTGTCTGTTATAATTTTTAATTAATGTATAATAATTTATAACTAGTAATTATAGTCAAATAATTAATATTAATAATCAATATTATGTAATAAATAATAATGCATACATTAGAGTTAATATTGATTAATTTAAAATTTATAAAAATTAATTAATAACTAATACCATTTAAGTTAATATATATAGATATATATAAATGTATAAAATAATGTCAATATATAAACAAAAAATTAATGTATAATTATTTTTTAAGATTATTTAATTCATAATTTATCAAATTCAATAAATAGTTGATAAATAAGACTAACTAATCACAAATATATATAATTGAATTTATATATGATTGTGTATATTTTTATATAATTGTGTGTACTTTTACATATTAAACATAATTATATAAAATTAAAAATTGAATAAATATGGGGTCCATTCCCCTTTATTAAGAATAGAAAATACATAAATAAAAGAGGATAAGGCCATACAAAGCACTCAAGCCCACATTCAAAAAAGGAACAAACTATTAGCACATGAAATAATTCTCATGCCTTCAACATCACCAAATATTTCCCATAAATTGATCTGGAGAACGAATGTTCATGTTGTGCAGAGCCAATATTCATCCTCGGCCACATGGGTGACGTTCCCATCTTCAAGTTTTAGATTTCTTCCAAGGATACTCAGTATCCCTAGAAATTTCTTCTTTAAACTAAATTCTCCACACCTTGTTCTCGAGAGAACTGATTGATTGATCATCCTCTCTATTATCATCTAGCATTTCTAAGGAGTTAGAAGTCACAACCATAATAGAGGTTACATCTATACTAACTGATTTTGGATAAACCACTTACTAGACATTACGAGTAACGTGTTCTTTCACAACACACTAAATGAGATAGTAATTCTAAGGAAGGTCTTATATAACATCTAAAAAAACGTTAGCTGTAACTTTATTGAGAGAATCCTCCTTCTGAACCCTCTCTAAGCCCATACCTAGAGAATAAGATATAGGAATAGAACCCTTTTTTTTATTTTCCATGTTGAAGATTTGTTCAGTGTTATGTGAAGAGATTTATGCTTGCCCATATGAGATATTCTAACTAATCTCACCTCTCCTTTAACAAAACCCTTCAAGGTAATTATAATCATAAAATCAAACTCTTATTTCATATTACCCTTACAATCACTAAACACATAAAAATTCTTCTCCTGTTGTAGTATATTATCCAATTCCTATTGCGCAAACTACTCATCATATATCCATCCCACCATCTTGGTTTCACTATTACTAAGAAAAATAAATTGATAAGAACATACCTAAATGTAAGTCCCTCTTCATTAGTGTATTCTCAAGACCCTTTAGTTTTATTTCATATTAGAGGATGATTAATATGCTTCTAATAATATGATTTTTGGAAAAAACCCTCTTCATGAAGATTAATAACAAAATAAATGACAACAATGAACCCTTGGGAAGATGCCACAATAGGCCCCATGCCATTTCCAATAGCACACTAACCTTGAACATGCATAGGATCCTACATACATTAACCTATTTGAATCTCCTTCCCATAAACCTATGATGGGGATCTCAATTCTCTGACCATTTTTGGAGATAAATATACCACTGATAACACTGAAGAGGTCCCTATAAACTTCAGTTTATCCCTATAGACATTTTGGAAGTTATCAATGCCATTCTCCTTCAAATGAAAAGAGAGACCAAATCAAGTCCCTATAAAAATTATCAATAGAATGTCCAATTAATTAGAATGTATAAAAAATTGTTGGAGATGCTCAAATTGAATCATAGAGATATCATCCTTCACATTGTATAATAAAACCTTATAGATTAATGTTGAAGTAATATCAACATCAATTAGAGTCCTCCTAAAGTGTCCAAAATGTGGATTTTCAGTGGCCCTGTCCATTTTTATAGGAATACCTATTGTGGAACCAACATCATACAATATGTGGGGGTTCCATAAAAACCAATTTAAAAAAACATATTTTCACCCAAACATGAACTAAAAAATTTTAGATAGGCAAGGAATTAACTCTATGTTTGTTGATATTTTAGTTAAAGGTAAAACATGATTTGATAGTATATAAAAGAAAATAAATTATTGTAATTTCACCTCATATGTTTGGATCAATAACATAGTAAAAGAAAGGAAAAGATTTGGATTTTTTTCCATCATGTTTGTTGAATCTTATTAAAGGAAAACAAATGGAATTATTTTTCAAACATGTATAATATATGGATAAAATTTTACGTTTAAAATATTAACAACCCTCCACCGTCATTTATCCCCAAGTTATCCCAATTTTGGGGTGATTTAAAAACAACAGTAGGAGATAAATTTATTTCTCTCCATTTATTCCCTTATAATTTCTCCCCCATTTACATTACCTAACCAAACATTGTAGACTAATTTATATCCATAATAGAATTTCTTTTCTCTCAATATCATCCTTTCCAAGATTTCTCTAAAGTAGAAATCCCCTTCCTAGAAGCAATACACTCCCTGTTTAAGGGAAATAGATCAAATTCCCCATGATCCATGTTATACTTTACAGGGGAATAAAATATGAAAAAAACCTTGACCATAAAGATAAATTTAAAATATGATAACATCTGAATGGTAGAGATGAGGAGAAATAGTTAATTAGTCTTCCATGTATTACTCTCTAATGGTAGTACCACCCTAAAAGTTTCTAAAAACATATAAGTCCTAAAACATTCCAAAATTGTATCTTGATAGAAAAAATTGTGTGCAGTGGAGTCCTTACTAGTAATACTTCTACGTACTGATTCCTAGAAAGAGGATAATAGACTTTTACTGGATCGAGAAATAATAAGTGCCTCGTTGTTATGATTTGAGTCATCATCACCATTATTATTTATCGAAGAATCCAATCTTGTCAAATCACCCCTATAGAGGAGCTCCACTACCATGGTCAGATCAAATGTAAAATCAATGCATGAAGAGAAGATATAGATTTTAATATTCTAATTCTAATCACTAACATGATCACCAGAGTAATTCCACTCGTGCCTGATCATCATCCTCCCCTCCATAATTATATATATTTATATGTAAAATTATATAAATACAAATTAATATTTTTAATTATATTTGATCATTTTTATTTTGTTACAATTTTATTTATATGTAACTTTATATATTTATGTATATATATATATATATTTTATTTATGTCTATTTATTTATAATTATATTTATAAATATATGTTGGTGCGTGTTTTTATCGGAAATTATTAATTATTTAATATTAAAAATTATCTATTGGTATATATATAAGTATATTTAAGTATGTTTAATTTATTAATGAAATAATTTACAGAGTGGAGAGAGATTCCCAAAATAACTAAAATTTATTTGGTTCAAATCCTACATGTAACATTACAAACCTAAATCACTCTACATTTACAAGACTAGAGTGTTATGTGACCTTTGAAGTGTCTCCACACACACAAGAGACTTCCAATATGTTTTTAAGATCGAATGTCTTGTCACACATGAGATTATAACATTATATCAGAGTAAGAAAGACAAAAAAATAGCATATAACCAATGATCACAATACCCAAGAAAAAAACAATTAATCATAAATGTCAACACCACAAGATAAATAATACACCACAAACAATAATAAATGAACTATCTCAAATGAGTCAGTCAAACATCAATAAGATAAATTGTTGGAAAATCAAATTCAATTCAAATGAAAATAAGGAAAATTAAATAACAACCACATTGTATTGTGCCCAACCCGGTTGCTCCTCCTCTCTTTATCAAATCTATCCAGCTCAACCATAAAATCTCAATACTTTTTCCTAGCTATATATTTGAACATGAGGACTGTTCATCTACTGAAGTGCCAGGGCCACCCGAGCAGGATGTGAGTAAAATTCAATGTGCCACCTACAACGATATACCATACATAATAGGTAAATGTAGTGTTTGCACATTGTTATATGAATAAAGTAACTAATAAAGTAAAAAAGCACAATAAATCAACACCAGAGTTCCTCAGGTTCTGACGTGACACCTAACATTGAGCTTACTAGATTTACCTAGTGTTAAATTTCTTTTAGTAAGTCACACATTGGAACTAAGGATTGAAATAAAAATTTCAAATTATAACCTCATATACCATAATCAGGGGGATAAGATCCCACCTTAGAATACCATCATATATCATTGACGAGAATAACACCAACCTTGTATATCCTAATACATTATCATCCTCGGGATAAGCACCTACGTAGAAATACCATCATATATCATCAATGAGAATAACTATGAAATTGTATATAAAATATATAATAATTATATGGATAAGTTCCCACCCTAGAATACCATCATATATCATATAGGGTTATAGAACCCAATTCATATATCACCACATAAACTCATCATGGGGATAAGTTCCTACATCATAATATCATTATATATCCCTGAGGGGAATAAACCATCCTCATATATAATTATATATCAACATTGGTTGATAAGCACCCACCTTGAAATTCCATCATACATCGTTGAGGGGAATAACACCCTCCTTGTATATCATCACAAGTTCTCATCGAGGGGAGAAGAACAAAACCTAGAATATTATCTTATATCATCATGAAGAATTAACTCCCAACTTGTAAATCATCACATAACATCATTATGGGATCATCTCCCGCATCAAAATACCATTACATATCCTTGAGTGGAATTTCTTCCACCTCGTATATCGTTATATATCATCATTAGGGGGGATAAAAACCCACCTCAAAATAATATCATATTTAATTGGGGGGAATATCTCCAGCCTCATATACAATCATATATCATTATACACCTAGGGGAATAATCCATCCCTAGAACTTCTCTCTCTCTCTCTCACACACACATCATAGAAAAAAGGGGTAATGGTTCTAATAATTGTAAACTATCATACATTACAATATTATGGGTTGAAAACTCAATCAATCCCAATATATATCATCGAGGACGACCTTAATGGTTCAAAACCCATTACCATATCTACATTCATACTACGCTTCAATCCTTAAAAATCCCATTTGTTGATACTCCTCTGATTTACCCCCAAACAGGGGAACCCAATGTGGACCCCTAGTTTATCTTAAGGTCTGGACACTTGGTAGGGGTTCTTCTTGGTCATCCCCCACTCCATTGCTAAGTCTCATTAGGTAATGTAGATCATATCTTAATAAAAATATGCTAACATCATGGTGATTTAAACCTCCAAAGAGATATAATAGAGAAAAAAAACCAAATATATGGAATAAATATAATATATATTCTAATATAAAAATAGGTTTTTAACACCCCAAAATTTTAAAATGTCAACATCATATTCGATAGCGTATATGAAATGCAACCCCATGCATAGAAAAAAATACAAAATTCTGAGGCTTTATGATATATTTACTATTTTAAATAAATTAAATACATCATATAGATTTAAATTTATGAATTTTTTTTATCTTGTGTTACATGTAAAAAATGTTTTCTCAACAACTTAAGTTACATGCAATGATGAGTTTTACAAAACAAAAATATAATATTAATATTATTATTTGATATGATAGTTATTATAGAGCCTTTGGAATGGTGGGTATGAATAGGATTATCAAAATTATCAAAATATGTATTTTACACAAAATTATTGATTAAATATTGATTATATAAAAAAATAACAGTCATTCAAAAGAAAAAAGAAACATTTTCTAAAAAACAATATTTTTTCCTTAAAGAGGATTTAATCATGCATTAAATAAAAATATAAAACCAATTTATAACAATTTTAGAAAATTTATATGAATAAGTAAACTTAAATTTTGATACCATAATATTTAAATTATCTTAGAGAGAATTGTCGTGATTTTTATGAAAAGGTTCATTTTTTGATGAATTGTGAAAAATGATGGATTTTAATTGAAAATTGTATTTTGAAATGATTTTAAAGTAATAATAGTGAAATTATAAATATATTAATAAATTTATGTAATTGGAAATATTTTCATATTGAATTTCATTATAAAATCATTGTAAAATTTTGAACATTTTCACTTAAAAAAAGCTTTCTCATCACTTCTACGAGAATAATTTTAATTTAAAATTTTCCACAAATGTGAGCTGAATTTGGAAGAATGGATTCCATATTTGGATTCATTATAATTTAAATTTTTTAATATTGAAAACTTAATTTTTGGCCACAATGATAAATAAAAACAGTTAAAATTAATTATAGTGATTAAGGTAAAAACAAGTTTACTTTTGGGTGAAAATAAGAAATTATGGTATAAGAATGAACCAAAACATGACAAAAAACAATTTTATGACAATAATTATACATTATTCCTTCTATTATTGATAGTAAATCATTATTGGGACATTGAGATGTGAATGAAATGTCGGTGTAATTTACTCATTAGAAAAATTACAATTGTCACTAATGCAAATCAGGGCTTTAACATCATCGGTAAAGTGTTTTATCAGTTCTTTAAAAGCATTGATATTGAGAGAGATGTTGGGGGGGGGGGAGGTCGTCAACAGTGCTAAAAAATTATTATTAAAGGTACCCTTTATCAGTTATTTTTTACCAGTGTTAAAGGGTGTCTTAAACAATTACTTTTTTGCACTACTAAAGGGTACCTTTAGAATCCCTTTTTATTGACATTAATGGGTGTATTTTAACATTTTTATAAATTTTTATAAAACAATATGTAAAAATAATTATTTTTCATGAACCCCGGCCCCCTTTCTCAGTGCTTTCCACTACCAATATGCCATCACACACCATGTCTCCCATTCTCAGTGCTAGAAGGCTACACAGAATAATTATACATGCATGGATTTTATCACATGACCTACCTTATGTGAATAAATTCTCTTTACCATAATGATATGCATATTATTTTTTTATATTAATCATAATTTTCTATTTATTTTTGTTTATTTTGAAATGCGTTATATGTATATGTATAATTATATTTATTTAAATATATTATATACTAATATCCATTTATATATATTATAATATAAAATTATATATATGGGTGTGGGTCGATGCGTGTGTTTATTAATACACACAAATATGTATATATAAAATTTATATATACATATGAATGAATTTTGATAAGGTAAATAAGATGGATCTGTTTTATGTTAAATAATATCAATAATAAATATTTATGTTATATATTTAAAAATACAATTCTATGTAAATATAATGATATATGAATTTAAATAAGTGATTTTTTATAAATAATGATAAAAAATATGCATATATGAAATTATAAATAAAACTCTGTTATTAAAAATGATAGAAATTTAAAACCATAATATCAAAATGAATGTAATCCCTGGAAATAAATTCATGCTCCACTAAAATTAGGTAATATACCCCCTTAAATGAGGGTGAAATTCCATCAAATGTCAAAAATTTGGGGAACCCCAACTAAAAAAATAGTTTTCAAAGCGTTCATGAACTTTTTAGGCCACTAAAAACATGAAATAGGTTTATTAATGATTATATATGATATAAATGGAATAAAAATGATATTATTTACATTCTTACCATTTTTAAAATATTATATAAATCATTGAATTAATTTTCTTTTCACTCATAAAAAGATGATAACATCATTCCTGTACTTGTGGACTACCACCGCCATAAAGCGACGTGACTCTCTTTTCATCACCACACCACATAGATGATATATAATTTTATATTTAATGAAATAATTTTTATTTATGATATCATTTCAATTTTTTAATGTTAATATATTACACACCATATTTCTTTAACGATCATTATGGAAACATTACTCATGTGTACGTTTGACATACCATCTCCATGATCGTATCATACAAAATATTTTATAACCATCATTCATGATTGACTTTAAAAGTAAAATTAATGTAAATATATGAACCTATGTCATTATTACTATTATTTATTTGATATAACTATATAATTTTTCTAATAATTATAACCTTCATAACAAAATACACATGATAAACCATGATAATTAACACACGGTACAATGAAAATAATGAATGATTATTAACGAATGAGAAATAAGATATTATAAAAGAATAATATATGATATCATAAATAATAATATGATTTTTAATATAATAATTACATGTTCTGAACCACTATATGGTAGGTTAAATCATGGTTAACCTAAAGGAAGCATAACTTAAGAGTTTTTGTCTCAATTTCATTTCATTGAGTAATGTTGTATTATAATACACCTAATTTATTTTAATATGGTCTGTATACTATATATTTTACAATTAATATCAGGAATAATTCATTCTTCATGGTATTTCACGTCTACATTTTAATCATTAAAAAATCTTTTCAAAGTAAACTTCTAGTTTTTTTTTCAGAACTAGGAACTTTTATAAATGTTTTTAAAGTAAAAAAGGAATGTTCTTTTTAACTATTATGGCATGTATGAAATTACCCCCATCATGACCATCATTTATTCAAAAATTAATATGAAATTTTATGTTTTTTAAAGAATATGTTTTTAAAGTGATTTTCAATGAAAATGGTTTTAAAAAAAATTCAAAATAAAAAGGATTTTTTCATCAAGTACATTTTACATATATTTTTATGGTATTTGAAATCATCAATGAAAAAAAATTAAATTATTACTCCAACGGGAATATATTTTATTAATTATGTACTAATTCTTCCTCTGTATGGGTTATGATCATTTTTATTAAGGATAATATTGAAATTCACTTCCATATTTCATTTTCCCCTTATATTAATCACCTTCTTATGATAATTGATAATTAAATTTCTCCTAAAAATTAGTATTATTTACCTTGGATATGTTTATTTATTAAATCATAAATCATTTCTGGAAAAAATGTTCTCTTTTGAATTTTATTTGTTTATCTGGAAAAATATTGATAAATATTTTTACATTACTCAATATAGATATTTGATAAGTGATGTTGTTTATAGACTAAATCGATTATTCAATATTTGTGGAATGATTTTGACATGTATAAAATAGATGGGGCCTAGTTATATATATCCCCTAGATGTTTTGGTAGTGTCATGGGATGAAATAGTTGGATATCCTTAGTTTAATGGGTTTTTACCTAGTATGTTTTGGACCATCTTATGAATGGTTATGAGGGTAAATGTATCATGTATCTAGGAAACATAGAATCCAATAATTTAGAATTTCATTCATTTAATAATTTTTTGTTATTATATTGGATATTTTAACTACCAAATTTTATCTAGATGCATTTCAATTATAAATTTTTGATTAAATGAATTTTTTTAGTTATTTACATTTCCATATTGATTATACGTTATCAATTCATGTATTAAAGTTATTCAAGTGTCATGTATGTTCAGTTATTTACCTTTTTGTATTTATTATTATCTAGGATATTTTCGTATTAATATTATCTATAAATTCACTTCCTTCACAGTTTATTGATTATATGGCATGTGTGGTAAGTTATTATGTTTCCATATTGATCATTCTAATTGAGTGATGAATTTTTCCAATGTAATTAACTCTTATTGGGAATTTGACATCATAATTACCTTGTTTCATTTCCATGGGATTCTATGATGTTTAATGTGATTTATATGAGGAGATATTCTAGATAAAAGAATGTTATGCTTAAATTTTTTCTTCTTTAATTTGTTTATTCAAATATAATATATGAAATTTTTTTGAATCTAATTTACTAATACTACTAAACTATTTAGTCATCTGGGATGAAATTCCATGTATCTTATTAAAATTTAATGGAATCAGGCATGATCTCTGGACTACTGGGGTTAAGGTCACTATAGTTCGTATCATAGGAAGTTTAGTAGAAACCTTGAGAACTAGATTTAGGAAAACCTAGATTAGGTAACGTTACCCAATGATAAAATTTAAGGATAAATATAGACCATCATAATTCTTTGGTTAGATAAGGATTATGTTTTTTCCCTTCAAATAAATCCATATATATATATATACTAAATGTGGACATAGTTCTGGAACAAATGTACGAAGGGGTAATAAATCAGAAAAAGGTGCATCACGCTTGACTTGAGCTATACCTGGTACATGAAAATGAACCTTAATGAACACTTAGTTTGAAACTATTAGGTTATATTATAAGGATAATTCAAATTTTTTTACGAACCATTTTGAAGGATTTGAATACATGAAGAAAATTAATGACCTAGGTTAAACCCAAGGTGTATTAGATTCAAAATAACTTGTCAATATTTATATGTACAAAAACTAATTATGTGGTTTCACCACTATAAATATTGTTAATCACACTATTTTTTTTGTTTGAGTCAATTGAATAAACCTAAAGGAATGGTGTAAAAATTCATTATAAAGAAAAAGGTGGTGATTAAGAGCTACAAAATGAGATGAAAAATTAGAGTAGAATATATTGTTTTTATGATTAATCATTTTTTCCAAAAATATGAATAACAAAATATACCTTAACAAACTACAAGACTCAACAAAGAAGATAATGATGGTGTTTACTAAGAACTTGAGTGGTAGACACCATGGAGGAAATAAGATTAAATTTCCATCATGTCAGTTATACAGAAAGATACCCCCTAGAAAGTGCCTTAAAGGATAAATAAAATTATTATTTGTGTAAAAATAAGGCCATATAGAAAATAATTTCCATGGAAAAATAAATAGTATGATAGAAGTAAATAAAAACCATTCTAAGGATCAATTTAGAGTTCGTTCTATTTAATGTTGGGAGCATGGGAATTATTTGACTCAATTTTCTCATATGGTGTTTAACCCCTTGACCAAGGAACTATGTGGAAATAAAATGGATGAACAATTTACATATTGGGATTCAAGATTTAAATTGAATAATTATTATACCAATGGTATTTTGGTTATAATAATCTTGAAACATCTGATAAATGTGTTAAATTTTAGAATTATATATATCTTCATTAACATAACAGTTATGGATACAATAATGAGTTTGTGAGTTTAAGATTGATCACGAGTTCATAGCCATAAAGACATCGTTTAAGGTTTTATGTGATGTGATACTACCAAGTTGAAGGATATTTTATTTTAATTTTTTTTGGAAAGAATATGTTTTACTGAAAAAATTATTTTCATAATAATTCCATTATATTTTAATGATATAAGTTTAAAGGTATTGACAACCATTATATTAGATATGATCATTAATTACATTGTAATAACACAAAAATAAGATTAGTAATATTTGAAAAACAATTATGATTAAAAGCCTTGTAAAAAGGTTATTAGTTGATAATTTAATTTCCAGTATGTATATCATATTTTTGAGAACTATATAAAAATTATTTTAATATTATTTATTAAAAGGAAAAACAGAATGCAGGGTGAAAACCATTCACATCCAGAAATGTGTTGAGGCTTAAACCCATTATTGAAGGACAATAAGGGTTTCTTTCCAACCTCTGTCTTACATGATGTCCTGGTTAATATTTCAATATTTGTATTTAAAAAACTTGATATATAAATAGCCATGATTAACTAGTAGTATTAAATTTTATGATTAGAGATCAATTTAGTAATCACATATTTTTTTAAAACATATAGAAATAATTTTCACTCTTTTATGGATCTTAGGATCCATTAAAAATAAATTCTGTACTTCATCCATAAGAATGTAATTTCTGGATATTTATTTCATAGAATAATCATTGAATTAGAAATTGATTGAAGCAAAAGGAAAGAATAAAATTATTATTATGAAATATAAACATATCAAGTAAGTATATTTACTTATATTCATAGGTAGTTAAATAATTCCTGAACCATAGAAATAAGATCTTGAAATAAAATTCTATCCTATTACTATTATTTATGATTATATCAATGACCTTTTTATAACTATAAGATTTATTTATTTGAGGCCCTTATATTTCCATTGACCATTCATATTATTTTGATCAATAACCTCATCACTCTCAATTAAAAATTATTCTTTTACTCTATGTCCATATAATCACATTCCACCAATGTTCCCCAACTTAGAAACCTAGATATTTCTGATTCTATATGATATTTGTACTTTCATTTATCTAATATTTAGAGGATATTTTATTAACTCTTTTATAACATGGATTTTTATAAAATTATATCTTCAAATGTAAACCTCTTTATCACTGAGATAATGTTTAAATTGTGATGATGTAATTTGTGTATGGCGGTGAAAATGTAAAACCCCAAAATTTTTAAATGCAAACATCATATTCGGTAGTGTGTATGACACAAAACACCATGAATATGGAGGGATATAACGTTATGAAGAATTAGGATACATATATTATTTTAAATAAATTCAATACATTATATAAATTTTATCATGAAAAACAATGATTTTATCTTCCGTTAAATGAAAAATATGTTTTTTTGATGGCTTGAATTTCACACAATTTTTAGTTTTATCGAACAATAATATATTGTTAATATTATTATTTTATATTTTAGTTATCACCAAGATATTACAATGAAAATTATGAATATAATTAACTATCTTATGAAAATATATATTTTCCACAAATTTATTTTTTATCTATTCATTATATATAAGAATCATTTAAAATAATAACAAACATTTAAAAAAAATATTGTTCCCTAATATGAGGTTTAATCACGCTTTGCCCACATAATTTAAAATTAAATTTTTACACTTCTATAAAATTATTATTTAAAAATAGATTTACTTTTTGAAACCTCAATATCAAAATTATCTTAAGGGGTTTTTTTTTCTATTTCTCTAAAAAAGTTTTATTTTTTTATGAATATTGAAAAATAGTGGATTTTAATTGTAAAATTATTTTTCATATAAAAAATTTATAATAATAAAATATTTTTGTAATTATTTTTAAAGAAAAAATAGTTAAATTATATATATATTAATTTTATTTAAGTAATTTTAATCGTTTTCACTTTGAATTATTATATAAAAATACTGTAATCTTTTGAACATTTTCACTTTAAAAAACATGCATTCTTACCATGTATACAAGATTAAGTTTTAATTATATTATGCAAATTCCATGATTTAAATTTTGAGAAATGGATCCCATATTATGATTCAAAATAATTTATTTTTTTCTAATATGATAAACATTATTTTGTACTATAATTATTAGAGAGAACAATTAAAATAAATTACAGTGATTAAGGTAAAAATAAGTTTACATAGTTGTAAAACAATAGAATAACCTATAAGCATAACCTATCACATTTTAAATATCCAGTGGATTACCATATTTAGACCTTATCCTATATATTATATGTAATTTTCAATTATTGACTTCGAGTGACATGAAACAAAATTGGGAAAATTCAGTCTTTTAAAAAATTATTAGTGTCCCACTCACCCACTTAAAAAAGGCCACCCCTATCGTATCTTGTTAACAAAATCAATCCTTTCTAGATAGGACAATTGTAAGGACCCAACCTTAAACTTTACATAAACTAAAATTAAGTTAATATTTCACACTAAGAATATTTTCATTTTTTAGAGCTTCAGATAATTAGGTCATAACTATTATATATCATCTTGAATATTGAAAGTATACAATTTTACTCACTATACATTTTTTCATTAAAAAAACTGTAAAAAAAAATATGACATTGTTTCATGTTTTAACAGTATAACTTTTCAATGATCCCATACATGACTCTAATCTTCATTCTGTCCTGTAAAAAACATTTCAAAACAAGCGAGGAGAATAAAAATAATAGCAAGTGATACATAATGAAAGGAAATTGTTTGTCTTTCAAAAATATATAAACCATTTAAATGTTATCATAATGTAATAATTATCACGTTTATGAAGTAGAAAAAACTCTTCAGGGAATATAAGCTCATTGGTTACCCTTTTTGTAACCAAAAGATTACCATAAATCCCATAGAAAGAAATATATTACATATAATGGTAACTTGGGACATAAAAATACTTAAATTGAATAACGATATGACCAACTTCCGCACATATCAATAAATGGAATATCAATACGGACGACTTCCAGACCCGCTGCATATGAAGTTTTAACGTAACCACCCATCCCTTGCTTATCATAGAACCACCCATCATTTGGTTAATAATGTGACCACCCATCATTGGTTTATCATGTAACCACCCATCAAATGTCCAAGTGAAATTATATAAAACATAATATATTGAAAATATCCTCATTTCTCTAATAAATTTTCATTTTTAATAATAGGAAATCATTTCAAGATATTGAAATAATCAGTCCATTTTAAAAACCATTTTTAATACTAAAACACCAAAAAAGGGAAAAAGGGATTTCTATTCCTTTTAAAAACATTAGGACTTATAGTGGAAGCCAAATAACGATTACGGAAGCAAAGAAGTCATTATCTCCAAAAATTTAAAAAATAATCCATTTTTATTTTAGTAAAATGATTCATATAAAAAAATATTCCCTTTCAATGAAATTAAAATTCAAAAGGGTTTATTATACACTGTCTAAAAGATGGAGGTGCATATTTTTAAAATAGGCCTCAATGAACGAAGATTGAGATGAAGTACCTTACCTCGTGTCCATCATGACTCATTTTTTGTTTAATTTAATGAACAATAATATTAAGTTAATTTCTACATGATTCAGAACATTTTTCATGTTTATTATTCCTTTTTAATCAGTTATTACCATGTTATAATAATTACATAATTATTTAAGTTAATATCTGTCGTTTTGTCGATATTAGGTACTTGAGTCAAAAATAATCTTGTTATAATTACAATTTTTTCAAGTGGTAAAAAGTACACTATATTAATAATATTATTCATATATATATATAATATATCTAGTATATATGTATTTATAATATTCCAAAACATTTAGAGATAAGAAATGAAATGCACCGTTCAAGGAGACGGTAAGCCGAACATACATATGAACACTAATTTGATTCCTATTTCAGATTTAGTGGAATGAAAACATAATAATACAAAGTTATAATATAATTCCAGTACAATATAATATTTTTTATATGTTACATATAATCATTAATTCCAACCTCTATACGTTCCATGTATGGAATGAATGAGTCATATAATTTTGAGGGGGTGGTAGTTTGAACATCCTCAAATAAAATTATCATATTTACATATCATGAAAAGAATAAATGTTTGTTTTTAAAAAAAATTTATTTTATCATATATAAAATATAAATGAAAATACATTTCCATCATAATGGACACCATAAGATGTTATAGGTGAGAATCGAACAATCATTGTCTCGTGAGGAAGTAGTCCGCCGTACACAGAAAAAATATATTTGTATCCATCAGATGGAGGTGTGTGTATGTGTTGTCAAAATACTTTTCATAATAAAATAAAAATATAATTTATATACTGTTGTTTTTTATAAAATAATGTAATAATGATATTTTATGGGGGTTGAGAAGGAAAATAAATGAAAGAATCTTGAGAGAAGACATTACCTCAAATTGGGTGACTCATTTTGATTAAAACTAAAAGGCTTCCTTGAATTGACTTGTGCCCATGGTTTGGCTTATAAAAGGAAAAGAGTGATGTTGGGATATTTTTTGGGAAGAGGTTGGATGAGCCGAGGGGATTTATAGGTGTGTGTAAGGGGTTAGAGGTGGTGGACATTTATAATAGTTAGGAGGGGTACTTTAGGAATGTCTTGAGAGATTATTTTATTATAAATTGAATTTAGATTTTAAAAAGTTACAAAACTCATTTAATTCAATTAAAAGATGAGGATTGTTTGAAATATAGTCAACCAATTGGTTTTATACATGTTTTTGTTTCGAATTCAACCTTATCATTTATCTGTAACCCGTAGTTATCTAATTTAACTATTACCATGTCTTCTGGTATATTCATACTATATGGTTAATATAGTTACCATAAAAATTCTAGTTGAACATTAAGTGGATCATTAATGGAATTTACAACATTATATAAGTAATATGGATGAATATAATATTTTTAGGACTATTATATCATTTGATAAAATAGTATTTTTTTAAAACTCATTTTTTCCAATTTTTATACTATTAATATCATGACTTTTTAAAAATACATAAAATATTGATTCATTAAAAAAACATAAAAAATTAAAACATAAACAGTAATAATCATCCCAAAAATTTGGGGATGGAATAAAAAGTTACAAAATAAATTTATTTCAATTTTTATAAGCTCATTTATTTAAAACATTCATTAAAAAGGTAATCACTACATCACTATTATGTCATAAATAAATAAATTTACTTAATCTATAAAAGTTATAAATAAAATACCATGATGTAGGAAATATTTTTAGATTTATTCTGACTTTTTATAGTCAAATTTATCAATTATATAACCCCATATTAAAATGGTTTTAGTAAAAGATATATTTTATGTTATATTTTCCTTAACTTTAAATTAAAAGAAATTAAATGTCATTTTCACACAAAAGTGGCCCTATGGGGTCCCAAAATAGACCCAAGGATTCCCATTTTCCGAAATATATCCCCTAATAGGTGTAGAATATATGTTAGGGGAATAGAATATTATTATAATAATATTCTTTTCCCTTATTTACCAAATTTACCCTTTGACCATGGTAAATAAAATATTTACTAAAGTTACTATTCATAATGTCTAAAAATAAGAGTTACCTATTTACCCAATTTGAACCTCCTAATTCCAAATATGGAATTAATTTTTCCAAATTCAAAACACAGAAGTTACAGTAATTAATTTAAAATTAATTCATATAGTCAAAACCAAAATAGAGGTTTCTAAAAATCAATAACTATCAAAAGATTGACATGGGTTTATGTCTAATTAAAATGTAAAATTACTTTCAATGAACATCATCAGATTAAATGATAAAAATATAGTACAGTTATAATTTAAAACTAGTAAAACTGATAATCTAAATATTTTAATAAATTAGATGAAAAGTCAGTTTTGAATTAAAATGCAGTATTTTTCACTATTTATAAAAATATGAATTTTGTCATAAAAATACCAAAATTTCATCCAAAGTAAAATTTTATGTTCCAGTTATAAAGATGATGTATATTAAGTCAAATTAAACATATAAAAGTGAAAAAAACTAGATATAAAAAGGGTTCTCCTTCAAAAGGCGGTAAACCGACCTTTTAAAAATATTAGAGTTTATCATGCTTAAAATCAGGTTCATTCTTATCTTAATCCTCTAAAATTTAATGGATAAATTTAAAAAAAATTAACAAACATGTGTAATAATAATGTATTTAGTTATGTTCATTCCTAGAAATACAACAACTATGTGTTAACTTATTTTTAAATAATATTAATATTATATTATTATTCGGTATAACTCAAAGTTTTGGTCAACATATGATTTCCAAGAAACCCGTTGTTGCGTTTTAAGTATGATATCAGGCAATGTTTACTATTTAACATAAAATTAATATCATATTCATAAATATTAATAGAAATGAAAATGTATTATTCTATAAATACCAGGGTCCTGTCAGGACCCCCTTCCATCAAAGATGCCCCTCCTGAGCTGGCAATGGTGAAATGGAGATAATGACCCCCCCGAGTCCCACCTCCAGTAGGCCCCGAGGTGGAGACTAGCACCAAGGGTATGAGTTTTCACAAATATGGGAGGCATTTCAATTTTTATTATTTATGATCGGGAAATAGGAAAAGTCAACCACCAAAAAAGAAAATAACAAGTGTATAGAAATAAACCCAAACCAATCCCACAAGCATGTTTAAACAATTCTGAACAAAGTACAAGTACAAGAAAGCTCAAAAGTACAATAACAAAAGAAACAAGAGTACAAAAACTGAAACAACTCCAATTGTCCCGACTAGTAGGGTCCTACACGGCCCTAGTATTCCTCTTGGAAACCTAAAAGTAAATGTAGGGTGAGCATACAAGTATACTTAGTAGGGAAACCTAAAGCTATCGTGCACAAGTGTTGAGACATCCTAATGTCCCGTGAGAACAACAGAAGAAGCCAAACCTAACAAGAAGATCTATCCACCATCCTCACTATCCACTCTCACCAAAAACACAAAACAACATGTAGTAGTATATAAGAACAAGAGTATTGGGTACCCCACACCATTTCTCACTTGTTAACTGATTTTCCTAATGGCGAACATCTTGACATTGCCACACTCTTCCCGCCCGCACACATTTGGGCCTCAATAACCACATATCCCACCCACACACACCTCAGCCTCACAACCACGTATCCCGCCCGCACACACCTCTTCCTCACAACCACTCATCCCACCTGCACACACCTGGTCCTCACAAACCACAATCACATCCCCGCCCGAACACACCTGGGCCTCATCCCGAAGATTCTTGGGAACAATAAGCTCGCCCGAAGATTCTTGGGCTAAAACCACACCAATCTAAACCTACCCAAAGAGTCTTAGGTGTAAGGTCACCTCAAGCCATCATAGCCTATGGAAGAAGGAGTAGGATGGAGCTAGTAACTAAGGGTAAAACACCCTCTCCCAAGAAATGGGAGTTTTGGCACTAAGTGATCAACATGGGTGGGGTGAGAAAAAACACAAAGATACATATATATATATATATGTATATATATATATATATATATGTATACCAAACACACAACCCAACATATGGATTCTAAACAGAGAGACTGAGCACGTTCCTCGACACTGCTATCACGAAGCAGGCATACAACGAACAACCACAAACCCATTTAGGTTTTCATGTGTCAAAAAAATTAGTTTATTAGTTCCTTAACTACTGGGAAATTAGCCGCAACCAACCATATAAAATGTTTGTAAAACACATCCCTGCCAACCACAAATCAAGTTAGATAAGTCATAAGTTACACAAAACCAACCTTTTTATCATCAATCAAACCCCATTGATTGTTCCCGTGTTTAGTTCACTATCTTTCCCCCACCATTCATTTATCAACTTTCCACTTCCCTTTAACAACACAACCTATTACTGCTGCCCTAATGCCATTATAACCATATCTCTACACCGTAACACAAACAAGGCTCGTGCCACATCATCGCCCCTTTAATACCATCATTTATCATAGCCCCGCTGCCCATTCTATCCGTAAAATCCCATGATTCACCCTCCTTTCACAAACCAGGTAACTAAGACAACATCCACATGTTCATTATTCCATTTTGTTCAACTGGGGTGATCACACAAGGGTTCTAGATTTTTAATCCGCCAACTTTACGTGATTAACCAATTCCACATTCAAAAAAAATTTCATCCATTAGAAAATCTATAAGGAGAGGGAAACATTTAATTGTGTAATCAAAGGCCCCCAACGACCATGATTTTAAGTAGGCAGAAGCTCATTCAATTCCCAACATAATATCACAGGATATAAATAATGTAACTGCATTCACAAACTTCACATCCGCATTATATAATCCAGTTATTATCTTTATTAAACTGGTTCAAATGTGTTTCATGTAAACAAGAGGACACCAATCCCGCATGATGCGCAATTTAGAGAGACAAAGGTAAGATCCCTACCTCAACAGGTTCTGATCACAACGCTCCCCCAGATCTTCTTTAGAAGACGTCCGTCGGCGTCCGTCGCTTCTGTCAAAACCCATCAAAACATCCTCAGGTGGAATATGGGAAGGATATGCCAAAGGGAAAGCAATGGATTCAATCTCAGATGTTCCACCTCATCGTTACGATCCTGTGGCCGCTGACGGATCATAAATCGAAGCTCAGATGAAGAAGTTATGGAGGAAAAGAGATTTGGTGCCTATTAGGAGAGCTCTGCTCGAAGGAGAGGGGAGGAGGGGAGTGATTTAAAAAGGAGGAGAGGCCCCCTCCTTTTATAGGCAATAAAAACTAAAGTACACGACGTGTACATGGACATTATATCGATGTAGTGGCCTGGATCTCTCCGGCCAATTCCTTTGTCGAAAAGAAGGTCATGAAGTGCTTTGGAGGGTAAAATGGACTTTTCCCACACTTTTCAAAATTTTGTAACTACACGCCATGTAGTGTGAGTACACTCCATGTAACACCTTGGCGGGTATACCCCGTTTGGAAGCCGTGTCCTTTCCATGTGGAATAAACGAGTACATGTCGTGTAGCCCATCCTACATGCCGTTTAGTTCCTCCCCGTGTACGTGTTACCCTCAAACCGTGTGTTGACCTGTAAACGGATATGTGCCATGTTGAAGGCATGTACTTGTCGTGTGAAATAAATGAGTACATGTCATGTAGCCCATCCTATACTCCATGTAGTTCCTCCCCGCATACGTGTTACCCTCAAACCGTGTGTTGACCAGTCAATGACCTTGTGCCGCATTGAATGCCGTGTTGGAAGCCGTGTGGAGACCATGTGAAATGGACAAGTACACGCCGCGTACTATAAATTACATTCCATGTAATTTAGTTTTTCTCACCTATAAAAGGAGGGGCCCTCTCCTCCTTTTCAAATCACTCCTCTCCTCCCCTCTCCTTCTAGCAAAGCTCTCCTGAGAGACTCCAAATCTCTTTTCCTCCATAACTTCTTCGTCCGAGCTCCGATTTACGATCCGTCAGTGTTCACTGGATCGTAACGACGAGGCGGATATTCTAAGCTTGGATCTGTTGCTTTCCCTACGAACTGTAATTCCTATATTCCACCCGAGGATTTTTTGACGGGTTTGGACAGAAGCGACGGACGCCAACCGACGTCTTCTAAAGCTGATCTGGGGGTGCGTCGTGATCAGAACCTATTGAGGTATGGATCTTACCTTTATCTCTCTAAATTTTGCATCATGCGGGTTGGGTGTCCTCTTGATTACTTGGAACACATTTGAACCGGTTTAATAAAGATAATAACTGGATTATATAACGGGGATGGGAAGTTTGTGAATGCAGTTACATTATTTATATCCTATGATATTATGTTGTGAATTGATTGAGATTTTGCCTACTGAAAATCATGCTCGTTGGGGGCCTTTACTTACACAAATAAATGTTTCCCTCTCCTTCTGGATTTTCTTATGGATGGAATTTTTTTATTGAATGTGGAATTGGTTAATCACGTAATGTTTGATGATTAAAAATCCAAAACCCTTGTGTGATCTCCCCGGTTGAACAAAATGTAATAATAAACATGTGGGTGTTGGCTTAGTTATGTGGTGTGTGAAAGGGGGGTGAATCCTGGGATGTTATGGATAGAATGGGCAGTGGGGCTGCGGTAAATGATGGTATTAAAGGGGCGATGATGTGGCACGAGCCTTGTTTGTGTTACGGTGTAGAGATATGGTTATAATGGCAGTATGGCTGAAGTAATAGGATGTGTTGTTAAAGGGAAGTAGAAAGTTGATAAATGAAATATGGGGGAAAGATAATGACCTAAACACGAGAAAAAACAATGGGGTTTGATTAATGATAAAAAGGTTGGTTTTGTATTGATTACGACTTATCTAACTAGATTTGTGGTTGGCAGGGATGTGTTTTACGAACATTTGATATGGTAGGTTGGAGATAATTTCCCAGAAGATAATGAACTAATAAACTAATTCTGTGGAAACATGAAAACATAAATGGGGTTGGGGTTGTTCGTTGTATGCATGCTTCGTGATAGCAGTGATAAGGCACGTACTCAGTCTCTCTGTTTAGAAGCCATAGGTTGGGGTGTGTGTTTGGTATACATACACATATATATATATATATATATATATATATATATCTGTATCTTTTTTTTTGCACCTCAACCATGTTGAGAACATAGTGCCGAACACTCTCATTTCTTGGGAGAGGGTGTTTTCCCCTTAGTTACTAGCTCATTCCTGCTCCTTCTTCCATAGGCTGTGATGGCTTGAGGCGACCTTACAACCAAGAATCGTCGTATAGGTTTTGATTGGGGTGGTTGTAGCCCAAGACTCTTCGGGTAGGCTTACTGTTCCCAAGAATCTTCGAGATGAGGCCCAGGTGTGTTTGGGCGGGGATGTGATTGTGGTTTGTGAGGCCCAGGTGTGTGTGGGAAGGATGGGTGGTTGTGAGGCCAAGGTGTGCGCGGGCAGGATATGTGGTTGTGAGGCTGAGGTGTGTGCGGGCAGGATATGTAGTTCTTGAGGCCCAGGTGTGTGCGGGCGGGAAGAGTGTGGCAGGGTCAGGACGTTCATTGTTAAGAAGAGCAAATAACTAGTGGGAAATTGTGAGTGGTACCCAATACTCTTGTTCTTATATACTACTACCTATTGTTATGTGTTATTGGTGAGCGTGGCTAGTGATGTTGGGTGGATAGATCTCCTAGTTAGGTTTAGATTCTTTTGTTGTTCTCATGGGACATTAGGATGTCTCCCCACTTGTGCATGGTATCTTTAGGTTTCCCTAATGAGTATACTTGTATGCTCACCCTACGTTTACTTTCAGGTTTCCAGGAGGACTACCAGGGCCGTGAGGGACCCGACTAGTCGGGATAGTTGGAGTTGTTGTAGTTTTTGTACTCTTGTTTCTTTTGGTATTGTACTTTTGAGCTTTCTTGTACTTTTACTTTGTTCAGATTTGTTTAAACATTTATTTGGGATTGTTTTGGGTTTATTTCTATACACTTGTACTTTTCCTTTTTGGTGGTTGACTTCTCCTATTTCCCGATCTTAAATAATAAAAGGGTAATGCCTCCCATATTTTTGAAAACTCACACCCTTGGTGCTAGTCGCCACCCCGGGGCCTACTAGAGGCGGGACTCAGGGGTCATTATATCCCTTTCACCATTGCCAGCTCAGGAGGGGCATCTTTGATGGAAGGGGGTAGTGACAGGTCCTTACACCAATACATGAAAAAATCACTCCAAAATTTCATATATACATCCCATAATCCTTATTTTGGTCATAAATCCCACCTATTAAAGGTTTAGTGCAAACCAAATTAAGATAGATGAAGAAGAAGTAATGTTCTCCAATGAGCGTCTTTCTTTTACTTATTTCTCCAACTCGATAAAATTTTATTAAACCATGATTATATAATAAAATAAGAATATTTAATATAATTGGATGTTTTTATAATAAGTTATTGACCTAAAACAATGACCAAATCCATCAAATGGGATATGAAATCATTATTCGTGTGTGTGACAGACTATTGCCTCAGAAACTGATGTTGATCGTTTTTCCATTTACAGCTCTCATGTTAGGGTATAATTATGGATATATAGTATATATATGATATTTAAAACATTATTATACCTCTAGAGTCTTTATATAACACAAATATATATAATTATATTACATTTTGTAAGAGACACAATAATGTATCTAGTGTGCTTGAAGGACTATCGCTTCACAGAATCACGTGATTCAAATTTTACTGATGCTTCATGTGGATGGTGATAAATAGAATGTTAATGACTATATGTGATATACATGAAAAAATTATTATGTCAATAACATATTTACCTTTACGGAGAGATACTGTACAAGATTTTGTTTCTTTCCTTTTCACTAAAGTAAATATGATAACATCATTTGTGTACGTGTAGAATACAATCTTTACAAAGCGATGTGACTCTCTTTCTATCTCAACCACCAAAGGATTATATATATATATATATGTATATTTAACAAACTAATATGTTATTTATTATATCATTATAATTACATAAATTTAATATGTTACTTTTTATCTTTTCATAATGATCATTGAAAAATTGAAACCTTACTCATTCGTACATAAGACATACTATCTTCATGATCGCAACATTATTCATTTTTCAGTACCATCATTCATGATTGGTTTTAATTGTAAAAATGTTATAACAATATTAAAGTTATTTCATGATTACTTTTCTGGAGAAGATAAAATAATATAGAATATGAATTAATTGAAACATTCATAACCAAGCACGTAAGCAAAAACAAAGCAATTAACACCAAAAACAATGAAAAAAATTAATGATTATCAGAAAAAGAGTAACTAAATGTTTTAAAATCATAATATATGATATTTTAAATATTAATATTGTACTAAAATAAGTTAATAAATTTTTTAAAACCACTATATAGGAGGTTAAATCATGATTTACCAAAAGGAATCCTAAGGTAAGGGTTTTCGTCTCCATTTGATTACATTTTGGAATATTGTATTGTTTTGAACTTTATTTCATTAATATGGTGTATATAATATCCATTTTACATGTAATATCATGTATAATTAATTATTAATTGTATTTATATTTTAATTTGAATAATTTAATATAAGGGAATTTGAATTAAAAGTTACCAAGTGGTAAAGAATTTCATAACTCAATTTCTTTTCATTGGGTTATATTACATATTCTAATTGTTAATATTATAATATTATGTCTATAATGACGTTTGAATTTATTATTTTGTATTTATACTTTTTTATGTGGATTTAATGTTGATACACATAATGACTCAATGGTAAATTCCCACTTCAGCATTATAATCTTTGTAAGTGTTTATTTGAAAATCACATTCTAATCAAGGATGTTTATTCATGAATTGAAACTAAAGTAAATTATTTGATAAATTTATAATGAAACATTTAATTTTTATTCTTCTCTTTTTATTTAGGATCTTTTCATCTAATAGTACCATATTTTCACCCATTGGTACTTATAATGTTTTAAAAAATGTTTTTAAGAAAATATGACATCATTTCTATTTTTGGTCGGAAGTCCATTTTCTTCCAAGACCATATTTTATAATTTCTTCTTCAAAAATGTTTTTAAACATTTAAAAATTATTTATCATTGCAATTTTAACATATTTTTCACTTAAAAAATAATTTAAAATGGATCTTCATTCCATTTCCCAAACTAGTCAGTTTTATAACATTTTTACATCCAAAAAGGAATGTTCCTTTTAAATTTTATGGAATGAAATATATTTACCACCACCATGACCATAATTTATTTGAATATTAATTTTGAACATTAAAATTTTATTTTTATATAATTTTTAAAAAGATATTTTCAAAAAGTTTTTCAAATTTACATGGTTATTTTCCTCTAGAACGTTTTAATGATATTTTTATGGTATTTCTATATATTAAGGACAAAAAATCCCTTTATTCATTATCTAATGGGTATATATTATGTTTATACCATCCATATTTTTCTTCGGGGTGGTTTATGATAATTTTTATTTAGAATTTTATTCACTTTTAATTCCTTATTTCATTTTTCCCATAGATTATTCACCTTCATATGATCGTTGGTAATTAAATTTCCCCTCAATATCCATATTATATTTCCTAGATATGTTTATTACTTAAACCATATTTCATTTATAAAAATGGTGTTCTACATTGATTCTTATTTGTTTAGTTGGGGAAATATTGATAAATCCATATACTCAATATGAATATTTGATAAGGCAGATTTTTTATAAGCTAAATCTAATATTTAATATTTGAGGAATGACTTGGATAGGTATGAAATGGGTGGGGGTTTACTTTAGAGGGTTACTCAATGCATCGGTTGTATCATTGAATGAATCAGTTTTCTAGACTTAGTTAAATGAGGGTTCACCCAGCTTATTTCAAACATTATTGTGAACAATCATGATGGAATATTTCTCATGTACATAAAAAAATAATGTCTAGTAATTAAGAATTTCCATCATTAAATATTTATTTATTACTATCCTAGATATTTTAACTATTTAATTTTCTCTGAAATTAATTTATTATCAATAATTGATTAAATGGAATGTGTTTTCAGTTATTTGAAATTTTATATTGATCATGCCTTGTCTATTCATATGGTAAAGTTATTTAAATGAAATTTTTGTTCTTTTATTTACCATTACATATTTATTATTATCTATTATATTTTCATGTTGATATTATATATAGATGTACTTCCTTCTTAGTTTATTTTTTATATGACATCCGTGTTTAGTTATTACCTTTCTATACTAATAATTCATATTTTTCAATGAATTATTATACAATACTTAACCCTAACTAAGAATTTTAGCTCTCTTGTATCCTGTTTACTTTTCCTAGGATCCCATGAATATTAATTTGACTGATATAAATGTATATAATATATGAATTTAATTTATTCTAGATTGAAAATTATTTTTGTAATTTGTGTATTTCAATGTACTATGTGAATCATGTTTGTATATATTTTAACAATACCAATAAACTATATGGTCTATTGGGATATGATTTCATATATCTTATTTCAATCTAAGGTAGAAGGAACCTTCTCTGAGATAGTGGGGTCAAGGTCACTACAAAGTTGTTTCTAAGACCGAACTTGTGTATCAATATATTCCATGGTTGATTCCTAATATTGCTATTTCCAATCATCACTCTCCCCTACTTAGAGAGGATAAGGGCACCAATATCATGTTAATCCATATTTATTTGTTGTATTTATAACCATTTAGTGTTTTAATATCAAATAGTACACATCTACAGTTAAATCCTCATCCATCAATGGTTGAGGGATCATACAAGTGTTTAAGGGTACATAATTTCCCTTGACCATTCTGTCCTATTCATGGGAGCTTTGGGGGAAATTATTTATTATTCAATTCAATATTTATATCAACCCTAAATATTTATATTTATATATTACATTAATTTTTATTAATATTTTTTACATTATACAAAAAAACACCTGAGGACCATAAAGGAATAGTTCAATTTAAATCAAGGAAACACAACCAATTGGTTCATAGGTATATTACATCATCTGCCACTACAATCAAAATATCTAGAAGCCTTATTAGACATAACATATATAATAAGTTTATTCATAACTCAAGGAAATGAATCATAAGAGTGGGTGAGCTCATATTCTCTATAAGGGTAACCGATCTATATATGTAATCATAACAAAAACACAATGGTATGAGAACATGATCGTAAAATTTGAGAACCATACCTTGTATATCAAAGATCATAACAAATATTCATTACGTTATGATTGGAATTTCATAAGGTATGAATTATAAGATAATCCTATAACCTGATTTTTGAGAGTATATAATTTTCATAGGGCATATATTTGTGGCATACAAATGAATTTATGAAGTCATTTCCATAATATTCAAGGCTCATTTCCAAGGCTATCATAGAAAAATGTGTTTAATATCTAAACAATATTATTAGTCAAGGGTCACTCCTAAGACCATAATAACGGAATAAGTCCCTTACTATACATGGTTCACTCCCCGCTCCAGTCCTATCGAACTCACAAGGTATAAATCTTTAGCCATTGCATTTGATGGAGATATTTTTCCCAACTATAAAATAATTATAAAAAACATATCTATGTGTTCCATGATATTATAAAACATTCATCATATCATTACCGATGAAATAAAATCGGCTTCATAATAATTTCTTCATATCATAAAATGTGGAAAAGAGACATGTTTTATAATAATATCATTATTTCATAACTGTATAACCCGTGGAGAAAGATGTTAATACCATAATAATTTTTTCATGATACAATTCATGGAAGATAAAAAAGTTTCATATTCATATTATCACCATAAAAAATTTAAATATGGAATATTAATGGTGTCTAAGGTTCATATCACCAGAAAAACATAAATTATATCATGGTATTTCATCTTATATGGAGAATGTTTTTTATTGATAAATCACTTGGAATGTTTGTTGAGTAACGTAACTTTTTATTGAAAATCATTTTTTTAAAACTAAAAAACATAATTTTTTTTGAAAATACATTTAAACTAATGTAATTAAAATGTTTTAATGGAAATATCAACAAATATAATGACACGATGATTTGAAATTATGCTCATGTTGTAGACATTGAAATAAAGATTCATTTCACATTTATGGTAAAATCTAAAAGGGTATAGGTTGAAAAAAGAAATAAAGATTCATTACAATTTTTAATAAAAAGTAAAAAATGTATTAAAATGTCTTTAATTAATAATTTTAAAATTCATAAAGATTTATTTTATATTTTTTATGAAAACATGTGTGTGGGAGAAAAATAGGGTCTCAACCGAAGAGATAAACAATGTAGATTTTTTTCTTAATGTTTTTGAACTATTGAGTAGATAAATATAGGAAAATGAAGGGAAAAAATATTCCCATGGCATAAATATAGGAGAATAAAATTCATGTTTTTATTTATAAATCGATAATATGATTTTATCATTAGAAAAAAATCTTAAACAATCCCTATAAATGATTAGATTAATACATAAAAGTTTACTACTTTGGTTACTTTGAATTGAAAGGACTGTGATGGAATAAAAATAATTGAAACATAAAATAACATTAGAATAAATAAATTCATGACTTTACATTACCAAGGGTATATATATATTCTTTATAAAATAATATCAGTCCATAACATAACATTTTCTTCAAGGAAATAAAATTGAGACAAAATCTCTCACCTTAATTATCCACATCCATCGTAGATATTCAGACATCAACTTTCTTGGGTAACCACAATAGGTTTGCATCAAAACATTCCTATGTTTTCTTTTAAACTGAAATAAGTCTTCTAGGATGAGAGGATGGAACTTGGGAATTGATTAATATAGGACATGGATGAATTAATATGGTTTCAAGGTGTAAAGAAGAGAGGAGAGGGGGTGAAATGTTTTTAGTGAGGTGAGTGGAACACTTATAATTTTTGAAAAAAGAAATGTGTACCAGCATTATTATAATGAAAAATTACATCAAGTAGTTATTTATAGATCCATATAAATTATAGGGTCAAAATTTGTACATATAATATATTTCTGACTTGTGTTTAGGTCATTTTAGACCTTAATTTTTACATTAACCCTATAGTAATCCCATTATTACCTTAACTACCATAATTAATTTTTACTATTATCACTATTGATTTTGGTAAAAAATTAATTTAAAAATATTATATAATATATATTATTATTATCCCAAATGTTGAATCTATTTTTTCTAAATTGAATTCAATGAATTTTAAAATTTTAATTTAAAATTAATCACAAAAACTCGATAAGAAAGGGGGTTTTCAATGAAAAAATTGTCAAAAGTTTTCATGTTTTTATATTAAAGTTCATCATGAAAATAATTTTAATGACATAAATTTTATTAATAGATATATAATTAAACTAATATAACTATAAACTAGATTAAAATGTAATTTATATTTTGGAAATCCCATATTGATGGTTGACTAGTTTGGTTGTATTTGTTTTCAAAATATAAGAAGGAATAAAAAGTCAATTTATGATGATGTCATATTTTATTAGTGAGTAATGATGGAAAGATTAAAATGGAAGGAGTTTTAAAAATATTCATGGACTCTTGTAATTATTCTTGGAGATTAGTTATAGATCCAATTGATCTCAATCACTTAGACAATTCTCCTGGAAAGGTGTGATCATACATGAAGAATTGTTAAGGAATCATTGTTTCTCATTTGGTAAAACCATAAAAATCTGTTTTTCTTTAATTTTATAAAAGACACATTTTGGTTAGTGGTAACCACACAATTATGAATTAAAATACACAAAAAATCCAAACTTCAAGAACAGAAACAACAACATACATAAACCCAGTGCACAAATTCCAAAAAATTGGGAGCCACCAGAGTCAGCTTCCATCACCCCATCACATCCATCTTCAACTAGACAATTTCATTCACATCCAAAGTCATTAGGACATTGAGAAAAAAAAATCTCCCAAATTCAAATTTCAAGCAACAAACATCATACCACCTTACGGCCTGAGGCAGCCCACCCAAACCACAACATCCAAACCTGAAAATCCAAAGATCACGCATCGAACCTAACACCATCACACCTTCTTGGGACATGAAAAACTCGAGTGTAGTCACCTAGACATGCTCCCCCCTAAAAATAAACCACATCCTTGAATGCTTCAATTTTTGTGAGCACCCATTGGAAAACATCCCTTTACAACATTCGAACACTACCACAGAACTCATACAATCTCGCCATCATCAAACACCTTGCACAGAGCTAAAACAACAAGATCCATCGACGATGGCCACTGCATTTGCATACTATGTAGTCATCAGTACCATCACAAATGAAATGCCAACATCTTCACCATCAGGAACGACAACCGAAAAAAATATCATAATAAAATTAATAAAGCAAACAAAGAAAAATCTATCTGAATGACACTAAAAAACAAAAAACAGGCCAAATGAAAACAGGAAGACAACATCAAATAAAACATCACTATGTCTGAAGAATAAGGAAACAAAACTAGGGAGAAAAAAACATCTCTGGTGATGGAAATGCACTGATAATACTACCAACCCCCCTCCAACACAATATTAAGACGTCTTGAAACCCGCATCGAGCCCAACCAAGATGGGGTCGAGTGCGATGGATTGAACAGTAAGGGAAGAGGATGAGAATAACCTCGAATACCCCCACCAATACCGACCCAATCCCCCACAAATAACCCTAAAAGAGACCCAAAATGGAGGTCTTATGTGGGGGGGAGGCAGTAAGAGGGGGGGGGGTAAGAGGTGAACGAAGAACCACTAGCGAGCAGCATCATGCAAGCGGGGGAGGAGGATAGGGGAAATATAATAAAGGGCAAGGTGGACTAAGGTGAGAAGAGCCTTCACCACTGAATAGAATCACAAAATCCTGAGGAGGTTGATAATGAAGAGATGAACAGGGGAGATGAATATGGAATGGGTAGGGAAGATTGGAGGGGGAGACGAATCCAAGGAGGCACAGAGTCATCCCACTCTGAATCACCGCTGGAGGAAACCCTAGCTCAAGAAGATCAATTTGGTAAGACAATTCTCTATGATTGGTGATTATTCCTGGAGAATTTTTATGGATTCATTGGTTTTAATTTGGTAAAAAAGTCTCTGTGATTGGTGATGATACACAGAAATTTTTTATTGATAATTTTAATGGTATTTGATGTCACAATTGAAAAATTCTACTTGTAATTTATATGATTTTTTTGCTGATCTTAATATAGAAAAAATATGTCATGGAGGACACATTTTTTACTACATTGTTTTGAGATGAAGGATTGATTGAAGACCATTGAATACCATTTTAATACACGAGTTTATAAAGTCCATGAAAAATATATATACCATGTAATATATATATGATTATTTTTTTAAGATTCTTCGATAATATGGACTATAAAATATGATAGAATTGGATCAAGGTATATTCCATTCTTTATAAAAAAAGATGATCATCCACACTATCCCCCCAAGGGATATCCCTTAACGACTCATAGTGGGGCCCATGTGACAAAAACTATGGGAATGAAAAACTAAGGAGGCCACATATGGAAATAGATATTGGGGGAGAGCCCGTCTATTTGGCCAATAAGAGTGTGCATGCCTATGAGAACATAAATATGAACGTGTATAAGGCCTACAGAGTTCAGCTATGATGATGGTCCAAATCTTTTAGTGGTGTGTAAAGGGTTTTACAGGTGATGATCCCCCATCGCTAGCTTAAAGTAGTGATGAAACATGATTATTGATATGCCATTACATAGACATATTTCACGTCCGATATGGGGAAAGCATGCCAACATACTATTCATATGATTTAGTTGATATAGATAAAATGCATGCCATCAGATGAGAATGATCTCGACCATCTGACTGATGGGGAGTCATCATATCCTACCTCTTGATGAGGAGATTATATGATATTCACATGAAGCATTCCACAGTTGCATACTAAATCTCATCGATCATTATTCCAACCATATCTATTGTGGTAGCCAGGAGATCATTACTTAAGATAATAAGGATGGTCGGAACGGAGAAAAAATTAGGTTATAGGATGCCTCAGTGGCGGTTGAACATCCCTACATGAAGAACACAATTTATTGTGTTGATACTAACATGGATGATTCTATTGACTAGCATTGGAAGGATTTCAAGGAATTTTAAACTAATGTATAAACCTGTGACCTCAGAATACTCACTGAGGAAGATATACTAGATGATTAACTCTAGATTAATGTCTTAGAAGAGGATGATGATAGGATGGATGAGATTATTCTACTTTTGGAAATCAATAAAGATAAGGAAGAGTGGATCTACATGAAAGAATTCATTCTGGTAAGTGGTTTTAATGTAGGGAAAATAAAAATTTATGAGTACATACAAATATGGGAAAAGATGGGATAAGAGTTTTGATATATTATCATAGACAATTCTGATATAGATGTAAGTAGTCTCCATCAAAAATTATTTAAGGATACCATATGAAATAGGTAGAAATTATTCTTTAATGTCAAGACCATCTCATATGGTACTTTATTCATGTATCCTATAATATTTGGTTCTCAATTTTCCTTAAATGTTTTTGAAAAATAAAAATTAATTTTCATTAACGTCTGCAGTGTTAGAACTAGTGCTGGTGATATTAAGAATAATCATGCATCGAACTTCACTTTGCATTAATGAAAACTGAATTTCTATATTAAAGAAGTTAATAGGACTGAGGATAATATGAATAATAGGTTACCATTCATATATGGTAAATTATATATTATTAATGATAAGCTCATGATATTTTTTTCAAACCCAAGAGAAGTCGATCACGAATAATGTGATTCCATTATTCTTAGTGTAACTCCCCAACCCCATAAGCTCAGAGCTGGTTCATTCTTTTAATCAATTGGAATGATTAAATGGAGTCAAATACAGAAGGGCCGATCAGTTTAGTAGTCTTGGAAGACAAAATTAATGTCATGATACCCATAATACAATGGAAAAAGAAAATAAAACATGATACTATATAAAATAAACTGCATCCTTGAAAGCATATTCTATGTTTTCTTCTTTATAACCTAGTTAAAGTAGACATAAGAAAGGGGTGATCTCATATTCAAAGTAAGGGTATGTGATACAGTTGAATATATCATAAACAAAAAGCCAAAGTGGATAAATCATTCCACTAAAACATAATCTTGGGCATAATATGGAATGTAAAAAAAACTAAATGAATAACGCCATTTAAATAATCATATGAAACATCACCATGGAAATTCTATTAGTCTAATAATCACATGATTTATCTATGACTAATATAATAATGATATAATTCATATTATAGAAATCATAAAATCATCATCGAGGCCTCAGACAAGACTTCTAAAAATACTAGGTTAAGGCCTTGGCGAAAACCCAATTATACTTTGTCTCAAGAGACCTATATATGCATTAAGGGGATAAAGAGGGCCCCACACATCACTTGATAAGTCCAATGCATTCCTGAAATAAAAAATAAAATATATAATCATATCAAAGTGTAACATACCTCTTTGAAATAGTTGAATCATAATCATATATTAAAATACTCTAATTAAATCATTAATAAAATCTTGGGTAAAATGATCATTAAACATTCTACTCTGAAACATTTAATTATTAATTCCATATAATATAACAAGAATAATAAGAATCATTATTTGATATATCTAAGGGTATTACATAAACCAAAATCAAGGAATAAGTGGTGAACAAGTTGGAAATCTCATAGAATTAAAAGTAAGACGAGAAAACCCCTTTTATTTTGGAAAGAAGAGTTCTTTTCGAAAACCATTATAATTTTTCATAAAATTAGATTGTAAAAATTTTTGAAATAGAAAATAAAACGGAATGGAATTGAAATTTTATTTTAATAATAAATATTGTCCAACTAAAGTGAAATCATGGAAAAAGAGATTTTAATGATTCTTTAGAAATAAAACATTTTTGCATGGTTTAAGGAAAATATTAAAGAGATTTTAAAGCGAAATGGAATGTTTGTTTTCATAAAACCATAATTGAACCACAAATGTTTTTCATGATAAAATATGTGATCTTAAAAAAATTATTTTGGCTTAAAATAGTTTATATAGTGAACATGAAAGTGGGTAATAACTCGAGAACTTACCTTGAATGAGGCCTATTTATCGGGAATAATTAAGAAGGGAACTATTTTAAAACATTTAATCCCCAGAAATGAAAGTGAAATGATCTGAATATATAATTTTGGGACATAAAAATAGAATATATATGATTTACACATAATAAAAAATCATTACATTTGGGTAAGGATAGTGTAGGAATAACCTAATGGAAAAATTTGGGTTTGGGTGGAACACCTTACAACTTTGTAATCAATCAGATCATATGGCCCAAAATTAATAATCATGAAATGATAAATTGAATACCATAAAAATAAATAGATTAATTATATGATACATCAATGGGAAGATTGAATACACGATACATAATAAATAGTGTTCAATATGGAATATATCACAAAAATGGAAGGGAGATGAGAAAACCATTTCCTTATGTTCAAATGTGTTCCGCACTTGAAGTTAATGTCTTGTAAAAGGAAATTAGAGAAATTAATAATTTAATTCATAACCTATTATAAATTAATATAATTTATTATATATTTTTTATTTCTATTTATGTAATTTTGATATGTTATAATATTGAATTCTGTCATTCTGGAGTGTTCATTTCTCGATATTTAGGATGAGTTTACTTAATTATATGTGTTGAAGTTCATGTGGAATGGATATAATTCTACCATATTGAATTTATATATTATTAATGAACATAAATAAGTTTAAATTGTTATAAATATCAATTGATTTCATGGTATGATGTTGAATCATTAGATAAATCATTTAATGATAATCATTTAGATTTTTACGTGATTTTTCGATCACGACGAGGAACTTTAATTATATTATTTTGTATCATGTAAAAATTAATATTCCAAAACAATTACATAATATATAATACATATCAATGAATCTGGTACAACCATTAAAATTTTTTCATGACCAATATTTAAGGATAACATGAAGAATGATGGTTTATAGTCCATGAAGGTTGAAAACTGGAACCTCCCAGATAATGATTTTGTTTTTAAATAAAAGCGAGAGATTAAAGATATTGATGATTAATATTCCATTTATTCAATATAATTCATGTATATAGATAATATTGGAGTTATCTTGATCATTTTTATAGAGGAGGTGAGGATAAGATAAGAATGTAAATCAAAATGAAAAAGAAATTAAAAGAAAAAGTGAGAGGGTTTTCCTCTTCAAATATTACCTTGAGAACCTCCTTAAGAGAATGGGTTTTGGTATTTTGGAAAGATCAAGTTCTCATGGAGGTTGGGAAAGACTATGGAAGAGTATTTGGGATGAATTTTTATAAGATTAAAGTCTTATAGGGGTGATGTGAAAATGGAGTCGGGTGGTTTTCAAAGTGAAAGAGATGAGGGTTTTCCATTAATTAAATCAATATTTAATTATTTCGGCTCTATAATATGAATATACATTATTATTATTACAAAAGTTAGTAATTTTTTCATTTTAGTTCGAAGAAATGGCCATTTACATCATCCATGACATAAGAATGATGCAAAAATTTATTTATTCAACATATTTCATAAATTATCAAATTTCACGATTCACCAATAACTCATGTATTTTTTAAAAATACCAAAAAATCACCCTAAAATTTTTTGAAATGTAGAATTTAAAAAATAGATTCCATTTTACGAAAATAATTTTATAAATATGTAAAATTAAAATTTTTAACAAAGTCAATATTTACTTGAAAAATATAGATTTTAATTTTAAAAATGATTTTATAATACAATAAAAAATTAACTGAGGTCTCATTAAATTATAATAAAATCTTAAGATAACAAAATATTTATTTAGGAATAAATTTAATGAAAATTATTTTAATTTTAAATAAATTTATTAATTTATAATTGTAAATAATGATTTATTACTCCCAAAGATACAAACACTTGATTATTTATTTTTAAAAAATTAACTCTCATTTATCAGGTTGATAAATTTTAATTATACTCTAATGGGTGAGGTTTATATTGATATTAATTAACTTAATATTCATAAGGGAAACATTATTAATAATAATTGTACATTACTGTTCATAAGGGTCAAGTTACTATTCATAAAAATATTAAGCTGATCGGGTTAGACTCTAAAAAAACTTAATGATCATAATAGTGTATGTTTGTTTTTCAAAATTCAAATCATAGAAGTGGAAAATTTATGTTTCTTGGATAGGTTATAACTATAAAAAGTGTGGTTTCACAGAGACTTAGTATTATGTGCAGATAAGATATCTAATGAATTGAAATTATTTATGAAGAAATATACCATAAAATCATGGGGTGTCATATTAATAAGGAATATATTAGTATCATAATTTAGTATTTATCAAAATAATTATAATAGTCATTATATATTATATTTAATTAAATAATCTATTGATAACAATAATTTTTTAAAAAATAGTGAAATATATATATTCATATTAAAATATTCTTTTAAATAAAAATAATACTATAAAAATAGTATTTCTAGAACATATATTAGTTTGAAATGTATAAATTATAATTATTTATAATTATTATTATTAAATAATACACTTCATATTTAATTAATTTAAAATTATTAAACAAATTACTCGGGTGTTACACTCATCATGAAATTAAAAGGAAACCCCTATTTTATGATTAAATATAGAAGAATATGGTATATTAAAAGTCCATTACCAATGACACAAATCTTGTTCTTTGAAGGTATCCTTGATGCAACATGATTCTCATATCTATGGTAGTGAGATATGTAGTTATAAAAACATATAAAAGTATATATACTGAGGTATTTTAGATATACACTGAAATATACATATCTACTGATCTAGTGGGGATGATCTAGTTTGCATTGAAATAATGCTTCGTAAAATGTATTTCATAAAAAAATGATATATGTAGAATCGTTACATGTGAAAAGAATAAGAGGAATCCATTCTTGAAACAGTTGTTTGAAGGGTGATCTGTCATACACAATGTGTTACATGAAGGCAGAAATACCCTGAGCTCTTGATATTATAAGATTTCACTCAACAGATATATAAAGAAACAGATCAACAAGTCTTTTAGGATCCAAAAAATAACCCTCATCTTGGTGAAGGATTTTTTGAATAAGATCATGCACACATCACTTGTGAGAGGAATAAAGGTGATTAAAATGTTTTATGTAATACATTCATTCCATGCATTACATGTATGCATGAAACCACTTTAAATAGAAATGTTAATAAGGTGTTAGAGAATAATAAATAATTTTCATTGAACAAAATTGTTATTAAAATCATAGAGTAAAATTGAAAATGTTGGGAAAAACCCCTCAAGGTAACATTGCATCATTTTTGGGTTGATTGTGTTTGTTGAACAAGAAGGTTTACATGGAAAATTGTTGAGTTCCATAGAAGTTATTGACAATCCTTGTTGAAAAAGAATGACCAAAAGGAACAGATTATTTAGAGGTTGTAAAAAAGATCAGTTCAAGGTGGCACTGTTTTCCAGTGTTTGCCAAATTTTTGGGTCAAAAAATTTGTTTTTGGTGAGCATCGCGAAAAGTGGATATCCTTGAAGATCTCATAAAAATATGGAAAATGAACGAATTTCACAAAGATAGGCGTCATGGATTGGAATTTGTGAAGACCAGAAACATGATGGTGGTGATTCATCACGATTACATAAGGCTTCCCGAACGATAGAGGTTGAAACGCATCGCGGCGGTGAAGGGCCTTGCAAGGGAGCTTCATGGAGAAGGCGTGAGGGAATTGACGGAATTATATGCGATTACGACGAGCTCCAAGATCAGAAAATTTCTATGGTGCTTCGCGATTTTGAGAGAATTTTGGTGGGAGCTTCAGAGCTTCACGATTTGTGATGACGTGGTGTTGAATTCTCTTGGAAGATTCGAGGGTCGGTGGAATCACCTATTAATAGACCTTGACCCCCTCGAGTGAAAGAGAGTGAATTGTCAGAGAAAATATTTTTCTCTCGTTTCGCTAAGGTAGTTCGAGAAGGTAGTGTACTTTGTGAAAGAATATATTCACAACGGCTAATCTAGATCTGCGAAAGTTGTGAGCTCTGCGTTGGCTTTGTGATCTTCGTGAGGGAAGTTTGTTCATGATGACTTGAGCTTCAAGATAGTTCTTTTCAAGAGTGCTTCGCGAAAAGGGAGGATCTTCAAGAAGGCTTGTTTGAGCTTCATGAAATTGGGAGCCTCGTGAAGTATGGTTCTTTGCGAAGGTCTTTCCAAAGGAATTTCCCAGTGTTCAGTGGAAAAGGGGTATTCATCAGTGGATGAACTTTAAAATTCAATAGAGAAAATATGTATAGTCGAAGATACATCCATTAGTGGTAATGAAGAGACCTACAGGTCTATAAACTATGACTGGATCTTCTAAAGAAGCAGTGACCTCACTTTAGTTGAGAGAGCAATGAGTTCTTGAATTGTGAGTGGTCGTAAACCAGAAGGGACATTGAGTCCACTTCGAACATGTAAACAGTAGTGCTCTTATATTGGAATTGGTACATTGGTACACTTCTGGTGTATTCTCCTTGGACGTAGCCCGGTGAGGGTGAGCCAAGTAAAAATTGTTGTGTCCTGTGCATGATTTAAGGTTTATGTATACTCTGAAACAGGAAGGAGATAGAAAAGATGTTTTTTTCTAACAACAAAACAAGATTAAAAGGGTCAATGGTTTTAATCTTTTGTACACTGATTCACCCCCCATCTCAGTGTATCTAGCCTAGTGGACCTAACAATTGGTATCAGAAATAAAGCTTTATATCAGTATTTCTATCTCAAATGGAGGTCACTAATCATAAATGGATTCTGAAATTCGACGGGAACAATTTTCAGGTTTGGAAGAATTGGATGCAAAACTACTTCTGATCCATAGGAATGGATTTGTTCACAGCAGCAATACATGGCATAACAACTTATATTAATAGTGGTGCATTATCAGATATTGAGCATCGAGGGTTGGATGCTGATGCCAATGGAATTAATGCCATAGGGGGAGCCCTATCCAATTTTGTCTATTCAAAGGTGATGTCATGCAAAATGTCTCATGCCGTGTGGGAAAAGCTATTGAATATATATGAAGGGGATACAAAGTTCAGAGAGGCAAAGCTGCAAATGTTGTGGAACAAGTATGAAGATTTGAGAATGAACTTGAATGAGTCTGTTAACTCATTCTTTGGCAGGGTAAATATTGTAGTGGAAGACATGCGAGGTCTTGGAGAAGTTATTGAAGGCATAAATATTGTGAAGCGCTTATTGAGGAATCTTATACCTTGGTTCCATCTGAAGGTTTCAGTTTTGGAAGATAAATACCCGAAAGAGATGACATTGGATAACCTGTATAGCACACTTATTGAATATGAAATGAGAAATGATGATAATGATGCCATGGGAAAGGGGAAATCCAAAGATTTGGCATTCGAGGACATGAAGAAGCTCACCATTGAAGACTCTCAAGAAGAAGAAGATACAGATGAGGTGATTTCATTCCTCTCTTCAAACATTCAAAGATGAAAACGAAATTTTAAATGGAAGCTTCTACTTTCATGTTTTCGATGTGGAACAGTTGGATATCTTGTAGCATGGTGCCCCAAAAATCTCCAAGAGGATAATGATGTTGATGAAATATAAATTCCCAAGAAGAAGTCTCCAGCCTACGGGAAGGGAAAGAAAAAGTTCAAGAGAAATTTATTTAAGAAGAAGAAACTTCTTTCAAAAGAATATGACAGTTCAGACGAGTCTGATGTTGAGGAGGTTGAAGAGATAGAGAACTATAGAGATCATGGAGAAAATGCTATGTAGGAAATTTTTTGTAGTTCTCAAAATAAGAATGAAACTGAAGATGAAGAAGAAGAAGAATAAGTTGTGGGAATAATTGATATTCACGCTGAGGTAGAGGCTTCTCTTGAGGAGATCAATGTTTGGAGAGACAAAACAAAGAATGCCAACAAAGTTGTTCATGATGTCAAAATCTATATGCAGCAGTAGGAAGAAGAGAATTCTGATTTGATGTAAGAAATTGAGAAACTCAAGTCATCAAAACCAGAGGACACTGAATCAATTAGTGAGTATAAAGTAAAAATTGAAGAACAGAAAAGGGAGATCAATAGCTTAAATAACATAAGAAAAGATCAAATTAAGAGTATTGAAGAACTTGAAGAAGAACTTGTCGGTTTGCAGAAAATGGTTAAAGATCAAGAAAAACTCTTGAATTCTGTTGGGTCATGAGGAAAGAAGATCGCTCAGAAAATCGAGAAGTGGAAAGTGGAGAATAATGGTTCTAAAAAAAGAAGTACCAACCACGTTCAAATGCCAAGACTGATGAAGGGATTGAATGTAAACAGAATGTTTTGAAAATTGAGTTCAGACCGCAAGAAACCACTCTGAGATTAAAGATTGATTTGGGTATAAGGCAGAATCAGAACATTCAGAGGTCCCAAGGGGAAACACATAGTGCAGAATTCACATAAAAGAGTGCACCTCATATCAGGTGTTATTATTGTGGAAATATAGGACATTCAAAATATGTGTGGTCCATAGCCAAGAGATGTCGAAGGGCACAAAAACAAAGATGACATCCAAACAGAGAATGGTGCTCTAGAACATTTTTTGAACAACACTGTTTTTAGTGTTGAGGATTTGGGGACATGGAATGGTATTGTACTTCGACCATACAGAAGAACATGCAAAACGAGAATCAAAATGTTTGAAAGTAGCATATCAATGAACAAACATGTGAGTTGAACATGAAAAATAGATTTTAAGCCTTGCAAGATGAAGCTGGTCCATCATACTCTGAGAAAGATCAGAAGTATCAATCCATGTCAAGTATGAAGTCAAAAATATGGACAAATAAGAAAAATTATGAGAAGGTGATGGTGGAAGAAATTTCCCTTAAAGCATCAGATCGATCCGGTGTATGAATCCTTGACAGTGGTTGCATATCTCACATGAAAATTAATAAATATCTTGTTACAGGCATATAATATTACAAAAAATGAGTTCTCAAGTTTGGAAACAATGAATCCATAATGATAATTGGCTCAGGAAAGGCTATGTTTGGTGGAAAAGAGATGAGACGTGGGGATGTATTAGTAGTAGAAGGCCTCAGTCACAATTTTCTCAGCGTTAGTCAACTATGTGACTCAGGAAATTCTATAAGGTTTACTAAGAAGGTTTGTATCATCAAAGGAAGAGACATGGTAGTGGTTTTATAGGGAAAAAGAACAAAGGGAAAACTATACATGGTAAGTGGAGAAGAATATTTGTGTGTTCTATCCATCGAGGAAGAAAACATGTTGCGGCATAAACGACTTCGTCATCTATGTCAACCATCCCTGGAAGATCTGGTAATGTGTGATGTAGCAAGAGACCTCCCTAAGCTATCACGTGATTTTACTCACATGTGCGATGTATGCCAACAAGAGAAGCTCATCAGAAAAACGTATAAATAAAAGGAAATTAATTCAACAAGAGTGATCGAATTGGTGCATGCTGATGTTTGTGGGCCTATCACACCAAGGGAAATTAACGAAAAGAGGTAAAATGATCTTTTCATTGATGAATATAGAAGAATGGCATGTGTATTTGTTATTTCCCATAAGTATTATGTGTTCAGCTACTTAAAACAGTACCGAAGGGAGATCGAAAGGATGCTTGGGTGGAAAATTCTGAAGTTTTGTACTGATAATGGTACGAAATTCAAAAATATTCAGGTGGAATACCATCTCAATAAACATGGGATAAGGCATCAAGTTTCCTCAGTGAGAACTCCAAAAAATAATGGAGTGGTTTAAAGGAAAAACCAGATCATCAACAACATGGTCAGGATGATGCTCACAAAAAAAGTCCCACCAGAGCTATTTTGGAAGGAAGTAGTTTTGACATCGGTCTATATTTCTTACAAGGCTCTGTTGTGTCTGAAGGAAGGAAAGAATCTGTATGAGATGTGGTATGGAAAGAAGCCAATATTGAAATACTTTTGAATATTTGGAAGTAAGTGCTTCATCCTCAATAAGGAGAAACATAGGAAATTTGAGTCGCGTGGAGATGATGGGATATTTCTTGGATATTATGGAAAAATAAAAGCAAAAAAATGATTTATCAAAAGGTTGGGAAAAGTAGTTAAGAGACATGATGTCACTATTGTAGAGAATGAAGAGAGTATTCAACAACATAGTGAACAATATCGTTATGAAAGTGATGAGGGGGAAAGTAATGTATGAGGTGTAGAAGTGGCTAATGCTGATTCAGAAGAAGATACTGATGATGATCATGAAGAAGAAAAATCTCTATCTTCACAGAAAACAAGGACTCGAGCTGAAATTGACAGAAAAAATACCATTGGGGATCAATCATCTCCAGTTCAGACAACAAGAAAGAAGTTACTATAGAAGATATCTTTATTATCTCAGGTAGAGCCTAAATGTTTTGCTGATGCAGTTGAAGATGAAAACTGGGTTCATTCCATGAATGAAGAGCTAGATCAAATTGAGAAGAATCAGATGTGGGAGATTGTTTCGAGGCCAGTAGATAAGAATGTCATCGGGACTAAATGGGTCTATCACAATAAGATCAATAAATATGGAATAATGATTCAGAACAAAGCATGACTAGTGTGCACAAGATACTCCCAGAAAGAGGGAATAGATGTTGATGAGACATTTGCACCGGTTGCAAGACTAGAGACAATCAAATTATTTCCCGCCGCTATAGTGTAACAGAAGTTCTATGTTTTCCAGATGGATTTCAAATCATCATTTTTGAACAGGGTTCTAGAGGAAGTGGTGTATATTAAGAAGCTAGATGTTTTTCTCATTCATGAGGATGAGAATAAGGTTTGCAGACTGAAGAAGGTGTTGTATGGACTAAAACAAGCACCAAGAGCATGGTACTCAAGGCATGATATGCACCTGATGAATCTTGGTTTCCATAGTGGGGGAGTTGATTAAAATATATATTTCTACAGAAATAGTAATCAAAGGATTATGGTCTTGGTTTATGTTGACGAAATAATATTTGGCAGATCAGATGAAGCTCAGTGCCTACAGTTTTCTGAATTCATGAAAAGTGAGTTCAAAATGTCAATGATTGGAGAGATAACATTTTTCCTTAGTCTATAGGTGACATAAGGAAGGAATTGAACATTTATTTCTCAATACAAACATGTTAAGAAGGTTAAGAAAAGATTTGGAATTGAATGTTCCATGGATATGAAGACTCTGATTGCTACCCAGATGAAATTATCGAAAGATGATGATGGAAAGGTAGTCAGTATCACAGAATACTGGCAGATTATTGGGAGTTTACTGTACCTAACAGCAACGAGACCTGATATTTTTTTCACCACCATCCAAGAAGCACGATATCAAAGCAATCCCAAGGAAAGCCACATGCTTGTAGTAAAAAGAGTACATAGGTATATCAAGGGCCCGATGGACTTCAGCTTGATGTATAATGGAAAATCTCTGACAGAGTTATTGGGATATACTGATGCAGATTGGGCCGGTTCATCGGATGATAGGAAATCAATTCCAGGAGGTTCATTCTATCTTGGTGGACTATGTATTGCTCGGCTAAGCAAGAAGCAAGATTGCATCGCATTAAGCACCGCAGAAGCTGAGTATATTGCGGCCACTCAAGCATGCACGTAGTTATTGTGGATGAAACAATAGCTTGATTATATGGGAGTTGTAGTGAAGTCTCCGATTAGAATCCAGTGCGATAACTCAGGTGCTATTAATCTCAACAAAAATCTTGTCCATCACTCAAGGACAAATCACATTGAGATAAAGTATCATTTTATCAAGGAGAAGGTTGTGTAGGGAATTGTAAAGTTGGAGTATGTGCCTATAGAGCTCCAGGTTGCAGACATTCTGACAAAGGCCTTACCCAAGGAAGATTTTTGGAAGCATTGACTGGCTCTGAGAGTTTAGTAGACTCCCCGTACTTGAAAGAGTGTGGATGTGGAACCCCCCTCTCCTCGAGGTATGGTGTGTTTTTCTCTACTATGCTAATATGTGTTCTTTCCGATGTCTCAGACCATAAAGGAGTGACCATTGGGTTCGTTGAAAAAGGGTGAGAAATAGTGACTCCTCAAGGGGGAGAAGCTATGGCTAATTAGGGGAGAAAATGGCTTTGTCAAAGACACGGGGAGAAGCTAACAGGTGGAGCAGCAAGATAGGGGAGAGCAATGAGATAGGGGGAGAATTTTAAATCTGATGATGCTTGAAGTGATCAATCAAAGAGTAGATATCACTCCAGCTAAGGATCGTGATAAAAGTAGAACAATGATGTTGGAAAGGAGTGAGAAGGTTTCCAGTTATCACCAATTGGTATCAGTGTGGTTCAAAAATTTGTATCACTTTAGCAATTGGTATCAGTTTGGAATCGACAATTGGTGACTGACATGAAGTGATTCTATGATAAACCTCTCATACTACTCTTGTTTTTCTCTCCAATCATTTCTCATGTGGGCTTAGAGTACATATTAATTGAATCCTTGAATGTTATCATAATCACTATAGGAGAATGGTGGTAGCGGCTGGAAGGAGATTCAGAGAGGTATCAACGTGCAGATAACCATGATGAGAATAGTTGTCAACAAACCCAAAGGGGGATATTGTTGGGAAAAAATTCATTAGGGTAACATTGTAGTATTTTTGGGTTGATTGTGTTTGTTTACAAAGCAGTTTTCCATTGTGAATTGTCGAGTTACAGAGAAGATATTGACAATCCATGTTGACAAAGAATGATGTAAAAGGAGCGAATGATATGGAGGCAGTACAAAAGAGCAGTACAAAGTTGTACCATTTTCCAGGGTTTGCCAAATTTTTGGGTCCAAAATTTGGCATTTGGTGAGCATCGCAAAAAGTGGATATCCTTGATGATCTCATCAAAATAAGGAACTGGCGTGAATTTCGCAAAGATAGGCTTCATGGATTGGATTTCGCGAAGACCAGAAAAATAATGGCAGTGATTCTTAATGATGATGTCAAGATTTGTGATCGGTAGAGGTTGAAGCGCATCGCGATGGTGAAGGTATTTGTGAGGGAGCTTCACTAAGAAGGCCTGAAGGAATTGATTGGATTCACCACGATTATGATGAACTCCGTTGACGAAAAATTTATGTGGTGCTTCATGATTTTGAGAGAATTTCAGCGGGAACTTCAGAGCGTCATGATTTGAAATGATGTGGAGTTGAATTCATGTGGAAGATTCAAGGGTCGGTGGAATCTCTTATAAAAAGTCCTCGATCCCCTCGAGCGAAAGAGAGATAATTTTCAGAGAAAATATTTTTCTCTTGTTTCGCGAAGGTAGTTTGCGAAGGCAGCGTGTTTCACGAAAGAAGAGCTTCACGGCGGCTATTCTTGCTCCATGAATGTTGTGAGATCCACGTTGGCTTAGTGAGATTTGCGAGGGAAGTTGCTTTGCAACGACTTGATCTTCACGGGAGTGCTTCGTAAGATTGCTTCGTGAAAAGGTAGGAGCTTAGTGAATTCTTGTTTGAGCTTCACGAAATTGGGATCCTCGTGAAGGAGGGTTCTTTGCGAAGGTGTTTCCAATGGAATTGCCAAGTGATCAGAGGAAAATGGGTATTCATCAGTGGATGAACATTAAACTTCAAGAGAGAATCTACCTATAGTGGAAGATGCATTCATTAGTGGTAATGATGAGACCAACAGGTCTATTAACTATGAGTGGATATTCGGAAGAAGTATTCAGATCACTTTAATTAAGAGAGAAGTGACATCTCAAATTGTGAGTGGTCGTAAACCAGAAGGGATAGTGAGTCTTCTTCAAACTTGTAAACAACAATGCACTTATAGTGGAATTGGTACATCGGCACACTGCCGATGTATGCTCCATGGACGTAGCCCAGTGAGGGTGAAGAAAGTAAAAATTGATGTGTCCTATGCATTTTTAAATGTTTATGAATACTCTACAATATTACGGATAGATAAAAGAGGGTTTATTCTAACAAAAAACAAGATCAAAAGGGGCAGTGGTTTTAATCTTTTATACCCTGATTCACCCCCTATCAGGGTATATATCCTTTTAGACCTAACAGAAACGAACAAAAATTAATAATAATATCATTTGTTTTTATTTGATTATAATTTAGGAAGAGTGGAAGAATTCAACATGCGTTGTGTTGAGAAATCATCAGTTGTTAATTCTGAGAAAATAGTGGCTTGAAGTTGAAGTAGAATTTTATTTTATTGACAATTATAAAGAAATCATGCATAAAATTTTACTGATTCATTGGTAGTCAAATACATTTAGTTAAAAAACAAGATTATCCAATTGTTGAAATGGTATCCAATGCATAAGATAAGTGATGTTCAGAATTATATCTATGAATAATGTGTTCTTCTAGTATATATAACGCCATTGAAGGATGATGGTAATGGTGTAAATAATGTTACTCACTCATGAAAATTGATTAGTTCTACATAAACATTGTATTCATATTCTTAGTACTTGAAATCATCAAAAAAATTACTGATAAGAAAATATTTGAAACAACCATAGGTTGATTATGACAAGGAGTTGGTCTTAGTAGTGACCCTAATAAAACCATTGTGTGATTTCATTTCAATTATCATTTTCATTTCCTATATATGTAATTTTTAAAATCACACAACTGATCCAATCCTCTTAATAGGGGCATAAGTTCATGAGTATGGGGGGATAATTAAAAAGAAAGTAAAACATTGTAAAACATGGGCACACCGATTCACTACCTCTTTGTGACCCAAAATAATCCATATAGTTCCTACATGTGCTACCAGAGCATAGTTCTTCTTCTGATTAGAACATATTTTCTATCCTTAGTTGTTTTTATAAGGATTATATGACATATATATTTCATTTTTATTAAAAAGTTCCAAAGGTGGAATATATTTTCTCCACACATTTTGAAGAAATCATGGAGGTTTCTTCTAAGACTTTAAAAAACATGAAGAACAGGGTAGGTAAGAGATTCGAGAAAATCTCAATTAAAAAAGAAAATTTTCAATACTCTATTGTAAAATTACTCAATGATGATTCTTTTTATAAAACCAAATCAATTTTTTAGAGTTTAATAAATTTAATATATCAAATTAATTGAATAATTCTACTCTTAATTTGAAAGATATATGTATAATTTCCCAGAATATGTGATTTCATATGTTTTTTTATTTCAGGGAGTTTTTTTTATAAGATAGAAAAACATGAAAAGGAAATTAATATATAGAATTATTCACTTGAAAAGGGATTAAAAATTTCCAACTTGTGGAAGAAAAAATTTTTATGAAACTTTATAATGATAAGAATTCATTAGTTAATGAAGAATTTCAAAAAAATTATTATTAGAGAATAATATGTAAAAATGTTCTTAGTGAAGTAACCAATGCTCCTGAAACAATGTTCGTTATTTCCATGAATGTCACAGATACTCAACATGAATACAAAAAATAAAATTTCAAGGGTATTTCCATTCCAGTGGATGAAATGACCAACTTTCATGAAGATTATATTCAAAAGATATACATTTTCAAAAAATCTGATGAAGCTTCTATTAGTGTCAAGGAAACACAATTTTTTGATAAAACCAAAAGACTGGAAGACCATGACAGCTCTATGATTTAAGGTCATAAAAACATAAAGATCTAATTAAATAAATTAAAAGTGAATGGGATGGTAGATTAATATCAACTGAAAATAGAAAATTTGACCTTAGCATGAAATGTCTTGAACTAGATGAAACATTTTGAAATTTTAATGAGACACATGTTGGAATTTCCTAATTCACTGAGAAGAAAATTTCTCACACCCAAACAAATGAATAAATTCTAGCCATACTAATACTATAAGAAAAAATAGATTTTTTTGGATAATGTTAGTGACACTATAAGTTTAGGCATCAAGATTTTTAATGTTGTAACACCATGTGAATTTTTTATGAAAATATTAGGATTTCATTCAAGGGGTATAGGTGAACATATACAAAAATGTATGAAATAAAAGTTTATTCGATTGAATATAATAAATATATATATTTGAAAATATTTGAATTCCTTAAAGAAATGTATAAGTACTGCAACATGACTAGTCATATTGAAGAATAGTCCTCATATGCACTAGTCCAGTAAAATTCATATTCTAATAAAATAACATAACAAATGAATAAGTAATGAACAAAAATTATAAAGGTTTAATTGTGGAGTTAAAAAATAAAATATTAAATAAATCTTCGATGTTACCCACACCAAGATGAATAATAATTAATATTCCAATAATGTCATGTTATCTAAGAAAAATGATTTTAATATTGAAGTAATGGTGATACCATGGACCATTAATAACAAGACATGTAAATGAATTGGAGAAATAAAAAAATCAATATATGAATCAATACAATAGAGAAAAAATAATATAGTAATGATTTAATAAATTAATAAAGAATAATTTAATAATATACCCAATAATGGTAACATGAAACCATTGAATACACCATTTTGAATGTCGAAATAAAAATATGTTAATAAGGAATGCTTAATCATTTAACCTGGTCAATTGAAAGCATCTTGAGAAATGAAAAAAATATACATGAAGAATCATCTAGAGAAAATTTAAATGGAATAATCCTATTTCATATGAGGAATAATTAAAATTTAATGAGAGGTTTTCAGAAAATTAAAATTTGGTGTCTAAAAAATTTTCATGGAAGGTTCCATTAGAATAGGCATAAGGCATCAAATTGCATGTCACTTCTACTTACTCAAAAAGAGATTATGAACATTGAATACAAGAGTTAGAAAAACCTATTCCATTGTTGGAATATATGACTAAGAATAATACACACAAGATAATGTGAATGGAAGAAAAGAGACCAAAATATTTTAAAAATCACAAGTGTTACACCTTATTCACTTATTCTTGTATAGTATTTCTATTTTCATTATAGGTTATTGATGGTGAAGATCATTCGAATCATGAGAAATGAGTGAAAAAAGTGTAACACAATAATTTAGAATGACTATTCAAGCTATAAAAAAAATTCAATTATTCCACAGTGGTGGATCGTCAATATAAAGATATTAATTACAATCTAATGGCACTATCTGAAAGATAATATTATGGGAGTGAACCCCTTGAGGGGGGTAATATAAAATGGATATGTTATAAAGTCTTTCAATATGAATATATGAACGAAAAGGTAATCTCAAATTAAATTTAAAACATCAGTAACCCAATTACAATTCATCCCCTTTACATGATTATATAAAACATGTGTATCATGGTGGAGTGTTGGTGGATGATTAAGCTCAATGGAAGGGGGAGTAAAACATTCATGTACTTGAAATTTTTTATGTGTTTATTGATGTTTTTTGGAGAATATATTACATGAAAAATAGGTTTTATACATCCCCTCATTGGGAAATTAATATGTTATTATTGTGATAACATATCAATTGTTGTTAATTGATAAAATAGAAAACCTTGGTTATATATCTCTCTTTTTTCAAACTGGGTTATCCCATGTAGAATTTGGGTTGACCAACTAATGGATTTTTTTTCAATGTGAAAAATGTTATTAATCTTATTTAATAAAATGAGAAGTTATTTTAAAATTTATTTAATATCATAATAAAACCTCTAAAATTATTCTTTTTTGTTTATTTTTAATAAGGGAGGGACATTTAATTTAATCAAATTTTATAGACAATGAAGATAAATGGGGAGGTTTGAAATCCCAGGTGAATGGTTGTTGAATATGGAAATATATTTTGTCAATATATAAGAATGAATAAAACGTAATTTTATGATTAATTCCTCTATGATTAGTGATTAATAAAGGAAAGTGAAATATGGAATAGGTTTTAGAAATATTCAAGAAGGCTGGTGATGATGCATTGAGAATTGTTATGGAATTCATGTATCTCATTCACTATGAATTTCCTCCATGATTGATGCGAATATTCATGAAGAATTTTGATGGAATCAGTGATTTTATTTTGTTATGTCAATTATCAATTCTTAGTGACGTTTCCTGCATAATTGTTATGGCCTCATTAGTTTTCATTTGGTAACAAAATTCTACATTATTTGTGATGATTCTTCTACAATTGTTATGTATTAAACTAAATGCATTGGATTTAATGATTTGAAAACTGTCCCTGTAATTTTGAACATATTTTTTCCTAATCTTAATGTAAAAAACATGAGTCAAGGAGGACACATTGTCTTATATAATGTTTAGAGAAGAGGGTTTGAAGAAGACCATGAAAAATTATTTTATTTCATGAGGATATGAAGTCCATGTAAAATATATAAACCATGTAAAATATATTTATATGATGTTGATTTAAATAATTTTGGGAGATTTGGATTATCATATATGAGTGAATTGGATCAAGGGATATTGTAGGTTTTATACAATAAGATGGTAAACAAAACTGTCCCCCCAAGGGATAGCCCTTAACCACTCGTAGGGGGATGTGAGAGTCAACTCTAGTGCGAAGTCCTATCAATGGAGGCCATGCATGAGGGTATAAATTGAGGGATATCCTATCTATAAGTACCATATAAGAGCACATTCATTCATAATCATACACATGGGAATGAGTATAATTCCCACATAGGATGGCTATGTCAGTGGGTTGAATCCCAGGGAGGTGTTTGAATAGTGCTATGGGTGATGGTCCCCGGTCACTATCTCGGGGTGGGGATGAAATGATATTATTGATATACCATGATATCAACACAGAACAAGTCCAATGTGGGACAAGTTCACCTATATAATATTCATCCACTTTAATTGATACAGATAAAAAGCAGGCTATCATATGATTTTGATATGGACCATCTAATTGAAGGGGAACCTTAATCTTATACCTCCCAATAAGTAGCTTCTACACCATTTGCATGAATCATGCAACTGTTGAACAGTAGTTATCAATGGTCATTCTTCTGGCCATCTCCAGTGTGATAATTTCCACTGGTGATTTTGAGAATAATAATGCAAGAAGCTTCACGTTTCCTATATGAAATTCGAATGCCTCTATAATAATAAGATGATACTTCTAAGGATGACACAAAGAAACAAATAACCATTCATATATGTTAAGTTATAGATTATAAATTCTAAGCTTGTGGTTATCATTTCTTACACAATAAATTTTAACACAAATAATGTGATTCTATGATTCTCAGTTTCATATAAGAATAAAAAAAGAATTTCTTTTTTAAATGTATAATACTTCCATATATTAAAATTATACAACCAATGGCTTAAATCTCACGCTTTGAAGGTAGACTTTATGTGATATGAATCTTAGATATAAGGCCATGATAGATGAGGTGTTAAACTACTTTAGAAGGATATCTAAAGAGGAATTTACAATCTATATTGAAATATAAATATATATCAATCATGTGGATACACTATTGTTTCCCCTGAAAAATAGCACCATGAAACATCTTTCAGAAAGAAAAATTTTAGCATAAAAACTCTAATTGTGTGAAGAATATGTGGAAGTTTCACTTGATAGAGTCATGTCAAGGGTGATCCTGTTCACACATTGTTTTATGAAAATGATTAAATACCACCGGATCTTGATATGATAAGGTAACACTAAAGAGATATGCCAAGAAACATATCCAATAGACTTCCCAGATCCATGAAGTAATACTTTTCTTGGTGAAGGTTTTCACAAAGAAGATACAATGCCCATCACATACACTTAGAATACAAGTGATCCCAATGATGCGTGAAATAAATGCATGCCATGCATTACATTAATGTATCAATTTATTCCGAAAAGAAAAGATAAGAAGAATTATTATAATTCTAAATCATTCTGAGTTAATGAAGTTTATATTAAAATGATTGGGTAAAATTGAAAATAACATAAAATAATTGTTTTTTATCATTTTGATGTGAATGTTTAGAAATCAAGAATAAAGAAAGATTAAAACCCCCATTGTGTTTATAATTAGTTAATTGATCATTATTAGAAAATAGTGAGTTGATGTTAAAGTATAATCTTCCACTTATTGAATAGTATAAGGAGAACATGCTTAAAATAATGTTGATTTAGTGGAATTCTAAGACCTTAATTTCAGGAACAATATTATCTAATTGGTGAAAAGGCATCTAATTAAGAAGAGACACCTTGTTCGTAATTTTATCTTTTAAGAAATAGTGGTGATAGTATAAAAATAACCCTTAATTATTGGTGGTACCAATATAAATTATGCCACTCAATCAAGAAGATTGACTAGTCCTACATAAACATTGTGTGCCAAATCAAGGAACTTACTACCTGAATGGCCCGAAGGCCTTAATTTTTATTTATTTTTGATAACCCCCCTTTAATGGGATGATGGGGAACCCTTAAAAGGCCCGTTGGCTCAGAGATTACATGGCCCCTAGGCTTGGGAGATTACATGACCTGAAGGGCTTAGGGAATTGGACCAGACTATCTACAAGGAACTGCCCCTCCCCAACATCTGCATCCTGATAGTAGCTCTCCACCTTTGCATGACCATATGGATAGGCTTCCTGTGCAAGCATAGGCATGTACTGATGGCATAGACATACCCTCTCATTCTAACAATACATTTGGCTCTGCTCTGGTGAGTGCACCTGCTCTGAATCCTCTTCTAGGGATGGTTCTTTTTTGTAGTGTGTCTGAGGCCTTCATTCATGTGGCCCGAACTCCTTGAGAATCAACTGGCTTGAAGGCCTTGGGTGTCCTGAATGCCTTGCCGGACCTGAGGACCAAACCGGTGGCCCAAAGGCCCAGATGGATGAATTGTTTTGGCTACTACAGTACCGAACAGTGCCTGCTACAGTACTACTATAGTGCCAGCTATAGAACTGCTATTGTACCCTAGGAAATATGCCTCCACCCGGATTTGATTTCGGGTCTCTTGGATGCACCTAGTGAGTCCTCACCAACTGGGCTGAGGCTCATGTGCTCAGGGCACTTACAATCACTAAAAAATATTTATAATAAAATTAATGAAAAAAATAGGTTGATCATGAAAAGGAGTATCTCTCGTTCCAAACCTTGTAAAAAACATTTCATACTTCTATCTCTTTTACCATCTGTATTGCATTTGTATGTGATTTTTGAGGGCACATAATAGATCCATTCCAATAAACCAGAAAAAATGTTCAATATTAAGAGGTTCAAATTAAAAATAAAGTAAAACAAGAAAAAATTAGGGTACCCTAATTCACCACCCTCTCAGTGACCTTGGACAATCTATATGGGCTCTATAACATTATTAAAAAACTAAATAAAATGGTAGTTTTGAATAAAAATTCATTATTTTCACAATTTATAAAAACATTAATATTTAAAAATAAATTATCAAAAATTCACCATATGATAATTTTGATATGAATATTTCAAATATGAAGTTTAATTTTTCAAATAATTTTTCTAAAATGAGGTAAAAAATAATTGTAATATTCTTTACAAAAATAAATAGTATTTTTTTGGGAAAATAGTATTTTTGAAATATATGTATACATTATTGAAAAATCCAGTACTTTTTTTATCAATATACATTATTTATAAAAAACAATTATTCTTAATATTTAATAATTCATTACTACTATCTATATATCTATGTTTAATGGATAGGTTATAATGGTAAAATTTGAATAATATTAATAATATATCACAATTTTGTTAAAACTCTATATCATGTGTCAAGCAAGCTAAACACAATGTCGTGTGTAATGAAAACATAACTTAGTGTTGTGTATAATACAATCTATTAGTGAAATTTAATTAATTAAAAAAATCATAAATTTTTTTGGTGTGTCATTATACCACTTAATTATAATTTCTCCAATGAAATGTGTCACTCTTATATAAAAAAATGATGATACTTCACCACATCATTTTCTAATGTTCCTACACAACTTCCCCAAACAAGTTGTTTTGACACAAATCGTTGACCTGGTGGGAGGTGTTGTTAGATAGAACATTATATACATGTCACAGAATTGTATATTTATTCATTAACATAAAAATTATGGATACTATAATGAGTTTGTAAGTATAATATTTTTCATAGTTTCAAATTCTTAAAGACATATTTTTTAGGTTTTATTTGATGGGAGACAACCATGATTTAGGATATTTTGGGAGATTTTTTTACAAGAATATTTTATTTGTGGAATATTTTTTTAAGTAATAATTCCATTACATTTTGTATACATATGTTTAATGGTATTTAAAACCATTATGGTTGATATGATCTTTATTGGTATTGTAATAATAGTCAAATAAGATTATTAGATATTGAAAAAACAAGTATACTGAAATGTGAAGTTAAATGGTTATTCAATGATTAATTTTATTTCAAGGATGAACATCATATTCTTTTTAACTATATAGGAAATATATTAATATATATTATAAAAAGGGAAACCTACAAGTAGGGGGACAATCCATCACATCTGAAAAGCCATTGAGGCTTGAACCCATAACCGAATGATGATAAGGGTTTCTTGTATACCACTTTCCTATGTGAGGACAAGGTTAATATTTCATTTTTTATATAATTAATTTAATGAATAAATATTAATTTTGAACTAGAAGTATTAATTTTGAGACTTATAGATTATTGTTTTAAACATATATTTTTGATATAGCTAGAAATAACTTGTACACTTTTATGGATCTTACGACCTATTAAAAGTAAATTATAGTTCTTAACATGTAAAAAATTAATTTTCGGATATTTATTTCATGGAATATGTGATGAATTGAAAATTTATCGATGACTAACCGAAGGAAAAAAAATTTCATATGAAATTCAAATGTAGAAACTATGTATGTTTCTTTATGTTCTTAGAAACATAAATAATTCCTCAACCATATAAAAGGATATTTAAATAAAATTATATCATATTACTATTATTTATGATGAGATCAATGACCTTTTTCAACCTATTAGATTTATGGATTTGAGGCCCCCAATTTTCCATTTATCTTTAAATTTATTATGATCAATGACCTAATCACTCTCTATAAATTTTTATTCTTTTAATCCATGTACAGATCTTTACTTGAAACCAATGTTATCCTACTTATAAACCAAGATATGTGTTATTTCAATGACCTTTGTACTTCCCTTTCACTCTTATTAAGAGGATATTTTACTAAATATTTTATAATGTTGTGTTTTCAACAGTAATATTCTCAAATATAAAACCCTTAATTTTCAATGTCAAGTATAAACTGTGGGGACACAATTTATTTATGGTGTTGATTATGTTACACCCATAATTTTAAAATGTAAACATCATATTCAATATTGTATATGACATGCAACACCAAGTATATAAAGGAATATAACTTTAAGAGGCCTTATGATACTTTTAATATTTTTAATAAATTGAATAAATTATATATATTTTAAGTAAAATAAAACTAATTTTATCTTCCATTACATGAAATAATTATATTCTCCAATAACTTGTGTTACCCATAAATAACGAGCTTTACGGAATGACAATACACTATTATTATTAATATTTAATATGATAGTTATCTCATATCCCATGTAATGAAATGTATATATAGAATTAAACAAAGTATGAAAATATATATTATAAAAAAATTTATTTTTTGTACATTTCTTATAAATAATAATAAGAATCATTTAGCAAAAAGAAAACCATTTTATAAAAAATTGCATTTTTTCCTAGTAGGAGGTTTAATTATGCTTTGTGTACATAATTTAAAATTGTTTATTTACCATTTAAAGAAAATTTATAAGTATAAATTATTCTCATTTTTGAATCATTAATATCAAAATTATCTTGGGGTGATTTTTTTTTCTAAACAGTTTCATTTTTTGATTAATAGTGTAAAATATCATATTTTAATTCAAAACTGCCTTTTAGTATAAATAATGTATAACTTTAAAATATATATTGAACTGTTTTTAAATTAAAAATTGTTTAATTATTGATATATTAATCCAACTGAGGTCATTGAAATCAATTTAATAGTTAATTAGGATTAAAAATGACGTAATCTTTTGACCATTTTTACTATAGAAAACCTGATTTCTTATCACATATGAGAGATTCATATTATATGAAATTCTGCACATTATGTGAGTTGAATTTGGAAAAATTGATTTCATATTTTTATTCATAGTTATTTATATTATATAATAATATCAAATTATTTTTTAGTTTAATTATTAGTAAAAATAATTTAATTTAATTTTAATGATTAAGGTTGAAATGAGTTTACTTTGTGGTTAAACTTAGAATAAAAGGTGTAAAAATGACCTAACACTTTTAAAAAACCCATTTTAGAACAATATTTTCAGATTATACTATATATTATTTAAAAATTACCATAATTTGGTAATGGTGACATGAAATAACATGGGTGGAATTTTGTTTTTCAAAAAATTATAAGTGTCCCACTCACCCCACTTATAATGGCCACCCAGCTCCTATCTTCTTATCACATTCAAAATACTTTGGTTCAGAAATTAACAAAAAAAATATCTTAAAAAGTACCATATCCTAATAATATATCCCTTATTATTTTTCATAAATCCAACCTTTTTTGGGTTTTGTGAAAACCAAAGGAAGATACTTGAAGAAGATGCAGCGTTCTCCAACTACCATATTTATTTTACTTCTTTCTCCACCTAATTAAAATTTTATTAAAATTTTATTATATAATTAAATCAGTATATTAAATATACTAGGATTATTTTTAATATTTCAATGAACTACAACCATACCAACATTGATCAAATGGGTTACAAAATCACTGTTCATGTGTACAGTGAACTACTGCATCGCGAACTAATGTTATTCATATTTTAGTTTCCAACTATAAAGGTTGAGAATTATGATTGATATAGAGCCTATATATGATATTAATAAAAATATTATTCATTTTTAGTCATTATATAATATATATCTTTTTATATTAAATTCTTTAGGAGACATGATAACGTCGATCATGTGTATGAAGGACCACCGCCTCACAAAGTGACCTGATTCTTCTTTCACTGACACTTCACATGGAAAGTGATAATGACAATGTTATGGATTATATGTTATATAAGTGAAATAATTATGATATTAATTAAATATTTACCATTCTGGAAAGATAATATACAACATTTTCTTTCTTCCCTTTTCTCTCATGTAATGATGATAATATTGTTCATATACGTGTGGACTACGATATTCGCGAATCGATGTGACTCTCTTTTTATCAGCACACAAAATGGATGATATATATATTTGTATATTTAAAAAAATAATACATTGTTATTTATATCATCATAATTATATAAATTTAGTAAATTATTTACCTCCTTTTCATAATGATCATTGAAAAATGGAAACGTTACTCATGTGTATATACGACCAACCCTCTCTATGATCGTAGCCTACATCATTTTTCCTAACCATGATTAATGAATTCTTTTAAAAGTTTAATTTTTTGTAAAAATTTGATAATTTTTTCATAATTACTCTTACATAGATGATATAAAAATATAATATGTCAAATAATTGGATATTTCATAACACAACACGCAGGTAAAAACAAGGTAATTAATACCCAATACAGTGAAAACAATGAATTATTATTAAAAAAAGGTTAATAAAATGTTATAAAAAGATAATATATGATATGATTAATTTTAATATGGTTATAGAAGAAGTTAATAACATGTTTAAAACCACTATATCATAGGTTCAATCATGCTCAATCAGAATGAAGCATTGGGTAAGGGGTTCTATCTGAATTTCATTACTTTGGGGCATTTTGTATTGTTACGAACCTGATGTTTTTTGTAAGGTGTATATAATATACATTTTACATGTAATATCATTAAAAATTAATTATTCATGGTATTTTATGCTTGAATTTGATATATTTAATATAAGGGGAATTTAATTAAAAGTTACCAACTGGTAATGGATTTCATAACTCAAGTTATTTTCATTAGGATATATAACTTCTTTATTGTCCTTAATATTCAAAAATTATGTGTGTAATGAATTTTGACAATCTATTTTTTTATTTACACGTGTTTTAATTGGATTTATAGTTGATACACATAATCAATTCATTGATTAATTCTCACTATAGTATTTTGATCCTTGGAACAGTTTAATTAATAATCTCATTCTATTTGAGGTTGTTTATTCTTAAATTTTAATCGTAGGAAATATTTGATAATTTTTTCAAAAATTATTTTAACCTTTTCAAAATGAATATTCAAAGGAATTTTCAAAAAATTTTACTCTTTAAAAAATGATTTAAATGGTATATTCTTATCATTTTCAGAACTAGGGAAATTCCTAAACTTTTTATAGTGAAAAAGTAATATTACTTTTAAATTTTATAGAATTACATCTATAAACCACCATCATGATCAAAAATTATTTAAAGAATCATTTTCATGATTATGATTTTCTTTTTAATGAATTTCTTAAAATGTTATTTTCAATGAAATCAATTTTCAAAATGATAAGTTTATTTTCCTGAAGATCATTTTTAATGTTATTTATATGATATTTGTATTAATCAATGTAAAAAAAGTTTTTTGTTTCTCCAATGTGTATAGTTTTTTTACCATCCATATTCTACCGATGGATTCTTTATGACAATTTTGACTAAGAACATTATGGACATTAAATTGTTTGTTTCGTTTCCCCCCTTAGATTATTCACCTTCATGCGATCAATGGTAATTATGTTTTCCATGAATATCCATATTATTTAACTTGGATATATTTATTTCTTGAACCATATATAATTTATACATATGTTTTTCTATGTATAATTACTTTTTTATACAGGCAAATATGGATATTTGATAAGGTTAATATTTTTTAAACTAAATAAAATATTTTATATTTGAGGAATAAATTAGAAAAGTATAACATAGGTGGGGCTCAATTATAGATATGTCCTTGATTCATCAGTAGTTTCATGTGGTGAATTAGTTGGATAACCATGGATAAATTTGTAACACCACTAAATTGTAAAGTACAACATCGTATTCAATAGTGTTCATGAGACACAAAAAAAAAGTGTAATAAGGGGATATTTAACCTGATATATTGTAATATTTAAAAAAATATTATATTCTATATTTTGTAATGCATTCATCACTGAGTTATCTTGAGTTACGTGCAAGAGTGACCTTCTTCAACAACTTGTATTTAATGTAAGAGCGATATTCACTAAATAAAAATTTATTATTAAAATATTACTATTTTATATAATATGATATAACCTAGAAATTATGTTTTGTTGTAATGAATATGTATTAACTATGTTTTTAAAATTTATGGTTTAAATAAATATAATATAACTTCATTTCATACTAATTAATGTGAAATGAAAATAAGAACCAATAGGATATAAAAAGAAATATAATTATTTTTATGCATCTAAAGAAGTTTTGTCTTAATTTACATAATTAATTAAAATTAGTAAAAGATTTTAAAGAAATATATATGTTAAATATTAAATAATTTTTTTATATTTATTCATTTGGTTTTACACGAATAAGATATGAAAAACCCAATTTCACACATTAAAACCTACATTTTTATAAAGTAAAATTTACAGCATTACAATGGAGAACCAATTTTATATATGAATTTTGATAATTTAATTGATTTAATATGTAAAAATAAACTTCATAATTGAAATAGAAATATAAAAATTAGTTTAGGGATAATTTTAATATTTTTTGAAATAATTCATTTTTAATGAATATTTAAAAATACTGAATTTTAGTTCAAAAACACTATTTTGTATTATTTATTTCTAAGGATAATTTATAACTTTAATTAATTTTAAGGTTTAATTAGATAATATTTCAATAAATTAATAAAATTTATTTAATTTTAATGAATTTAAAATTGAAATTGATTATAAAAAAAAAGAAACTTTTAGACGTTTTTACTTTAAAAATCCGAATAGCCATCCGACTTGCGTGATTAAATTTAAATAAATTTTTTACACTTCAATGACTAGAATTTTTAAAAATGGATTAAATAATTTGAATAATAATAATTTATATTGTATAATTAAACTAATAATATTTTCACGAAAATGATAAGTGAACATGATTAAAATTAATTGTAATAATTAAGGATAAATTAAGAGTAATAAGGTACTAAACCTTAACATTATGGTCCAAAATGACCTATTAACTTTTAAAAGAGATTTTAAATGGATATATTTAGAACATATACTATCTTATATAGAAATTTTACCATTTTTGGATCTACATTCAACATGAAAATATGGTATGAATTCCTTTATTAAAATACTGTAAGAGTGCCACTCCTCCTCCACTATAAAAGGCCATCACTTCTCCCAATTCCTAAAATATATCAAAAAACATAGGTTAAGACATGATATGCCCAAATAGAATCCCAAAATACTTCCCATAGACCATTAAGAATCAATTTCGGGTGAAATACATCAATGTAAGACCTTTCGTAGAATGAAAATGGAGTTACCCGATTTTTAAGGTAACACATTCCAATGATCTCATTTCTTTCATTTAATTTTACATGAACTATAATTTTAGTTATCCATTATAATATAATAAAATAGTTTTCTAAAAAATACATTTTTTTTTCTATTTAGGGTTTAACATAAAATTATACCCACTTGCATCTAATGTGTAACGAACGTAACGTTTCTGTTTACGGAGAACTACTGTCTCCTGAAACGATGATTGTTTATTTTTTTTGTTTTACCACCTCTAATGGTGGCCATTCTGATGAAACATATATTAATATATGTAACATATGATATTTATTCTATGTTTATGTCTCTGTATATATTTTATAATACATATATTTATATTTTTCATTTTGTGTAAAAATTATAACATCGTTTATGGAAGCATGAACTACCACCCTTTAAAGCGATTTGATTGGTTCACATGGTATATGGAATGTATAAAATATGGTTTTCATTAAAAATTTGTGACATAAAAAATCTATATTAAGTTCACGACTTAATTACCTTTCTATAAGTATAATATATTCCCTCTTCTTTATTACACTTTCAGACACATAAAAAATGATATCATTATTCATGGATGTGTAGACTAAAACCTCCTTGATATGATGTGTTTTATTTTTCATCACCACACTTATAAATATAAGTATATATGATTAAATAATATGTTATTTATCATATAATTATCAGTATAGGAAAATATGGTGTTACATACCTTCGTTCCATAACGATCCTTGAAAAACAAGAACGTTACTCATGCATACATACGTCCTACCTTCTCAATGATTATAACATTGATTCATTTTCCATAAACATATTTAATGATTTTTAAAAGAATAATTGATACATAAATATGATAATCATGTGATGATTATTTTTTTAGATTATATATAATGATCCTTTTGAGCATAGTTGACCTACATGAATCTTTTTTGATAACTAATCTGAATTTTTTCAAATCAACCGTCATAAAAATAGTTGTTTATGAACTTGAACATAACATGGTAATATGTCACCAACCATCATGGGATTTCATACAACCTAACCATAGACCAGGTCCACGTCCTAGCCTGATGCGTGTTCCCGATCCCAATGTGTTGGAAACTAGTATCAGGCATCCAAGATAATCTAGATGGATTGATTTGGACCAATAAAACATGATCAGAATAAAATAAATTAACACACAGAAGATCCAACCATAATTGAATCTCAAAGAAATGTACAAACATATTTAGTTAAAATAACTGAAAAATAGGAAACTAAATAAAAAACTAAAACAAATCAATTCTACCATGATATCTATGGAACCTCTTGGTCACCACCAACTATGAGTCCAAACCACACCAATGACAAGAAAAAGAACCTAAAACCTTAAGGAAGAATCAAAAACAACAAAATAGTTTGCATTTACTAATCCTGAGTGGTATAAGAAGGGTGTGAGCTTTGAATATTAGTAGTCATTCTCTATATATTCCATGCATCCATTTATGATGATAATTTTCCATTAACACTAGTTTGAAATACATTTATAAAAAATAGGTATTTATAATATAAAATAGATAACACAACATCCACATTTCCAAAATAGAACACACAACATTTTTATTAGTTCAAAACAGTTTATCATCTTGGATACCCAAACCCAACAAAGGTCCAAACAAACCAAACCCGACTATACTGAAAATAATCTAGGAGAAAAAACATAATACGAAGTCTAGTAAAATACAAACAAGATGATATAAGATGTATCCATGGGTAATCCTAAAAATACCTAGAGTGACCCCTATATGTATTCCATTCAGAACCTCCTATCAACATATGGTAAAGACCCTAACTCTATAACCATATTACTGCCCCTACCCAAAAAATCTAGTGGCATAGCCTGTTTGGACTAAAAATAAATCTAGGAGGGTACCAACCCATCTAATCAGGTTTGGAATGATACCATTACTTGATCCTATAAAAGACGGTTATGAATCCGTGATAATAGTATAATGTGTAACTGGGAGGCCCTCATATGCTTGACTCACCTTACCTGTCATCACTGCACTTTCCTACCCCAAAAACAGACACCAATATATGATAACACATAAAGGGAAATCCCTTACCTAGAGGTGACCATTATATGATAGTCAATATGATGTGACAACTGGTTTATCACATCAAAAGGTCTTATAAAAATTTTCTCAAAAATGGTTCAATGATTCCAACTGGGCATTGCACTTTCAAAACGACATTTCACTTCCAAAATAATATATTTTTCCAACCGAACCTTTTATATAATCAATGAAAATATATCAAAAAATATACCAAAGCATTTCCAAAATTCCACGTTCATATGAATGATTCAAAATTGGATTTAACATTTCAAATACAATTCAATTTCCAACACCATTTCAACAACAATTTGAAACACACAAAATATACATAAATATTCCAAATGGGTTTTCATGAAACTAAGAAATCAACCAATTTTTTAAGTACCAAATGAGACAAACATTCAAACATAGTTCAGAACCACTCTCATATCCTTATAAAACCCAGAGGCCATTTATAAAACATTAAAATTTTGAATAGAAGAGAGGAATAAGAGGGATAAGTTTTTTGAAATCCGGGTCGTCAAAATGAGTAAATTTTAATCAAGAACATTATCATTTGTGTGTCTGTCTATGTGTTCTTTCCAACCACCTATGGATGTGCCCAAATCTAATTGTTCTCCACAAGCCTCATTGAAGTTACCCAAAAATAATTATTAATGAAACACAAAATGTTCTCAAACCAACATAACAAAATACATATATGGGTCATGATATAAAAACCACTAATTTCACACATATAATTCCCAATACACAATCTGACTATGCTATAATAATAAAATTAATGTTTAACAAAAATCAGAAATAAAAAAATTCCTTTTAAAGAGATAATAGAAATTTTAACAAGACATACCAAGTATTAAAATTTGAGAACCCTTAAACAAATTCCGCTAATTTTTTCCAACATAAAAACATCATTCCATGCAATTAAATCATAGTAGAAGAATGGTAAACACATTTTAAAATTATTTAAAAAACCAAAAGCATCAATGGAATGAGTTGAAAGAGAATGTAATGGAAACATAATACTCAATGGACTGAAGACAAAAAAAATCTAGGAGATGGGAGATCCAGGCATGAGACATTATCCAAACACCCTAACATCCACGAAAATCAAACTACATAGAAACCCTATCTTCTATGGTTCGACTAAGGTGAGATACCACCATGATAATCAAGGGGATCAAGAGTGGGACGAGTGGATAAGATGAAAAAGAATGATTTGATGAAGAAATCACAAAGAATTACTAACCTTTGGTGATAAATTTACCAAAATAATGGCCCAAAAGGAAGAAGAATGATGGCGGTGGATCACTCTAGTTTATACCCAATAGGTAGGGCTTAAAATGGGTGATAGAATCAGTTAAATCCAGGTTTTAAAATAATAGTTATTTAGATCTCAATGGGCTACATAGTTTTACAGTACTATTTTGTAAACCATACACAAAATATACAAATACTACTGCAAAAGTTATACAAATTGTAGGTTTATGTTGCATGGTTTCAGAAAACCATACTCAAACCGCACAACCTGAAAAATTTCCCAAAACCATAAAATTAAATCCCAAAAACTAGGGAAGTCCACCCAAAAATCAATGAATTATTAATAAACAATATAGCGACACTATGGGTTTCACAAACACTCCACCATTAAACATTATCCCAATAACATTCATAATTACTATGAATAGTGATAGATGAAAACCAAAACCACCAAAACACAAAGGAATTTGTTGGACACTCAACTTAAACCTCAACCAAAAGATCCAACATAAAGAAATAAATAAAAACCAATGAAAAATGTGGTCAGAGATTGACAATTATCGCCACAAAAAACACTTTCTTCCCCCAGAAATTCACCAAGTCAAAATATAGATATAACTCAAGTTCATTAGAAATAACTACAAAAGAAAACATGAACCTTGGGGTGGCCCATCATTCCACAAGTCACACCAGACCGATCAAGATTAACATACATTATAGGATGGAGGAGAGAACATGAGAGTGTTCTCCTCTCATCATGAATACAACTATCACAGATACATTAGAATCTTAACAACACTCTCCCCACCACCAAGAACAAGGAAACTCACAACATGAGCGCATCCCACATCCTTAGCATGAGAAAAAAAACATCCACCAGAGCTCAAAATTCCCCATAGAATGAACCCCCAACACTTTTGGAAACTCACGATATGTACCCAAAATAAAATCTAAAACACCATCTATTAATTCCACAAAATTTAAACATCTTCAAATGAGAAAAACTAAAACTGAAATAAAACCGAAAAAGGGTCAAGAAAAATTAATGAAAAAATGATTCTTGAAGCCATGCTCAGATGGACACAATTACTGGGATTACAATAAAACAATTCCATCAGAATCTTTCAAAAAAATGGTGAACATATATCAATAGAAAAAACTAAATCATGGAATGTTCAAATTCATTCATCCCAACTTGGGAAATAGACTATAACACGATTTAAAAAACCCTCAAACATCCAAAACTACATTTGAGCTTCACTCTGATACCTATAGATGGACCTCTGATGGATGAAACATCTCATTCCTCATAGTCAGGTACAAGAATAATCCTGTCACAATTCCTTCTTTGAGTAATGATTCCTAAGAAACTTATATAGATGTCCCAAATCACCATAATGATGTAAGGTCTTCATAATGATTCGACAAGACAACTTCGAATGCCCAGAAAGAATATAATAATAGAATAAAACAAAATGATCTAATGAAATGGGAGACAGAATAAATGAAATAGACTCCCAGGAATAGGTTCCTCTAGCATGAACCCCTTTTCAGACTGGGTTCCTTTATGAATAATAAATGACTTCATATTTCCAGTTGTTGTGATAAAGAAAGAAACTAATCTAAAAATTCTTCCTCTACTAGCTTCCTAAAACAAAGGTCCTTGGAAGAGAGGACCCACTATTTAATATCTGAAAAAATACCCCCATGAAAGAGAGAACCCGTCAATAGATCCACCTATGGAGAAAAGGAAAATACCTCCCTAAAATGGCCAATGTAGGCCTTCACCGTTTTCTTTCCTTGTTGGATACTCATCAGAACTTCCATTTTCATGACTATTACATCCAAAAGTATGGAACATCATACAAATATGGAAATAGAAACTTACCACATCATGCCAACATGAAAATATGGTGGGGAGAACAACTCCAATTATTCCAAATCTGGAACTTTGAACAATCCTATAACAACCCATCTCTGATAGATTGAGGAGTTCCCAACAACCCGAAGATGTGATCTACCTCTTCACGACACTCCACTACCTCTAACAGACTATAATCACCATGAATGGAAGGAAACATTCTTGAAGAATAAAAAATGGGTCATGAATCATTTTAAATTTTGGGAACCTTTCTTAGTGGAATTTTCTAAACAATAGAGAAAAAAACCCAAAAGCAATATCAAATTGAAGCACAATCAAAAGAATAAACTAGAATAAAAATCCACTGTCTAAGAATCCAAAAATTTACAAACACAACAAAACATATTCCATTAAAAATCCACCATTTTCATTTATATCTCAAAACCTTCTTCTTCCAAGGCCACTATTTCCAAAAAAATACATTCCATTAAAGAAAACCAATTTATGAATCCATATACATCTTTAAAATTCACTTTAGAAAAACATGTCCAACTTCAAATTTCAAATAAAACCCATGAAATACTATGAACCATCACATATGTGTCAAACTATTTAATCCAAATTTTCCAACATGCACTTTCCAAACATACCCACACATATGAAAATTCTCATAAGGTACACTAAGGTTCAGACCCATGACACTACATTAAAAAACATAAAAACATACCAAACATAAATACAAAACAATTCCTTTAAAACCAAATTTTCCTATCCAATACCAATGGGAATAATTCATTTCTATTTTAAAAAACCATTTTTATTTCAAAATCTACTCACACCAACTAGAACCAAAATAAACCTTATCTTACTCCAAAATACCAGAATGAGGAACTTTTAGTCATGATTAACATAGACACATGGTAGTGGGTTATGCCCCAAATAAGAGTTAACATCTAGAAGGTTATTGACCTTGATAATCAGACTCCATTTGGGTCACTACTCCATGTGGGGTCATGACATATCATTGGATCACCTCCATTTTCATCCCTCAATAAAAAATAGCAGACCCAAATCCCCGACTACCCCTAGTGACTTAGGTTTCATCAGCAGTGGTGGTGATCAAGAACTGGCCCATAACCTACCATTTTATCCCTAATAATACTAATCCCCAACAAACAGACACCCCAAATAACATGGTCCTCATCTGATAATATTGTTTCATGAACCATCTCAGGATGTTATCTGACCCGACACCCGACTCTGTCTGTAGCATGGTCCAAAGGTGTAATGACCCAATGGTTTTCAATGGAAAATTCCCTTCTTATATTTATGTCATAAAATAACATGAAAACACAAAATAATTAACTACTAAGTGATAAGTGACCTTTAAATATAATTTTGTCACTCCTATGTTTGGAATTTTGAAAATACGACATACACCATTGTGTTCTAGTTGATTTTTGGAGTCTAATGAAACAAAAATAATTTTTGGTGAATAGTAACATGCCCTTAGAAATAGTAACATACCCTTATGAATAGTAATATGACCCTTATTAATATTAAATCATCCAAAATAAGATTAAAATTACCTATGAATAATAAAATAAAATTTAGACACCTTAGAAAGTGACAATTTGACCTTAGTAAACGTTTTGGTATTTTTCAAGTCATAAAAAATTTATTATGATTAATTAAGTAATTTAAAAGAATATTCATTTCCCTAAAATTTATTCATAAATTATTCAATCAATTTATTTTAGTTTTTAGATAATTTTATAAGACCCCACGTAATATTTAAAAGCACTATAAAATCAGTTTTAATCATAAAAACTGTTTTTTATGTAAATTAAGATTTTAATTAAATATTAAATTAATAATATTTAGAAAATATTTTGTGAAAAGTGGACTTCATTTTTTTATTATACACATCGAATAATGGATGGGGAAATTTTTTGGGATTTTTCTAAAATACTTGAATTTTTTGTGAATAGTAGAATACATTAATTTACCATATAAATACATTTTCATTAAAACCAACTATTCCCGACATAACAAGTGATGTAAGAACCCAAATCCCGAACTCACATACCACATTTAATATTCTTGGTCATCCAAGACTCACTATTCCTTGTCTTAGGGGAAAATAATAAACTAATGAATTATATATTAAGGAAACCCCTCTCCCCACCACTATACAAGCCACCCTTCACACCCTCATTTCCTCACACCTCTCAAGCTCCAAGACTTATCTAAACCCTGCCCAAACACCTTCCATAGACCCTCCCCCACGTCCAAGAGCTTCTGGTCTTATCAAAAGACCAAGCTATGGCCCGTAAGGAGGTTCTCAAGAGAAGGATTCAAGAGGTAATTTCCCCCCCTCTTCTCCTTTAATTTCCTTTCAAGTTCAAGTTCATTTCTTGATCTCTCGCACCTATCTTCATCAAAATTGTATTTTAACTCTAGTATTATACATATACTATAATATTATTATTCTAATGGGATATTATATCATCCAACCCCCTTTCCCTCTTCCTTTTATTTTATTAAAGAGAACGATGTTCGTGAGGTGTTAATTTTTCACCTCCAAGAACGACATGCTTTCTTCTTCCATTTCTAACTTCAAATCTGGTCATGAAACCATTTTTATGGTTGAACAAGAATATTTTAAATGTATTATTTCTTATTTAAACTTCTTGATATAACATATGGTCATATTACTAAGTGATAAGTTAAGACAAGTTCGTTGTGACCAATAAACCACCCAAATTGACCCAAATAAGCATCATTTATTTCTTATCTAATGATTCATCCACATGAATATAATATAATTCATTATAAGATCATTAAAACTCCTGTAATCTCATTAATAACATGTAATATCAGTTCTGGATTTTTACCCTTGTTCTACCCGAACCTCAATTTATGAATACAAGTAAACAACCCAAGAAAAAAACCATAAAAACGAACATCCCCAAAACAATGTTTTTAAACTCTATAAGTCATCCAAAGGAACATAAAATGAAATAATGAAACCATAACTAACCCTATTAATGTACACATGGTTCTGGATTTCTAATTAATTAATATAATGTCATTATATAGGACATTAAAGAGAATGAAGCATTCGGGTACAAGGTAAGGGGAAATTCTCGAACCCAAATTTCATCCTTCGGGTTCTACCTCTTTCACTCCATTTTTGATATATTTACTCATCAAAGACCATTTGTTCATAATTTACTTTACTTTTTTGGGATATAAATTTTTGTCACTAGTTTTTATGTCCAACAAAATGTTTTCCAAAAGAACTCTTCTTTTAAGAACACCCCTTTTACTTCTCACTCATGGTGGATGGTTCTTGTAAAATGTATGTTATTCCCTCTTTCATTTGGGAACCCAAAGCCTATGAATGTGTTATTATGAGATGAACCCCATTCATTTTAATGGGTTTAATATGTTAATTTATGTTATATTTTTTTTGTGGAAAGCATGATAAATGATAATGTTATGATGTGACTGGTGTGCCCGGAATTATATAGCACAATTATGAATGTTTCAATGTGACAGGTGCGCCCGGAATTATATAGCGCTCCGATGCATTGGGTAAAGTGATGAATCTCATTAGTAAATGTGTAATGTTGTGTGAACATGATGCTAGCTTGGTTCACAAGTATGTGTGGTAGTTAACCACTAATACATGATGTTTCATTTTTATGCATTCCCACATTTCAAGTCTTATATTTATGATTCCTATCATGTTCATGATCTTTTTACCATGTTATGATTATGCACATCCCATGCTATATTGTTCTTATCTATCCTCTTACTGGGATTATAGATCACCCCTTTTGATTTATATCCTCATTTGGCTACATGTATTAAGGATAGTACAAGTGCCAATAAGAAGCTAGAGAAGAATAAATTAAATAAATGTTTATGCTTGATGTTGTATTTGTTATGTATGGTACTAGTTTACCCAAAAAACTAAACCTTTGGATCCTCTATGTGTAATACTATTATGTTGTTTATCTTTAAAATGATTTAATAGTAATGTAATAAAGTCTCGGGTTGCTATAGTTGGTATTAGAGGAAAGGTTTTGTTAATTTGGGAATTAGGATTAGTGAACCCTAGAGAAAACCTCTAGTATGAGATTATGTACAAATATGCACACAAGAGTATTTACATAGGGATCCCATATGTTATGATTTTATTATAAATTATTCAAATGAATAATTTATGTATTCATGACTTGTTTACTTATGTTTTTTCTAACCTTTTCTAATTTAGAAAATGGTGGGAACCAGAAGAAATTTGGCCAACAACTCTTGCGAGGGCCAATGCAACAGTTGCCCGAACGACATCCCCAATGATTTGGGAGGTGGAGTTAAAAAATTCATGGTGATGCTTACCCAATTATCTAAGGTTATGAACAATAACCATAATAAGGGGGAACATCCTCTTTCACCAAAGAGGGAGAAACTGTTTATTGAATGTTTTATGCGGCAACGACCACCGATGTTTTGTGGATCTTCTGATCCACTAGTTTCAGAACAGTGGGTCAAATCCATGGAGAAGATCTTTTATGTGCTTCACTATTCTGAGAAAGAGAAAGTTACTCTGGCCGTTTATTGTCTAGATGGAGAAGCCGATCAATGGTGGGATTTGATTAAGAACACCAAGCCAAGGGACGAAATTGAAGAGATGGAATGCTAAGACATTAAGATAGTGTTTATTAATAAGTATATCCCATGAACTCTTCACACGTATATGGATAGAGAATTCATAGAGCTCAATAAAAAATAAGGATAATATTTCACAACTTATGAAGTGAATTTCACAAGGCTCACAAGGTATGCTTCAGGTTTTGTTATCAACAATGATAGCAAAATTGATAGATTCTTTAGTGGATTAAAACCACACCTTCGAAGGGCTCTTTAAATTTGAGACTTTGGGAGTTATGAAGATGTTGTTCGGTGTGGTCTCAAAGTGGAGATGGAGTTTGGAGAATGGTCCTATGGCTATAGTGATATGAAAAGAAAGATGGAGTTTCAATATGGTGGATCTAATGATAAAGGTGGGAAGAAAAATCAATGACCCACATGCAAAAAATGAGGGAAGTTGCATCATGGGAACTACCTCAAAGGGATGGTGAAATGATTCATGTTTGGGAAAGAAGGGCACCATGCTCAAGAGTGTCGAAAAGACACAAAAAGGAAGGAGAATGTAGCCGATGAAAGGAGAGAACCACTCATGGTTCAATGCTACAACTTTAATGAGCAAGGGAACTATGCAAACCAGTGCACTAAACCTCGAGCTCTCGAGGGTAATCAGCATCAGTAGCCACCAAAGCGAAAGGAAAAAGGGAAGGCTTATGCCATCACTACTACGGAGGTGGAGCATGATAATGAAGCTGTACAAGGTAAAATTCTTATTCACTCAAGAATGAAAAAAGTATTATTTGATTCTGGTTCTATGCATTCCTTTATATCTTGCAAGTTTTCTAGAAATATAGAATCGAAGCCCCAAAACCTTGGAGTAGAGATATCTGTAAAAACACTAAGTGGTGTAATAATTTCAACCCAAGTGTTTGACTCTTCTCCTATTTGAGTATGTGGGAAGATTCTTCTAGTGAATCTCGTAATAATTCCCTTGGTGGAATCCGACACTATAATGGGAATGGACTGAATCTAATTAAATAGAGCGCATATCAACTGTCGGGAAAAGGAAATATCTTTTCATATTCCGAACCATCACATGCTCCTCTACAAATGAAAGGAAGATCATGAATATCCTTTGAAAAATACTTCAATGGTGTGGGTGTTGATTCCCTATAAAGAAGCATACCTCACCCAAATGGATGAGTTGAAGTAAAGTTCCATCCTTGAGGAAATTACCATCGTGAGGGAATACGACGATGTATTTCCCAAAGAGTTACCCAGAATTCCCCCGGATTGTGAGGTAGAGTTCTCAATTGAACTCATACACAGAGCTACACCTATCTCAAAATGCCCCTATAGGATGGCTCTTATCGAACTGGAGGAGTTAAATAAGCATCTACAAGAGCATCTGGACAAAGGGTTCATACACTCTAGTGCATCACCTTGGGGTGCGCCAGTGCTCTTTGTGAAGAAGAAGGATGGAACCATGTGGCTAAGTATCGATTATCGGGAACTCAACAAGATCACCATAAAGAACAAGTATCCTCTCCCAAGGATTGATGACTTGTTCGACCAGCAAATAGGAGCTCAATACTTCTCAAAGGTGGATCTTCATTATGGATATAATCAAGTAAAGGTGAAGAAGGAAGATATTCAGAAGACGGCCTTCCGTACAAGGTATGAGCACTATGAGTTTTTGGTGATGCCCTTTGAACTTAATAATTCCCTTGCAATCATCATGGATTTAATGAATAGAGTCTTTAGACATTACCTCTACAAATTTTTGGTAGTATTTATCGATGATATTCTCATCTACTCCAAGAGCAAGGAGGACCATGAAGAACATCTAAGACTTGTGTTGGCGACATTGAGAAAGGAGAAGTTGTACGTCAAGTTCAGAAAGTGTGACTTTTGGATGAATCAAGTCATGTTCTTGGGACATGTGATCACAAGTGAGGGAATTTCAGTTGATCCTTCAAAGACAAAGGCGATTGGGGAATGGCCCAGACCCTCTAGTGTCACAGAAATTCGTAGTTTTCTTGGATTAGCTGGGTACTACTGACGTTTTGTGAGAAACATCTCATGATTGTCAAGCCCGCTAACTACGTTAACAAGGAAAGGGGAAATGTATGTTTGGACGAGAGAATGTGAGGGAAGCTTCAAGGATCTAAAGATAAGGATGATCACTGCATTTGTACTCACACTACCGAAAAGTGGAGAATGTTTTGTTATATACAGTGATACTTCAATGAATGGATTGGGTTGTGTACTCATGAAAAATGATAATGTGATAGAATACGCCTCACGACAGTTGAAGATCCATGAGCAGAACTACCCGACACATGATCTAGAACTGGTAGCCGTGATTTTTTCCTTGAAAATCAGGCAGCTCTACCTTTATGGCGTGAAGTGTGACATATATACGAACCAAAAGAGCCTAAAGTATATATTCACCCAAAAGGATCTCAACATGCGTCAAAGGAGATGGTTAGAGCCAATTAAGGATTATGATTGCTCTATTCACTATCATCCTAGAAAGGAGAACAAGGTAGCTGATGCTCTAAGAAGAAAAGAACCTGCTACTCTATCCATGTTACGGATTGAGAAATACCCTATCTTCGTGGAGATGCAAAGACTGGATTTGGAAATCATAAGGGCAAGGGATACATCCTACCTTTACCAAATGATTGTGCAACCGTCTATCCAAGAGAAGATTAAGGAAGCACAAAGGGATGATGTGGAGATACAAAGAGGGTGAATGCAGTAAATTAAGGGAAGATGTAAGAGTTCCATGTCGACAATGATGGTGTGATTCAGTTTGGAACGTGGCTTTGTGTGCCTTCATCACCCGGGATAAAGAAGGAGCTATTAGAAAATTCACATAGCTCAACTTTCTTTAAACATCATGGGAGTACCAAGATATATCGTGATCTCTGAGAATACTTATGGTGGGATAACATGATGAATGAGATTGCGGAATATATATCAAGGTACATGGTATTTCAGCAAATTAAATATGAGTGAAAAAAGTCCAAAGGTATGATGCAACCATTACCTATACCCATGTGGAAATGAGAAAATGTTACTATGGACTTTGTCACTGGTCTCCCGAAGACATCAATGGGAAATAATGCGATATGGGTTGTGGTTGATCGACACACCAAGACTGCCCATTTTTTCGTTATTTGGGAAGACCTCTCACTTGAACAACTTGCAAAGAAATATGTGAAGGAAGTGGTGAGACTGCACGGTGTTCCACTCTCAATTGTCTCTGACCGTGATCCATGGTTCTAATCTAAGTTCTGGAGGAGCCTTCAACATGATTTGAGTACTGAATTAAATTTCAGCATGGCTTATGACCCCCAAACTGATGGCCAGTTTCAAAGGACTATTCAGACACTTGAAGATATGCTAAGATCCTGCTCTCTTGAATTCAAAGGTGGTTGGGATCAGCAACTCCCATGGGTTGAGTTATCATAAAACAATAGCTTCCACTCGAGTATTCAGATGGCTCCGTATGAATCTCTGTATGGAAAGCGATGTAGAACTCAAACCTGTTGGGATGAAGTTAGATAAAGAAAGCTACTTGGACCCGATCTTGTTCAAGAGATGACAGACAAGGTTCAAGTCCTCCAAAAACACATCAAAGCTGCTCAAATTCGGAAAAAGAGATATCCTAACAACCATCGAAGGGACTTGGAGTTCTAAGTTGGAGATAAATTCTTCCTTCGAATATCTCCAAGGAAGAGAGTCATGCGATTCTGGAAGAAAGGGAGGCTAAGCCCAAGGTATATTGGCCCCTTTAAGATCCTTGACTGCATAGGACTCATGGCCTATCATCTTTCATATCCACGGAATATGGCTCAAGTTATTGATGTGTTTAATGTATCACTACTAAGGAAGTACATACCAGACCCCTCACATGTACTAAACTCAGAGGTGGTGCAGCTGGAAGATGATCTCTCCTATGAAGAGCATCCATTAAAGATTCTGGATCGGAGAGATAAGGTTCTACGCAACAAGACAACCCATCTTGTTAATGTGTTTTGGAGGAACCATAAGTTTGAGGAAGCAACTTGGGAACCAGAAGAGGCAATGAAGGAGAAGTACCCTCACCTGTTTGTGTAAAGTGAAATTTCGAGGGAGAAATTCCTTAAGGGGGGAAGAATGTAATGACCCAATGTTTTTCAATGGAAAATTACCTTCTTATATTTATGTCATAAAATAACATGAAAACAAAAAATAATGAACTAATATGTGATAAGTAACCTTTAAACATAATTTTGTCACTCCTATGTTTGGAATTTTGAAAATACGACATACACAGTTGTGTTAAAGATGATTTTTGGAGTCTAATGAAACAAAAATATTTTTTGGTGAATAGTAACGTACCCTTAGGAATAGTAACATACCCTTATGAATAGTAATACGACCCTTATGAATATTAAATCATCAAAAATTAGAGTAACATTACCTATGAATAATAAAATAAAATTTAGACACCTTAGAAAGTGACAATTCGACCTTAGAAACTGTTTTGGTATTTTTTAAGTCATAAATAATTAATTATGATTAGTTAATTAATTTAAATGAATATTTATTTCCCTAAAATGTATTCATAAATTATTTAATCAATGTATTTTAGTTTCTGGGTTATTTTATAAGACCCCACGCAATTTTTGGAAGCACTATAAAATCAGTTTTAATCTTAAAAAATGTTTTTAAGTAAATTATGATTTTAATTAAATATTAAATTAATAATAGTTAGAAAATTAGTTTTGAAAAAAAGACATCATTTTTGGATTCTACATGTCGAATAATGATTGGGGTAAATTGTTGGTATTTTTTTAAAATACTTGACTTTTTGGTGAATAGTAGAATACATTAATTTACCATATAAATACATTTTAATTAAAACCCACTATTCCTGAAATCACAAGTGATGTAAGAACCCAAATCCCAAACTTACATGCCTTATTTAATGTTCTTGGTCATCCAAGACTCACTATTCCTTTTCTTAGGGGAAACTAATAAACTAATGAATTTTATTTTATGGAAACCCCTCTCCCCTCAACTATAAAAGCCACCCTTCATACCCTCATTTCCTCACACCTCTCAAGCTCCAAGACTTCTCTATACTCTACCCTAAAACCTTCCCTAGCCCCTCCCCCATGTCCAAGAGCTTTTGGTCTCATAAAAAGACCAAGCTAAGGCCCTTAAGGAGGTTCTCAAGAGAAGGATTCAAGAGGTAATTTCCCTCCCTCTTCTCCTTTAATTTCCTTTCAAGTTCATGTTCATTTCTTGATCTCTCCCCACATATCTTCATCCAAATTGTATTATAACTCCAGTAGTATACATATAATGTAATTTTATGATTCTAATGGGATATTATATCATCAAACCCCCTTTCCCTCTTCCTTTTATTTTATTGTAGAGAATGATGTTCGTGATGTGTTAATTTTTCACCTTCAAGAACGACATGCTTTCTTCTTCCATTTATACCTTCAGATCTGGTCATGAAACCATTTTTATGGTTGAACCAGAATAGTTTTTTTGTATTATGTCCAATTTAATGTTCTGAAAATAACATATGTCCATATTACTATGTGATAAGTGAAGACAAGTTCATTGTGATCGAAAAACCGCCCAAATTGACCAAAATAAGCATCATTTAATTCTTATCTAATTATTCATCATAATAGATCTAATATAATTCATTATAAGATCATTAAAACTCTTATAATCTCCTTAATAACTTTTAATATCAGTTATGGATGTTTACCCATGTTCTACCCAAACATTAATTTATGAATTCAAGTGGACAACCCAAGAAAAAAACCATAAAAATGAACATCCCCAAAACAATGTTTTTAAACACTATTTGTTAGTGATTGCCTTTAATTTTTGGTATATACATGTTTTTCACTGCATTTTTTATATGGTTACTCCTCAAAGACCATTTGTTAGTGATTGCCTTTACTTTTTGGTATATACATGTTTTTCACTGGTTTTTATGTCCCACAAAATGTTTTCCAAAAGAACTCTTCTTTTAAGAACACCCCTTTTACTTCTCACTCAAGGTGGATGGTTCTTGTAACATATATGTTATTCCCTCTTTCTTTTGGCAACCCAAATCCTATGAATGTGTTATTATGAAATGAAACCCATTCCTTTTCATGGGTTCTATATGTTAATTTATGTTATATGTTCATAGTGGAAAGCATGATAAATGATAATTTTATGATGTGATGGGTGCGCCCGAAATTATACAGTGCTCCAATGCATTGGGTAAAGTGATGGATCTCATGATTAAATGTGAAATGAGGTGTGAACAGGATGCTATATTGGTTCAAAATTTTGTGTGGTAGTTAACCACTAAGACATGATGTTTAATTTTTATGCATTTCCACATTTCAAGTCTTATATTTATGATTCCTATCATGTTCATGATCCTTTTCCCATGTTATGATTATGATCACCCCATGCTATATTGTTCTTATCTATCCTCTAAATGGGCTTCAACCTCACCCCTTTTGATGTATATCCTCAAGTGGATACATGTATTAAAGAGAGGACAAGTTCCAAAAAGATTATTGAGGAGAATAAATTAAATAAATGTTTATGCTTGATGTTGTATTTGTTATGTATGGTCCTAGTTTACCCTAGACACTAAACCTTTGGATCCTCTATGTTTAATACTATTATGATTTTTATCATTACAATTATGTAATAGTAATGTAATAAAGGCTCGGGTCACTATAAAATGGAATTCCCAATACCCATGAACTGTCATCTAGTGTTGTGCATCATTGATAATCTAGAGGGAATGATTTAGTCTAAAAAATCAGGATCAATATAAAGTAACTTATAAAGTGGAAGAGAAAACCATAACTGAATCTCAAATAAATGTATAAATAGATTTAGTTACCATATCAAGACAAAACATGAAACTAAATACAAAACTAAAACTAATCCATGGTACTGTGATCTCCATGTGACATTTTGGTCACTACCAAGCACTATTCCAATCCAGACCAACAATAAGAACAATAACCTAAAAACCTGAGCAAGATACCGAAATTTCAAAGTAGCTCTGGTCTACCAACACTGAGTGTAACATGTATGGTGTGGGCTTCATAGTTCAGTAGGAAATCACCACAAAATCCATGCATTTATTTTCCCTAAAGTAATCCATTAACACCTGTCTAAAAATAAACTTATGAAAATAGGATCTTCTAATTTAAAATAAACAATACAACTTTCACTATTCCAAAACAACACATGACACATTTTTATTAGTTAAAAATTGTTTATCTTTTTTGGGAACCCAAACCCAACCAAAATCCAAAAACAATACCAGGAAGTGAAAAAATAAACTAGGAGAAAAAATAGAAAACCAAGTGTAGTAAAATAAAAATAAGTAGTTATAAGAAGTAAACATGGGTGATCCTAAACATCCCTAGATATACCCCTAGATGTACATGGTTTGGAATCACCTCCTGGACTATGGTGAATCCCTTAAGTCTATAACCAACTAGACTCCCTCAAATAACCAATCTAGTGGAATAACCTTCCAAGCCTAATAAAAAATCCCGGAGGGTACCAAACCATATAATTGGGGTTGGAAATCTACGATCACTCGACCCCCAAAAAGACTCCCATGAAGCCATGGTAATACTATACATTTTATGTGGGAGGACATTGCATGTGTCAAACCCCTTACCCACCGTCACCTGACTTGTATAACCAAAAAACACAGACCACTATATGATAAACCATAAAGGTAAAACCCTCCTTAATAGGTCCACACCATATAATATTCAATCATTGGTGCCTATGGGGCCATACCATCACATGGTCTGATAAAAATTTCTTAAAAATGGTCGAAGATGCCAACCAGGGATTTCACTTTCAAAAACACATTTCATTTCCAAAATAACATAACGTACCAACTATCCCTTCAATATTATCAATACCAATATATCAAAATATGTTCCAAACCATTTCCATAATACCATTTTCATGTAAACAATTCCAAACGGGCCTTAACATTTCAAATCCAACCAATTCAAAACCAATTTGAAACACACACAATATACTTAAATATGATAAATAATATTCCAGACCACTTAAAAATCAACCAATTTTCAAATTAATAAACAATCCATGCTTTCAAACATAATTCAAAACCACATTAATTTCATTATAAAACCGAGAGTCCATTTATAAAACATTGAGAGTTCTAAGAGAAGCGTAGAAGAGGAGGGATAAGTGTTTTGAAATCCAGATCTTTAAATTGAGTAAATTTTATTCAAGACCATTATCATTTGTTTGCACATCCATTTTTGCATTCTAAGAACCCATGTATGTGACCAATTCCAATAGTTTACCAAATACTCTGTAATGTAACCCAAAAATAATTTTTAATGAAACACCACATGTTCTCAAACCAATAAAATAGGCCACACATAAGGGTCAAGCCATAAATATCACCATTTTCACACATATAATTCCCAATACAGAGTCCAAAAATGCTATCATAATACAATCAAGGTTTAACACCAATAAAAAATGAACAATTTCATTATAAAGAGACAATAGTCATTTTTACAAACAGTTAGTGTGCATACCATGTATTAGAAGTAGAGAATCCATTTAAAACCCACTATTTGTAATTTTTCCATCATAAAAACATAATAAAAAGCAGGGAGTATATACCACAGGATTGAGAAATTGATTTTATTTGTATTTTGAAATCCAAAAGCATCATTTGAATGATTAAAGAAGGAATGTAACAGAAACAATTACCTCAATGGAGTATGGACACAATGAAACTCTGGGAGAAGGATGATTCAAGACCGAGACATGATCTTCACACCCTAACATCCATGAAAATCAAAATACATTTCAACACTAGAACCTAGGGTTAAAATATTATTAATCCACACTAATATAATCCAAGTAATCAAGAGAGGGAGGAATGGAGAAGAGGAAAGGATAAGATTTGATGAAAAAATCATGATGAATAAATAACCATGGGTGAAAAATCACCATAAAATTGGCTTAAAATGAATATTAATGGATTCGGGGGGGGGGGGGGGTGGAACTAATAGATTCCAAATAGATTGTGATTCATATCGGAGGTTTAATCACTTAAATAGGGTTTTTAAAATAAAAATTATTTAGGTCGCAATGAGTAGCACAGATTTGTAAACCGTGTGCAAACTGTGTGACTACTACTAGAAAAGTTATGCAACATGCATGTTTAGGTTTAAATGATTGGGAAAAACATGTTCAAACCATAATTCATGATTTTTGTTTCCAAAAAACCTTAAATGACACCCCAAACACTAGGGAATCCCACACAATGATCCGTGAATGAATTAAACACAATATTGTGACAGTGTGTGGGTCACAAACTCTCCACCATGAAACTTTCTACTAGAAAAAATAATAATAATCTTAAATAGGTCTAGAAGAAATCTAAAATAACCAAAATAGAAATACTTTTGTTGGACACTCAACCCAAACATCAACCAAAATATCAAACATCTAGAAATAAATAGAAAAAAATGAAAAAAATGGTAGGGGTGTGAAATAATAATGAACTTAAATAATGATAAATATGAAAAAGGATATAATGAAACATGAAAATTCACATAAGTTTATTAATCGTGAAGATAATGTACATTCACTCGAATGAAAACTCATCTTGTGGGATTATCGTCTCACTTTTCACATCAGTGAGATAAATTTTTTGTTCACCAATAACATCTTTTGTGTGGGGTATCTACTACCCCACATTTATATTATATAATTAGTTAATTTAATATAAATTTATTTTAAATATTCACTTAATGTTATTTATTCATTTGGATTATGATTTAAAATGTTTCAAAGTGGTAAGGGGAACTTTTGAATGGTTAAAGTTTATTTTCCACAATAATATATTTAAGGATCCTTAAATGGTTTTTCCATTCAAAGAAATTATTTGACATTTGTCTAATAAAAACATTAATTTTACCTCCACTTGTTATTTATGACCGTTTTAATGTATTAGTACCATTTTCCCACACTTTAGTACTCAAAATTAGTTTGAAAATGTTTTTTTCCCGAAAACAAGAATTTGATAATTTTAGATTCTATATTCGATATAGATATTTGATAAGATATAATTTTTATATTGAATATTTGATATTATGAATTCTTTGTAATTGTAATGAAGTTTTGAGCCCGAACATTATATTTCACCTCGATACATCTATAGGTTCTCATGAGGCAAATAAGGTATGAATGTTAAATGGATTTTTATCTATAGTTTTACACGATATTTTGAAAGGAATTGATGGTATATGTTTTCAAAACCTTAGACACCACTTCTATTATTAGTGAATTTCATTTATTTAGTTTTAGTTATTATTTGTCCATCAGATTTTGTGATGACATATCTATGGATAAATTTCATTTTCACATTGTTGTTCATGTTTCATGTGTTTAATTTTCTTAAATTTTCATATTCATTTTTCCTTATCTAGTTATTTGGATGTCATGATTTTCCATTTTTTACCTTTATATATTTTTTTATGCACATTATTTTTAGTTTTTTCGATTACATGGTATGTGTTTTCAGTTATTTACCATGCCATTATTGTCAATGTCATTCATTTATTATTATTTTCTTTATAATTTACCCTTATAAAGAATATGAGCTCACCCTTTTTTTGTTTCCTTTACCTAGGAATCCAATATGAATACTATGAAAGATATTTAGGTATATACTAGATTAATATTGTAATTCTTGAATTTATTTAATTAGTGAAAAAATTATTTTGTAATTAGTGTATTAATTTTTAATAAAAGGAAGATTTATGTATCTAGTTTACCAAGAATAAAAATCTTTTGGTCCTTTTGTATTTTATTCTTTGTAATAATGCCAATGTAATTTATTGTAGACACTAATTTCGAGCCTTCTAGGATCGGGTCACCTTATTTGGTTTCTGAGTAATTTTAGTAGAAACCTTGGGAACTAGATTTGGGAAAATATAGGTTAGAGAAATTAAATGTAATATAGGCATTGATTATGAGAATAAAAGGACATCCAATAATTTTGGTAAGGTAGATATTATGTGGGTATTCCTGGAAATACTTCCCTGTCAGTATACTAAAAGTAGATGTGGTTCTAGAACAGATGTACCTAGTAGTAATAACTCAAAAAGGTGTTCTAGGCGTAACTTATGGAAACATTTTACATTACAATATGACTTAATATGAACACAGCTAGAAAATCCAAAAGAATATTCTTAGGATAATCCACATTTTCTTTACAAACTATTATAAATAATTTTAATGGACAATCATAATTAATAATAAAGGTTAAAACAAATGTGTTTTAGATTTAAAAATAAGGTGTCATGATTGAGTTATTTTTTAGATAATTATATACTTTTCTCCTGAGGAAAACTATTACTCACACTATTCTTATTAGTTTTAGTCAATGGTTGGAACATGAAGGATTCATGTTAACATCTATCATGAATGACAGGATGGTAAAAATGAGAAACCAAATGATGTGTTTAAAAGAGTGAAGGATTTATTGTATATGGTAAATAAATTTTCTCAAAATATGATAGAAAATATATACCATAAAAACTCCCAAACATACAAAATAATAGAATTATGGTGTTTATTAAGAGATCAAGTGATGGAGAGAATAAAGAGAAGAGGCCACGATTCTAACATGTGAGAAGGGTGGTTGGAGAAACCCAAGAGAGTTTCTCAATGGATTAAGGAAATTTTTTTATGTGTGGGAAATAATGACATAAATAAAAGGATTGATAAGAAAAAATGTATGGTATTATAGAAGGAAATAAATCTCATCCTAAGAGATAATTTATAATTCTTTTCCAAAAGTGTGGGAAATCTAGACATTACCTATGTCAATTACCTGATATTGAGGGTAAAATCTAGACTAAGGAAGAATCTATGTGGAAATAAGAAGAATAAGTATTTATGTATTGAGATTGTATTGAAAATATTAGATAAAAAGATATTTAGTGGCCAACCTTATTTCAAGGTTGTCAATCATATTTATTTTGAAAATTATGTTAATTTTGTTTTTGAAATGGAAAACCTATATGATGAGTGAAAATAAATAGAATCTAATAAGGATTTAGGTCTTGAACTATTGACCTAAGGAAGATTAGGGTTTCATTATGACCACTTACCTACACAATGACTTGGTTAAATTTTCATTGTTTTTATTTAATTAATTTGGTGAATGAATTTTAATGATGAACCGATAGAATGAATTTTGAGGATTTGAGATTAATTTGTTAACCATATTGGTTTTGGAAGATAGTTAAATAGAAATAGTTCGACTTCACACTCTTTTTTATGGGACTTACATTAGATTTAATGTTTTTTAGGTATTCAAGCATCAATTTTAATTGTTTTATATCCATTATATGAAGTAAGGGATGAATTTGAATTTGATTCGATCACAATCTGAAGTTAAATTTTTTTTATATTAAATATAATCCAATCAATTATGTATATTTCCATATATTCTTAGGATGTAATTTAATTAACCAACATTAGGTAGATGACTTATAAATTAATTTTTTTCGTAATAACTTCATTTATATTAAACCAATGTTATCTCAAATCATCAAAGAATTACGGATTTTTGGATCTAAAATTTCTATAGATCATTCACTTTTTTAGATTTAGGTAAAAATTCACTCCCTATAGATATTTACACTTTTCCACCAAGTACATTTTCCCTTGCCACTAACGTTCTCTTACATAGAGAACCAGTTACATGGAAGTCCATGTATCCTTTGTAATTCCAATTATCTTTTTTTAGATATTTTTTATGAAACATTCTCAGGAAGTGGGTTTTAAATTTAAGAAAATATAAAATAATATAATTCCATGGTTTAGTTTAAATTACAATGAAACAATTTATTTATGGTGGGTGAAATTTAACACAACAAAATTCTAAACTACATCTTCGTATTTAATAGTGTTTAAAAAACACAACACCAAGTGTAAAACAGCAATATATTAACCCAATATGTTACAATATTAAATAAATATATTATTTTATATATATTGTAACGTATAAAAAAATAATTATCTTTGATAAAACGTAAGAGAGACCTTCCTCAATTTCTTAATGTAAGACTAAATTTCACAAAAATACAATGAAATAATAAAATATAATTATTTAATATAATATGATATAACCTTTATGTTATGTTAGTGGTTATGAATAATATCATCTAAATTATAAAAATTTATGATTTAAATAAACATAAAATAAATTCATTGGTAACTAATTAATGCAAAAAAGGGAACCAATTGGATATGGAAAGAAATATTATTCATTATACTCTTCCAAAGGAGTTTTGTCTATATAAAAATAATTAATTAAAATTAGTAAATGATTTTATATATATATATATGTATGTATATATGTTATATATTAAAATCAAATAATTCTGATATTCATCAATTTGGTCTATTTGGTATATGATAAGAACAATCCCAATTTCACATATAAAAACCTATATTTCTATATAGGCAATTTTACACCTTTTAATGGAGAAACCAATTTCAATCTAAATATTAATGCATTAATTGAATTAATATAGGAAAATATAATTCATATTTGAAAGAGAAACAAAAAAATTAGGTTAAGGAAGATTTTTTGATATTTTTCAGAAACATATCATTTTTAATGAATAGTTAAAAATACAGAATTTTAATTCAAAACTTCTTTTTCATATAATTTTTTTATAAAGATAAATTTTAATTTTAAATAATTTTAAATTTTAATTAAATAATATTTTTATAAATTTATAAATTTATAAATTTATTTAATTGGAATCATATTCAATTTGATATTAATTATAAAATCATCGCAAACTTTCTGATGTTTTGAATTTAAAAACCTTCATTGTCATCCCACATGTAGGATTTAATTTAAATTAATTTATGAAAATTATATGATTGTAATTTTTAAAAAATAATTCATTATTTGGAATCAGAATAATTTATAATGTATTATAATTCCAACGTTTTTTTTCACCAAAAATGTTAGTGAATGTGGTTACAACTAATTACAAAGATTAATGTTAAATAGAGATTAATAAAAGACAATATTATAACATTGAGGATGAAAATAAACTATAAAATTGTCAAATAGCTATTTTTGTTCTTATTTACATCATAATGTATCTTGTGTCAAAATTGGACAATTATTGGATTCACTTGTAGATGAAAAACGTCAAAGGAATTCCTTTGTCAAAAAATTACAAGAGTACCACTCCCTGAGATATAATATAGTGACCCATTTAACCATAATTGACCTAGAAAAGTCTTTTTTGGAAAAAAATTATAATTTGGTCAAATAACCTGATGTAAATATAATTTTTATGTAGTTTTACAAAAAAGTGGTAATAAGTGAAATAATATTTATGATAAACCAAAAAATGTTCTGAAGAAGGTATAAAATTAATATAATTTTTATATAGAAGAAGATAAAGGATGTTTACCCAAATGTAAACTCCACATAAGGGATTCTCATCATACTTTTTAAATCTTTGTGATAAATTTCATGTTCACACCATACACCTTTCAAGTGGTGTATTTGTTACACATTTTTATATTATATAATTAATTTTTAAAACATCATGTTATTTTAATATATCATTTAATTTTATTAATTGATGATGATTATGATTTAAAAAGATTCAATGTTTTATGGGAAAATTTGAAATGTTTATAGATTATTTTATTCGGTAATAACATAAATGATATTTCTTGGTATTTACATTTGAGGAAATTATAAGACCACTATTCAATAAAACCATTAATTTTCTATCTCCTTGTTAATAATGACCATTTTCAATTATTTATAAAAATTTTCAACTCTTTGGTACTCAAAATGTTCTAGAAATAATTTTCAGAAGACCTAACCTCATTTCTATCTTTAGTTAGAGAATATTTTTCTTTTCTGAATATCATGTTTTAAAAAATGATGTAAATTTTTTTAAAACATTTTTAGTAATGATATTTTTACCCTTTTATTATTTTAATTTTTATTCAATGTAATCTTCTTTATTTATTCTGAAAAAGAAATTTTAAAATCTATTAATCATGAAAAAGGAATGCAATTTTTAAATCGTACGACTTGAATAGATCTACACATCACTATTTCTATAAAGATTCATTTTCATGTATAAAAGGATACTTTTTTGAAAAATATTTTCAAAAGTTATTTTCAAAGAAAATATTTTCCAAATGGGTTTTCATAATAATATTATATTTTCTTCTTGTATGTTTTTAAAAGATTATTTTATTGTATTTCTATTCATCAACAACAACAACCCTATGTTTTTACTCTACATGGGAATTGTTGTGTTGATACCTGCCTTATTCTTTTAATGGATGATTTATTATTGATTTTGATAAGGATAATATAAAAAATTAAATCCTTGAATCATTTGTTATTAACGTTGAATTATTAAATCTCTTTTCATTATTGAACATTCAATTTAAACTCAATTATCCATTTCATTTATCATGGATATTACTATTGCCTAAACTATATACCATTTAACATACTATGGCTACTTTGAGAGTTATTTGGTTATTTGAGGAAATATTTATAATTATATATTCTTTATTCAATATCAATATTTGATAAGGCTTATTATTTATTTCGATTATTTGATATGAAGAATGATTTAGATAGGTAATGAGGGTAGATCCTAGAATTTATATATACCCTCAATTCATCGATAGTTTCTTGTGGGACAAATAAGTTGAGAAAATTAAATAGATTTCAATCCAGAGTTTTAAACCGTATTGTAAAAGGTCTTGATTTTATCAGTTTTTATGTTCCATATACATGAAATCCATGAAGAACACATTTACTTCATTTAGTTTATTTTATTTTTCATCATCAAGATTTGGTATCGATATATCTATAGATACATTGATTTTAAAAACATTGATTATGTTGCATGTGTTTCAATTTCTTACATTTCTATATTTATTTTTATTAATCTAGTTATTTTAATGGCATGTGTTTTGATTTATTACCTTGCCATATTCTTTATGCACTTCTTTCATAGTTTTTTTATTACATGATATGTCTCTTAAATTATTTTCCATGCCATAATTATTAATCTCATTGATTCATTATTTCTTCCATTATATTTTTCCCTTACTTATCATTTGAGCTCACCATTATTTCTTTCCTCTCTACTGGTATCCATGAAGTATTCTATGGTAAATATTTAATGATATACTAGATGGAATAATTTTAATCTGGAAGTTATTTTTTAAGTAAAAGATTTATGTTTTAATTAGTTTATTAATTTTTAATTAAAGACTAATGTATGTAATTGGTCTACCAAGACTACTAAACTATCGGTCCTTTGGGATTTGATTCATTGATATCATGCCAATGTAATTGACATCTGACACTAGATTACGGACTTTGGGGGTCATGTCTCTATAGAATGGGTTTTCACCCACTATGTTTTGAACCATATTGTGAAAGGCCTTAACGGTATGGGTAGCATGTACATGGGAAACATGAATTACAATAAATAATCATTTACTTAATTTAATATTTAGTGATTAATTTCCATGATATTTTTTCTAAGACATTATCTCTGAAAAAAATTCATTTTCAATTACTAATTAAAAGTCATGGGTTTTTTATATACCTTTTAATATTAATAATTAATTAACTATTCATATAGTAAAGTAATTTAAAAGAAATGTGTGTTTAGTTTTCCTCCTTTCCATATTTATTATTATCTAGGATATTTTCATATTGATATTTTCTCTGGATTCACTTCCTTCTCTATTTATTGATTATAAGACATGTGTGTTTCGTTATTACATTTCTATATTGATTATTCTTATTTATTAATGATTTCTTCCATCATACATAACACTTACTTTGTATATGATCTCACAAGTATCTAGTTTCTTTTCCCCAAGTTTCCATGAAGTTTAGCTTGACTAACATACATGGATATACTAGATGGAATAAGGTAATTTTTAAAAAGGTTATGTTGTCATTTGTGTATTCAAACAAAATATGTGAATCATGTATGTATCTACATTACTAATATTATAAAATATTTGATCCTTTGGGATAAGATTTCATGTATCTTATTCCAACATAATATTTGCAGGAACCAGCTCTGGGCTACTGGGTTTGGGATCACGACATTGTTGATCTTCTTACCAAACTTGTGTATCAATATTTTCTATGGTATATTCCTAAGCTCATCAATTTCCAATAATCACTCTCACATACTCTAAAAGGATAAGTGGACCAATCTCTAGGTACACCATGTATATATATTGGATTTATACCCATTTAGAGTTTCAATATCATACAATACACATATATGTTTGAGTCCGCATTCATCAATTGTTGACTCAATATACTAGAGTTTAAGGGACTAATATGGCCCTAGAAATAGTCATTATATTTAGGGGAGTAAGGGGATCATTATTTATTAATCAATTTAATCTTCATTGAAACTTAGAATAATCAAACATATATATATTAAGTCATTTTTATGAATATTTGTTAAATTACACAAACGCACACCTGAGGACCATAAAGGTATAATGCCACTCGAAATATGGAAACAAAAAAAATTTGTTCATAGGTATATTAAATATTCTCCCACTATTATATCCATAACCCTAACCCCTCATAGTTATATCATATGTAATAAATTTCTTCATAACCTGGGGAAATGAAACATAAGAGTTGGGGAGATCAGATTCTTAGTAAGGGTAAATAGGGGAGATGAGTAAGCATAACATAAACATAAGGGTACGAGAACATGATCATATCATTTGAAAACCAAACACCAATATAGAAGATAATAATATTAAATCATTCCATAAATATTAGAATTTCATTAGATCAGAATCATAAGATAATAAAATACCATTATCCATGAGAGCATAACATTTTAATAATACATAGATTTTTGTCCTATACATAAAAATAGTAAATCATTTCCATAATAGTAATGGATAATTGTATAGGCTATCAAACTGGAATGGGTTCACTCCACAAATCATCATAGTAGTCAAGGATCACTCCTAAGACCATAATAATGGAAAATTTCCCTAACTATACCAGGTTCACTACCCGTTACAGTCTTATATATCTCATGAGATATAAATTATTACCCATTTCATTGGAGGGAGATATTGTTCCTAACCATAACTTAATAAAATTACAAGGATGTGTGCCATAATATCATAAAAAATTTATTATCGAATATCCCATGAAATTAAATGGTCCTTATAAACATTTAATTATATCATATCCTATATAAAATAGACATGTTTTATAATAATTTCATAAATTCATAATTTTATAACCAATGGGGAGAGATGCAAGTATCATAATAAATTTATCATGGTAAAACCCATTGAAAATAAATGAGTTTTATACACATCTTCTCACCATAAACCATTTGATGAATGAATAAAAATTGTATCTTTGGTTCATATCAACATCAAATTATAAATTCTATCAAACGGATTTCATCCTATATAGAGAATTATTTTAAATGAAAATTCACTTGGTACGTTTCATGAGTAAGATAAATTTTCATTCAAAATCACCTTTTAAATGTAAAAATTAATAAAATATTTTTGAAATTATTTTATTTGAAAATAAAATTGATTAATTGTAAATAAAACATAAAAGAAAATAATTTTCCTGATTAATTGTAATTACATTATTTTTATACATGTTAAAACAAATATTCCTTTCATTTTTTTGTTAACATCCAAAGGGGTATTGTTTCGAAAATGATAGGAAGATTCCTTTCAAAGAGTTTTGTAAAATGTAAAACATGGGTAAAAAATTATTTCTTAGATAATTTGAATAATTTTAAAGAATATTTTTAAACAATATTTTTAAAAAATGGTTTTGGAAGAAAAATGTGGTTTCAACTGAATAGATAAATAAAGGCATTTTTTCTTAAAAACATTTTCTTTGAACTATTTAGTACATAATGAGAAGAAAATGCTGTGAAAAAATATATTCACATGAAATAACTAGAGTATAATAAATATATGAGTTTCATGAGAAATTAATCACATGATTTCATCATTAAATACATAATAAAAACAATCATGTTAATTTATGGGGCCATAACATAAAATCTTTTCCACTTTGGAAACTTTAAATTATAATCCCCATGAAGAAATTCCATCAAATGAAACAAAAAATACAATTCATATTAATTAATTAAGGATATTAAATTTTAAAGTGGATGTATACACTTCTCATAATATAATATAGGTTCATAACATAACATATGTCTCTAGGATACCAAATTGAGGTAGAAATCCTTTACCTTAAGTATCGACTTCCTACGTGTTCAAATATCCACCTTATCGGGTAACCTCATTAGATTTTCACTAAATACTTCCTATATTTTATTTATAACCAAACCTATTCTTCTAGGATGATAGGATGGAAGTCGAAAATTGATTTTCTTAGGGCTTGGATGAACTAAAGGGGTTTCAAGGTTTGAAGAAGAGAGGAGTTGGGGTGACCTTTTATTAGTGAGGTTTGTGGAACAGTTATAATTATTTGAGAACAAAGTGGTTTAACCAAAATTTTATCAGGACACAAGGATCAAAAATTGAAAATTCATTATCCTTAAACATGATAGGGTAAAAATATGTTCATATAATAGATTTTGGACAAGGGTTTAGGTCATTTTAACCCTTATCTTTTTACTTTAACCAATATTAAATCATTTTTTACCATAACCACCATAATTTATTTTTATTATATCTAGTATTCTTTTTGGTAAAAAATTAAATTTACCATATTAAATAATTTCAACATTTATAGTTTAAAGTTTATAATATATTTTTCAAAATTAAATTCACAGAAGTTGAATATTTTAATTTAAAATTAAGCTCGAAAACATGATGAAAAAGAGGGTTATCAAAGAGAAAAATGTTCAAAAGTTTTCCAGTTTTTAATATAAAAATTCAATATATAAATAATTCAAATTACCTAATTTAGTTTAATAGACATATAATAGAACTAAATTTAATATATATCAGATTAATATTTAATTTATCTTTTGAAAATACCATGTGGATAGTTGATGATTACGGTTGTATTTTTTGTCAAAATATAATAAGGAATCCAAATTAAATTTATTATGAAGACCTATATTATTAGTGATTAATCAATGAAAGATTAAATTGGAATTAATTTTGAAAAATAGTCCAGAAGGATGGTGATGGTGCTTGGTGAATTTTTATGGATCCATTAGATCTCAATCAAAAAGGAAATTATCAATGTTTGGGGTGATGATGCCTAAAAAATTGTTAGGGACACATTGGTTGTCATTTGGTAATAAAATTATCCATGATTGGTGATGATTCATGGAGAATATTTATGGAATCAAATTTTGTCATTTGATAAGATATATCTCCATTTTTTGGTGATGATTTATTGAAAATTGTTACAGATACTTGTAAAATCCCTTATAATTGAGATGATTATTTGTGCTGATCTTAATTTCAATACATGTTTCATGTTGGAAGCATTATATTCTATATTTTTTGGAGAATAATATTTTATAAGAAGACCATGTAATATCATTTCATCATGAGGATATAACGGCCATGAAAAATATATATACCATTTAATATATATATATTGGAATAAAATTTTAAGATGATTAGGTTACACGGCTTAATATATATTTGAGAATTGGATTGAGGGATATTACATGATTTATAAGAAAGTCAGACAAACACTATAGCCCCCTAAGGGATAAACCTCAGCCACTCATAGGGGGCCTAATATTAAACCTCCATGGGATGTACTACCCAAGGAGGACACACAAGTTTATAAATATTGAGGGAGATCCCACCTATGGGGCCTAAAGGATAGTGAACATGCCCGTAACCACATACATGGAAGCATTTATAAGGACTACAATGGTCGACTATGCTGACAGGCTAAAACATATAGTGGTGTGTAAAGGGTGTCAAAGGTGAAGAACTCCCATCACCAACTCATAGAAGTGATTAAACAAGATTACTGATATTCCCTGGCACATACATATTGGAATTATGATATTGGACAAGTATTCCCACATACATTTCTTTTGATTTAATTGATATGGTTAAAACAAGGGTCATTAGATGAGTTTGATCTCATGAATTTGATCTAAGGGGCACCGTCATCTCTTAACTTCTGAGGAGGTACATCTACACTGTTCACATTAATCACTCCATGGTTTCATAGTAGTTCTCAACGATCATTTTTGGAGCCATCTCCAATGTGGAATCCAAAATAGCAACAATGAGGATAAGACAAATGGTGTGATTGGACAAAAAAATATGTTATTGGACTCCTCAGTGGTGGATGAACATTATTACTTGGAGAAAACCATTGATTGGGATGATCCCAAAATGGGAGTGTCCCCTATTCTGTAGTTGGAGGTTTTCCTGGTGGATCCATTTAATTTCCAGAAATGGGAGCACATCATGTACTCTGAGGAAGTTATATTGGAAGATTATCTCTATATTAATGCCATGCAAGAGGAATCTGATCAAATGGTTGAGGGAATTAAACTAGAGTAAACCAATAAAGAGAAAAAAAAATGGATCAATGAGAAACAAAACATTCTTGTAAGAATTTTTAATGAATGTAAAATATAAATGGATGAGTAAATAAAAAACTGGGACAAGATGGATTACTAGTTTGATGATCTTATCAAAGATGATGCTACTATAGAGTTAAGTAGTCTCCACTAGAAATTATTTAAGGATAATGTGTTGAATAGAATAAAATTATACTTTAATGTAATGACTATATCATATGGTACTTGATGATTATATCCTATGCTCTTGGGTTTTCAATATTCCATAAATGTGTTTGAAAAATAAAAAAAAGTAACATTCAATTGAGTCTCCAGTTCTAGAACTTAGTTTTGTGAGATAGAGAATAATAATGAATCAATCTTCAATTTTCTTGGCTGAAAACAAACAACTATATGATAGAATTAATATAATACCAAGGATAAAACGAATAAACTGGAGGCCATTCATATATGGTGAGTTACATCTTATTAAAAATAAACTCACGATATTCATTTCATAATAAACAGAAGTAGGTCATGAAAAAAGTGATTCTATTATTATTAAAATAATATAAAAAGAAAACCCATATTTCTTGTTTAAATCCACAAGACTTCAGTATATTAAAATTACCTTACAAATGGCATAAATATTGTGGATTAAAGGAAGCTGTTATGTGACATGATTCTCAGATCTAGGGAAGTAGAAGATGTGGTGTTAGATGCATATAAAAGGAGATCTACTCAGGTCTTTAGGATATAAAATGATATATAAATATCTATAAATGAAAAGGGGATGCTATAGATTCCCTTGAAATATCACACTATGAAATGAATTTCTTTAATAATAAGATCAGAGTAGAATCTCTACTTGTGAATAGAAGAAGATGAATCCATTCTTGACACATTCACATGAAGGGTGATACCACAAACAGAGTATGTTACATGTAGGTTGAAATACCGTAGGCTCTTAATATTCTATGATTTCACTCAAGATATCAATGAAGAATAGATCCATGAGTCTGCTAGGATCCAAAAAATAATACTCTTCTTGGTGAAAGTTTTCCTGATGAATATCCATCAACCATCGCTTGGGAGAGGAATAAAGGTGATTAAAACATTTCATGTAATACATGCATGACATGAATTATATCTATTTATCAATCCAATTAAAATATAGGTGATGATAATAAGGAGATTTAAAATAATAAATTATTTTCATTGAACAATATTTATGTTAAAATAATTGATTAAGAATTAAAATCACATAAATTAATAAATCTAGTAATTTGATTGGGAAAGTTGAGATTTCAAGATGAAAGGATGAATTCAGCCTTTATTGTGTTGGAAAATCATTTGTTTGTCATTCTAAGAAACTAGTTATCTGAATTATAAGTAAAATATTCCACTTATTTATTATTATAAGGCCATTGTTTGTAAAAAATTATTGATTCAATCATTGTCACAAACATTATATTCTAGAAAAATATTTTCCAATTGATGCAAAGACATAAAATATAGAAGAGCATCTTGTTTATAATATTATCATTGAATAACTGGTGATGCTAGAAAAAACTATATCAAAGACTATTGGAACCTATATAAATAATGAAACTCACACATAAAAATTGAAAAGTCTTACATAAACATTATGAAAAAAGTCTAGGTACATGTAATGACTACAGAAGTATAGTGATAATTAAATCCATGAAGCAACCAAATTTTTTTCATGACATGGAGTAGGTCTTATTACTGAATCTTTTAAAAATATTCTTCTATTATTATCTATTTTATATTATACATGGACTATGTATGTGATTTTTTAGATAAAAAAACATATCCATTCCTCTTAATTAGGGAAGTAGTTCAATAATATGAAGGGATAATTAAAAATAAAGTAAAACTAGGTAAGACTTGGTTATATTTATTGACCCCATTTTAGTGACTATGTGTAATCAATTTCTTAACTACAAGTGGTATCATATCATAGTTCTTCCTCTTTTTAGATAACAATTTTTATATATATTTGTTTTTATAAGGATTATATGAAGTGTAGATTTGATGTTTATTCTAAAGTACCTCATGTGGAAGAAAGTGAATCCCTTTATGTTAAAGAAAACATGAATGTATCTTCTTTGAATTTGAAAACAGGAAGAAGAGGGTAGTTAAGATATTAGATAAAATATAAATTAAATAACAAAAGTTTCAATACTCCCTTGTAAAATCATTTTACAATTATACTTTTTTTGAAACGAGTTTAATTTTTGGAGAGTTTAAAGAAGTTAAATCGATACAATTATTTGATCAATTATTCTATCAATTTAAAAGATATATAAAGAATGAAACTAAATAAATAATTTCATATATAATTTTTTCATTTAAAGGGATTTTTGATAATAGGGAAAAAATTGAATTGGAAATTAAAAAATAGGATGATGTACCTACAAAGGGATTAACAGGTTACAATGATCTCACAAACCTTGTTGATGAAAAAAGATAAATCTATGACACTTTATAATTAAAATATATCATTAATTAAATAAGTATTTTTATATAATTTTTATGAAAACATACTAAGTAAACATTTTTTGGGTTAAGTAAGCCATGATATTGGATCAATTTTCAATGTTTCCAAGAAATTTAGAGAGGCTCAACATGATGAAAAAACATGCAAGGTCGAGGAGATTTTCATTATAGTGGAAGAAAAATCCACATTTCATTAAGAGTATATTAAAAATATCAATGCTCTCAAATAATCTCAGGAATACACAACTAGAGTTAAGGAAAGACATTTGTATTTTAAAACTTAAAAAATAAATACAATTAAAACTCTATGGTTGAAGGTATTAAACAATATAAAGACCATATTCAAATAATATAAAGTGTATCCTAAGTAATATTGAAAACATGTTAAAATATGAATTTTTTCCTCAAAATGAAATTTCTTGAAAAAACTGGAAAATTGAGAATTTTAAATGAGGGACATGTAGGAATTTCCCATGTTAGCGAGAAGATAAAAATTTTCACCCAAATATATGAGGATGGTATACCTATAGTAATTGATATTGTTATAAAATTTGTTGGTATGACTCATACTTTAAAGACTCATATTGGAGAAATAGTACACATTATCATCACTTGATCAAACTTCTACAAGCTCATGGTAGAAAGTTAACCCATAACTGAGTCAATTATGTTTTTACTAATATAGCCACATCTTCTAGTATAGGTTCAATTCCAAAAGATGGGAATATGGGGGATGATAAAAATGATGATAAATCCAATAATGCACAAATATTAGATACTAGAAATTATGAGATAAAATAAATCATAAATTGATTCCCCAAAAGGGAAAAAGAATATTCAGAAACAACGGGACACTAAAACTAGTTAGACTAATAATATAAGAATAAATGATATTTTCTAGATATTTTTTATACTACTCTATATTTTGGAATAAGGATATTAAATTTTGAAACAACATGTGATTTTTTTACATATACATTTGGAATTTATTCATGGGAAGTATAGGTGAATAGATAAATAAACCCGCAAAAAAGAAGCAGATTACCCAGAAGAGAATGAATATGAAAATTTGAAAAGGATTTAAATTTCCTGAAGAATTCAATATGTACTAAAACATGTGAGGTTATATTTAAGAAGAGTTATGGTATTCACTAGTGAGGTAAAATTATATTATAATAAAAGTCAAAAATAAATGTAGGAGAAAAGAACAAAAATTTGAATATATTACTTAGGGAAAACAATATTCATGAAATCTATAAAGAAAGGAACAACCATGATGAGTAATAATTTAGATTCCAATAATGTAATCTCAACCATGAAAATATGATCTTAATGTGGACATAGTGGTCATAACATGTAACAGTAAAAATAGGACATGGAAATGAATTGTAGCATGAAAAAATCAAGAATATAATTAAAACATTAAATAAACGAGAAGATATGATTGATTTAAGACATTCCTACATAATAATTTGATAATTTACCCAGTAAAGGAAAAATAAAAACATTAAAGAAAGTATTTATAATTTTGAAACTATTATATGTTTACATGGAATACATGATAATTTTATTAGATCAATTGCAAGATGATGGAAAAATGAAAAAAAAGATAAATATGAAGCATCAACTAGAGAAAATGAAAATGAAAATATATGTTATCAAATGATGAATAATTAAAATATCATGAGTTGTTTTCAGAAAATTACAACTCTGGAGTCTCAGAAAAATTACATTGAAGGTTCCATCAGACATGACATAATGCAATACATAGCATGAATCATCTACTTTCTAAAATATAGATACTAAATATAGAAAAAGGATATTCAAAAGAACCTATTGCACTATTTTAATATATGAGGAAGAGTAATCCATATAAGATAAATGTGAATGGAAGGAAAGATTTCATGCAGTTGAAAAATTCATAGAATGTGAAATATGAAGGAGACACAAGAAAAAAGTGTACTAGGCACCTTATATTTACACGAAAAGGAATCTGTAGGTTGAGAGAAACTTATCATCCAAATTTAACTTATTATTAAACTAATAAGTGTTACACATTATTACATTATTCTTATATAGTATTTTTGTATTAATTATATGTAGTTTAAGGTGATTTTCATATTCAATATTGGAAATTAGTGGACAATGTGTAAGAAATTTTTTTTGAAATATTATTCAAGATATGATTTTTTTTAATTTATCCACAATGGTGGATAAAAAATATGAACATCTTAAATTCTGTCTAATTGAACAATCAACAAAATAAAATGAAGGGAGTGAACCACTTGATGGGGATAAAACCTAAATAATATGTTATAAAGGATTTATCTATGAATATATAAAAGATTATGTCATCTCAACATAAGATTAAAATAAAGATAAAACAATTATACTTCCTTCCCTTGTCATTATTATATCATAAATGTGCATCAAGGGAGATTATTAGCAGATGTGTATGCTCATTTAACAGGGTAGTAAAACATTCTTGTAATTGTAAATTTTTAAATGTTTAATAATGTTTGTAATAGATTATTTTACTTTATAAATCTATTTTAATCACCCACTATTTGAGAAATATATATGTTATGACCGTGATATCCCATGAATGGTTGTTAATGGATAACATAAAAAATGCTTGTTGTACCTCTCTTCTTTTTTTACATCGGGTTATCATAAGTAGACTTGGGGTATAACAACTAATGGTTCCTTTCTATATGAACCATGTTGTTATCCATATTTAAAAAAGTGAAGATGTAACACCCCAAGATTTCATAGTGTGTTATTTCTTCAAAATAATTCAATAACTTGCACTACACGCAACACCGAGTTCAAGCGCACCATGACTTATCAAACAAGCCGTTCAAAAGAGGTTATGAATAGTATTAACTAAATTTTAAACTTTATATAATCCTTATAATTTTATAGTCCATATTATGAGTTTCTTAGACATAATGTAAGAACAAATTCATTTTCAGTATTTCACTTTTACCACCTTTTAATAGTGAACCCTTTTTAAATCTAATATTTTAAACTTTTATATATTAAATTTGACTAAATAAATTTACTTTTTATAATGGGGACATAAAAATTTTACAATGAAACATCCCAAGCTTCCACGGTACATTTCCCTTTGAATAATGCAATGGCGTTCATTGTACGCAACTTCGAGATTCTAACACACCATAACCAATAAAACTAGCCGTTATAAATAGTAATACCTAACTTTTGAAATTTTATAAATTTTATCTTTAGAAATGGACTTCATTTTTGATGAATAGGGAAAATTACTAAATTTTAATTAAAAACAACTTTTTTAATCGAAATAATTAATAGTGATAAATTATTAATTTGAGTAGTTTTAAAGAATATTTAGAATATATATTTACCATTTAATACAATTTTTTTCATTGGATGTAATTTCACATTTAAACCAGACATAAACAAGTGTCAATCTTTTGATAGTTATTATCTCTTAAAAACACACTATTTGTTTTGACGACGAGAATTAATTTTTAAATTAATTAATGAAACTGATGTGTTCTGAATTTGGTAAAATAGAAATCATTTTTTAATTCATAATATAAAATATAACTTAGTCCTAATTTTTGGTATTTTTCTGGAAACTTTCATTTTTTGATGAATAGTGAAACCACTAAGTGGTTGTTAAAAAACTGAATTTTTCATAAACCTTAATTTTACCGCTTCTGTGAGTGGAATTACAAAATCCGAGAGACACGGTTAATATCAAGGAGTAAAATGTGGTTCAATGAGATGAAAATATTTTTTTGCGAATAGTAACTTTTTACTTTTATTTACCACGGTTAAAAGTAAATAGGGTAATTAAGGGTAAAAATGATATTAATATTACCCTAACACATGTCATAATTCTATTGGACAAGTGTATCTCGACCAAAAAAAACCTTAGGAATAAAATATTATCATTTATGTCCACTTGTATTAGATTATGAAATTTATTATTATTTAATTCAAAGAAGAGTTAAAAGAGTTAAAATCAAAGTTTATTTACTAAAACATTTTTAATGTAAGGTAATACACAAGATAAATTCGATTGTAAATATTCATTAGAAAGATAAAACTATTTCCTACATAATGATATTTTATTTATAATTTTTAGATATTAAATAATATAATTTATTTATGACACAATGATGATGAAGTAATTACCATAACAGTGAAAAATTAAACTAATTGTTATTATAAATAACCAAATAAATTTAATTTGAGACTTTTAATGAATTAGAATATTTTTCTATGATACTATGACATATTAGGATTGATTTAATTTACTTTTTCAAAGTAATCATTCTGTTATGAGTTTTACAAAAATAAATTATTGAATAGTGTCAAAATTGACATAAAAGAGTTTTTTAAAACAAATATTATATTATTAATTGATATTAAATTCATAAATATCTAAGGATAGGCCAAGAGACTTATATCATGATAGGTTTATCATTAATGGACCACTTGGGGGTCGCTTGGATGTATATAGTATGTTTATTAACCATATAATATAAAAATACAAAGAGACATTGTAAAAGTGAAACTAATTAACTAAGAGTTAATAGTTAATGATAAGGTTAATATAGTAACCCAAACCTATATAAATTATATTGGTTGAGTGGTTTTAGACCTATAACAACCTTAAACTTTAAATAATTCACATTGGAGCCATTAGAAACCGAATATGAATTTATTATAAAATAATATTTGTAGCTTTTGCAAAGGTGCCCCTCACCCCTCTTATAAAAGGGAACTCTCCCTTCTCATTAACTCACACCTTAAAAGTCTTTTGGCTCATCAAAACACTGCCCAGATACTATCTCAACTTCCCTCAATTTATTCTAGAGGCCTTCCTTTAGTCAGAAATCCAACCTAAGATCACTTTTGATCAAATCAAAAGGAAGAACCCGAAGAAGAGGTAATGATTTCACCACTCTTTTCCAAGTTCCTTTCTTCTTCCACTACTTCCTTCTTTGTTATTACCATTCTAAAATAATAAATCCAGTATCTTATATATACTGTGATGTTATTATAAATATTGTACAACCATATTCAGTATTCTATCCATATTTTGAATAACATGTGACCATACGTGGGTACGTACGGCTTACCGTCTCCACGTCGTGGTGTAATTGTTATTAGATAAATTATAATTTGGATGGGTATAATAATGATGTGTAATTCATGTAAATAATAAATATAACATTATAATGATTCTGTATATATGATATACCATCCAAATATATATATTTTAATATCAAAATATTGATATTGTCGCTTGTGCGTACGTATGGACTACCGTCTCCACGAACGCGATGAGATTCATTCTCCATCGTATCCATTCAAGTATAATTCTCATTTGATGATTAATAATAGTATATAAGGACTTGATATCATTCTGGATATGATTAAGAAACAACCTATCCATGAAAAACACAGCTTACGTAAAAAAACATATAAAAGAAAATGAGTAAGTTAACACCCAAAACAACGATAATACTAAGATATTATTAACAAATCAATGTTAAAAGATCATATATGATATCATATTAATATATATGATTCTTTTATAATTTAATAACAATTAGTTAACTATTATACAGGAGGTTAACCTACCCCAACCAAGGAAAAGTACAAGGTAAGGGTTTATTTCACAATATCTTCATTATCCGAGGTTGTTTATACGTAATAATCTATTGGGATTTCTTTATCATCCACATCCAAGTTTCTTAAGAATGTATTTCAAACATTTTTACTATTTACAAGAATATGGGTTAAAGACATTTATACCCTTGTTTGACTTTTTATAAGAGGTTTATAAAGGAATCTTTCCGTCATTTTTGAAAAAGTTACTTTTTAACCTTTTTAACAAAATTATGGTAAGAATGTATTTTTTTAACTTATACGGCGGGTGGGGTTATTCTCCGCCGTTATTACACCTTTGAATATTCTTTACATTCTTATAAGTATATTTTCAAAATAAAGGTTTTATTGTATAATTATGTGATTTTTAAATGATTTCATGAAAGATATATTTCTCTCAATTATATGAAAACCCAGTACAAATGTATACGTATTTAACACAATCTTAAAAATGATTTCAGAAAAACCGACTCTCGAGTGTGGTAGACAGGAAGGGATTGGGCGTGGACCCATCATGGCCTGTAATTGGTCAAGCAGTCTCATAATTAGTTATTTTGTTTTCAGAAGCTTGCATAATGTTTTTAGAAAAACACTGGAGTATATTTGAGCAATTTTAAACATAGGTATCTTCTAAAAAAATTGCATTGGTAGGTCTCATGAGACAAACTAGTGTATTGGAACAAGGCCTTGACAAAATCTTATTTGTAGTCTTGGCACGAGGCCTTGGCTATGTGGTTATTATAGTCTGGCATTATGCATTCCATCATTATGAAAGTGGTTATTGATATTGCATGTGATTATTCGATTAGTAGAATATCCATGGGAATAAGTAAATGTAATTATTTAATTTTAATTTTTCCATACTATGTTGAAGTTCAAGTTTAAAATGCTTTTGTTTTAGTTATACATTGCCTTAAATGTTTATTCTTATTTAAGAAATTTTATGCTATATTGTTATCCTTACTGGGCGTTTGAGCTCACCCCTTTTCTATGTTTTATTTTTCCCAGGAAGTGAAGAAGTAAATTATGAATGACCTACAGGGATAGTATGAGGGCATAAGAGTGTAGACTATGGAGACTATGTTGTTGTAGTTTTCATTTTTATGATGTAATGTAAAACTTTATGAATATATCTAATGTTTCCAAGGCTACTAAACTAATCGTTCTTTCTAGATTTGATCTTTCTTGTGATCATGCCAATGTTATGTAATAATGCAGGGACTCTAGGTAACTGGGGTCAGGGCGTTACAGTTGGTATCAGAGGATGTTTAGTACAAACCTTGGAAGCTAGATTTAGATAAACTCTGATTAGAGCACATATACCTTAGATGAAAATTAAGGATTAGTATAGAAGAACTTCCTAAAATTTTGGTATTGTAAAGATTTTGTGAATTTTTTGAGAAATACACCCCTGTCTAGATACGAGCAGGTAGAGGCAACTCTGGCACAGATGTACCTAGGGGTAAAACCAGAAAACACCGCTTTGAGCTAGACTCGAACGGGAACTGGTGCCTGACAACGGGCCTTGCTGCACTCTTGGTTACAACACTCCCGGGTGATATGCTTAGGATAATTATCATTTTCATTACAAGCCATTATGAAGGGTTTATGAGTATATACTTCCTCAAAGGAGACATTTTCATGATTATAGATTATATCCATAAACTATTTAATTTATGTTATGTGTTTTACATGTTTGGGATTAGGTATTGTTATTCATAATCTAATCTAGTGTATGCCATTGTTTAGAAATGGCGCCCAGTAGAAGGAATGAGAACTCCAGCAATGCACATGATCCAAAGAGAAAGAAATATCATATCTTTCATGGTCTTAAGAAATAATTTATAAGAGAAATAGTCTCCCATGTATTATCATCATATGAAGAAACAATATCATGTGTTGTTAAGATAAGTAAAGAGTTTACTGAGTCCTATGGCTTTGAAGGTAAGCAAGAGAAGAAAAGGATGGAAGAGGGAAATATGGATAAAGGAAAGAGGGAAAAGAATAATTTTCTAATATGTGATAACTGTGGGGAGAATCACCCTAGAACTTGCCTGAAAGGAATGGGAGTTTGTTATTAGTGTCGAGGAAAAGGGCAAAAATTATGTGACTGCAAGGGTCAGAAAATGGTTTCAAACGTACAATGCTTCATTTGCAAGGAGGTTGGACACTACGCGAACCTATGTCCCAGTCATCAGACTATGCCGCAAATGATGATATTGGATAATAATAAAGTTATGATACTACCACAGATGAAGAGGAATGATTAGAGTTCTTATGTTGATTATGTCATTTGAGTGTTGTATCAACAATGTACTTTTTATAATAATTATGGAGTATATGAGGATTGTACTGCAGTACTATTTCATTAAGGACTTGAGATTGTGTGGAACAGAGAAAAGTGACTCAATAGCACGTTAAATTTTTGGAAAATATATGGTTGAGAGAAAGATAAACCATAATATGGTTCTGATACCGAGGTAGTGATTTTAGAATAATACATGATTGATTTGGATAAATTATATTGGATATTTTTGACTACCTTGAAACTGATTAATGATTTGTATATTCCATCATTATTGGGGATTTACACCATTTTTGGATTGAAGGAGTATATCTATTATTCTTTAAGGAATAAGGGCTCATGAATGTAATCAATAAGGTTTTATGGTAATTCAGGATGTTGTAGTGTTTTAATAGAACACATGATGAAGGTGTTCACATGTTATTACGTGGAAAAAAAGATCATCATTGTGTTTACCTTCCTTATAAATTTTGGACAGAAGTATTATGGACAGTTCTTGTTTGGATTATTTTGGATTACCATAAAAGGACAACCCGGAGGTCGGGCGGCAACCCATCGCATCCGGCAAGGCCGTGAGACTTGAACCCACAACCGAAGGGCGACAAAGGTGTATCACCTACCACTGAACAACGTGATTTCCTAGATTGAATAATGTCGTTTTTTAATGGTTCTTCTAGATGAATTATAAATTCATTTTTACCCTATAAGAATAAGATAAATAGAATATTATTTTTAAGTTCTATTATATTTTAGAGTGAAAGATGAGATTGTGGTAGAACTTAGTTAAAGGATGAGACTCTACTTTTCAAGTATATATTTTTCTTCTTCTCTTATTTAATGAAGAAATTAATTCTTATACTTTATTGAAGGGATCTTAAAACAAAAAAAAGTGTTATCCTAATACCATATGTTTTGCTGAACTTATGGTATTTTAAATCATCGTAGATTGATGAATTTAAGGCCCTCAATTTTACACTTGTTTGTGATTGATGACCTCAATCATTACCTATAAATATTTACATTTTTCCTCCAATTATATGTCTCTAATTCCCACCAATGTTCTCCGAATAGAGATCATAATTTGGTGGTGACCCTTTCATTTCTCTTTTCCTCTTATTAAGACTAATGTTTTATCAACCCAATTTCTGATGTGGGTTTTCCCACAAAGATATTTTCTATATTCAACCTTTTATTTTTGAAGAACAATATCAAATTGCAAGGACAGAATTTATTGAAGGAGGGGAGAATGTAACACCCCAAGATTTCATAGTGTGTTATTTCTTCAAAATAATTCAATAACTTGCACTAGACGCAACACCGAGTTCAAGCGCACCATGACTTATCAAACAAGCCGTTCAAAAGAGGTTATGAATAGTATTAAATAAATTTTAAACTTTATATAATCCTTATAATTTTAGAATCCATATTATGAGTTTCTTAGACATAATGTAAGAACAAATTCATTTTCAGTATTGCACCTTTACCAACTTTTAATAGTGAACCCTTTTTAAATCCAATATTTTAAACTTTTATATATTCAATTTGACTAAATAAATTTACTTTTTAGAATGGGGAAATCAAAAGTTTACAATAAAACATCCCAAGCATCCACGATATGTTTCCCTTTGAATAATGCAATGGTGTGCATTGTACGCAACTTCGGGATTCTAACACACCACAACCAATCAAACTAGCCATTATGAATAGTAATACCTATCTTTTAAAAATTTATAAATTTTATCTTTTGAAATGGACTTCATTTTTGGATTCATAATATCGAAATTAGCTTATGGTGAACTTTTGGTACATTTCGGATAACTTTCATATTTTGATGAATAGTGAAAATTAATAAATTTTAATTAAAAACAATTTATTAATCGAAATAATTAATAGTGATAAATAATTAATTTGAGTGGTTTTAAAGTATATTTAGAATATATTTTTACCATTTAATACAATTTTGGTCATTAGATGTAATTTCACATTTAAACCAGACATAAACAAGTGTCAATCTTTTGATAGTTATTATCTCTTAAAAACACGCAATTTCTTCTGACGACGGGAATTGATTTTTAAATTAATTAATGCAACTGATGTGTTCTGAATTTGGTAAAATAGAAAACATTTTTGAATTCATAATATCAAATATATCTTAGTCCTAATTTTTGGTATTTTTCTGGAAACTTTCATTTTTTGATGAATAGTGAAACCACTAAGTGGTAGTTAAAATACTAAATTTTTTATAAAACATTATTTTACCGCTTCTGTGAGTGGAATTTAGAAAATCTGAGAGACACAGTTAATATCAAGGAGTAAAATGTGGTTCAATGAGATGAAAATACTTTTTGGTGGATAGTAACTTTTTACTTTTATTTACCATGGTTAAATGTAAATAGGGTAATTAAGGGAAAAAATGATATTAATATTACCCTAAAACATGTCCTAATTCTATTTTACAAGTTTATCTCAACCAAAAACAACCTTAGGAATAATATATTATCATTTAGGTCCACTTGTATTAGATTAGTACATTTATTATTATTTAATTCAAAGAAGAGTTAAAAGAGTAAAAATCACAGTTTATTTACTAAAACATTTTTAATATAGGGTTATACATAAGATAAATTCGATTGTAAATATTAATTAGAGAGATAAAAAGATTTCCTACGTAATGATATTTTATTTATAATTTTTAGATATTAAATATTTAAATTTATTTATGACACAATGATGATGCATTAATTACAATAATAGTGAAAAATTAAAATAATTGATATTATAAATACCCAAATTAATATAATTTGAGACTTTTAATGAATTAAGAAAAATTTATAGGATAATATGACATATTAGTATTGATTTAATAGACTTTTCCCAATTAATAATTCTTTTATGATTTTTACAAAAATCAATTATTGAATAGTGTCAAAATTGACAAAAAAAGGTTTTTAAAAAAAATATTATATTATTAATTGATATTAAAGTCCCAGAAATGTAATATTGGGCCATGAGACTTATATAATGACAGGTTTATCATTAATGGACCACTTGGGGGTCTCTTGGATGTATATATTATGTTTATTAACCATATAATATAAAAATACAAAGAGACATTGTAAAAGTGAAACTAATTAACTAAGAGTTAATACTTAATGATAAGGTTAATATAGTAACCCAAACCTGTATAAATTCTATTTGTTGAGTGGTTTTCAACCTATCCCCACCTTAAACTTTATATAATCCACTTTGGATCCATTAGAAACAGAATATGAATTTATTATAAAATAATATTTCTAGCTTTTCCAAAGGTGCCCCTCACCCCTCTTATAAAAGTGCACTCTCCCTTCTCATTAACTCAGACAATCAAAGCCTTGTGGCTCGGCAAAAATCTGCCCAAACACTCTCTCAACTTCCCTCAATTCATCCTAAAGGCCTTAGTTTAGTCAGAAAGCCATCTTAAGAGCCCTTTTGATCAAATCAATAGGAAGAACCCGAAGAAAATGTAATGATTTCACCACCCATTTCCAAGTTCCTTTCTTCTTCCACTTCTTCCTTCTTTGTTATTACCATTCTAAAATAATAACTCCAGTATAATATATATAATGTGATGTTATTATAAATATGGTACTACCATATTCAATATTCTATCCATCCTTTGAATAACATGTCACCATACGTGCGTACGTACGGCTTACCGTCTCCACGTCGTGGTGTAATTGTTATTCAATAAATTATTATTTGGATGGGTATAATAATGATGTGTAACTAATTTAAATAATAAATATAACATGATAATTATTCTGTATATATTATATACCATCCAATTATATATTATTTTAATATTAAATAATGATATTGTCGCTCGTGCGTACGTACGGACTACCGTCTCCATGAACGCAATGAGATTCATTCTCCATCGTATCCATTCAAGTATAATTATCATTTGATGATTAATAATAGTATCTAAGGACTTGATATCATTCTGGATATGATTAAGATACAACCTATCTATGACAAACATAGCTTATGTAAAAAAACATATAAAATAAAACAAGTAAGTTAACACCCGAAACAACGATAATACAAAGATATTATTAACAAATCAATGTGAAAAGATCATATATGATATCATATTAATGTATATGATTCTTTTATAATATAATAACAATTATTTCACCATTATACAGGAGTTCAACCTACCCCAACCAAGGAAAAGTACAAGGTAAGGGTTTATTTCAAAATCTCTTCATTATCCGAGGTTGTTTACACGTAATAATCTACTGGGATTTATTTATCATCCACATCCAAGTTTCTTAAGAATGTATTTCAAACATTTTTACTATTTACAAGAATATGGGTTAAAGACATTTATACCCTTGTTTGACTTTTTATAAGAGTTTTATAAAGGAATATTTCCGTCGTTTTCGAAACAAGTTACTATTTAACCTTTTTAACAAAATTAAGGTAAGAATGTATTTTTAGCTTATATAGAGTGTGAGGTTATTCTCCACCGTTATTACACGTTTGATGCTTCCCTACATTCTTATAAATATATTTTCAGAATAAAGGTTTTATTCTATAATTATGTGATTTTTAAATGATTTCAAGAAATATATATTTCTCTCAAATATATTAAAACCCAGTGCAAATGTACACATATTTAATGCAAGCTTAAAAATGTTTTCAGAAAAACCGACTCTCAAGTGTGGTAGACAGGAAGGGATTGGGTGTGGACCCATCATGGCCTGTAATTATTCGAGCAGTCTCAGAATTAGTTATTTTGTTTTCAGAATCTTCCATAATGTTTTCAGAAAAACACTGGAGTATATTTGAGCAATTTTAAACATAGGTATCTTCTAAAAAAATTGCATCGGTAGGTCTCTTGAGACAAACTGGTGTATTGGCACAAGGCCTTGACAAAATCTTATTTGTAGTCTTGGAACGAGGCCTTGTCTATGTGGTTATGATAGTCTGGCATTATGCATTCCATCATTATGAAAGTTGTTATTGATATTGCATGTGATTATTCGATTAGTAGAATATCAATGGGAATAAGTAAATGGAATTATTTCATTTTAATTTTGCCATACTATGTTGAAGTTCAAGTTTAAAAGGTTTTTGTTTTAGTTATACATTGCCTTAAATGTTTATTCTTATTTATGAAAGTTTATGCTATATTGTTATCCTTACTGGGCATTTGAGCTCACCCCTTTTCTATGTTTTATTTTTCCCAGGAAGTGAAGAAGTAAATTATGAATGACTTGTAGGGATAGTATGAGGGGATAAGAGTGTAGACTATGGAGACTATGTTGTTGTAGTTTTCATTTTTATGATGTAATGTAAAACAGTATCAATATATCTTGTGTTTCCAAGGCTACTAAAGTAATCGGTCTTTCGAGATTTGATCTTTCTTGTGATCATGCCAATGTTATGTAATAATCACCGACTCTGGGTAACTGGGGTCGGGGCGTTACAGAAGAGATTATTTTCAAATGTATTGATGGTAATAAGAAACTAACTACATTAATTCTTTGTATTTATTATCAATAATAGGGATAAGGGACAATAAATTTAAGGAAATTGTATTGACAATAAATATAAAGGGGGGATTGAAAATATCTTGTGGATGGTTACAGAATTTGGTTTTATTTGTTTTCAATAAATAATTAGAATTGAAAAGTTAATGGATAAAAAAGTACTCTATGATCAGTGATTTACCATGGGAAGAGTAAGCATGGAAATATAAATATGGAAAGAGTTTGAGAAATATTTATGATGGCTGGTGATGATGAATGGAGAATTATTATGGAATCCTTGGATCTCATTCATTAATAAAATATTCTATGATTAATGTGATGATTCTTAGAGTACTATTATTGACTCATTGGTTGTCATTTGTAAATACAATTATCTGTGATTGATGATGATTTCTAGAGAATTTTTATGGAGTCATTGGTTTTCATTTGGTAAGACAATTCTCCATGATTGGTGATGATTTTTAGAAAAAATTTTCGGATTAAACTAATGGCATTGGATGTCATGATTTTTCATTTCACTATGTAATTGTAGTGATTGAATGTTCTGATCATAATGTAAATAACATGGGTCAAGGAGGAAACATTTTTTTACAATGTTTGTATAGGAATGTTTTTAAGACGACCAAGAGATATTAATTTATTTCATGAGAATATAATTTACATAAAAAATATATATACCACATTATATATATATATAGAATGAATATTTGATGATCATTGGGGGATTTATCTTGGGAAATATTAGAGAATTGATTGAGGGATATTACATTATTTATTCAAAAAGGCGGTTAACAACACTAGCACACCAGTGGATATCCCACAAAATCTCATAGGGGGAAATAAAAGTCAACCCCCATGGGAAGGCCTGCCCTTGGAGGATATGTATAGTGGTAAATATTGAGGTAGATCCCATCTATAAGGCCCAAAGGAGAGTGTGTGTTCCCTTAAGCATGCACATTGGAATGTGTATATAGACCACATAGGCCAGCTTTGTCGATGGTTCGAATCCCATGGTGGTGTGTGAAGGGAGTTATTGATGATGATCTCCTATCAGTAGCTCAGAGTGGTGATGAAATGGGATCATTGATATAAAATGATATAGACATAGAAAAAGCCCAAATTAGGAAAAGTGCACCAATACACGATTCATCTTTAATTGATATGGATAATATGTGGGTTGTCCGATGAGTTTGATATTGACCATTCGATCAAATGGGAACCTTCATCATCTACCTTCCAACATGGAGACTCTATGTCATTTGAATGAACTTCTCCATGATGGAATACTAGTTCTAGAGGACCATTATTCCGAATATCTCCAATGCCAAAACAATGGTTGGTGATCTAGATTATAATAATTTCTTCACCTTCACTTTTCATACATGAAAACTAGATGTCTCTATTATAAGAAGATGATACCACCAAGGATGATATAATGAAACAAGTGTCCATTCATATATGGTGAGTACAATATTATTAAATCTAATCTTGTGATATTCATTTCTAACACAAGTTAAGTCAATCAAAAAGAATTTTAAACCCTGATTTTATATTTCGTATAAAAATAAATCCCGTTTTTCATGTTTTAACACCAAATACATCCATGTATTAAAATTACATGATGAATGTCATAAATCTCATTCTTTGAATGTATCCTTGACGTGGAATGATTCTTGGATCCAGTGTAGTTCATGAAACGATCTTAAATACCTTTATAAGGTAATCTCTAGATGCCATTGAGATATAACATGAAATATAAATATCAGACAATAAAGATGATAGGATCTTTTCCCCTAGAAATAGAGCACTGTGAAATTTCATTCATGAAGAATAATATTATAACAACAGATCTGGTTGTGTGAAGTATAAGAGGAATCTGTCTTTGATATACCTGTGTAATGGGTGAAACTATATATACACCATGATACAAAAATTCTATAATACTAGAGGATCTTGATATTCTAATCAAGCACTCAAGATATCTTAAATGAAACATATCCATGAGACATCTATGATCTATGATATTATACTTCTCTTAGTGAATGTCTTTACAAAGAAGATCCCATTCTCATCAATTGTGTGATGATTATAGGTGATAAAAATAGTACATAAAATACACGGATTTCATGCATTACATGCATGTATCAAACTAATTCAAACAGAAAAACCAGGAATAAGTTTAAGAATTCAAAATCATAGTGATTGAATCACATTGATATTAAAATTATTGGGTAAAACTGAGAAAAAGTTAAATTAATAAATAATATCATTTTTGTGGGTAAATTGTGAATTCTATAAGAACCAAAGATGAAAACCCACATCATGTTGAGAAATCCCAAGTTGGTTATTCTGGGTAAATAGTGTGTTGAAGAGGATATGTCATATTCCCCTTACTGAATTCTATATGGCCCATGTGCATAAAATATTATTGATTCAGTGGAAATTGAAGACCTTTAGTTGATGAATACGATTATCTAGCTGATGGAAAGGCATCCAAAGTAGAAGAGACATCTGGTTCATAATTTTATCTTTGATGAACTGGTGGTGGAAGTATAAAAAAATCCATTTATGATTGTTGGTACTAATATAAATTAATACACATACTCATTAAAATAGAGTAGTCCTGTTTAATAATTTTGTGCCAATTATAGGAACTTATAATCACTAAAATGTTATAGTGATAATAAAATCCCTGAAACAACCATAGGTTTCTCAGGAAAAATAATATGTCTCCACATCAAACCTTGTAATAACCTTTGTGTGTTTTTGTCACTTTTATCAACTATAATGCATATCTATGTTATTTTTGAGAGCACACAACATATCCATTCCAATTAATTAGAGAAAAGGATCATGATTAAGAGGAGATAATTAAAAATAAATATAAACACAAAATAGTTGGCTACACTAACTCAAACCCCTCTTTGTAACTCGGCATGATCCATATAGGCTCTAAAAATTTATAAATAACTTAAAGGAAAATTTAGTTTTAAATTAAAATTCAATTTTTTTTCACTATTTATTCAAACACTAATCATCCCAAAAATTCTTACAAATTAAAATTAGGCTAATTTTGATATACATATTTCAAAAATGAAGTATATTTTAACAAATAATTTTTCTAAAGGTGTCAAAAATTGATATTAATATTTTTCAAAATAATAAATAATATTTTTTTAAGAAAATGTTGTTTTTGAAATATATAATGAATTTATTGAAAAATTATGAACTTTTTTCACCAATATAAATTATTTATATGAAACCACTATATTTAATATTTAAAAATAATTATTACTATTTATTTTTCTAGGTTTAAAGACAATGTTATAATTGTCACATTTGAATTACAATAATGATATATCGCAATTTTGTTAAAACTCAGCGTTGAGTGTGATGCAATCTAAACCTAGTGTTGCGTGTAATGAAAACATAACATGTTGTTATGTATAACATAATATATTAATGAAATTTAATTTTTTAAAAAAATTATTAAAACTATGGGTTTTAAATTCTACTACCTTAAATGAATTTCAACCTCGAATGTTTTCACTCTGATATAAACAAATGATGATAATTATGCCTCATAATTTCCTCAGGTTCCCATATAACATCCTCAAACTGGTGGTATTCAAAATAAAAACATTGACATTGTGAGAGGTCTTGTTTTATAGAACCTTTCCAATTTGATATCAAATATCCATTAGTTCTTCCTCATATTAAAGATCTTTCTACTTGGACATGTCCTTTGAGTTTAGTACATGTGAAGTTTCAGGTGTGTACTTCCATAGGAGAGATTGAAGGATCCCATCATGGACTTGAGAGAGTTTTGGTGGAAGCACAAACTAATAGGATACCATCCTAATATGATGAATTATTAAAAAAGGAATGATATTCCAAGGGATTAATTTCCATTTCTTCCAAAATATCATAACCTTCTTCCAAGGAGAAAATGTCATAAACACTTTATCACCAACAAAAAATTATAGACCCTACTGATAATTATCAGTATATGTTTTAAGCTGAATCTGAGCTACTTGATGTGTTTATGAATGGGTATAACTCTATTTTCCATTTCATCAACTATCTCAAGTTCTAATATCATTATTTCTCAAACTTCACTACATCACTTTCATTCTCAAAATTTATTTCCATAGAGGTATTCATAAGTATCCATATAAAAACTTGAGTGAAATATATATTTGAATGAAAAATAAACTATTGTAAGGAATTGTTCCCAACAACCTTTGAAATTCAAAGAATAAAAATCCAATATATCTTCTATGGTTTTAATGGTTTTTTATACTGAACATATGTCTATGAATGCCACACAATCTTGACACTGGACTCTAACTCAAGATATATCTGACGAATTAACTATAATATTGTTGTAAACCTCATATCCCAACCAGACACAATGAAATGTGGTACTTATTGAAACTATATGACTTATTTAATGTGTATCCTAATAATATGATAAAGAGATAAATCTTATCTGTTATCAATGAGTCTTATTTAATTTTTAAGTATATTGAGTACAATCAATATATAATTATTCTATTTATATTTTTTGGGGAGTCCAACGATTAAATCCATGGTGATTTTTTCCATTTCCATTCCAGTATTGGTAATATATGTAATATAGCCTTAAGAATTTGTATCTAACCTTTAAAATTATATCATATCATGAATTGAAATATAAACTCTACGATATATCTCTTCATTCCATGCCACAAAAAAATTCATTCTACCGTCTATACATATTCATACATCCAGTATGAATAGTGAATGATAAACCATAGGATTCTTATAATAACTCTTTCTTCAAATATCGTATGGATAGAACACATACACAATTCATGAACCTTAACATTCCATAATCATCAAGGTCAACCTTAGGAATATTTCTAACCTTTTTTTTCTTCTCAACAAATTCATTATATTCCTTTTTATCTTCACTTCGATAGAAGGTTGAAAACTCAATTGTGTAAGATAAGATATATCCTCTTCATTTTGGAATTCGATATTCATCCTTAAAAAATATTGATATAATGGATATTTTTTTCCTTACCATCGATAAGATAACATGATCTTTTCAACTCAAGGCATCATCCACACTATTCTCTTTCCTAAGGTTGAAATGTATTGAGTATTTATAATATTAAATCCAATATAACTATATTATCTAGGATATATTCAATTCCTTCTATATGAATATATAATTTAAAATTTTATGGTTAATTTATATATGAATGTTTTCTCCATAAATATAATTCCACTATATCGTTAATTAAAAAACTATAAAATCTTACTCCAAATGATGGGTTGAATAATTTTGGTCATGAAAATTCAATTTTCATGAGGAATAATATATAATAATGAAATTCTATTTGATAACACATCTAAATACCTCCTATAATTCATTACATTATATTACAAACCCTTATCCACTACAAGGTAATGTAGGAAGAAGTGCACTGACTCATATTCTATTTAGTTCACTGATGTTTTCTTCACTTTCATCTGTCTAGAGGTACTTGGATCCCTTCTGAGTTAAATTAGTGAGTGGAATAGATAGTCAGGAGAAATTCTCCCCAAAATGTAGATAATATGCACCAAAAATAAGAGAACTATAGAACTCATTCATCGTGGTTGGTATGTGAAAACATTAAAAAGACTTCATATTTGATTGATCTATTAATATACCCACTCCTATGATTATATGACCAAAATATGAAACCTTTTACATCCCAAATTAACATTTTGTAAATTTTTCTTATAGATTCTACTTCGTTGGGACCATTCATAAAATTATCAATTGATCTTCTGGGTATTACTTTCTCTTTGAATATATATGATTATAATCACTAAATACTAACAAAAAACTGATCAATATAATCTCTAAAGAATATATTAATTAAATACAAGAATATAAATATGGGAATTAAAAAGATGAAATGGAATCACTATATATGCATAGTTCCCATAACTTGTACAAAATACTATATTGGATATACCCTCCTTCTTGAGACTCAATTGATGATATCCAAAATAAAGGTCAATCATTGAAAAGTATTGATCTCTGCCCATTTGATCAAATAAGTCATAAATATGACGAAGAAAATATTTATTCATGATTTAGATCTTTTCCAGAACTAGGTAATAAATATACAGTTTCATTGATTTATATTTATTTTTTAAAAAAGAGTAGGTTTAACCCTTGGCGCCAAACTTAGTTGAATGAATCCCTTGGAATTTTCAGCTATATTTTCATTTTTAATTCCTACAACTCAATGAGGGCCATTTTATAGGGAGTCTTTTATATTTGTGTGGCACGAGGTATGAGTTCTATTAATAACACTACTTGACATTTTGTTGTAAGGATTAGGAACCATTCTATAAATACATAGATTTTTTTTCATAATAGGCCTATAATCAATGTTGAGTTTTCCCCCAACTATATGATATAAGCACTCATATGGAATATTAATCAAAACAAATACATGGAATGTGATTTCCATATGAATATTATATTTATCAAAACACAAATATATGATCATAAGTTGTTTTGAATATCAAATGTGACTTCCCATCCTCATGAATTGATGTTCAATTAATTTATAGAAATCTGATACATGACTAATATTATATAAAATTATAATATATGAAGAATGAAAAAAAATTTAAGAAGAAAATCCCCTCCAACGTCAACTAGAGGGGAATCATAGACTTCAGATGTGATCATCATACAATTAGGGGTCTTCAGTACTAAATTATCATCTAATTATTTTTGTTAAATCTAGATACCCTTATAAAATTCTTTGAGATATGAATGAATGAATTGATACAGAGTCAAATAAGACATTAGTAGTTCTAGAGTGGATGATAAGTGTACCATTCACCATGCCAGTATGACACCATCATCATAAATAATGATCACATGATATTTATCTTTTTCTATTAGAATAATATTTTTTCACATCCATCATCATAATTAACCTATTGATTTGGGAACTAGTATGTACAGTTTAAATACACCTTGAACTATAAACCCTCGATTGTAGGTGGTATATTATTTATAGATTTCTCTATATTGACACCATTAGATAACTTATTCCCATCATATTAGAAAGAAATTTCTTGAGGACTATACCTTCCACACATGACACAATTATTAGTTATGTTATGATAATTTCAACCATGTTTCTTTACACTATTTAAGAATAAAGGAAATACAGTCTTCTTCTAGAGGTTTTGGATTATCCTTTGACTTCAATTTTTATCTTATTATCAAAACCATGGGATTATTATATAACTTCATCCTCAATTTCCACCATGATAACACATAGAACAATATATTAATTGGTAATAAAGCATATTTTTTCTAACAATCTTTAGATAATTGGTTTTAATACTCTAAAGAATTTTTCAACCTTACTTTATGGATGGATGATAATACCAAAAGTGTAACTTACATGTCTCATAAATTATCCTCATAGATTCCAATATATTAATAATAATTTTTGTATTTATAAAGGCACATTTTAAATATATTTGTATAATAAAAATAAGAAAATTTATTTTTGAAAAATAAGTTATTGAACTCATCCTAATCCATAGATTAAATTTTATATTTTTTCATTATATTTTGGAGTAGAGTCCACCATTGATTGTCTTCACCATCAAAATAGTGGAAAACCAAAATTAATTTATAATGCTTCTAAACACTATAGAATAAAAAATATATTTTCAATGGATATGATGCGTTTTTACGAAACTAGTGGATCAAAATTGAATGAATCTATACATTTTCTCTTAAAGGATTCAAATGAATATTGTTCCATCCATTGTTTATTTTGATGTCCATCACGATTCATATCTTGAGAAAGTTGTGTGATAATAGAATCAATATTTTATATATTTAATCTTCCCAAATATTGGGATTATTATGAGGAAAATCATTGCATTGAACATCACTCTCAACATTAACACTATTCCTTTGGTTTCTACCCATTGAATAAAACCAAAAATCATTGTATAAGAAACAATAATCACTATAGGGAACCACATAATAATGAAAAACTACATATATTATTTCTGAATCACGACACTATATTTGTTTTAATATATTAAATATTATTAATAAATTATTTTATTCATGGTCAATATTAAAATCCTTCATGATGGTTCATTATGATTTTTGAATCTCCCAATTATATCCATTATGTGTTTCAAACATGGTTTGAAGCATGGAATATTATTGTGCACTAGGTGACTATTTTTTCTATCTCAATGAACTATTTTTAGAGTAATTACCCAAAGGTACCCTTGTCCAGATTCACGTCCACTTGTATATCCATAAATAAATTTTATTTAATAGAAACCACTCACTCTATCATTTTCAAGAAATCTATGAAATTTTTCAATACAATGAATCATCCTTTGATTTATCCTTGTACATTTCCTTATTGAACTTAATAATGTTTTCTCACCCTAGTTTTTAATGGTTTACTAAACATGTCCTCTGATGTAAATAATAGAATCCATGTATTATCATATATAGATATAACATAATTTATGATGAATATTTATTTCATTAAAAAACCACTCCTAAGGATCATAAAGCTATAAGTCCATTGGAATGCTGGAAACATAGACAACTAGTTCATATGTAATCTAAATCATCTCCCACTACATTCATCATAACTAGAACCATTCTTGGAGATATCATACATAATAAATTTCTTCAGAACCTGAAGAAAGGAAACATATGAAATGGTGAGATCCTATGATCAGTAAGGGTAAATAAGTGAGATATGGAAGCGTCAAATGAACATATGGGTATTCGAAAAAGAGAATAACATTCGATACACATATCGTACATGTGAATGATTATAAGATGGATTCATGACATAAATATTGAAATTTAATAAGACATGATTCATTATAGAATCAATGAATATGAGCTGTAAGAGAAAAACATTAGCACACATCATAGACTTGTGTAATAGATATAAGCATTAAAAATAATTTTCATAGTATTAAAGGTTCACTTCCATGTATATCATAGTTTAATGGGTTCAATATCCATACCATCATAGTAGTCAAGGATTACCCCCATGACCATCATAATGGGGAATATAACTTTTTTTGTGGAGTTCACTCCCAGTTATGGTCTTTTCTATCTTAATAGATATAAATCATTACCCAATTAATTTGAGGGTGATGAAGGTCCTACCCATCCCATAATGAAAATAATACATAGGTTTTCCATGAGATCATAAACCATTCATAATATAATAACCCTTGAAATGAAATGGTATTCATAAACAATTCATTACATAAAAACTAGTGTAAAAGAGATAGGTTTCATAATCATTTCATCATTTCATCATTTCATAACCCATGGAGAAATAAGGGGGTTACATTTTAATTTTATCACTATATAACCCATAGAAGAGAAATAGGTTTAATAAATATATTTTCATCATAAACCATTCAAATAAATAATGTGAATGGTATCCTAGATTCATATCCCCAAAAAATCATAAATTAAATCAAGGGGTTCATCTTATATGGAGGATTATTTTGAATGATATGTCACTTAAAACATTTCTTGAAAAAGATAAATTTGCTTTAGAAATAAATTTTTTGAACTAAAAATTCATCAAATATTTTGGAAATAATTTTCTTAGAAAATAAACCAAAAAAGGTTATAATGGAAGCTTAAAATGAAATAGTGGTTATGAATACAATAAAATATTTTTTTTCATACACGTCAGAACATAGATTCCATTCAAAATTTAAAGAGATCGTAAAATTAATTATTTGGAAAATGACATGACGATTATTTTCATGAACTTTGGTATAAAGTAAAACATTAGTAAATAATCCTTTAATAAATCATTTGAATAATGTTAAAAACATTTTTTAATTTCTTTTAGAAATCATGGTTTTGAAAAAAACCAATTTTTAAAAAAAAAATATATAAAAAATGATGAATTGTTTCTTTAAAAAATTCTTTTTCAATCTTGAGTACATAATGAGAAGAAAATGAAGGGAAAAAATATATTCTATGATGAAATAAAAAAGGAGAAGAAAATTAATTAGTTTTTTGAGAAATGAGTTATAATATTTCATCATTGTAAACACTTTCATAACAAATCCTGATAAATAATGATATTATAACATAATATATTTATATCTTTGGTAACTTTGAATTGTAAACAAAAATAATAAATAACATTTAATAAAACATAAATTTTCATTAGAATAAATAAATTCATGATATTATATGTTAAAATGGATTTATATACATCTCAAAAAATAATATAGGTGTATTACATACCATATGTCTCAAGGAAACACAATTGAGACAATAATATCATACCTTAAGTATCAACATCCTTTGTACGTGTTCGGTCCTCCGTTTCTTTGGGTATACACCTTTTGTTTTCACTAAAATTTTTCCAAAGATGGATTTATTCCCTAAATATGACTTATAGGATTATTGTATGAATGCTGGGAAGTTATTTGTATTGTAATTTTCCAAACCAAATGGGTTTTAAGGTTTTATGAAAAGGGGATAGGGGTGTCCTATTATAAGTGAGGTGAGGGACACACATGTAATTTTTTGAAAAGAAATAGGTACACCCATGTTACTCTCATGACAAAGGCTCCAAAATTGAGTATTATTGACCCTTATACATGGTAGGGTTGAAATATGTCTAGAAAATATATTTTAGACAAGTTTTTTTTGGTAATTGTAACCCTTATAGTTTTTTGATCCACAGAAAACCCATGTTTACCTTAACCGTGGTAGGTAGTTTTTACAGTTTTCACTATTTATTTTTGAAACAAAATAGAATGAAATTATTTGGTAATATAAATTATAATGATTAAAAATAATGAATCCATTTTTCCAAATTCAATTCACATAAGTTGAATGTTATAATTTTAAATTAATTCTGTAGATACGGTGAAAAGAAGGTTTTGAAGGAGAAAAAGTTCAATAGTTTTTAAGGGTTTTATATAAATATTCAATGTTAATATAATTAAAATAATCTAAATTAGATTAATTGATATTTAATAAAAACAATTTTTCTCTAGAACTAGATTAAAGTATAATTAAAATTTATAAGTAACGTTAATGAGAAGACAGTTTTCAATTAAAATTTTAAATTTCTCACTATTCATTAAAAAATTAATGTTTTAATAAACTTATAAAAAATTCACCTGAAGATAATTTTTAAAATATGATTTAAAAAATTATTCTTAGTTTAAAAACTAAAATTTCTAGAATAGGAAGAAATTATATTTATTATTTTTGGAAAAAAGAAAAAAAGTATTTCCTTGAGAAAATACTTTTTTTGAAACATATAAAGACATTATAAAAAAGTTAAGAACTTTATTATCAATATATTTTCTTTGTATAAAAATAACTATACTTAATATTTAAAATGTAGTTATTAAATCCATATCTCTATGTTTAATGACTAGTACAGTTGGAAGCATCTGAATAATATTAATAATATATCATAGTTTTCTTAAAAATCAGTGTATTGTGTAAAACATGAAAAACCCAGTGTTGCATGTAATTTAACCATAGCTCTGTGTTTTTTACAACATATGTTATCAATGAAATTTTATTTTTTCTAAAGAAAATAATAAAAACATAGGGTGTTACAAGTTTGATCATAGTTGATTAAAGAGACCACTTATAACAGACAGAAAACATAAATTATAAACCTGAGGTGGATTTTTTGGGACTACCAACCAAATTTTGAGTTTCTCCTATTTTAAAAAACTTGAAAACTATTTCCTAATATTTTCTAAGTCCATCTTAACATAATCCAGCAACAACAGGACCTAAATCCATAAAAACTGTCTGAAATTAACTACAAATCAATTGTATGTAATTTTTACATTTTGACCGTATTTATTAAATAATTAGTTTTTAGGAAATAAATAAGGTCCTTAACATTGAGAGATCTCCCATGGATAAATACCATTAAAAATCCATACACACTACCCCTGAAATCCACTTGTACATTTATCACACAAAATACTACTTAATTAATTTCATTAATTTCACAAAAACATTACTATAAATTCCTAAATAATCTATATTAGTGACATACCATAATAATTATACTCAGAACCTAGTGTGATAATCCTATTGGGATCCCTTCTAAACATAAAAATATATGCCCCATAATATAAAGGAAATTTCTCCATTTTTTGAGAAATTGGCATTGAACCCCAAAATGAGTAATAAAAAATTTGTTGGGAAGGAGAAAAACGAAAATACAGATACAATAATTCAACGGTTATAGATTTACCTACACTTTAATATTGGATAAAATGACAATTTTATTCGGTATGAATAGGTGAAGATTATAGTTAGACTATAAGAGAGAAAAAAGGAGACATTGGAATGATCACTGAAATAACAATTCCTAATAACCCCCTTTTTAGTTTTATTCAACCATTTTATAAAAATTTATAAAATTCTTTATTTAAGTTCTAGAACATAGATATTCTCCTTCATGATTCTCCTTCTATAAAATTATTCTTTTTAACCTCCCATTAAATCTTCAAAAATATCTCTTAAATAAGTATTGATTCCTCCCTTCTAAAATACCCATGGTATAGACTCTAACATATCTTTCCCCAATAATATAGTAAGTAGTTCCAAATATTCAACTTTCCAAAATTGAATAATATAACCACTTTATGAGTCATTACTTATAGAAAATTTAGTATTGATGAAATTTTCCTTTAAAAAATATCCAATATGAATGATATTTTCCCTTCTGTTTTGATTTTAACATTCAAAAATATAACTTATGATTAATACATCATATTTTAGCCTATATGTATGGTTTTATAGACTAGAAAAAAATACATAAGTTTGTATATCACTCTATAATATATTACATATCACCATATAGTAGTTACCTTTTAGAATTTCTATTAACACAATGAAAAATAAATTTTGTATACATTGGGTGACCGAAGATTAGAAATTTTATTACTCATAATAAAAATATTACACATTAAAATAAGGTTTTAGACATAGATAATACACATTAAATATATTTAATTATGGTATATATCCATATAAACCTTCATCTTCTAAGAATTTATGATTCATCACTGGGATAGAAAAATCCAGAGAGACACTCCTCAATGCATAGATTCACTAAATCTCTGTATCCTCCTAAGGAGCATCATATCATCCAGTATATCCAATGCTAAACCAGAAAATGAACACTACTTAATTTGTTGGTTCAAAAATTATAAATCCCATAACACATACATAATAAAATTTCCTTTTACATAATGTATTTTCCTTTTTTGGGAAATTTCATAATGTAATATATTATTTTAAAATATATGATATTCGACTTAAAAAAATATCCGCACAAGGAATATTCATATAATAGATCTACCTCTGATAGATCTAGCTCTGATAAGTAATATTCTATAAGATAAACCTCTAGTATTCTACAACATAATTGGGTTTCTCTATCAACATTATCCATACATCAAAAATTATCCCTCTAGATAAAATCATTCTTATGTATTTTAATAGTCTACCCAAAGATGGTCTTTCATACGACTATCCATTTTAGAATATATAACTTCTAGACAAAACATAATTTATTTGATCCCTAATTATGTTTTAAAACAATGCTAATAATCTAGAAATATACAGTTCCCTAAAATTCCAAAATTCACTCTTAAAATGCCCTCACTCAATTTCAGTTCATCCAGTCCCTTCGCAAACTAGAATATAGCATGAAAGTATCAAACCAACTCCAATATTGAAAAAAATACATAGAATAAATTTAAAACCAATTTAGACACCCTTGTAACCTCTAAAGGATTTTAATATATATGATCAACCCAATGTCTAAACCAAAATAGCACTACTGTAATCTTAGGCTGTTACACCAACCATTTCACAACACTCACCTAAAAACTTAATATAACCCCAGATCTTATAATAACATCAAAAAACATCTCAAAACGATGGTATAACTCCTATAATTTATATGTGAATCTATATTATTTAAACACACTCTTATTTAAGAAAAAACTAAATTATCTCTTGATTTCACCAACCCATTATGTTATGGGTCTTTAAAACCTACCAACATAGTTATTCTCATATCAAATAAGTATCTTCATGCTTCCTTTTTTCAACCCTCCTTGTCACCAAATACTAGTGTAATACCCAAATTATGTGTCTTTAAATGGATATAGTTAGACTGTAACCACTCCCAAACTATTTACACTACAAAAAAAACTCACTAGCTTATGAATTGTGGTGCCATTTATTTTCACAAACTCCCCTATGACATACCACTTCTAATGGAATTTGTTAATTAAAAAATCACCAATTTCACAACCTATCAGATGTACTTATGGGTCTATACTAGTCCATCACCCACTCAATGTCAGACTGAGGCATCACCCATCCATCCTCATTAGAAGCCATAATCTCATTCCGAAGACTATATCTACAACACAAGGCCCTACCTTATTTCATAGGTCAACAAGATTCCTTTGAGAACCAAAATTACACATAAACAGTTTATCCACCAGTATATCTACCAGAGAAATATTTGGTTGTACCACCCAAGAATCATCCCACACGTTGTGGTTTTCAGCCACTGAACACACCACGTTGACCTGATACTCATCAGATTACAACAACATATTGGTGTTTTCCCTTTAGAACTCATAACCTACCCAATAAAATATTGTAATAATCACAAAAAAACATCCAAAAGAGGTTTGGTTACATTGATAAATCACTTCCATTTTTTTTGGAAACTACTCAAAATGACTACAACATTCTCAAACTTTCTAGGTTGAACTCGCACCACATAAATATTCTTATTAGTCATCTATGAGCATGATACTATTAATAATACATCATCTTCTAAATAATGAAACTAATTATACCCAGCAAAATTAAATTACTAGGTCCACATCCAAAACCCTACTCTCACCTATAATTATAGTTTGGTGCTATACACAACAGTTTTTGAATTCTACTGATAGTCCATTTACATATACTCAGTTCCAATGGATATAGATCAAGGACAACTTTTTTTCATCACCATGTATCTATTATAATCCTTACTAATTTGGGACCCATTTTTACAGATATATATTTTCAAATAACACTATGTTTGATATCACATTCAACATTCAACTATAATATTAAATTAACCAAACACACAATTAAAATATTACTATTTAAATATGATAGTTATGAAAAAACCGTTAAATTAGTGTGTATAAATAAAATTAAATGAATAATAAAATATATATAATTTTCATAATAAATATAAAGATATTGATAAATTCTTAGTAAATAATCAATCAATTTTAAATAAAGATATTTTTGTCCACAAAATTATTTTTTCTTCAAATATTATTTTATTTCTGTTTTTTGAAAGAAAATATTATAAATAATTTATGAAAATTTCTGAAATTTTATTTTATAAAATTATCATCATTTTAAAAAAACATATCAAAATGGACTTAGTTTGAAATTTGTTGATTTTTTTGAAATGTTTTATTTTTTAGTGAATGGTGAAAATTACCAATTTTTTAAAAAACATCATTTATTTGCATTAAATTAATTAACTAAAATGTTTCATTATGTTTTTTATTTGGTATTAATGTGAGTTATTAAACATAATATTTATTATAATACAACTAATTTCATTTGAATCATCAAATGTTATTATTTTGATATAAGTTTATTTTTATGCATTAAAACATGGTTCTTTGTAAACTGTTTTTTTTCCATAAAGTCTATCCATTTTAATTATATAAAATAACCTCTTGTAAAGAAATATATAAATAAAATAAATAAATATATATCTATATATCTATATATATTTATATAATCATAAATTCATATACATATGATTTCTATTCATAATGTTAATATAGTATCGTCCATTGCTGGAAATATGCATTTCTTAAAAAACCGTTTTTCAACATGATTTGTGGGGTTAATTATAAATTAAAATCATAAAATTATATTTCATTAAATTTTTATAATTCATTAAATATTTAATATAAGAATAAATTATACTAGGAATTTTGTTAAAATTAATTATATTGATAACAAATAGTAAAAATAGTAAAAAAAACTAGTTACATTGGCAAAAAAATTGTAAAAGTGAGTAACCTTAGATGGAAATAAAATAAAATGTTTAAAACAATTTTCATTTTGAATTTTTGTGTTTTTTATCAACCATATTACCCATAAACCCCATTATTTATTTATTTTGGAGGCACATTTCATGATACTGACTTCCCATTATTGAATAGTTATGGGTATTTAAAAAATTCCACTCTCTATTACTTATAAGGGGAACTCCATTTCCTCTCAATTACACAATTTAAAAGCCCTTTGTATCAATAAAAACCTACCCAAATTCATTCCTAAATTCTATCCCCTACCTTATATGATTTTTTTGATAAAAATTCCAATCTCGTGAGGCATTTGGTGTAATACTGTAGAGGTGGTTGGAAGAAGAGGTATCATCTTCAACCGAGCACCATTTTTTATTTATTCTTCCCCATCTTGGAAATGTCACTAAATCATGATGATATAAAAAAAATAATTATCAAAAATATAATTTTATTTTATTATTTTTATGAAATAACATATATCCAACTCCTCTTCCACTAAATTTGAAACAAACCCATTATTTGTGTATACGACCAACTATCACTGTGCAAACTGATGTAATTCATTTTTCATTATCTCTTGTCAAGGATACTCATGATGATGGATTTTACTTTTATATATGATATTAATTACATGATAATAATTTTATAAAACTGATATATCATATACCTTATTACCTTACCAACCATTAAAAAATGATAAAAACATTTGTGTGTATGATAGACTACCACCTCAGGAATCAATGTGATTCATTTTTTATTATCACATAAATTGGAATATTTATATTATTTAATTAAAAATATATTAATATTATATATATTATATAATTATCATTCTAGAAATATAAAATAACACTTCTCTTATTTTTATCATGATTATTTAAAAATGGACATGTTACTCCTGTGTACGTATGACCAACTATCTCCCTGATTGTAACTTAGTTCATTTTCATAACCATATTTCATGGTTGGAATTCAAAATATAGTTGATATATAAAAATGATAATTATTTCATTATTATTATTATATTGATTATTTAATGATGAATTCTCTTACCATATTCATCTTATCAAATTCATTTTAGACCCATATATGGAATACCATCAAAACATCTGACATGGACTTAATTGATTAAGTATATAGATATATATATAATTGTAAAAAATAAAATAAAAGGATTAAAAAAAAGGAGGAATTATATTATGAAATTAAATAATTAAAATATTTTTATAATTTAAGATGATAAAGTATATACATGACGAGTAAAACTCATGGCTTGTGATTTTACAACTCAATTTCTTTCATTGGGATAAATTAGATCTTCACTGTCTTTGATATGATAGGAATATGTGTGCAATGAAAATTAATAATTTTTTTTCAATTTTAAATGAGGAATTATAATTGAAACATATAATAACTTCATCGATAAATTCTTACTTGAATGACATGATAATTATAAAGGATTGCATCTCAATTTCCTTTCATGAATGCCTATTTTATAGTTATGAAATAATTTAGTCTATATGGTGAATACACTACCAATTTTGAATTTTATATCATGAATAATTCATTCTTCAAGGTATTTTAAGGTACAATTCAATTTACTTCATCAAAGGTTATTTTATTGGAATGTTACCGAAGCAGTAAATGATTTATGTTACAATATATTTATTTCCAAGATTATTTATTTCCATGAAATGGTTTTAAAAGGTTTTTTCATGTTGGGTTTTTAAATTTTTTTTACTACCTGAGTTTATTTCTGGTGATATTTTAGAAATATTCATAACGTCTATTAATAAAATAATATGTTATTATTATAATTTAAATGAAGTATATCACATCAGCTATTTCATAACTGATGGGAATTCTCTATCATAGTTTCTATTTAAAAATCATTTATATACAAAATATTATTTGAACAATTATATCAATACTAGTTTTCCATGATGGATCTAGTATAATTTATTTCGAATATTTTAACCATTTTAGGTTTTAGAAAAAAAGGCATGGTAAATATGATTTGAAAATTTTTACATTGGATATTTTATAACTGATATAAAAATTATTTTTTAAAATAAAATTCAATTTATTATTCTCTACCAATAGTAAGGTAACAAAATAGAAAAATAGTGTGAGGAAAATACAACATTAAAATGTAGCAAAACAGTCATTTACAATTTGAACATTCTAATTTTCAATGTATATTTCAAATACATTAAATCCCAATTAGAACCAAGAAATAATTCAACCATTCATTTTTTAATGCTTTTAGATAATTTTTAGTGTGAGGAATAGGTTAAAAAAATATAAAAAAAATAAAAAATAACATGTATTTAAAATAAAACTAATGAAAAATTAAAGGAATGGTTTATAAGAAAATCTAAACTTATGGAACTTTTTATCTGTCCTCATTGAAATTATTTGAAATAGAAATATTAGAACATAATATCTATATTTCATTAATAATTGTTTATTAAACACCCATTTAAAATAATAATTTTAACCTAGAATAATATTTTAACTACTTACATCCAAAATGTAGTAATTGTAAATGAAATGTAACATTTGCTTTTACATATTTGATATTCACGCTATCCTTTATTATTAAATCTATAATGTAATTACATGAAATGATTTAAATTAATGTGCTAGAAATAAATTTAAATTTTATTATAATATATACAATCATTTAAATATTAAAACTTACTTGTTCAATAAATTCATAAAATTATCTCAAACATCACCATGGGTAGAGTATAGCCTATAAAATGTGTTCTCTCTTGAAAAAAACCAACATCTAATGTCCACTAATATATATATAAAATATAATGTCAGTTGTTATTTTGTTACGAGACATATAAAAATTAATGAGATATATGATTCATACTCTTAAAGATAATGAAAAATCCAACACTAAATTAATACATTATTTCGATTTCATTCTATTTTAAAAACTATTATTTCTACATCAGTCATTATCCTCAATATTGGAGATGTATTGGCCCGGACCTCTCTGGTCCATTCCTTTGTGAAAATGTGGTGCAGGAGGTGTTCTAGGTAGTCAAGGGGACTTGGAGGTGCGTTTGGGTGGAACTTTAAGGGAAAATGAAGGGTAATAGCCTTCTCATGGGAGGAACATGGATGGACTAAACAATGCGGCCAAACCGTGCAAGGTTGGTGTTGGAGGCAGTGGATAAGGTACGGTTAGCACACCGTTTTTCTAACCATGCGGACTAACCGTGCGGGGATTGTTGGCGAGGTAGAAGCTAATGCACGGTTGGCACACAATTTCTTAAATCGTGCGGACTAACCGTGTGAGCACTTAAAGTTAGATCCTAAAATTTTTGATATGAAATATTTTGCCTCTAAATATTTTTTAAGCCCCTAAGCGGCCATAACTCAGGATTACCCTTCCTTGGACATAGAAGAACCTCTCCCAAGCATTTTGGAGGCGATTTGGAGGCTTCTCTTCGCAGATTGGAGCCTATTTCTTGAGGTATGTGGTCGTTCTTCCTCATTCTTGTTGGTTTCTTAGATCTACTTAGATATACTCCTCTTCACTCACCTTCTTAGATATATGCTGGTTATGGGTTGATCTAGGTGTGTGGATGTCGAAAATGATGAGATTTTGTCTTGGTTGTGTTAGGAGAGGTGATCTAAGGAGGATTCGTGGAGAATCGGCCAGGTCTTCATTGGTGTTCTTCGACCATTGTGGTTCCCATCAAAACCATTGAGGTAGGGTATTCATGGCTTCTCTAATTTTTTATGTGCAATCATAGAGTTATCATGATTTGGCCTATGGATCACAATGGAATTGACCTAATTAAATAGTTGAACCGTATTAAAAGATTTGGTTTGATCGCATGTTGTTGCTTTGTGCCATGATAATGGTTTGCCTCTTGATTTTCAAGATATTGTGATATATATTCCTTTCTTATTAGCATGTTTCCCTTGTTGAAATTGATAATGAACGTAAAGCCAGAATTAATTGATAATTAATTGGGTAAAGATAAATAGGAAGGTATATAAATCTAGTTGTTGTTGTTGTGTTTCTTGTTTAAATTTGATGTTAATCAAATTGACGCCAATGTATGAGATTAATTCAGTTGGTTGGAAAACCTGAAATCTTTTGGTGCTTGTGTATGAAGGCGGGATGCCTTGTTAAAGGGACAAGAGCCCAAATTGTTGTGATGTTGACTTTCTTGCTGCTTGTGTTGTGATGTGATCCTGGATGGATGTTTTGATATGTGAGGGCATGGAGGCCTTATGGTTGTGGCAGCGGATGACGCCTAGAGTGGCGAGATGCATCGGTTTATGAATATGGGTGTCAGGGAGGACACCAGGGATGATGGAATGGGATGACGTGATTGTTGGATGCTTGGTGCTTTTTTTGGTTGTTTATGTTCTTTACGTTTACCCACTTCTCAAGGAAGCTGGTCTTGCTTACATTTCTTCCGAAGGAGGCGAAGACACACGGGGTATTCCACGTTCTTTCTGTGTTTAGCCTCTCAAGAGAGAATGGGTCTATGCTCTATCTATAGGTGGCAAAGACTCGACGGGTAGTACATCTACTCACTGTGTTGAGCACCCTTGTGTTTAGAAGCATAGGATTCTTTTCTAGAATGCCTGGGAATATGGGAAAGTGATTCTGTAGTGAATGTTTGAATAAAGGATGTTAACCCATGGTGTTAGAGTTTGTTGGAAATTAATGATGAGGTTGAGAACTTTTTGAAGGGACAGTGGTTTTTGGATGTGATGTTATTGTAATTTATTGTGGAATTTTCCATGGTTAATTAATGTTTGAAGAATTAATTAACGTAAAGTGGAATTGATATAAAAGGGAATGAATTAATCTAACAAATCCCTTTAAATGGTTGTGTGCTTATAGGATACCTAGTCTTAGAAGTGGAAGCTTGGATTCTGAGAGACGTTAGCTGCAGTTGTGTCTAAGACTAGGTTATTCCCATAGTGTGGTTGTGAGTTATAATATATTCTGTACTTTTTGTGTTTCTATACGCTACTCCACCCTATCAGTATGAGAAACTAACACCCTAGGGATTCTGAGCCCTGGGGGTGTGTTTTCCCCAACATTCTGATGGGAGGGTGAATGGATGACTACCCCCTTTGACCCCGCTCTCTTCTCTTGGTAGATACATGTTCCATTAGGCACTGAGGTTAATTTCCCCATATATGTTTGTAGAGGGCTGTAATGGCTTGTGACTATTCACACACACATATTTTGGATATATTATTCTATGGAATTCTATAGGTGCAACGTGTATAGGCTGTGATGACTTGAGGTTCCTTACTCGGATTATGGGCTATAATGGATTAAGGTATAACACCCGACATATGATACACTTTATGCGAGCTGTGGTGGCTCCTGGAAACTACCTGATTGCTTTTGGTTGTGAGTATTTTGTGGTGATTCACCCAGGTGTCTGTGGGAAAGCCTTTGTGGTTCCCAAGGTGTAGATTTTGGAGATTATCCCAGGTGTATTCGGGAAAGCCTTTGTAGAAAGATGCACAAGATGTATGTCGTTGGGGGAAAAGCGGAAAACTAGTGGGGAAGTAGTAGCAGGGTACCCTTGATATTATTTATTATATGATATATTCTTGTATGCGTTACTTGGTGAGAGTATCCATGGTGAGGTTGGGAACATAGTATACCTATTTAGGGGACGAGTTAGTTTCACTTGTTGTTCATTGTGTTTTAGCTTTCTTTCTTTACTTTTGCATGAGAGGCTTCAGGGAGGATCCTACAGAGTATACTGTTATACCCACCCTATGTATATATAAATTGTTTTTTCAGGTCACTTGGAGCAGGTTGGAGATTATGGTGGGTTATACTAGTTTGTGGTTGTAGGAGCTATTCGGGCTTGTGGTTGTTGCCGTTTTTACGTTCTTTTGGGTACTTACAGTTTTCCCCCTTTTGTTGTAGTAATTTTTCATGACATTTCATTTGTTCACTTGGGTTTCTTTTATATTTCCAATTCTGATTTTGATTTTATTGGTGTCAATCTTATCTCTCTCTTCCACATGTGTTCTCTTAGAGGGTAATGCCTCCCATTTGTGTGTTCATTATACCATTGGTGCTAGTCTCCAACCCATGGCCTATTGGAGGTGGGACTCGGGGGTCATTATCTCTCTTCTCACAGTGCCGGCCCAAGATGTGTAAAAATTGTTGGGAGGGGGTCGTGAAAGAGTGGTATCAGAGGTCTGGTTGAGGGATATGATGGAGTTTGGAGTTAGGCACAGGTTAGTTTGCATGGGTTGGTAAGGAAATGGTGCCATTCATGTTTAGCAAGTGAGGTAAACCCTGGAGACAGGCTGAGACATAGGCGTTTAGCCCCCCCCCCCTATGATTTGATGTACAGACCTTTATGTTTACAATGGCTACTATACGAGGTGATACTAGTTGCAGGGTAGGGACCTAGGAAAGGATCCTGCATCATTCTTTTTTGTGCCTGTGTTTGAATGGGCAGACCTTGGGATAGGTTAACATAAAATGAATAAAAGAAAACAATTAATTAATTAAGGTTGAGTCTTCCATATTCAATTTTTATGAGCTCTAAGTATTTGTTATTTTACTGGTATGGCTCCAGGTCTACGTGCTCATCAGGTTTTCATAGAAGATGTCTACCAGGATGTTCCAGCAGGTCACTACAGGGTAGAGGATGATGATGACGACACTTGGAGGAAGACACTCCAAGATTTTCAGCGCCAGCGTTTGTAGAAGTAAGAGGGCTCCGTTTCAGATGCAGTCACGGAAGACTGGTTAGATGAGGTCGAGATAGGCCTCAGTTCGATCCATGATCGGAAGGAGCACTGGGTTTCCATGGATATGACGATACTGCACGAAGCAGTGAGGCAGTGGCGGCTCGTGGATTGTGAGGAGTTAGTGATCTCATGGGAGGAGTTTTGAGACAAGTTTAGAGTCGAGTTTATTTACTCGACTGTAAAGGAATCTAGTCACCAGGATCTTTTTACCCTTCTACAGTGGAGCTCTAGTGTTAGAGAGTTTGGAATCTATTTTAGGACCCTTTTATTATATGCTTCAGACCTGTTACCAGATGAGGAGGCCAGGGCGAGGAATTTCAAGGAGGCTTTGCATCCAGATATCCAATGCCAGGTCACCCCATTTATGCTGAAAATATATCTTGTGGTGCTGGAGAGGGTAGAGGTTGTCGAGATGACTTAGTCCCGGACTAGATCATCATAATAGGGGAATCAGCATGATTCCTCACGAAGCAGATCTGTGGTCTGGGTTTCGCAGTTTTCAGGGAAGACGAGTTTCCTTTCAGCCGTGGGTAGGTACCAGCAATTCACATCTTGTTTCTCCAGAGGCAGAAACTCTTAGGTCTATGCCAAGGGATCAGGGGCTTGTTTTTCTTGTGGTGATTGTGGCCATTAGTAGTGGGAGTGACCTACTTTTCAGAGCAGTCATCGTGCACCAGGCGCTATGCTCCAGGTTCCTCCTTTGAGAGAGTTCCAGCTGAGGCAGCATCAGCAGCAGTTTTCACCAGCATTAGATCAGCAGAGAGTAGATGGGGTATGCAGAGGACATCCCCATGATGCTCCCCGTCCTCAGATATCCGAGAGCAACAGTGGTGGTGGTCTTCATCACGGTCAGAGAGGCCGTGGAGGAGGTCATGGTCAGCTTCATGCTCTAGCGTTGCCATCACCATGATGTCATAAATAATTTAATTTATTTAATGTCTAAAAATTATAAAAAAATACTATGATGTAGGAAATATTTTTATCTTTAAAATGACTATTTATAGTCAAAACTATGACTTGTATAACCCCATGTAAAAATTGTTTTAGTAAAACATTTCATGTTTGTGTCATTTTTTTTACTTTAACATTAAATAAAAGGTATTTATGTCATTTTACAACTAAAGTGGCTCCATGGGGTCCCCAAGTTGACCCATGGATTGTCTTGGTCGGCCATGGCACATCCAATGAGGGTAGGACATGTTTCAAGCTCATCTCATATTATTAAAATATTATTTTTACCTGAAACTACACTAATTACCTCTAATCGCGATTAAGAACTTAAAAGTTACTGTTCACCAAAAAATTATTTTAATCTCATTGAACCAAATCTTACTTCTTAATGACAACCATGTATGTCGGATTTTTAAAAATCAAATCACAGAAGTGCTAATATTTCATTTAAACGAAAAATCAGTTTTTTAACTACCACTTAGTGGTTTCACTATTCATAAAAAATTGAAGTTTTTCAGAACAATGCCAAAATTTCACCCTAAGCTATAATTGATATTAAGAATTAAAAAATGATGTCAATTTTATTAAATTACAAAAATATAAGTTGCATTAATTAATTTTATAATTAATTCCCGCTGTCACAACAAATAGCGTGTTTTTAAGAAACAATTTATATCAAAATATTGACAATTGTTCATGCCCAATTTCAAAGTTAAATTAATTCTAATGACCACCATTGGATAAAATGGTTAAAATATATTCTAATTATACTTTAAAACCACTAAATAATATAATTTATCCCAATGAATTATTTTTATTAAAAAGGTTTTTTTTAAGTATTTATCACTATTCATAAAAAATTGGAAGTTCTCAGAAAGTTACATAAAAGTAAACATAGGATAATTTCGATATTAAGAATACAAAAATGAAGTCCATTTTGAAATATAAAATTTCTATAATTTTAAAAAGTGGTTATTACTATTCACAATGGCTACTTTGATTAGTCGCGGTGTGTTATAACTCGAACTTGCGTACCATGCAAGCTATTGCATTATTAAATGAGAAGTGTATCATGGAAGATCGAGGTGTTACATTCTCCCCTCCTTCAATAAATTGCATCCTCGTAATTTGAAATTTTTCTTTGAAAATAAAAGGTTGAAAATAGAAAATACATTTGTGGAAAACCCACATCGGATATAAAGTTAATAAAAATATATCATTAAAAGAATGAAAGATAAGTACAAAGGTCACTCGAGATAGACCATACAAGGATTCTATGAAAATATGGATATGGAGGAGAAACAAACCATCAAGGTCTGATGGAGAGTTGTAGAAAACAGGATTAGGAGAAATTTTAACTACAAGAAAATCACAAACTTGTGATTGGTTAAACGATCATTGATTCCCCAGTAGGAAAAGTTAACCGACAACGTTTTTGTTTTAAGTTACCTTTTATAAAGTTGAGGAATTTATTTAGGAGATTTACTAAGAACGTAAGGGAATATACATACTTGTTATGTATACTTCCATTTTTAATAAATTTTTTCCACAAACCCATCTTTTACTCCAAAAGGTAATAGAACTCAAAAATATTCTATTTATCCTAATTGTATAAGGTTCCAAATATTAACACATACCATTTAGATTAGTAAAACTATTTTGTAATAACCAGGGACTTCCTGTAGGATACTGGTAGGTAATAAAGTCTTGTCGCACTATGGTTGTGGGGTCAATTCCTACAGCTTTGTCCGACGCGATGGGTTATGCCCCACCCTGCAGGTTGTCCTTTTCCTAAAAATATATTATTATAGTATTCCAAAAATAATCTTCAGAAATGTTTTAACCTTAAACAATACTATTCAAAGTTCAACTTAATCCATCCCAACATTTATAGTTATCCAAAATACCTCTGTCCAAACTTTCTCTAAAAGGTCTCTTAATTCCAAAATCAATTTATCAGATTCCCCAAACAAAGTAAAGTTTCTCTTATTGTCATATACTAAAAATATGATTACCTTCATCATATTAAAACCTTACTGAAACAATAAGTACTGTAGTACAATCCTTATATATATATCACATTATTCTAATAACCAGAATATAATCCATGAGTCCAAAAGCACCAAAACATTAATTATTCCGCTTCAACTATAGTAACAGTATAAGATTGTCCTTAATCCCTTGGCATTTTCTGAGGTAAGTTTCCATGAAACTTAGGACATTCATTTGCATAATTCCCCATTTCTCTACAATTGTAGCATTAAACATTGATAGCCTCTTTCTTTCCCTTACAATCACACGCCTGGTGACCTTTTTCTCCACATTTATAACAAACTCCCATTCCTTTTAGGAAAGTACCAGGGTGATTCTTCCCACAATTATCACATAATGGAAAATCCTTCTTTCCCTTTTTCCCTTTATCCATATCTTGTTCCACCGTTCTCTTCTTCTCTTGCTTTACTTTGTTGTCATAAGACTTAGAGAATTCCTTTTCTGTCTTGATAGCACACGAGACAATATCTTCGTATGATGAGAAGGATTGTGATATTAAAGCTCGACGGAGAAATGGTTTTAACCCATCAATGAAACGATCAATCTTACTCCTTGGGTTACGCATATAATCTGCATCATGCCTCGCTATCCTTGTAAAGTTAGCCTCATAATTTGCGACATTCTCATCCTCCTTCTGCCTCAGACGTAGAAATTGCCTTTCCACATCTTCTCGATGGTCATGAGGAAAGTATTTTTCTAAAAAAATCTCTTTGAACTCCCTCCATTCCATATTCTATATGTCATCATCTTCCTTTGTGTTTTGAATCAGCGACCACCACTGATCAACATCTCCAGTGAGGCGGTAAACTGCCATGATAACCTTCTCCCTTTCGCTACTCCCCAAGGCATGGAATATTTTCTCTAAGGAGTTTATCCATTGCTCAGCTACTAATGGATTTGTACCCCCATTAAATGTTGTCGGTTGTTGCCTCATGAAGTGGTCTAACATTGATCCTCCACTTTGTGGATCAGGGTGATCCATACGAGTAAGGTTATTATTCATAACCTGAGTGAGTTGTCCCAGTATGGTAATAAGTTGATCAGCACCAGTTGTATCTCCAAATCCACAATAATTATCTTGAGTAGGAGGGAAATCCCTACATGGAGTGCGTGCATTGATACGGTTTCCATTCCTTCCACTAGGCGCCATTTCTATACAATGGAATAAACTAGATTATTTTATGAATCAAAATACATAATTCCATACTTATAAAATAATTAACATAAATTGAACTATTTATGGATATAATCCATAAAAATGTTTTCTTTGAGGAAGTATATACTCATAAACCTTTATAGTGGTTTCTAAAAAAATGACAATTATCCTAAACATATCCCCCGGGAGTGTCGTAACCAAGAGTGCAGCAAGGCCCGTTGTCGTGCACTAGTTCTCGTTCGAGTCTAACTCAAAGCGGTGTTTTTGGGTTTTACCCCTAAGTACATCTGTGCCAGATCTACCTCTACCTGCTCGTATCCAGACAGGGATGTATTGCTCGGAAAACTCACAAAATCTCTATAATACCAAAATTCTAGGATGTTTTTCTATACTAATCCTCAAAGTCTATCTTCGGGCAATGTGCTCTAATCAAGGTTTATCTAAATCTAGCTTCCAAGGTTAGTACTAAACTGCCTCTGATACCAACTGTAATGCCCCGACCCCAGCTACCCGGAGTCGGTGAATTACTTCGTAACATTGGCATGATCACAAAAGATCAAGTCTCGAAAGACCGATTAGTTTAGTAGCCTTGGAAACACTAGATACATTCATAAATGTTACATTACATCATAAAGTAAAAAAATACAATAACAAAGTCTCCATAGTCCACAATCATATCCTCTTCTGACTATCCCAGTAGGTCATTCATAAAATACTTCTTCACATCCTGGAAAATATTAAATCATTGAAAGGGGTGAGCTCAGATGCTCAGTAAGGATAACAATATTGCTAAAGCTTTCATAAATAAACATAAACATTTAAGGCAATGTATAACTAAAACAGAATCCTTTTTAACGTGAACATCAACATAATATGGAAAAAGTAAAATGAGATAATTTCATTTACTTCTTCACATGGATATTCTACTGGTCGAATAATCACATGCAATATCAATAACCACTTTCATAATGACGGAATGCATAATGCCAGAATATCATAACCACGTATCCAAGGCCTCGTGCCAAGACCACAAATAAGATTTTGTCAAGGCCTCGTGCCAAGACACTAGTTTGTCTCATGAGACCTGCCGATGCATCTAGGAGCTATAGCGGGCTCCACCCGTCACTTATTAAGTCCAATGCATTCCACATATGAATAGGTTTAAACATATCATAAACCATAACATAATCGTATCACATAAAACATTCATAAAGGAAACATAACATTTCCACATTTCAATCACAAGATTTCAATACAACACATTGATATAATAAAAACTCTTTCAAAACCATTTTCAATACCAAAATAAAAGAATGTTAAAACTTTGTATTTATTTTTCACTAAAAAAAGTGATGGCTTGTAGAGGAAGACAAAACTCAAATAATGGTCACAGCAGCGGAGAAGTCATTGTCACCGCATATGTATGGAAAGAAAAACATTCCCTTTTTTTCGTTTAGTAAAACGCTTTGTATAAAAAAGATTCCTTTTGAATAAACGTAAAAGTCAAAGGGGTTTATACACCGTATAAAAGAAAGTTGTGTATAAAACCAAATATGCCTCAATGAAAGGAGATTGAGACGAAGTCCTTAAAAAGATCATTTTTAAAATAAAATATAGATATTATGTGTATTAACTATAGGTACACATAAATAAAGTAAAAATACAAAATAAGACACAATAATATCATGACATAATTTTAAAGTAGGAGATTAACCCAAAGAATGGATGTTGGGTTAAGAAATTCCCTTACCTTGTGTCCGACTTGACTCAACCGTTCTTTAACCTCCTGAATAATAAACAAGAGTTAATATCTACCTTATTAAGAACCATTTTCAATTTCATTATCCTTTTTATATCACTTATTACTATGTTATGAACGTTATGTAATTATTTAAGTTAATAACGGTCGTTTTGTCGATCTTTGGTACTTGAGTCAACAATAAACTTCTTATAATTACAAGTTGTTCATGTGGTGAAATATCCATTATATCCAGAATTATATTCATGATGTAGGTATCATATAAATCATATATATCCAGTATATACATTCATTCATAATATTACGTAACATTTAGAGGTAAGAAATGAAATGAACCGTTCATGGAGACGGTAAGCCGTACGTACGCATGAACGCTACTTTCATTTCTATTCCGTATTTAATGGAATGAAATCATAATGATATAAATGTATAATATAATTCCAGTATAATATATCATATAATACCATTTAATCCATATTTTATAGATCCCACATATGGTATTAACGATTCAAATCACTTTGAGAGGGCGGTAGTCCGCACCTCCTAAAATGAAAATATCGCTTTTACCCATAATGGAAACCATAAAGGTATTCCATAAATGAAAAATAAAAAATCATAAGGAAAACAAAAACATAATATATATCAAATATAAAAATAGTTTCATCATAATGGCCACCATTAGAGGTGTTATATGAGTGTTGAACAATCATCGTTTCGTGAGGCAAAAATTCGTCATCCACAGAAACAGTATGTTCTTTAACCATTAGATGTAGGTATGTGTAAGTGTAGCTCGAATACTTCTTAAAACAACATCCTAGTATATTGAGGATACTGGTTTTGTTACAAAATAAATGAATAAAAAGTGTTTAGGGGGTTGGAGAAGAAAAATAAAACAAAAAAACATTAGAGAAGACATTACCTTAAAATCAGGTAACTCTTTTTGATTTGAGCCAAAGGCTTCCTTGGGAAGCGTTGTTCCCAAAGTGAGGCTTCTAGGAGTAATAGAGGGATTTTTGGAGAGTATTTGGGCAGAGGTTGGCCGAGCCAAATGGATTGATAGTGTGAATGAGGTGGTAGAGGTGGGGGCCTTTTATAAGTGGAGAGGAGGGGCACTCTTGGAAAGTAAAGAAAAGTCACTTTATTTTAAAATGTTATTCGGATTTAAGAGGTCCCACATTGATATAATTCGAGGATATGGTGATAAGGGTTCTAAATCCACCCATAAAATAGGTTTTTGACATGTGTAGGTCTTAGATATTACATTATCTTTCCATTTTATTTAAATCGTTAAATAATGAGGTCATCGCTGCATCATCATGATGTCATAAATAATTTAATTTATTTAATGTATAAAAATTATAAAAAAAAATACTATGATGTAGGAAATATTTTTATCCTTACAATGACTATTTATATTCAAAACTATGACTTGTATAACCCCATGTAAAAATTGTTTTAGTAAAACATTTCATGTTTGTGTCATTTTTTTTACTTTAACATTAAATAAAAGGTATTTATGTCATTTTCCAACTAAAGTGTCTCCATGGGGTCCCAAAGTTGACCATGGATTTTCTTGGTCGGCCATGGCACATCCAATGATGTTAGGACATGTGTCAAGCTCATCTCATATTATTAAAACATTATTTTTACCTTAAACTACACTAATTACCTCTAATCGCGATTAAGAACTTAAAAGTTACTATTCACCAAAAAATTATTTTAATCTCATTAAACCACATTTTACTTCTTAATGACAACCATGTATGTCAGATTTTTGAAAATAAAATCACAGAAGTGGTAATATTTCATTTAAACGAAAAATCAGTTTTTTAACTACCACTTAGTGGTTTCACTATTCAAAAAAAATTGAAGTTTTTCAGAACAATGCCAAAATTTCACCCTAAGCTATAATTGATATTCCAAATTCTAAAATGATGTCTATTTTATGAAATTAAAAAAATATAACTTTCATTAATTTATTTTATTATTAATTCCTGCTGTCACAACAAATAGCGTGTTTTTAAGAAACAATTTATATCAAAAGATTGACAATTGTTCATGCCCAATTTCAATGTTAAATTAATTATAATGACCACCATTGGATAAAATGGTAAAAATATATTCTAATTATACTTTAAAACCACTAAATAGTATAATTTATCCCAATAAATTATTTTGATTAAAAAAGTTGTTTTAAGTATTTATCACTATTCATAAAAAATTGGAAGTTCTCAGAAAGTTACAAAAAATTAAACTTAGGATAATTTGGATATTATGAATACAAAAATGAAGTCCATTTTGAAATATTAAATTTCTATAATTTAAAAAGGTGGTTATTACTATTCACAATGGTTACTTTGATTAGTCACGGTGTGTTAGAACTCGAACTTGCGTACCATGCAAGCTATTGCATTATTAAATGAGAAGTGTATCATAGAAGCTCAGGGTGTTACCGTATAGAGAGGTCTCCAGCATGCTTTCTGTTCTCAGCTATGACTTAGCACTACTTTTCACCCTCAAAAGGATGGTCAGACAGAGCGAACCATCCAGACACTTGAAGACATGTTACACTTTTGTGTTCATGATTTTGGAGGTTCATGGATGAGGCACTTACCCTTGGTGGAGTTCTCTTACAATAATAGTTTTCACTCCACCATTGGTATAGCACCGTTTGAAGCCTTGTATGTCCGACCTTGCCGTTCTCCATTATGCTGGACTGGGGTCAAAGAGTCATCAATTCTCAGACCGGAACTAGTGTAGAATACAACAGCAATGGCTCAGGTGATTTGTTAGAGGATGAAGGCAGCACAGGATCATAAGAAATCATATTCTGGTCAAAGAATGAGACCCTTAGAGTATGATGTTGGTAATCATGTGTTTTTAAAGGTGACTCCCCATCGTGGGTAGCGAAGGTTTGGTCATGGGAGTAAGCTTTATCCCCTCTTTGTTGGGCCTTTTGAGGTGTTATCTGATGTTGGAGTTGTGGCGTATCGAGTAGCACTTCCCCCTCAGATGAGTCAGATACATGATGTTTTCCATGAATCATAGATTTGTCGTTATCTTCATAAAGAATATCACATCATCGATTGGGGAGAGATCGATTTCTATGATGATGTAACCTTTGAGGAGCGACCTACGGAGATCGAAGACCACAATGAGTAGGTGTTGCATATGAATTCTATTCCTTTAGTTCGTATCTTGTGGAGACACGGTGGCATGTAGGAGAGTACCTGGGAACGTGATACACAGTTACGTGCTCAGTACCCATTATTTTTTTATGCATAACACTTTTCACATACTTTTGTAACTTGTGTGGTTATGAAACTTTCATGTTTATGAGATGTCACCCTTTTTTTCTTTGGTGGCTTGCTCTCTTTTGAGAGGTATCTCTATGGGTGGTTGTTCAAACCCTATTTCGTTTTATCTTTAAGTAGGTTTTGGATTCATGAGGATGATAATGTTTTGATAGATATCTAATGTAATGTACTGGATCTCTTCGGTCAATTCCTTTGTGAAAATGTGGTGCTGGAGGTGTTCTGGGATGTCAAGGTGACTTGGAGGTGCGTTTGGGTGCACCTTTAATGGAAAATTAAGGGTAATAGCATTCGCAAGGGAGGCATAAGGTTTTCCTAAAACATGTGGCCAAACCGTGAAAGGTTGTTGTTAGAGGAAGTGGATAACGCACGGTTAGCGCACGGTTTGTCTAACCATGCAGACTAACCGTGCGAGGATTACTAGCGAGGCAGAAGCTAAAGCACAGTTAGCGCACAGTTTCTTAAACCGTGCAGACTAACCGTGCGAGCAGTTAAAGTTAGATACTAAAATTGTGGATCTGAAATCTTTTGCCTCTAAATGGGTTTTTATGCCCCTAAATGGCCATAAATCTGTATTACACTTCCTTGGAGATAGAAGAACCTCTCCCAAGCATTTTGGAGGCGATCTAGAGGCTTCTCTTCACGGATTGAAGCTGGTTTCGTGAGTTATGTGGTCGTTCTTCCTCGTTGTTGTTGGTTTCTTAGATCTAATTAGATCTATACCTCTTCCTCTCTTGTCTTCTTATATCTATTCCCATTATGGGTAGATATAGGTGTGTGGATGTCGAAAATGATGAGCTTTGGTCTTGGTTGTGCTAGTAGAGGAGATCTAAGGAAGATTCGTGGAGAATTGGTCCGGTCTTCTTGGGCATTCTTCGACAGTTGTGGTTCCCGTTAAAACCATTGAGGTAGGGGATTCGTTGCTTCTCTAATTTTTTATGTACAATCATAGAGTTATCATGATTTTTCCTTTGGATCAAAATGGAATTGACCTAATTAAATACTTTAAACAGATTAAAAAAATTGGTTTGATCGCATGTTGTTGCTTTGTTCCATGATAACGGTTTGCCTCTTGATTTGCTAGATAGTGTGATATATACGACTTGATTGTTAGCAAGTTTCTCATGATGAAATTTTTAAATAATGTAAAGCCAGAATTAATTGATAATTAATTGGATAAAGATAAAGAGGCAGGTAAATGAATCTGGTTTTTGTTGTTGTTGTGGTTGTTGTTCCAAATTGATGTTAATCAAATTGATGTCGATGTATGTGATTAATTCAGTTTGTTGGTAAACCTGAAATCTATTGGTGCTTGTGTATGAAGGCGGGATGCCTTGTGAAAGGGACAAGAGACCAAATTGTTGTGATGTTTACTTTCTATCTTCTTGTGCTATGATGTGATCCTGGATGGATGTTTTGATATGTGGGGGCATTAAGGCTTTGTGGTTATGGCAGTGGGTGATGCCTAGAGTGGCGAGATGCATCAGTTTATGTATATGGGTGTCAAATAGGACACCAGGGATGATGGAATGGGATGGCGTGATTGTTGGATGCTTGGTGCTTTGTTTGGTTATTTATCTGCTTTACTTTTACCCACTGCTCAAGGCGGATGGTCTTACTTAACATTCATTCGAAGGAGGCGAAGACATGCGGGGTATATCACATGCTTTCTGTGTTTAGCCTCTCAAGGGAGAATGGGTCTACGCTCTTGCTATAGGAGGAAAAGACTCAACGGGTAGTACATCTACTCACCGTGTATAGCCCCCTTGTGTTTAATATCATATGATGCTTTTCTACAATTCCTTGGAATATGGGAAGGTAATTATACAATGAATGTTTGAATAAATGATGTTAACCCCTGGGGTTAGAGTTTGTTGGAACTTAATGATGAGGTTGAGAAATTTTGAAGGGATAGAGGTTTTTGGATGTGATGTTAATGGAATTTCGTGTGGAATTGTCCATGGTTAATTAATTTTTGAATAATTAATTAACGTACATTGGAATTGATAAAAAATGGAATGAAGTAATCTAATAAATCCCTTTAAATGGTTGTGTGATTATAGGATACCTAGTCTTAGAAGTGGAAGCCCGGAGTCCGAGAGACGTTAGCTATAGTTGTATCTAAGACTAGGTTATGCCCATATTGTGGTTGTAAGTTATAATATATTCTGTACTTTTTGTGTTTCTATACGCTACTCCACCCTCTCAGTAAGGGAAACTGACACCCTGGGGATTCTAAACCCTAGGGGGGTGTTTTCCCCAACATTTCGATGGGAGGGTGAATGGCTGACTACCCCCTTTAACCCCGCTCTCTTCTCTTGGTAGATACATGTGCCATTAGGCACATCGGTTAGTTACCCCATATATGTGTGTACAGGGCTGTAATGGCTAGTGGTTATTCACACACATATATTTTGGATATAGTATCCTATGGAATACAATAGGAGTAACGTGTATAGGTTGTGATGGCTTGAGGATCCTTACTTGTAGAATGGGCTGTAATGGGTTGAAGTATAATACTCGACGTATGATAAACATTATGCGAGCTTTGGTGGCTCTCGGAAACTACCTGGTTACTTTTGGTTGTGAGGATGGTGTGGTGCTTCGCCTAGGTGTCTACGATAAAGTCTTTTTGGTGCACGAGGTAAAGATTGTAGAGTTTAGCCCAGGTGTATTAGAGAAAGCCTTTGGAGAGATATACACATGACATATGTTATTGGGGAAAAGTGGCAAAATAGTGGGGTAGTAGTAGTGGGGTACCCTTGATATTATTTACTATATGATATATTCTTGTATGTGTTACTTGGTGAGAGTATCCATGGTGAGGTTGGGAACTTAGTATACCTGTTTTGGTGATGTGTTAGTTTCACTTGTTGTTCACTGTGCTTTAGCTTTCTTTCTTTACCATTGCACGAGAGGCTTGGGGAAGGATCCTACTAAGTATAGTTTTATACTAACCCTACGTATATTTAAACTATTTTTCTGGTCACTTTGAGTAGGTTGGATATTAGGCTGTTTACTACTAGCTTGTGGTCGCTGGAGCTATTCGGGATTGTGGTCGCTGGTGTATTTACTTTCTTTTGGATACTTGTAGTTTTCCTTTTTCAGTTGTAGTACTTTTTCATGAAATTACATATGTTCACTTGGGTTTTATTTTACACTTCAGTTCTGGGTTGGAGTTGGTTGGTGTCTATCTTATCTCTCTCTTCTGCATGTGTTTTCTTAGAGGGTAATCCCTCCCATTTGTGTGTTCATTATACCCTCACTGCTAGTCGCCAACCTGGGGCATACTGGAGGCTGGACTCGGGTGTCATTATCTCCCTTCTCACATTTCTAGCCCAGGAGGGGTACACTTTGTGGGGAGGGGGTCATGACAGATGAAAAAAATTTTCAGTCCAGATATCCATAGACTACAATTTAATCATGATGGTTAATAATTATATATATAAATAATACAAAACAAACCTATTATAAATTTTTAATATATTATTATAATGAAGTGATATATGTTCATCGGATTACATGTAAAATAATTTTCATCACATAGATTCCCAACTCATCTCTAGTTACAATCTCCATGATATATTTTTTAAAAATAGTGAAAATACTTGTATGCTAAAAAATTCATCTTCCAATGGAATGTCATAAAAATATAAAAAAAATTACAATATAAGGATAATATATAATGATTAGAAGATGTTTTATCTAAAGTCATAACAACCTATATTTTTTTATCTATATAGTATGTCTTCGCCATTAACTTTTCTATGTAAACAAATAGATAAATATAAACAAAATAATTTCTTAAAAGAAATTAAATATCAATATGAAATACAAGTTATAATATACACATGCAACTATGGTAATTTTTAAAACAATTATAGATAGAAAAACTAAAAAATGGCTGATAATTTGTCCAATTGTACTGACCTTGTATGTAGGAAATGGTATTCTTGCAGATCTATCTATAATTTCCTCTACGGTGACCCAATGATTCTCTATCTCTATATATTGATGATGATTATTATCACACATATAATATATCATCCCATATGAAAAAATATAAATATGTGGATCATCACTATATAACTCAAAATAAATTGTAAGTAATGAAGGAGGAGGTGTATTAGTTAAATAAGTAGGAAATGATGGAGTAGTGGGATCTGTAAGCAGAGGTGGAGTTGGATTAGTAGCCTGATTTTTTTTTTGCATGTTTATAAACATCGACTATACCGAATATTTGATCCTTTCCTCCATCATCTAATGTATATCCCAAACATTAGATTCATAATATTTGGTTATTAATTTATAAACATCCTCCATGAAGAATATTTAAAATGAGGAATCACTTTTTTTTACTAATAAACCTATCAGATATCCTCACACACCACCCAAGTGTTCAGGATTTCATAATTCAGTGAAAAATACCATTAATACCATCATATATGAAGGAATCCTGGGTCCTATCCACCACAAGATATTCCAGTATATAATATTTTAAGAAGTTTTTTATGAGTCAAAATGTATAAATAGTTTATTTATCTAAATAAATAAATAATCTAGAAAACATAAAATCATATCAATTACAAACCTTGACTATTTCTTAAGATATTTTCCTTTTTTCTCATCTGATACCACATCCATTTTAAATGACTATATAGGGGTTAGGGGGGACAACCTCTATGAAACTTGAAGACTAGTGTCTCTATTTTAGAATTATTTAGATATAAATTGTTTTACAATAACTTGTACCCTCCCCAAGATAAATTATGATGGTATATGTTTTTGGGTTGAATATTTTGACGGGAACTACTTAATTGAAATAAATTAAGACTAAATAAATCTTTAATATGATCATTAATTTAAAAAACATTAATGGAAAACGTTTCAATTTCAAAAAACACTTCTTTTTATTTAATTTTAAAAAAACAATCTTCCATGAATATTTTTTTTAGAAATTGTTATATGCTTCCTGGATTTTGATGTCTTATATTCCAAAAAATGAAATCCTATGTGAGGGTTGATTTAAAATCCCTCAATTTCCTACCAGACAATATTGAACATTTCCCCAAACATCCCCCAATATCTAATATATCATATATCATCTAATAATAAGGGGTAAGACCTTTATTAATATAGAAATTTCATGATATGAAAAATAATAATAAATTCACTTACCAAGAATGTGTCACATAATTTATATATTATCATTTTTTCAACCCTTATCCAATCAGTAATCAAAATAATAAATTTTCATTGAGATTGTATTTTAATATATTTATTGAATTGTTTTTAATTTTGAACCATTGGAATATCATTATCATCAAATTTAACTCATATCATCTTCTCCTGAGTATGGGAAAATGATAATTTTGGTAAATGCATCCTACCACATTTACGAAACCTCAAACTCTTTTTCCCCTATGGAAGTATATTAATCATATGTAGAAGAATGAGGAGTCTCATCAATAGGAATATGTGTTTGGTCCACCACAGAGTTATGTTCATAATCCTCTCCAGAAGTATGTGGAGGATCAGATTATTGATCATCGATTATCCTATAAATTAATGCAATAAAAAATTAGTAACCAAATATACAAATAAAACTATTATATACAAAAGTAAATAAAAAATGAAAACTGATAAAACAAAAGTAAACTAAGATAAAAATATTTTTATTCATATTTTTTATTGTTATGTAAAATTTAAAAAGAATTTTTGATATATAAAATTACATAAAAATGAAATAAAAATAGAAAAATGATGTGTGAATAAAAGAAATTAGTATATAAATTTTCAAATCCAACTATTAAAAATAAAAATTAATATATATTGAAAAATGATCCAACAAAAGGTATACTAAAATTAAAAAAATATATTCATATTTGTTAATGTGGAAATACAAATATTAACAACATTAACAATGGATGAAATAAAATTAAATAAATTAATGAAATTTTAAAAAAAGGTTTTTGAATAGTGAAAATCATCAAATATATGACACCATTTTTTAACCAAAAAATTGTTATTTGAATATATGAAAAATAATCCAAAAAAATTAAACTAAATAAAATTTTTTTATTCATATTTGTTAACGTATTTAAGTGAAATAATATAAACATTATTGAGAGATGAAATGGCATAAATGAATTAAAAAAAATCAAAAAATGGCAGGTTAATAGTAAGAATTCTCCATCATATTACTGAATTTTTTATAGAAAATATAATATTATTTGAATATAATATTTTATAAAGAAATTAAATTTATTTATTATATAAAAAATATTTTTCCCAAAATCATTAAATAGATAATCTATGTAAGGGTAAACAAATTATAATAAACTGAAAAAAATTTATAAACCAAAACATTAACATGTTAGTTTTATTATGTGTTTTAATAAGGAAAATAAAACTAGTATATGTAACATTTGATTACATTTAAAAAATTAAACAATACATTAACGTATTTTACCTATAATATTAGGAATTTTCTATAGGTTTGTTTTCCCAAATTAATTCCTCATATTCATTTGGTATAGAAAACGAAATTTCTATGAAATTATCATCGATATTATCTATTAATATTTATATGGAAGTAGAGATATCCCATAAATCAATATCTCCATCATGATTTTAATACCCAACATACTATATTTTCCTTTTAAAATGATAGAACACTACATATCATATTGATCACGAACATGGAATTAATTTGATTGTGTTTCCATGATACGAGGATTAGCTATGTATTCTAAAATATTTGGATTAACAAATTTCATTCCAAATTCATTAGGGTTGATTCTATTGTTACTAATAACCCATTTTTAGGTAAACACAAGAATATAAAATTTAATGTAATCAACCTCCCATATTTCTTCAATAACTCCCTAATATACACATGATACAAAGATTGGGGTTTTTTCTTGGGAACTCAAAAAATGAATGACTTCTATGAACACCAATACTAAACTATTCTGAATTTCATTTCTATTTTACTAATCTTTCATGTGAAATGTATATCCATTAATATCATACCTAGACCATGTTATGAAATATTAACTTGGGATGTCAAATAACCATCTCAGTACTTCTGATGCATTTATCTAACTAGAAAAATATCTTTAAACAATGGGAAAAATCTTTCTTATGCTCATTCAAAATCCAAATAAAATTCTACTTTGGATAATAATTATTTGTCACATTAATATGAATGTAATTTAAGGTTGATAATAATACATGTTATTAAATATGTCTAAATGTGAATTCCTTATGGATTATTCTTGTGATGAGTTTAATTTCATTCCATGGATCCCATTTCCTATATAATTGACTCATTCATTTAGAGATGTTGTAAAACCAATGTGTTGCACTAATGGAAATTATATTGTAATAATTTTTCAACCCCAATAGAAATATACTTTCCAAAAATGGAGGATTCAGGTTCATATGGATTTTTAATACACCCCTTTAATATATTCATATACATCTCAAATGTATACATCCAACATATATATAAAAGTTGTCAAATATTTATTTCTCACACCAAATTAACCATCAAATAAACCTCGATATCAAAAAAAGATAGGGGAAAATACATTTTAAATGTAAAAAAATTGAAAAACCAATTTGTTCTCCAAATTGTTCAAAGTATTCAGAGAAATCACTTTATTACAAATTTAATTGAAAAAATAACACAACTTTAAGATATTAATTTAGGCATGGATGAGTATTATTCCATACTATGTGTATGGTAAGAGCTATTACATTATGACAAGACAATAATGAGATTTAATACTGATCAACTTCAAATAATATGGTGAAACAAAAATTTCTATATTTGATGACTAACCTTTCAGACCTTTAATATCATGAAGGAATTAAAGAATATAATTTTTTCTATATTTGATAAACGATGAAAATCTAGAGTCACATATTTTTTCTATTCTTCATGAGAGGTAGCTCACTCCAATCATATTCTAACTTAGAGTAAGTCTTGTCTTGCAGTTAACCCAACATTATTCTTTCCTTTCTTATTTAAGAATGTTTCAATCAATATGTCAGAAATATTCTTATCCACATGCCCAAAATTAATGTTATATTTGACCTCCTGATATCTCCAATACAGTAGCTTAAAAAAATATTGAACATTTATTTCAAATATATATATCATTTCAATATTATTATGTATTTTCAAATGCACATCAATATTTTTCACCATCTCAAAATATTTATTAGTGGAATTTTTTTAGAGAAATATCAAATACTTATGAGGTATTTATTTACTTTTTTAATATTAGTTAAGAGTTATACATAGTCAAATAACATCGATGAACCATGTATAATGTTTTCTCCCACATTATAGTTGAATGTAGGTAGTTTTTTTGTTCACAATTTGGATAAGAATTATTCCCCCTAACACTGTATCCAAATACATCTCCATGTGATGGGATGTAATTTATAGTGAACATAATAATTTCATGTAATTGAAAATATTCTATTTTATAATAATTATACACCATAATACCTTACTACCATAAAATTATCAAATCATCGATTAATGGTGACATGAAAACAAATATAACATTTATGGGATGTTTTTTCCTAGATATGATTAATCTCAACATGATATTTTTATTTTTTTCATAAAAAATTTCGGAGATAAATTTTAAGTTACAATAAAATAGGCCATGAAAAATTAGTGCTACTAAGGCTTTGATATGGAATCATTCCATCCCACATAGTTCAAGTCTGATATTACAATCACAATTTTGGAATATAGAAAAATTTTGATTTATTTTCTTCCATTGTGGAGAATATTAGTTGAAGGAACTAATTTTATATCTCATATCCACTGATATGAATTCCATATTAAGTTTTTTAGATCATTTAAATTTGAAAATAAATTTGTCCAATGAAGAATTATATGTGGTTATTATAATTCATGTGAAGGAGTCTTTATAACAGATAAATTAGCCTTTGATTTTTCTTTCAAATTATACTGTGGCATCCCACCTTTAGGAAAAAATTATTGAAATTAATATTCCTTCCTATATAGAACACATTCAATTAGGTAGACTTTTATTTTCTTCTATTCCAAATCCACCAGGCATAATATTTTCTTCTCATTATAATTTGAATGTGGAAGTTCATTATATTGAGGAAGTTTTTATTTCGACATTTATACAAACTTTATAAAACTATTATATCTCTATCCATTTTCACATTCATGTGAATAATTTTTAAAACCATCAAAAAATATAAATTCTATAAAACTCAAAAATAATGGTTTTTTGACATCACCATATAGATGCTCAATTATTAGTTCTTTCTTTATTGCCTCTACTTCAATATCATGAATCCTTTGTTCAATTTTATTAATATTATCATCATTGAACCCATTATCATTAATAGATATAAAATTATGACCAGTTTCAGTAGGTCAAATCAAAGGTATGAAACTCAGCTTAAAATAATGACAAATTAAAGGACTTTATCTCTCTAATTTTTCACATGTTCAAATTTTAATGTTTCAGGAATATAAGAAAAACATTTCATTATATGGAATATTTCATTAATAAATTCCCAAAAATCATCGACACCTTAATCGTATTCTTCATTTATTAGGAGTGCAATAGTCCATCTTTGACTTATTATTATCTATAATTTTTTTTAAAATTGAAAATATGTTATTATAATTTTAAATTTACTTCTATAAATAAAATTAAAAATAAAAATAAAAAATTTTCAAAATAAATAAATAAAAAATATTTGATAAATAATATTACATTGAACTTATTTAATTATCACAAATTAATACAAAAATCATAAAAGATAATCTAAAAAAATCATTCATTAATTAAAAAATATCTCAGATGTTTGATTAATAAAAACCCTACATATAAATAGTGTAGATAAAGTGACTTCAATAGAAATTTAGAAAATAAAATAAATTTAAAAATTCCTTGGATGTATATAAAATGAAAAATAAACAAAAACCATAAATTTATATTGGAATCATGATGATTGAGTTGATGACACAAACCAGAAGAAGGTGCAAGTGGTGGCCAACGATGGGTGATAGTCGACAATAGTGATGAAAAAAAAAACGTTAAAGTGACATAAATGAAAAATTGGAACAAGAAAATTATAAATTTCTATTATCAATAAAAATTAAAATAATAAACAAAAACCATAGATTGATATCAAAACTAGGATGATTGCTAATTCGACACTAATGGGAAGAAGTCGCAAGTGGCGGCTGATGGATGATGATGGTGGTGGATACCAAATCAAAGATAATGTGAAATCAACGAAAAATTAGAACCATAAAATTTCATTTAATTCACATAAAAATGAAACTCTAAATACTAAATATAAATTGAAATCTGAATCATAATGAGAGACACCAATAGAAAGTAAAACGAGCGGTTGTTGATGATTGGTGATGGTGGATGATCGTGGGGGATAAAAAAATAAAAGATATTCAATGCCAACGATTTTAAAACGAATATATTTGGGGAATCATATTAAATAATGAATAGATTTGAGGATATATATTGATGAATTAAGGGGTTTAGTTCACCACAAGAGGGAAAAACGAGGGCTATCACATCAAAGAATGAAATAAAGTTGACTCCCCCTGATAAAATATTAAAATTATAATTATTTCCTACATTATTTATTTAAATGAACATGGAAAATATTATTTTCACATTGGTTATTTAATAAATGTAATGGAAAACCATTTTTTAACATTGGTTACTTAATAACCAAATTGGAAAATTTTGGTGTTTTATTTTCCTTATTAGTTTCTAAATAGCCAATATGGAAAACCTTATTTTGACATCTGTTATTGAATAATAGAATTGAAATATATGAATTTTTTATTTAGGTTGATGGTTATAAAAATAACTAGATTGGTAATTTAATTTTTCATGTTGGTTATAGAAAACTAATGTGGACAAAATGTCCTGAAAAAAATTATGTTCTAGTGATGGTTCTATTGGTGGAAATAATAATCATTTTTTTTCAAGAACAAAATTTATTTTCATCCTATTTTCATGCATGTGTTTTTCATTGTTTGGTTTCTGTTACCTCCCTTATTGAATAATAAAGCATCTGCAAAAATATTCATTGGTAATATCGATCTTGTATATTAATTTAGATCATGAGTCTTCTCATCCTTGCCTTTATTTTATTTATGATATTTTAAATAACCTTTATAATATTATAAAATGATTTATTAAAGAAATATTTACCCATTTTTTTACTATTTATCAAATCATTTAAAAATAATATCTCTCTAATTTTTTGGACAATGTAAATTTTGGAATTTTTATAAAACAATGAAAGGAATGTATTATTTTAACATATACAGAATGTAGGGACATTCCTATAATTTTTTCCACCAACTTATTTTAATATTCCTTTATAATTATCCATTATTATTTTTTAAATAATTTTTTTTCTATAAATTTTTTTAGATTTTTATATTTTGAATAATCTATTTCAATGTGAAAATGGTGTTTTCCTAAATATATATTCTATGTAATATTTATAGATATTTTTAACAATGAATAAAACCTTTGATGTCATGGATTTATTCTAAATTATATATATACATCTCAAATGTTTTCCAAGTTACTTATCCCTTACATTTATAGGGTAATACATTCCCCATGTTCATCTTTAAAATTCCGAAACTATGAAATTTCCATTGATTATGATATTTGGAATGACTATGTAACCCATTTTGTTTCTGTGGGTAATTCTTATATTTATTACCTATGATTGATTTTAGTTTTGTGGAACACATAGTCATATACATTTTGTAATGGGTGGAACCAGACATTAGTCCATTCCCCAGGTAAAGATTTAGTCTCATAATACATCATGTTTGGGATTACGGAGTAAACCTAATCCATTTTGGGACATTTTCCACCACGTGATATTTCCAATGAAGTCTTCCTTAACTCTTGTTTATTTCATGTTATATATTTCTACCAAATATCCTATAATTATATAATCTTATGATACCATGTTATTTAAGTTATTTTACGATTTGATTACTCATGTTTCAACTCTTTTATGAAATCATGTTTTACCTTTGAATAACATGTTATGTTTCCTTATCATGTTTATTTATTTATTGGGTTTTATCTCACCCAATTTGTCTATGTATTCCCTAGGTTATCCCATTTAGTTTTTAGAGCCTGAAATTATTTAAGATATCATTAGAGAGATGAAAATAAATAATTTTTATATTAGTCTCAAATTGATGTATTATGTAACTTGACATAAAAAGACAATAGGCATCTCAATCATTGGGGTAATATTAATTTAGTTTTATGAAACAAATAATGTAATGATATGCATAAAATCCATGGATGGATATAGTTAGTGTTAAGGAATCATATATTTCTTTTTGGGTATTATAACATGAATAATTTAGTAGTAATACTCGGGATAAGTATAAGTATAATAATATGTATTGAAAAAAATATCTTATAATTTTGGGGAGATATAGAGAGATTAGGAAACAAGAAATTAAATCGTATTATGGATTCCAAAATTCGATGCAACTCTGGAATAGTTATAACTAAGGGTAATAACTCTAAAATGTTTAGATTAAGACTTAACATAATAATCACTTCATAATAATATTTGTCCATACCACCCACTTGGTTTGACTGTCTTGATATATATGTTTTGGAAATTAAAAAAATTATTACAAACCATTATAAGGACTTGAACATGTTATTGTGTTCGAATACCTAATATGATACATTACAATGCATAACCTAGAAGAGACTCATAAGTCTGGATATAATTATCATTTATAAGTTATTATTTGTGGGTTTATGAGTTTACCTTTACTATGTTAATGAATTTTCATATTGTTTATTTTATTATTTTTAGTTAATGGAGGGAAATAGGAGAAATCATGATAAACAACGATGTGATGGGAAATGTAATGACTTATAAAATGACACAGGAATCCTAATGGGAACAAAAGTTAGATTCCTTTTTATCATTAAAAATAAGATTTATCATATTTTTATAAACAAATGGAATATAATTTAATTTATAAACACATCAATGAAGATAAGGATTACATATTACGAAAGTTAAAGTGTTAAATATGACAAATAAAAAATATTAAAATAAAAAATGTCATAAATATGGGAAGAAGAACCCTGGAAAATATCCAAATGTAACTAAAATATGATTTATGTGTGTAGAGGGATGGAACAATGTTGTTAATTACCGATGAAAAATAAATGAGTCCAATTAACAAGACATAAGGAAATAATGTTCAACCTCAGGAACCATTAACTATTCAACGTCATAGTTATGGGGAACATGACCTATATTCGAGTGAATTCCCTAACAAAATTAATAATTTTATAGGCATTATGTTATGATAATAATTAAAGTTTAATTATTGAAGTTTTTTGGTGTTGTAACTCAATAATTATTCTTCTAAATTATTTTTATCAACTATATTCTGGGTATAATATTTATGAATCTTCAAAAAATTATTCTACAGTTGTTTTTATTTAAGGATTTTTAATAATATGTGGAATGGTAATAATAACATTGAAAAGATATTTAATGGTAATTTGATCTTTTATGTAAAAAAACACAATGATTGGGGAAAATATAATCATTGATATGTTCCTAATGTCAGGGATATTATATTCAATTAAATGTCATTGACTTTTTTTGGAACAAAATGAGATGGATAAAAGAACATAGAGTTTAAAAAACGTTTTTGGATGACTAATGTTATTTTTGAATATTTTCAACAGATTATGGAGAATGTTATAAGATCAAGGTATATTATGAATATGATTATTTCTATTTTCTCCATAATTTTAGAAAAATGGAATCTTGTATGTCATATCACAACCCATCACTTCTAGAAATGCTGAGGTACTTGAATCCATAACTAAATAGTGATAAAGGTGAAATACCTAATAATGGACTACATTATTAAATAGTTAGTATGGAATTTTTTTACTTATATTACTTTGTGGATAATTATTAAGTTTATTTTGGGAATCATATTTTAGGTGCAAATATTTTTTTAATTTTAAATATTGGGAGCTGATTAACTATATTTTGGGAAATACTTCATCATGATTTTTTATATGTAACCCTTAGGTATAAAATTTGTTTTATCTGGAATGATTTTTTTTGTAAAAACACAATTAATTTTTAAATTCTGTTGTTATTTAGGATATAGGATTATTTATTTATGGAATGATTTATGTAGAAATTCAGTTTTAATATTTATATGATTGTGTATAAATTTTTGATCTTATATTACCTTATAGTATCCATTGTCATTTTTGTTTTTATTTAAAGATATTCAGAATATATTTTTATTCTTTTTTTATTTATGTGATGCATTAGAAACATATTTTTGTTCTTCTGGCATGAAAAATTCATCTTAAATAGTTATCATTTGGAGAAAAAAGTGACTGTTGTAAAACATTATTGAAGGATGAAAGTAACCTTTTCATGTAATTATATTTCATTATGTTTTGATTCTATATGGGAAATGGATCCCCTATATTTTGGAATAGAAGATCCAAATAAAAATGTTATTAAGTTTTAATAAATCGATAGTCTCTTCTTTGTAAAAAATATTATAACTTCATTTATTAAATGTAACATCATTTTCAAATCCATGTTATCATTTCCCAAAAACTTTATCATTTTATAGAAACCTATTTTGGAGTTATTTATCATTACATTTATACTCCATGTTTCCCCTTTTTGAGAGGATGTTTTATGAACCCTATTTGGTAGTGGGTTTTACAAAAAGTCATTTACAAATGTCAAACACCTTATTACTGATAAAAAGTTAAAATTAGGAGGATGAAATTTAGTAACACTGAGGGATTTAAAATTAACACTTTGTTTGATATCATATACAATATGAAACAAAAAATATTAAACGAAAATTGAAATACTATTAAAATATTATAATTTTAATACGACATTAATAAATTAGCTATTAAATTGGATTGTATTAATAAGATTAAAATATTTTTAAAATATATATAAATTTACAAATACATATAAATTTATAAATAATTTATTATTACATAATCAATATTTTGTTAATAATGATATTTTATTCTGCATAAAATTCATTTTCTTTAAAATTGATTTCAATTCTTTTTATGAGAAAATAATATAATTAAATTATAGAAATTTTATAAATTTTTTATTAAAAAATTTATATTATTTTTCAATTCACCTTACCAAAATTATCTATGGGTGAACTTTAGGTATTTTTCTGAATTGTTTGATTTTTTTAGTTAATAGTAAAAATCAATGATTTTTCAAATACCATCATTTATGTTCACTAATTAAAGTAATTTAAAAGTTAATTATTATTTATTTTTGGTTTTAAAGTGAAATATATACCATTTTAGTTAGAATAATATAAATACATTCTTTTTAATCATCAATTTTCATGATTTTTTATATGTTTATTTTTATACTTTAGAACATGGATTTCTACCAATTATTTTTAAGTGGATAACGTGTACCCATTTTCATTAATTAACATATCCAAAAGTAAGGAAAATTTTAAAATAAATTAATAAATTATAAAAAAATTATATGAATTTAAATTCATGTAAATGTGATATTTAATCATTGAGTTAATATAATATTATATATTGCTTAAAAAATGTATTTCTTGAAAACCCATTTTTTTACATTTTTTGTTTGTATAATTTTAAATTTAATTAAGAATACTATGTGATTTAAATTTGGTAAAATAATTTCCATAATTTGAGTCATTATAATTAATAGTATTTAATAATTTCAACTTAATTTTTCTCAAAACGAGTAAGAAAAACAATAAAAAATGTAGTTATAATAGTGAAAAAACTAAAATTGTAAAAGTGAGTAACCTTAGAGGTAAATGGAATATAATGTCTAAAACATGTTTATTTTTTATTTTGGAGAGTTTTCTCAACCATATCACCTCTTCAATCCATTATTTATCAATATGGAGTAACATGTCTTGAGGGTGACTTTCAATTAATGATTAGGTTTAAGTATCAACAAAAATGCCACTCCCTCTCACTTAAACATGGTCACCTTCTATAATCTCATTTAAAAACTTCAAAAGCATTTTTGAATGGAATATAACTACCCAAACCCTTTCATTACATCCCACCCCACATAATAGAGTCCTTCTTTTGATCATAAATCAGCTCTAGGGAGGATTTAGGTATAATCTTAATGATGTGTTCTGATGAAGATGTATTTTTCTTAAATTAGAACTTTTTTCATATTTAATATTCCACCTCCTCAAAATCTTATCAAATCCTGATGATATAATAACATCATTTCACCACATATACTAAATTTTTTATAATTTTAATTTCATAAACTATATCAATCTCCTCTCTTGTTAAATGTGTAATTAAATAATCATTCGGGTGTATGAAAAACTACCTGTCGAAAACCGAAGTAATTTGTTTTCAATCATAACCAATAATTACTCTTATGGAAGGTGAATTTAATGTTTATATCTTATATTAATAAAATATTAAACATTTTGGAAAATTAATATATCATATACCTTCTTACCTTTCCATTATGTTTAAAATGATAACATCAATTATGTGTATGGAGGACTACATCCACACGAAGCGATATGATTAGTTTTTTATTTCAAAATCACATGTATTGTAATGAAACAACTAGGGTAAACTTAGAAATCCAAATAAGGTGTCCCATAATTATGGTTATGTGAAATAGGATAGCATAATCAAGTCTCAAATATAGAGAAAATAAGACATACATCAAGAGTACAACATGAATGAAATTGAAATGCACGTGATCCATACAAACCAATTCAAAACAAGTAAACCAAAATGTATAAAAATACTAGAAAAAATACCCATGTGACTAGACATCACCTCTAAACAATTCCAAACCAATGGATTAAAAAATATAATCCATAATGCTACAAGATCTCATTCACTTTACCTAGATGTCACAATACAAGATCGACAACAACTTGAAGGAAAAATTAAGGTGTGAGATGAAATCCCAGTAGGATACCACCATAGTTTCTACAAAAGGTATAACACAAAGAATAAACTAGTACTACATTTTAAAAAAAAAATCATTTTTACTATGACTTTTTAAAAATCCAATCCCTTTTGTAAATCATTTTCCACTAGGTTTTCATAAAATTATTTTATATTCATCAATACAAGAATATGAAAAGTATAAGTTGATACCTAGAAAAACATATCCATACACTATATGGTAAGAATTTAAATAGGAATACATGACATAATACATCATGGCAACCGAAATGATATAACCTTATGTGAAAACATGTTAAGAACAATCCATGATAAAATCCATAATGTGATAAATATAAATAAATGAAAAACTTACCAAATTAAGACCTATCTTGTGTGAAGATATAATATAAATTAATGTTCCTACCTCATGAATTGGTTTATACCAACCAATATCAAGTCATTCCACAATCCGTTGATATCACAAAGTAACCCCTAGTGGCTCTACAAACACTCAGGTCACCTATGTCCCTTTCTTAATGCACCAAGGTTTCCAATGTGCCAAGTTTGTCAAAACCCATTTCAATATAACTCTCAAAATTTATAAAACATTTTTTAATCTAAGACAATGCACAATATTTTTTAAAACCCCATTTCAAAATTTAAAAAAAAACAATTTAGGAAATTATTGAAACACTCAGTGTGAAAAAAGCCAATTTGTAAAGAAAAACACCTACAAAAACATACATATTTAAATGAGATTCCTTTAAAAAATATATCAATTCAAATTAATTAATATCATCAATAAAATTCACAATAATGGTAATGAATTCAGTGAATTACCCCTTTTTATAGAAACATATACCTCACAAATGGAGGTAGAACAGAATCTCATTCGACAATATTGACCAGGTAAGAGTAAATCAGGTCCTCACAATCGTAGATCCACATGAACCAACATCAATTCTCCACCAAATCTATTATTTTCATCATAAATATCCCCTTTAGGTTCCACGAGATAGGAGGATAAGAGATCTTGTGAGGATTTATAATAAAGAGGGTAAAATAGATGAAGAATGTAACATACCATTAAGAGATCGATTGAGAATGGAGTAATTCCACCAAGAATACAAGTGGGCATGCCTCCAAATTACTAGGTAAGGATTAGAATGAGATAATACGAGACTAGGTGGTGTGTAGGATTTAAATTTACCAAGAGAAAAAATATTAAAATCTATATTTTTAACAGTTCAAAAGGGGGTTGCATTATTTCTTATATGAGTCCAAATTATTTAACTAACCTGTGCCATAATTGTACACAATTACTATCCATAATGGTTAGATTTATGGTTTAACATCACATTTAGTTTATCCTTGAAATAATTATGAAAATCCATATATCTAATGTGTGCATATTTTTCATTGGGGGGCTCAGAGTTTCTTTAATAGTGCTCTAACCATGAAAATACCCTATGTTCAAACCCAGATGCATACCACATGGTTACCACATACTTGGAATAATAATGAACCATAACCATGTGCCTTGAAAATTTCCCCAAATTTCTCTATTTTTTAGCCTCCGATCCTCTAAATATTCCCAGACCCCAAAATGGACTAACCAAGGCTCGACAAAGTTGTACTGGTGACCAAGAGGGTGTCACAATTCTCCCCACTATAAGTGCTTTATGTCACAAAAAATACCTCAAGATTACAAGTCTTCAAAAGGATAAGGCCACTTATTCCTCATTAATTAGTCATTCTCCCATGTCTCATGGCTATCCCATCCACACATATATAGTAACTAGACTTAGGGAATCATTTTATCGCATAATACCTGATGATGTGGATCCATAATTTGAATCGGCTACTCAGCAATAGTGGTTTCAGGTTCTAGATCAATATCCTCCCATCCAATCACATGGGAAGGATCATTATGATACATCCTTAGCTAGGAAATATGAATCATGTCATGAATTGATGTTATGTGAGATGATAATTCCAAATGATATGCCACAATTCCATGTCAATCCCTAATCTCAGATGGGTCAATAAACCATAATGAAAACTTACACTACTTACCCAACTCAAAATGTCCCAATAGAGGTTGTAATATGAGAAAAAACAATCACTGATGTAAATATCTAGTTTCTAATAATTACTATTTGCATAGGATTTCATATGGTTTTGTGCTTTGAGTTACCTCATCCAGAAAAACTACAACATTTTTATTTTCTCCTATATTTGACATACCCCAAACAAGAACTACTCTCCCCAATTTTCCCATCACTAGGTATATCTAGATGGATTCCCATTTATCAATTCAAAGCACGCCACATTCATCAAAGACTAATAACTACTTTTATAGGAAAATTCAACTACAGGAAAATTATATTCCCAAGATCAACCAAAATCAAGAACACAACCTCAAAGAATAACCTTAAAAACATAAATTAATCCTTCTGTTTTTCCATCCCATACTTGATGATAATACATGATCAATTTAAATTAATATCCCATCACCTCTTAAAATCTTTCCCAGTATCTGGATGTGATCATTGAGTCCCTATTATAAAAAATCATAGATTGAATACCATAAAGCCTCACAATACCTCTAGCATACAAGTCCCCAATTTGTTCCACCATTTTTATATCCATGATAGGTAGGAAATGTACCAATTTGATGAGTCAGTCAATGATCATAGAAATTGTATCCATTCTACTAGAAGTCCTTTGAAAACCAATTATGATATGTTTAGTTTGTTAACAAGTGATACACCATGAAACAAAAATACAATTAATTATATCATCCCTGGACACCAATATCGACATCTCAAGTCATGATACATCATGGAAGCTATAAAGTGTGTGTAATAACATGAACGGTTTCCATTATCCATCAACTATAGACTTTGTAAAAACATAAAAACCAACCTATGACAAAATCCCAAAGCTCCCCGAGGTTACTGATACCACTCACCTGAGGTCTCCTCACCATAAAGGCTTTTACCAATGCCTTGGAACTCAGTTTTTCACTTTCTCACATTGAACACTCCCATAAAAAGATGAGTTTACATTCATTAAATCCAAAAACACCTATCAACCAACCTCTAACACTACCATGCTTATCTCAAAAAAATTACCATTATAGTCCACTCCTCAACTTATTCGTTCATTGTTTTTGTCATTAATTATTTACTCAACGCATCAAAATAAACATTCCATTTTCTAGGAGTTTAAAAACTCTCAAAATCAATATTATAAAGATACTCCACCAAATGAATTTTTCACAAGTTCAGATCCCTTTAAGTTAAAATATATTATAGGATCTTATGATTAGAAGAAACAGTGAAACACTCCCTAAAGAGATATCGACACCATGTTTTGAGTGAATGGATAAGAACTTCTAACTCAAGATCATGGTTAGGGAAATTCTACTCTTGAGAGAGTAAATAGGGAGATCCATAGGAATCCACCTATTTCCCACGCATTAAGAAACATCCCAAACCCATACCAAAAGCATTATATAAAACATCATAACCCAAACATAGATCTTTATCAATCAAAACTGGTGCTTAAATCAACCTCAACATATGATCCTCCAAATATCTATGTAATTTTTCATTCCATGAAATCATTACACAATTATGTGTAAAAGTTTCCATCAAAGATGTGATCTAGGAGAATTCAAGAACAAACCATTTATAGTAACCAACTAAACCTAAGAATTCTTGGATCTCAAACACATTTCTTGGATGCTCATGGGATATAACTGCCTATATCTTTTCAGAATCCATAGAGATGACCTATATAAAATCACATTCCCAATAAATTTCACTTCCTAGATCAAAAATTCACATTTTAGAATATTACCATATAGACAATATTCCTTCAATGTTTGAATAATGATATCAAAATGATATATATACTCTTACTCAATTTTTGTGTACACCAAAATATCATCCATGAATTGAACACCATACTATTCCAAGAACTAATCAAATATTTGGTTCATCAATGCATAAATACCTCTAAATAATTAGTGAGACCTAATGGAATAAATTGAAACTCGATATTCAAGTACCAGAACCTAAATACTTTCTTAGTTATATCCTTTTACCATACACTCAATTCATGAAACCCTAACTCAAGGCGATTCATTAAAAACCAACATGACCCTATACAGCATTCAAAGAGATCATCAATCCATCGAAAATGATATTTTATCTTAACATTCACCGGATTCAACTTTTTAAAAACCATACAATGTATGGGACTATAATCAAACTTATTAGAAAAGAGAAAACGTGATGCCCTTGATGAAACTATAGGATGAATAAACCCATTATCCTCTAAATTCATCAGAAGGACCTTAATTTCCAGCAACTCAGCATGTTATAATTGGTATTAAATGATAGAAACGAGCATCATGACATGGAACATGTTAATAGTAAACCTGAACTCTCTCTCTCTCTCTGGTGCTAAAAAATCATCAAGAAAGACCATACAGTAGACACTCAACATTAAAGGATGTAGTATTCCCAAAAAGGGTCAATGGATTCAAGAAACACATGTGAATAATGGAATGTGATTACCCCTACATAAGGAACAACATGACACACCCTTCTTGATCTGGAGTCCCACTCACCATAAAAAACTAGGAGTGACTATATCAAAAGATAATAACCAAACCAAATGATGATAACTGTCGATCTGGGCCTTAACACTAATCATCCAATCTATTCCATGTATAACATCATAGATGTCACTGTTAAGAACTGAAAAGTTCAATGTCACATTATAGTTGGCTATCATCATCCAACTTGGGGGACACTTAATGCCTTGGTTGGACCACATTCCCAAAGGCATGGAAATATCCCAAAAAATATGAAATAATATTTCAATTAATCCCAACATATCAAATAACATTAATGATATGAAATAATTATTATCACTCTTATCGATCAAATATAACACCATAAATGATGAAATAAACATTGTACCTCTAACAGTATCTAGCATTGCTCCAGATTCCTATGATATATACTCAATTAATTAAATCCATCTAGTCATAGACACATTAACATCCCCCTTTGACTAAGGATTATAACCACCACCCTTGGAAGAATCGATATGAACCTACGAACACTTGGTGAGAGTGGATCCTACCTTACTGCCTTGGGATATCCTTTCACAAAAATACTTCAGATGGCCCAATAATCAGAAATATGAAAATTATTTTGATTTATTATATAGTTATTATAATTTTGAACATATCTTTCATAGTAATATTCAATAAAATTATTATTTTTATTAATCCCCTAAAACTATTCTTGAATAAAAATATCCATCCTTGCACATTATTTTTTTTAAGAATACACACCCTATCTCACAACCTAACGAACCAACACTCCACCTAAACCTAATTTTATACTTATGTATACCTCATCCAATTATGTTTTATCAACTAACTCCATAATGGTTATAGTGTACACGGAAATCTATATTGACTAAATATCATTCCTTATACCCAACTCAAACCTCCATGACTTTAGGAACTAATTGGTTACTATCTATAGATCCATATTCACCCCTCAACAAAACAAGAGGAATAATCAAGGAAAAAATATCCACATTCTCCAAAGATAGAAACTCTTAAGTATCTTTCATGCATAACATCTGATGGTTCTATGCATAATGGAAGCGTTTGATGGGGAATTATCAATTAAAATTTATTTTAATAATCATTACATGAAACCATGTTCAGGGATATTGATTGTAAAATTTTTAACTAAATTATTTAATATCAGTTTCATCTAGAAATGGGGACTACCTTGTTTGTTTAAGGTTCAAAATTTCCAATCAGTTTCTAATAGGTTTATTCATAGAACCAAAACACCCAATTATTCTATATCCATTTGGACCTACTTTCCAAAGGCAGGTGCTCATTAGTTGTGGACCGATGAGGGTTAAGAATTTGCATTGGTCGAGAGGATTGGAGGTCAGGCTCATCACACATTTTTGGGGGGAATTATTTCCTACTCTGGGACTCTCTTATATATTTAAGTTATGTTCACAAATCCTTATTAATTCACCAAGCATGAAAATTATTTTCCCTTTAGATTTGGAAATCTATGATTGATATGTATGGATTTAGAGAATATTTTATCTGTATTTAAGGTTCTTTATCGATGGAGAATCATCCGTATGTATTAGAGATTCTTAGTCAATGGTATCCTTCAATAGATTATATAGAAATATCATGGTCATTATGATGAACATACTGGTTTTAAATCCACTCATTAGGGCACTTGATGTTTATTATCATTCTTAATGACATGGATTATTTCAGAGTTGGTATTATACCCACAGATGGGATACCAATGCATCCTCATTAAAAAGGAATCAGAACCCATGTAGTTCGATAAAAAGGATATAGTTTTACATCATATGGGATGGAAAATAATTAATGAAAGATGGGATTGAACCTTGTAATGGATTCCTACGTAATCTAATTTTAAATAATAGATCAAAGTCCACATAGTTCAGGGGAATAAATATGGGGTTTATGCTAGGTTAATGGCCCAAAAATAGATTTCTTGATTACCTTTACACTCTAAGATCACGTGAGTCATGCTCGGTGTGAGAAAGAAGAGGTATTAGTAAATCTGATGATTGTGCCACAAAATATGCAGTCACGAGAAATGATGTGGCGATTACGAATGTATGACTTCCCAAATAGATAAAGATCAGGACTTACTTCAGGAAAGAAGCCCAGGAGCAGGGTCCATAAAGGAATTTTTTACTTTATGGAGATATGGAGTTTTAACCTGGGGATTAATCTAAAAGGGGACTCCCAAATTAAATAGGACTTATAACATGGGGGTTACTCTTGATAAAGAGTCCCAAATTAAAGGAATTATGATAGGGGATTATTCCTGAGAATAAGGACCAATTTAAAGGAATTATGATTGGGGATTATTAAAGAGAAGGAGGCCCAGGTTAATGGGACTTGGGGCTTACTCTTGAGGAGGATACCCTAATTAAAGTAATTATGATTGGGGATTATTCCTGAGAAGAAGGCCTAGGTTTAGGGGACCTGGGGCTTACTCCCGAGGAGGATTCCCTAAATAAAGGAATTATGAATGGGGTTTATTCTTGATAAGGAGGCCCAGGTTTAGGGGAAATGGGTCTTACTATTAAAGAGAATTCCCTAATGAAATGAATTATGATTGGGGATTATTCCTGAGAAGGAGGCCCGAATAAAGGGAACATGGGGCTTACTTCTGAGGAGGATTACATAATTAAAGGAATTATGATTGGGGATTATTCCTGTGAAGGAGGCCTAATTTATGGGAACATGGGGCTTACTACTGATGAGGATGCCCTAAATCAAAATATCTTCTCATCTTAAAAGATTAGGTTAGATGGAGGAAACCCTTAACCGTGGTGACATAAATCGTGTATGTCATGAGGTTTTGGGAGAAGTTCTCACAGAATTCATTTCAGATAAGTAATCCAACAAAGGAACTGTGCCATAAATGCCTTTGAAAAGGCGTTTGAGGGATAATATCTTGAAGAGTAGAGGTGAATAGGAGAGAGGAACACAAATGAAGTTGTCACACAAGTCTTGGATTCCCAAGTGTACTTGTGTGGCATGGGTTAACCTGGGCAACAAAGAATATGTATGTTAATACTTGGGAGAGACATAACTCAAGCCTTTAGTATTATCCTAAGATGTTTCCAAAAGGGCGGCACACAAGTTTCATCGAAAGGGTAGGGAGGCGTGCCTGTGTTTCCATTTTTGAGGATGTTTGGATACTTAGGTGTGCAAGTGTTTATGAATTCAAAACACCTATACCTTATACTACTCCTTCAATTCTTCAATTCTTGGTAAAAAGTTACCATAGAAGATTTCAGAAGAGTTGAGTTGGAGACTTGGGAAACCAAAGATTGAATTTGACTTTTGGAAAATCCGTCCTTGAAATAGGGGCCCACAGGGGATATTTTTATGCCACCTTTCACCTTGGGAGAAAAACCAAATAGGGTGTGTATGTGATCTGCGCGATCCATAGGCGACACACAAGGGAATTGTGCGGCATGCAGGAAACTTGCGCGCCTCACTCCAAATGGGCTCCTAGTCCGTCCTTCGTCATTTTTTTTGATTTTCTTTAAAGGGTTACCCTCTTTGTGCTTATGGTATTCCTCTTTTCCATTCGTTGGACTCTGTGATGGAATGGAGCGTCAACAAAAGTCCCCCATCATAGTTGGATCCGAAAAGGAAAGAGGTTCCGACTCTGAGGTAAATCCAGAGAAATCAAGGGTATGTGGAATGCAAGTTCGGCGCGTAGATGTTGGGGCACATATGTATGGAATGCAGGTGGTCTGGATCGCCTATATATATAGGCTCACTCCTGCCCAAAATCACTTGGCTTCTAGTAACATGATCTCTCATTGGGCAGGTGCTTCTGTCCTCCGTTAATCACCCTTCTGGATTTTGTCTCACTTCTATAGAAGGTATTTGACTTGCACACCATGACTAGGGTGATAGAACTTTCTTGACTAGTTTGACTTGCGTGACTTAATGTCTTTTCCATTTTTTTGATCATACTTCATCAAAATTTCACAAAACAAACTTTCTTAAAAGGTGATTGTTTGAACTTTGTGTAGATTCAATGGATCCTAGACAAATTTGATCAGCTGATGAGTTGGCCAGCAAGAGAATAGATGACATGATGAACATCGCAGGCCATGACTATTATGTTATCTGTGATAGCACTCTTATGGATTTGGCTAAGTACTTGAAGAAATATCATTCCAATTTCCCATAGAGAATCTACTTCCCTTTGCATATCCATGGTCATATGCAAGGAGTTAACATTCCAAAAGAAAAGAATTATATCCCTCATTCTAGGTTCCAAACCTACAATAACAAATTCTCTTTGGAAAATGTCTCAGTTATAGGATCATTTTCCAATTCTAGGATCGTGGAGAAGGAATACATAATGCATCATAGACCATGTGCTCTAGATCTGAAACCTCACATGCCTGAGCTAGAACCACATTACTATCCCTATATTTTCTGAAATTCATAGATGGACCAATCTAATGGTTGGAAGAAAATTTGGGATTTCTATCATGGACGAGGTGTTAAGCTGACTTGGATGTGGGAATATTGGGTACGACAAACCTATGCAGAGTTTGTCAATGATCTGAAGGGAGCTGAAATATATGAAGCTGTCTGGACTGGGCAGACATATGTCTATAGGAATGACAATTTCTTACCGGAGATAATCTGCCGTTGGATCCCAGAAATGAATTCATTCCATATAACTCATGGGGAAGTATGCATTAGTTTTTTGGACATATACAGGATTTTAGGGGCTCCAATTTTGGGAGATATGTATGATGAATTCACCCCCAAGCTGACCTGGAATGATTCGGAGAAGACTCTGGCTTTGGCTCGAGATTTAATGAAACTTCTCTACAAGATTAAGAATACCACCACCATGAAAACCCACTCTAGAAAAGATATCCATCCATAGAAGTGGATGAACATGTTTATGATTAAGAAGAGAGAGGAGGTACCTTCCTTCACTCATCAAACTAGTTTCCCTAAAGAAGCAAAGAGGGGTGCTCCGGGCACATTTTGTCCAACTCTGGAAGCAGGAGAGTTTGATAGGTGGGGGTATGAAGTGAACAAAAAAATTCCAGCGAAGTACCATCTGAAAGTCTTTTTGGCATTATGGATCAGTGTTTACCTTTTACCAGTTCGAGATTCGAAAGGAGGTGTGAGGTTGAGGACCTTTGTCGTTGCAGCCAAGATGGCTGAAACGAAGATGGTTGGGTTGGACACCCCATTTTGGGCAAAGATTCTTAAGAGCATACTTCATGTTTATATGGGTAAGTCTCCTCTAAGAATAGTGGGACCATTCCATGTTTTCTGGGGTTGGATCGCAACCCATATCAAGACGTATGCTGTACAAAGTGGGGTACATGTTCCTCGGAATTCTTTCTGGCCGTCTGTTCAGGCCTTTTTGGGAATTTCTCTCTTATCCCGCAATTCTTATGATATCAAAATAGGGCAGATCATGTTCTAGGAGTTTCACTTATTTCTTTATGGAAATTCTCCAACAGGGAGATTTGTGGATGATGGAACAACCATCCTGAAGTTAAGGGAATATATGCTGGCATGTATAGATGGTACACTAGACACGAGGATTGACAGAAAGATTATATGCGAGGCCTATGCTCAATACATATTCACACGTCAATTTAAATGTATGCAGAAAATTACTGTATCCCCTATGGTTCATGTCTGGTTAGAGCAGCATTCGATGGTTGCTCGTCAAATATTGTTGCTGACATCTATGGAGAAGACTGGGGAGGTATTTGATCTACCAGCTGTTGAAGCGGCATGTCGATTGAATACATGGTATGCTGAGAGCTGGGTAACATCATACCCTGAAAGGGGTACTAAATCACATGGTCCCTCTGGTAGGGATAATGAAGAGAACCATTAGGAAAGAGGATTTTAATTTGGAAGGTGAGTCTTCCTCACGCGGAGATGATTCACCAGATTCCCAGGATGGGGGTAATGAAGCTCAAAATGCGTCAAATCATCCTTATGATAGATATAATCCACCTTCCAGAGTCAAGGGACCTACTCTATCGACACCTGGTGAGTTATATCATTGTGATAATTTAGTCGCCATTATTTTAAAGATCAAAAAGTTTCATTCTCTTATCCTGTATCTATGATTGCAGGAGCTATGAAGATGTTGAAGTCCCAGATTGTAGGACCCTCCTCATGGCCTTTTTGGTGAACATTCTGAATATTTACGACCAGAGGCTATCCGGACATGGATGAGTTTATATTGTGATGATGAAATCGCTAGGATGGACTTATGCGAGGGGTTGCATATCCCTAGAGTGGGGAATCTCTGGGCTTCCTCTGACATCTATTTTGAGGACAACCCTAATGAAGTGAGGGATTACATAAAAGAGCTAGAAATGCTCATATATTCCATCGATGAGTCAGTTCCTACCACCAAGCGGGTGAGGGAAATGATGGACTGTTGTACCACTGAGGGGATTGGTCCTTCATTAGACGAAGAATGGTGCGATTACGTGGATCCTGAAGATGTAAGTTTCATTTTTCACATATTTTTATTTTCATTGCAATATAAATTTAGTAAAATATTTGTTTTTCAAATAAATAATATTTTTCATCCTGCAACTTGAAAAGGAAAGAACCACTAATATCCCTTCATTGCAGTATATCCCTGGTGGCACTGCTCTGGGAGCCACTAAATCTCCTCGTGAGTCGAGAAAAGTATCTCCAGGCCAGCAAGTCATGGATGAGGAGTTAGAAAGGGCGTTATTGTCACTAAAACCTGTTTTCGGAGATGATAATGCTATTCCACCCAAAAAGGCCAAGAAGACAAGGCATCGAAGAAAGAAGATCATAGTCAAACGCTTCATCCGTAGTGGTATGTCTTTGTGGTAGTCCTGAATCTTAACTTATGAAAAAGTGCGCAAACATATTGAGATTATAGAGGCTTCTTCATTTTCCCCTTTACGGAAAAGGACTGACCATCATCAGAGTAATACAGAGGGTGCTGTAAAAAGGCAGCATGTTCCTGCTAAAACAGCTGTTCCTGAAGAAATACTGAGAGCAGATGAGCTGACGTTTGTTCCCAACACCGCTTCTATTTCTGATGCCAGGAGAGAAAAGGATTCTAGTAAATTAATAATACCTCATAGAACCTCAAATGAGACAAAAATTGACATCCATTCTGTGATGGTTTAGGTTCAACACATGCACCGGAACATTTGACAATCACCGTAGATGACCCCACAACTATCTTTGAAGAAGCTATCCGGGGTCAGATATTGCTAGATGAAAGTCACAAAGAAGACATGTCGAGTGCCCCCACTGGTGAGACTAACCTCGGATCTTGGAAATCATTGGATAAAATGTTTAATCATTGCATGTCCTTCGAAGAAATTTTATAACATTTTAAATTACCAAGTGATTTAGAAGATTTTGGAGATCCAGTTATAGAATCAACTGGATGTGAGTTTCATCATTTGTCCTGTTAATATTCTCATGATTACACTTCTAACCATGTTTGGTTAAAAAATGTATAGTTACATATAAAGATACTATTTAACCAACAATTCATGAAAGGGGTGTAGACATTGATGTCAACTTATTATTGTAGAAATGTTGGATCTGGTAGAACATAACACGGTAGATCCTCCTGAAATCCATCCTGAAAATCATGTTGAAGCTAGGAAATATGGGGAGGAATCTTCACAAGTTGGTGAGCTACAGTTAGGTAAAAGATGATGATATTTGTGTCTTACTTATCCTGAAATAAAATCAATCAACTTTTACTATTCTTTGAAACTAACCATACTTTCAATTGACCAAATAGGGCTTTCAACTTCAATGGCTAGATCTAGAGGTTAACCCTCAGCCTCAGCCCAAATAGTAGCATAAAGTGAAGTAACCAGGGTGAGGGAAGGAGCAGAACATGGAACATCCTTAAGTTCATTAATCCCAAACTATGTTCCTCCCTATGACTGTGATGCCAAATCAGACCCAGAGGTGAAAAGGCACTCCAATTATCACGTCGCAAGGCATGAAAAATATCTGGAAGATAATAATTGAGGTTCCTCTTGAAGAGGTGCAGTCAAAAATTCCAATATATTCATCCCTATTCATCATGTTGGGACTTAGATGTTTTGGATATTAATAAATCCATGTCGTAGTGAAACAAGTCATTCGAAGGAGGGATCAATAACAAAGGTGTCGTCAAGACCTGATTAGAGCAAGATTGCTGACCAATATTAGTGAATTTCAGGCAGCAGTGTCCCAAGATGAGGCTGATCATGCTACAAAGATGAAGGAGTTGAAGTAAAATATCACGAAGAAGATTTTCTAGCACTTACACCTTCAGAAATAGATATATTCTGTTACTGGGGAGCTTGACCAACTTCATAATTTGGTGGAAGAAGTCCTAGAGGATGGTATAAAACCCATCAAAGATGCCAAAGAAGCACTTCGTCGAGATGAAGAGAGTGAAGTTGGTCGCGTAAATGAACTTCAACTGGGCGCTGATGAAGCTCGGGATTCTGTGAAACAGATGAGAAATCACGTTGAAAGTCTTCTGTAATTTCTGAAAAAAGAGAAGAGACTCCAGTCTCTAGATGTTCTTCTAATCTTGTTCATCAATGAAAAGCAATTCATCTTCAACCATATGTACCTTCATTTTAATTATAATTACTCCTTCTTTCCTAAGTCAATGGGCCTAGTAAACATAGTTTTATTTTTACTAGGGTTATATAAACAACCCCACAAACATTATCTTATAATTTCTCAATATTACCATATCATACAAAATGTATGATTAGTGAGATGGGACTCGAATTTTGTTCAGAGTACCCTTTAAAGGTTCCCAATTTAATGAGTACCATGTCTTTTGTTATTGGAAGTTTAAAGTCATGCATGTTGGACTATAAAAAGGATAATATTTATGGTCAAATAACTTTGACCGAATGGAATATATTGACTCAATTATTGATAATTTGTTTGGAAACATATTACCATATTCATGTATGGAGGGGGAAAATTGTAAAATGTGACATGGGAAATTTTGAATCTAAGGAATAACATTGGAAGAGAACTAAAAGGAATTAAAGTAAGAATTTTCTATGAATGAAGTTACCAATACTTGACAAACCCAATATGAGGGAGAAATTATGTAGGTCCAACTAGGGCATATACTTCATAGTCAAGTAGTAGTATCCTTTGGCTGACAAGTCCGTTATGTAGACAACTTATGTAAGGCCACCTAAGGGCACATGCTGCATAGTCGGGAAAGAGAACACTCAGAAATTTTACTTTCTATTGTTAAAATCTGAATAATGTTTTTTGGAGATTCAAATTTCCCAAAGCATAGAGTCTGCATTATGGAGAAAGGTACTTGAATATGGAAAGGATATTTCCAATCAGAATTGTCAATGAATTAGAGTAATGTGACTTCTACGAGGGTCTGACCCAAACATAGGAATAAAGTTATCTATGGTTTTAAATCATATGACTAAAACTAGAGATTGAAACATTATACAACATATGGTCAAGTGGACCAAGGTTATTTCATATTACTCTAAAAATATGGAGAAGTAGGAAAATGTAAACCATAGACTTGAATACTTTTAGATCATGAAAAAGTGTATCGAACAAATATGTTAAGGATGTAGGTTTTTTTTCAGATATCTACATATCTCCATTAATACAAATAGGGACAAAAGAGTCTTCTCCTAAGAATGAAGTTACCATTACATGAAAAACCCATTATGGAGGTTGAATTTTACATGACCAACTAGGGCGTAAGCTGCATAGTTAAATAGTAGCATCTTTTGGCTGATAGGTCCGTTATGTAGACAACTTATGCAAGGCCACCTAATGGAATGTGCTGCCTAGTCAGGCCGAAGAACTCTCAGGTATCAAACATTTTCTGACCAGAAGTCAAGAAAAGGGTTATGGAGGCCATGAATATTATTGGTATAATGTTGTGTCTGAGTCCGGACTTGAGATTCTTGATGTCACTATTTATCTTATTAGGATGATAATCAAGCCACACATAGTTCGTTAAATACAGTTTAACATCATGCAGGATGAGAGCATGGAAGATCTTAGTTTAGGGTCATAGAGCTCAGACCGTAGTGAGTGAGACACATCATGAATTTGTTATAAACCTGATGTGTATGAAGACTATGGTGTTCCATATCACACCATGTGCTCATAGAGGGAATTTTCAGTCAAGGGACCGAAAGTGGAGTCTGGGGTTAGGCCCAATGGATCAGGGCTGGACTCATGGAATGCTCGAGCATTTTTATGTATCCCATGAGGATGGGAATCAAGCTGCACGTAGTTCATGAAATACCATTTGTACAGATTTGGCTCGTACATATGAGGGGTAAAGAGGACATTATTGCATTTATGGCTGGACCCAAGATTAAAGACTTTGGTTTCACTACGTATCTCATAACAATGAGAATCAAGACATACGTAGTGCTTGAAATATGACATTATTGGAGACCATGTCAATGATGATTCCTCTTGAGTGAGGGTATCTGTGATTGTTGTAGTTTATTTGTCATACAATAAAAAAGTGAAAATATTTTAAGTTCATATGAATAGACCTGTGCTGTTCAGTTTAATGTCTTGCAGAAAGGACAATGTGAGACTGTATAGTTTAACATCATATAGGCAGGACAATAGGACGTACACAGTTTAACATCATGTAGGACGAATGTGAACCGATATGAATAAGACAGTTGATGGGGGATTCACGAATCAACATCGTATGAGATGGAGGTGAATCAATGTGAAGAAAGTGGTTTGGGGATTGAACCTTAGGAGGTTGCCTATGCACCCGACCTAGTAGGCAAGGATCAAAGTCTGGGTAGTTTAATTTAGAGGGATTTGGCAATTGGGGTTTACTTGAGGACAACGACTTGAAGTTGATGTTGAGAATTAAGCATGGATAGAGGCCTAGAGAAGATGTCATGGTCGAAGATTACTCTAAGCTCATGTGTGTCATGCTCGGTGTGAGAAAAAGAGGAAGCAACAGACCTGACGATCGTTCTGCGAAAGATGCGACTACAAAGGATGGTGGGGGGCTTATGCATGGTTAATTTTCCAGGGCACGCATGGAATCAGTGTTTAATAGACAATTGCACATGCGAAGATCACAGTTTAATGTTATGTTTCACATACATGAGGTGCCTGGCATTTTAACATCCTGTAGCTCAGACGATGCACAATTTAACGTCATATTGGACGATAGAGGGGACAGAGTTTAACGTCATGTTGGATGATAGAGGCACACAGTTTATGGTGATGTTGGATGATAGAGGGGCAGATTTTAATGTCATGTTGGATGATATAGGGACACAATTTATTGTCATGTTGGACGATAGTGGGGGCTATGCATTTTAATGTCCTATAGCAAGGAAAATGGGTGTATTTGTGTTACACAAAATACTTCTTCAAGAATCTTGCATTGGTTGGAGTTGTAATAAGTTCTCCATCCATTGAGATTAAAGAATAAGATCTATTAGAGTAGACCCTATGTATTGAGTAAGGTCCATCCCACTTTGGCTCAAGCTTTGCAAGATTCTTTCCCGGTATCATTAGGGTTATAATGACCAATATCAATTCTCCTTGAATGAATGAATGAAGATGAACATTTTTATTGAAACTCATGCTATTAAATTATGATAGACTTCTAAATGGTGCAGTGTGCACAATCTTTTTTCATCTAGTCATTCCAATTCATCCAATCGCTTATGAGATTCTTCATCTATAGATAACTGATCACAAATGGTGACTCTAGGTGAAGGTAATTGGACTTCAATAGGAAATAATGATTCCATTCCGTATACCAATGAATATAGAGTTGATCATGTAGTAGTGCAGGTGTTAGTTCGACAAGACCACCGAGCATGAAAAGGTTTATCAGGCCATGACATCATATCTTTATCCACCATCTTATTAGGTATGTTTGAAAGAGTCTTATTGAAAGCCTCTACTTGAACATTGGATGATGCATGATACCTAGATGACTAGTTGGATCTGATATTGTATTCTTGATACAATTTTCTTACCACAGATGAACAAAAGTTGGTCCCATTATCCGTCAATATGTAATGAGGAACAAGAAATCTGGTAATGATGTTGGAATTGAAAAATCTGAACATGATTTTATTGCTAACTTCTTTGAGAGGTATTTCCTCTTAACATTAGGAAACGAAGTCAGTAGCAGTAAGAATATACTCAAACTACTTAGCTGTAGCCAAAGGATAAGGTCATACTACATCCATTCCCCATGTAGCAAACATCCAGAAGTATTTAGTCATATGAACCAACTACGGTGTTTGATGAATTATGTTTTCACAGAAATGTAAATAATGTCACTTCTTAGTGAAATAAACACAATCTTGCATCATTGAAGGCCTGAAGTATCCATGTATTCGAATTTGACCAGAAAGCCTATGTCTAGACTGGTGGGCACAAAAAAATCTTGCATTTACTTCATTCATGACAGCCATTGTCTCTTCACCATCAATACATCTGAAGATAATTATACCAAAACCTCACATATAGATAATTTTTTTGGTGATTTGGTCCATAATAAAGAGTAAAATTGACCAAACGTCACCGAACTCATTCTTTCGTGACTCTATCAGGGGGGGGTGTTCCATTTTGAAGGTATTCCCTAATAGGTGTCATCCATCCTGTAGTAGGATCATATGGTTCAGAAATGGGACTCATTTCATTCATTTCTTCTATTCTGATCTGAACAAAAGGTGAAACTATACAAAATTGGGAAATATTGATGACTGTTTTATCCCAATTTGGATCTTCCAGGGTTGTGGCTAAATTAGCCAGTGCACCAGCTAGGGAATTTTTTGATCGTGGGACATAAGAAAATGTCAGTTCTAAGAGAAATTTCCCCATTAACTCTCTGACGTAATCACACAAAGGGATTAACTCTTCTTTTCTAATGGCATAATCCCCATTGATTTTTTTGATTACAAAATATGAATCAGCTTTTACATTCATGTGATTCACATGTGCCTGTAGCGCCAATTCCAAGCCTGCGACGAGAGCTTGATATTCAGATTCATTATTTGTACCCCCTTCCAACAATAAGAAAGAATATGGTAGCACTTCCTTTTCTGGGGTAATAAGCATGATTCCTAACCCAAATTTTTTGAATTTAGGATCTTCCATTTTCTTTCCTGTTGGACTTCAAGAGGCACCATCAAAGTACATTTCCCTTGTTTGAGGATTATCTTGAATTGAGAATACTTCCTCATCAGAAAGTTAATTATTTAAAGATAGATCTTCTTTAGATGGGAGTTCAACAAGGAAATCGGCCAGATCTTGGCCCTTTATTGGCTTTTGAGACACATATTGGATATCAAACTACTTCCAAATAACTGCCCACTTTTCTAGACGTCCTGTAAGCATTGGAAGACTAAGGATTAATTTGAGTGGGTTATTGTGATATACCAATTAGACCTTAGGATGTTACAGGTAGTGTCTCAATTTCTGAACTTCGAAGATTAATGCTAGGAACCACCTTTCAATACTTGAATATCGATTTTATGCCTTATGAATAGTCCGACTGAGATAATAAAGGCTGTTTTCATACACACCATCATTCTTTTTGGCAAGGAAGGCACCCACTGATCACTCTAAAGCTGTCACATAGAGAATAAGTTGTCTTCCTTAAACAGGTGGCATTAATACTGGTGGACTCAAGAGATATTTCATGGGGATAACGAATACATTATGACATTCTTCAGTCCACTGGTTGGTGACTCCGTTATTTATTAATCTGGTGAAGGGTAAACACTTTCCTGCCAAATTGGCAACAAAACACCGAATATAGGACTAGTTTCTTTTAAGTCCTCTTAAATATGTAAAATTTCTAGGAGGTGACATGTAAAGGATTGATTTTTTCTTCTCAGGATTATCTTCTATACCATGATGGCGTACAAACAATCTGATAAATTTTCCTAAGGTTACCCCGAAAGAACATTTCAAGGGGTTCATCTTCAAATTGTGTTGTCATGTTTTGTTGAATATGATTTCTAGATCGACCATGTGATTAGAACGTTGTCTGGATTTAAACACCAAATCATCCACATGTAACACCTCGAGATTTTATGAAAAATATTCCTTTTAATTTCATGATTTATTGGGTTGTACGCTACACTAAAAGTAGGTTTCACTACACGCATCCCCGAGTTGGCTTGCATTACATGCAATCACGACCTTCCACGATAGCGTATGTTGTACGCAATACCGAGTTTCACTAAACAACGATATGTTATATAAACTAGCCATTACGAATAGTAATACCCACTTTTTGAAATTTTATTATTCAAAATGGACCTCATATTTGGATTTTTAATATCAAAATTAGAATGGGGTTAAATTTTGGTATTTTTCTGAAAACTTTCAATTTTTGATGAATAGTGAAAACACTCGGTTACTATTTAAAAACAGACTTTTTATTTAAATAATTTTTTATTTTATTTAAATTTATTTTAGGTAAAAATTTATACATAATAACTATATAAGTTTAATGTAATTCATTTGAGTCATTTTATAATAATTTTCGATATATAAAAATTTTATTGAAGTTTTCACCGTCTTATACCTACCTCCCAAGAGCTTTTTGCAAACTTACATAAAACATAATTTTGTCGCTTCTGTGAGTGGAATTTCAAAAATCCGACAGACACGGTTAATATAAAGGACTAAAATGTGGTTCAATGAGATGAAAATAATTTTTGTGAATAGTATCTTTTTACTTTTATTTACCACGGTTTAAAGTAAATAGTGTAATTAAGAGTAAAAAACTGTATTATTATTACCCTAACACATGTAATAATTCTATTGGATATGTTTAATTTGATAAAAAAAACCTTAGGAATAAAATATTTCCATTTTGGTCCACTTGTATTAGATTAGGACCTTTATTATTAATTTATTTAAAGAAGGGTTAAAATAGGTAAAATCAAAGTATAATAACTGAATCATTTTTAATATTGGGATATACATAAGATAAATTTGACTATAAATATTCATTATAAATATAAATAGATTTCCTAAAGAATGGTATTTTATTTATAATTTTTAGACATTATATAATTTAATTTATTTATGACACAATGATGATGCAGTAATTATCTTATTAATGAAATATTAACATAATTGATGTTATAAATACCCAAATAAATGTAATTTGAGACTTTTTATGAATTAAAATAATTTTATAGGTTAATATGACATGTTAGTATTGATTTAATTAAATTTTTTAGAAATAATCACGTTGTTATGATTTTCAAAAAAATCAATTACCAAATAGTGTCAACATTGACATAAAATTGTTTTTAAAACAAATATTATATTATTAATTAATATTTTATTCCTAAAAATATAAGGTTCGGACACGATACGTAGATAATGATAGGTGTATCATTAATCGACAACTTTGGGGTCTCTTGGATGTATATGGTATGTTTATTAACTATATAATACAAAAATACAAAGTGACATGGTACATGTCAATCTAATTAACTAAGAGTTAAAACTAAAAGATAAGGTTTATATAATGACCCAAACCTGTCTAAATTCTATTTGTTGAAATGATTTCGACCCATACCTAACTTATATTTGAAATAAATCAATTTGGAGATATTAAAAACCGAATATGACTTTATAATAAAATAATATTTTATGTTTTTCCAAAGGTGCCCCTCTCGTCCCTTATAAAAAGGGCACCCCTTCCATCTTATATTCACACCATTTTGAGCATTTAATCTCGTCCAAAACCTGCCAATTTCTCTTCTAAACTTCCCTAGAAACATTATTGAGGTTCTGGTCTTCTCAAAATACCAACTCTACTTCCTTAAGAGGAAGCTAAAAGGAGGTGCGTCGAAGAAGAGGTAATCTCTTCTCCCAATTCTCTCAAGTTTCTTTCTTCTTCTACTTCCTCTTCGTTAGTTGTTACATTATAAAGTAATAACATAATTATTATATATATACTGATATGTTATTAAAAATATTACACAAACCTATTTCACATTCTATCCATCCTACGGAAAACGAAATCATCGCGCGTGCGTATGTACGGAATACCGTCTCTACGCTGTGGTGTAATCTGTTTTTGACCCCAACCATACTTGGATGGGTATAATGGTCTAAATAAATAACTATATATTATTATTTTAAAGATATATTGATTCTGAAATATTATACATACACTTCAATACAATTTCACGATCTTGGGAATGGTATCATTGCTTGTGTGTACGTACGGACTACCGTATCCACAACACGATGTGATTCATTCTCCATGTTAACCATTCATGAATGATTATAAAGTATATATAAAAAGTAATCATGAAATATATTACATAATAACGATGATTGATTTATGTGTATATATATATGTGTGTCATCTACTTAATTCCATTCAATTAAATATGGAAATGAAAACAGCGTTCATGCGTACGTACGACCTACCGTCTCCATGAACGGTGTATTTCATTCCATTTATTGATCCATCATATATATATATATATGTATATTCTGAATATATATTATATATAAATCATGTTTTACGTTCTGGAATCAAGTAAATCAAGATATAAGTAATAATATCAAGAACAACAAGTCGAAACACATTCAATAAATGAAACGATTTTACCCAAATATCTGCTTTTTCAGCGAATTTACAAAAGAACAGGTAATATAAAGTCATAAGTAAACTATATATGATATCATAACAATGAATATGATTCTTTAATAAGTTAATGACATTATTTAAAACATTATACAGGAGGTTTGGATACATAAGAAGCATATCAGACATAATTTAAGGGATAACTTTTCCAATCTCGCTCTTATCCGAGATTGTTTATTCATAAGTATTTAGTAGGGTTTTGGTTATCATCCATGTCCATGTTTTCTAAACTTTTTTTCTTGTATGTTTAATTGAATTTTTACCCATTTTTTAATTTTACCACATGTTATGAAAGGAATCTTACTTCTGTTTACCACATGAGAAACTTTTTGACTTTTCCGACAAAAGTACGAGGAGAATTTTTTTAACTTATACGGCATGAACAGATTTTTACGGTTTCATATCACCTAATTTTCAAGAATCTTCCTCTACAAGGTTTCATGGTTATAAAATCCTTTTCTTTTAAAATTGTGTGGCATTTTTATGATATTTTCATCAAGATTTTATTTCAAGTGTTTTATCAAAACCATTTTCCATCTAAGATGACATTATTTTGCATGTTTATGTTTCAAGTATAATATCTCTATGATTTACATGGTTTCACTTTTCATATGATGAAATAAAATCCATTTTTTTATATGGATTATGTTATGATGGAATGATGTTTAAGAATCCCATTCTATTACATGGGTTATGCTATGATGTATGATTTATGATTTTCTATAGCATGAAAGAATGATTTAATTATGAGATGGGTGGGACCTATATCTCCCTACAATGCATTGGGTAAAGATATATGTCTCATGAGATAGACATGGCAGGAATGGTAAGTTAATCTGGTTCAGTGTTACAAGACTGAAATGAGGAGTGAACCCGATTCAAAAAGGGACTTTGTCCACAAAGATGGTCTTGGAAGTAATGGCTTGGCTACTATGGAAATCATATCATGTGCTTAATGGTTTCCACAATGACATGTTTTATTCCCATGATATTTTATCATGATTAATGTTCCTTTATGATATATTCCTTACGTACTTCCAAGATTTATGTCTTTGCTAAAGATTTTGATGTTTAGATTTTATGTTCAAGTTTATACATTCAAATGTTTATGGATTGTTTTATGTTCTCCATGTTTACCCTTTCTGAGCATTTGAGCTCACCCTTTATATGTTTTCTTTTCCCCAGGATATAAAGAAAGGTTTTAGGTAAGAATACCAAAACGGGAAAGATCTTTATGGGAGATGTTGAAGATCTTTCACCATGATTAGAATATTTCGTTCTGAGTTTCCAATGACACTAAACTAATACGGTCTTTGGGTGTCTGTTTTGGTCATGTATTAAGTATTCCGCAAAAGTAATGTAATGTTCATATATGTCAAGCTTTGGGTCTCTACAGTTGGTATCAGAGTGAAGGTTTCGTTAACCTTTGGAAACTAAGATGCCAAAACTTTAGTGGAATCCCTAGATATATTTCTAAGGTATGTCTAGGGATATCCCTAAGGTTAAGTATACATATAGGTTAGAGTCCTAGAATTATGTTGATGATCATGAATAAGCTATGGTGAACCAAAGGTGTTATGGATTAAAGAGTTTTTGATAAGTTAGAAATCCCATAAGTGAAATTTTATGATTATGTGGTTCCTCATTATTTTAACTTTTTCTTACACTATGGTTTCTGGTCTTAGTCAATGGAGGGAACGAGAAGGAATTCAGTTAACATTGATTCCAATGGAAAAATTGGTGACTATGATCAAAGAAATTATGTAACGCCTGGAGAGAAAGATATTTTGATTATGCCAAATCAGTCATCACAATATATAACTAACAAGGTGAACTTTAGTTGTATTCCTAAGTCATCAAATAAAAGGAAGATGGGATTTTATTCGGGTTCGCATAGTGAGGAGAATAGAGAAAGGAAGATTTAGATTTATAAATAAGGGAAGAATAACCTTGAGGAATACATCAAATGGAGGGGAAGATGTTATCTGTGTGGAGAATAGGGCTATAGAGTGATAGACTGTTATGGAGTCCAATGTCTGATCTGAAGAGAACATGGGCATTACCTAACTCAATGCCCTGACCTAAGAAGTTACTTCTATATCAAGGAAGGACCTATTCCATGCCAATCATTGAAGTGGATGTATTGAAGGGATTATGTATTGGAATTCAATAATAATGTTGTTGATGTACTTTTATAGTATATTGAAATATCTGTGTATTGGTCCATTGTGGTTTTCTATAATAATATTGTATCAGAAACCATGAAAAGTAATTAAAATATTTTGGAAAGTAGTTGATATCCGCATAATGAAGGCCTAAAGAGAAAATAAGTTGTTTGATAGTATTCATGATCTCATGATTGATATAAGGACTAAGTGATATCATGGTTTGAGTATATAAAATTTTTTGGATTTTGGTATGTCGAAAGAGTTAACTTTTGACAGCACTCATGTTTTCACTATGTTTCTATGGTAATTCATGTTTCAAAAGAACACATGATTATAGTATTCACATGTTTTCAATGTGACCAACAAGATATATCTTATGATATATGGGGGATAGACGATCGTATCCACATGCTTGTTATGTGACCTTTTCAATAATTGTTTTCCTTATACAATGAGATTGGATAGATGTATTTTGGATAAGCCTAAAGATTGTAATGGATTATGTTAGACATCATAAGGTATTGTTTAAGGATAGAACTTGTTTTTCGATATTATTTCTGGAATGTCATAATAGTATAGTTTTAGAAAAAGGACAACCCATAGGACGAGCGACAACCCGTCACGTCAGGCAAGGCTGTGGGAATCGAAACCACAACCGAAGTGTGGTATACCTTTATTGCATACCACTGGCCTACAAGAAGTCCCTGGTAAGTAGAAACATGTTTCATTTAATTAATCGCTATGATAGATAATGTATAAGTCCATTTTGGGAACCATATACGATTAATCTCACCAAAAGATGGACTTATAACTTTTGTTAACCTTTTTCTTGAGACAGATGGAATGACCCATCATTCTATCACATGATCTGCTAACCCTTCAAGAATGACAAATTCAACTTTATTTCTTTAAGAGATGAAGTGGAAATTGTACAAGGCATTAAGAACTGTGAGATTGTACCGAAATAAATTAAGTATTTCTTCTAATTCTTAAACTTTAGGGAAATGATCTTGATAACCAAAAATGTTTCCTAGTGTCCTTATATCCGATGAATCAGATGGTACCTTAAATCATCACAAATTTATGGCTTTGTGATTGTTGGCTTTTTTCATAGCCATGTCCTCTACCACTCTCCATCAGAACATGACAGTTAGATTTCTCTTCAATATCCATATTTTCACATATGTTCTACTGCGTGGAAACCCAGTGATTAGATAATTTGGGTAACCATTATGTTCCATACTTTAGTTTTTAAGGATAAGTTTTGGTAATCCTTTTTACGATGTGGGTTTCTATTAAAGATACTTTTGAGTAGTAAACCATTTATAACCCCGACGAATTTTGAGGATGAAATTCATTTTAAGGGGGGTAGAATGTAACACCCCAAGATTTTATGAAAAAAATTATTTTTAATTTAATTGATGTCTTGGGTTGTATGCTACACCAAAAGGAGCTTACACTACACACATCCCGGACTTGGCATGCATCACACGCAATCACGAACTTCCAGGATAGCGTATGTTGTACGCAATATCGAGTTTCACTAAACAACGATATGTTATATAAAATAGCCATTATGAATAGTAATACCCACTTTTTGAAATTTTATTTTTCAAAATAGGCTTCATTTTTGGATTCGGAATATCGAAATTAGACTAGGGTGAAATTTTGGTATATTTCTGAAAAATTTCAATTTTTGATGAATTGAGAAAACACTGGGTTACTATTTAAAAACCGACTTTTTATTTAAATAAATATTTATTTTATTTAAATTTATTTTAGGTAAAAATTTATACATAATACCTATATAAGTTTAATGTAATTCATTGGAGTCATTTTATAATAATTTTCGATATATAAAAATTATATTGAACATTTCACCGTCTTTTACCTACCTCCTAAGAGCTTTTTGCAATCTTACATAAAACTTAATTTTACCGATTCTGTGAGTGGAATTTCAAAAATCCAAGAGACACGATTAATATCAAGGACTAAAATTTGGTTCAATGAGATGAAAATAATTTTTGGTGAATAGTAACTTTTTACTTTTGTTTACCACAGTTAAAAGTAAATAGGGTAATTAAGAGTAAAAATTGTATTATTATTACCCTAAAACATGTCCTAATTCTATTGGATATGTAACATCCCAAGTAAGTAATGAATAATAGATATTTTTATCTATGTCTATTAATGATTAAGATAGTGTTATAGAGGCTTAAAATGAAAATAAATACAATCTTATGCATGGAATACACTAATATTCTTAAAAGATTGTTTTAGTGCCTTTTGATGGAAAACCATTTTTGAATCTATATTTTGACAATTTTATAGACTATGTTTGTCAACATAAAATTATTCTTTATGATTGGGACATAAAAATTTACCTTGTATGAAATTTTGGTATTTTTCTGACAATGTTCATTTTTTAATGAATAGTGAAAAATACTGCATTTTACATCAAAACTGCTTTTTAATCTAATTTATTTATATGATTAGATTATGTTTTTAATTGGTTTTGAAGTGAAATTAGAATATATTTTTACCATTTTATCCAATGGTGGTCATTTGAATCCATTTCACTTTGAAATTAGACTTAAACTGGTGTCAATCTTTTGATACTTATTGTTTTGTAAAAACACGTTATTTTCTCTGGCAGCGGGAATTAATTATTAAATTAATTAATGTGACTTATATGATTTTAATTTTTTAAAATAGACTTCATTTTTGAATTCGGAATATCAAATATAGCTTAGGGTGAATTTTTGGTAATTTTCTGAAAAACTTCAATTTTTGATGAATAGTGAAACCACTAAGTGGTAATCAAGTAAACTGATTTTTCAGTTAAATGAAAGTTAACCACTAATGTGTATTGAATTTTGAAAATTCGACATACATGGTTTTCATTAAGAAGTAAAATGTGGTTCAATGAGATTATAATATTTTTTTGGTGAATATTATTTATTAAGTTTTTAATCGTGATTAGTGGAAATTAGTGTAGTTTAAGGTATAAATAATGCATTAATAATATGAAATGACCTAGACACATGTACCAACCTTATTGGTTGTGTCATGGCCGACCAAGAAAATCCATGGGTCAACTTGGGGACCCCATGGAGACATTTTGGTTGGGAAATGACATAAATAACTTTTTATTTAATGTAAAAGTAAAAATGACACAAACATAATATGTTTTACGAAAACAATTTTTATATGGGGTTATAAAGATCAGATATTTTATTATAAATAGTCATTGGAAAGATAAAACGATTTCCTACATCATAGTATTTTTTTTATGATTTTTATACATTAAATAAATTAAATTATTTATGACATAATAAAGATGCAGCGATGACATCATTATTTGTCGATTTAAATAAAATGGAAAGATAATGTAAAATCTATGAACTAAACATGGCCAAATCCAATTGGATTAGTGGATTTCGAACCCTTATCACCTTATCCACGAATTCTATCAATGTGGGAGCTTTTAAAACCGAAACACATTTTCAAATAAAATAATATTTCTTTACTTTCCAAAAGTGCCCCTCCTCTCCTCTTATAAAAGGCCCCCACCTCTACCTCATTTCACACACTCCTCAAGGCTTTGGCTCGGCCAAAACCTGCCCATTTACTCTCTCCACATCTCTATCCTCATCCTAGAGGATTCCCTTTGGGAAGAATCCTTTCAAAGGAAGCCTTTAGGCTCAAATCAAAAGGAGTTACACCTTTAAAGGTAATTCATTCTCTCATGTTCATTTGTTTTATTTTGCTTCTCCAACCCCCTAAACTCTTTTTATTTACTTATTTTGTAACAACACCAGTATCTTAAATATACAAGTATGTTGTTATAATATTTATTTGAGCTACACTCTCAAAAAACTACATCAAATGGTTAAAAAACATACGGTTTCCGTGGATGGTGAAATTCTGCCTCCCGAAACGATGATTGTTCAACACTCATTTAACACCTTCAAAGGTGGCCATTATGATGTCACTATTTTTATATATGATATATAATATGTTTATGTTTTCCTTAAGCTTCTGTTTTTTTCATTTTGGGCATACCTTTATGGTTTCCATTATGGGTAAACACGATATCTTCATTTTAGGAAGTGCGGACTACCGCAACCTCAAAGTGATTTGATTCGTTAAATACCATATGTGGGACATATAAAGGATGGAAATATGATATTATATATGATATTATACTGGAATTATAATATACCTTTATATCATTATGATTCCATTCTACAAAATACGAAATAGAAATGAAAGTAGCGTTCATGCGTACGTACGGCTTACCATCTCCATGAACGGTGCATTTCATTTCTTACCTCTAAATGATTATGTAATATTATAAATGCCTATATGTACTGGATATCTATGACATATATGATATCTACATAATGAATACCATTATGGATATAATGAATATTTGACCAAATTAACAACATGTAAGCGTAAGAAGTCTATTTTTGACTTAAGAACCAAATACCGACAAAATGAACATTATTAACTTAACTGATTACATGATGTTCATAACATGGTATAAAAGGAATAATGAACTTGAAAAATATTCATAAGAAATTAGAGATTAACTCAAGTTTATTATTCAGGAGATTAAAGAACGGTCGGGCCAAGTCGGATACGAGGTATGGGACTTCGTCTCAATCTCCTTTCGTTGAGGCATATTTTATTTTATACACAACTTTCTTTTATACGGTGTATAAACCCCTTTGACTTTTACGTTTATTCAAAAGGAATCTTTTTTATACGAAGCGTTTACTAAACGACAAAAGGGAATGTTTTTGTCGTACGTATGCGGTGACAACGACTTCTCCGCCATCGTGACCATTATTTGAGTTTCGGCTTCCTCTACAAGCCATACCTTTTTTTTAAAACGAAAAATAAATTCCATGTTTTACTTTGGTATTGAAAATGGTTTTCATAATGTTTTTATTATATCAATATGTTTGTATTGATATCTCATGATTGAAATGTGGAAATGTTATGTTTCCTTTATGCATGTTTTATGTGATATGATTATGTTATGGTTCTTGGGCATTATTATGAAGACGGGTGGTTCCGTGATAAACTAAGGGCGGGTGAGCCCGTTATATCTCTCCAATGCATTGGGTAACACGAAGGAGTGAAACGTTAAGGTTTCTCCGAAGAGATTTTAGGGAATATACTGTGATGGGTATTCCAAACGTAACCAAGAGGGTTACTCCCTACGTAAGAATGTTATGAATGCCTCAAGTTACCTTTATGTCTTATGATTTCTATGATTTATTCATGATTTTATGAGGTATGTTAAAGTGCCTATGTTTTATGGGTAAAGTATGACTTCATTCTTATGTATATATGAACTCATGTTTCCTTTCCATGTTTTTATAACCCATACTGAGTTTTTATGCTCATCCCAAGTTTTTGAAATGTTTTTCACAGGTCAAGGGAAAGGTACATGATAAGATGATAGAGTCAAGGATGTGTCAAGAAATAATCCATGTTTTATTTTTAATGTGTTTCCATTGATGGGAATGAAGAATACTATCTTTATGTAACCACTTTGTTTATATGTGGAATGTAATGCAAGTTTTATGATCTAATTCTCTAAAACTCTAAACCCGAAAAGATCCTCAATGTGTAATCTTGTAATAACTCAAGATTAAGTAAGGTTTAAGGCTGGGGCCTTATAGTTGGTATAGAGGTCGGTTTAGATAACTTTAGGAGTTAGAATTCTATTAAACGATTATCCAAAAATATTTTTTTTTCGAAATGATATAGCATTTAAAGATTACCATGTTGCTTCATCTAAGACATGTTTATTCAGAATGGTTTTCAACAGAGGAAACCAGGAAGCAGTGCTAGGAAGGCATACAGAAGGAAATAACCTTCCGAATCAGCATCCTGAGATGGTCGGAATTGGAACTGAACAGTTTGTTGTAGTAATGGCGCAGTTGACTCAAGCGATAAATGGCGGTGGTATCCATACACGAGATCAGCCAGACCAACCGCATAGGAACATGTCAGTGGTGGAACATCTCATGAGGCAACATCCACCATCATTCAGAGGATCATTTGACCCTGTGCTAGCTGAAGGGTGGATTAAATCACTGGAGAAGATTTTTGATGTCATGGGGTGTTCAGACAATCAAAAGGTTAGTCTTGGTATTTACCGTTTGGAGGGTGTAGCAGATCAGTGGTGGTCTATGGTTAAGAATATCAGGGACGCCGATGAGATTGATGCTCTTGACAGGGATGAATTCAAAGGTATGTTTCTTGAGAAGTATTTACCTAAGGCTGTTCGACTTAGGATGGAAAATCAATTCTTGGAATTGAGGCAAGAGGAAGACTCAGTGGCTTCCTATGAAGAAAGGTTCACTCGATTGGCAAGGTATGCTCCAAATTTTATACGGGACCTTGATAGTAAAATAAATCATTTTTACTCAGGATTAAAGCCAAAATATCGACGGGCATTAGCTTCTCGTGAGTTTAAAAGTTATGAAAAGCTTGTTCGATGTGCTGACAAGGTGGAAATGGAGTTTGCCGATGACCAGGTTTTCTATAACAACCAGCAGAAGAAGAGACCGAGGTGGCAGGAGAAAGGTAAGAATTCTTCAAAAAAGTCTGATGGTAAGAGAACTAAGTTTCCAGTTTGTGATAAATGTGGCAAAAGGAATGCTGGTGAATGTCTTCTGAATTCTGGAAAGTGCTACCGATGTGGTAAGATGGGACATAAGGCTCGTGATTGCACTGAAAACGATCAAGGTGAAGGTAAGAACAAATTTGATTTACAGTTAGTGAAATGTTATAAGTGCAATGAGATGGGTCACTATGAAAACGAGTGTCCGACAAGGAGCTTGAGTGATGGGAAGCAGTTAGACTACAAGCAGAAAGGGGTGGTGAAATCCTTTGCAACTACTTCAGCAGATGTCGGGCCATCAAATGAAGCTGTATCAGGTACTTTGTTTGTTTTTTCAGATTATGCCAGTGTGTTGTTTGATTCGGGGTCTACACATTCTTTCATCTCTGAAAACTTTTCTAGTAAAATGGGAATACAATCTCAAGAAATGACTCCTGAACTTTTGGTAAAAACACCTGGGGGAAGTGTCGAGGCAAAAAGAATTTATAAGAATCTTCCTATCCTTATCTGTGGAAAGAACCTACTTGCAAACCTTATTGTTCTACCTCTAGTAGAGTTTGATGTTATCCTGTGTATGGATTGGCTCTCTATTTACCATGCTAAGATTGACTGTAGAGCTAAAGAAGTTTCTTTTCAGAAAGACTTTCAGTTTGTTTACAGGAATGGACCCTTACTTTTGATAACATATCAAGAGGCTGAGAAACTTGTAAAAGATGGAAATGAATGTTACCTTGCACACGTCATTGAAAATAAAGGAACTGTTCAGATTAATGATGTTCCAGTGGTAAATGAGTATCCTGATGTTTTTCCTGATGAGTTGCCTGGAATAATACCAGATCGGGAAGTTGAGTTTACTGTTGACTTAGTTCCTGATGCTAAGCCAATTTCAAAACCCCCTTATCGAATGACACAAATTGAACTTTTAGAGTTGAAGGAGTAATTGCAAGATTTATTAGAGAAAGGTTTCATTAGACCTAGCACATCACCATGGGGTGCTCCTGTTTTATTTGTTAAAAAGAAAGATTGTTCTATGAGACTTTGCATTGATTATAGAGCCTTGAATAATATCACTGTTAAGAACAAATATCCTTTGCCTCATATCGATGATTTGTTTGATCAGCTCCAGGGAGCTCAGTTTTTTTCAAAGATTGACTTGAGATCGGGGTACCATCAGCTGAAGGTAAAGGAGGTAGATTTTCCGAAGACCGCGTTCCGTACGAGATATGGCCATTATGAATTTGTAGTAATGCCTTTTGGGCTAACCAATGCACCTGCTGTATTCATGGACTTAATGAATAGAATTTTCCATGAGTTCTTGGATAAGTTTGTGGTGGTTTTCATTGATGATATTTTGGTGTTCTCTAAAAGTAAAGAGGAGCATGAAAAACATTTAAGGGTTATCTTGCAAACCTTAAAAAGAAAAGAAACTGTATGGGAAATTCAGCAAGTGTGAGTTTTGGTTGCAACAAATTTCTTTCCTTGGTCACATTGTTTCTAAAGATGGAATAACTGTTGATCCTTCAAAAACAAAAGTTGTGGAAGAATGTCCAAGACCCACAAATTTAACCGAGATTCGTAGCTTCCTTGGTTTGGCAGGCTATTACCGAAGGATTGTTAGAAATTTTTCACGGTTATCTAGTCCAATGACTAAGCTAACTCGGAAGGGTGTTAAGTTTATCTGGACAAAAGAATGTGATGATTATTTTCAGGAATTGAAAAGAAGACTGGTGAATGCTCCAGTTTTGGCACTACCTTCCAGGAATGGTGAGTTTGTTATATACAGTGATGCTTCATTGAAAGGACTTGGTTGCGTCCTAATGCAGAATGATCAGGTAATTGCTTATGCTTCAAGAAAGTTGAAAACTCATGAGGTAAATTACCCTACACATGATTTGGAATTAGCTGTTGTTGTTTTTTGCTTTAAAAATTTGGAGGCATCATTTGTATGGAGTAAAGTGTGAAATATATACCGATCACAAAAGTTTAAAGTATATATTCACTCAGAAAGAGTTAAACATGAGACAAATGAGATGGCTGGAATTAATCAAGGATTATGATTTTACAATTCATTACCATATGGGAAAAGCAAATAAAGTGGCTGATGCTTTGAGTCGAAAATGTAATGCTTCATTAACAATGTTGCGTTCGGAACGTGATCCTTTGGTTAACGATTTGATGAACTTTGGCATAGATGTTGTTGGTGCAGGAAGTCCTTCTGTTTTGTTTCAGGTATCAGTGAGATCTTCTCTATCAGATAGAATCGAGCAGGCACAGAAGCAAGATAGTGAGTTGTAGAAAAAGGTAGAGCTGGTTCAGAAAGGTATGTTGCCTGAATTCAACATTGATAATGATTGTGTTTTGAGATTTGGGAAGAGATTCTGTGTGCCTTGTGATTCACAGTTGAAGAGAGAGCTGTTATGTGAAGCTCATAGTTCTCCGTTTTCAGTTCATCCGGGAAGTACTAAGATGTATAGAGATCTGCGGGAGTATTACTGGTGGGATGGAATGAAAAGGGATATTGCTGATTTTACTGTGAAGTGTTTGACATGTCAACAGGTTAAAGTAGAGCGTCAGTTACAGAAAGGGATCCTTCAGCCTTTACCAGTGCCAGAGTGGAAATGGGAGAATATATCCATGGACTTTGTTGTTGGATTACCGAAGACATCTCGAGGTAATAATGCAATCTGGGTTATTGTTGATCGCTTGTCCAAATCTGCTCATTTCCTTGCTATACGAGATACTTTATCTCTTGATCAACTTTCCCGTTTGTATCTTAAAGAGATAGTCAGGTTACATGGAGTTCCTCTCTCCATTGTATCGGATCGTGATCCCAAGTTTACTTCTAACTTTTGGAAAGGCCTTCAGAAGTCGTTGGGTACTGAATTAAATTTTAGTACAGCTTTTCATCCTCAATCAGATGGGCAGTCAAAACGAACAATTCAGACATTGGAGGATATGGTACGAGCTTGTTCTATGGATTATCAGGGAAGTTGGGACCACCATCTTTCTTTGGTTGAATTTTCATATAATAACAGTTTCCATTCTAGTATACAGATGGCACCATTTCAGGCATTATATGGGAAGCGGTGTCGAACTCCAGCTTTCTGGGATGAAGTGGGTGAAAGGAAGTTGATGGGACCTGAATTGGTAGAAGAGATGGCAGAAAAAGTTTATGTGATTTAGAAACACATGAGAACAGCTCAGAGCAGGCAGAAGAGTTATGCGGATAACTAGAGGAAGGATCTATCTTTCGAGGTAGGTGATCATGTTTTTCTCAGGGTTTCTCCTTGGAAAAGTGTGATGAGATTTGGTAAGAAAGGAAAGTTGAGTCCAAGGTTCATTGGACCATACGAAATTCTGGAGAGAGTTGGATCAGTTGCATACTGAGTGGCTTTATCTCCGAGTTTGTCTCAGGTACACAATTTTTTTCACATTTCGATGTTGAGAATGTATATGCCAGATCCATCTCATGTTTTGAGTCCTGAGGTAGTTCAGCTGGAAGAGAACCTATCTTATGAGGAACAAACAGTCCAGATTCTTGACCACAGGGAGCAAATGTTACGGAATAAGGTGATTCACCAGGTAAAGGTTTTGTGGAAAAACCACATGATTGAAGAGGCAACATGGGAATCTGAAAATGCAATGAGAGATAAGTACCCCCATTTATTCGATAAGTAAATAAATTGCGGGGACGCAATTTTCTAAAGGGGGGAAGGATGTAACATCCCATGTAAGTAATGAATAATATATATTTTTATCTATGTCTAATAATGATTAAGATAGTGTTATAGAGGCTTAAAATGAAAATAAATACAATCTTATGCATGGAATACACAAATATTCTTAAAAGATTGTTTTAGTGCCTTTTGATGGAAAACCATTTTTGAATCTATATTTTGACAATTTTATAGACTATGTTTGTCAAAATAAACTTATTTTTTATGATTGGGACATCAAAATTTACCTTGTATGAATTTTTGGTATTTTTCTGACAATGTTCATTTTTTAATGAATAGTGAAAAATACTGCATTTTACATCAAAACTGCTTTTTAATCTAATTTATTTATATGATTAGATTATGTTTTGAATTGGTTTTTAAGTGAAATTAGAATATATTTTTACCATTTTATCCAATGGTGGTCATTGGAATCAATTTCACTTTGAAATTAGACTTAAACTGGTGTCAACCTTTTGATACTTATTGTTTTGTAAAAACACGCTATTTTCTCTGGCAGCGGGAATTAATTATTAAATTAATTAATGTGACTTATATGATTTTAATTTTGTAAAATAGACTTCATTTTTGAATTTGGAATATCAAATATAGCTTAGGGTGAATTTTTGGTAATTTTCTGAAAAACATCAATTTTTGATGAATAGTGAAACCACTAAGTGGTAATCAAGCAAACTGATTTTTCAGTTAAATGAAAGTTTACCACTAATGTGTATTGAATTTTGAAAATCCGACATACATGGTTGTCATTAAGAAGTAAAATGTGGTTCATTGAGATTAAAATATTTTTTTGGTGAATAGTAACTTATTAAGTTTTTAATCGCGAATAGTGGTAATTAGTGTAGTTTAAGGTATAAATAATGCTTTAATAATATGAAATGACCTAGACACATATCCCAACCTTATTGGTTGTGTCATGGCAGACCAATACAAGCCATGGGTCAAATTGGGGACCCCAGGGAGACATTTTGGTTGGGAAATGACATAAATAACTTTTTATTTAATGTAAAAGTAAAAATGACACAAACATAATATGTTTTACGAAAAGAATTTTTACATGGGGTTATAAAGATCAGATATTTGATTATAAATAGTCATTGGAAAGATAAAAATATTTCCTACATCTTAGTATTTTTGTTATGATTTTTAGACATTAAATAAATTAAATTATTTATGACATAATAATGATGCAGTGATGACATCATTATTTGACGATTTAAATAAAATGGAAAGATAATGTAAAATATATGAACTACACATGGCCAAAACCAATTGGATGAGTGGATTTCGAACCCTTATCACCTTATCCACTAATTCTATCAATTTGGGACCTTTTAAAACCGAAACACATTTTCAAATAAAATAATATTTCTTTACTTTCCAAAAGTGCCCCTCCTCTCCTCTTATAAAAGGCCCCCACCTCTACCTCATTTCACACACTCCTCAAGCCTTTGGCTCAGCCAACCCCTGCCCATTTACTCTCTCCACATCCATGTCCTCATCCTAGTGGATTCCCTTTGGGCAGAATCCTTTCAAAGGAAGCCTTTAGGCTCAAATCAAAAGGAGTTACACTTTTAAAGGTAATTTATTCTCTCATGTTCATTTGTTTTATTTTGCTTCTCCAACCCCCTAAACTCTTTTTATTTATTTATTTTGTAACAACACCAGTATCTTCAATATAGAATGATGTTGTTATAATATTTATTTGAGATACACTCTCACACAACTACATCAAATGGTTAAAGAACATACGGTTTCCATGGATGGTGAAATTCTGCCTCCCGAAACGATGATTGTTCAACACTCATTTAACACCTTCAATGGTGGCCATTATGATGTCACCATTTTTATATAAGATATATAATATGTTTATGTTTTCCTTAATCTTATGTTTTTTTCATTTTGGGCATACCTTTATGGTTCCCATTATGGGTAAACACGATATCTTCATTTTAGGAAGTGCGGACTACCGCCCCCTCAAAGTGATTTGATTCGTTAAATACCATATGTGGGACATATAAAGGATGGAACTATGATATTATATATGATATTATACTGGAATTATAATATACCTTTATATCATTATGATTCCATTCTACAAAATACGAAATAAAAATGAAAGTAGCGTTCATGCGTACGTACGGCTTACCGTCTCCATGAACGGTGCATTTCATTTCTTACCTCTAAATGATTATGTAATATTATAAATGCATGTATGTACTGGATATATATGACATATATGATATCTAAATCATGAATACCATTATGGATATAATGAACCTTTGACCAAATTAACAACATGTATGTGTAAGAAGTCTATTTTTGACTTAAGAACCAAATACCGACAAAATGAACATTATTAACTTAACTGATTACATGATGTTCATAACATGGTATAAAAGGAATAACGAACTTGAAAAAGATTCATAAGAAAGTAGAGATTAACTCAAGTTTATTATTCAGGAGATTAAAGAACGGTCGGGTCAAGTCGGATACGAGGTATGGGACTTCGTCTCAATCTCCTTTCGTTGAGGCATATTTTATTTTATACACAACTTTCATTTATATGGTGTATAAACCCCTTTGACTTTTACGTTTATTCAAAAGGAATCTTTTTTTTATGAAGAGTTTACTAAACGACAAAAGGGAATGTTTTTGTTGTACGTATGCGGCGACAACGACTTCTCCGCCGTCGTGACCATTATTTGAGTTTCGACTTCCTCTACAAGCCATACCTTTTTTTTAAAACGAAAAATAAATACCATGTTTTACTTTGTTATTGAAAATGGTTTTCATAATGTTTTTATTATATCAATGTGTTGTATTGATATCTCGTGATTGAAATGTGGAAATGTTATGTTTCCTTTATGCATGTTTTATGTGATATGATTATGTTATGGTTCTTGGCCATTATTATGAAGACGGGTGGTTCCGTGATAAACTAAGGGCGGGTGAGCCCGTTATATCTCTCCAATGCATTGGGTAACGCGAAGGAGTGAAAAGTTAAGGTTTATCCGAAGAGATTTTAGGGAATATACTGTGATGGGTATTCCAAACGTAACCAAGAGGGTTACTCCCTACGTAAGAATGTTACGAATGCCTCAAGTTACCTTTATGTCTTATGATTTCTATGATTTATTCATGATTTTATGAGGTATGTTAAAGTGACTATGTTTTATGGGTAATGTATGACTTCATTCTTATGTATATATGAACTCATGTTTCCTTTCCATGTTTTTATAACCCATACTGAGTTTTTATGCTCATCCCAAGTTTTTGAAATGTTTTTCACAGGTCATGGGAAAGGTACATGATAAGATGATAGAGTCAAGGATGTGTCAAGAAATAATCCATGTTTTATTTTTAATGTGTTTACATTGATGGGAATGAAGAATACTATCTTTATGTAACCACTTTGTTTATATGTGGAATGTAATGCAAGTTTTATGATCTAATTCTCTAAAACTCTAAACCCGAAAAGATCCTCAATGTGTAATCTTGTAATAACTCAAGATTAAGTAAGGTTTAAGGCTGGGGCCTTATAGGATAAGTGTAAATCGACCAAAAATAACCTTAGGAATAAAATATGACCATTTAGGTCCACTTTGATTAGATTAGGACATTTATCATTAATTTATTTAAAGAAGGGTTAAAATAGTTAAAATCAATGTACAATAACTAAATCATTTTTAATATAGGGTTATACATAAGACAAATTCGACTATAAATAATCATTAGAAAGATAAGTAGATTTCATAAATAATGGTATTTTATTTATAATTTTTAGACATTAAATAATTTAATTTATTTATGACACAATGATGATGCAGTAATTATCTTATTAATGAAATATTAACATAATTGATGTTATAAATACCCAAATAATTGTAATTTGAGACTTTTTATGAATTAAACTAATTTTATAGGTTAATATTACATGTTAGTAGTGATTTAATTAACTTTTTTCTAACTAATCATGTTGTTATGATTTTCAAAAAAATCAATTACCAAATAGTGTCAAAATTGACATAAAATAGTTTTTAAAACAAATAATATATTATTAATTGTTATTATATTCCTAAAAATCTAAGGTTCGGCCAAGATACTTATATCATGACATTTTTATCATTAATTAACCACTTGGGGGTCTCTTGGATGTATATGGTATGTTTATTTACTATATAATATAAAAATACAAAGTGACATGGTAAATGTCAATCTAAATAACTAAGAGTAAAAACTAAAAGATAAGGTTAATATAATGACCCAAACCTATCTAAAATCTATTGGTTGAAAGGCTTTCGACCCATACACACCATAGATTATAAATAAATCAATTTGGATCTATTGAAAACCAAATATGACTTTTTAATAAAATACTATTTTATGTTTTTCCAAAGGTGCCCCTCTCCTCCCTTATAAAAAGGGCACACCTTCCCTCTTCTATTCACACCCTTTTGAGCCTTGATGCTCGGCCAAAACCTGACCATTTATCGTATACAGTTCCCTAGAAACATTATGGAGGTTCTGATCTTCTCAAAAGACCAACTCTACTTCCTTAAGAGGAATCTTAAAGGAGGTGTGTCGAAGAAGAGGTAATCTCTTCTCCCGATTCTCTCAAGTTTCATTCTTCTTCTACTTCCTCTTATTTAGTTGTTTAATTATAAATTAATTACTTCATTATTACATATATAATGATATGTTATTATAAATATGAAACAACCCTATTTCACATTCTATCCATCCTACGGAAAACGAAATCACCGCGCATGCGTACGTACGGAATACCGTCTCTACGCCGCGGTGTACTCTATTTTGAACCACCACCATACTTGGATGGGTATAATGGTGTAAATAAATTCCTATATATGATTATATTAAAGTGATATTGATTCTGAAATATAATACATACACTTAAATACAATTCCAAAATCATGTGAATGGTATCATCGCTCGTGCGTACGTACGGACTACCGTCTCCACGACGCGATGAGATTCATTCTCCATGTTAACCATTCATGAATTATTATAAAGTATATATAAAAAATAATCATGAAATATATGACATAATAATTATTCTGGATTTATGTATATATGTGTGTGTCATATACTTAATTCCATTCAATTCAATAATGAACTGAAAACAACGTCCATGCGTACGTACGCCCTACCATCTCCATGAATGGTGTATTTCATTCCATTTATCAATCCATCATATATATATGTATATGATGAATATATATTATATATAAATCATGTTTTACATTCTGGAATCAATTAAATTAGGATATAAGTAAAAATATCAAGAACAACATGTCGAAACACATACAATAAATGAAGCGATTTTACCCAAATCGCTGATTTTACATCGAATTTACAAAAGAACGGGTAATATAAAGTCATAAGTAAATTACATATGATATCATAAAAATGAATATAATTCTTTAATAAGTCAATGACATTATTTAAAATATTATATAGGAGGTTCAGATACATGCGGAGCATATTAGACATATGGTATGGGATAACTATTCTAATCTCTCTCTTATCCGAGATTGTTTATTCCTAAGTATTTACTGGGGTTTTTGTTATCATTCATGTCCCTATTTTCTAAAATGTTTTCATGTATGTTTAATGGCCTTTTTACCCATTTTTTTATTTTACCACATGTTATGAAAGGAATCTGACATTTTTTTACCACACGAGGAACTTTTTTGACTTTTCCGACAAAAGTACGACGAGAAAGTTTTTATAACTAATACGGCATGAACAGATTTTTACGGTTTCATATCATCTAATTTTCAAGAATCTTCCTCTACAAGGTTTCATGGTTATAAAATATTTTTCATTTAAAATTGTGTGACATTTTAATGATATTTTCCTCAAGAATTCATTTCAAGTGTTTTATCAAAACCATTTTCCATCTATGATGACATTATTTAGAATGTTTATGTTTCAAGTATAATATCTCTATGATTTACATGGTTTCACTTTTCTTATGATGAAATGAAATATATTTGTTTTATATGGATTATTTTATGATGGAATGATGTTTAAGAATCCCATTCTATTACATGGGTTATGCTATGATGTATTATTTATGATTTTTTGGCACACGAAAGAATGATTTCATCATGAGATGGGAGGGACCTATATCTCCCTCCAATGCATTGGGTAACAATTTATATCTCATGATATAGAAATGGCTAGAATGGTAAGTTAATCAGGTTTAGTGTTATAGGACTTAAACGAGGAGTGAACTCGATTCAGAAAGGGACTTTGTCTACTAAGATGGTCTTGGCAGTAATGCCTTGGCTACTATGGAAATCATATCTTGTGCTTAATGGTTGCCACAATAACATGTTTTATTCCCATTCTATTTTATCATGATTAATGTTCCTTTATGATATATGCCTTATGTATTTCAAAGATTTATGTATTTGCTGATGATTTTTATGTTTAGATTTTATGTTCAAGTTTTTTCATTCAAATGTTTATGGATTGTTTTATGTTCTCCATGTTTACCCTTTCTGAGCATTTGACCTCACCATTTATATGTTTTCTTTTCCCCAGGATATAATGAATGGTTTTAGTTATGAATTCAAAAAAGGGGAATATATTTATGGGAGATGTTGAAGATATTTCACCATGATTAGAAGATTTCATTCCGAGTTTCCAATGACACTAAACTAATACGGTCTTTGGGTGTCCATTTTTTCATGTATTTAGTATTCCGTAATAGTAATGTAATGTCCATTTACGTCATTATTTGGGTCTCTACACACATAAAATTCAAAAAATTTCCCTAAAAAGGTTTTGAAGATATGGTGCATGGAACGTTGATACGTTGCAGCTGCATTGTTTAGGCCAAAGGTCATTACCTGATAGAAAAACACACTTTGAGGAGCTCTAAAGACTGTAAACTCCTCATCTTATGGAGCCATTTATATTTGATTGTACCCATAGGAACAATATTTGACGGTAATAGCTTCGTAGCTAGATGTTTCACCAATTAGGAGTTCTGTGATCGGAACTGGAAAATCATCCTTGGGACAATGTCGATTAAGATCTCTGAAGTGAATGAAAACCCTAATTTTTCCATTCATCTTTTTCACAGGGACAATATTATCCAACCATTTGGGATATTGAACTTCTCTTATTAAGTTATCATTGATATTATTATTATTTTTAACTTCAATATTGGATGCATAAGTTGGGTGTGTTCTTCTTGATGATTTCTTGAATCCTCGATGTTGTTGTGGAAAAACCAAATGATGAGTGGAAACATCAGGATCAAGACCTGGAATTTCTATATAATTCCAAGAAATTAAATATCAATTTTTCTATATAAATGAAGTATAAATTTATTTCTCTTCATGAGTTATGGCTGCACTAATTATAGTGGGGCGTGGATCGTCTTTTTTACCAAGATTTATTTCTCTGAGTTCATCCACAGTGGTAGAGATACCCTTTACAAATGTTGGAAGAGAATCCCTAAGATCTTAATCTTCTTCTTCAATATGTGTTACTATTCTATTTCTAATTGCATAGTAGATGATGAAGCAGAATTTCATCGGTTAGGGGAGAAGTTAATATTTGAACATCTTGAAGAAGGGGCTTCCATTTCTGACCCTATAGATGATGAAGGGTCTTCATGGGGTGATAAAGAGGAAATGATGGATTGAGAATTTACATCATTGTTTTCCTCTGGTATTGCTATAACTTTTTTTGTCCTGGTTGATGTATATAATTTCTGTATTTCAAATAGATGAAATGAAGACATCTGCATTTAGGCTTTCATGCCTGCTTGTAGAATCAATAATTTCTCTCATGCTGTCTGGCTTGATTGCCATAATTGACATTATGGATGTTTCCATAAGAGTGTTTGGATTTAGGTATTTCCTGTCAATTTGACTGATAGGAAACACATAATCTATACTCACATGTAAGAATGGGTTTATTGGAATCTTTTCCAAACCATTTAGAGCATTAATTATGGGGACCTTCTTTGCCGTGGATTTTTTCCTTTCCATCTATGTGATAAAATTATGCCACAATGTATTGAGATTCACACATTTTGAATGGGTCCTTGTCACCATAAAATGTTCCAATTTGACCATTGAAACAATATTCGAGACATTGATGGTGTGATGAAGGTACGACCACATGTTGATGTAGCCACTGTCTTCCAAGAAAAATGTTGAAGGTTGTGTCCTAGTTAAAAACCATGAAGTGTGAATTAGACACAAGGTCTCTGAATAGAATTCAGAGTGTAATCTCTCCAATAGGTTCTTGCTAATTCTTATCATATAATTTCAACATCAAATTAGAAGGAGATAAATCAGATTTGGTGAGGCCCAATCGGCGAAGTGTACGAATAGGAATGAGGATGACTCTTGAGCCATTATCAATAAAAGCTCGTCAAATGTCTATGTCATGGACTTTTCCGGATAGATAAAAAGGTCTGATATGTCCATGTACAACATCATCTTCATCTTCATCTATAAAAGATATCACTGCATTGCATTCTGCAAAATCATTCTCTATATGGTAGACCTCAGCAGCATCAATTTCAGTTTCAAATTTTTATGACTTGACAAAGCCTCAATAAGCACCTCTTGAAGATATTTTGATAGATTAAAGGCATCCATAATTGATAACTTGGATAGTAAATGGGCCAAATGTTTCATGAAATCATACTTTTGGTCCAAAGGACTGCATTTCCCAGCATGAAAATTTGGTTTTGCAGGTGCCTTGGAAGTTGATTCTTTGGCAGTAGATGCATCCTGTATCGGGGAAAGAATTGAAAATGTTCTCGGCTTAGGTAGATTAGACTGACTAGGTCTATCTATTTTTTGAGAGAAATAAGTTGTAACCTCTAACCAGTCCTCTAAAATAACTATTTCAGGACCGAATCATCCATGTGTGGGAGAACATTCTGGTTCCTGTTGAGCCTACTGAAGGGATTTTCCATGAGTTTCTACTGCATATATAGTTCTAGTAAGGGAAGGATTCAAATAGTGGATTCTGGAATATCCACGTCTTACCCTGTATCCCAGACCTTTGTGTCTTCCTCTAATTCCTCTGTTAGATATATGGAACTTAGGCTCTTCATGATCGAAACTGTCATTGGCATAGGGATCCGTTAAATGAACCATGTTAACAGAACCAAAGATAAATCCTTCATCTAATGAAGATTTAGCCTGATGAACCATATTAGGATATTCAATTTGGTGGGGTGGTGCCTCTTCATTTGAAAAAGATGACATGAAATCTACCAGATTAAAAGACAAATTAGGCTTTAACATGAGCTCGTTTTCTTCTGACTGCTCTTCTTTCTTCAAATAATGCCGATTCTTTGACTATTTTCCTTCTGAAGAAGGGGGTTTTGCTATGGCAGAATTAGTTGAAGACATAATTGGTAGGTTCAATTGTGTTCGTAAAATGGAATGAGTTGGGTTGATAATTTTTATGACCATCCAATTATCATATTTCTGAACGTTTTTACTTTTGACTTCGTGCCACTCGCTTTCTTCCTCTGGATCAGTAGCAGTAACACATGTTACCTAGGCTGAAGAACCTTTTAGTTTTAATTATCCAGAGTCCACCATCTTTTGTAGGAGGTCTTTGAAGGAAAAACACTCTAGAATGGGATTTCCCAACATCTGATGAAACAGAAAATAGTTGGGGAGGTCCTCATCTCCTTCCTTGTTCAACCTTTTGGACCTTGGCAACTGAACCAGATTGTTTTCCAGAGCTGAGATGAAGTAACCAAGAACATTTTCAATCTGGAAAGAATAAACATTGTTCTCTAAACCCTCAAACTGTGTCCACCTTTGATCTCTTTAATCATCTTGATGAGACGGTAATTGTTGTTGATGCTTAGGAGGTGGAGCCCTTCGATATGATAAAGGATTTGAAGTGGAAGAAGGTAAAGGGGATTGTTTAAGTGTAACTATAGTAGTCTTTTCTTTTTATATTCTCCTTCCCGAAGCCGATGGAATTACAAATTTTTTAGCCCTCATCTCTATAAGAGAGTCTTATATCTACTGAGTGATTAAAGTAAGGTCTCGAAAACCTCCTGTGTATTTCACATGGATCAATGTTGTGTGTAATTCATCACACAGATTTGCCACACAGATTGGTAGAAACTCTTCTTGAGGGAGTTCTAAATGTAAGGAATATGTTAATCCCTTCCAGTGAGCAATGAAATCCGAAACTCTTTCATTTTCCCTTTTTTTACAATTTGTATGATAAAAAACTTTCATCATTGGTACTATTGAGATAAATTGAAGAAGGACTTTTTGATGGAGATCTTCCCACCTAATAATTGACTGAGATTGCAAACATGAATATAAGACAAAAGAAGGTCCCTGTAATGACTACACAAAACAACTAATCTTAACTGCTTCTTTTTGTTGACATGTTACCATCATTAGATCACAACGAGAAAAAAATGTGTTATGTGTTGTTCGGGATCTCTTGAACCATTAAATATTGGGAATGTGGTATTCGCAAAATTTGATGGGGGAGGAATTGCATCGACCCATTCTGGGTAAGCTCTCTTTTCCGGTTGAACTGGTGCACGTCGTCCTTCCATAGATTCCAATCGAGTTGTTAATGACTCAATGGTAGTCATTTATTTTTGAGAAAAATCTTGTTGAGCTTGGACCTGAGCAGGTGCAATAACGGGAGTTTGGACTGGTGAGGGGACTAGTACTACCAATGATGGTAGTATTGCTGGTTGCTGTCGCGTATGACCCATTAGACTGGACATGTGGGGGTGTACATGTAAAGGGGAATATTATTGATCTATCCAAATAGCTGCAACAAATTCCCTAGATTTATTAACTCCAGCATGCTCAAGAGGAAGACTACCTTGAAGTAGTTCTGCACTTAACCTCCATAACTCCTTCATTTCTTCTTCTTGGTGTGCGAACCATTCCTCTAATGAGAGTGACTGGACTTCTCTAGAGGTAGGGTGGGATGTATCCTGACTTTTTACCCTTTTCCATGGCATGTGCCTTTCTGGAGTATGGAAGTGTATTACCCGAAATAATATCTTTCCTATGAGAAACCCTATGGCTTCTAGCATGCACACCTACTTCATTTGTTTCTGTGTGTAAAACCTCTTGAACATAAACTTCTCCATCAGATTCCTCTAAGTGAGGCTCATGATCTGGGGGATCAGTGATAATGACATTGATGAAATTTATCAACGCATAACGCATTGTAGCCCTTCTGTCAGCATTTTTGCATAATTGTCTTCTTCCATGTCCTTTTTGAGACATTGCCTTTTATTTGGTTAATCCCTAAAGATCTTCTTAATGAACTTTAATTTGGAGAGAATTTTTGGATAATTCAGCATGCGTTCCTCTTGTGGGTTCTTCCCTAATCGAGAGAAGACTTAATTTAACTGAAGAAGTGATTGAGAATTTGAAAATGTCCCTAGTCTGGTGGACTGGGTCTGTTCCTGATTTTCTTGCTCAACTCCTCAAATCTTGTCTGTTTATCCCAAGGGTTGGATAAAAAGAGTCCCTAGCTTGGCATGCTAAGGTGGCTATTGAGCTGCTACATTTGAAACTTTCTTAATAGCTCCCCGGATTTTGCGGATTTTAGTCTGGTAATTGGCTATATGGATCATCCTACATCCACTCAAATCACATGGCTCAGATGACCGTTGGATTATTTCTAACACCTCTATCACCTGATGATGCAATGCTCTAAATGTGAAGCCTGTTCAATATTCTCATTTTCTTGATATAAGAGGAATTAGAAAACTTGTTATTTATATGTCTGACTTTGAGAAAAACTAGTTGAGGCATATTCTTGAGATAGCCTTTGATTACACACAAAACCAGTTTTCTGTGGCCAGCCATGAGAAATAACATTTCATGAGACCAATTTTGGCATGCTTTGTTGAATGGAGAGCATAGTGAAATACAATGCTCCATGAACACTCCATCCCATGATATGAATACCAGATGGGGCATTGTTAATTAACTGGTGAGACCTTTTTAATGCACTAAGGCATGTACGCTGAAGGGCTCTCTACTACTTTTCAACCTTTGGATGTCAGGAAACTGAGAGAGATGCCAAGCCATATTGGCATTGAAACCCTTCTATTACCTTAACATGATTTTGATATTCATCATAAGGTATTATTTTCTCTTTTAAGTGACAAAGAGTTTTCCATATGTTGAGATGAATATCATGAATACAATCTTTTGTCAACATTTCCGAAATATCATACTAAGAGTCAACCAAAGGCCAAAAAATTGATGGTATTTCACCTTTCTCCAAATTGTTTTCTCATATTCAGCACATCCAATTTTTCATTTGATGAAGATTATTCAACCAGTTTGGACCAAATATGGTGATTCTTTTTTCTTCATCACATACAAAAAGATTGGTAGATAATTCATTTTTCAAATTATAAAGATGAATAACCCCAAGGTGGTTCGGAGAATGACCTACACCTCGGGATATCTTCTAATTGAGAAAGTATTTCACCTGCTAGTGGTAAGGCATCAGACCTGACTAGCTTCGCATTTTCAAGTCTCTCAAGATAATAGGGATTTCTCGTTACTACATTTTCCATTGAATAATTTTCCAAGAAATGTGAATTACTATTTCGGAGAGGACTTTCATAGATAAATTCATCATCATGGGGAGGAACAAGATGGTGTGTTACATAAAAAGATGACACTTTTTTCTCCTTGGTCTTCTGGCCACGTAGAGGGTTATCGTGGATCTCATATGAAGATTATGCTTCGAGATTAACAAAATTTTCATGAATCAAGCCTTTATGAGGAAGTTTCTAATTAATACCTTCGGATTTATTGTAGTTATTTATGTAATTTTTAAATGAGAGAGTAGAGTCTTGATTTTCAACAGATAATTTTCTGAGGGCTTCAAGAACTCCATCATTGAGCATGACCTTATTAATGATTGGATTTTGATATTTTAACTATGCTGGATGGGTTTTTTTCTTTGAACCTTCTTACTCACTTTGGAAACCACTACTTGACAAAAGTGGTTATTATTGGTAGGTGAATGTGCCTGCTCCAGAGAAAGGGCCAGGTTAGGCTGACTATCTCTATTTAAATCGGGTGTATGTGCACGACTTGATTGTCCATATGACATGGGGGAGTATGCACCACAACCCTCCTGGACTGAAACAGAGGTGTTTATCTGATCCAGGGTGACATGTTGATGAGTTACTCCATTGATAGGGATAGATTTATATTTCTTTCCCTGTGATGTCGCTGAAGTTGTTATAATATTCTGACAGGTATCCAGAATATGCTAAGGGATTTGCTTCTGCAGTTTCACCATTGGCAGAATGTGCATGGTGAATTCAGCTACCAGAATGGGAATATACATCCATTACATGTTTGGAGTAGGTGTGTGTTCTTGCTCCGTTCCTCTTTTTCCTTTCCGGGAATTCTGACAGTACTCATGTGTGGGGGAAGAAAGTTGTGTCTGCCTCATGTTTGTCATTGGAGCTTTCCAATTGATATCTCCGGGTGCTACCAAACAAGACTATTGGTTAGATTGATGAATTTCAGGTGTATGTGCCTGATAATTTTTCTCCACTAAAATGATTTATGAACTTCCTTCAATACTGGAAGATGAGACATCTAGCAGAATTGATGAGTGTATGCAGGTGTATGTTCCTGTTTACTAGTGGTCACCACATTTGGTCAGCGAGCTTCTTTGGATGTAGTCAGACGAGCTTGTTGACAGGCTAATGATTTATAAACAGGTGTATGTGGCTGCCTATAGTACTCCACCGTAATTTCCTAGTGGGATTGGTGTGTTACTGCCAGACAAGTCTGCTAGGTAGTGAAATTAGGACGGACAAGTGTATATGCTCACTCATTGTTTTCCTTAAAGTTAGGTTGATGGACTTCTACGGAGGGGGAAGAGGTGAGAAACTGCTCCCTATTGGCTGAATTTCACCTCTGACGGTTCTTCTTGCATGCTCAAGTCTGAGTAACCTGATCGGGATGCCTAGAGGCAATACCCCCATCATATTGAGTGTGCACAACTGCACGAGTCTGGCAGCGATTATTGGTGGGATTCCTCAGGAAGGACTCATGTCTTCTTGAACTGAGGCCTTGAGTGACCTCTTGATCCACCTAACTATAATTTGGGAGGGACTGGTTGTTGTGTTCTAGGGATAATGACCTGAAATGGTTGGAGATGGTGGTTGGAACCACCTACTTCCTGACCACTGGTCGTCACTGTTCGGAAAACCCGGGTGAGTTGTTAACTTGGAGGGCCTGTCAACCGGCCTCCAGAGTCGGGATGGTACTGTGTTGATGGTATTCCCTCAAAAATACATTTGAGACCCAATGATGAAGATTATGAGTAGGTGATGTCATCCTTAGAGTGGATGAGGATCCAATAGGAGTGGCAGCTGAGGAATTCACAGGTGTGAAACTTAAAGAATCCATTTTGTGTTGCAGCGAGATCTTGGAAAAGAGTGTCTGTTTGAAGTAGAAAACATTATCAAGATATGTTTGGAAATAATACATATTTTGGATGACTATATATGTTATTTATTTCTTTTTTGGCCCTCATATTGAGTTTAATAGGGGCCTAACAAATAAGTAAAACATCATTTATCATGGTTAAGGATTCACATCGGGTTCACCATTTTTTGTTTCGTCTGGAAATGGGTATGACCATGTTTGTTTAGGGTTCAAACATTCCAATCAGTTTCTAATGGGATTATTAGTAGAACCAGATTCACCCAATGATTCTATTTCCATTTGGACCTACTTTCCAAAGGTAGGTTCTCATTAGATGTGTACCGATGAGGATTAAGAATCTGGATTGGTCGAGCGGATGGGAGGTCAGGCTCATCAGAACTTTTTGGTGGGAATAATTTTTTACTCTGGGACTCTCTTATAAATTTAAGTTATGTTCCTAAATCCTTATTAATTCACCATGCATGAAAATTAATTTTCCTTTAGATTTTGAAATCGATGATTGATATGTATGGATTTAGAGAATCTTTTATATGTATTTGATTTTCGTCATCGATATAGAATCATCCATATGTATTAGAGATTCTTAGTCAATTGTATCCTTCAATACATTATATAAAAATCTATTATTCATTATGATGACCATACTAGTTTTAAAGCCACACAGTGGGGCACTTGATGTTTATTTTCATTCAAAAATACATGGATTATTTCAGAGTTGGGATCGTACCCGCAGATGGGCTACCTTCGTATCCCCGTTAAAAAGAAATCATAACCCACATAGTTCGATAAAAAGGATAGAGGTTAAAATATTATGCGATGGAAAATAATTAATGAAATATGGGCTTGAACCCTATAAAGGATTATTATGTACACTACATTTAAGGCAGAGATCAATGTTCACGTAGTTCTGGTGAAGAAATATGGGGCTTATGCATGGTTAATTTCCCAAAAAGTCGTTTCGTGATTACTTTTACACTCTAAGCTCACGTGAGTTATGCCTGGTGTGAGAAAAAAGAGGCATCAGTAAACCTGACTGTTGTGCCATGAAATATGCAGTCACAAGAAATGATGTGGGACTTAGGTATGTATGACTCTCCCAATAGATGAATATCATGACTTACTTCTGGAAAGAAGCCCGAGAGTAGTGTCTATAACAGTATTTGTACTTTATGGAGATTTAAAGGATTAACTTGTGGCTTAATCCTAAGGAAGATGCCCAAATTAAAGATGAATTATAACTTGGGGATTACTCCTGAGAAGGAGTCCCAAATTAAAGGAATTATGATTGTGACTTATTCTTGAAAAGGAGGCCCAATTCAAAGGAATTATTATTGGGGCTTATTCATGAGAATGAGGCCCAGGTTAAGGGGACATGGGGTTTAATCCTCGAGAGGATACCCTAATTAAAGGAATTATGATTGGGGATAATTCCTTAGAAGGAGACCCATGCTAAGTGGACTTGGGGATTACTCTTGAGGAGGGTTCCCTAATTAAAGGAATTATGATTGGGGCTTATTCCTGAGAAGGAGGACCAGGTTAAGGGGACTTGGGGTTTACTCTTGAGAAGGATGCCCTAATTAAAGGAATTATGATTGGGGCTTATTCCCGAGAAGGAGGCCTGAAATAAGGGAACTTGGGGCTTACACCTGAGGGGGGTTCCCTAATTAAAAGAATTATGATTGGGTCATATAACTAAGAAGGAGGCCCAAACTAAGGGAACATGGGGCTTACTCTTGAGGAGGATTCCCTAAATCAAAATATCTTCTCATCTTAAAGGATGAGGTTACATAGAGGAATCCCCTAACCGTGGTGACATAAAGCATGTATGTCATGAGGTTTTGGGAGAGGATCTCACAGAATTCCTTTCAAATAAGGAATCCAACAAAAGAACCATGCCATAAATGGATTTGAAAATAGGTTTGAGGGATAATATCTTGAAGAGGAGAGGTGAACGGGAGAGAGGCACACAAATGAAGTTGGCACACAAGCCTTAGTTACACATGTTTACTTGTGCGGAATGGGTTCACCTAGGTGGAAAATAATTTTTAGGGTAATACTTGGGTGAGACTTAACTCAAGCCTCTAGTATTATCCTAAGATGATTCCAAAAGGGTGGCATGCAAGTTTCATCAAAAGGGTAGGGTGGCACACAAGTGTTTCCATTTTTAAGGATGTTTGGATACTTAGACGTGCATGTGTTGATGAATTCTAAACACTTAGGCCTTATCCTACTCCATCATGTATTCCATTCTAGGTAAAAATTTATATAAGGAGCTTTCAGAAGAGTTGAGTTAAAGACTTGGGAGACCAAAGCTTGAATTTGACTTTTGGAAAATCCTTCCTTGAAATAGGGGCCCATAGGGTCTATTTATAGGCCTCCTTGCACCTTCGGAAAAAAACCAAATAGGGCACGTAAGTGATCTTAGAGAACCGTAGGTGGAACCCAAGTGACTTGCATGGCGCACAAGTAACTTGCACACCTCACTCCAAATGGGATCCTAGTCCATGCCTTAGTCAATTTTTTTAATGTTCGTAAAAGGGTGACCCTCTTTGTGTTTATGGTATACCCCTTTTCCATTCATTGGACTCTGTGATGGAAAGGAGAATCAACAATATCTAAATAAAGAAATACCTAGGATTAATAAATTTCTTCATTGATGATTCTTGATCCTAAAAAATTACTCTTTTAGATTACCTTTATAGTGCTATGATGATACAACGATAGAATACCTCTAGTGGTGATCCACATGTTCTCCAATGTTCCCAAAGAAATAGAACTTGATCACGAGGTTTTATTACAAGGAAGAAAATGTATTGTTTTTTTCATTCTGGATAGATCATTTATTGGACTTGAAGAAATATCTCTTGAACTCCATGTTCTTGAGAGGGAGAGAGAAATAATAGTCAAGTGAGATTTCATTGTGTGCATCAATTCTCTATTCTAAATTTTTTGATGCATAACATAATAGACATAGCCGACTATTTATAGAGTTAGGATTTATGTTAAAATATTATTAAAATTCTTGAAGGTGATTAAATAACGTTTATTACCTTTAATAAACCCAATGGACCATATTATAAAAATTATTATTATTATTATTCAATGGTGTAACAACTTGTGTATATTGATTAATAATATTTATTATCTTCTGAATAATTATTTTATGATTAGAAATAGTCTTGGTCTATTAAAACTCCATGGTATTTATTGACTATCTGAATAAATATTTTATTCATAAATAAATATTTCAGTCACATACCAATGAATAAACTTTTATTTAATATTCGATAAAATAAAGAAATATTTGTTTATTCACATGTTATAATATAATAATTTATTTAATTTAGGAAGTCAATATAACTTGAATAAAATAACTCTTCAGTATTTTGAATAATATTTATTCACATTATTAAATAAAAATAGAATCAAATCAAGATCAAAAGAAACACTTAATTTGTGACCCTCTAGGATTCGTTCTCGTTGGTATTATATGGGATAGCCTAAAATACAATATTCTTATCTAGAAATAGTTCTAGAAACACAAGATAAAGAACCAACTATCTCAACAATGATACCACATATGAACTCTCACTGTTTAATATAATCCCTTTGTCAAAATATCTCATCATGTAGGTTACATGACATTGTCATTAACCAAGTTGCTGATAAGTCCTTATTTAAATATCTGATATAAAGATGTCATTACACCATGGCCATGGAACTTAAGTGATTGATATATTCCAACCAAAGGGCCAAAATATTGAGTCTAATAAAGATAGAATAGAAATCCTTCCTCTAATTATCCATTAATTTCATATCAACCAACACCCAAAAAACACACCATACTTCCCTCCAATATATGGTGTTATGGTTTCCATTAGTAAATCTTTGTGTGCACGTCATGACATGCATAAATAATAATTTTAAATTCTATGATTCATTATACATGCTTGCAGATAGAAATATCTGATGAAACCAAAACATGTGGAATTCCAATGGGTAGGTATGTTCTCATAAAATCCCATCTTGGATATTACCGAGTGAAAACATCAGGAGAATAATCCTCATCAACATACGAGTACTGTCACTTATCAATATAAATAATATGAATCCCATTATAGTATATTATCTAACATAAGGGCTATATTAATAATACCGTCATAGAACTTATTGGTTCTCAATATATCAGGGAACTGTTATAACCTTATGAATGTAACAAATACTACATGAAATTATTAAGTTAAATACATTATAAACAATGAACAGTATTTAACAAGTTGTTTGATTAAAATTAATGTCAAAAATATATATGTAATCAATTTTTATTCAATTGGTCACATGAAACCAACTCCAGAAAACTCCCACTAGGACTAGATCAAACTTCTTATGACTTTTAGTCCGCTAATACAAACAAGACAATCATGATTCTAACAACACAAGGATTTAGTCTAGGTATCCTCATTATTTTCTTCCATATAAATACTACTCACTGTAACCTCACCTATCTAAAAAGAATCCATCATAATATGATTCTTTCAAAGTATGTGCATCACCCGCTAATGTGACCTTGGATCATTTGGGAGATCCGCCGCTTCATTACAATCAGAATTGAGTGTGATATGATATTTAATTCTTGGCACCACTTCAATATCTTGAAAAATTTTAGGCATCCATAATTCCTCCTCTACTACCTCAAAATACACAATATACTTGGAATCCACTATATAATTTGAAACCACAACTTGATTTGAGCTCTTACAACTCATAGAATCTCCATTCAAATTGAAGATGTATCCCATTTGTGAAGTCATTTCATATTTATCTGTTTGGAAACTAGAATTTATATATCCTCTGATGAGTAATTCCTAATATTCTTCATAGACCAGAAATATATCTTTTTTATTACTCAAATACTTAAGGATAGTCTTGACATCCATCTATTGGTGGTCACCTGGATAATCTTGAAATCTTCATACCACACTCAATTCATAAGAAAAATCTATCCAAGTACATAAAATAGCATTCATGACTGATCCAATCACTGATGTGTATGGAATAATTTTTATTCTTTATCATTGCTCATGTGTCTGAGGAAACATTTTCTTGGAAATATAAATTCCATGCTACAATTGCAGCAATCCCCTTATTGATTATTCCATAATGAATGTCTCTATTATAATGTCATTGTATGAACATTGAATTATGACTAGAAACCTCTTGTATCTATCATTATTGATCTTGATCCAATGAAATATGTTTCCTCACCCAATTCCTTCATAGAGAATCATTTATTCAATGACATATTAACAAATTGTAATACTGGTATTTCTTTTCATTTGAGAACAATGCCATCGAAAAATACTATTAAAAAAATGAACACACTTCTACTAAACCATTTATAGACACATGTTTCAAAATCATTTTTAAGAGACAAATTCACATTAAGTACTCATAAAAATCAAAGTTCCATGACCTAGATGCTTTGTTTAATATATAAATGGATGTTTTTATTTTTCAAATCTAATTGATATCCTTTGGAGTAAAAAATCCTTCGTATTTTTTCATATATAAATTTTCATAAAATCTCCCATTAAGGAAGGAATTTTTTACATTTATTTTCCAAATATCATAGTAATGGTACGTCATAATGAAAATTATAAAAATGATGGATTTCAACAGCCCAAATGGTAAAAAGGTTTCATCATAGTCAATGCCTTGATACTGTTTAAAAACTTTTTCAAAAAGTCAAACCTTCTATGTACTTATTTATCATTCTTTGTGTAGTTTCTTCTTGTATACCCATTTTTATCTATTAGGATTTATGTGTATTGGAAGGTCTACCAAAATCCAGACTTGGTTTTGGTACAAGGAATCTATTTCATCATTCATGGATTATTTCCACTTGAAATATTTTTTTCCACTTAGTGCTTCCTTTTAGGTTAGAGGATCATTATGACCAATTATTACTAATTCACAATCACTAGTGACTTGAAAACCATAATGTTCTAGTTCTCTATCTTATCTGGTACTCCTTTATATTACCTGTATCTCTATAAGAGATTTTTGTTCCACATGGATTTGTGGAATCTATTCTTGTAACAAATTTTTTGTGACTTGAGCCTTAACTACATCAATGTCTTTATCTCTCCCACTATCTCTTTTAGATATATTCACCCTCTCATGGAATATGGTGTGTCGTTCCCCTATAAATTATTATGGGGGTTTGTATATGTAATATCCCCTTGTTTCATAGGATATCCTATAAATGTACACTTTATGACTTAGGGTGAAAATTTGTTACCTGGAGATTCCTTAAAGAACACCTCACTTCCCCAAACATGTCAATTTTCCAACATGGACTTTCTTCCAAATACAAAATTCTTATTGCATACCAATTATTGATTTATTTGGAACTTGGTTTAGTATATATTCTTTTTTTTTGTAATGTGTATCCCCAAAAGGATAATGGAAGACACACATGACTCATACATTATCTCACCATGTCAAACAAGGTGTGGTTTCTACTTTCTCTACACCATTCCACTGAGGTGTTTAAGGGGGAGTGAGTTGGGAATGTATCCTAAGATCCCATAAGTAATCAATGAAATATTGATTAAGATATTATCTACCGCGGTCTAAGAGAAGTTTCTTAATCTTCATACCAAGCTAGTTCCCAACTTCATTATGGTATTCCTTGAATTTTTCAATAGAATCCAACTTTTACCTCAATATGTATATATATTAACATCTACTATCATTAGGAAAAGTTATAAAGAATGATTACCAACCCATTTCATCTATAGGAAATGTACCACACACATTGTTATGAACTAATTGAAGAATCTCATTATCACATTTACTATTTCCACTAAATAGTGATTTGGCCATTTTGTCTTGTAAACATGCGTGAAATAGACAAAGTGGTTTTATGTAAAATGAATATAAATATACTTCCTGATGTAATTTAGTCAATTAATTTTTATTTATATGACATTTCGAGTGATGATAATGTTTCGCGTGGTAAGAGTCATGTAAAGTAACTTTGTTATCAATTTCCATTACTTTGTTCACGTGATCTGACACATAATTACAATTATTTAAATGACACTTATCATAAAATTGATATATTTTTAAATGAAGAATCATTTATTACATAATTTTAAATTAAATCCATATGTATCATGTATAGACACATACATAATGATTTTAGAAACATAAGACACATAATAACAACCTTTCAAAACAAAGATCATTCCAACTAGAAATGTGTGGGGGTAGTCCCCAATAGATACAATGATAAGATTAGCTCTTTTGGATACTTGTTTATATACCTACACTTGTTCAATAATTCTTAATATAATTAATTCATATATTTGAATACATTTACAAGAACCATAAGCTATATCTAATACCCAAAATGTAGATACAGATAAATTTCAGTTCATAACAAATGCACTTGAAACATGGCAGATACTTCCTGTCTCTGTCTCACTTCTTTTTCGGGGATGAAGATAGATACTTCCTCAGTGAAACAATGGGAATTTTCATGGAATTCAGATCCTTGTTTGTGGAGGCATATCCTTGTGGGATCGATCCACATCATTTCATTCAACTGTCATATTCTTCACCCTTGCTGTTGAACTGGCTAGGGTTTCTTTAGGCGGTGACGTGGTCCAGGTTGTGCTTCCTGCCACTACTGACAAAGGGGTGGTGCCTCGTTTTTGCAGTGTCTATGAGTGCGTTGGGATTTTCAATAGTCTCCATTCTGATCTAAAGGCATCGGCATGATTGTGGCTTGTAGGGAGGTCTTCTGCGGTTGTGGTCTGGTGACGGTGATGCGCTGGGTTTTTTTGTTTGATTTCGTTTTTTTGAATCTGGATATATTGCTATAGTATTTTTTTTGTGGTGGTTACTTATTCATGTGGTTTCCTCTAGTGAGATTCTGGCTACGTTGATCTATGGATGCTGTGTTGGTCCCTACTCTAGGTGGATTCAGTTTGGTTGTGGCGGTAGTGTGGACTGTTGCTTCTGGATCATCATTTTTCAGTGGTCTTTATGACTGTTTCAATTTTCTTATGGGATACATTTGTTTTCTCTATGTTCGTGAAACATGATACAGTTTTAGGGAACTTATTGATTGGCTGTGTGGTTGGTTCATCACTTTTTGTTGCTCTGATTTGCAATTTTGGATGAAAAAGGTGGTCAATGCTAATTTTCACCTCTTTGGATGTTCCGATTCGCACCTCTTTGAAAATGTTGGATGGAGGATTGATATGTCTCTTTGGAATGATAGAAATGGGGATGGTTTTGGACTCAGTGTCTCATGTCTCACAGGATTCGACAACTATTTGTCAATAAGAAGCTATTGTAGATGAGTTTATGGGAAAGGGTTTTTCACTATTTCATGGATTTTTGGAATCAAATGTTTGAGAGGGTATGGATTTCTCCATCAGGACTGGTCCCCTTCTATTTAGCACAAGACAATTTTCTATGTTGTGATGAGATAATGGAAGTTGTCATTAATGTTTTTATTATTGGGAGGAGATAATCTCTTATAGTGAGAGTTGTTTTCGATCATGAGTTTTGGTTCTATTGGGCCTGGTTTATTGTTTATGTCTTGATATCATGGGTTGTCCCCTTTCCTTAAAAGTGGGATTTGTCATAATAAAACAAATTTTAAGGCCTTCAAGCTATTGGAATGACATGTTCCTTATTATTTGTGGTGTTTAACCACAAGAACCTCTAAGCGCTCAATATAGCTAATGATATTGACTACAAGAGGAATAGCTAATGAACCCTCTCAAATATTTCATTGAATGAAAACCTTGTAAATGTCAAAAAAATCAAATATATCTCTCTCCTGGTAAATAACATGGAGGTTCTCAAGCATTCTACATGAATCCATGTTTTAATGAGACTTCTAGAGTTTAGTAGACATTAATGAAAGCCTCAAAAACAGATCATTAACTGTGTAACAAAACTTTTTTTCACATAAAATAAACTATTTATCACTTTCATTCATAGAAGGTTGATTAAACATTGATTATTCTAGTATATAAGATTTCTATTAATGGCATAGAATAACCTAAAGGCATCCAAATAACTCATGGAAATTATTTCTAGTTAAAAGGTTGTCTTTCTCCAATACTGATCTTAAAAATAATATGGACGACGAGCTTTCAATTTTACTATAAAATTAAAATATAATATTATTAGTATTATTTTGAGACTAAAAATTATATGAGAAATAAAAAATAAATTGATTTTATAAAATCTCCCACAAGGTTTTTCATCTTCCCATACCATCACGATTAAAGTAAAAATTTCTAGTTTCTATGAAATTATGGTGGAAAGGATCTATATCTTCAATAGAATAACCCCAACAAGGGGTTTTTGTGCTACTTGATGTTATTTAGGTTGCATGCCATTTCCAACTATGTTCTTGCAACTCTTTGGTCCATTGAGTAGACTCCCCTCTCCTGAAATCCTAAAATGGATGTTCTCAACACATGCCTTCAAATGGCACCATGTGTAGAAAGGGATACCCCTCTTGATATATTATTCTTAAGAAAACCCAAAAATTTCAAAATAAACCCTCAAATAAATGTATGTTTACCAACAAGGGTTGTTAAAACACTTAGTTTTATTGAGTTTCACTCCTAATACATTATTGGATGTTGAGGTATGAATTAATATTTGGCTTAGAGTCTAATTAATTCTGCATAAATTTTATCCTATTTTACCCTTTAATTGACTTGTTAATATTATGTTCATGATACTTAATTAATTAAAATGTTGTTTATAACATTTATGTATAATAAATTTATTTTGTTTTTATGGATAAATTTTATCTTTTTTATCCTTTACATGTCTTGTTAATATTAAGAGGATGTTAATTAATTAAGCATGATGGATAAAAAATTTATTCATAATAAATATATTTAAACTCAATCTTTTCACGTTGATTCATTTATTTATGTGACCACAACCTTGCATCCTTAAAATAAATAATTCAATAGAAAGAAAAAAATAATTTATTAAAAGACCAATTCATGAGATTTATCTAACAGTTGATTTATTGAGTGGATATTAAATCAGCCTATGAATAAGGGAAGATAACTCCTTTTTCCAATCATTGAATGAGTTAAAATAATCCAACTATACCGCTATGTATCACCAGAGATGGCATCATTATGGTTCCATCTTGAAATGACTCTATGCACCTAAGGATAATCCATTAATTACATGTATTTATAACTCACGCATAGATGAGGGGAACTAAATGATTAGATAAAAGGGGATGACATAAATATACTTGGACACACATGTCCTACATAGTAATAGAGGAATGGATGAAACACAAATTATCATATTTAATTTAATAATAAGTAACTTGAAACCTATAGAATAAATTAAATTAAAACACCCAACACATACAGATGTCTTTGTCAAGATCCTGAATTGTCATACATGCAATGAATACATGAAGGTAACTTTCTAGTATTCCATTCTATATTCGTTATTTATAATCAATATAAACATGATTTATTTAATTAATTCCCTTTCATCTTAATTATCATCAAAGCTTAATTAAAGATACAAATCATTTATGGAATTTAGGGAATATAAACGAGAGAACCAATAATGAAAAATTTATTACAATTAATTAATTAAGAATTTAAAAATCATTATAACGATTATTAAATTGATAAACACACAATAAGTTTTAATCAATAAATTAATGTTTTAATTCTCTAATTCTGAATTTTATATATTTTAATTATTCCATTAATTGAATACTACATGGCATGTACTATCCCTTTACACATAATGTACCTCATTTTTCATGTATTTGAGTCATACACATAGGTTTTTGGCATGTTAACTTATTGAGATTATAAGGAATGTACATGCAAGCTAGATTCCATGTACCCACGTTCTATTTCTCAAATTGGCCTTGTCAGTAGGAGGCGTGTTAGAAAAGAACAGTGTGTAACTACTTGGATGATGCATCCATGTAAAATGTGTATAGGTACACAATGTGTGCTCTAGATAAACATCATGTAACCTAGTTTTATAAGACAAATATTTGGAACTTCTAGTTGGAATATTCTTTCATTCTTCAATTATTCTTAAACAATTAATAAAATGAAACAATGAACAAAAATGATGAAAATGTTGATAACATGTAAATTGAAATAAAATTTAAGATAGAATTACATGAAATAAAAATATAACCACAATTTTTTATATACCAACAATCAAATGAAAAATCATAAATTTAAATGATACCCTATGATACAACTTTATGGTTCTGGGTGCAACAGAAGCATGTAATGGTGTGCAATATATTAAATTTTCTTTTAATAATCATTTCTAGAAACCAAGAGAGAGGACCATTCCTATGAAATTCATAATAAATTTATTTAATATTTGAATAAATAAATATATTTCCTTAGGAAATTTTGTTGTTGATGATTATTGACCATCTAAATATAACCTTTTGGATATCTTTCATTGCGCTGTAAGTATCCAAGGATAAAATCCCTATAGCATTGATATACAAATGCTCCAATCATATCCAAGAAAAACAACTCGATCACCAATTTATAGCATGATGAATCTGATTTATTACATTGGTAATTCTTGACCAATCATTCTTGAGCATTGAAGATATATCTCTTACACTTCACCTTCTTGAGAGGGATAGAGGAGGAGTTGAGAAAGAATTTAGTTTGAAACAATTCTCTATTCTGAATTTATGGATTCTAATTAGTATAAAAACTTCATATATTTATTGATTTTGTATTTAGGTTAAAATATTATTTAATTTCATGTCAGCCATTCAATAACATTAATTACCTTCAAAAGAACCCATTCCATGTAATAATTTTATTATTATATTAGTGGTTTGACAATTTTCAAAAATTGACAAATAATATTTACAATCTTGTAAATAAGTATTTTATTAGTGGATGTGGTCTTGGTACATTTGAACTAACCATTCTTTACTGAATATCCATATAAATATTATATTCCTAACTAAATATTTCATTCATATACAGAAAAATAAATATTTATTAAATATTCAATAAAATAAAGAAATATAATTTTATTCACAGTCCAAAGAATAGATATTTATTTAATTTATGAGATCAATATGAATTGAATAAAATAATTCTTCATTGATTGGAATAATATTTTTTCAAGTAGATTAATTTTAAAAATATTTTTTCAATATCAATGGAAACACTTAATGTGTGACCCTCTAGGATTTTTTTCTCATTGGCATTAGGTGGGTTTGCTTAATGCCCAAAATTATTTTCTGGTAAGAAGTCAAGGAACCCAAGGGAAATAAATTAATTTCATAATGATGACTACCCTAGAGGAACACTCACTGTATAATAAAAACCCTTTGTCATAATATATCATCAAGAAGGTTGCATGAGGGTTCCATCATCCTATTTGTTTGTTATTTTATTCTTTGACTATTTGAAATAAATTCATCATTACATTATGGTCATGGAATTTAGTTGATAGTTATATTTCAATGAAAGGGGTGAGATATCAACTCCCATGAATATGGATGTTTCAAATCCCTCCCCAACTTTTACATTAATGACAAGTAAATTATGACAAGCCCAACATACCCTAAATCCCACCAACATATAGTGTGGCAGTCATTCATAAGTAAATCACAGTGTGTGAGTTATTAAATTTATACATGATAATTTTAATGTATAAGAAATATTAAAAAAAACTCATAGATAGGAATATATGATGACACAAAAACATTCAAAATTCCTACTGGAATTTTTGTTCTCATAATATTATATCATAGAGATCACCAAACGAGAACTTTATGAGAATAAGGCTCATCCACTTATGAGTACTCACACCAGAATGTATAAATACTATCTGTCCAATCATAGTATGTTATCCAAACACAAAACTATATTAAGAATATTTTGACAGCGCTTTAAGGATATCATCATTGTAGGAAACTATTATGACCCTATCAATGCGACAAATACTATGGGACATTATTACCTTAAAGACATACAAAACAATGAACATTATTTAACAAGATATTTAATTAATATTAAAGTCATCAAATATATGTGTAATAAAATCATAATCATTTTTTACTAGGACACCAACTCTAATAATGGCACATGGTAAAACCGATGATTAAAATTTTCCTTGATAGAATCCTAGGTAAGATCCTCATACAAATTACCTTGTGTAGTAGAGTCCCACTATCTCCTTCCCGATCCTTCAAACATACATGTGGTGAATCACACCTTAGAGTCATGAAGAGTATTAAATAATTTGAATAATCTCTCAATCCACTCCCTCAACTTTATAGATTCTTGGGATCACTTGTCACCCGGGAATACATGTGGCCGCAGCTTTGTGAATTCAGAGCCATGATCCACAACACATCCTGAGTTTTTGACTCCCACATGACCCAAAGGATAAAATTTATGGGTTTTTCTTCAAAAATAGTTGGGTCCATTATAGGATTCACCTATAGATCACATATTACATTCACCTCTATTATATATGAAAGTTATCTACTCAGAGTAATTGATTTTTATGTTTAAGACCAAAAACCAATCAGCTTTAAATCGTATTCCAAAATCTCAAGGCCAACTTCAAAAATTAAAATCTATTCATTAAGAAATCAATAATTTAAATCAATCATGAATTATATGAATGAAAAACAAAAATATAAGAAAGAAAAATTCCACTTTAATGAAATCCCCATATAGTTCATTCAATTGACCTCAAACTCTAGGTCTAAAGTTTGATAAAAAAATTCTTCCACCCTTGGTAAATCAAGTTAAAAAATTTAAGGGATTTGTCCAATACCACACTTACTACCTTAATTATGACAGTTGTAACACATGTCTACCCATGTCATTGAACTAAACACTGGAAGTGTTACCATAATTAAAGCTGAGCATCACCTCTGATACCATTTTGTAATGAACCCACTAAAGTCAAATAGATAATACACCTAAACCAACCCTCTATAGTAGTGAGGTGAAATAAGATAACAAAAACAAGTATCATATAAAGAAAAAAAAAGACATAAAACTAATGTAAAATGTAACAGGAAAAAATATATCCATGATCCATACGATTCAATCAAAACAGGGAAAACTATAATATATAACAAGTCTAGAACAATAAGTCTCTATATGAAGAATTATTGCCTCCAAACCATCCCAAACCAATGTTTGTAATAACATGTGAAGTCAACATGCTATAAAATTATATTCCCTTTACTTGGATCTTGCAATAAAATATCTAAGATGACTCTAATAAATGGTATTGTATCAGAACGAATCCTAGTATGATTCAACTGGAAAATCTATAAAAGATAAAAAATCAAGAATTTAATAGTTCTATATAGTAAAACAAAATAGTTTAACAAAAAAATTATCAAAAATATAAACTCAATTATAATTCAATCCTTTGGTTTTTCATAAAATCCTTCCAGATTCATAAATCTAGGAATATGAAAATTATAAGTGATTACAAATAAAAAAAATTACATCATATGGTAAAGATGTAAACACACAACGATGACATAATCCATCATAGGAAACGATATGATATAACATTATGTGATAACATGTGACAAAAATTTCATGGAAAAATCCATCATGTCATAAACATCCCTATATTAAAAAGCACACTATATTAGGCCATATCCTAAGGGAATACATGCTATACATAAATGATCCAACATCAGTCACATGTTGGTGAAAACCAATATTGAGTCCTACCTCAATCTATAAATCTCACAAATAAACCAATAGTGGTTCACACACCCAAGGGCCACCAATGTACCTTTCCTAATGCACCGAATGTTCCAAATTTTCCATGTTTAAAAAAATCCATTTAGAAAACATGATGAAAATTTCAAAAACATTGTCAAATAAATGGATATTAGCTTTTTTATTGAGACCCCATTTCCAAATAAAATCACCACTCAAGAATTTCATCAAAAAATTGGTGTAAAAAACTAATTATAAATACAAAACCCCATTTAAATACCTTACTATTTCCAAAAAATACCTTAAAACCATAAATCAACTCAAATTAATGAATAAATGAATGTAAATTTATAGTAATGTTAATTAATTCTGAAAATTAACCATTTATTTAGAAAATACTACAATAAAAAGGAGGTAGAACCAAACCAACTTCTACAACGGAAAGCAAGGAAAATTAGATTAGTTCCTTATAGTCCTAATTCTAAAATAATCATAAAAAATCCATTATAAAACCCCATATATTCGTTATACACATCCTATTTATACTTCACAAGATAGGAGGAGAAGCGATACTACAAGGATATACAAAGAAGAGGTTAAATCAGAACAATAAAACAAAAAACCATGAAGAGATCTATCGAGAATAGAATAATTCCACCATTAATATAAGGGGAGAGGCTTATAAATCATTGGTAAATGGTTAGGATGAGACAATATGATGTTAAGGAGTGATTAGGATTTAAAATGAACAAGGGAATAAGGGGTAAATCCCACTTTTTAATACTTCAAATCTGGGTTTAACTATTTCATAGAGGTGGAAACATGGTTAAACTAAACTTTTTTTTAACTGTGTTACCCTACTTCCCATATTGGAAGAATTCATAGTTTATTTTCATGGTTATATTAATCAGTCAACAACCATGCAAATCCCTTTGTCCAAAGGGTGTAGAGTTTTCACTAAGGGCCACATATGTTTTTTAACAATTCTCCAACCATGAGGAATCCCTTTTTCAAACATAGATCCATATTGATGGTTTGGAATAACCTTTCACATTAATCATGTACCATTCCTGATTTCTTACAATTCTACTATTTTCAACATCAATTCCCCTAAATCATACCGGACCCCAAAAGAGAAAACTAAGACTCAAATAACATGTACCTATGGCCCTAATGGGAATCATATGTATTGAATATGTATGTTTATTATATAAAAAAATTTATATTTATATTGTAATGATTATTCTGTAATGATAAAATAACACTTACTTTCTTCCCATCATAAGAATTGAAAAATTAACATTCTACAAAAGTGTACATATGACCTATCGTCTTCATGATTGAAACACAGTTCATTTTTTATAACCATATTTCGTGTTTGTTTTTAAGAATATTATTAATGTATAAAAATTATGATTATTTCTTATTTATTATTATAGAGATTATGTAACAATGGAATCTATTACCATAGTCTAACTATCAATGTCATTTTAGACATATGAACTGAATTCTATCAAAATTCCCGACTTGACCTTAATTGATTATGTAAATATATATGAAAAGTTAATAAATAAAATAAAATAAATAATAATCATGAAAAAGGTTCTTAATAGATTTATTTATTAACAAAATTTTATTATTCAAGAATATATATTACGTATGTGACAATTCCAACTTTAGTTAATTTATTTTATAACTCAATTTTTTCATTGGGTTAAATTACTTTTTCACTGTCTTTGATATGCTAGGATTATGTTTGTAATGAGAATTTATTATTTTATTTATTTTTTTCAAGTTTTTTTTGTGGATTTACATTTGACTCACATAATAACCTCATCAATTAATTTTTAGTATAGTGACATGATATTTTTATGAGATTACATCTCAATTTCCTTTCATTCAGGATTATTTTAATATTTTAACTAATTTTATTTTATATAGTGTATATATTTTCACTTGGTTTAAATTTTTTGGTTTCCATTTGTTCCCTTATTGAGTCATGTAACACCAAGAAAATTGTTCGAATGTAATAAAATTATGGTATCTTCATTTAGATATTGAATCTTATCTTTCAGGTCTATATTTTATTTAATATATTTTAAAGAATATTATTACTATTCTTCCAAGATTTATTAATGAAATTTTTACCCATTTTTTTATTCATTTATAAAATTAATTAAAAGGATCTTTCTATACATTTCTGAACAAGGCACTTTTTTACCATTATACATAAGTGTGAAAGGAATAATTTCTTTTAACTGATACAATATGTACATATTTTTTCACTATTAGGACAACTAAATTATTTAGAGATTCCTTTATATGTTTCCATGGTTCTATCTTAATAAATTTTTTTCTATAATATGATTTATTATTTTATATTTTTTATAATTCTTTGAATGTGAAAAGATTAACTTCTTCAAGAATTATTCCATGTAATCTTTTAAAGACATTTTCATTAATGATGATAACCTTTGGTATTATGGGTATCTTTTTAATTTTGTATATATGTCTCTCACATATATACATAGATTATTCTCCCTTACTTCGATGGGGAAATACATGAATTATCTCCATCTCTAAAATACTTTCATTAAGAAATTTCAAATGATTATGATATGATACAAGATTATGAAAAAAAAATTTCTTTACATAGTTCATATGTTTATGCATTATAATTTATTTAAATTTTTTGGCACACATAAACATGAAGATGTTATGATGGATGCATTAAAATATTACTCCAATTAATTTGTTAAATCTTTACTATAATGAGACAACATGTATGGGAGTAGGGGGTAAACATAGCCCATAATGGGACCTTGTCCACTATGTCATATATTCTAGAATGTTTTCCTTTACTCATTTTTATTTCATGTATTATATTACTAAAAAATTTCTTTTGTTTCTATGATCTTATGATGCCATGTTCTTTATGTTATTCTAACATGATATGAGTCGTGTTTCTTAACTTTCTTGATATCATGTTTTACCTTTTATTCACATGTTATGTTTCCTTATCATGTTTTTTCGCTTACTGGGATGTTTATCCCACCCCTCTAGTATATTTATTTCTTAGGTTATTCCATGATGTTTTAGGAGATTGAACGAATTTAGAAGATTATTATAGAGAATAAAATAACGTAGTTTTATTTTCATCCCACATTGAAGTATTATTAACCCAGCCTTCCATAGATGCTATAAATCATGATCATTGGGTTGTAGTTAATGGATTTTTATCTGAAAAATCATGAAATAATACGTGTAAAAGTATTTTACCATTTTACCTCTTGAGTATTGTTAGTAATTTTCAATCACATTGATGCCCAACTCATCATATTTAAAGCACTTTTCTTATTTTTTATCTATCGTGTAGAGTTTCTTGACCCATTAGTGATTCATAAGACCCAACAATCATGTCACAAATAATATAATGACTCCTAAATTATTTAATTATCTCTTTATAGAGACCTAATCTCTTACACTATTCATATATCGATTCATTATCTCCCATTGGTCAATCACACCTTACAATTCCTCAAAGCATCCCTAACTCTTTTGAGTACACATCACAACATCATTGGTCAACACCATTTTATTTTCTATTACTCAATCACAATAAGTTGTATCATATTATCCAATTATCATATTATATCTGATCATTTTCCACAAATGATCATTCATCTATCTGATCAGTCACCTCCCTAATCAATTTTTAAAAAAAACTCATAACGTTTGGTATCTAACTGATACTAATTTCCAAAACACAATGAAACTCATGACATAGTTTTGTGATCTTCCACATTATCAAGGATACATGTAACAAATCAAAACCATATTAAAAACACTATCTGTATAATCCATTTATGTGATAATAAATTTTAATACCATTTTAAGAACATCATGGGTCACCACCCATGTCTTTATTTAATGTGGTGTTCAATAACCCTATGGCCAAAATAAATTATACCCAAGGAGTTAACCATAATTACACCCTTACATAAAACTCAATTCATGCCATGTGGAGTCTTATAATCATCCCAAGGAATAGTAAAAAATTAACCTGACCAACCATTCCCCCCCCACACATGTCAAACCCATCACAACAGAACCACTAATCATGATTTGAATTAATGAAACATAAGGGATAAAAATTAGTAGATAAAATATATAATAGAACCTATCTTGCATCAATATCATAACCTAAATAAACTACCCTATTTTTTTACTCTAATGGAGTTCAAAATATTGTGAGAAACCCCGCCTCTCATTGGTTACCATAATATATCAAAGATCATCTAAAAAATAACAAGAACACAACATCAAATTTTATTAAAACACATAACACGCCAATATACTGAGTCATAACTAAACATCATTGTGATCTCCCACATAGTCCATAAATAATATAGGCCATTAATTAGGGATCATCATATTTAATCCCATCCTAGAAATTATAAGGTAACTGACATTATATCACACCCACTGTACAGTAATAATCCTCACTGGGAATCTATGTACCATACTACCCCCTCAAGGATCTTGATCACATACATATTCATATAATTACATAGATATATGATTAATCACATCATGTACAATAATTTTCATATGGATTTGTTAAGTACAATTTCATGAATAAATTATCGGGGAAAATAATGATTATGTTTTTGTTGACACTTTAAATAACTGGAACCTATATCATCATTTTTGTTTTTCATTTCCAATAAATTCTCATATCAACATGGTATAATTAAGAATTTTTTAATGGAGATTCTATAAGGGAATGATCCATATTGGTTGTTATTGAAACATTAATTAATATAAAATAATATCTTTTACATTTTTTCAAAATATAATATCACAATCCCACATAAGTATATGGATTTCATGCGAAACTATGTACCTAGGATGATGCATGAACACACAACTCTTGCTACCCTGAGTTAAAGTAATTTCCCAACATATCAATAAATCCAAAATATAAGTTTGAATAAGAATTAACTACATAATAATAGTGAAAAAATGGAACATAAATCTCGAATCCAATATATCATGGCCTTCATCTCATATCATTGATGTCTAGGATCACAATATAGTGTATATCATAAGTTCTAGCTAGACCTATAAATTGTTTACAATATCCCAAATAGTGAGAAAAATGAAGCTTTGCTCTGAGACCACATTGTTTCTTCCTTAGCTTGGATCACTCTTTAGTTATAAGACCAGAGTGTTACATGACACCATGAATTCCTATCGTATTACTTAGGTAGCTAATTAACAACTACTGTCTATGGTGTTACTAAGGGGTGAATATACTCCAATATCAGAGTTGAAAAATTGTGTAAATATCAGATATCCAATCATCAATATATGAAATATTATAAATAAAATAATATTTTAATTCCATAATCGAAATAATACACCATATTATATAACATATGATCTAAATAAAATGGAATATGAGATTGGTGGACAAAAATATATATCCTATGAAAAGATAATATAATAATAGGACCAAAATAATGAAAATAAAATAACATCCAATTTCTCTTGAGTCCCAAATCAATTGAATTTCATGATTTAATCCAGGTTTTCTAGCTCAAAATAACTATCATTGGCCTCAACCCTTCCTTTACCCATAATCATAAGTATTTATCTGGAATAAAATTTCCCTGTCTATCAGAGAAGGGTGTGAGTAAAACTCAATAGTCAACCAAAAATGTTGTCCCCAACATGGAAAATAAATTCTTTGTACCCACAATTTTATATTATCGAAGTAAAAATAAAATAAAATAAAGTGTAATACGACACAATTTTCAATTCATGAGTCCTATGGTGACACACAAGAAAAACCATACCAACTCCTCCTAGTTCCTAATGTCACTCAAAAATTCACAACTCATAACCAAGTGTCATAATAGTTACCTCCCATTATACCATCATAAAATATATTATGGGGGACAAAAAACCACATAATAATACCATTATATATAATTTAGGGGAATAAACCCCACCTCATATATCATCATCGAAGAGTGGGGGTAAAGCACCCACCCTAAAATACCATTAATTATCATCAAGTGGAATATCTTCTACCTCATATATCATTATTAAGGGGATAAGTGAACACCCCAAAAAATAATCACATATCATTAATGTGAATAACACCTACCTTATATTTTATTGTATGGTGTCATACCCAAAGAGGGAATTTTATATCTCTAAAACCTGTTATATTAAATACTTAAGAAAGAATGGTGCCCCATTTTATAAACAATAATATATTATGGTCATAATATTTGAAAAATTACCCAAACAAGATATATATCACTAAGGATAGACTTTGAATCATGTAACCCATTCCCAAGTATCTATTCATAATAGGGAATACTAACTTTATAACCAATTTGGTAATAATCCTCAGATTCAACAACAAACTGGGGAACCCACTATGGTCCTCTAGTTCACCTCTTATTATGGACATTCCATATGGGTTACTCTATTAGATCACATACTCCAGTGAAATCACTACTAATCAGGACACTATTTATCTTAAGACAACCATGCTCATATCATCGTGCAATTAGCATCATTAGTAATACAACAAATTCATTACAGTAGAGAGGTTACATAAATCCCATATCACCTCTAAAGAGACTATATTATTAAATAACACATTAGGGGGGGATGAATAAAAAATGTGGTATTTTTTACAATATATAAAAAATAAACCACCATTACCTTTTTTATGTCATGATACTCTCCTTTTCTATCTGTTTATCACATACACGTAACTAAAATAAACAATAATGAAAGAAATACATAGATATTTTACATGGTTCATCTCCAATCTGGAAACCTGCTAATTTTTGTGTTATTCTTGAATCAAGAATAATATCATATAACTATTTTATGTTTTAGTTATTACTTGTGCATAAAAACCCAAAAATTGATTGGGATGGTATTATACACTTCCCATGGTAGGTATCATCCACTTACTGAATGCAATATAGATTTATTTATACTAGTACATAATGTACTAAATAATTTTTGTTACTCTTAGTATTAATATCTTTAGTGTTACCCTAAGAATCAAAAATTCATTGAACATGATCTTTCTATTCAAACCTAGGAATTAAATTATTATAGAAACTTCACCCGAATAACATTCATGATGGCCATCCTACTCAATATTTTACAGTGATAGATATGTGAATAAGAGCTCACACATAAACCATGGTATACATCCTCCTCACCAAAAATCCAATATATGGTTAATAATATTATCATAATTCCTCTATAGAAATGAGGAATTTAATACTATGAACTGGTCTATCTTCTCTTATCTCTCTTTAATACCATTGTTACATAACTCAAAAATGCATCATCTTCTCTAATACCAATTAACAATCATCATTTTCCCTTACTTCATATTCTTATTTCATATTCATAGAGTATATCATGAATAATATTTTCATAAATGTATCTAGAAACCCTTACATGAAACTCTTCCATATTTTGAACAGAGTTCAACAACCCCCAAGAATTTTATCAATTAATCCTGATAAAAAACTACAAATATTTTTTATATGAAATTATAAAAAATACACACCCAAAAATATCTTCATTTAAACCCGAGTAAAATAATTCCAAGAGAATCAAAATTTAATTTTTTTAAATATATAAACAAAATTCTTGGGTGTTTCAAATTCATTCTACAATTTCATTTATAGAGCTTTATGGTATTGCCATCCTCCTCTTGGTGTAACTACCTTTCATTCCATAAAATATTCATGAATATATTATTTATTTGCAACATGAATCATAATTATTCTGATTCAATGTGATGTTTATTCAATGAATATATCCATAACATCCTTCCTAATATTTTCTCGACAATTATTTTACTCTTGGAATATTATTCCTTAGAAATATCACAATTTTTATAAGAATGAAAAATTACAGAAAATATACAACATATTTTTAATTGGTAGAGTGAGAATTGAAATCTCATATTCTATGTAATATGTTACCAATCCACTGTGTATCTCCTAATGTATGCCTCTAATTTTCTAATATTATACATCATCATTCATGGAAATATTATGTATCATCTTGTATAACATTGTATATATCATCATAGTCTTATGTATAGAATGAGTTTTCAGAAATTAATCCTCAAATCAAAGTATATTCTTATATATAAACTCATCATTTGATGTATCAACCAACTTTGTCAAATTTCAGCCTTAACCCAGAAAAAATTCTTATTTATTTATCAAAACATTGACCTATTAACTCGTTGAATTTAAATAATTCATCAAATTAGCTAAGAATCTCTTCTAATATTCTAAAGGAATTCTCAATCACTAAAAAATATCTAAAAAGAATTCCCAACAAATATTTATATTCATATTAATCATGGTTTAAAAAGAATGCATATTTCATAAACTATAACATTGGTTTCATCAATATCCACCTTTGAATTGGTTTTCAACCACAATAACTCACTACAAGAGACACTAAATGACATGATTTACCAAAGATAATTATCTTAGGACTACATGACTTGATAAAGTAGCATTTATTTTAGAATTTGATCCTTTTTTGATTGGTATTTTTTTTAAAATGATATATATAGAGTTATGGGCCTATTCTCTATATTTGACATAAAAATAAAAAGTATAATAAGGGTATTTAAAAAGTCACTCAATTGAAAATAAATATATTAACATTAATGTTCATCCCTAAAACTCTAATATGTACTTGTACATTTTCATAGTGATGATATCAACATGTTAATCACCCATATGAATTATTTATAGCTTTATATAACCATTTAAACCTTCTTATTGATAAAGTGATATATTATATCAATATTCCTAGGATAAGAATGTTGTAAATTTTTCTATAGAGATCAATAATAATTTGATTATCACATGAAATTATTTGTAGTTTTTTTATTATTCACACACAAATTTTCATGCATTGATTTTATCCAGGACATCTCTATACGTGAACTTTTAGTAGCCACATATTTAGATATAAGGTTTATTAATGTAACTAAATTCTATTCCATATAGTGCTAGCTAGAAAAGATACCTCCTTGAATAAATATCCAACTTTTGGAAAACTTATTATCATGGAAGTATCCCACCCAGTCAACATAAGATAATTTAGACAGATTTAGGTGCTCAGATATTTTTTATATTATCCCAAATTTCTTTTCCCCTTGATATAATTAATAAATATTTTGTAAGCTATTAAATTTTATTCCTTGGTATAACTCGGATTCCTTGCACATTAGGTCACTGTATAAAAAAATCATGTCAGGATATAGAAATCAATATTTGAAATTATTTTTGATTAAAATTATATCATTTTATATCTTTCTGAATCTTTATCCCTATATTTATAATAATGGATACTAGTTTGGAGTCTTATAATAAAAAAATATTCAAAAATCATCTTTCATAAAAATAATTGAAAAAAAATAAATTCTTATTTTTGTAGAAGTTTAAATACAATGAAATATGTCATTACCCAAAAATAGATATCTAAAAATAACTATTCATATATCTAGAAATGTTTTAAAATCACTCTAATTATCAACTACAAAAATAATATTATCAACATAATCAATTACAATAATATTTCCAACATAAACATCAGTTAAATAAAATTTTATGTCAATATTTAATTTAATGAACTTCATATCTCTAAATTATTCTTCAATCTTGGATTACTATGCTATTTGGTAACTAGGATTCCTATAGATATCCTTATTCATCTGGAAATAATTTGTCCCTCACTATCAATAATAAATCCAATAGGCTTCACAATTTAAATTTCCTCTCCTTTTTCTCTATTAAAGAAGGATGATTTTACCACCATATGAAATATTTTATACTCCCTATGAGTTGAAAACAATAGGAACATCCTTATGGATTCCATTTTTTCAACAGGTTCAATGGACTCTTTATATTCATCTCCTTCAACCTGTGAATAGAATTAACATACATGTATGGTCATATTCCTCGATACTTGTCCTTTATCATTTATCTTAATTTTTGAATACACACTTTATTCTAAAAAAGTTATCTATTTTGTTCTAGTGAAAAGATATCTAGAGAAATTTTTATCAATATGATGATATTCCTTATTAATATCGTTAACCCATTATTTATTCTTAAAATCCATAATAACTAAATGTGGATTGATCTATGTGATGGGATATTTTTTACTATCAAGACTTAACCTCCTTCGGGAAGGAACTGGATAATTCTGATCTACCATTTCATTATATTATTATATATATTTGTTCATATTCTAATACATATATTTTTCAATTATAGAAGCATCTTTTTCATAAATATTTGGATTAGGTTTAATATCAACAAAAAGTGGTTCATTTTTATTTTGTTTCTCATTGTTTCTCCCAGATTCATTCTAATATTGATCATAAGATTCTTCAAAAACCATTTCATTTGGAACATTAAATTTGGATTTATGATTAGTATCCTTAAATTAATATATCTTTACCACCTTATAATTACTATTATTCCAATACATATATATTATTTTATATTGATGTAGTGTCACAGAAATATACCTTACGAAACCTTCTCACCAAATTTTTTATTTTTGTTAAACATGGACTTCTAATTAATTTTAAGTAGTTAGCATTTGGTTTTATTATGTATCAACTCTCAAGAGAACTCATGTTTGAATGAGGAATCAGATGAAAAATATTATGAATATACAATTATATATTCACATATTTTCTCATTAAAAAAGGCCCATTGTACTCATAATGAATTGTACTTCCCATTTTTAGAGGATGTCTATTAATTATACAAAAACAACCATTCATATTGGGAGTGTATAATGTACTATACTGATACTTGGTTCCATGTTTATAAATATAAACATCAAAATAATTCCAAGAAAACACTCTTGAATTTTCTATTATTCATTTTTGATAGATTCTACAAGCTCTTTCTACAATTTATTTTTGAAAAAATTAAACACACTTACAACATTTAACATTTGATTTATAGAAAAATAAATTTGTAAGAATTATCAAATCATTAATAAGTGTGATTAATTATATGTTTTCTCTATAATTTTGATATCTCATTATTTTATATGAATCTGATTTGATTGATTAATGTCATCTTAGGGACATGATTTCCACACATTTATGCATTCACAATATTAGCATCCCATTTTGGAAAGACAAACAAACAACATATCCTTATATGTTTAATTAAGGAATATCTATGAAATTATTTTCTCTTAAAATTTTACGCAAACTTCACTGACCAATATTGACAAGTCTCATGTGTAAAATCTTATTTTCTTCTTTTGTACTGAGGTAATAATAATTACAAAGATAAAAAATACGAAAAATATTTCTATTTATTCATTCAATTTTCAAAATGATACTTCCAAATACAATTCTATTAATTATGAATGTGTTTTTATAAAACAATAAACCCATTTCAGTCATCGTATAGGGGACTTACACTCAAAAACTTATGTTTTACTCCCATTGACATGAATTACATCTCTATATTTATTCTTTTGAGGATCAATTTTTGAATTTCCAATTTTTTGGATGTTCAAGGATATTTCGTTTCCAAAATTGAAATCACTAGTATTTTTTTCTTCAATTATCATTATAATCATGACATATCTAGTCCTGATTGATACGAAGTAACTATCAAGAATCCAATTTTCTCCTTTTACTAGTCCTGAGAGACGGTTAAATATGAATTGGATTTTACATTTTGTTTAGTCGTTGAGTATTATTTCCTTAGAATCATGATGATACTATCATTAAAGTATGGAAAAAAATTCTTTATAATAGTGACCTTTTTGGTGACACCTTCTATAGATATCCTTTATACTATCAGATATTTTTTGACTAGCAATTGAGGTAAATTTATATTCACTATTGGGTCTCTCTGAAATAGTCTACCTATTTAATCTAGATAAATATATATCACTCTATTTATTATTTTATTAAATTTAGTTCACATGTTATACCATCAAACTTATGATTTATTCAAAACTACTCTAAAACACCAACAATACTATTTAAAACTAGTTTTACCGTGAAACTATTGAGTCTTCCTATAATATCATGTTTTTTATATTGATACATTTATAAATTCCATTTGATTTGTTTTATTGGTATCATTCCTTCAAAATTTTCTTATAACATTATTAGATGTTTAAGTTACATTTTTAATGTTTTTATTATCTTGGACCTGTCTATATTTTCTCTCAAAACCTATATATGGAGATAAAATAGATTTATCAGTTTTGTGTTTCGTAAGTGTAGTTTTTAGTTGTTTTTATAAAAAATCCCTTAGAAGTATCTTATGATTAAATATTTATTTCTATTGATTCATTATAATTCATTCTAATTTTTTATGGGGACTTCTCAACCTTAAGAATCCTAAATTGATTTATGTTCAATTATTATTCTTCATAAATAGTAACATTCTTCTTAGATTATTTATAAATTTTATCATTCTCTAAATGATTAAATTTATTCACATGATAGGATGATGTTTATATTTTTTGAAATTTAAATTATGTTTGAAATAAAATGAGTTAGATATATGTATGTGGAGTTGATTTCATTGGATTGAAGCAGTTTTGGAAGCAATAAAAGAATGGTGCAAGGGATATGACCACACTATGGATGGATTTAAATATTTAAATAATAGAAAAGGAACCTTGGTTTTCCAAAAATAAATAGTTACACCCTATATGTAACTATTTTATAATTTATCTATCATGACCCCCAAAATTACAAAGTAGTACAGCAAATTTAATTCCTTAGGTCAAACCCACGGGGCAGGGTTGGAAACTCTTTAACCATCTACTATGACGATGATTCAATTTAAAAGGAAACTTCATATCCAAGAATAAATAAAAATAATGATGATGGTATCAAATAATAGTAAATACATGTTAATAAATTAATGATGAAAATAAATACATAATTTACAATCCTAATGTGTTTGGAAGCCAGTCTATGTGAATCCATTTTTTCTAGTAGACACTCTCCAATCAGTAATATTTTCTTTCTAATAGAATAAAGATTTTCAATACCTAAATATTGGGTAACCAAAAACCACGATTAAAACTAGATTATAATTATCCTAATAGTAATAGGGAATTATATATCATTGTTAATTCACCAAAAATTAGTCACACATCGAAAGAAAATGTCCATGATCAAATAAATGAAAAAAAAATTGAAAAAAAAATTAATGTTAAAAAAATCATTAAAATCATTAAAATCGTTAAAATCATTAAAATTAATAAATTTAAAAATATCAATTCACTTTAATTATGAACACGCTACAAAAGTACCTACTCTCTCAATCTTGCAATTATCATGATAAATAATTAAATAAAGAAAATCTATGAAACCCTTGTAGATTACCATCCAATGTTTGTAGCTATATGTACTCTCAAAATTTGATGAACTCTAGTGTAAAATATCCCATATATTATAGATATAATCCACATAAATATGTTTAACTATATTTGTAAATATTTTTCTATAACTGTTACACTTTAATCTGAACACCAACTCTTGATCTCGTGTAATTCCCTCTTCGAAATATACTAATAAACACCCCCAAATATATATTCAATATCTTCTAAAGAGAAAGAGTGACCTAACATATATATCCCCTTTAGATATGTCACTCATGGTGTTGTACCTCTCGTTCCCCTCGATGTTTGATTTTCATGATCACAATCACCCTCTTATGTATCTAACTTTGTTTCAAGTGTTTTTGGATGATAGGAATCATTTCAGGTGGCCAAAGAATTGGGCCAAGAATTCAAGAAGCAGATGTGGACTGAAAATCAGTCCACCGGCCAACCGGTGGCCATCCACCGGCCAGCCGGTGGCACCTGGGCATCAGGCAGAGCCACTGTCTTGGCATCGGCCAACCGGTGGCCAAGCACCGGCCGACCGGTGGCACTCAGATTCAACAGTGCCAGCCACTGTCTTGGCACCGGCCAGCCGGTGGCTCCTCCACCGGTCAGCCGGTGGCCCCTGGACCAAAACCTCTCCATCTTTCCAAACACCGGCCAGCCGGTGGGGATGTATCGGCCAGCCGGTGGACACAGTCAAACTAGCCGTTGGGCTGTTGACCAGCCTGTCCACTTGGCTCCCAACGGCTCTTTTAGCCTCTCCAACGGCTCCGAAGCCTCCCCAAGGGTTCCATGCCTATAAATAAAGGCCAAGGAAGCCCCGGACACTTACCGGAACATTTACAAAGCCACTATACTCATTTTCCATCTATTGGCCAACCTCCGGTGGACTTCCTCAAAGGATCCTCTAGTGCTCAATCCAATTCCAATCCAAGGAGCACCTCAAGAAGCTTGGGAGAAGCACGCTACATCAGCTCCACCAATCATTTGGCGCCCAAGTCTTCCTAAATAACGGTTTTTATTGTTTTATTTCTTTTTGAGCTTTAAAATTGGGTTTGTGCCTACAAACCCCAAACTCTTTCCTCATCTCCCTTTCTTTGGGTTCTCACACCACCACTAAGGTGTGAAGAGGTTTTTCAAGCCTTTCCTTTTAAAGGGCTTGAGTTGTCGGTGAGCTAGCCTTCACCCGTTAAAAAGGCTAGTGGGTTATTGCTTAACCATTAAAAGCAGTGGGTTCTTGCTTAACCAATAAAAGCAAGCTGTAATAGGTCCTAGTGCTACCTCAAAGCCTAGTGGGTTTCTTGCTATAACCATTGAAAAGCAAGCGGTAGGAATCTCTCAACGGTTGAGTTGGGAGCGGAGACGTAGGCCGGGTTTTTGGCCGAACTCCGTTATCAATTTCTTGTGTCTTGCCTCTTTACTTTCCGCTGCATTCTTTACTTTGATTTTAATTTGTTAATCATTTTTTAAAAGGCAATTCACCCCCCCTCTTGCCATCATTCCCTTGTTTTTTCCGACCCAACAATTGGTATCAGAGGGAAATTTGAGTAATACCCTAACCCGGTTTCAAATTTAAGATCCATCAAGATGGCATCAACCTCTTTCGCCCCCGAGGGCCTCTCATTGGGTCGGGCTCCATTTTTTGATGGGTCCGACTATAATTATTGGAAAACCCGCATGACCACTTTTTTAAGAAGCATAGGTTATCCTATTTACAAAATTGTCATGCATGGTTACACTTTGTCTTCCCCCGACGAATCCAAATGGACCCAAGCCGATATAAAAAAATTTCGAGCTTGATGGCAAAGCCATGAATGCTCTACATTGCGGCCTTGACCGAAATGAATTCAATCGAGTTTCCACATGCACCTCCGCACATGAAATCTGGAAACTTTTGGAGGTTACCCATGAGGGGACCAACAAAGTAAAGGATACTCGATTGGACATGTACCGTCAGGATTTTGAGTCTTTTTCCATGCACCCAAATGAATCAATTTCTGAAATGTTTACTCGATTTACTGATGTGTGCAATGGTAGAAAATCTCTTGGAGATAATATTTCTGCAGAAACTATGGTGAAAAAGATCTTATGGGTCCTTCCGAGCTCATGGGCACCAAAGGTGACGGCGATCCAAGAAGCTAAGGACGTCAAAAATATGCCGGTAGAGGAGCTCATCGGATCCCTAATGACGTATGAGATCACCATGAGGAGGCAAGCACAAAAGGAGGGCACCCCTATCAAAACTCCAAAGAACATTGCCCTCAAGGTACAAAAGGAAGTAAGCTCCTCCTCATCTTCTTCCTCATCTCCTTCCTCATCTTCTTCATCTTCAAGCGGCGACTCGGAAATGGAAAATCTCGCCCGCCAAATGCACAAGTTCATGAAGAAGCATAAGAAGAAGAAGAAATCCCGCAAGCACCGAAAGCAAGAACCCACCAAAAAATCCAAGCCCAAGGTGAAATGCTACGGGTGCGGCGAAAAGGGCCATTACAAGCCCGATTGCCCACTCAACAAGAAACGGGCCACGCCAAAGGAAAAAGGAAAGAAGAAGGTCCTCAAGGCCACATGGAGTGACACCTCCTCTTCATCATCCTCCTCCTCTTCCTCGAGCGACAACGGTACAAAATGCCTAATGGCATGTAATGAGGTAACATCTTCCGACTCCTCCTCTTCTTGCTCTTCAAATTCAAATTCTTTGAATCATTTGTCTTATGAGGATCTCCAATTTGCTAGAGATCAACTTGAAAATGGTTTTCATGAACTCTCTTCAAAATTTGTTGCTTTAAAAAAGTCTTTCAAAAAACTCTCCTCCGAAAAAGAACAACTTCTCAAAGAGAAGGAGGAACTCTCCCTAAAAATCCAAAATTTTCCAAATGTTGATTCCATGGAATCAACCATCAAAGACCTTAGAGAGACCCTAGCCAAGTTCACCCAAGGTGAACAAAATTTGAACAATATACTTGGTTCCCAAAGGGTTTCCCGAACCACCAATGGACTTGGCTATACCAACCGAGCCTCCTCCTCCCATGCTCAAACTGTTTTTGTAAGGGGGAGCTCCGATTACAAATTTTGTAATTATTGCAAGAAAACCGGGCATCTCATTTATGAGTGTAATTGTAAAAACGCCCGGTATGGCCAACCCAAGTCTATTTTCTATAGTGACGAGTTTTATAGGAGAAGACCCGCCATGAGACAAGTTTGGATTGAAAAATCCCTCCTTGCGAGTCTCTCTGGGCCTAAAATTGTTTCTTTTCAAAATCCCACTCCCCGGTGATTCATTATTTTTATTTAGGGGGAGAACTTTCTCATTTTTGATTCAAAATCTCAAAATTCAAAAATTTCATTTGGTTTCAAATTTCAAATTTCAATTCTTTTTTAATTCAATTTAGAATTTTCAATTTTCAATTGGTTTCCAACAGTTGGTATCGAATTTGTTTCTGTTTCAAAACTTTCAATTCAAACTGTTATTCAAATTTTCATTTCAATTTCAAAAATCTCAATTGCTTTTCAAATCTCAAATCTTGTTTTTAAAATCCCAAATTCCCTCAATCAAGTATCATGCCCCACTCTATTTTGATAATCACAAAGGGGGAGAATTTCTTGATTGATTGGGGGAGAAACCTTTTGTTCATGCATTGCTTGTTTTCACTTTAATCTTTTAAAGCATGCATCTCATTTCATCTTTTACTTTAATTGTTTTGGTGATTGTGATCATCAAAATAGGGGGAGATTGTTGTACCTCTCGTTCCCCTCGATGTTTGATTTTCATGATCACAATCACCCTCTTATGTATCTAACTTTGTTTCAAGTGTTTTTGGATGATAGGAATCATTTCAGGTGGCCAAAGAATTGGGCCAAGAATTCAAGAAGCAGATGTGGACTGAAAATCAGTCCACCGGCCAACCGGTGGCCATCCACCGGCCAGCCGGTGGCACCTGGGCATCAGGCAGAGCCACTGTCTTGGCACCGGCCAACCGGTGGCCAAGCACCGGCCGACCGGTGGCACTCAGATTCAACAGTGCCAGCCACTGTCTTGGCACCGGCCAGCCGGTGGCTCCTCCACCGGTCAGCCGGTGGCCCCTGGACCAAAACCTCTCCATCTTTCCAAACACCGGCCAGCCGGTGGGGATGTATCGGCCAGCCGGTGGACACAGTCAAACTAGCCGTTGGGCTGTTGACCAGCCTGTCCACTTGGCTCCCAACGGCTCTTTTAGCCTCTCCAACGGCTCCGAAGCCTCCCCAAGGGTTCCATGCCTATAAATAAAGGCCAAGGAAGCCCCGGACACTTACCGGAACATTTACAAAGCCACTATACTCATTTTCCATCTATTGGACAACCTCCGGTGGACTTCCTCAAAGGATCCTCTAGTGCTCAATCCAATTCCAATCCAAGGAGCACCTCAAGAAGCTTGGGAGAAGCACGCTACATCAGCTCCACCAATCATTTGGCGCCCAAGTCTTCCTAAATAACGGTTTTTATTGTTTTATTTCTTTTTGAGCTTTAAAATTGGGTTTGTGCCTACAAACCCCAAACTCTTTCCTCATCTCCCTTTCTTTGGGTTCTCACACCACCACTAAGGTGTGAAGAGGTTTTTCAAGCCTTTCCTTTTAAAGGGCTTGAGTTGTCGGTGAGCTAGCCTTCACCCGTTAAAAAGGCTAGTGGGTTATTGCTTAACCATTAAAAGCATTGGGTTCTTGCTTAACCAATAAAAGCAAGCTGTAATAGGTCCTAGTGCTACCTCAAAGCCTAGTGGGTTTCTTGCTATAACCATTGAAAAGCAAGCGGTAGGAATCTCTCAACGGTTGAGTTGGGAGCGGAGACGTAGGCCGGGTTTTTGGCCGAACTCCGTTATCAATTTCTTGTGTCTTGCCTCTTTACTTTCCGCTGCATTCTTTACTTTGATTTTAATTTGTTAATCATTTTTTAAAAGGCAATTCACCCCCCCTCTTGCCATCATTCCCTTGTTTTTTCCGACCCAACACATGGAATGTAAATAAAATTATTTGCTCGAGATAAACCTCTTATATACCATTAATGAATGTCCATGCATAGAAAAATTGCACCATAAATAACCCTCAAAACAAAATAATTTCCATATCATCAAAAATATTGTGTCTTCTTTTCTAAAAAATAATAGTATCATGCATGTTGACTTCCATATCCTTCATCTTAATATATTTATACTACATGAATAAACCTGATGTGAGACTAAAACATTTTGGTACACCACCTCTCCCATCAAATTAATTTCATTATTATTTCAATTCATCCATCAGTTTCACAATGTGAGGACACTCCACCATGACATAAAAATATCCCCACACAGCCTTGTTTCCATAAATAGAATAGTGTAGCTTAAAAAATATTTTCAAAATGATTGAAAATACTTTATATCATTTTTTTAGTGTCCATAGGTGGATATAATAAAACACCATCGTAGAAAACATGTTCTTCTCCATTATAGTAGATTGAATCGATCCACCTTTTTGGATAATATAGTGGATCATATAATATTTGAGGATGATATAGTGTGTATTATGTTGATCCCTAGAATCTATGATAAAATAGGATTGATGACTTCATACATATCTACTATAGGCATAAATCACTTAATTTTAATAGTACCTAGGTTTTCTTTATATGTTTGAGTGTGGGGTATCATATAAATTTCCTTTCTATTCTGTCACCCCCAAAATACAACCCCATTACAGAGCCACACACATTATCCAAGAAATAAACACACTAGTGAATCCCCATTCTATCTCACTACACCATTAATATTTCATAATTTTAGACCACCCCCTTTGATATCAATTGGATAAATAATAATTTTTGGCAACTCAGATGGTGTAGGAAAAGGTTTAGAACCCCTTTTCCTCTTCAAAAAAATATTTCTCTCATCTTCCAAATATTTTAATCTATACATTTTTTTTCAATGTTTCTTCAAAACAAAATTAAGATCAATTCCTTACATTAATATATAAATCAACTTTTAATTAGGCCATAATTCCAAATACAAAATAAAAATGTTTATTAAAAATGTAATCATGAATGGTAGAAATAAAAGTCTAACACTTAAACCACTCATTTCCTTAAGCATGAAATATTAACATAATCAAAAATAAATTCCATCCAACCAATATTTAAATTTCACAACCTTTAACATTAATTAATTATCAATAAGAAATACATTTTATTGATTCAAAGTTGGAATAATTTTATCACTCATCATTCTCTAAATAAGATTAAGATAATAATGTATTTTAATTTTCCCCATTAATTGATGATGCTCATTTTTGGAGGACCCTACTCTAAATCTACACATACATATGGTAAAAATGATTATATTGTTAGGAATTTCGATAAAATATTTGAACAGAACATTTACATAATACTTCTTCTATCCATATATCTTGCTTGAAATTAGATTTCATGAATGAACCTTGTATACGTGTGGTCTTGAACCTATGATATCATAAAGATACATTATGTGAAATATAATTCTAGGGAGTAAATTCATATGATTCATGAACCGAACATGAAATTTATACATTCATTTAAATTCATCACTAAATGGGACAAAAATTTAGGATCATCCTTAATTTCCAATTTAAACTATTGTCAGTTGATGGATGTGTATGTGTGTGGATTATTCATTATTGGATAATATTTCCTAGAATGTTTCTACAATTCATTCTTTTCATTTTATAACGACGTACTATCAAACCAAAGGGGAAGGATGGATCCCATACAATAAAATATGATTTTATACATCCCATTGATACCTTAAGAGGTTGGATGCGATTAGGCTTGAATTTTGTGATAATTATGAACCACATGAGGTGTATTTGGGTGATGATGTATATTTTCTATAGTGTATATAAAAATATTTACAATAGTTTTTCCTTTTTGGTTTTGTACATAGTTTCATATTCTGAGCATGGGATATCCTTATAAAAGGGGTTTAATCACTTTTACATGATCCAATAGTTGTTATTATACTCACTTAAAACCCTTTACTGTAATCAATGGAAATTTTACTCAGGTAAATTAATCTTGGGATATCTCACACATGAATGGTTCTGATGAGTGGTCCTCTACCAAGGATCACTATTGTGATGCAAAGAGTTCTATACCCAATGGCTTTGGAAAATGGAGTCATTTTATAGGTTAATATGGATTTAATGATAGACATGTTTATAGGAGTAATAAAGATTACAACACCATTTAGGGGTATCAAAGGGATATTTTTATTTAGATCTATGCAATGCTTCATTTAAATTAATAAGAAAACATAAAACAGATCCTCAATTTTTAGGATTGTCCAAAATCGTGGAAAGGGTTTACCATTACATAGTTGGGATATATAAAGGTAATCAAAGACTTAATCTCTAAAAATTGAGATATGTAAGGGTAAATAAGGCATTAAACTTATGAAAGAATGGATAATAAAGGGTTACCATTACATTATGTATTCACATAATGGTATTCTGTATTGCAACCCTTACACAAATGGTTTCATAATGGTGTTACGTAATGATATGATATTGATTAAACAAACTCATAAAGATGGTGTGGGGTTTTAAAATATAATGTATCAGTAAATGGTTTATGCATAAATGTTATGTATATTTTGAAAGGGTTATGGAAACGTAATCATCTACTTACACATATACATGATACTATGTAAATAGAGTAAATATTTTCATAATGTTATATAACAGTAACATTGGGATTACCTTTAATCAAATGAGTTCATATGAAGGTAAGATCTTAACACTCTTACATGTTATGTTCTATGTAATGGTCAATCCTATTTTCCCTTATGTAGGTTGTCTACATATTTGTTGTAGGAGGTTACCCTTGTAAAGAATATGTATTCTGCATATGGGTAAATAAAAAATTGTTAATTATTTTTAACTTATAAAGTGATTTTAATTATTTATAAAATATTTCTTAATGCTTATAAAAGTTATTTTCGGAATATTTAATTTTTAAGGTTAATTAATTAATTAATTATTAATGTTTTATATCTAAATAAATTAATGTATAAGATTATTTTATTTTTACTCAATATTAAACATTAAAATTGTAAATACCTTTTAACAAATTATATGGAATGAATTATAATATATAAATAAAAGTGTTACTTTTTATCTCATAAATGATAATTTATAATGAGTTATGAATTATTAAATGATGTTATAATATAAATTTTTTATATTTATATTTTTAAATGTTCATAATTAATTATTTTATCATGTTCAAAACAAATTGTAGCCTTATTTGGATTTTATTTAAGCTACATAAAATTTTTTTGATGATTGATATGATCTAGGTTTAAGTAATAATTATGTATATGATATTTAAATTATATAAAAATTGTACATATTAAAAAATTATTTGTAAATTGTTTATAATTCATATAATTTTCTATATTTAAAATGTAAAATACACATAATGATGAACATGAAAGGGTTCCAATTTTAATTAATATAAAGAACTTTTATTCACAATTATGGAGTCGCTATAATGTAAAATTTGTGATTATAAAATGGTTTAAAATTAAATTTTATCTATAAATAGTTGAAAAATGTTTATCCCGTGATTAAATATTTAAACATTTAATTAATTTAATAGTTATTCCCATATTTTATTAATAGTTATATTTTTTATATTATTATTAGTGTATACATTAGTTAAAATTTTAAAATACTTTTAAATAGACCCATTTATTACACGTTTTGTATGATGATGAATTTAGTCTTTAATCTACCTTGAACTTGAATTTTAGTTGAAGTTTTCATCTTGAACATATCTGTTCAATATAATTTCATATATTTGGTGTTAGATTTTTGATGAATTGAATTATCACTTAATTAAAGTATCCCTAGGTAGATGTTCTTGGGGTATGACTAACTACTTATATAGAGGCCTATGCCTTATCTTAGAAAGTGACTTACCTATATAGAATCATATTCATTGTCTCGGAATGTGAATAGGTTGTCACTCTCTATCTTTATGGGCCTACTAATGTAGGTATTTTCAATATTTTATAATTCCAATCATTTTTATGATGTTTTAACGTACCTTATGCATCATATCCATTCAAATATGTATAAATATATATGAATTCTATTTCTGGGTGAGTAACAAAAACTATTAAGTTGTTAAAATAGTTTCATTTAAATATTGTTTGAAAATATTGAATTTGTGCAGGGAATAGGTCTCCAAAAAAATTAATAGAATCATGCACACATAAAAGGTGAGAGGACCAGTTTGGGATATACCTAACATTGAAGGGGGGGGGGGGTGAATCAGTGTTGGGGAGTTTTTAAACAAATTAAAACTTCTATCCTTGTACCTCTTGACCCGTTAAGATCTTGATTCTCTTATTCTCGTTTCACTTTCACATGCAATAACAGAAAGCAGGAAAAATAGGACCATGATGTTTTTACAAGGTTCACCACTCAATAAGAGTAGATATGTCTTAGACATGCATGGATATGACTGGTGTATGGATTCTCTACTATGATGTGATATGATATTATAGTGGAGTGGGTAGGAAAGAATCCTCTAGCCAGTGTGAGTCCCTAAATTTTAGAGGGGGGGGGGGGACAATCCTCTTCCCTAGGCTTGTGATGCCCTAGTCCAACATGTAGCCTCTAGCTGGTTATTTATATTTCCCATGGAGATAGCTTTCTTCCTTCTGGAAATGGTAGGTTGTTCTCTTGGTCTACTTTAGTGCTCTTCACTAGATTACTTTCAAAGTAGTAGGCAAGCAATTATTCATTATTTATTTATCTTATTCTATAGTGAAACACCAACTACACTAGACTTCTTTCTTCTTCTTCTTAGTTCTACAACCAACTACACTAAAACATCATCTTTCTTATTGACAAGAATCACATACAGAAATGCGATTATTTATTAAGTGAATATTGGTTCACTTGGCATCATCTAAATCAATTCTTATCTTTTTATTCAGGTATGCATGTGACCATGCCCTTGAAAATAGGTTGAACCTTTTCTTCCCTTTCTTTCATCTTCTTATTTATACATGTGAACACACTTGTTTTTGATTCTTTATTTAAGTCACATCCCATGTGCATGTGCATGCATGAAAGAATGCATTATCATCTTCTTCTCTTTGTGTGAAAGCCCTTAATGAATATGGTTCTTTAAACAAACACACAGTCAGCCTCTATCTTATCTTTCTTTTCTTTCCTCCACTTACACTTAGTCAGTGTGTTTCTTTAGGTGTGACATTTATCTTCAAACCCAAATGTGTAAAGCCCTTTCTTTGTGAGAGCTTCTTCTTCAAACAATCAAAGAATGGCCTCAAGATTCATTATGAAATACACATGTGTGTATGAATGTGTGTTGGCCTTCTCTCCTTCTCCACAAAATTATAGACCCCTACAAATAGTAGAGTGTAAAAAGTGAACCTAAAAGAGTTCTTCTTCACCCTATGAAACCGAGGTGACATTGGGTTTTATTCTTCATGAAAGGATACACATTTCATCTTTTTTGCTTGGGGTGAAGAATTTTGCCTCTTTTCAAAGCACAATGAGATAATATCTCAAGCACTAGCTCACAATGAAATGGCTTTCAGGAACCTCAACAAGGGTTTTTACAAAACCTATCGCGTGTTTGAGTCTTAATTCTTCACAAATCAATTTGAGGGTGTGAATCACCTATCAAAGGCTTTAAAGAACTCTTCTTCACGAAGCCTTGAAGGCTCGCGGTGCTCCTAGTTGCTCTTCACGAAGTGGTTCATAGGGATATGCTCTCTTATTCGAAACAAGAGGTCTCGAATATGTGGGAGAAGAATCTATTCTCGTCTCAGGCTCCGCTTTTTATAGGGGAGGGATAATTTCTCTTCCACGTTCAAAATCCGCATATCTCCCATTACGATTGGGTCTTTTAATACCCAAGATCTTTGGCTTCATGATATCGAAACTCTGGGTCAAGGATAAGCCTCATGTTTCGAGAGTTTTTTTCAAACACGGGCTCTTATATTCATACTTATAGTTAATATCACAAGCACAATTCTTGTGAATGAATCTTGGGCATGAGTCTCTTTCAAATACACACTACAATCTCCATGGCCTAGACAACTTCATTTAGCTCAGACGAACCTCCATCTTCGAGATATCGCATGCATGCAAGACGTAGATTGCATGGATGGTCTTGTTTCAATTAGACGATCACCATACAGTAGTTTTCGACATCAACGCTGATAGGGAGAATGATCATGGTGGATCAATAGTGGTGATGGTGATCAACGACATCAGGTTAGTCTCTATGCGATCAGTGGTTGAAGACGAGGCCACAACCATTAGATCAGATCTAATTGATCTCGGACGACCACGATTATAACGTAGGACGCGGGATGAGGTGTGCAGTTGAGATGTCTTGCAATATTGGATGAGCGGTGAGGATTTCCTCAGCATTTTTAAAATGTATCCCACATCAAAACACACCGCGGTTTTCTCATGGTTTATCAATCAAGTCCTCCCAAACACCGATTAAAATTCTCCTCTCCCCCCTCCATTTCCACCTCGCACCGGTTCTCTTCAGGCTTGCTTCTGTGCCCACCCATGTTTCCCTCGAGCACACTCTTAGCGCCCACTATGCACATCCCTATGCACTGGTTGACCACTGTGCATACTCCTACAAGCATATACACGGCCCACACACACCTCTTGTGAGCTGGCTCTACCTAGGCTTCCCCATGATCACGGTTGACCACTTTTGGTCCCACATGTGCCTCAGGTTGAGGATAGGGTCACCAGATCATGGGATGAACCCATTTATTAAGTAAGGCCGTACAAAAAATAATTGTCATAATGCACAAAAATTCATGAAATATTTTAACACAAATCAACCTTATGCATGGCCACCTTAAAGGCCATGACCTTCCTTCTTCAAATGACAATCCCATTCATCCCCTTCTGCACCATTTCGTTTTGTATGTGTAATTCCAAAGAGTACTTAAATCACCCTTAAGAGGATGTTAATTCAATGTTGTAAACGATGTATCAGAAATGATACACGTTCATTGAACTTAGAAGTAGCACATCGATCATCTGATTTGAAACAACATAGGTAATTTCTCAAGCATGGAATCTAATGCTCTGAATCCATAGCAATTATCTATAAATCGTCACATCAATCAATCTCCAATCACACCGAAGTTCCTTCTTCATTTTGACCATTATAGACACCAGTTGACACCAAATAGAACTTATACACAAGGTCTTCCCAATAATCTCCCCTTTGAATTTTGTTGTCAATACCTTAATACTTCTCCATAAATGACTGTGTCAATGTCAAAAAGATATCTTCTATCACTTTACTTCATTCATTTAACATATATACCCCTTATTGACAATAAATACAATGTTATGGGTAGAGAGGGCATCGGTCCATTCTTAAGTTATGTACCATCAATCATTTAACTCGAAGTACACTAGAGCAATGCTTAGTGTAGAAAACAAGGGTATTTGAATTAAACAATAGATTTGTCCTTTATTCCCCGAATCATGAGATGAGAACTCATGAACTTTACATCAAGGGGTTTCCACTTTAATTACATGATTATTATAGTAAGTGTGATATGAAATAATCATCCTGAAACTCCTATACTCACTTTGGAAAATGAATAAAAAACATTCAAGTGTAAAAGGCAAGATATGTGACCTTGGAACCCTTCTATTCTTCTTATGTCACAAAGTAATTTTTAGTTACTCACTCTTTGAAAAATAATATTTATTTCGGGTATCCAAGGATGAGAGACTTAGAAATGACATACCTTTTCCAATGACATGATCTTCGGGCAATCTTTAGAGTAATTAAATTTTATACCAACTGATATTGATACTGATTGAGATAATGACTCTGGCAGCTTCTTCATGTGTCTCCCCCTCAAGGGAGCACTTCATATCACTAAATCTAGAGTTCTACCATGGATATATTGCCTCACCTTCAATTCCCTATATAATAAGCACAAATACAAAACAAAAATATTTAATGGAATAAGGTGGATCCTCCTTGCTCAATCAATGTGAACAACAAGGTTGATATGATATTCTCAACCCAAATGCTCCATTTTTCACACTTTCACAACTGATCATCAAGGCTGAATAAGACTGCGTGGACCTTACTATTTCATCCATCTATTTGTGTGTGATTTTTTTTCTTCATGGTATTTCAAGGCACTGGAATCTCATGGTTCAACTTTCATATTTTTAGGAATTCTTGTTGGGATAGAGTACATTCAAAGCATCTTCTAACAGTATGACCAGATTTATTTCACCTCACACACAGAACTTTTTTCTTCTTCTTGTAGAATATTCTATTTGTTTTTATCAAAATTCATAGCAAGTGCATCTTCCATATTTATCATTATTTCCAAATCATCTGGCCAAACATCCAATATATCATTAGGGACTGAGGAATCATTATTGGATCTTCTACATGACTTCTTCTGAGTGGAATTTTTCTTAGTAGTAATTTTGGATGTACCACCCTTCACTTTCATGGATTTAGAATCCAAGGATTTCTCATCTTTCCTTCTTGAATTTTTCTTGGGGAAATTCTTTTTCACATTATTCATCTGATTTCTTCCCAAGGATGATTCTTCATTGTTACCCATATTTTGTGGTCTTCTTTTCTTATATAAACATGAACCATTCATATGAACACTCATATTGCATACATCACAGATGTTATCTAACATTACAAATCAGTTTGTGGTATACCAATTCTTTAGGATATATGGATGTTGCATCTTCTCTTCTTTATTTCTCCCCCTTGAGATGGGATTTCTCTATGCTTTTACATTTATGGGGTTGTACCAACAATCTAGTGCACATTGCCTAAATCTATTACAGCACCAGCATTTACCAACAAACCTTGAATTCTTCCCATATTCTTTATATGTTTTATAAATATTCTTATTGAATTTTTGTTCTTTCAATGGGGAGATATCTTCCACACTCTTTCCCTTATCCACCATAGCCATGATGGTAGGTTTCTTATCACTTTTATTTATCCATACTTGTTTATAATTTTTCTTCCAACCCTCACTTTTTGTATAAAGAATTATAAGAACCTTAGTAAATGTTGGTGTGGATGGTACAATTACATTCTCATATACTTATGATAGATCATTGAGTGAAGACATGATCTTCTTATTAAATGTTGATGGTCTTTTGACAATAGAATCCCTCATTGGGAATTGATTACTAGAAGCAACTGTTTCCTTCCTTTTTGGAGACTCAATATGGGTATTCTAAAGATTGGCAATCTCAACTTCCAATTCTAGACATCTCATACTGAGAATGACTTATGTGTCTTCAATCATAGTCATCATCTCTTTACAAGCCTTATTTAATCTTTCAACTTCATCTTCATGCATCTTTACTTTGTTTTGTAACAGAGAGTAAAGTTATTTAATCTTCTTAGAGTCTTCTTCCAAATATAAATCCTTAACATGATTTCTAATTTTCAGATCATCTTTAAGTGCATAAATCTTATTTTCTAGAGTCTTATTGACTCCCTTCATTTCTTCAACATCTTTGAGCCTCTTTGAAGAACACACTTCAAATACCCTATTTGTTTCCTCAGTTGCACCATCCAGTATGGAGAGGTTTAAACATTCATCAATTTTTTCTTGTAAGAATTTCTCCAAATCATCAGTTTCTTCTTCCAACTGAGTGATATTTTGTGTCATGCATTGAAATACTCCACAAAACAAGGATGCACTTTCTTCAGGAATACCATGAAGAATCATTCTTTATCTATCAATCGATATTTCTTGAGATGTTGTAGACTGATCAACACCACTTCTTCCATCATTTTCATGAACAGAATAATATTCAAATGTACTAACACATACATCCTTATGATTTGAGCTCGGAAGGTTATCCAACATATTGGTGGAAGCATGAGCCACCTTCTCATAACATTCCATGTCTGGTGTGTCTTCAATGTTAGCTGGATATGGGGAAGCAGATCCTTCTTCATCTTTAGATAAAAGGACCTTATTCATTAACTTTCTCTTCTCCTTATTTTTCCTGTTCACCTTGGTCTTGGTAGATATAGTCTTCTGCTCAGAGATAACAGAATCTTCCCACAAATTTCACTCCATTGATAACTTAGGAAACAAATGCAAGTCTTCAGAAGATAATAACATCACTATAGAAAATCCAATAGAGATGAACATGTCCCTCTCAAACCAATTGAGAGGGCCTATTTGGGATATAGCTAACACTAAGAGGGGGGGGAACAGTGTTGGAGACTTTTTAAACCAATTCCAACATTTATCCGTGTACCTCTTGACCTGTTAAGATCTTTATTCTCTTATTCTCTTTTCTTTGTCGCATGAAATAATATAAACCAATAAAAACTTACACACGATATTTTTACATGGTTCAACACTCAATAAGAGAAGCTATGTCCTTTCCATGCATGAATATGACTAGTGGATGGATTATACACTATGATGTGATATGCTATTATAGTGGAGTGGCTATGAAAGAAATCCTCTAGCTAGTGTGAGTCCCTAAACTTTGGTGGGGGTGGGAAACAATCATCTTCCCTCAAATTGTGATTACCTAGTCTAACTTGCAACCTCTAGATGGTTCTTTATATTGCCTATGGAGACAATCTTCTTCATTCTTGATAAGGTAGGTACTGCTCTTGGCCTTCTTTTGTGCTCTTCAGTTGATTACTTGCAATGTATTAGGCAAGAAATTATTCCTTATTTCTTTCTCTTCTTCTCTGGTGAGACACCAACTGCACTAGACTTCATCATTCTTTTTCTTAGTACAACAACCAACCACACTAAAAAAATTTCTTCTGTATTGGAATGAATCACATACACCAATGTGATTATTTAGGTAGTGAAGATCAGATCACATGGAATCATCTGAATCCATTCTTTTCTTATTGTTCATGTATGCATGTGATCATGAATATGAAATTATGTTGAACCTTTTCTTCCCATTATTTCTTCTTCTTTTTTACACACGTGCACACACTTGTTTTTGATTATTTATTTAAGTCACTTCATGTGTGCATGTGAATGCATGCAAGCATGAATTTTAATCCTATTCTTCTTGTGTTAAAACCCTTAATGAGTGTGGTTCTTTAAACACACACACTCATCCTCTTCATTATCTTTCTTTTCATTCTTCCACTTTAACTTAATTAGTGTGTTTCTTTAGGTGTGTTATTTATCATCAAACCCGAATGAGTGAAGCCCTTTTTTGTGAGAGATTATTCACTAAACACTCAAAGCATGGCCTCAGGATTCATTAAGCAATATACATCTGTTTATGAATGTGTTTTGGCCTTCTCTCCTTCTCAACCATAGTACATACCTCTGCAAACTATAGAGTGTAAAAAGTGTACCTCAAAGAGTTTTTCTTCACCTTATGAAAGTGAGGTGACTTGAGGTTGTATTCATCATGCAAGGATACACAGTTCTTCTTTGTGCATGAGGTGAAAAAAATTTCTTCTTTGCAATGAACAGTGAGAGAATATCTCATGCACCAGCTCACAATGGTACGACTTTCACGAAGCACAATGAGGGTTTTTAAAAAACCTATCGCGTGTTCGGGTGCCTGTTCATTGTGATGAAAATCGAGGGTGAATAGTACCTATGAAAGGCTTGTGGGAACTCTTCTTCATTAGGCCTTGAATGCTAGCAGTGCTCCTAGATGCTCTTCGTGAAGTGCTTCACATGGAGATGCTATTTTTTCGAAACACGAGCTCTCGAATATATGGGAGTATCTGTTGTTCTCATCTCAGGCTACTCTTTTTGTAGACGAGGGATACTTACTCTTACACATTAAAAATATATTTATCTCCTATTAAGATCAAGGCTTTGACACCTGAGATCTTTGGCTTCATGATGTTGAAACTGCGGGTCAAGGATAAGCTGCAAGTCTCGAGTGTTCCCTTTTTCCAAAGATGGGATCCTATCTTCATACGAAGAGTTAAGATAACATGAACAATTCTTCTGCATGAATATCAGGCATGACTATCTTTCAAATCCACACTCCTACCACAATGGCCTCGGAAACATCATTTTCCTTAGCCGAACCTTCATCCTCAAGATATTACAAGCATGCAAGACATAGATTTCATGCATGGTCTCAGTTCAATTAGACGATCTCCATGCTATAGTTTTCATCATCAATGCTGACCAAGAACGCGATCGTGGTGGATCAGCAGTGGCGACCATGAGCAGCGGCGTCGGGTTACTCTCCATGCGATCAAAGGTTGAAGACGAGGCCATCGCTATTGGATGGACTCGAATTGATCTCAATCAACCATGATTATAAAGTAGGATGTGGGATGAGGAGTGCAGTCGAGATCTCTCATAATATTGGATGAGCAGCCATGATTTCCTCTGCGTTTTTTAAACGCATACCTCATCGAAAAACACCTTGGTTTTATTGTGGTTTATTAATCAAATCCTCCCAAACACCACTCAAAATTCTCCTCTACCCCCTCTAGTGACACCCTGCACCGGTTCACTGCAGGCGCGCTTCTACGCCCATCCATGCTTCCTATGGGCACACTCTTAATGCCCACTATGCACATCCATGCACACAGGTTAATCACTATGCATGCTCTTGTGGGCTTATACATGACCCGCACATGCCTCTTGCGAGCTTTCTCAGCCTAGGATTCCTTGTGAGCATGGTAGACCCCCTGTGGTCCCACATGTGCCTCAGGTTGAGGTTGGAGTTGTTAGCTTGTGGGATGGTCCAAGTTTTTATGTAAGGCCTTATAAAAAAATACTTGGCAGAATGCACAAAAATGAAAGCAATATTTAAACACAAATCAACATTTTTTATGGACACCTTAAAGGAAAAGACTCTCATTCTTTAATTTCAAATCCCATGCATCCCTGTCTGCACCATTTATTTTTGGAATTTGAATTCCAAAGATCACTTGAATCATCCTTAAAAGGTTGCTACTTCAATGTTGTAAACAATGTACACACATGATACATGTTCATTGAGCTTAGGAGCATCACATCAATCGTCTGATTTGAAACAATATAGATAATTTCCCAAACATGGAATCCAATTATATGAATCCATAACAATTCTACAGATATCTTCAATTCAAGAAATCTCTCATTACTTTAAAGTTCCTTCTTCATTTAGACAATTATCGACACTAGTTGACAACACATAAAACTTACACACAAGGTTTTCCCAACAAAAGGGAATTACATGGGATAACATGACGAGATTAAAATCCCCTTTAATTATTAATTGTGATATTCCTTTCAAAGAGACACTTATTGTGGCCTCCCTCATTAAACCTGGTAGGTTCTTCTATATTATGATTCCCTCAAATTATCTTGTGTAAGAAAATAATGTAATGGGTTACACTAGATCATACTTAGGTAGGTTCTACCATAATAGGGTGACCATGGACTATATTTTTTAATCTATTTTCACATTTCCTTTGGGTTACACTTAGCAAGAAAACACATAAGAATGATACCAAGGGAATGAAGATGAGTTTATCCATACGATGGATTGGTAAAAGGGTTTTAAAGTTAGATATATATTTTGAATATATTACATTATTGAGATGAATGCCTAACTAAATAATTTATTAATGATAGGAACACCATTACCAAATCATTTTTTACTGAAATTTTTATCTTGGATCACTAATGGATATGATGAATTTTAAAAAGGGTCATAATTTTAGTGGGATCACATTTAATAAAATAAATTATTAGATAGTTAATAAAAAATGATACTCATATGATAAAATTTTATAATGAATATAATATCATCATCATAATTATCTTGGTGATAAATCCCTAAAAAAATAATATTAATATAATCTACTGTTAAAACTGTTAATAGAAGAATCATTATTAATTTAGATTTTTGATTTAAAATAATTTCTTAATGAACATTATGTGGGTTAGAAAAGTTATTTCCATAATAACCAAGTGTTTAAATTTTTCAACATGTGAATCTCGATTTTTATAGAATTATAAAGTCATTCATTTAATGATTAAATGGAATTAGATGCATAATTACCAAAGGAATATTATCCTCCACTCTTGTACTTAATATGATTAGATACATCAATGATTCTTGTTTAATATGTCATTTATAATAGTGTAAGTCAACTAATATTAAATATTTTATCATATAGAAATTTTAAAATAAAAACATTTCATTTTGTATCATATCCGATATGAAACACCAAGATTAAACAACCTAAATAGAAAGTTTCCACAAATTTATTCACTTCGATAACTTGCGAAACATGAATCCCAAATTATAAAAGAACCATAATATAGTATACCATTATAAACGTTCCTATAAATCAGTGGGGTAGAAAAGTTTTAATTATATTATGATAATTTAAGGTTTTGATGTATATATGTAAAATAATAATCATTTAAATGAAAAAGATTTTTTTGTGAAAAGTAGTATTTTTTTTCTAAAAGACGGTGTTGTCACACTTTGCACACAAAATTTAAAATCGAGATTTACCAATTTTAGAAAATTTATTTGAAAAAATAAACACGTTTTTTTAAATCATAATATATAAACTATTTTAGGGTTATTTGATTTGTTTTTTTCTAAAATATTTCATTGTTTGATGAATAGTAAAAATTACTGAATTTTAATTGAAAACAACCTTTTTGTTTAAGTTATTTATAATGATAAGTTATATTTATTTTTGATTTTAAAATTAAATTAGTTAAATCAGTTAAATTATATACATATTAATCCAATTTAGGTCATTTTAATCATTTTTATATTGAATTTCAATGTAAAAATATTGCAATCTTTTGAAAATGTTCTCTTTGAAAACATGTTTTCTTATCACGTATGATGGTTTAATTTTAAATTTAAAATTTACCATTATATAAATAGAATTAAAAAAAATTAAATCCATATTTGGAATAAAATAAATATATTATCAAATAAGGTGAAAATTATTTTTTGTCAAAATTAATAGTGGAAACAAAATAATAATAATTTAATGTGGTAAAGGTAAAAATGGATTTATCGGGGTTAAACTAAAAATATAAGGGTTAAAATGACATAAAGACTTGTCTAACATATATATTATGGAAATATACATAGCCTATAATTTATAATTTTATATAATACTCCATTTTAATCCTACATCCATCTCGAAAAATTGGGAACACCTTTTTCATTTAAAAATTACAAATCTGCCACTCACCTCTCTTATAAAACGAGACCCCACTTCTCTATACATAAAACATTAATTCTATTTTTGATTGTAAAATAGATTCCCAAATCACATATAAAATAACTCTTATATTCCTAAAAGACTTATATTTTTTAAAAAAGTCATAGAATGGTTTTTCTGTAAACTTAAAGAGGTTACCTGAGGAACACGTAATGTTCTTCATCGAGCATTTTTAAATTTATTTCTTATTCAACCTCTTTTAATTATTATTGAACCACTATTATATAATAAAATTAGAATAATAAATATACTTATATGTTTTTTTTTAATTTAATGACCATAATTCATCCACACTTCCATCAAATGGGTTATGAAATCATCATTCATGCGTACGTTAGACTGCCACCTCACGAACCGATGTCGTTCGTTTTTCCATTACCCCCTCTCACCATTGGGTATGATGATGGATATAATATATATATATATGATATTTATAACATATTTATACCTAATGAGTCATTATATCATATAAAAACTTTTAACATACATTCTTTTGGGAATATGGTAATATCACTCATTTGGTGGAAAAACGCCTCGTGAAGTGGAGTGATTTATTATTTATGGAATGCCTTATATATAATGTAATATAGATAAAGTCAAAAAAATATAAGTTAAATAAATTATGTATTTATGCTACTAATTAATTATTTATATTTATAAAAAGATAAGATGTTATTTTATTTCTTTCTTGTTCAGTCTTGTAAAGATGATAACATCGATTGTGTGTGTCTGGACTACCGTCTTCACGAAGCGATGTGACTCTATTTTCATCACCACACCACATGGATGTTATATTGAATTATATTTTAAAAAATTATATTTTATTTATTATATTATAATAATTTTGGTATGATATAATATTAAAAACATAATTTCTATAATGATCATTGAAAAATGAAAAACATTACCCTTACGTACATACGACCTACCATCTCTATGATTACATCATAATTAATTTCTCAAAACAAATTCATGATTGGTCTTAAGAAGTATAATTAATCTTTAAATAAGATAATTATATTGTTATAAATATAATGTGGATGATTTAACATTATAATATTTATAATAACTCTAACTTTCATGAGAAAGAACAGAATAAAAAACAAGGAAATCAACATCCCAAATATTGAAAATAATGAAAACTTTTTAACAAATAGGTTATAAAATGTTATAAAAGGATAAAATATGATATTATAAATATTAAAATCATTATGGTATAAGTTAAAAAGATGTTTAAAACACCATAAATTATGTTAAATCTATTTGAACAAAATAGAAGTGTGACATAATGGACTTCATCTCAATTTACTTTCATTGAGGAATACTATAATATTATGCACCAAATATCTTTTATATTGTGTATATACTTCTCCTTTGATATAGAATATCATGAATCTTTTATATTTCATTGTATTTTAATTTTATATTTTAATTATATCATCTAATATTATTTTTACTTAAATATTACCAGGTGGTAAATAATTTTATAACTCAAAAATATTGAGATTATGTTTTTAAGAAAATATGTATTCATTACTCACTTTGATCGGAAATTTGTTTTCTTCTAAAACAATGTTTTATAAAAAAATCAATTTTTTTAAAAAAAAAATTCAGTTTTTTATTAAATATATTTTATCCCATTTTTTATTTTTTGAAAAGAAAATTCAAAGGAATCCTTATTTCATTTTGAAAGAAATACCAGTTTGAATTTTACTAAAAAAGTAAAAAAAATCATTATTTTAACATTCAAGATATGAATAAATTTTCCTACCACTATAAACTCCCAATTTTTGAAATATAACTTTATAATTTTCAATGTATATTTTCAAAGAATGGTTTTTTCAAATTTTTTTGTGAACTTTTAGTTTTAAATAGTTATTTTCAAAAGGAAAAATATATTTTATTGAAAAATGTTTTGAAATGACTTTTTTATGGATCTTCTATTCATCAATGAGAAAAATAATTTATTTTACATTTACTGAATTTAGGTTATTTTTTATTTATACAATAATTATTATTATTATGTATGGTTTATGATCATTTTAACTGTGTAAATTATTTAAAATAACTTTCGTGATTTATTTTTGTAGTCATTGCAATTCCTATGAAATATTCACTTTACTATGATCATCAGACATTAAATTTTCTCTAAATATCTACATTATTTATCATGTATATTCTTTTTTCTGAGACCATATATAATTTATATATATAATGTTTTACATTTAATGTGTTCCGAATGACTGAGGAAATGATAATAATAAGTATTATTTTTTCAATATAGATATTTAATGGAAATTAAAATAATTCAAAAATAAAATTAATTACTCAATATATGAGGAATTTTTTGTAAATTTAGACATGGGTGGGGCCTTGTTATAAATATCCACTTGATGAATCAATAGTCTCAATTGATGAATCAATCGTCTAGCATTAGTTAAATGGGTTTCTTTTATATAAATACCCATTAATTTTCAATTTTCATGAGGAATGATCTTAATCATAACATTATTATGATACATGAGATCATGCCATCCCATAATTAAGAATTAACTTCATTTCGAATTCAATTTTAATTTTACATGTGAATTTTTCCAATGGTATTATCTTTGGGTGTATTTCATTATCAGTTTATTGATAAAATTTTATGTTCTTTTTGTAATTTACCTTTTGAAATTGATTATGAATTTTCTAGGAAAAATAGTCAAGTTATTGATAAAATGGAATGTGTATTAATTAATGTAACTTGTTATATTTATAATGTATTATCTAATCATGATAGTGAAATTAATTAAATGGAATGTGGGCTCAATTATTTACCTTTTTAAGGAATTTATTATTATTGATACATAATATCTCACACTGTGCATAACCCATACTAAGTATTTATGCTCAATGTTATTTATTTTTCTTTAATAAGAATCTATTAAGGGAATCGTGAATTATATTCTTGGAGAATCTTTAGTGAAAATAAATTTTATAGGAAAAAAAGTGTTGTAATATTTGTTTTCCAATTAATTATGTTAGCCATGTTTGTATGAGGATTACTAAGATTATTAATCTATTTGGTTCTTTGAGATGAGATTTTTTATATCTTTTTACAATGTAATAAATAATACACCAACACTAGGATAATATGGATGGGGTCACTACATTTGGTATTATAATTTTATTAGTAGAAAACATGGGATCAAGATTAAGTAAAACATAGAGTAGGGATTGAAACCCAATGACAGTATGCAAGGATTCATATTTAAGAACATACTATTATATTTGTAATGTAATTATTATGTCGTTTTTCTATTAAATACATGCATGTATATATTCTACATGTGGAACTGTGACAATAAAAACTATACATAGGATTGTAATTCTGAAGAGGGTTCATTATGCTTGACTTGATCATTACATTGAGCATGAAAACAAGCCTTTCAACGGTTTTGGTTTAACACTCCCAGGAGATATTCATAGGATCAATCACATTTTATTTACAAATAATTTTTATGGATTTGAATATATAATGACAATTAATGAACTATATTAAACCTAAGGTATATTAGGATTAAAATAAGGCTTTTTAAAAAATTCATAAAATGTTTTGGGTGAGAAAAAGAAGGGCATAAGAAATGAATTATTTTGGAAAAATAAAGAACATTATGGAAGGAAATAATTCTCATCATAGTGATCAATTTATTTTTTTGTCTTAAATGTTGGGAAGGTGAGAATTATATTTGTCAATTCACTATTATTATGGACAAACCTTAGACCATGAAATAATACTTGTTGAAATAAAATAGTTCATGTATTTATATTCTCAAAATCAAGATTTAAATCATATAAATATTTTTAAAAATTTTATTTTGGTATTAATAATCATGAAACATCTGATTATTGTGTTAAATTATAGAATCATATTTGTATTCATTAACTTAAGAACTTTGGATACCATCATAGGTTATTAATTTATGGTTTATCATTATTTCGAAGTCCTAAACACTCAATTTTAGGTTTTATGTGATGCGAGTTTTACATTATCAAGTATGTATTTATAAAACACATATGGGAATACAACCCATTTGTTTCGTATATGGAAACGTTACTTGAGGAAGAATGATTATACATTTTATACTTAAAATTAAAGGTAGTAGTAAAATTTTATGTTTTATCTTATCTTTTATGTAACAACCTGATATTTTATGATAATTATTTTTTTTTAATTTATTTGATGTCATGTGTTTTATGCTACAATAAGATTATCTTGTGTTGTACACCAAACTGTATTAGCTTGAAGTGTACACAACACTATTCTTAGATTGTGTTACACACAATTTCAAGTTCGTTTTATAATAGTCATTCTACGCAACATTGAGTATATATATATATATTCAATGTATAAATGAAATATGGTTGGATTCTGTTATACAAAATAATAAAGGATACTTGCACAACATGCAATCCTGACTTGGCTTGCATTACATGCAATCACGACCTTCCTCGATAACGTGTGTTGTACGCAATACCGGGTTTTACTAAACAACGATATATTATTATAATATTATTATGAACTAGCCATTATGAATAGTATTAACTAAATTTTGAATTTTATAACATTATTATTCATCTTACACATTTTCTAGAACATGGTATAAGAACAAAATAATTTTTTCGGGTAAAATAAGTATTTTTCAAAAAATGTAGTTTTGCTGCCTTTTAATGGCGCACCAACATTAAATCTAGAATTTGACATGTTTATAATTTTAATTTGAAAAAATAAAATTCTTCTTTGGAATCAAGATAAAAAAATTTACTTTGGAGAAATTTTTGATATTTTTCTGATAAATTTCATATTTTGATGAATAGTAAAAATGTGCTAATTTTTAATTAAAAACGACTTTTTTCATTGAAATAATGTATATGGTTAAATAATAATATTGAATGGTTTTTAAGTATAAATATAATATATTTTTACCATTTAATATAATGTATTTCATTAGCCTTGATTTTACATTGAATTCGTAGGTTAAATAAATTCAATATTTTGCAATGTTTTAAACAAAAACCCATTTTCTTTCGACAATGGGATTAATTTTAATTTAATTTCTGCAACTTCTGTGTATTGAATTTGGAAAAATGGATTCCATATTTTGAATTAGTGGTTCCCAATTATATTTATAGACTACTTTTTATTTTTGGGCTTTATGAATAGTAACAACGGTAAATTTTATTTACCATAGTAAATGGTAAATTGGGTAATTAAGGGTAAATATAATATTATAAAATTATCCTAATACTTATCTTAATACAATTGGATGATTATAATTTGTCCTAAGTCATATTTGGGTCGAAATGGAATCCATTAGAACCCACTTGGAGTTGATTAAGACCTTTAGTTTATTTTATTTAAAGGGAAGTGAAATATGTCTCACTCAACTTTAATAATTAATGTATTTTTAATATAAGTTTATACAGAATATAGAATCGGTTATAAATACTCATTTGAAAGATAAATTCTTTTTATTTGTCATGGTAATTTATTTTTAATTTTTAAGAGTTATTTAATTACCTTATTATCTTATACATTAATGATGCAGAAATTATTTATTTAGTGAAAAATCAATAATATTGTTTTATTGAAATAGTAATACATATAAAAAGGCCCAAAAATCTGAACAAAACTTATTATTAGTGTATATATAAACCCTAATCATCAACTGGCCTAATTTTTGACCATTTGGATTCTTATTAAGGCGATTATGACAATTATATTATTTTATTTTAAATGATGCCAAAGTTGTCACCTTCATAATTTAATAAATATAACAATTTACATATTGTGATTTCAAGATGATAAATTTGTGTAAAAGTATTATTATGAAATTTAATAGATTTATATTCATCATAGGATTTTATTTTTAATTTTTATGCAATAAATAAGTATATTAAATAATTATACAAAAATGTTATAGTAATTATTTTATTACGAGATAAACCAAATAAATGGTTTTTAAAATAATAAAATAAATAGTATATTAACTATTTAATGTGATCCACTAATTTTCTAGATACATATGGCCTTTTATGAATCTATTAAAGCTTTTAGTTTGAACATATATTCTCTATATATTTTATTGAAATTCTAATAAACGAATAGTGTCAAAATTGACACTATTTTTATTTTATAAAAAAAACATATTATAAAATTGTATAAAAATCACCAAAATATTTAAAAATTATAAATTTAAATTTATATGGTCTAAAATGTTATAATGTATCCAATTATGGATAATTCACAACAAATAAGTAATTATTTTTTATAATTTAAAATTTAGAATGTTATTAAAACAAATAAAATTAAATTGATTAAATAAGGATAAATCAAGTTGATAATGATTAAAATAAATTCCTAACATGTCTAAATTTTATTGGATGATTATATTAAACCCTATTTCTTCTAATCTTTGGATATGAGTCATTTTGGATGTTTTTATATGGGGTTGGGATTTAATATAAACTAATATTTCTTATATTTCCAATGGTTCCCCTCTCCTCCCTTATAAAAGGGAACCTATTCCCTCTCTTCCTCACACCAATTTGAGCCTTCAAGCTCAGCCAACCCCTGTCCATTTCACTTCCCCACTTCCTTAGAAACCTACTAGAGGTATTGGTCTTCTTAAAAGACCAAGTCTAGTGCCTTAAGATAATGTTTAAAGGAGACACTTCGAGAAAGAGGTAATACCTTCTACCGTTTTCTTCAAGTTCCATTATTCTTCTACTCCCTCTTCATTAGTTGTTTCATTATGAGGTAATAACATAAGTATCCGTAATATACGGATATGTTATTATAAATATGAAACAACCTTATTTCACCTCTTATCCATCCTACAAAAAATGAAATCACCGCGCGTGCGTAAGTACGGAATACCGTCTCCACGCCGTTGTGTAATCTATTTTCCACCACCACCTTACTTGGATGGGTATAATGGTGTAAATAATAACTATGTATGATTATTGTAAAGTGATATTGATTCTTTAATAGTATACATACACTCCAATAAAATTCCACGATCATGGATACCATATCATCGCTCGTGCGTACGTACGGAATACCGTCTCCACGACGCGATGAGATTCATTCTCAATGATTAACCATTCATAAATGATTATAAAGTATATATAATAAGTAATAATGAAATATATGACATAATAATGATACTGTATTTATATATATATATATATATATGTATGTCGTCCAATTAATTCCATTCAATTCAACGAGGAAACGAAAACAGCTTTCATGCGTACGTACGACCTACCGTCTCCGTGAATGGTGTATTTCTAACCATTATCGATCTATTATATATATGTATATTCTGAATATATATTATATATAAATCATGTTTTACATTCTGGATGTAAGTAATCATGATCTAAGTAATCATATGAATATGTCATAAGTGAACCATATACGATATAATAACAATGAATATGATTCTGTAATAAGTCAATGACATTATTTAAATCATTATACAGGAGGTTTGGATACGTACGAAGCATATCAAACCTAAGGTAAGGGAGAACTTTTCCAATCTCGTTCTTATCCAAGATTGTTTATTCATAAGTATTTACTGGGGTTATTGTTCTCATCCAAGTTCATGTTTACTAAAAATGGTTTCATGTATGTTTAATGTACTTTTTACCCAATTGACTTTTACTACATGGTATGTATGTAATCTTTCTTTTACGAGGTACTTTTTGACTTTTCCGGAAAAAGTACGAGAAGAATGTTTTTTTAACTTATACAGCACGAACATATTTTTATGCTTTTATGAAGCCTTATTTTCATGAAGCTTCATCTAAAAGATTTCATGAATATTTTCAAAAAAATCCTTTTCCTTTAAAATTGCATCATATTTTGTGAAAAGAAAATGATTTTGAATAAGAACAGATATTTTCCTTAAGAATTAATTTCAAGTGTTTTATCAAAACCATTTTTCATCTAAGTTTACATTATTTCATATGTGTATGTTTCAAGTATAATGTATTTATGATTTACATGGTTTCACTTTTCTTATCATGAAATGATAGCCATTTATTTTATATAGATTATGTGATGATGGGATGATGTTTATGAAACCCATTTAATTTATTGGGTTTTTATGAATGATGTATGTTTATTTTGTGGCACATGTAATAATGATTTCATTATGAGATAGGTGGGACCTATATCTCCCTCAAATGCATTGGGTAAATATTTATATCTCATGAGATAGACATGGCTGGAACGGTAAGTTAATCCGGTTCAGTGTTACAGGACTGAAACGAGGAGTGAACTCGATTCAGAATGGGACTTTATCCACTAAGATGGTCTTGGCAGCAATGCCTTGGCTACTATGGAAATCATTACATGTTCTTAATGGATGTCAAAATTACATGTTTTATTCCCATGCTATTTTATCAGGGTTTATGTTCTATTATGATCTATGCCTTATGTACTTCCATGTTTTATGTCGTTGCTCAACATTTTGATGTTTAAACATTATGTTCATGTTTTTACATTAAAATGTATATGGTATGTTTTATTTTATCCATGCTTACCCTTACTGAGCATTTGAGCTCACCCTTTTTATGTTTTATTCTCCCCCATGATTAAAAGAAAGGTTTTAGGTAAGGAAACAAAAAGTGGAAGATCTTTATGGGAGATGTTGAAGATCTTTCACCATGATTAGAAGATTACGTTCCAATATTCCAAATACACTAAACTATTACGGTCCTTGTGTGTCTGTTTTTGTTATGTATTATGTATTCCACAAAAGTAATGTAATATCTATGTACTTCAAGCTTCAGTTCTCTACAGTTGGTATCAGAGGAATGGTTTAGTCAACCTTTGGAAACTAGGATGCGAAAACGTTAGTGAGATCCCTAGAGATATTTCTAAGGTATGTCTAGGGATGTCCCTATGTATAAGTATAACTATAGGTTATAGTCCTAGAATTACGGAAACGGTATTAGATTAAACCTAAGATGTTAGATATTGAAGTTACTCCCCCTTTATTATGATTTTTTCCTCTCACACTATTCTTTTTGGGTTTTAAAAAATTGTTGTAAACAAGATGATTCACGATAATGGAGGATATTAAGGACAAGGGAATGATATTATTCATGAGAAACCAAATGAAACGGGATTTGGAAGTCCAAACATCGTTATTATGCCCAACCAGCAATCTCATAATATGATCAATAATCTCAACTTTGGTATGTTTCCCGACTCAGATAATAAGAGAAAGATGGAGTTTCATGATGATCATAGAGGAAAGAAAGTTCAATTTCCCTCATGTAAATCATGTGGGAAGAGGCATCGAGGAGATTGTTTCAAAGGAACTGGAAGATGATTTGGGTGTGGAAAAGAAGGACACAAATCCAGTAAGTGCAAAGGAAAAGGTTCAGTTAACACCATGGATGAGGATAATGGTATTGCTACGACATCAAAAATGGTTAAATGTTTTAAATGTGGAATGTACAGGCATTATGCAAACCAATGCCCTAAGAGAAAGTTTCATAAAGAGAATCAGTACGGTCATATGGGTAGTATTTATGTTGATGATGATGAAGAGACTACAAATGATATGTGAGATGAAAGAATTGTTGTTTCTCGGTCAATGGTTTAAGAAGGTAGTGGAATGATTACATGTTTATCAAGTGTAATGTTGTATAAGTAATCTCATGGTACTATAAAATAAAGAGACATATAAGGATTTTTACAATATTGTCTTTCCTTATGTTTTGAAAGTGTATGATTAATGGTACCGGTAACCATGAAAGGTTATTCAGATATTTTTGGAAAGTAGATGATATGCGCATAATAAAGGGATAAAGAGAAAATTAAATATTTGACAGTATTCATGAGCTCATGACTGATATAAGGAGAAGGTTATATCATGGTTTGAGTATATATAATTTTTGGGATTTTGTATGTGGAAAGAGTTAACTTTTGACAAAATTCTTGTTTTCACTAAGTTTTAATGGGTATTCATTTTTCAAGAGAATACATGATTAAGGTATTCACATTATTCGAATGTGACCAACAAGATATATGGGGGATAAATGATGGTATTCCCATGCTTGGTTGATGACATTTCAAGTAATCGTTTTCTTTATACTATGATATTGGACCGAAGTATTTTAGATAAGCCTAAAGATTGGAATGGATTATGTTGGAAATAAGTTAGTATTTTTTAAGGATAGAACTTTTTTCGATATTATTGATGGGATGTTATAGTAATTTAGTTTTAGAAAAAGGACAACCTGCAGGATGAGCGACAGGCCATCGCGTCGGACAAGGCTGTGGGAATCGAACCCACAACCGAAGTGCGACTGGCCTTTATCGCCTACCACTGTCCTACAGTAAGTCCCTGTTTAGTAGAAACTAGTTTTATTATATTAAGTAGTATTATATATGAAGTATAAGTCAATTTTAGGAAAAATATATGATTAATCTCACAATAGATGGACTTATGTGTTTTTGATAACTTTTATAACCCTTTGTTTGAGACAGATGGAATGACCCATTATTCTCTCATATGATCTGCTAACACTTCACGAATGACAAATTCAACTTCATTTCTTTAAGAGATGAAGTGGAAATTGTCCAAAGAACGACCAACGGTGAGACTGTACCAAAATCAGAATATATTTATTCTAATTCCAGTTTTTATCACCTTTAGGGAAATGATCTTGAAAACCAAAAATGTTTTCCTAGTACTCTTATATCCGATGAATCAGATGGTACCTTAGATCATCACAAATTTATGGCTTTGTGATTGATGGATTTTTCAAAGCCAAGTTCTCTACCACTCTCCATCAGAACTTGATGGTTAAATTTTTCTTCCATATGCATAGTTTCACCTATGTACTCCTATATGGAAACCCAGTGATGAGTTACTTTGGGTAATAGTTACATTTCATACATTAGTTTTTAAAATTAAGGTTCAGTATTCCTTTTTACGATGTGGGTTTCTATGAATACTAAACAATTTATAACCCCGACGAATTTCGAGGGTGAAATTCATTTTAAGGGGGGTAGAATGTAAAAACCCGATATTTTATGATAAGTATTATTTTTAATTTGTTTGATGTCAGGTGTTTTATGCTACAATAATATTATCTTGTTCTATACGCCACACTGTATTTGCTTGAAGTATACACAACACTATTCTTAGACTGTGTTACAAACAATTTCAAGTTCATTTTATAATATTTATTCTACGCAACATTGAGTGTATATAGATATATATATATTCAATGTATAAATGAAATATGGTTGGATTCTATTATACAAAATAATAAAGGATTCTTGCACAACACACAACCCTGACTTGGCTTGCATTACACGCAATCACGACCTTCCTCGATAACGTGTGTTGTACGTAATATCGGGTTTTACTAAACAACGATATATTATTATAATATTAATATGAACTAGCCGTTATGAATAGTATTAACTAAATTTTGAATTTTATAACATTATTATTCATCTTACACATTTTCTAGAACATGGTATAAGAACAAAAGAATTTTTTCGGGTAAAATAAGTATTTTTAAAAAAATACAGTTTTGCCGCCTTTTAATGGAGCACCCACATTTAATCTAGTTTATGACATTTTTATAAGTTCAATTTGACAAAATAAAATTCTTCTTTGGAATCAGGATATAAAAATATACTTTGGAGAATTTTTTGATATTTTTCTGATAAATTTTTTATTTTGATGAATAGTAAAAAATGCTAATTTTTAATTAAAAACAACTTTTTTCAATGAAATAATGTATATAGTTAAATTATAATATTGAATGGTTTTAAAGTATAAATAGAATTTATTTTTACCATTTAATAAAACGTATTTCATTAGCTTTGATTTTACATTGAATTCGTAGGTTAAATAAATTCAATCTTTTGCAATGTTTTAAACAAAAACTCATTTTCTTTCGACAATGGGATTAATTTTAATTTAATTTCTGCAAATTATGTGTATTGAATTTGGAAAAATGGATTCAATATTTGGAATTAGTGGTTTCAAATTATATTAACAGAATACTTTTTATTTTTGGGCTTTATGAATAGTAACAATGGTAAATTTTATTTACCATAGTAAAAGGTAAATTGGGTAATTAATGGTAAATCTAATATTATAAAATTATCCTAATACTTTTCATAATACAATTGGATGATTATAATTTTTCCTAAGTCATATTTGGGTCGAAATGGATTCCATTAGAACCAACTCGGAGGTGATTAAGACCTTTAGATTATTTTATTTAAAGGAAAGTGAAATATGTCTCACTCAACTTTAATAATTAAAGTATTTTTAATATAAGTTTATATAGAATATAAAGTCAGTTATAAATACTCATTTGAAATATAAAATGTATTTATTTTTCATGGTAATTTATTTTTAATTTTTAAGAGTTATTTAATTACCTTATTATCTTATACATTAATGATGCAGAAATTATTTATTTAGTGAAAAATTAATAATATAGTTTTTATTGAAATAGTAATACATATTAATAAGCCCAGAAATCTGAAAAAAACTTATTATTAGTGTATATATAAACCCCAATCATCCACTGGCAGAATGGTTGACCATTTGTATCTTTATTAAGGTGCTTATGATACTTATATTATTTTATTTTAAATGATGCCAAAGTTGTCACCTTCATAATTTAATAAATATAACAATTTAAATATTTTGATTTCCAGATGATAAATTATAGTAAAAGTATTATTGTGAAAGTTAATAGATCTATCTTTATCATAGGATTTTATTTTTAATTTTTATGAAACAAATACGTATATTAAATAATTATACAAAAGTGTTGTAGTAATTATTTTATTAAGAGATAAACCAAATAAATGATTTTAAAAATAATAAAATAAATATTATATGAACTATTTAATGTTCCCCACTAATTTTCTAGATACATATGACCTTTTATTATTCTATTAAAGCTTTTATTTCGAACATATTTTCTGTATATAGTTTATTTAAATTCAAATAAACGAATAGTGTCAAAATTGACACTATTGTTATTTTATAAAAATAACATATTATAAAATTGTTTAAAAATAACAAAAATATTTAAAAATTATAAATTTAAATTTATATGGTCTAAAATTTTATAAAGTATATAATTATGGAAAATTCACAACAAATAAGTAATTGTTTTTTATAATTTAAAATTTACAATGTTATTAAAACAAATAAAATAAAATTGATTAAATAAGGATAAATCAAGTTGATAATGTTTAAAATAAATTCCTAACATGTCTAAATTTTATTTGATGATGATATTAAAACCCTATATCATATAATATTCTCATATGAATCATTTTGGATGTTTTTATATGGGGTTGGGATTTAATATAAACTAATATTTCTTATATTTCCAAAGGTGCCCCTCTCCTCCCTTATAAAAGGGCACCTCCTCCCTCTCTTCCCCACACCAATTCGAGCATTCAAGATTGGCCAAACCCTGCCCATTTCACTTCCCCACTTCCTTAGAAACCTACTAGAGGTACTGGTCTTCTCGAAAGACCAACTGTAGTGCCTTAAGAGAATGTTTAAAGGAGACACTTCGAGAAAGAGGTAATACCTTCTACCGTTTTCTTCAAGTTCCATTCTTATTCTACTCCCTCTTATTTAGTTGTTTCATTATGAGGTAATAACATCAGTGTCCCTAATATAATTATATGTTATTATAAATATGAAACAACCCTATTTCACCTCTTATCCATCCTAGGAAAAATGAAATTACCGTGCGTGCGTACGTACGGAATACCGTCTCCACGCCGTGGTGTAATCTATTTTCCACCACCGCCTTACTTGGATGGGTATAATGGTGTAAATAATAACAATATATGATTATTGTAAAGTGATATTTATTCTATAATAGTATACATACACTCCAATAAAATTCCACGGTCATGGGAACGATATCATCGCTCGTGCGTACGTACGGAATACCGTCTCCACGACGCGATGAGATTCATTCTCAATGGTTAACAATTCATAAATGATTATAAAGTATATATAATAATTAATAATGAAATATATGACATAATAATGATACTGGATTTATGTATATATATATATATATGTCATCCAGTTAATTCCATTCAATTCAATGAGGAAACGAAAATAGCATTCATGCGTAAGTACGGCCTACCGTCTCCATGAACTGTGTATTTCTTACCATTTTTCGATCTATTATATATATGTATATTCTGAATATATATTATATATAAATCATGTTTTACATTCTGTATATAATTAATCAAGATCTATGTAATCATATGAATAATTACAAGTTAAAACACGAACGACAAATGAAACGATTTTACCCAAAACGCTACTTTAACATGAATTTACAAAGGAATGGGTAATATAAAGTCATAAGTGAACCATATATGATATAATAACAATGGATATGATTCTGTAATAAGTCAATGAAATTATTTAAATCATTATACATGTGGTTTGGATACGTACGAAGCATATCAGACCTATGGTAAGGGATAACTTTTCCAATCTCGTTCTTATCCGAGATTGTTTATTCGTAAGTATTTGCTAGGGTTATTGTTCTCATCCATGTCCATGTTTCCTAAAAATTGTTTCATGTATTTTTAATGTAATTTTTACCCATTTTTGACTTTTACTACATGGTATGTATGGAATCTATCTTTTAAGAGGTACTTTTTGACTTTTCCGGCAAAAGTACGAGAAGAATGTTTTTTTAACTTATACAGCAATAACGGATTTTTACGGTTTTATAAAGACTTATTTTCATGAAGCTTCCTCCAAATGATTTCATGACTATTTTAAACAAAATCCTATTCTTTTAAAATTGCATCATATTTTGTGAAAAGAAAATTATTTTGAATAAGAACGGATATTTTCTTCATGAATTCATTTCAAGTGTTTTATCAAAACCATTTTTCATCTAAGTTGACATTATTTCATATGTGAATGTTTCAAGTATAATGTATATATGATTTACATGGTTTCACTTTTCTTATTATGAAATGATATCCATTTCTTTTATATAGATTATTTGTTGATGGGATGATGTTTATGGAACCCATTTTATTTATTGGGTTTTTAGGAATGATGTATGTTTATTTTGTGGCACAATTAAGAATGATTTCATTATGATATGGGTGGGACCTATATCTACCTCCAAAGCATTGGTTAAAGATTTATATCTCATGAGATAGACATGGTTGGAATGGTAAGTTAATCTGGTTCAGTGTTACAGGACTGAAACGAGGAGTGAACTCGATTCAGAATGGGACTTTGTCCACTAAGATGGTCTTGGAAGCAATGCCGTGGATACTATGGAAATCATTACATGTGCTTAATGGATGCCACAATTACATTTTTTATTCCCATGCTATTTTATCATGGTTTATGTTCCATTATGATCTATGCCTTATGTACTTCCATGTTTTATGTCGTTGCTCAATATTTTGATGTTTAAACATTATATTCATGTTTTTAAGTTCACATGTATATGGTATGTTTTATTTTATCCAAGCTTACCCTTACGGAGAATTTGATCTCACCCTTTTTATATTTTATTCTCCCCCAGGATTAAGAGAAAGGTTTTAGGTAACGAAACAAAAAGTGGAAGATCTTAATGGGAGATGTTGAAGATCTTTCACCACGATTAGAATATTACGTTCCAAGTTACCAAAGACACTAAACCTTTATGGTCCTTATGTGTCTGTTTTTGTTATGTATTATGTATTCCGCAAAAGTAATATAATATCTATGTACGTCAAGCTACGGGTCTCTACATTTTATGTTATAGTAATTATGGATTTTTAAAATTGGGGAATGATATTGGAATTATATTCATAAAATTTTTAAAAAGGGAAATCCTATATACTAGATGAAAACCGATTGCAGTTGGAAATGATACACAACTTGAACCCATGAATGGAATATGATATGTGTTTAAAACCTACCATTGGCTTCTATAGTGATAGTGATGATCAGATGTAGTCACTGATTCATCTAAGCTGTCAGACCCACACATGATACCGGACCAGCTAAGTTTTCAGACCCACAAAGGATACAGGACCAGCTAATCTAGAGTGATAGAGAAGATCGGATGTAGTCACCGATTCATCTAAGCAGTCGGAACCACACAAGAAACAAGGCCTGCTATTCTGTTGGACACACACAGGATACATGAATAGAAGTTAGAATTGTCAGACCCACGGAGGATCCCGGTACAATAGTCATTGCTGTCAAACCCATGGAGAATTCCAGTACATTAGTCATCACTGTCAAACCCACGGAGGATTCTGGTACATCTCAGTCGCAGCCAGCCCTAAAGTTCCCGCACACAGCTTGCTCAATTCCTTGAGGGTCCCTCCTCGAGCCAAGTGTGGATACATCAACTATCACGAAGTCCTGAGTTGATGTATCTTGTATTCTGTCTCAACATAAGGAACCCAATGCGACAGACGGTGCGTCAATCGGACGCCCGATCTAAGAGTTATTGGCAATTGAGTTCCAGGGTCCAGGTTGGTTTTTAGGCTTAAACCAACCCGACCATACTCTAACTGCGTCCAAACCTCATGTGGAGTATTCCAAAGAATCATCTTTCTCCATGAATTCCATTACCATAGGCGGTATGTCAATCATACACCCATAGCCCTAGATACAGGCTAAAAGTTGTAAACAACCATAGCGGGTCCGTGTCTGGTCCGACCTAGTCGAACTAAACTGGCCCGACCCGGTTTGAACTGGGGTCTGACCCTCTCTGCAGGTTCGACCCAGTCTAAGGATGCGAACCGAGCTGAGGCGACGACTAGACCGGAAGAGACGGCCCGACCAGACAGGCATCCCGGCAGAGGGGCGGCCCGGCAAAGGGCGGCCCGCCCGAGGGGTGGCCCGACCATGGGCCGCCTGGCCGAGGGTGGGATGATGTTGGGGGGGGGGGGGGAGGCCGTGGGGGGGGGGGGGGGCTCGGCTGTGGTGGCTGGACTCATGGAAGCCCATCCGTCCACATGAGGGATGGGGGTGCCCCCCCTGGTCTGTCAAATAGAACCGGCATGCTACGCCAGTTTAGGGGCCGCGGGACCCTGCTGGACCCTGCTGGTCCGGCTCCACAGCGGCCAGCTCGACCAGCCGCCACTACACCTCCACCGCAGTGCGATGGTGCCATAGACTTGCTGCCCTCTGCACGGCGCGATGGTGTCATGCCACCACCGCCACGCCCCGACCTGGCCGCATCTTTCAACTCCACCACACGGTGCGACAGTGTCGTGCTTCTTCATCTGTCACAACCCTCCTGGCTATGGTTCCTCTTTCATCCATCGCGGCCCTCTAGGTAGTGGTTCATCTCCAGTGCGGTGTGAAGACACCATGCCCATTCGGATCCTCCTTGAACGTCAACCAAACAGGAACAAACATAGGGGCGTCATGTCGTGTTGGTTAGGCTCGCGCCCTCTGCATTATGTGATAACAAGTGGGAATCATCCAACCCAAATAAACAACGTGCAACGAGGGTATAATTTATACATTAAAATAATCAATTCCCCCTACCTCATATTTTTCATTGTACATTGATGAGTTTCTGAAGACAATCATCCTGGAAGACGGACGTCGTTCCGTCAATGTCGGAGGAGGTAGAGCTCGGTGAAGATGAGTTGAGACGACGCGCTTGGTGTACTTCATGGGCGGGGGTGCTTCCCTTCCATGTTCCGGTTGATGAAGGAAGAAGATGATTCTTCTCATTCATTGGAGACAAGGAGTGTTCTTTATGTTCTTCAAGGAAATAAAGGAGTTATTCGGTGGTTCTTCTTTGGAAGGATGAAGCTCTTCTCTCTCAAGCTTTCTAAAGGATTATGCCAACCTCGAAAAGACAAAGGTTGGACTCTTTTAATTAATTCCCACAACAACTCCAATATGTGTTTAATTAAATGAGGCAACTCATTTAATTAATTCTTAGGGATGGTTCAAATTCAAATTTATAGAAGGTGAAGAGTTTAATTAAAATAAGCTACCTCACTTCATTAATGGGTGAATTGGCTTCATTATGGGGGAAGGTGGAAGGATTCATGATTTTATGCCATTAATGGGGAGCTCAAGGGTTTAAAAACGGGGGTTAAGGGGGTTAAAACTAGTGGGCCCCACCTATTAATATCATCCCAAGGGAGGATATGGTGTGGTGGGCCCCACCTATAACCTCTACTTGCAGGTTCTAACAACCAACCAAATAAAAATATGATACACATATTTTTACTTAATTTTATTTAGAATCCCCAAAAATTAACATCCATCCTCAATGAAACACAACTGCAGTTAAGGTCTCCTTAAGAGAATACTGGTGCTGCGAGTTCAGCGGTGTCCTCAGATTTCAATTCTGAGCAACGATTCAAAAGATATAAAACGTCACTCGCACGTTTACTGAACGTACCCGAAAAAATGTTCAGAAAATTATTAATAGCCATCCACGACCCACTATGGTCAAGGTTAGGCTCTTCCTAGGTGAAACACACCCCAACGAACCAAACAGTACCCTCAGATTTTCAATCTGATTTACCATTTAAACATTATGAACTTTACAATAAAATAATTGTCACTTAATTTTTTTATTTGTGGCCAAAAACTAACTTTATCTGGTGGCCCTCGCTGACCCAAGTTAGTATCTTCTTAAAGAAATCCTACCCTCACAAGTTCAATGGTGGTCTCAGATTTTTAATCTGAGTTACCTTTTGTGCGTTAAAACATTTGAAAAATATAAGAACTTTATTTAATTATTTTATTTACGGTTGTGCCATTTTTGGTTTTTCTCAAAAGAGTACCACACCGACTAAATTTAAGTCACGCCTATGGTAAAACCTCCATATTGAGTGCAACAGTGGCCTCAGATTTATGATTTGACTAACCATTAATGAGTTATTTCACTTTTTCAGGACAACTTCATATGCACGTTAATTTAAGCTTAACAAAACTTTGACGAATCATTCCGGGCACTCTGGGCCTCAGAATCGCGCACCATCAAAAATGGCGGACTTGTAAAATTCCCAAGAATTTAAGAAAAAAATTTTTATGGAATTATCGGGTCTTTACATTGTCACCACCTCTGGGATTTACGTTCCCGTACTCTATAACTCACACCAAGGAAACGAAAGGGTGTACTGAGCACGCATCTTAGCCTCTCGCTCCCATGTGATCTCCAGAAGGTTTTCGTGCTGCCAATAAATTTGCACTAGAGGAATTGACCGTCCTCAAAGGACCTTCTCTTATCAATCCTCAATCTCTATTGGAACCTCCGTGAAATTTAGCCCATCATCGATGTCTAGCTCCCTGTGGTCGTTGATGTGGGATGGGTCATGCACGTATCTCCTTAGATGAGATACATGGAAGATGTCATGCCCCCAGTGCAACTGAGGTGGAAGAGCTAAGCGGTAAGCTACATTGGCTACTCTATTGAGGACCTGGAAAGGTTTGATGAATCGAAGAGATAACTTGCCGCCTCGACCAAATCTTTGTAGACCTCATCGAGGTGAGACCCGTAGAAAGACGTGGTTTCCATCCTCGAACTCCTGAGGTCTACATCTCTTGGATGTAAGTGGAAGACCCGTCATGAAGTCCATGGATATATCATCCCTCTTCCACTTTGGGACCTCTAAAGGATGAACCAAGCCTACTGGTACCTAATGCTCCACCTTCAGTTGTTGACAAGTGAGGCATCGAGAGACAAACTCCACTACTGCCTTCATCATACCTGGCCACCAGTGCTTTCGTCGAAGGTCATAGTACATCTCCACCACTCCTGGATATACTGCTAAAGGGGATGTGGGATACTCTTTCAACACGACCTCTTGAAGTGATACTGGCACCATAGTACATTCTCTGAAGAGAATGACGTGTTCCCCACCTTCAAATAATCCATCAGGTGCCTGCCCTGTGGATATCTGAGCATGTAGTGTCTCACAGTCAATGTCCCCACATTGTGTCTCTTGGACTCACTGAATATGTGGAGGAGTGACTGTGAGAGACTGCATAATGGCTGCTCTATCTCTATCCACAAAGGATATCTGCAACGTGGCCATCTGCTCTGTTGCCTCTCCAAGCAGCTAAATGACTGATCTCCTACTAAGAGCATCTACTACAACATTCCCCTTCTCAGGAGTATACACTCTCTCTAAGTCATAGTCCTGGAGGAACTCAAGACATCGTCACTGTATTAGGTTCAGGTTCTCATGAGAAAAGATATACCGGAGACTCTTCTGATCTGAGTATATGGTAAAATGTTTTCCCATAAGATAGTGTCGCCACATCTTCAAGACCCCATTCCATGGGCAGAATAGTTCAGCTCGTGTTGTCTCAGATGCCGAGAACTATATGTGATCACTACTTGCTCCTACATCAGGACACATCCGATTCTGGTCCCTAATGCGTCATATTAATCTACGTACCCAACAACCTCCTCTGGTAGACTCTATATGGGCGCACTAGTCAACCTCAGCCTCTGCTCTTGAAAGCTCTTCTAGCATCTCCCTGACCATACGATGGCATTCCCCTTCTTCGTCAAAGATGATAGTGGTGCTACCACTCTGGAGAAGTCAGGCACAAAGGTACGTTTGGTCGACTCATAAGTGATCTACTGCACCCTCTTATGCATGATTCTATCCTATACTGCATGGGTTTTACTTTTCACCGACTTAGGAAAACCCCATCCCAACATTTTAGATAAACCATGACCTTTTTTCCTAATATAGGCAATCTGTGTATGAACTGTGGTTGCCCGATCCATACCCAAAATAACTTCGTAAGGCCTAGAAGCTTCCACCAAGAGGTTCCAACCGAAACTCTTGCCTGAAGTGTCAGATCACACCATCGGTGTATGTGTGATTATCGAGTCTCCTCCCAAAGGTATCTCCAGACGTGAGGGTCAAGTCAACTGTTTAACTGGAAGACTCTAGTTCGGGGACTAGATTCGTGGAAGGAAGGAATGATTGGTACCTATGTTTATTGATACGACAGCTAGTAGTAGACACAGACCGTACCTCAAATCATTCCTAGAGACATTGAGTCACACTCTTTGACCGCATGAATCTACTCTCTTCCCATGCCCTCTAGCTCCCTAAGCCTAGCGGGGACAACATAGGCGGGTGGTTGTAACATGTAAAAATATTCACCACCTCATGCTAATCTCCTAGCTCTACTTCCACGTCTGTTGCCCTGCAGATTAATCTGTCTTTAACAGTTCCTCTTCTCGAAACATATCACAAGCCCAAGTCTTTGAGATTGGGGCTAGTTTCATGTTTTCCAATATCTAACATTCACTGGTTGTATCCACTCATCCAATGAACATTCAACAACAATGGTTCTCTCTATCACCCTAACATAAGTATAAATGCATAGAGGAAAACGTCCTAGCTCAGATGTCCTTAATCAAACCTAGATCAGAGGTCCATTCTCTAAAGCACTGCTCGTATTGTATTAATCAATTACCAAGAATGGTCGTTATGCTTTGATGAATAATCAACTACCAACATGTTGTCCTTCCAAAACTACATAAGATCAAGAAAACTCTCATCCACCTCCTTAGGCCAGACCTCAGCCGCCTGTGGGGTGGGCTTGCCTCAGAACATGAGGTATATCTGGTGATGAAACACATGTAAGGAACTAAGCCTACAAGTTTCCTCTATCGGTACCGTCGGTAGTGTCTTCTGACCAACGAGCAATGATATAGTTGGAACACTACATGAAGGTACAATCTTTGAAAACATTCCAAGTACCAAAACCTCATCACTATGCAGACCATCCTCATGGTCACTCACTGAAAATATTAGTAGCTAAGATAACCATATAATCTACTAGTGTCTCGACTAGGTGAAAAACTCTAGAAATCGCCTCCAGCCAGCCCTCAGCTATGTGGGAATCTGAATCTCCTTGAAATATCAAAGGCCTCTGCTGTTGAAACATGTAAAATGCGCTCAGTTGGTGTGCAACATCCAATAGTGCGGCTGGGGGTATCTGCTTCCCTATGGGTGGTGGTGCTGCTGGTACACCACTTGATGGTGCCAATATAGAAAGAGGGACCTGCACTAGAGCCTCGTCGCTCGGTGGGACATCATTATGTACTCTCTCAAGAACCCCAGCTGGTTGTCTTCACAGCGGCATCCTGATAAGGAACATCTGTGCCACAATCAAAAAGTTATACCTGGTGAGCTAACTCAAAGAGACCACAAAGGGAACTCTCTAAACACACACACAATAAGTGTTTTCGTGCACTCAGTCGGAAATCAGATGTCTGGGTCCTTGTGTATGGATACGTCGGCAGCCGCACCAACACATGACTCCCTAGACTAAAAACCACACTCAATAATCTTAACATTATTGCTTCACAATAAGACAGATCAGAGTCCCATGTTCTATGGTAGAACCAACTCCTTTGAAACCAATTTGTCATGACCCTTCCTCGGGACCCGTGCCGTGACTACCCCATGACTGCCTTCCATGGGACAGGGGCTACAAACTAGCACCAAAGGCGTAAAACCCTAAGCTAGGAAGGCATTGCCTTTATTAAAAGAAATCACACACAATCAGAGTACACAAATGGAAGCAAAACACTAAGTATAACTGAATACAAAGGTAGGGATGAAAGTAAATGGGCCAGTATACAAACCCAACTGAACAACAAGAACAAGTACACGTAAAAAGGGGAAAACAACTCCTGGATCGTCCACCAGGGAAATCCTACCTGAAGAGTAGGTAGAGAACTCGAACAACTCATCCCTTTGGTACATCACGTCTAGTCCATCTCCGGGCATCCACCCGTCCGTCACCCTCAGCCCTGATAACTACTGTCGGTTGTCTGCACAGAACACAACAAGGTGCAGGTGAAGCCCATGCTGGGGTGTGTATAACAATACTCATTAGGGGACCCCGAGATCACCGAAGGTCTCCCAGAATCCACTAAGGATAAACCACAGAAGAAATATACAAACACAAAGTATCATCCAACCTTATATAGGTATATGCCCATACATATATCTAAGTAACCAATCACAGTTTAGCTCCAACTCTCGAGCCCAAGCATAACCTGGTCCACAAAAGAAGTAAAGTAAATCACCAAAATGATAACGGTTGAAAGACAAGACTTATCTCACAAAGCTATAAATCTTTTGTAGAGTGATATAGATGATCAGATGTAGTCATTGATTCATCTAAGATGTCGGACCCACACAGGATACAGGACCATCTAAGCTATCAGACCCACATAGGACACATGACAAGCTGTTCTAGAGTGATAGAGATGATCATATATAGTCACTAATTCATCTAAGCTGTAGGACCCACAAAGGATACAAGAATAGCTACTCTAGTGTGATAGAGATGATCAGGTGTAGTCACTGATTCATCTAAGATGTCAGACCCACACATGATACAAGGCCATCTATTCTGTCAGACCCACACAAGATACAGGAACAGAAGTCAGAACTATCCGACCCACGGAGGATCCCAGTACAGTAGTCATTGTTTTTGAACCCATGGAGAATTCCAGTACAGTAGTCATTGCTGTCGAACCCACAGAGGATTCTGGTACATCTCAGTCGCAGCCAGCCCTTGGGTTCCCGCACACAGCACGCTCGATTCTGATATGGTCCGCTCCTCGAGCGATGTTTCGATACATCAAATATAAAACATTTTGGAGTTGATGTGTTTCATAGTTTCATCTCATCATAAGGAACCAAATGCGACAGAAGACATATCAATCGGACTCCCATTCTAGAAGTTATTGCAATTTCTGTTCTAGGGGCCGGGTTGGTTTTTAGGCTTAAACCAACCTGACCATACACCAATTGCGTCCAAAAATCAAGTGGAGTATGCCAAAGAGTCTTCTTGCTCAAAGAATTCCATTTCTGCATCCGTTATGTCAATCAGAAACCCGTAGCCCTGGATGCGTGCTAAAAGGTGTAAATGACCATAGTGGGTCTGGGTCCGGTCCGACCTAGTCAGACTGACCTGACCCAACCCGGTCTGAACCGGGGTCTGATTCGGTCTGCGTGTCTGACCTGGACCGAGCAACTGACCCAAGACGAGGGGACGAACAGACCCGAAGAGACGGCCTGACCTGACAGGCAGCCCGACCCGAGGCGGCTCGGCCTAGGGCGGCCCGACCAAGTGGTGGCCCGTCCAAGGGCAGCCCGGCCTAGGGGAGGCCCGGCCAAGGGCATCCTGGATGAAGGGTGTCCCAACCAAGGGCGACCCGGCTCGTGGTGGGACGTCCGGCCACATGATGGAGGGGGGGGGTGATTCCCCCCTGTTCATCAAACAGAACCGGCGTGATGCGCCGGTTTAGGTGCTCTGGGAACTAGCTGGTCTCGCTGGTCTTGCTCCACGGCGGCCGGCTCAGCTGGCCCCCAGTGCCCTCCACTGGGGCGTACCGGTGCCGTGGTCCTTCTACCCTTAGTGCGGCATGACGGCGCTGTGCCGCCACCGCCACAGCCCGACCTGGCCATGACCTTCGGCTCCACCGCGCTGCACGACGACGCCACACTTCTTCATCCAGCACAGCCCTCCTAGTTATGGTTCCTCTTTAGTTCATCGCGGCCCTCTTGGCTGATGTTCTTTTCCGGTGTGGTTTGATGACACCGTGTTCATTCGGCTCCACCTTCGATGTCGACCAAACAAGAAACAACAGAGGGGCGTTAGGCCGTGTTGGTTTGGCCCGCGCCCTCCGCATTAGGTGATAAACAATGGCCATTATTGAACCCAAATAAACGATGAGGAACGAGGGTATAATTTATACATTAAAATAATCAAATCCCCCTACCTAGTATTTGTCATTGTACGTTGACGATTCGCAGAAGACGAACGTCGCGGAAGACGGACGTCCTTCCCTCATTGTCGGAGGAGGTAGAGCTCGGTGAAGACAAGTCGAGATGACGCCCTCGGTGTACTTCGTGGACGGAGGTTCTTCCCTTAATTGTTTTGGTTAAAGAAGGAAGAAGATGACGTTTCTCGTTTTTTGGAGATGAGGAGCATTCTTTATGTTATTCATCGAAATAAAGGAGGTCTTTAGTGGTTCTTTGTTGGAAGGACGAAGCTCTTTTCTCTCAATCTTTCCAAAGGATTATCCCAAACCCCAAAAATGACAAAGGATGAACTCTTTTTATTATTTCCCACAACAAAACAAAGTTGTGTTTAATTAAATGTGTAAACTCATTTAAATAATTCCAAGGGATGGTTCAATTTAAAATTTAGAGGAGGTGAAGAGTTTAATTAAAATAAGCTACCTCACTTCATTAATGGTTGAATTGGCACCATTATGGGGGATGGTGGAAGGTTTCAAGAGTTCCCCCCATTAATGGGGAGCTGAAGGGTTTAAAAAGGGTGTTAAGGGGGATCATGATAGTGGGCCCCACCTTGTTATATCCTCCCAAGGGAGGTTAGGGTGTGGTGCCCCCCCCCCTCAAACCTCCCCTAGGTGGTTTTAACCTCCATTCAAATAAAAATACGTGTAACATATTTTTACTTAATTTTATTTAGAATCCCCCAAAATTAACTTCCAACCTCGATAAAAAACCAGTGCGATAAAGGTATCCTTAAGCGAATACTGGCACTATGAGTTCAATGGTGTCCTCAGATATCAATTCTGAGCACCAGTTCAAAAGATATAAAATGTCGTTCGCACGTTTACTGAACGTACCCCATAAAAAGTTTAGAAAATTATTAACAGCCATCCTCGACCCACTACGGTCGAGGTTAAGCTCTACCTAGCTAAAACACACCCCAAAAGAACCCAACAGTACCCTCAGATTTTCAATCCAAGTTAACATTTAAAAGTTATGAATTTTACAATATAATAATTGTAACTTAATTATTTTATTTGCGACCAAAAACTAACTTTCTCTGTTGGACCTCTCCGACCCATGTTAGTATCTACTTAAAGAAAGACTACCCTCACAGGTTCAGCAGTGGTCTCAGCTTTCTAATTCAAGTTACAGTTTGTGAGTTATAATCATTTGAAAAATAAAATAACTTTATTTAATTATTTTATTTACAGTTATGCAATTTTCGGGTTTTCTTACATGAGGCATGTGCCGAATAAACTCAAGTCACACATAAGGTAAACCTGCCATCTTGAGCGCAATGGTGGCCTCAGATTTCTGATCTGAGTAACCTTTTATGAGTTATTCCACTTTTTTAGTTAAACCACATACACACATTAATTTATGTTTAACCAAATTTCGACAGATCATTCGGGGAAATCCGGGACTTGGAATCACGCACCGTCAGAAACTGTAGACTCGTAAAATTCCCCAAAATTTAAGAAAAAAATTTATATGGAATTTATGGGTCTTTACAATTCTCAGCTCCTCAGTTAAAATTTTACATCTTAATATCATATGCCTGCAAAATATTTTGACATGATTGAGTTAATATTGCAAAAACAATGAAAATATATAGTAGGAAATAATAATAATATAACAAAAAAGATTCACCCCTACCCTCCTAGTGTGTTTTGGGATCTTGGTTGAAACCATTTAATAAGTTCAACTTCCTCAACCTAATTATTATTTCATTATTTGTGATTTTTTCATTATATTCATTTATAATCACAATCTATTTATCTAATGATTTGATTTTTGTTTTTTTATATTTACTTCACATAAGACCTACATTAAGATCAACATTAAACATGTGGTTAGTATTGGATTATTCTCTATATTTCCCATTGTTTGATCATTATCCTTTCTTGTTAACAAGTTCTAGGAAGTTACTAACTCTTCTAATGTAATATTCTTAATAATGACTACTGGGGGGGGGGGTGTTTTCATCCTCTTCCTTACTAATTATAGTTCGTCTCTTTAATCTTTATTATTTTCCCATTTTCAATAGAATTTAGTTTTATTTTGTAATTTACCAAGATTTATTTATTTTGGGACATTCTTAATCATTCAACTCATCATCCACTGATTCACTAGAGGACTCAACTACCTTATCATTAATTTTGACTATGTTTCTATCCTTGAATTCAATTTCCTTAACAATTTTTTTCATGAATACATGATCCTTTTATTATCTAATAATGAAGGTGTATTATGAAAATCAATTAGACATAAGTCATATTTTTATTTTAGGGATGAAATATTTAGGTAAATTTAATTAGGAAAATTCTTCATTAATATCATGATAATGGATGAGTTTTACAATGTGTCCCTAAAGAAAATAACATGAATCACTATCTCATTAACCCTTGTGAAATAATCATCAATTTTATCATCTGTTTCCATTTTCTAGTATTCAAATTTCAATCAGTATATTTTCAATTTAGCTTCCTAGATATTTACTTCCTACATGATATCATGTTTTTCCCACATTTCATTATCATATATGAGTTCCATTAATTTTATGTACACCTTATAAAACAAAGATGATAAAATAGAATTCTCTTCCATTCCATCTAGGTATAAATATCTATTACCTTCAATTTTCATGAGGAAATCACTTTAAATTGGTAAAAAACCCATTGTAACATCATCAATAACTTCATGCCCTTGTGATTAATGATAGGGAATCATTCTATTCTTTTGTAAATTATTGTTCCATCCATAAAATATATGTAAACCCTTATAATTGATAGAATTATTATACCTTATTTATTAAAAATGAATCTAATAGTGAACCAGGTTAGATATAACACCAATTCAAGAACCCATATCCATATTTACACCACTAATAGGAGGGGGAAATTGGTAGTGAAACATTTTTACATTTTATTATATAAATGAACCTTTGTGACTTTCTAGGGTTTTGAGATACTTGTTTTGAATATCTATCTCACCTATATGAAACTTTGAACAATGAATAATGGGTGGAACACATTAAATTTTGACATGGTTTGAATTTAATAAGGAATCCTAATACATTTAGTCTTCATTGTGTTAAAAAGACATAAATTATATCACTATGTCATTTTTTTAGTGATTACACATGCATAACAGTCAAATATAATGGTTGGGAAAGTTTTATCCACTTCCCAGGGTTGGTATAATAAGCTTTCTGAATGCAATATGGTGTTATTTATAAGGACACCCCATATTATCTAGAATTTATTATACTCTTGGTATAATAAATAATCAAAATAATTCCAGATATCACATAACTATTGAATATTATCATCATCTTTAAAACAAAGACATAGAATTCATGAGAATTATCATAAGAATTGTGTACATGTTGACCTTCCTCCTGAGGATTTCTGAATGATTGAAGTGTTTATAGGAGAGTTAACATACAACATCACTTTCCTCCACTTCACCAATAACTTACAGATGTGAATCAGTTATAGAATATTTTCACATCAATGATGAATAAATAAGTAGTAGGAAATGTTTGATCATCTCTTACATATCATTAATAATAAAATTATGAAAGTTGTTAAATATCATACTTAATAATATCAATTCATTGTTATAAATATTAAATGATAAATTTCATTATTTTATATTCTTAATTAATATCTTGTATAATATTTTCATAAATATAGTTTGGAACCATTAACTTAAATATCACAAATATAATTAAACATGTCATCTACCACTGATAATTTCCCCAGTTGATTATGATAATGAATTTAGAATATTTCAATTTGAAATTATCACCAAAATTAACCCAAAATATTCTCATTTAATACTTGTTTAAATATTCCCAATAGACTCTAGATTTTATTCTACTTCAAAAGAGTCTGCAAAATCTGTGAGTATTAAAAATTCATTCTATTTTATAATTTATAAAGGTTTCTGGTCATGAAAAACTCATCATGAATCAGTTATATTTTATTTTAAAAAATATCCTTTGGATTTTACTTAAATTATATCTTTAATCACAACCATTTTGATTCATTATGATTTTTATTCAATTAATATCTGCAGAGTATTATCCCAATTTATTTATCCTCGTGAATTTGTTTCTTGAACACTAATAATTTTTCAATGTATAGTAATTTTCCATATATTTGAAAAATCATACATATCAGAAGTGTGAAAATACAATTTCTTTCCTTATGTGTATAAGGTGACCATTCTCCACAAGTTCAATTTTTTTGCAGAAAAAATTATATATCCTTGTAACGTTGTATTACATATGCCTTTCCTATTTTTAGTTCTCACTTCATCAATCAGAGAAATCTAATGTACTCTATAGAAGAAAATCATGATTATCCTCAAAATAATATACATATAATTCCATTATGAAAATTTAGTCTCAATTAAAATAATCTTCTTAAACATATACCGATCATCATTTGTCTCAACTCATTCTATCAAATTTCAATCTCAATTAAAAATAGTATAGAGATCTAGGATTTTCAGACATAGATATTACATCTTTTTATATGAATATTAAATACATTACACAAACTCTTGTATGAGGACCATAATGGTTTAGTGTCATTGGATATTTGGTACATAATCTTTGAATTTAGTGAATGATCTTCAATATATACCGTAAATATCTTTCCCTTTATCACTCTTCACAAACATTCCCTACTAAAAAAATTCCTTCATAAACTAGGAAAATAAAACATAAGAAAATATGATCTTAGATGCCTAGTAATGATATTAAAGTAAGATGTCATTTATTGAATAAAAAATAAATGAGAATAAGGGAATGATAACATGATATTAATATTTATATACCATATCATACATATGAATGATCATAATCTTGGGAAATAGAATAAGACTTGGAAGTTAATTAGACATGAATCATATTGGAATCACAGAAGAATACATATAATAGCATAATACACATAATTGATTACTAAACCTATAAATATCAAATCATTACCATATTATTCAAGGCTCGCTTCCAAGGTTATCATAGTGGAATGGGTTCATTGTTTAAACCATCACAATAACCAGGTTCACTCCAAAGACCATCATAGTGGAAAACATACACCATTGAACTAGGTTCACTCCCCATTAATGGTCTATCAACCTCATGAGATAGGAATATTTAACAAGTATATTAGTGGGAGATATCGGTCAAATCCCCAAAAAATAAAAATCATACATATGTGATCAAAAAACAATAAATTGTTCAACATATCATAACCAATAAAATCAAAGGGGTTTCATAGACATCTCTTCATATCAGAACCTATAGAAGGAAGTAAAGTTTCATAATAATTTAGTTATTTCATGATTGAAAACCCCACAAAGAAAAGTGGGTTTTATAATAATTTTATCGTGGTACAAATAATGGATGATAAACATGTTTTGTAAACATATTTTCATCACAATCATAAACCATCTAGAGAAAAAATTACAATGATATCCTCTGATCATATCCCAAGTAAATCATAATTAACATCAATAGTTATCATATTAGATGGAAAATTATTACGAAAAATCCCCTGGAACATTTTTGAGGAAAAACACCTTTCCACATTGAAAAACTACCTTCTAAAATCATAATAAATTATCAAAATCTGTTTATTTAAAAATAAAATTAGAAGCATATTGGGGAAGCTATAAATCTAATTTAAGTAAATTTCTTGGGGAAGATATATTTATTTACTTGGAAACAATTTTTAAAACATATAATTATTTTTAAAATCAGTTTATTTAAAATAACCTTGAAAACATATAGAGAATCTTCAATGAATATATTGGCCATGAAGGTGGAAAATTCAATTCATTCCATAAATATTAAAAATAAGTCATTTCACATTGTTGATAAAATCCAAACAAGTATTATTTGGAAGTGTACATGAACATTCCTTTTAAAATTTTTTAATAGGTAGAAATTGGTAAAAAATTTGTTTAATAAATCATTGAAAAAAATGAAATTCATTTTTGAGTTTTTTTAAAAACATTTTTTTGGATGAAAAAGGCTTTTTGTTGATAATTTTTCTTAAAAACATTCTTTTAAGGTATTGAGTACATAAATAAATTTAAATAAAAGGAAACAATGTACTCTTTTGAAATAACCATATGAGAATAAAATTCATTTTTTTGTGTGATATATATCATTATATTTTTTTATGTGAATAAAAATTATAAACAGTCCCAATAAATGATGAAGTTGTTCCATAAAACCATTATAACTCTTATAAAATTGATTTATAATCCCCATTAAAGAATAAATTAAATTATTCATAAAATATAATGATAATTAATAAATTAAGGAAATTATATTTCAAATGGGAAATAAATTCACCTCTTAAATGAATATAGGCTCTTGAAATGAAATGTTTCACATATAAGGAAAATTGAGACAAAAATCCATTACCATATTTGTAACTTTTGATCTGTAATCCATACTAAAGAATGATCCTAAAATTGATATGTAAATTACTAAAATTTTCAAGAGAGTAATAATAAATTAAATTCATTGGAATTATATATAACACATAAGAGAAACATGTGGCTAATATGTCATGTGTCCCATAGAAAATAAAAGTGAGATGGAAATCCCTTGCATTAAGTCCCGAATTCCATTGTACACATTCGAAACTAAAGTATAATAGATATAATTTTATTATAAATACATTATAAAACCATTTAATATATAAAATACCATATCTGATATACCTATAACCTTTTATTTGTCTTTCTGTAGTAATTCATTGTCAATGTTACGTTTCGGTTAATAACTGCTTTGTTTTTCACGTTTGATTTGGTTTTGTGTTATCAGTATATTTAAGTTAATCATGGTTCAATCATTTATAAAATATTAACTATTATAATAATATAATATATATTTATTATATATTTATATATATTAATACAAAATATTCATAGATATAAATGAATTACACCATTAATAGAGACATTTGGTCGTACGCATGCTTGAATGATTTTTCCATTTCTTTGACGTATGGAACATAGAAATGGTAAACAAAATATCACTGTTATAGAATCATTATGACGTAATTTATATCATAAATATATCATATAAAAATATATCATATAAAATCATTTAATATAACATTATTACCATCCACAAAATGGGGAAAAGATAAATAGATCACATCGATTCACGAAGAGGTAGTCTGATGTACACACCAGATATTTTATTGTTTTATAATGATTTGAATGTTAGATAAGTTATTTTTACAATTAAATTTAAAAAATTATTTATAATTGATAAATATTGAATATATTCAATAATTTTATTATTATTACCTTCCATGTAAAGCATAAGTGAAGAAAAAATCTAACCATTTTGTGATGCGGTTGTTTGCCTTACAAACAAATGACATTATCCCATGTCTCACGAAATGAAATGAAAAAAGGTATATGATTTATCACAATTAAAGAATTATAATTATTTTAAAATATAATATACATATTTAAAATCTATTATCATATAAATTGGTGAGAAATGGTGATGGAAAATGAACTATATTTGTTCATGAAGTGGTGGTCTACCGTACACATGATCGACAGTTTTGTGTCCCATTTGAGGGAAGATGGGATGGTTGTAGGTAATTACTTTAACAAAATAAAATTTATGATTAGGTTATATACTGGAGTTATTATATCATCATGTTTCAATAATTATTTATGGAGGCTAAGGAAGAAATAAACTATAAAACATTAGACATGGGACATCACCTCTTCTTCAAACAACATATTTTAATTTGAAAAATGGATTCATAGATAGGATTTATGATCAAAATAAGAATTATAGGATGATAAAAGTGATTTATGTAATTTATTTGGGTATTTATTTTTTTAAATAATGGATTTTTGAGATGTGAATAGAATTGGATCAGGGGTAGCTTTCTATAAGTGAGGTGAGTGGAACACTAGTAATCTTTTAAATGAAAACGGTGAAACCAAACTTTTGATATAAAAAAGGATCCAAATGAGAACGTATAGAACCATATATGTGATAATATATAAATATGTTAAAAAATGGATTTGGTATAATCTTCTAGGTAATTTTACCCATTATCCTTTTAGTTTAATCGTCTGTCTATCCCATTTTCACACTAACCACAGTAACTAATTTTTACTATTTTCACAATTCATCATGGTCAGAAATTTAGTTGAAATTAGTTGAAAATATAAATTTTATTGATTCAAAATAAATAATCGATTTTACCAAATTCATTTCCCATTTGTGGATAAATTAAATTTAAAACAAAACCTGTATACATTATAAAAAAGGGATTTTCAATATGATTATTTGATGCATAATATGATTTTGTATTAAATATTCTTCTAATAACAATAATTTTATTAATATAAATTATAAAGTATTTATATATTATATATAAATATAACTCGAACAAATATTCAATAATGGTAATTTTAATTTGTTAAAATAATGAAATATTTTGCACTTTAAAATACATTTTTGAAAAAAACCAATTTTTGTACAAATAAATAAACATATAATATAATTCCATTTAAAGTTGATTCAAAAGAAATTATGTGGATTAAATATAACTCAAGAATAATTATTTTAATTTAATACACAATGGGCATTTAAATATTAAAATTTATAGATATGAAATGATAGTCTTACAATAATCTTGATTTTCACTATTCAATAAAAAATCATTAGTTTTCAAAGAATCGAAAAATTTCACCATAAGTTAATTTTGCAATAACGATACAAAAAATGATGTTAATTTTTTAAAAAAAATTACAATAATATATATATCTTAAATATAATATTTTATATTAAAAATCAATAAAGATCATTGGTGATGAAAACATACATTCTTTTGAAATAATCACATTACTAAAAATTTATTGATTATTTACTAAGAATATATAAACAAATTTATATATAATATGAAATATATATATATATATACCAAAATATGCCTAAAAATATTAATTCTTGTTGATTGATCATTCAGTTTACAACATTAGTATTTAATATAGTATTATTTCATGGCTCTCTAAAACTTGAAGTTGTGTGTGATGAAATATATTGATGAAAATCTATGTTGTGTGAAATATAAGCTAAACTCTATGTTTCATATAATGAAATATAAAAGATAAATTAAATTATTTTTTTTTTAAAATATTATATAAAATCTCATAATGTTACATTCTACCACCTTAAAATGAACTTCACATTCAAAATTCACATCATATTCCAAATGTTTAACATTTAAATCTTCCATCATAAAAATCCAACTCATACAAATGAATAAAAAATTCCATTAAAAGGGTATGGTGGAAACCAAAATATTTTTTTTTGTGTAACAAATAACTAGGTTTCAACATTGGGAGAACATTGGTGGGAAGTTAAAAAATAGACAAGGAAGATAAAACTAACTCCCAAGGATAAATGAAGAGTTATATAGAACATGTTCATTGGAAAGTCAACCACCATGAAGCCATAAATCTTTGATATGTTAAAAGTCCATTGATTTATCAAAAATGAAGGAAATATGATTTTTGTATTCCTATATCATTTTACTATGGTTTATATAATATTTACTATGGAGATATAGATCAGGATAAAATACACATACATGAATTATTTCTATTTAATAAAGAAAATATCAAACATTGGTTCTGCCATGATAAATTTCAACTTCATCTTTTTCTACATGAAATGAAGTTGAATTGATAATTATTAAGTCAATAATGGATCATAATATCCATAAAATAATGATATTTCATTATTTTATATATAGTTATTATTATAAATAGAATTGTTATCACATGTGACCCAATAACATCGAAAGTTAAACTTAATCCATTACATGAATAGTTAACCATAATGCTCCTCCATGTCTAGCCAAAATTGAAAACTCCAAATAATAAATAAGTTCACGAAACTTATAAAATAATCTTATCATTAATTACCCCAAAAAATAAACCATCCCTTATTGTGACATACAAAATATGTGATTAAATTGATCATATATTCCCCTAATACATAGCAATCTTATGAATTTCCCTATAAATTTAATCAAAACATATACTTTTTTAAAACTAAACTCTTACCTAATTCATTAAATAAAATAGTAGAATATTGAATATATTCCATAAATCCAAAAATGATTTATATTACATTAATGATATTAGAAATAACATTGTCATCAAATAATTAATCATTTACAAGGTAATAAATACTATCCAATTTTTTTCATCAATATAAATTATCTCTTTATCCAAACTAAACAATATTTTCATCATCTAGAACATATTTATCATTATATTCCCTTAATTATTTGTCTTCATTAAAATATCACCTTGATATTAAATCGTTTTTCTATGTTATCAATACCATTCAACATATTATTGAAAATAATTAATGTAAAAATTTCTACAAATATATAAAATATAAATTATGATTATTATAACATAATGTTGGAATCCCAATAATAAACACTTTAATTATTCCACCTCACCCTCAATCTATTAACTAGTATATGTCATCTTATTCCTTAATATATCATTCCTTTCATATGCCCTTCATTATCTCTAAATCATCAACAATAAAACTTTTACTCATACAAGATTTATGATTCTCTTCAAGAACTCTCCAATTTAGACCTATATTTTCATAATTACAATACTTTCCAAATTTAAACAGTTGGAAAATTGATGATATCATTGAGAGAATGTTATTTTAATGAAATCTACCCTTCTCTTATTTTCTATGTCGAAGAGTTTTCTTATGGTATGAGTTTTTGTAATATAACATGATATCTTAAGATAAATAATCACAATATCCTCCACTCGAGTCATCATACCATTTGGTTTCTCATCAACACATTTTCTATCAAAATAAATCTTAATCCAGTTCCATCTGGCACCCACTAATTACACAAACCAAAAAACACATTCTATGAATGAATAATCTATGTTGGGGAAATTATAATCATGAAAAGTAAATTATGGGATGTATAAATCATGAAACCTTATTTTTAATATATGAAACCATTTTTATTCTATTTCATTAATAGTCATAATATTCATAAATATTTAATGATGGTTTATAAAGGGTTTTGGAATTTTGAAATCATATCCCTAGAGAGTGTGAAACCATGTGTGCATCAAGTCCAGTTGTTATACAGAAGGTGGTGATGGATTCTAGCTCAATTCACCCTTTTCATATTTATTAACCATAAGTACATTTATGCTAGAGGCTCATCCACTTATATTATCAAGGAAGGTATTTAATTTCATGGAATCCACATAGATTATCCTTTACCAAAACTCCATGACATTTTACTATACTTTGAATCATTATTAGACTTATCCATATATATTACCTTAGAGATATCCCATTAGTTTTATCATACTAGTTCATAATGGTTAACTAAATCCATGAAATGATATAGACTACACTGACCCCTGAATTTCATACATAGATATCACATATTTTTATATTAACATTCAATAAATTACAAAAAAACATGTATATGGAATAGAATAGTATAATATCTTTGGATACTAGGTAAAAATGTTCTAATTTTATGAAACATCCTAAACATCTCCAAGAAAGATCATACCATTTTACACTATTTACAAACATAGCCTACCTAAAACCATTCTTCATAACCTGGTGAAAGGAAACATAATAATGGGAGAGGTTATATGATAATTAAGGGTAATAAAGTGAGATATCAATGATCACATAAGCATAACATGATGACAAGAGTATGATTACATTTGTATAATAGTTTCAAATTACATCCATCATATCAAATATCATAATATAAGGACATAGAAAAAATCAAGGTAGTTCGTAATAAATTAATAATAAAGGAATCAGGGAACATGATCCATAAGAGCCCAAGATTGTAATAACACATGGAATTGAGGGATAGTCCCAAGAATAAATTTTTGTTTCCATAGAAGTCAAGGCTCCCTACAAAGGCTTTAATAGTGGAATCAGATCACTTTCTAAACCATCAAAAAAATTATGGTTCACTCCCAAGAGCATCCAAATAGACAATGCACCTTAATAAACCGAGTTCAATCCTATTTATAATTAAATCTATCTCATGAGAGATAACTATAAAACCAATAAATTGGAGTGATATATAGGTCCCACCCATAATATAATTAAAATAAAACATAAGTGTTCCACAAGGACATAAAAAATTCTTTATTTCATAAACCATGAATTGACATAGATTTCATAAACATTTCATCAAATCATAACATGTTGAAAAGTGATAGGGTTGATAATAATTTCATCATTCCATCATAGAAGAACCCATGAAAAGAAGAAGCTTTCATAATAATTTTATCGTGGTATAACCGATGAAAGAAATATGAGTTTCATAAGAATTTATTCAATACAAACATAAACTATCTAGACGAATAATTAGAATGGCATCCTTGGATCATGTCCTTAGAAAATAATATGTATCATAAAATGATATCATATTTGATCGAAAATAAATTTGAAAGATAACCAAGAATATAATTGAGGAAAATATACTTTCATTTTTTTGAACAACCTTTTAAAATTTATTTTCATTGAAAATTACTTGAGAAACATATAAAAGAAGATTTATAGATCATATAAAACATTTCTTCAGGAAAATATCAATTCTAATTAGAAATTATTTTTTGTAACAAAAAAAATTTGAAAATAATTTTCTCTGAAAATATCATTCAAATCATATAAAGTAATATAACAAGAAAATAATGGTTATGATGAATTTAAATCACTTTCATGATGTAGATGTTCAACTGAATACCCCATTCACATTTTTTGGTAACAAACGAACAGACATTATTTGAAAAAACACATGAAATTTAATTTAATTATGTTTTGTAAAAATTAAAAGTGAGGAAAAATATCTTTGATAAATAATTTTAAAAATCATAAAACATTTGAATTTTCTTAGAGAATATGGTTTTGGATGAATGATGTTTTTTGACAGAATGGATAAATGGAGAAGATTTTTATTAAGAAAATTATATTTAACTATTAAGTACATAAAGAGAAGAAAATTAAGGGAAAAATGTTGTATAATGACATAGAAATAGTATTATAAAATTCACGTTTTTATTTTCAGATATATTACAATATATCATCTATTGAAGCATAATCATAAAAAATAATGATAGATAATGATAATGTATCATAAAACCAATAGAAATTTGGTGACATTGAATCATATGACCAATGAAATAATAACATTAATTGATACATAATATATTATTATAATTAATTAATTCATGATATTACTTGTAAAGGGGAATTAATAACAACTCATTAAAGTAGATATGTTCATAAAAAGACATATGCCTGAAATAAGTCAAATTAGGACAAAAACCCATTACCACTTTAGTAACATTTGTAAAGTAACCCCTATTAAAGAGAGACCCTAAAACAGATATGTAAATCTAAATTTTTTAAGAATAATAATAGTAAAATAAATTATTGGGATGTACATAAACCACATAAAATAATCTCTAATTTAATATAGAACTTCTCTCATCGAAAGTAAAAGTGAGACATAAATCTCTTACCTTAATCCTCAACATCCATCATAAAAATTTGACCATACTATATAATATATGTATGTTTTTTATAAAAAATCTATAGAAACCTATTGAAATATATCATACCTTATATTACATACTCATACCATTATATTTCTTGTTTATTAATAGTTATTTATTAAGGTATCATTTTTTGTAATAACTGCTTTACTTTTCAGGTATGTATTGGTTTTTTTGTTTTCATTCCTTTTACATTGATAATGGATCTATAATTTATATATTTTTAACCATGATATTAATATCATATATATTAATTATAATTTTATTTATAGTAATGAAATAGAATAATATTTGGAAATTAATTACACCGTTTATGGAGATGATAAGACGTACATAGGCATAAACTTTGTTTCCATTTCCTCGACAGACGAAACAAAATAAAGATAAATAATAATCCACCAAAAAAATAATTATTATTTTATATATATCATTAATATATCATTTATATTAATTTAACATTTCATCATTACTATTAAAGTAAAATGGAAATAAAAAACATATCACATCGGTTTGTGAGACGGTTTTCTGCCTTTATAAATGAGTAATGTTATTATTTTATGATAAGTTTGAATTTAAGAAGATACATGTGATATAAAATTTAAATAGATATTTTTATATAATTAATATCATATATATTCACCAAATTTATCTTTATTTTCTTCCTTAAAATGCATAAGTGATGAAAGAATCAGATCATTTTGTGAGGTAGTAATCTACCATCTATATGAGATACATTATTGTCTCCCACAAAAAAATGGAAAGTAAAAAAGGGATATAAGATATCATAATTATATATGTTTAATTATGTTAAAAATTTAATATATATAATTTAAATCCATCATCATAAAAATCTGTGATAAATGGAGATGGAAAACAGACAATATCAGTTCGTAAGTCGTAGTCCATCATACACACGATCGATAGTTTTATAACACCTTTGGGGGAATATGATAAGGATGTAGGTAATTAAATTAGAATAATAATATATCATAATATGGGATATTATAATTTTGTTATTTCATTAGGGTTTAATATAATTGATGGAAGTGGACAAAGAAATAACCCCATTTCACCATTCTGACGGTAAATAATTTTTACTATTTTTATTATTCATTATGATAAAAATTAATTAGAAATTAATAGATAAAATAAATTATGATGATTAAAGATATTGGATCTATTTTAATCAATTAAATTAAAAATATTTTGAAAATTAAACTTAAATCAAAATCTGCAGATTTGATTAAAAAATGGAGTTTCGAGAAGTGTATTTTCCAAGCGTAAGATGATTTTTTATTGAATCTATGTATAATGATAATAATTATATGAATTTTAATTAAGTTTTTTTATATAAAATCATTAAATTTAATTTTAAAATCTTTTTTAATTTGGGTTTATTTTAATTAATCATAATATGTAAACATTATTCCCATTAGCATTTTTTGGAAGTAAAAATGTTTTCAAACCAAAAAATAAACTTATAATAAAATTAAATACAACATTGATAAAGGTGTATCTATATGGATTAAATATAAATAGAGAATAATTATATTACTTAAAAAAATAACATGTAATTTAAATTACATAAATTATTTATAAAAAATGATTGTTAAAAAACGGGTTTTTATCATTATTCATTGAAAACTCAATATTTTTCGAAAAATACTAAAATTTCACCATAATTTTACTTAAATATTTTGATTTAAAAAATAAATTTGTGTTTTTTCAAAGAAAATTTCAAAAATAATTATAAAATAATTATAATATTTAATTATGAAAATAAATAAAAATTTATTTTGAAGAAAACACACTTTTAATGTATATAATTACTTTACTAAATATTTATTTACTATTTATTAAGATTATATATATGAATTTATATTTATTAGGATATATATATATATATATTTCATAATGTATATAGTACTATTCATACATTCTTATTTAACGACTAGGTTTTAACATTCCTATTTTAAATACTATTATTTTGTGGTTCGTTGAAGCTCAGTTATGCATGTAATATATGAGATTGAAGAAACTAATTATTATCTGTAATGAAAGATAAAATAGGTATTGAATTTATCAAATATGATAAGAAACAATAAATTTATTTAATAAAAAATATTGCATAAAATCTCAGGATGTACAACTAGTTTCTTATATATTGATCATGACTTAGGTAGATTCACTCTAGAAATTCTAGAATACAGGAAAAATATTAAATACAACCTATAATAATTTATGGTACTTCCCAATCAATTTAAAAAACTAAAAATAATAAATAATACATTTGAAAAATAATCCAAGTCATGGTTTAAAATAATACAACATTCTTTAACAATAAATTTTGGTACTTCAACATTTAATGCATAAGTTAGTAATCCCACAAAACCCATGAATCTATCCTTGAAAAGGAATAACCCTAATATATCTATTTACAAAAATCCTTCTCTCGTACTTAGTAGGTGTTAGGATACCTATCTTAGGGTTCACTATGTTTATTCATTTGATTTATACTCCTTTACTGTTCACATATCACATGTCACACATTAATTTTTAATCATTTAACCATCAATGGTGAGCCATAATATAAGTTTTTAGGGGTATAACATGAACCTTGAGGCTCTTGTTATTTTAATGTGATCATGTGATATTTTTTATTTATTATTTAATTTAAGGTCTACCACACATGAGTGGCTTAAACACATATCCCATTCACATTACATAAAGCTTAAACTTGAAAGGATGTTTAGGGACCACCGAAGTCATTAAATGTATCTATATTTTCAAAAAGCTCTGAAACCACCACAAAATCTTATAAATGTCCAACTAACCATCATCCATTAATAATCGGACCTAAAACCATCCAAAATTCTTCAAATTAAATTATAAAAACTTATAATTAAAATATACATTTGATAAAAAATTATTATAGTATTAATATTTAAATAAAAGATGGATTATTAGTTATTCAGTGATCTACCATAGTTATATACATATAGGTATTGATCTTACACCACTCCAGATATCCATTTATTCCTTTATAAGATTAAATACATAATTTATTTTTGGATTTAATAATTAAATTTTATGAAACATATTGAAATTCCGAAAATAATTTAAGGTAGTTATATAGCGTAGGAAATCCACATAAATACTAATGTTATTATCATATGAAGACCCTCTATTGAAAATCTAAACAAAAAACCATTGACATTAATGATATTGCACCATGTTTTATTGGAACTCGAATTAAACCCTTGTTAGAGTCTCCATAAACCAACAATAATGAAAATGGGTAAGAAGCCAATAAAGAATCATTACAGAGTTAAAAATTTACCTGAAGAAATATAATAGATCAAAGAACACATAAAATTGGTAAGAATCAATAAATATTATCGTTAATGTTAGAGGGAGGAACAAAGGGAAGACATTATCTTGTTCGCTACATCAGAATGGCCTAAAATCCCCATTTATTATTTTTATTTAACCATTTTATTAATATTTTGAAAATTATAGATGTATATTATGGAACATCCAATTACACAATTTATATTCTACTTTTGTAAAATTTATATTTCTATCATTTCCATAAATTATATGAAACATTTCTTACAAAACACACAAATATTATTTTGGGAAATTTCTGTCATGAAGCATCCCATATTGAACTTCAATCCTTTATATACGAAGTAGTTCAATAGATGTAACTAACAAAAAATTAATTAGACATTCACTATGTGTAATATTTATCTAATTAAATTCAGTATGTAATTTATTTACCCTTTTAAAATGTACAATAAATAATACATTTTACACTTGAATATGATTCCAACTTCTAAAACCGTAACTTTTTATTAGTATATATTATTTTATTTAATAGATAATAATTTAAAATTTAAAAAATAACCCCATATGTATGATTTTGTCTCTATATACAATATATTATGAATTAGTGTAAGATATATAATTACCTCATTTTAAAACACACTTAAAAAATTATATTATGTATACCTAGGGGTAATAGAATTATTGAATTTCATACTCCAAAAAATATACTATGCAGGTAAAAAATGTTTTAGACTAAAATAATCCTCTTATAATTAATATACCTCACTTAGATCTCTTTACAAACCATTACCTTTACAAAATTTTTGGTTTAACTATCAGACATGTAATTTTTGGGAACTAATCCACAACACTCAGATGCACTATATATAGGATTCCCCAACCAAATATTCCTATATTATTGATGTTTTAACATTGAACTAGAAAAACATCATTAACTCCGCATAACCTTCCCAAAACATCATATATATATATATATGAAATGTTGATATTAAATATCCTCTATCTTATACTGAATCTCATGAACCAATTTTCAACCAAAATATTCACCCTTGAGAACACTATAGTGTCTCAATATACATGTGAATCGAATGGTCTGATCAAAAATATGACACCCATAATATTAGTCCATTATATTGATAACATCCTAATAATCACTCAATGTCCCAAGATAACCCCATTCCCTTAACCCTATCCATAAATATCACTTGGGCATGTCATATCTCATGAAATTTCAATCCTAGTCCTCTATTTTAAAACTCTCTCCTCTTGGAGAAAAAATTCAAATTACCTTTATTTCACCAAACCATACTGGCACCGGTCCTTAGACTACCTAGTTCATATATTTGATTAATTTTAAGTGGTTTCCCATGGTGGTACATGATATTTAGTCCCAACTACACCAGTACATAGTATAATTGGTAAATAACAAGTATTAAAAATAAAAATATATATTAAAACATGAAATAAAATTTTCAAAAATATTTTACAAATAAATATTTATATAAAACACATTATTGGAAGATTAAAAATGGTTTAAACTCATATAAAATAAAAAACTACCATAAATAAACCTCTATTAAATTATTTATAAAACAATAATCAATTACAGTTTCTTTAAACCATCTTTAATTATTTAGATGCGGTATATACCACAACAAAATAAGATTTTTCAATTTGTTTCAATTAGTTTTCTTAGAAAGTGTATCCCATGCCCCAATTTTTCATATTTTATTATATAATCAAGTATTATTAGTGTATGTATTGGGTTTTTAAATATTTAGGCCTTTTAAAATAAGGATTGGTGGAAGGAAAATCATGATATAACAAGTCTTATGTACTAATCCTCATTCACTCTTAAGTGATCTAACCCGGTGTCCAAATGGGCTCAAGAACACCTCCCCATAAACCATTGGTTTCCGATTAGATGTGATGGTATAAAGAGATATGGTGGGGAGAATATAACCTCTTTATCAGAGTGGATTACAATGGTGGTAATAATAAATGAAATAAAAGTAACAGAATAATGTAGTAGAAATACAATAACAATACAAATAATATAAATAATATAAACAAAATAATATAAAAAATATAATTTTGTGAAGCAATAACAAATTATACAAAAATACCAAAATAAGAATTCTAATATAATCATGGGAACCAACATGGTCCTTTTATACTTAACATTATCATAGTATATAAAATCATGTAAATAGAGTGGAGTAGTTCCCTTTCTCCATACCTATATCTAATAATAATTTCTGGGTACCAATTTTTATCCTCAAAAGTGTTTAAGTAAAACTCTAAAGGTCCTCACCAATGGGTTCAGATATTTTCTTTTCTACGAATGTAAAATGAACAGTGGGAATTTTTAATAAATGTAAACCAACAATTCAAATAAACCATGTCAATCTTTTTCTCCTAATGGGACTACTAGTCAACCATACCTGCTTCATCTTATGTAAGATGTCCAGAATATATATAATATGGAATCCATGTTGTAATGAGGGTAATCATCCCAAAACACTAAATAATGGACATAGAACATCATTTCCAACAATCCCAACCAACTATGTGGACTTACAACATCCAGATAAATGATAAGGAGTTCCATGTTTAATAATTATTGATAACTAATGAGTAACACGATGTCCAAAAACTTATGATAATCCATGAATAATTTTAATTTCAAAAAATGATAAATAATGAGGAAATACATGTCCAAAAACATAATATAATACATGAGGAGCTCAATGCCCAACTATTTATAGTAAATCATGGGGAGCACCATGTCTAACATCGCTTAACCATTATGCAACAATGCATTTCTATGGTTAAATTTCAACATTAATAATCATGAATTTCATTTAAAACTAGAATATCTGAAAAGTGTATATATCCATCCCACTTTAAATAAAACATCATTTAATCATATAATTTATAAAATTTATCAATGTCTAGGTGATATATCATTTTTAATTAACAACACAGTACATTTCAGTAGTCAATCCCCCTTCAAGTTATAAACAGGGGATAAGTGGAGTGTGTCGACATCATTTTAAAATCCATATAGGTTTTTCTTTATAACCCATTTCTAGGGGTCGTGGTATAGTATTCAAACCATTTAATTTTTTTTTAATTTATTTATGACCTCCACTAGCTTGTGGAAAGATTAAAACATCCAATTGGTGGATTAATTACAAGGAATATCTAGCATCCCATAGAAATTATTTGAACCTAAATGAAGGGGTGGTTTAGGTTGAGGTCCTTAGAATCCAGAAATGTACATGGTTCAAATAATAATCATTGGTTGACAGCTTCATAACAAATTGAAGTGTTATAAATTTTAGAGGAAATTCTTGGATTTTTCAGCATGAGACACAATGACACATGATACCAGCAACAAGAATTTTAGTCAAAATTATATGACAATCTACATTATATGGGATGAGGACTACAAATCTAGTATCAATATATTATTTGGGATAGATTTAGAGATATTAGATAACTAGAAAAATTCTATGGAAATATGTAATATTACTCGCACCAATATCACATCAAAAATGTGATGATAAACTGTGAAATGAAGCTAGTGATGTCTCAAAAATATATAGAGTGATCCAACATGTAAAAATATACATGAATAAATCCCTATATGAGAGAGATACCTTAGTGTATTGGGTATGAGAAATGAGAGTTATTTGAATGAGGGGGATGTTGTGCATGAAGTATGAGACTAAATAAGGGCTAATGTGTTAATGTAGTTAGGGGATATATTCAAGATGGCCCAATCTATGACCTCAAACTCTAATGGTCAACATTAACAGTTTTTAAAACATATACCAATACTAAGTTATATAAATATTCTTCCTGAAAATATTTACCTTGTATAATGTATCAGAAGTGATACATGGTCTTAGTAGCGCTACTTACCCTACATCTAACTAGGATAGAGGGAATCAAAATGACCTAATATAACGGTCTCATAAAGATCCATCTCTGTAATCCTTTAGAAACTATTATTATTAAAAAAATCATCAATAGGTAAATATTTATAAAAAGATCCTCCAAATTCAATGATTCATGGTCTAATCACGTCCTCTAACACCTGTATAGTATGCTCAGACTCGTCATTGGTATGTAGGAGATAAGATGTAATAAAAATTTATAATGTACCAAGTGCCTTCTATAACCCATCAAGAACCATGAAGTAAACTAATAACCCCTTTCCAATACAATGGTATGTTTAAAAACATGATGGTTTATAATATATCAAACATATAACATTCCAATTTCTCCCCCTGAAGTGGTCTCCCTGATAGGAAACAAATGATCAAACATCATCATCGTATCCTTAATCACATATATAGTGTCGTTAAATCAAAATGATCACTATAAACCAATTAAAAATCCATAGTAACATAATCCCCTTTCCAATCCTAAATTGGTAGTTATTCTATAATAATAGTGTCCCATCTGTTTTCTAACTTCACCTACTGACATGTGGGTCACTAGGTTACCAACTCTTCTATATACACTTTAGGTGAGGCCACTAATACTTTTGATGATTGTCACAATATATTTTAATTATTGAAAGAATCTCTACCCATTTTGAGGCATGATACTCTCATATCAATTCCTCTATCATGTCTCTAGGTACCCAACCACGACCTTTGATTTACTGGATCTCGTCCACATTAATAAATAAATATGAAAATGGATCCTCACTTGAAACACTTTCCCTTAGGATTAATTTATATTGATAGGATAATTTGTTTCTATTTTCTTGATCCAATAGTGATGAGGTCACTGGTAATGCCATATAAGTAGGATGATCAATACACTTACAAAACTCTAAATTAATCTTTTAACAAAGATCTATCCAATTCAATTCATATATATCCGCCCAAACATCATTAATCTGTGTTTTTCTAGATTAGATCATCAATAAAAACATTTCCATTTCTTGGTTTATAGGTAAGCTCAATGTAAAAATAAAAAAGGTATTAAACCCTTAAGGACCATCTAAGTTTTAAATCACATTGTATGAATTTGTACTTGATACTTTTGAGATCTATTTATACAAAAAACCACTCTGCACCAAATAATGTCTCCAGCAACATAAATCAAAAAACACAGATTCTAACTCAAGATTATGGGTTAGATAATTATTGTCTTGTAGACTCAACTACTAATACCCATATTCCAGAACATAATCCCCTTTTATTAAAATTTCTACGAGCCTGATACCTATTGAATTATAATAAAATATGTAGCCCCTACCATGATCCAATTAAATCAAGATCGACCTAGAAGTTAACCATCCTTTAAAATACAGAAAGGCCTTATCACAAGCTGCAGACTAGGTAAACAAGATATATTTCTGGGTCATGATAGTAGTAGGTTCCAAAAGGAATAGAAATTCTTGATTAAATTCTAATAGTTACATGATTTACTAAATAAAATCCTAATATCAAAGATACTATTAGGTTGTTCCCATGAATCCATGGCTCTCAACATCTCTATATCCATAAATACCTCTATCTCTCAGATAATGTTTCCTAGTAAGTGGGATTTATTAATCTAAAGGTTGAATTTTGTGAGATTGGCATACAACCTATAATCTATTAATGTATACAATATAATGTCACTATGTTTGGAATGATCATTTTGAGTTTGATAATGAATACTGTTATTATCCATGAAAACTACCATAAAGGAATTTGGACTTAGGAGGAAAACCTAATTCATCATATTGATAATTATAGTTATTGAATTAATGTGACCAAACAACATTACCAGGTATTCATATTGGAAATATTTTATTATAAAAACTAAACAATATTTATATAGTGGTCTAACCCTTACCTGGGGATAACCTAATCTCAAATCAATCATTGTGAAGACATTCACTCCCCAGATATAATCAAAGTGGTCATCTATTCAAGGAAGTAGGTATAATTACTTAAATGTAAGCTAATTCAACCCTTAGTAACTTTTACACATATTGAGGGTCCTATACGTCTTCTTAGAGAAAATAATGGGTGAACCCCAATAAGAAGTATTAAATCATATATACCCTTTACACTTTTGGTCGTATAACAAAACATTGATTTCTTTAATCTTAGAAAGAGCCATCATGTTTGGAGTAATGGATATTTATTTATCTCCAATAACATGATCTATAGAGAAATCTACCTCATTTTTAGGCGGTATCCAAGAATATTCGTTTGAAAAAATATCTCTAAATCTCTCCACTACTGGTGTAAAGATAGATTGTCATAATCCTTAATCATTTAGAGAAAAGAAATAAATTTTGTTTGACACTCTACCCAACACACGAGACTCTGGTCTACCCCAAATTTCCTACACATCCCATTCAACTTTAGGGATGTCGAAGTCACATTTAGAATATATTAAATAAATACTCAAAAGATAAAAATCAATATGTATGTGATTTGGAACCAAATCATCTATCCCATTAATGATTTCAAATCCAATAATATCAAGGGAACAATGTTTCCATATGAAACAATAAATGAAAATCTAAAGGTGGAAATCCTTGAATTGGTATACTCATTCTGATCATACCCCCAATAGTGTATCAAGAGCCATAACTCCTAAATAAATCTAAATTTACAATAGAATAATATCAAAAATATCACCATACATAATGGAGTGTTATGTTCATATCTCAAATAAGGTAGGAAATAAATTCATGACTAGTAAAATCACACCAAGATCTATAGAATGTTTGGAACTCTTCCCCTCAGGCCTGGTATATACTTCACATAACTGGTCTAGTTCATAACACTGATCTACAACCAAAAATCCCTATGTAGGTCTACCATAATTTAACAATATATTAATTTTTTTAATTTTCTATATTATCCTCCATATTGTCCTAAACGGAATAGAGTACTCCAACTCTCCTCTAGATGCATAGTTTCTCATCATACTCCATAAGGTGTAGCAAGTATTGATTATCTCCCATTGAGGATAGGTGGGAAAGTCTATCAGAATCTTTGAAGAAAGACCACTCATCCACATTCCCATCACTCAACTAGGTCTTTGTCACACTAATGATTTTGGTCATTTGGATTCCCACATGGAGGGTATACCACATAAACACCCATACATATACTTGCAATACTATTTCCCTAGAGAGAACCATGAATGTTACACTTCCTATTGCTTGATGAACCACTTCCTTGTCTTGAAGCTAGCCCCTCAGGCACCAAAAAACCAAATCCACATTATTTACTCTCTAAAAGTAGGGACTACTTCATTATCTTTGAAAGGGTAGTTAGCTGGAAAAGGTTCACCTACAATTGGATGGCATACACGATATGTTCCTAAAACTATATCGGTCTCAATAACTCGTCAACATCAAGAGTAAGTGTGAAATGAGGGATCTCAATAAAGAATTCTTAATAGCATATAATTGAAATAAAAACCTACTGTAGATGTATAAAATCCATATATTGTTCATATTTTACCATTTTGAGGAAGAATAAATCATATAAAATTGAATTGAAATCCATACAGATCATCAATCGATGCTAACCAACCTCATTAACATACCACCAACATTTAGATTATTGAAAAATCATATAAACTAAGATATTTATTGTCTATTTCGGATTAGTCTATAAATGGGAGAGGATAAATTAAATGACCTCTAGCTATTTCTCAATACACTAGGCGACACCAATCCCTGATAATGTGGGTGTATGATTCTCTTGGAACTTTCATGTCCAATCTAACACAGTGGATACAAATCGTAGATCTCCCTCCATATACTACACTAATTTTAAGAAACCCTCTATAAGATGTTAAAAATTTCTTATTCGATGTATAATAGGTGGAATCATAATGGGTTCCACAAGTGGAATTATATGAATGTTGGGGTCGGCCACATTTAGAGAAAGGTTATTGTCGCCTTCCTAGTGCTTGATCTAAGACAATCATAGAGGTATATATATATAATTACATGAACATTATAAAATAATATTCCTGGAATAAAATATTAATAATATGAATAAATGTTGTCCAAATATTCCCTATACACTATCATAACTAAATAGAGTTAGTTATGATAACAAGGTAGGTATAAAGGATCACTACCCAAGACATTCCAACCCAACTATCCACTATTAATGATAGAGTATTGGTAAGACTAAATGGTTCAATAATAGGGTTTCCATTATATGGTGTGTCAATTGAATGTTATAGAGGAAAATAAAATTTCATTTATAATTATAATCCGCATTTCATGGAAACCAATTCATTTAAGAGTCATGGTTTTTTGACTTTTATATATATACAGAAAAAGAATTCACAAATATGATGTATTAAGTCTATATACCATTATTTGCCTTTATGGATCAGTATTACCAATTTATAAAAGAAAAAAATTTGAAATTAAAATTTGAATCTATTTAATCATAATAAGTTAATCTTACAACTCATATAACCATTGTTACATATCTCAAACATCTGATAAGTGGTTAGTTATAGTTCCACCTTCATGATATATAGGGAAACTCTATATAAATTTATATAGGAATTTATGTAACCAAATAATTATCCTTTTACCAATAATAAATAGTAGTAAAATTTTATGTATAATAATAAAGAAAAAATTGAGATTTAGAATGGAATATTAGTATTAAAATGAATGGGTCATGGAATATACACGACATATAATTCCACAGGTTCATATAATGATGCATGAGAAATTATTCCTTACCATTCCAGTCCATGAATAAAAACCATAATAAAATAATGTTCAAAAATCATCTGGATAACCCTATGGTGAAATCTATACTATTTTTACAAGTGAAATCCAGAATAGTAAATCCCATCTAAGAATATGTGGCATTTTCCCTATATATGGCATAACTACACATAGACAATGGGTCATTACTAAATTGAAAAGCATCATAATCCCATGTATACCTTTCCAAAATAGTATGGTAAAGTAAAATAAAATCAGTTTATAACACTTTGTTACATCCAAATACAAATCCAATCAATTGTGATCTGACCCGGTGGACACATAGCCTTAAGAATGCCTCCCAATATGCAAGATGTTTCTGGCTAATTGTGAGGGTATAAGATTATATCCTTGGGAGACTAAGCTATCTATAAATCTATGAAATATAGTGATGGTAATAATAAATTAAATAATAAAAACAGAATAATAAAATAAAAAATAATAACCATCGAGATATTATATCTTATGTAACTGATATCTAATAAAAAATATTATGCCATGATGCTATAAAAAAATATAAAATGGGCAAAATTTAAAATCCAAATACATAATAAGAACCAACTCGGTCCACTAATATTTAACTACATCTTAGTACATATAATAAAGAATCTATAGTTGGGTGATTCCCTTTATCCCTACCTACATCCATGAATTTTATCCACCTACCAATTAGTAACCCGAATAGGGTGTTAGTAAAATAGAGTAGGTCACCACCAAAGATTTATAATAATATCTAGGATGTAAATGTGATATGAATAGTGTGTAGGTATAATAAATTTAAATAATTATTGTAAATAAATAATGTTACGTTAAGGATCCTCATGGGACACCTGGCTGAACATTCCTTCTTTAGCATAAGATGAATGTCTCAACTATATACCATAAGGATCCCATGTTTTAAAGGAGGGGAATCAACCTAAGAAACCCAACCAAGGATACATGATATCATTAATGATAATCCCAATAAAATACGTGGTGTACCATGTCCATAATCTTTATTAATGATAAAATGATCTATGTCTAATGGTTTCTAATAAATAACAAGTTACTCTATGCTTAAAAACTTATGATAAGTCTGGAGGAACTCCACATCCAAATAATCTGATAAATCATGATGTGTACTGTGTCCAGTAAATTTGAATAAACACTGGGGGATTCATTTCCAATAACTTTTCATAAATCAGGAGGATTTCCATGTTCAACATCACTTAACCATTTCCCAAAAACCTATTTTCGTGGTCCACTTATAAAAGTAAAAATCAACCAATGTATTTAATACATGAATATAATATTATAAGAAGTATCCATCTCTATTTTAATAAACTATACATTCATCGTATCATTAATAAAAGTTATCAACTTCTAGTTGTTATATCCTTTAAATTTAATACCTCATTATATTTCATTATTCAACCCCCATAGTGTAACAAACTAGGTCCAGGTGGAATGTATCCACATCCTTTTATAATCAAAATAGTACATTTATGTGAACCAAGTTACAAGATTCAAGGGAAATTATTAAAACTATTTAAAATTTCATTTCATTAATACATGTATTCCACTGGGAAGGGGAAAGATAAACACACCCAAGGGGTGTACTAATAGAATGTAAATAATGATAGTCAATAGAATTTAATAAAACCCACATAAATGGGTCGTTTGGGTTGAGTTCCTTGGCCTCCAACCATGTAAAATTTTCTCATATAAATTCGAGGTGAAAACCATTATAGAAGATATAATATATATTAATTTAAAAGGCAATGTTTAGAAGTTCTAGATTTCATTAAAAAAATACATTATATATACAAAAATAGTTTTAGGTTAAAGTTATGTCCACCTACCTTATATGGGTTGAAGTATCCTTGTCCAATATCAGTCTTGGGTTCTGGCTAGATCATAGAACTAAATAAACACCATGAAAATTAATAATTTTAACTTGCACTAAGATCATATCCAATATGTGGATATAAAAATAAAAAACAAGGTAGAATGTTTTGTAGGATCGAATCTAAAAGATGAGATTCTCAAATAAAAGAGGTGGGGGGTTAACTGTATTCATTAAAATATTCCTATGGAACATTTAAATTTGATATAAAACATTCTTAATGAAAGTTTATTAACCATAAGGAAAACTATTTCTTAAGGTTATTTTTTTATTTAAGAATATTATGTTTAACAAAGTTAAACAAACATTCAAAAAACCTCTTAAGGACACCTTATCTTAAACTTTACAACCATAAGATAATAACTTATGAAAGAATTTCTTAAAGGAAAGATTATAGATTATTGTATATAGAATCTTTAATACAATCTGTGTAACAGAATTAGAAAGTATAAGAAAGTCATACTTTCTTACTTTAACAAAGATAAAATAGCGGCGGAATTAAAACAAATTGAAAACAAGTAACAATAAGATTCTTTTAACCCAAAGAGAAGGGTATCCAAAAACTATGGATAAAGGTTCCTTGATTTATACTTTCAAGAAAGTCTTCCTTACCCAAACCCAAGTAAGCCATCAATCTGATGATCGATATCTATCTTGCTATCCCCGCAAGCCCTCAATTTAGAAGAAAATCAGAACCTCTATCTTCCAAACCTAGAAGCCCTCGATCCGCATGATCTGAGTCCACATGATACATGTTTGACCAAGTTGTTCAGGCCTAAACAAGTTTTTCACAATATCCGCATGAATCACTGAGAGTTGTAAGAGCCTGTCTATCTAGAAATAACTTCACAACCTTTTCACATGCATCAAGTTCATCTAATGTATATTGATGTTATTTGATCGTTTAAATGGACTTGTATTTATAGGAAAAACATCCCAATGGTTGGATCCTCTCAAATGGTCATATTTTCCATAAATTTAGGAGGGACCTAGACACATGTCAAACATACAACAGTTATTTTGTAACAGATTGTACGAAATCATTTTAGGTAAAAGAAAGGATGTTAAATTAAAGGTAAACATTATGTATAAGAAATGTTTGAATATGATAATATTGGAATGATACATTAAACAACTCGAACATTATCATGACATAAAAATCTTAGGAAAATGTAAATCGGATTAAGAAAAAGGTATCACATTTGTACTAGAATTAGAATCATGAAACTAAATGACTTTTGTACCAGATTCAGAATCATAAAACAGAATAACTTTTGTACGGGATTCGAAATCATAAAACAGAATGAATTTTGTACCCGATTTGGAATCATAAAATAGAATGACATTTGTACCAGATTCAGAATTATAAAATGGAATGAAATTTGTAATTGATTTGGAATCATAAAACATAATGACATTTGTACCGAATTAGGAATCATAAAACAGAATGACATTTATACCAGATTTAGAATCATAAAATGGAAGGAAATTTTTACCATATTCGGAATCCTAAAATGGAATGAAATTTTTACTAGATTTAGAATAATAAAATGGAATGAAATTTATACTGGATTTATAATCATAAAACTGAATGAAATTTTTTTAAGTATAATAGGATGAAAATTTTGTATGTATAACAGAATGAGAATTCTGTAAGTATAACAGAACGAAAATTCTATAAGTATAACAGAATGAGAATTCTGTAAGTATAACCGAATGGAAAAACTATAATTAAAACAGAATGAAAAATATGGAACTTATTAAAAAATTCAGAACTCAATAAAAAATGTGTGATTTTAAAAACATAAAACTTTTAGGAATAGAGAGACATTACCTTATTGACTGAACAATCTCCCCCTTTTTGGAAAGCACAAACAACTTTTCTAAGGAAGAATATATTAAATTAGATAAACAAGTATAAAAAACTTCTCTCCACCTTTGAATGAGATTTAGGATGAATACGACTAACTCCCCATTAGGTTATGTTTCTCATGGATCGTACTCTTGACCTTTAGTATCTAGTATTATTTCTTAAGAAAATATCTCCCCCTAAGATAAACATCTCTTCTTAAAATAAAACTCCCCCTTACTTTGACATTATATTTTCTTATCATACTCTCCCTTAATAGATTCTCTTACTTTGGAGTCTTCATTAAATTTTTCCTTCAAATAAATTCTCCCCCTATGTGATTTTAAAAAAGTAATGGAGAAGTATAAGATGTACCTATAAGGTGAAGGAAGCAAAAATTCGAAAAAAAGAATGATATGCAAGAAAATTATTAAGTAAATTTTATAAATAATGTTTGGATTACAACAAAACATCAGAATGTAAAGAAAATCATCCATCGTTCTTCTACTCAGACAATATTTTCTTTATCAAAGTTTTATGTTTATGGACTTCTTTACGATCTTCTTAATGATTTATCAACATGATCTCCGTATCCTTGTTCTTCTTTTTCTATGGAATAGATTCTTTCTTCATGAGATTTGATTCTATCATCTTGATTCTTGATGAACTCTACTTGAGCGACCACCATTTTCACTAACTTGACTCTAAATTCCTTCTCACTGCTTATAGATCAAGAAATAGAATTGAGTTGACTAACCTTCATAAATATTTATGCCTTGACCTTGTTGAACTTGGTTTCACAAGTATTGAAGGCTCCTTTTGTTGAGTCCATGATTTCACTAAACTGTCTGACCTCTTCATTGATTATTTTGGTACAGTTAAATAATTTCTTACAAATTACCCTCTATGATTTATAATCGACCAAAAGATTAGTAAAGTCTAATTCTTTCTTGACTACCATTTCCATAAGCGTATTGGTCAATTACATCTTTTTATTTAGGGTTTCATGCATCATTGGACTCTGGGCATCTATATTTGTAAGAACTAGAATAGTGATGACCAACTTTTTTAAAGATAGCTTGACAATGACTTGTTCAACAGATGATGAGGATTTAGAACTTGAAACATCTTTTCCTTTCTCAACATCTCTTGGAGTTAAGGAATATGTTTTCTCTATTTTCTTAGAAGACATAAGTGGTATTTCTTTATCAGACGAGGCAACCAAAAAATTCATTCCTTTGTCATGATTTCCAACTTGGTATTGTTCATTAGATACATTGATAACATTAATATCTTCCTGTTTATATTCTTCAACTTAAAACTCATGATTTTTAGATCCTTCTAGTCTTTCTTATTCCTTAATTTCTTCTTCTTCACCACCTTGTTGATCTACATCTTCTTTCTCTTCTTCTTCCACGTCAATTCCAACTTGTTCTTCATCTTCAACTTCTACTTCTTTACCAACTTCTTCTTCAACATATTCTTCAACTTGTTATTCAGAAATAGATTTAGAGACTGAACATGAAAAAGTTCCAATGTAATATTTCATATCCCTTAAAACAAATCATAGTATTTTTGAAAAATCTGATCCTCTATTTTTTGAAAAGGTTTTGATAAAGATAGAACTTTATGGGATTTTAGGATTTTAAGAGTGACAGCCAATTTATTTTGAACAACTTGAGGTTAAGGTACTTCTTGAGATTTATTTTTCTACATCTTCTAGTAAAAGCTAAAACACTTGAGTTTCGAAGGATTTCTTTTTCATGATTTTATCCTTCTTTCCTTTCTCAATATTTTCAGATTTGTTGATTTCTAAGGCCTTAGATCTTGTAGGGTTTAGGCCAATGGAAGTATCTCCTTCCTTTCTAGTTGCTACCATTTCTCAATACATTGCATCTATTGCATCATAATAGGCTTTCAATTTCTTTAAAAGTGGAGGTGTTGATACCGGGACATCAGAAACTAGTACTAGAAAGTTTAGTTTTCCAGGTTTCCTTTTCTTGGGTGCTGGTTTTGATGATTTTGAAACACCACCTTTGTTCTGGACAAACATTTCTTCAAAACTTTTTTATTCCTGTAAAAACACTACCTTAATCCTCCTTATAGTGTCAATACTAAGAAACAAAATCTTGAAGGGCTTTGAGACTGATCGACATGGTACATTGTGCTCTTTAAGTAACATAAAAATTATCCTAGAGATAGTTGTCAGATACATAAGAATCTGAGATCTGGTGGTTTTTCTTTTTACTGCATGAATGGTGAGGAAGATGTAATTAACCCTATTGATCTTTCTTAAGTTGACAAGAAAATCTAAATGAAAGATATCAAATATATTTAGTGAGTCCTTATCTCATTTTATTTGAATAAGAATTCCTTCCATCCAGAGAGGCACCATCTTGTGATTTTTTGTAAGAATAGTAATATTTGGATTCATAATATACTTAAGACCAAGATAATTCAAGGCCATGATTTTCTTGAAAAGAAACTTCCATTATGGGTAGTTTTTGAGAGCATTGAATAACTTCCCCTCCATACGGTATGTTGAGAACATTTGCTGCCTTCTAATAGAGAACTGTATAAGTCTTATCATATATTTTGAACTAAAACAAGTCCTTTCCATCCTTTTTTAAGAATGTAATGGATTCATAAAATAGAATAACCCGATCAGGGTAAAATGGATCCTGCATTTTCTCCTTCGCCAGACAATAATTTTTCCAACCATTAGTTCTTATCACCTTAGAGATAAGGGAGTCATACATTGAAAATAAGTTAGGGAAATACAACATTTCCCTAAAGATTGACCAATTCTTTATTTCCTTGCTAATCGGAATCTGATCTATTGAGGATTCATGAGTCATTCGAGGTAGAAGAGGGAAAAGAATTGGAACGAAGAATTTGATAGCAACAAAACTTCGGCAAAGAGGTCAGTAAGAGTGGTGCGACACTTATAAATCAGGAACCCCTTTTATAGACACAGCTATGACCTTTCAACTTCCTTAAGATAATCAAATGGATGAAAATAACCTAATCTGATTTGATGGTTGAGGATGAGTATAGAAAATATGAATTCTAATCTATTTGAGTAAGGTAAAATAGGATTTAAAATTTCAAAACACCAAAAACTAAAACTTAAATTAAGAAAATAAGGAATAATAAATTTTAATTTTAGAATACACATAAGAATTTATCGGTATTATAAGAATTATCATGGATTTATTAGATTCCAGAATATTAATTTCATAAATTTCAATTCCAAAATTAATGATAAAATTATTAATAAAGAAAAAGTTTCTTGAAGAATAAAAATGTTTTTTAGAAAGGAAAATTTTCTTAAAGAAAGATAAAATTTTTAAGAATAATTTTTATAAAGAATGAATAAGAAAGAAAAAAACCAGCATATATACTTCCCCTGAAATATGGAGTAGTCCTTAAGTCCTTTTACAAAAAATAACATTACGAGTAATATCTTTTCCAATAAGAATAATGTTACATATACCGACTATTTCTCTTTGAGAGTTATATCCAAAGGTTACTTTTCCACCTTTAGTCATTAAAATATTTTTGAAATAATATTTTTTACCCGTCATGTTCTAGGAAGTTCCACTATCCATGTACCATATGTTGTTGTTACTTCCTTCATTATCCTGAAAAAGACAGAGTGAGGTTTTCCGAATCTAGACTTGCTGGGATCCGGAATTGTTATATAATAAAAACATAGCTAACCATATTTTTTTTAGAAAAGTAAGCTTTATGAAACCCAAGGGATTGAACATTATTTAATGAACAATTATTCTTACCATCCTAAATTGTTGGGATCTGAAATTTCTTTTATTAAAATAGATTCTCTATAATTTATGTTTTTATGTTTCTTAGAAACATTTCAATTTCTCTTTTCAAGCAACTTAGGAAATCTAGAATCATCCTCATAGGAAGGAAAATCATTCTCATTATTTGATGAAGAAGAGTCTTTATCTAAATAAAAACCACTATCCAAAAAAAATTCCCTTAAATACATATTGGTTAAGGATTCAATAGTTCATACCTTATCCATAAGACAATGATTTTGAAATGGAGCTCTGGCTATAAGACAAATATTCTCCTGCTTAGAGGATTCATATTTTAAAGATACATTAGAAGAATCTCCACCACTGGTACTACAAGTGTCATTCGATTTTAAGACTTTCTTATGCTTTGATATATAGAACATCTTTTTGTTTCTTTCAAAATTCTTTTATTCCTTATCTCTCTTCTTAAGCAAGGGGCAATCAGGTCTAATATTTCAAGTTCTTGTACATTCATAGCTTGTCACTTATCTATCATTCTTATCTTTTACATATTTCTTTTTGTATCTATATTGAATGTTATTTTGTCTAAAAATATTGTTCATCCTTTGAACAAGATTTGCTAACACATTTTCTGAAGTTTCACTTTCACTAGATTCTGATTAAATAACAACCTTATTAGATTTTGATCTTGTAACCCTCTCAGGAGTCTTGGATTTCATTTTATTTGATGTAGTTATAAAATCAACATCTCCATTTCCACTATTATTCTTAATGTTATCCGAACCTCCCTTCAACCTGGTTTCATGTTGAAGAAGGGTTCCAAACAACTCATCAAGAGAAATCTAAGTGATATTCTTATTCTCATCTATAGTTATCCTCTTGGATTCTCATTCTTTTAGAATGATTTATATAATGTTGTCTATAAGAATATCATCATCTAAACCTTTCTCACCCATATATTGTAAGCTGTTGATGATATTCATGCATCTTTGTTGTACCATGCATATGGGTTTTCCATAAGGAAAGCAGAATCTATGATACTCAGTTCCGAGCATAGCTCTTCTAGTTTCAATGACATTGGAAGCTCCAAAGTGAGTCACTTCAAGCTTCTTCCAAATATTATTTACACATTCACAAGATGAAATTTTTCTATATAAATTTCTAGTCAGGGAACAAAGCTAAGTATTAAGTACCTTAATGTTCAGCTAGTATTCTACATTTTCTGGATTAGTAAAGGTTCTAAGTTCCTTATCATTAATCTTATAATCTCATGTTAACATAATATTGTTGTCTACACCTGTTTTTATCATAGAGGACTTTATTCTGTATCTCCTGTACTCATAATTATTTCCATCAAAGATTGGTGGTCTAGTAGGATTGAGATTATCTAGAGATCCAACATGAATGCCTGCTATACTAAAAAATTATTTCTTTCCACAAAACATATTAGAATTATAAGTTTATAAAGAAATATGAAGAAGTTAAGAACAAAGAAATCTTGATCAAGAAAACTTATATTTGGATATAATTATTTTAGAGACCTCCTCTAATACCAATTGTAGGATCGAATATGTAAAATGAGATTCTAAAATACAAGAGTGGGGGTGAATTTTATTCATTAAAAAATTCTTTTGTAGCCTTTAAAGTTGATATAAAACTTTGTTAAAGAATGTTTATTAACCTTAATGAAAACTATTTCTTAAGTTTAGCTTTTATCTTTAAGAAAATTTAGTTTAACAAATTTAAACAATCTTTTAAAAAACCACTTCAAGAAAAATTATCTTAAACATTACAACCTTAAGATAAAAACATAATAAATATTTTCTTAAAGGAAAGATTCTACCTTAAAACATGTAGAATAATTAATACAATCAGAGTAACGGAATTAGATGGTAAAAGAAATTTATACTTTCTAACTTTAACAGAGATAAAATAGAAGTGGAATTAAAACAACTAGGAAACAAGAAAAAATCATATTCTTTTATCCCAAATAGAAGGGTATCCAACAACCTTGGGTAAAGGTTCCTTGATTTATAATTTCAAGAATGTATGTCTTACCCAAACATAGGTAAGCACTCAATCCAAAGATCAGTATCTGTATTGTATCCCTAAAATCCCTCAATATAGAAGGAAATCAGAACCTCTATATCTAAACCAGGAATCCCTTGATCAGCATAATTAGAGTATGCACAAATCAAGTCTGAACAGGTTGTTCGTGCCTGAATACATTTTTGATGACATCTGCATGAAGCACTGAGAGTTGTAAGAGCCTATCTCTCTAGAAATCACTTCACATATTTTTCACATTCATCAAATTAATCCACTATCTACATTGACATTTTTTTAGTTCCAATGGACTCGTCTTTATAGGAAAAACATCCCAAAGGATATCTCCTCTCTAATGGTCAAATTTTCCTAAAATTTAGAAGGGACATGGACACGTTTCAAACATACAACTGTTAGTTTGTAACAGACTGTATAAAATCATATCAAGTAAAAGAAATGATGTTATATTAAAGATAAACGTTATGTAAAAGAAATATTAGAATATGAAAATATTGTAATGATACATTAAAAAACTCTAACATTATCATGAAATTTTTTTTTAATAAAAATTAAATTGGATTGAGAAAATGATATCACATTTTCACCAGAATTAGAATCATGAAATGGAATGAATTTTGTACCAGATTTGGAATCATAAAATAGATGGACCATTGTGCCAGATTTGGAATCATAAAATAGAATGTCTTTTGTACCATATTTGGAATCATATAATAGAATGAAATTTATAGCAGATTCTGAATTATTAAATGGAATGACATTTGTACTAGATTCAGAATCATAAAACGGAATGAAATTTCTACTAAATTCAGAATCATAAAATGGAATGACATTTGTACTGAATTTAGAATTATAAAACAGAATGAGAGTTATACAGGATTTGGAATCATAAAAATAAATGACATTTGTACCGGATTCAAAATCATAAAACGGAATGACATTTGTACCATATTTGGAATCATAAAACTGATTGAGAATTCTGTAAGTATAACGGAAAGACAATTATATATGTATAATAGAATGAGAATTCTATAAGTATCACAGAATGACAATTTTGTAAGTATAACCGAATGATAATTCTATAAGTATAATGGAATGAGAATTATGTTAGTATAATGGAATGAAAAAACTATAAGTAAAATAGAATGAAAAATACAGAATAGTAGAAAAAATTCAGAACATAAGAAAAAGTGGATGTGATTTTCAAAACATAAAACCATAAGGATTGGAGAAGTCATAAGATAACCTTATTGACTCAGAAAATTCATAGGATTACTAAGGGTGATCTAAATTAATAAATAATACATGAATCAACCATTTTATGGTGGAGATATATAAAATTCAAGTATGGGGAAAATGGTGTAGCTATGAATGTGGGGGGGGGTTCATGAAATAGGATAATAAAACAGTGATATAGGGTTAAAGGCATGGGGAGAAAAATGTAATTTCAACCTTTTTAATTTTGTGAATAGTTTGGTTACATGTTTTTCAAACCAATTTGACAAACATATAGTTGGAACTATACAAGGTAATATACATTTCATGGCCATGGTGCATAATTAGAGAAACTCTATACAGGTCGTGTGTTCCTACTACCTAATGTAAACCCCTCATAGGGATCTTCCACACATTTTGAAAAACCTTGAACAATACATGTGAGTAATATTAATAGTTTTATATAATTTGTCCACATCCATGTGAGCCTCCTGTCATGGTTAAAAAAACTATTTCACACCCATTATAACACACATGATTGAGGTGTATTGTAATCACTAATTGTAGGCTATCCAAAATCCTCACCTATTTCTCCAAAAATTAGAGCGTAAGGCCCCAAACCATATATGAATTATCTTGAGATATCCAGTAAATATCTTTTAATGATCACTTATATATAAAAATAAATGGTAAGATTATAATTAACGGGAGATATACATAAAATAATTGGGATCTAACAAGAATCGATAGCTAGAGTGATTAAATTAGATTCCTTATTGTTTTTTGGATATCCATAGATTTCAAGAGTCATGCTATTTGGAGGATTTACACTGATTATTTATAAGGTATATTCAATTTTTTCTGATTAATTTTTTTCAATTTATTTTTATATTGGTAAAGGCTTTGGTTATGTATAAGTGCATGAATCGATGGTCTTTAGTGCCATGTACGAATATGATTAGTGGATGTAGTTATTATTTTAATAAATTTTGACACATTCTTGTGCAGGTCATAGGATGTTGAAATTATCATATGTATGATATATTTAAATATTTTTAATAGATACAGAAGATAAAGTATAATTTCATTGGTGGTAAATCTATGGAATTGGTTATTAGATGACTAATGTGATATAGAATTTGTGATGGTTGAGTGGTATAAGAGGGGTTTTTCAGTTTCAATGATAAAAAAAGAATGTAGTGGTGTACTGGGTTTAAGGTATCATATTTGGGAATATATTAAGTGTAGTTATGGGTTTTGGAAGTACTGAACCTTATCTCATTTTTAGTTTGAATTTTGAAGGTTTAGTTTCTTAGTGGGTACTTGTTAGATTTTAGTTCTCACGCACTGTTGAAAGAGTGAATTATGTTTTCTAATTTCTTATTTGGTATGGTGATATTGAAATTAGATTCATTAAATGAATTGGAGTTTATTTCAATTTGTTCTTGAGGACTTTTTACAAACATTCAACGTGTTTAGTAGAATATCAGAGGAAACATTTAATATAGAGTGATCTATGATTCAAAACACCCATGTATGATGTGATTTTCACTATTAATAATATATTTAGTAACATTTGGATTGTATTTGTATGATAAATTATTGTTTAGTGTGACTATGATTAGTAGGGAGACTAAAATATGTAATTTTTTTAGTATATAATTGTTTTAAAACTCCCATAAGTAGATTTGAGTGACCAACATGATTTTTCATTTGTTTTAGAATAGTCTTTGAATGACTAATACATAATAAATCATGGGTATTGTATAAATCATTTTATATATAAGGTGAAATAGTATGTGTAACATTAGATTTTCTGGTTTTTATTGTGTTTGTGTTTAATGTTGTTAGTGTAAATCCAAGATTATATTTTCACAACCTAGTAGAGGAGACTTGAGGGTGGAATCATAAAGGGTATATAGATGGAATGATGTTGAGGGTTTGTAATTTTCTACAATTTTGATTTTTCGTGGTAATCTTATAACTCATTTTTAGGTTAATGATTATGGATATAGCTATATATGTATTTTATGTGGGACTATGTTAAAGATTTATCTTTTGTATTAACTAATGTATATGATGAGTTCTGTTGTGTTAATATGGTTTCCTAACACCATGAAAGCTCATGGGTTGTGTAATATTTTCCAAATGAATTTTAGAAACAATGTATTCTTAAACATGATAAAATAAATTGGTGAGTACAGTAAACTATTTATGGTGGGGAGTACAATGAGGTGAAATAAATAATTATTTTTATATATTTAGACTATAAATTAAGTGGGTTTTGGTTATAACTTTTGATAATCTTAACTAGTGAATGGAAATTCTGATTATAAGTAGTGTATTAATAATCATTTTTATGGGTCTCAAAATGTCAGTTTTTATTCCATGCCAATTTTCAAGGAACAAAAATAGTAATGGTGGAAACACTTTACATTTAAACCTTTTATGTTGTTGGTAAATGGATTTTATTGTACTTATATTTTTTGGAAATAAAAAAATTAATAAAGTTTAATATTTTATGTCTTAGTTTTTGGATTAAATAGAAAGATTTGGGTTTGGCCAATGTAGACTATTGAGGGATGTGTTTAGAATTATCAAGTGGTGTTTTTATTGTATAGAGAGGGACCATGAATATTTACTAAGGGACCATGTTATCTGATTTGGATGAGGATGTAAGAAGTTAATGGTTCAACACACAATCTCTAAGGCTATTCTTGCCATCCATTAATCTTGTAATGAGACTTCTATTTTATAATTCACAGTCAATCAAACAGTCTTATTGGCCAGGTATTTATGTAATGTATTCACTTATCAAGGCCCCCAAACCATTATTTTTACACTTTTAAGGATTTGGGAACATTCTCTCCATTAGATACAAGTATAATTACTATAGGTATTTTACATCATATTTTAGTGGATATCCCCCCATTAAATAATGCTTTTATTAGATACTTGAGTGTTGCAGTGACTGATTGATGTTTATTATTTTTAGATATTCCACTTTTCTATGCATTATTATTTTTTTAATTTTAAAATCCTAACAGATATGGTTTATTTAGATTATAGTTTTTAGATCGAGGTTATTTTGGTATTTTGTTTTTTGTTACTTGAGAAATCTAGGGAGACCATGAATCTCAAGTCTAGTGGCATGATTCTACATCATTGCATGGTTAAAGTATGAATATTATCATATATAATTCAATGTGAATAATATATTAGGATTAAAATTTCTTATCATAATAAAATTATTTTATTCAATTTAAATAACTTGTTTACCATATTTATTTTATTTCTAAAAAGGATATATTTTTATAATTGGTATTTATATCCTTTAAATTGAATTTAAAGGGGCTAACCATCGGTGTTTTCTCTTGTAGTAGACCATTATGTGTGTTTGGGATTTTTTCAAATTAATTTATATATTTGTAATTTTTTTGTTAGTATAATTTATTATTATTTATACAACCTAAAAATTATTATTTATACATAATTTTATAGTTTTAGAGTGCGGTTTCCATTGTGTTTCCTAGAGGTTTCTAAAAGATATGAATCTTCAAATTTCTCATTCTTTTGAGAATATATATTAGTGGGTATATATATATATATTTATAAAATCATGATTCTATTTATGTGTACATATTAACATGGTAATATGTGAATATGTGAATTGATCTATATATATATATATATATATATATATATACGTATGTATGTATGTATGTATGTATGTATGTATGTATGTATGTATGTATGTATGTATGTATGTATGTATGTATGTATGTATGTATGTATGTATGTATAAAAATGTAAATTTGTATAATGATAAATGGAAGAATTGAATTTTAAATTAGTGATGGAATTTAGTTTTCAAATATTATTATAATGGGGTTTAAAAAAGGTATTACTAGTTTCAAATAAGAGGCTTGTTTAGTGTTTTGTAAAGGAATATATAGATGTTGTAATTTTTATTAGTATCATTTTTATTTTGATTTCACATAGTGTTATTAATATCATTATTATTTTAACTTTTTATGTGATCTTATAGAAAATTCATTTATGTATACTTAAAGACTTGTTTACATGAGATATATGTTGTTGATTAGTTTTTATTATTATTTTCCCATGGCACAATTTTTATAAACCAATTATTCTTTCTAATACATATAAAGGTTTTTTAATTATATTAAGCCATATTATATTAATTTGAATGATTAATTACATATCTCATGGGTTTTTTAAATTCCCCCCTTTTATTTAATGAACCTAAAGGTTTAAGGAGTCATGTTCTACAATTGATAAATTGAATTATTAAGATGGGTTGATGGAAGTCCCTTTTCTAATAAAATATCGAATGTTTAAAATTGATTGAACACATGGGATGTTTGGTATCAAAGAGGGTAAGTCTTCATTTAGTATATATTTTAATTTTTCCACATTAATAAAATATCTATAATTGGATAAAAGTTATAGTTCCATGAATAGATTTCCCCACAGTACTACGATAATGGATATAATATGATGTGGTCTATTAAATGTCTTATCGATGTTAAAAGTCACCATAAAACTAGCCAAGACATGTTCTCTTTTTTGTTTCAAACAATCATTTGATTTTAACCAATTAAATAATAATTTGATTTAAGGATCTAGAGTTCCACAAATCTAAGATGAGCAAGGTAGCTTCCCATGATGCATGTTTATGAAATAATTATTTTAATGTTAATCACATTCAACTATATTATTTATGTATGTTTTTTTCATTATTTTTTAAAATGTTAAAATACTACCTTCATGTAAGTCTTGTTTATTTCAAAAATATTGATGTATTATTTTGTTTTATCTCCTATAAAATTGAAGCATACTTTTTGAGAATTTATTTTAAACCATTATTTATAGAGTTTCTTTTTAAAAGAAATGGATGGATCTATTGGTGAAACCCTACTAGGTTATTTGGGACCACACTATACTGAAACCAATAATTTTATATAGAATGAGTGGATTTCATCAGTTTAGATTTTGTTCCTGGTCACTCTTAGAGTTGGTTGTTTTTGAGGTTATAGTATGAAATTGAGTCACATAGAGTTCTTAATCTGGGTACTTTAGTTTTTATTTTTTGCCATAGAATTATTGGATAGATCAACAATCTATACCTTCTTTTTTTATGGTATGTGGTTATGAATTCTGTTATATGGACTCTAAAAAATAGTGTTGTTTCTTATGATGGAGCTGGAGGTTAGTGTGAGTCTTCGTTTGTGATTTAAGATCATTTATATATTTTTATTTGTTTATACATGGGAATCCATTGTATGGATGTATCAGGGTATAAATTTTGTACAATTTTATTTACTAAATTTTTTATGGTGGAATTAATTACTATTTAGTGGTTTATAAAGACATATTGATTTTCGATTGATCACGTGGATTAAGAATTATCATTGGGCATTTCTGTGAGATAGATTGAGTGCCTAATTGATGGATTACATTGGTGGCTTCTTGAGAAAAATTATATCCAAGAATAGGTTTCTAAGAGGGACTATGTTACCAAAGTTCCATTTCAAAATGGAAAGTCTAATAAATGGGATGTAGTGTCATTGGAGTTTCATATTTAGGTCATTCAAGGATTTGTAATCACAATCAATTGTGAAAAGTTTAGAGTTAATATAGTATGTTTGGAATTGGATTATGAATTCAAGAATTACATTGATTCCTCATTTTATTTCAATTTCAATTGATTCCATTTTGATTCATATGTGTAATTTATGGGTTGTTTTGTGAAAAGTTTTGGGGTTTTGTGGGTCTTCTTCAAGATTCATCCTACCTAGTTAAAACTTGGGGTGTTACAGGAGTAGCATCGTGAGATTACATGGCCTAAAAAACCATTTTAAACCCAAAATCATGGTTATTAGAAAACCATGGTGGTAATATATTGGTTGGAACACTATTTTTTCACACTGTGTGGAAAAAAAATCATAACCATGATCCCCACCAATGGTTTCATTATTCTTACAATCACTTAGATCATAACTTAATTCATTGATGGGTCAATATTACAAATATTAGAATAAACATGGTTGAATTATGTGTTTAAGTTGTTTTATGTAAATTCATTTTTTTATAAAATCGTGAATTTGGTTTCAAATAGTAAAAGTTATCCTAAAATTGATAGTGAGGGATTTGATTAAAATGAGTTGAAATCGATTAGGTGTTTAGAGATTCATGATGTGATTTCAAAAATAGACATGTGCTACTATATTGATATTTTAAATTTATACTTAAGGATTTAATATTTTAATATAAAGTTTTTAAAATGATTTCTCAATTATTTTTTAAAATTTTAAAATTCATTTTCGGGTTCAAAATTGACTTAAAGGAGAAATTTCTGACTTTTTTCCTTCAGTAAATTTTTTTGGAAGTGATTTCGGTTTACTCTATTTGTATTTTCTTTTGGAATGTGAATTATTTATTGTTAGGGTCCTTTTTATTGTGTTTTATTTAAATGAAATATGTTAAAGGTTTCTATTATTGAAAAATAATTTTTTTGGGATTTTATAGTTTTGAAGAGGGGGATTATGATCTATTATGAATTTATTTTTTCTTTTGTTTTATCATGGTGAGTTTAGATTTAATTTGGGATCTTGATTCATGTTATTTGAATACACCTCAAAGAATAATTTTCAGTTTCATCATACCATTTTTATTTTCTATTATGTGTTCTTGATTGACTGCCCTTTGTGATAATTCATGTGTGAGTGTGTTTCATTTGGTCCCTCATTGATTATAACTTTCAGGTTGTTATTATTTTGGGTTTTGTCGTTGAATCATTAGTATGTATGTGTTTTTTGAGAGTTTTATGTGATTAAGGTCATTTTCAAATATTATTTTGATTGAATAGACATGTAAACCCACTAATGTGTGCTTTGGGAGACTAGGAGGATAATATTTCATATGATTTTAATGTTTTATTAGTGTCATTTTGACTTTCTTTTGGATATCCATGGTTAGTGGTATGAGTTTGTGGTCCATTGTTACCTACTCTTCTTTATTTTCAAGACATTAATAGTTCCCATGTCATTTTTTGGAGCCATTGTCATGGATCATTCATCTTTACCATTCACTCCTAGTCATTATTATGGAAACCAATGATATTTAGGATGTGATATTCATTGAGAATGACATGATAATTATTTTTATGTATTTATTTATTTCACTCTTTCTTATATTCTGATTCCTTTGGTATTTATAGTTTTAATATATGACTAATATGTTTGAATCATGAGATATTGTTCAATTTTGGAGGTTTCAATCAACCAAGACTCATCCATTCAAGTCCATTTAGTTGAAATTTTTTTCCATGAATTGTAAAGATTCTATTAGAGTTTCTGGGTATTTCCAATCCACATTTCTAATGGGACCATTCAATAGTGGGTAGACCCACAATGGGTCTCCATCCCTTGAACATTCTAACTTATGTGGTCGAGTTTAAGTTATATATCAGAGATTTAATTATTTTTAATGATTTATGTTGATCTTGATATAGTTTGTATATTCGTTTGAGGGTGTCATTCTCATTTATATAAAATTTTCTAGTCCTTGATTTCTTTTTTTCTTTAGAAATTAGATGTTTTCTGGGGGGGAAAGGGTCATGGTGGTGAGAACTATCACACACAGAACCAAATTTTCAAAATTATTGTAATTATTTATTTTAATTTTTATTAAGGTCTATTTCATTTTATTTTCAAATTATTTGAAATTTTAAATGTTCAGCATGTCACATGGTTAGTTCAAAATTAGTGCTAACTATGCGAAATCTATGCAGTTGGGGTATACAAACAAAAGATATACTTTTCATGGATGGATCATTTTTTATTAACCATGTGGACCAACCATTTAAGTTCCCATGTTTGTCTAGTATAGGGTTAAGGATTGGCACACAGTTTGGCCAACCTTGTGGCAGAACCATGTAATATACTGAGTTTAAATTTTTTTTCGAATTTTAAAAATTACCCCTTTCCCTGGTTACCCAAAAATAAATACCTACACTCATATCCATATCCATCACATGATTTTTGTCTAAGGTACCTAATGGGATCTCATCCTTCTACCTAATGATTTCATGAATTCTTCATTAAGATTTAATGCCTAATCTCCTCATGTTATGGTTCATTCTTCTAACCCCCTATTCGTCTTCTTCCTTCCTCAATTTTATCCTATATCATAGTGTATTTTACCCTACACAAAAAAAATATGTTCATTTTAGTATTGATTTATAATATTTTTTTGTCTAAGGCCTGAAAAGTGACTCTCGAGCCTTCCTCTGGCTATCATCCACTATAAACATTGGCACACTCTCCCATGTTTTTTTCTTTTCCATGATAAACCAAAATATGATAAATATATATAAATAATTTATCATAAAACATTTTCCATTTAATATATTCTTTCAACAATAAATAGAATTTTTAAAAGGGTATGTTTTTATAATGGTTACGATAACATTTATATTTATTTATATAGGGGTTAATGTTTGGGGATTTCTCCCACACTGTACTTGTATGTACGTTTGTGATTTTTTAATGTTCCTCAATGTATTTTCCTTCTTTTATACTTTTCATAAAAGATTATTAATTTTGAATCTTTTTATTTAGTGGTTTATGGAATTTTGTAGCTAAATAGGGAGTTTTCCTTCTTAGCTTCATGATATTTCAAAATTCTATTTTATTTCAAATATCTCACACTCATACACATATTTAGGGGTGCTTATATAAATATATATGTTTTCATGCCAGTATGTGTGTACATATTCCCATTAGAATTTTTTAATATATATATATTTATATATATAATGAAATATATCAGGATTCCATCAAACATGTCACTAGACCCGGCCATCCATTAGGCCCAAATGGTATTCTTGATCCCCATAGGCTGGTAATGGGTTCCAAGGAATAAATGTAATCCCTTTGGAAATAATTCACCCAATGTATTGATAATAAAAGAATAATAAATTAATATAAGATCTAGAATAAACAAAATCCATATTGGGCATATCCAACTAAATCGATTAATTCAATTCTCATGAACATAAACATCATCAATAAATATAAAGATAAAACAAGGAATAATTGATACCACACTAACAAAGTTAAAGAAAACTACTAATGAAATCATTCCATGAATGAATAATCTCCATGGAACCTATTGTTTCTAACCACCACCTTACACACCATACAATATATATAATTAAAAAAATAGATCTAGATAGAAACCATGAACTAGGATTATTTAATCATGAGGTAAAAATCCAATATGGTGACCATAACCCAACAATTCTATGCAATATGTTTATTAGGGGAGTTAAACCACTCTAGTTATTAATGAAACTATAAAATTCACATTTACTATATATCATTTGAAAAAATAAACACATTAAAATCATTTTTCAAAACATTTATCTTTTACCTCCATAATTGAATTTTTTTTTTTTGAAATTAGGGAAATCTACAAAAACCATTCAAAAAACATGAAACTGTATACATTTCATAAAATAATTAATTTTTTTTATAAAAAAAGAAATTGGAAACCTTAATAAAAATAATAACCTACCTCCAATTATAAATCAAAATACACATTTTAAAATACAATTTAAAGAACCAATATCAAAGACTTTGGAATTCAAAATAAATTTTCCATTATCATTGGAAAGTCATTTTACAAAGGAAATTATACAACAGACAAATGGTTTAGGAATAAAATTAGACACCATCCATAATATAGGGAATAGATCAAATATAAATAATCATGGGTGAAAAAACAATGAGAGAAGGATAAATGATACAAACAAAACATAGTTAAAACCCCCACAAACAATAAAAAATAATGAAACAGAATTTTTCATGAAATATACCAAGACATTCCTATCATGGGATGCACCGAAACATATAAAAACATACCTATTCATGAACCATTTACCGTTATGTACTAAATTTCAATCCTCAGGTCAAAAAACTAGGACACAAATGCATTATTTCCATTAAGACCACCTCCAATACGTTTTTTCATGAATGTTTGGAGGTCCACTAGAAGTATGTGAAATGACTATAAGGAAAATACAGTTCTCCAACTTTTTACCAAATTTCCAGTGAACAATAAATTATTTGTTATATAAGAATATTATTTCCCATGTAAAATTCACAGGGCACAAAAAAAAGATATCCCTCACCCCCAATACCCAATGATGAATATAATCATTTATAAAAATGAAACAGAAAATATTCCCACTCACGGGGAGAAAAAAAAGAATCTCATAGTGATAAAGAATCCATAAAATAGGTAAACTAAACAATGTGAAATCAATGTGGGTATTTCATAACCACCATTTAAATTCCAATGTTCCAAAATCTTTTAACACTAAAACATATCTTAGGATTCCAATACCTTTCACATTTTATAATATATTTTTTGGGAAACTATTTGTAAAAACAATGGAATTCTGCCATACATTAAAAATATTCAAAAGACACCCTTTAAAAAATGGGTCTTCTTCTTTGAAAACCAAAACAATTCCCGAGGTCATTAATTTTCCTTAAAAGATTTCAAAGAATCCCTCAAGTAATATTTACTCAGGGTGAAAAACACATAATCATTCAAATAACCATATGAAATCTAATAAATAACCCCTTTTATAAATCACTTTAAGGTCAAAACCTCACTTCTAAACAACAAATATCATTAATAAATAGTTTTCACTCATTAGAAACTAGAATAATATTTATATCCAAAAAACTTCATAAGACATAAAAATCCACAAGGCCAGTTCAAAAAATAATAAACCAAATTTTGAAATTCCTTTTCAAACATTAAAACATGAAATTATAACAAAACCAATTATTCAAATATCAAAACATAATGAAATGGTTTTAAAAAAACACAAAGTTATCACATATATTCACATGTTAAATAAAAATCCATTTCAAAATAACATTAACCTTATTAATTACAATATGAAACAATTTCACAAAAACAGATACTTGGGAGAAGTAGAATCCGAGCCAAAATAATTTAGAAAGTTTCACCTTCAATGAAGATCACAAAAACTGTGATAAAAATAATTCAACCAAACCTGAGACAGTAAAAAATTAAACATTATATCATCGAGATACCAAATATTGACCATAATATATCTAGGGTACATGGGGTAAGAGAAAACTAAGAGGGAAATGTGGGCAAAGGGATGAAGATTGAAATGGAGGAATATTTACCTCAAATACTCATGGAAATAACCAATTAGATGAAAAATATTGAATAACAGGGAGAGTGGATATCCTCTTTAATATCTGAATTGATGGGTGATGAAATAGTGGTATTATAGATGTGAAAACCTTAAAATTTGAAGAGGTAATTTTGTAAATTTCACAAAATATCAAACAACTAGACAAGCCACTTGTATTTCCAAACAATGAAACAAATACTCCTTTCCCACCACTGAGATATAAAAATCATACATGGTTTGGATGAATGATTTTCTATACAATGCACCATGTGTTCTCTAGAATTTTACACTAACAAATAACTTTCATGATCAATCCTAGGGAGCCAAATTGGTTTTTTAAAACATTCACATTTACGTTAGACATACCCATATCCCTTGATGGCTAATAGGTAGATCCGCAAAATTGATTTACCATGATGAAAACATGAGAAATAGTTTTATCACCATGACAAGTTCACCAACAAGGGAACAACATGGTCACTCCTAATCTTGCGGGCTAACCTTAATCCAACAAAAATCCACCAAAAAAATGGAATTGCAAGTCTCAACCAACCAAAAAAAACTCAAGGAAAGATAAAATGATAAAAAAATCAATGAAATAGAGTGATTAACATTATATGTAAGAATCTATGCATTAAAATTTATATCTCTAAATTATAAAGAGAGTATTATTATCCTAAAAGGTTGTTTGAGTTTAGTTTTCAAATAAGTTCACATTGGTGGTTTAAAAAAATGTAATACCAATTTCAAATATTCAGATTATCTATTATTTTTTAAAGTAATATGTGGTTGTTAGTATTATTATTAAAATAAAATTTTTATTTCACAATATGTAAATATTGTTATTACTTTTAAGGATCATAGGGATTTTGTTAAAAATTTATTAATAAATACTTACAGATATATTTATATGGGATATGTGTTTTTGATTAGTTTTTTTGATGTCGGTGGTTTCATGTGACATCATTTTTGTATGAAATAATTATGTCTACTATGTTTTAAAAAGATGTAATAATTAATTAATCCTTTATTATGGAAGTTTCAATGATTCATTATATATCTCATGATTATTTTTAAATTTACAACTTGGATTTAATGAGTAAATTGTTTAACGTGGTGTATTTCCTATGTGAAAAATGGAATTATTGTGATGAGTTGATGAAATTCCCCTTTATAATGAAATATTGCATGTTCAAAATGGAAAGCGAAAATGGGAATCTGGGTATCTATAGGGGAAGACTATATTAAGTATATCCTTAGATTTTCCAACACTAAAAAATATCTAGACAAGGATAAAGGTTATGGTTCCATTGAGGGAAAAAAACTTATAGTCTAAGGCATATACTTCTTATTATTTGATTGGTTGTGGTGTCATAGTTGAAAATAACTATCCACTTGGACAAGACCAATTCTATTAATTGGTTATTGTGTACAATGGATTTTGATTGATTATACCATTAGTTGGTACAATGATCTAGAGTTCCCATAACCCTATATGACCTAGGGATTTTTCACATGGTGTATGTTTAGGAAAATATTTTTTTATGGTACACTATTTCATTTATTATTTTTTAAGTATGTTGTTTTAATTTTTTTATAAAATATATGAACCTATCTTCATTGAATTCATTTTTTTCCTAATTTATAAACCATGTTACCAATTTTTCAACCATTAAAAGTCAAGCCTCCTTTATTATAATTATTTGAAAAAGGAATTTCTTTAAGTGTTTCATAAAAGAAAAATTATGGATCTGTTATAGAAACAGTATTATATTGTTTCATACCACTTCCTATTTACACCACTTAGTGTATAAAGAAAAAGTATATTTTTGGATCAAATTTAGTTGTTTTCACTAAATGAGTAGGTTGGTATTGAGGTTGGAGTTTTTTTATAGGTTGTAAAGAGTTCATCATCTTTTTTGATTGTGGAATTATATATGGTTAATAACATGGGATATTTTTTATAATATTTTTTAGGTGAGGGTGAGTTTTTTTATTTACATTCTTTTATACATATTCATTTTTTTCTATATGTATATCCAATATACAGATAAAATATTCTATTATTTTTTTTAAATTTCCACTGCTAGTTTAATTTGTCTTATTGGTGGAATCTTTCCCATTGATTTGTTTTAATACCATAGAAATTCTCTCCATGCTAATAGGATCAAGAATACCCATTAATTACTTCAATTGACTATCTCATTATCTAATGGACGAACATACTAGGTGTGTTCATTGTAAGACATATATTGGGATATTATAGGTTGGTATTTGAACCCTCCTCCCCGTACCTATTATGGTTAACCCACACCAATTGGGGGCATTCCAAATTTCTCTGTATGAGTCCATTATAAACAATATATATAATAATATATTTAAAATTATATATATATAACATAAAATAATTATAAATTTAAATTTAAATTTTGATATTTATATATTTACAAATATATATATTTTTATATACATTCCCAAACATATATATATATATATATTAAATATTTACACAATTTGGTATATTTTTATATTTATATATTAATTAAAAAGGACATATTATTAATATTATATATTGTGTAATAAATAAAATGTTTTTTATATATCTATATATTTAGATTTATTAAAGTAAATTAATACATATAAATATTATTAAATATATTCACATATATATATATTTATATATTTATATATTTATATATTTATAATAATTTAGTATGATTATATATATTTATATTCATTTTTCAGTTTGTATATGAATAACCCATGAAATTGATGACGATGTATTTTAGTTTTTTAACATAAATGATAGAATCATTGTACGTTATTAAGGATATTTTTTAGGAAGTGAGAATATTTTTGAGTTGATTACACGAATTGTTAATGGTGGAGATCATGGTTCCAAGATTCAACATCTATGTCATATTCTTTAAGGTTTTCAAATATTTCCAATGTTATAGGGTTGGAAAACAAATTTGAATAAGTGATATACCAGAACTATACTCTAGGATCAGGTTCTCAGAAAATAATTATTTATATACATTCTTTGATAGAAGCTGTAAAATATTATATATAACAATCCTTAATTATAAAATCAATAATAATTATAGAATATCTAAAATACATAATATCAATTTAGGTTTATAGATTTAGATAATTAGGACACAATATAGATGGATAAATACCTAATTCTTTATATCAATAGACAACTTTCATACTACATGATAAACTACTTAATTCCTATACAGTATTCAACATATAAAACAAAATATTTGTAACCTGATGTCATTATAAACATGTCACATTTACTAATTTTCTTAATAGACTTGGGAGATGAGAACAAGAAAAGGGATGAGCTCAATCACACAGTAAGGGATGTATAAAACTAAAATAATCATGGCATAAACATTCCATAAATAGTATGGAAATAATATGTTACAAACATAAATCCATAACAAACCCGAAACTGATAGTTTTTATAGCCATGAAAATAATTTAAAATATGGATATCAATAATACTGATCTCATACTAATTGAATACATAAATATGAATATCAAACAGAAATTATCTAGGCCTTATTGCAAGACACTGTACATTTCATTGGGTTCATAGTCATGAAATAATATTTTCAAGGGACTGTCCCAATACAATATCTTATTATGGGTAGAGGAATACACCATGATACTTTAATTTTCATCAAGACCACATTCAATTCATAATACATTCAAGGCCTTATTCTAAGACACTGGCTTGTTATAGGAAGCAGTATGCACCACACCCAACCCGTTTTGTCTCATGAGACCTATCATTGCTTCTGGGGTCTATATAATTTCATCACCCACACATCACTTTTCTATGTATAATGAATTTACCATAAGAAAAAATAAATAAAAAATATATAATAATCCATTCAAATAATAAAGCATATTGAAATAAAAACATATATAATTACAATAATTTTCCACATTTAAATAAAATATCATAATTTCTTGTTCAACATCAACTAATATGAGTTCTGTAAAATTTGATTCTCAAACATTTAGATAAATTGGTTATAACTAAAAAAATACTAAAATAACAAGATCATAAGCCATCCAGAGAAAAAATGTCAAGGGTTTTAGTAGAATATATTCAAATGAGTGGGAATTATTTGAAAAAGGATCTATTTCGTAGGACTTTATATATTTGGAATATAATTATATAATAACATATAATAAAATCAAAGGGTATAATTTATTAAACATGTATAATAAAAGTACAAGGAATTATCTTAACTCAAAGAACTATAATTGAGTTATAAAAAGTATTCATTACTAGGGAAAAAATAATTCATTAGCCTCAGGGATAAAAGAACATGATTTGGATATTAAATCCCATAAAGAACTAGTAAAATAAAATTCATTTTATAGTAAATCAATAGAGAAACCTACAAAGGTAAAGTGGAGCATAAAATGTATTATGTTACAATGAATGATAATTGAGACAATGAAAATACTTACAAAATATTAACATTCCAATAAAACCCATTGAAAGAGGTGGATTTTAAATTATATTTAAATACCATTATTAAAATATAATTCATAATATGAAATTTCAAATAAAAAATATACACAGCATAAAAATGAAATTATGTGCATAAATACAATGCTTCTCTCAGTGATGGGGAATTAAGATGAATGCCATTATCTATTATTCAAATTTCAAATAACATACATTAAAATAACTTACCAAAATCATATATATCTTAATCACTTAATTTATAACCATAATAATTTCCACATTGGTTCGTACTCTTCATAATTAGTTATTCTCTACATGAATTATTTCTATTTTACATGTTAGGTTTTTGTAGTTTTGATCATTTGTTCTTGTTTTATAATTTCAATGTTTCTGTTTATTCCCCCATAAAATTTCATAATTACTAGATCATATATGATAATTTAATGGATGTTACAAAATATTTTATAAATTTATAATTTAATTTCATGTCTGTTTTCCTTACAAACCCTGATGATCAAGTCTATGACATTCATGTTTTGGTGATTCTTAATGAAGGAAATGTTTTTTATTCATTAATGAGTAAAATTTTGATATAAACACACATTAAATGAATAAAACATTATTTACATACTTATATCATATTAAAATAATAAATAAATGTTCATTTTCATCCACGGTAGGAACTCATTTTATTATTCAATTAGGTGTTTAAAATGATCACATAACCTGATTTAAGAAATAATTATAAGGTGGTTTATTTTTAATATCTGTATATCAAAATAATAATACCAATATTGGGTTTTATTATAGTTATATATGATGATTATAAATAATTATATTAATAATTAATGGATATGAAAATATCACACAATTTAAAATTATTATTATCCTCTTAGTACAATTATTTTAAATAGTTAAAATATTGATGATCAATTTTTTATCTTATATTTAATTGGACCTTATGTTTTCATAAAATAACCTTAATTATATAAAAAACAAATTATTTATAATTTTATAGTTTCTTTATATCATTAATGTATATATATCTTACTGATATCATTATATATGAATCATTATAATAAATTTTAAGGAACAAAATGATGAATAAAAACTATGTAGTTGATATTACCCATACAAGGGGAATGAAGTCCCTTTGGATGCCTCTTTGCATTTTATGGGATCAGGATAAATATGATTGAACACAAAATATTATTGATAGATGGTTATAGTTAGAGTAACTTGGATAATTTTAACATAAAAATTCTATGGTATGGTGTTAATTGAATTGGTGAATATATTACCTTTTCATAAGAGAATGAAATTCTAGTAATGGGAAAACCATTAAATTCATAAATAATTCCATGAAACTATTAGATGGTAAAAGAATAAAATGTTTAAAAAGTACAGGGGACATATTTATTGGTTGATACAAAGTTCAACCATTCATTTCTAATTTTTTAAAATTTTTGAGGTCTTATACACTATGTTAAACTTAAGTTACCTCTTTTACCTACCCTTGGTTTAAATTTCTATCCTTTTTAATATATTTTAATGAAAAATAAAATATTTACCATTATAACTAACTTTAATAATAGAATATCTAATTTTAAATTTTTTTTGTGAAATCCAATTTCTAAAAGTGACAAATTTTAATTTTAGAATAAACACACTTAATAATGTAAAAATAAAATTTATAAAAATAATTTTTTACACTTTAGATAAATATAAATTGTGGAATTATAATTGTAAGAAATTTTATGGAATTATTTTTGTGATTAGAAAAAATTTGTGTGAGGCATTAATTTTAATCCAAAACCAAATCTCTGTTGAAAATACTTTCATTTAGAGAAAAATACTAGAAAAGGATTATATATTAAAGTTAATTTTAATAAGTTATAAAAAAATTTGGAGTTGGTTTCTAAGCAATAGTTAAATTTAAAAAATGTATAATTTTATTCTATATCTTCATTAATGATTAATTTAATATATTTTATGTCCTTAATGTTATTATTATATAGTGATAAAATCATAAAAATTATAATTTTTATAAATCAAATATTTTTTCAAAAAAATGAATTTTTTAGAAAATGAAAATAAAATTACACTAAGAATTATTTAAGAAGAATAAAAATAAAATTAATTTTATAAATTTCAAATCCAAAATCTGTTATAATTTATTTTAATAATATAATAATATATAATAGAAATTCATTTTTTCAGAAAATGTCATTTAAAATATTGATTAAAATTATTATTGTTACATTTTATATATCATATGAATAGTTTCTAACAAATTATTAATATAAATGTAGTCTATCGTTAATAATTTATTTCTTTAAATATAAATATGTATCCCATAAAATAATTTTTTTCTGATAATTTTTCCCCAAATAATAAATGGAATTTTTATTAATTTTAGGTAAACTAAATAAATTTCATTCCTTTTAAAGTTCCATTTATTTTCTTTAAATATATTTTTCATAAAGTATTTACTCTTGAAAATTAATTATAATTAAAGGGTTAGATATTAACCATTGTATTTAAACATTTATATTTTGTCCAAATATATCAGGGTTTCATATAAGTTCATTGTTGTGTGTGGAGTGAGCTATCAAACAAATTAACTTATTTGAAGAAAATCATTAATATAAAGGATTATGCAAGAGGTATGTATTAGATAACACCAATGGATTGTGAAATGATAATAAACATGGGGTTTTGACAATGTAACCTCATACCACATGAGATAGTTAAAAACTTAATTATTAAGTTAGGTATCAAACAAGTGATATCAAACATAGTTCAATTCTCATGGATTCTAGAAAATGATCCCAATGAACACATAGGGAGTTTTCTTGAACAATTTGACACTTTCCAATTTAATAATATCTATACTAATGTGGTAAGATTTATATAATTTAATTTATCATTATGATACAACATTAGATAAGGGATCCAGTAATTAATCTATATTTCCACCACAATAATGTATGATTTGGTTTGAAAATTTCTGACATACTTATTTCACCCCACCATTTCAATGAATATACATTTTGACATCCTAAATTTCAATGAAATGAATCATTAATCATTATAAAATTTATTTGAATTATCTAATGAAATAATTCAAAATTTTCCTCACAAAGGAATTGAAAAATTAATTTTTAGTTCATAGAATTCATAGTGGAGTATTATAGGTTAGTAAGACAATTGTCAATACAGTAATAAGAGGATCATTAATGGGGAATTCCTTAGTGGAATGTTTTAACCTACATGATTAGTTTAAAAAATATCAATGGAAATCAAAACGATCCCAAAAGAGAGGAAAACATATGGTGGACTGTTGTTGGGTGTTCAATAAAATGAAGGCCAAGAAAAACAAAATGGATTGAATAGTGGATCTCTAAAACACCCAATGTACGTGCATTGAATACATTTGTTGTATTTTTTATAATAGAAAAAATAATTCCTTTGTATGGAGTCCAAAACATATATTATATGAAGGGTGTACAACAGAAGTCCAATGATTCTGACAAAGATCACTAGGGTAACAACCACCTTATCACCCTTCACTCACCTATTAATCCTACTCCTGGGAATTAACATTATCCATTTTAATTACTATAACCATAGCTATTATTAAATAATTGAAATGGGATTCCAAGAATAAAATGTTTTTTAAGAAATTATATGTTTCATGTCGATCAAATTATTGATCAATCTATATAGAAGAGTAAATGGGTACTACTAGGTGCCCTTGAGGTCAATAAAATAGTAGAATTGAAAGACATAGCCATGATAAGTGACAAATTAACAATACAATGTGCTGAAAAGAACGTTTTTTTTTTGAAAATGAGAAGGAATTTGAGAAAAAATAAAATTATAATTAGTATATAATGGATAAATAAGTAAACTAATATTCTTAACCACCTTATAAACCAGGATTACCCTTCTCAGATAGACTGAGGTAAGGAAAAATTGATGGAATGTGATTTATGTTTTTGGGCATGTTTAAGATACATCTTTTTTATATTCTCTGGTCCAAATATTTTGTTAATATTAAAATTTACGATATATTATGAATATCATTAGTATCTAACAATAATAATATATAATAATTTTTAAAAAACCCTCTCTAAATATAGATTAATAATCGTTTCAAGGATACTATCAAAGAAGAAACAAGACCCAGGTAGATTTACTATTCCTATAAATTTTGGTTATAAAAAATTTGGAAAAACATTGTTTTTCCTAAGATCAAGTGTGAGAATTTGTTCATAATGTAAATTTGTGGTCATTGGGATAGAGTATATGATACTAAATGTAGTTATGATTTTACTTTTGGATATAATAACGAAATGTCCCCAAGCATTAGTTAATGATGTCGTTGTAAAAGTGGGTATGTTTTACATCCTGATTGATTTTCTAATGATGTAGATGGATATATATAAGGCACAAATAATTTTGGGAATTCCATTACTATTTACATGACGGGTATTCCAGAAATTTAAAATATGGGAATTATTCTTAATAATCAATTAAAAATAGGTGAAATTTAAAACACACAGGTAAAAGAAAAATATTTATGAAAAAGGGGATGATTTGTGGAAAGGTAGTCTACATAGAGTTAAGGATGTTCCAATATTAGTAACGGGGAATAAAGAATCAATTTAATATAAGGATGGAATAATGTAAATTGTGGTTAAAAAGAAGATAGAAGTTCTATAAGGGTTTGAAGGTGGAGGAGTGACTACTATCCCTTGGTGGATTAAGATAATCCAATAGGTTTGGGTTGTTTATGAGCTACCCTTACAATTTTTAGCAACAACTAAATAATGTTGGTTTGGGATAATGGATGTGGATAAGTTAATAAATTTTGGAATATTAAAGTTATGTTTTGATAATGTGAGAGTACCTGTTAATGTGGAGGAGTTAGAACTCAAACTATTCGTCCATCCAGGCTAGGTGTCTTTATTCCTACTATAAATCCCTAGATATTGAGAGGTATGGTCAATATTTATTACTATAACCAAATACATTTTAAGATGAAAACAAATTTTTATTCTTTCTAGTAATTTAAGATATAATTTTTTAGGAATTAAATCTTTATGAAGAAGTTTAAAATTTATTAATGTACTCCCCATATATTTTAGAACATTCTTTATAATGGTTCTGAACATTCACTCTTTGAATTTTATTTTCCAACCCATAATGATTCATTGAATAAGAACATAGAGTATATATCAAGAAGAAAATAAATGTTACAATAGTGAAAATGGGGATTATTATTTTAAATATAGTACATCCTTTACTCTAACCCCTTTTTTCTCAGATCATTTTTCTAAATTTTAATAGATTAATTGCATGCCCCACAATTTTATTTTTGTTATACTAACTTATCTAAGAGACATGATTTAATAAAGAACTCATAATTCCTTTTTATAGATTAAATGATAACTATATTTAATGTTTAATTTTTGGAATTGAATTATTAGAGTCCATGATAGATATTCATTTATGAATTATTATTTGATTAGGCTGGTTAATTAATGTAGATGAAAACATCTGACAATTTTTCATGCTTCATATTTATAAAATTCACGTTGATTGAATTTATATTATTGTGAAATATATGAGTTTATGAATTTATTGTCACATATTTCACATTAAATAGTTTAAATATTGACCAAATACTTCCTATATTATTATAATCATATTTTTTTGGGAGATCATCAGATAAGATACCAAGAAAATTAAATATTTAATCTCCTAAAATTGTTGAATGTAGAATTTCAAATTTAATATAATTGAGGATTTTTAATCATTTATCAATCACCATTGATACCAACAATGCAATTAATTTTTTTTATATTGTTGAAGACATGAATGGCCTTCCTTAGAAAAGATCCACATTTGAAGTCATGTTTATCATTTCCTACCCTAACATTTGTGTTTCTCATGATATTTAAAAGATTTATTATGGGTCAGTATTATCTATAGTGGAAGGGGGTAAGATTTATTAGGAGGATATTATGTTTTTAATGTCTGAGTCATTTTAATGAAAAATTTAACGTTATATATAATTTTATATATCTTTTTTTATTATATAAATTAAATAACAATAAAAAATCAAAATAATTAATTGAGTTTTGGAGTGTAAAAAAAACTATTGTTTGAAAAATGATTTTTATCATTTGGGGTTGGGTGGTAGATGGGTGAATTGTCTAGATTGAACTTTTGATAAAACATTTTAAACTAGTTTGAAAACAAAAAAATGATCCAATAATATAAAAACCAGGAGGGTGTACTTTATTTATTATTCATCCATGCATCAAGAACATTATATTGTGTTTGGAAGAAGTTTTTAGCACATTGAATGGGATATTTTTATTATTGTTTAATTTTTAATATCATGGAATATACTAAATAGTTTTATCCACCTATTTAATACTTTATCCTTTTTTCACATCAATACATTCCTACTATAAGGATAATTGTCATTCGACCCATCATTCTAAGCCCTATTCATTGATTATGATATTATTCATTACAAGGTATAGAATGTAGGACCTTCAAAATCTAATTAACGGAGCTTGTACTCATGGTATGAGTATAAATACAATAGAATTTTTTCCTTGAAGGATGTTAAAAAAATAATTCATATGATTTATATAATAATTGAATTTATTAGTAATAACAGATTGAGATACCTGAATAAAATATAAGAGAATATTTATGAAAATTTAATGGAATGATATAAAATACAAGGGATTCATTATTTTTTAAATGTGATCATGAATGGATAATTCTTGTGTGGAACTTGAACATTCCATATTCCCTATTGAAAATTATATGGATTACATAATTTATGAATTATGAATATTGGAAAATTAGTTCCCCATTTTAATTCATGTTTAGATTTAATGTTGGATGAATATAATTGGTTTATTTTCTGTGATATCTAATGTCTCTATTTTATAATGGAGTTTTAAAAAAATTAACAATGATTTATATTGATTCTAAATATTTTATAACCATGTTTGTCATTGAATAATTCACCTGTGGGTATTTTTTAAAATGATTTTTTTAAAATAAGATAAATATATGTTTCTATGAAGGAAATTGATTACGAAAAATTTGTTACACATTTGATTAATTTTTACTAATACTTTTTTGTGGGTAGGAGTTATAAAATGGATCGATATCTTGGTTAACCTCAACCCATAAAAAGTCACATATCCATCCCTAGTGGAAGTCAACCATTCTATCGGGAGAGACTACTCATGTGTGGTAGGAGCATATGTAATGTTGAGTAAGAATGGGTCAAGCATGAACAAGATGATAGTGGGTCAGGCATGGCAGTGCATGGGATGATAACAACACCATCACAGGGTGGCACTGGTGGAAGTATGGGTCCTTTAACCACGTCTAACCTCAAATAGTTGAGAATGGAGTTTTATTTTTTATATTTAAAATATTATTACCACAAATTATTTGTGGAAGAATACCATATTTATAAAAAACCTATGAATCTGTTTTAAAAATTATATCTCCCTAACTCAGATCACATGGACTCTGGTTGGACACACCGGCCACATAATTCCCTGCACGAAGATCACCAAACCACCTTGCTGGAACACCATACAACACCATCACAACTCCTACTGAATTCTTTAATCATGTAAAATTACGACTAAAATAGACTATAGATTCCATGGATGATATTTAGAAGCTCAGAATACATTTGTGAATCCAACATATAATAAGTGAAAAAAATTTAATAAAAAGAATAAGAGTATATTATGTCCTATGTTATGGAAGACATTCTCATGCTTCAATGGGAATTTCAATATTAAAAAAAATATTTTATGGGATTATAGTAAATATTAATGTGGTTTACCATTAGAATTCATTGATGAAATAATGACAGAAACACCCAGCTATTAGTGGTAGACCCCGTGGCCAATGAAAAAAACGACAAGAATCCACTACGCCATTTTGAGATATTCCATGTTTGACTAACTATAAAAGTTTTAGTTATAATGAAGGATCTTGAGAAGATGAAAAAAATTCCATTAGGGCCATTGTGGTGGCTTATAGGGGAAGTGATAATGTGAAATGAATATGTCTACTATAACACCTCAACTCGGGAGCCACTTCAATGGTGCCCTAGGTCAGTTGGTCACATGGCCTGAAAGAAGTATCCCTATAAGACAATGACTTCTGACCATAAAAAAGGGGCTAAAGGCAGTATATTGGGGTACATTATACCCTATGGTTTCATTAAAATTTAAAAGTAAATAAATATGAATAAAATAATATAGGAAGATAAATATATTTAATTAGGTGGAAAATGAAAAATATAGCTATCATGCATGTCCTTTTGATGCTAAAATATAGAATGACATTAACATAAAACATCAGATATAATAAATTTAGATAGAAAAAAATCCCTATGGATTACTTCCATGACCACACTGTGCCCCAGGTCTATCTTATTTTCCTATGCTCCCATATCTGAGAATATTATCACAAATGAAAATCAATATTGAAGATGAATCAAGAACCATATCGGGAAACCATGAGTGCCTTTCGAGTAACCCAATGAAATGGAATCCCAAATAGGGGGTGAGATAAAATAAATTGGCCACCAGAAATGGTGTTTAATTATATCCAAAACATGAGTATAAAATATAATAGTGTTCTAGTTTAGTAATAATTATTAAAAAAATGAAAGTAAACAAGTTTCGATCTGGTTCTAGAAGGACATCTGGATGACCATATCTACTTCATCTTAAGCCAGGATACCCGGAAATATTAAACCATGTATATATTCATATATATATATATATGTACATGATAAAATTTATAGTCATATATATATAGATACTTAGTTATAGTCAGGACCAGAGGCATAACTCTGGCATGAATGAATAATTATAATAGTCTCATAGAGTAATGGGGGAAGCCATGACAATGTATCATAAAGAATACAAGACACCATGATTAGTATCATAAATAATACATGACATTATTCAGAGTATCGTAATTAATATAGGATATAGTACAGAGTGACTTAAATAATATAGGATGCCAAGCTGAGTATCATAAATAATAATGAGAAGGTTCATGAACATCACCTTAATTGAGGAGGTGTGGAAGATCTAGCTCAGCAAAAAAAAGTGACTTGAATCAATATGTCTAGATTCAATGACCATGGTAATTTGAAATTTTATTTTCACAACCCTAAACATGGTCCCTCTATAATCACCATGTATAGGATAATCTTAGTTATACAATGATCCCTTATACTAGGAATTCCATAAAGGGGAACCAAATATCGTTTAAGGTTCTGTTTACCTTCTATAATATGTTACATATTTTATTTATAAATAGTTTATTGTAACTATATATTCTATTTTTATATTATACATATAAGTAATTAAGGAGTCCATGAAAAGCACCCATGAAATAAACAAATCAATTAACACTAAACAATTTCATTTAAAAAAAGAGATGAAATCAATTGGAAAAACCAATTTCGTTACATATTTTGTTAGAAAATTATTCAGTAAGTAGATTCCAACTAAATTAAATTTGTATGCTTTGATGAATCATAAATGTAAATTATAATTAAGTCATATAGAATAAGTAATTAATTTAAACCATTTCATTACGGAATTAATAAAAAAGAAAATCATTTAAAGATCGCACCCAAGTGGCGGATTAGTCACTAATCAAGGTATGTACTCAACACATTTAATAAAACTCAACAAAATAGTTAGTTTGGATTGAGGTGTTTGGCGTCCAAACATGTAAGGGGTTATAGGTCACAGCTGAGAATTTAATTTAATTATTTTTTATGTTAAGAAAGTGACACACTGATTGTATGATGCACGGTACAAAAACCTATTTTATATACAAGATAAAATTTAAGGGAAATTAATCAGACAATATAACATAGCCATAGCTAGTAAAAATCAACAAATATTGGTTTTTATTAGAGTTGAAATAAAAGAAATTAGAGGAATAGACAGACAACCAAAAAATAGGATGAATTAGAATGCACAATAACATTACAAGATAGTTATATAAATAAAAATAATGACCACATGGAGTATTATAAAAACCATGTGCTTCCAATGTATCCAAATAGGATGATAACTATGTAAGAAAAGATTATATCCACATATATAACTTGGGGGATAATAATAGAGCATTGGAGACTAGCTGGATGAAATGGAGAAGAAAAAGGGGTGATAACGCTTAAAGGGTCAGAAGAAAAGATGGAAATTTCCTCCTTTTAATGATCACAATGGTGTGGTCATGTGGTTTAGAAAACTATGCACCAACTATGTGGTACCACTATCCAAGGACTCCCACAGCTTTCATGACTAGTACATAGTCAGAAAAATGGTGAATAGCTAGTGTGATTCTCCATTGAATTTTTATACAGATAAATTAAAGGGTTGAGGGGATTTACGTAAATGGCTAAAAAAGCACACAACATCCCCTACACCTTGGAATCAGGCTTCACAGTTTCCCCAATAGGGACACAAGGTTTAAAAAAACCATGTCTCCCTATCCACTTCCCCTGAAAATGTGTTTTAGGAGCCCATAGCTTCAAAAAATCATATAGAATTATGACACATCTCTCAGACCTTAAAACACATCAAAAAATAACCCTTTTATTTATTCTAATTCATGAATTTACATTTCGAATTTCAATTTACTATTTCCTATCCACAAAATAGAATGTTCAATCTCCCTTAGAATTTTTAACCTGATCAAAAACACAAGACACTCTAAATAACCCACCTTAGAACTTATCGACCCTAATAATCCTTTTAGATAAATCAAAACAACACTAAACCTACTTGGGTTATGAAGTTTTACTCAATCATAAATGTTGTGCTCCCCATTACAAAATAGTAGAAATCACTACTATAAACCCATGTTTCTTAATCCACTAACTCAATCCAATTCTTATAACAATATGGAATTTATCTTAGCCTATGTAACATGATACATGATCAAATAACCATATCTTTCATTACTCATACTATTGTGCTACGCACTATAGAATCTAGCTATCTATAACCAATTCTAATCCAAGGTACTCCAACCTCCAGAATTTTCTATTAAAACATTGTTCTTGCATCTGGATAATGATTCTAATATGATTATCAACATGAAACCCCTATTATTACATTAGGAATTTTATCATGGTCCTTTTTTCATATCAAAACATTGGACATTAATCTATTAGGATTTACTATACATTCCTAATTTCCTTGAGAATACCCATTCTACTCCTGAAGGCACCCCAATATGACCCCATGGAATGCCTGATGGGAATCCCCACCAACCACATACATCTATTTGAGATGAATAAAGCTGAAATAAATATATTCCGATATTTTAAAAAATAATCGGCTACTACGGATGATATATCAGCAAAACCAGATCGAAAGTCTTATCCCAAGGGACACTAGTATTTTTTTAAGAACACTCAATGAAACCTATACATGAAATTCGGTGATGTCTCTGAGATGAACCATCTCATGATCAGAAAATTCATTGGGATATGGTATAATCAAAAGTCATAACTAACCTTGAATCTATGGATCTTTTGATGCTATTCTGGGCTTAATACCCACATACTGGAATAACCCATGTGCATAATCTAATCCTTTCCTAGAATTTACTATAAATTATGGACATACATTATTCTGGTTATCCAATGGAATAAAAAGAATAATCAACCAACCAATAAAATTATCTCAAGGTTCCATATCCCTTCCAACATGAGGATCATCCATTAGTGACTGAATCCATGCTCCCCACCTTAGGATCATACTTTATGTCACACTAACCAAAATAAAAACTGAAACTACAGCTCATGCCCTATCCATTTATTGACATAATGATGAAATGGAAAAAAAATATGCTCATCCCTTGGTGCTAAAATATCATTATCTATCAGTTATTGATACTTCTCAAGAATGGTTCCTTTGGAGAACATTGAAATTTGAATAACATCAAGGGCCATTACCCTTAAATAGCCAATGGTGTACCACCCAACATGAAATTTTCCTTTAAATATATCATTGAGTTTAACTCCCAAGGATAACATATATAAAAAATGAATCATATATAGATTGCTTAATGTATAACTGATGATCTCTCAACATACTCTAGATGATGTTAGTATAGGAGACATAAAAGCCTCTATCTAGGAGTACATAAAGATTTTGTTTATAGGAATGTATATATCCATCATATCCATTCTCACATAAATAGGAAAATATTTTATTTTAACAACATCTGGAACCACATATTTCAAAGATGCATGTCATGACCCTCTCATTTGTCAATCAACTCACATAACTTAGTAATTTCTGAATTATACCTTCTCACAAAACACTTCATGTTAATTTACTAAAATATGTAGGTCACCATATCCTTAAGCATCATATTTGAAATTTTCAATCCTCAACCAGTACATAAAATCATAAATATGTTAAATTTAAAAAAGTTACCCTAATCAATGGTTTCATGATAAAATCTCCTCTCAGAACGCATGAATATCTCGTACTACACAATTTAACCAGACTCAAAGTACTATAAGTCATGTATAAACAAGGTAAATTAGATCATACTATATGGAACATCAGTTTCAACATATCAAGATACACCTTAGAGCTCCTCTTCAAAATCAGGAACCTCACCTATACAATGACTTACTAAATGACTACCTATGTAATTGCATCATTTCATTAATTTAATATAGCCACTGCATAACCACCTGTAATCAAGGCTATAAACCCATACGATACTTTACATTGAATATAATAATGATATCCAACACCCTATGTGCTTAAATAAAAAAATTCATAACCATTCCTATATAATAATTCCCGAGTAACCCAAATGATCTAGACTTGTGAAAAGTGTAAAACCAAACTCATTGTCCTTTAGAAAAATGTAGGCCCTAGGCCAACCTCTCTCCATGGCTTCCCCTGATCAATGAATCACAGTTAACCTACTAGGGTTTGAGTCAAAAGTGAGGTTCACTTGGTCCATTCTCCTTTTACTATGGTCTCAATCATGAGAACCACATTCCACATGAGGCCTTTTCTCAAATAACAACTAACACACCAATAACTATTTTTCATTGAGATATAAATGATATGGGAAGGATAGTCATCAACCAAAAATGATAAAACCCACAACACAAAAAGATAGAGTTGAAAATCATAGGGAATCAACATATAGTAGTACCCCCTTTAGGATCAACATAAAAAACAACCACCCATCTACATGATGGAGTCATGGAATTAACTAGGAGTCATACCTAACTAATACAAATCAAAAAAACCACAACTTCCATAATTAGAAGCTCATGTGAAAAGAGAACTAAATTCTTATCTCCTTGTGTGATACCACAAAATCATGTTCCTATGATTAGTATAATGCACCAACATGTAAACTACGACAAAAAAAGGAAAATGGGGCCTATCACCCATCCTTTTGGATATATAATTGGATAAAAATTAGCCAAACGATACCTATAGGAAAAGCTCATGATCTAGTTTGACAATTTCTCAAAGAAAATTAAATATAACCGTTACTTAAGGATTTATTAATTAAACACCTATATAATGTATCATTTTAAATATTTTAAAAGAAACCCATTTATTACAATATTTTTAGTAGTTCATTAATAAATAATACCAAGTATTAGTTATAATGGAAAAATAAACTATGTACACTATTTAGTTTCTACCATACGACATAATTGGAAAACTATCTTATAATTTCCTTGTAAAAATTTAATCAGAATTTTTGTAACCAATAAATTATCAAAAAATAAATATTTATAGAAAATTTCCGCTATATTTTATAGAGTAATAGACCATTTATGTTTTAATTGGAATTTTAATTAATTATATCCTCATTATAATAAATAAAAAAAGAAAAAAATAACATTTTAATAATTTAGGGGATCAATTAAGTTAGATTCCACCAATTTTTTATATGAAACATCATATAAGTGGATAAATGAAATTTTAGTGACCATCCAAATAGCATAAGCATACCTCAATATTGTTGAGAAAAAAATCATTAAAATATGTAAATGTGACCTAAGAGGGACACATCATTTCATTTATGATTTTAAAATCTCCGTTAAGAGGTGTAACTTGTAAGAAACATAATCCAGCTAATATTATGGGACAAATTATTCATTAAATAATTTAGTCATACTAGTTTTCATGCCTATTTCATATAGACACAATATTTTATAAAGGGGACCATTTTATATAGGAATTTTTAATTCTGCATATACATATGTGCATCATAGTTTTGTTAGATGAAATACCATTTCCATATTATAAAGGATTTCATCATAATAAGATATAGTTGGGATTCATGTGACACAAATTAGTTTTTAATATCCAGTTTTGGTCTATAAAAAACCCACATAAATTGTTTGATAATATGGGTTACCCTTTCGAATTTATAAAGGACCATACTATATAAATTTTATTTGGACCCCCCCATTTAGTCATAACCATTTATGTTTCAGAACATGTGACTAATGGTTCATGACTCAATCATGTCTTGATTTATTAAATAAGGGCACACCATCAATATATATGGGAAAATACCATTTAGGATGACTTAGATACATTAATAACCAATTGTATATAAATAATAATCATTATTAGGCATGTTATCACATAAGAGTAAAGATTACATACATATAAATAGGTAACCACATAATCATTGAATATAGATAAAGCATGCTATAAATTCACCAAAACATGGAATACAGGTAATCATGATGCAAAATCACACAAGTCACATACAACATGTAATAAGATGTTAGGAAATACATCCTACGTTACATGGAATGTGATTGTCTATGTTCCTAATATGATGTATGTAACAATAATTCCTTTCAATTATTGGTGAAGGCTAAAATTATATAAATGTCATAAATTTGTATGTAGTATAAATTACATAAATCAATCAATGTGAATTAATAATCAACTTCAATAATGATCATCATAATCAAAAGTATCATCCCATGATGGTTGTTCTTTTCCCTGTGTCTTGGTTGATAACTCCCAATGGTGACACTTTACTATGCACTAAAACATTCCTAGTATCCTATATACCATCCAAATATAGTAACATAGAAGGAAATGATATCTGACACCACTATGTAACATCATGAACCATGATACATTAAAATGGTTCCCCAAGTCGGTTATTCGCATTCCCTCAAGCGCACCTCCCCTCATGCTAGAGGCTACAAACTAGTAATGAAGTTCTAATGATGGTACAATGGAGATATAATAACATTTTTATTAGTAATAAACAATTCAATGGAAGCATAACAAATAATATAAAAGTAAAAGTGAATAAAAAACTTATAAAATGTCCAATTACTAATAGTGAAATCATGTTTGTCTGTTCGATGATACAATATAGATACTAGTGGACATAATGTAGCTAATGTAATAAATGCATAATGAATAGAAAAAATCCAAAATTTCCATCTCCATGAGCATCATGAGATCCATCTTAGTTCTGGGCTCCTAAGGTCCCATATCCATGAATATAAAGACAAATGAACCACAACATATTATCCAAATCCAGAACCTAATCTTACAAACATGAGCTATGCTTGGGTACCCCAGTTCAATGTAGTCCTGGATAGAGATTTAGATAAACTCTGTAGGCCACCATCAATTGTGTATAATGCTATATATTCCATGAGTATAAAATTATGTAGTGTGTAGGTTTAGTAATAACATAGTGACTAAATTAAAGTAAATAAACCCAACATAGGATCATCATCGATAACTCGATGACCGTACGTACTTCAGTCTGAGATGAAATAAATCATAATATTCCCCCATTAATATAGGATAATATAGTTATGAATTCATGTATGTATATATATGATCAATATAAAATATAACATATATATCCATGTACAGATACACTGTACTAGATATGACCCGAGGCATAACTCACGTTTCCAAGTAGAATCATAAAAGTCTCATAGAGTAATGGTGTATTCCATGCATTGGTATCATGAAAAATCTAGGACACCATGTTTAGTATCATAAATAATATATAAAATCATACTAATTATCATAATTCATATAGGAAACCATGTTGAATAACAAAAATAATATTTAATTCCATTATGAGTATCATAAATGATAGTTAGAAATGTCATATCCATAACCCCAATTGATGAGGCATGGAACATCATTCCCTAAACCCCATGTGACATGAATCTCCATTCCCAACATCCTCAACCAAGGGGTTTTGAAACTTCATATTCAAAACACTAACAAATTTCCCTCTATAATAATCTAGTATAATAAAATCCCATTTTCCCTATGTTACTATTGCCTAGGTGTTCTGTAATGTGGAACATAGCATCACTCAAGGAATAATGAAAATTGATTAATATGTTACAATTATTATTTAAAAACTATCCATGGGAACTATCTAAGGAATTTTTCAATTCTACTTGTAGTAACTAAGGATTCCATGGAGTCCATCCATTCCCTAAAAAATAAATTAACACTATGACATTTAATTTATAAACAACATGAATGTGATGGGAAAACACCCATTCCATGATATAATTCATGAGGAAATTCATTATAAAATATATTAAAATTAAATAAAACTAATTAGACTTAAAAATTCATAAACATCTTGTATAATTATCTCATTAATGGCCATTTGGTTTATCTAAACCATTTCTATTAATTAATAAATTAATAAACATACTGAGGTATTTAAAGGGTACTCATAAGGGGTGGTTTAATCTCTAGTTAACGGAGTTACTAAACACAAGTAATCAAAGTCACGACAAAAATTATTTCGGGTTGAAGTATTTTACCTCCAAGAAAATGATATGGTTTATGAAATAGATAAGCATTAAATTTAATAAATTGTTATGTTAAGAATGTGTAAAATGGAATTGAATTCATATGGGGAAATAATGTTTTTTATAGATAAGTAAAAATTTTATGGAAAACCAGGATACCACCTACCTCTGGATTAATACATCCCACTCATCTAATATTTTATTTGATTCATTCTAGAACAAAATAAATCATAAGAATAGTAAAAAAACCTAAAAATAGAAAAAAGTATCTCACATAATAATGACACCAAGGATGGTGAGATAAATATAGAAAAGAACCAAGAGGGGTCTTAGAATTACTGTGGGGATTCCAAAACATTAGATGATTATGAAATTAGAGAAATAGTGGGGATGATCCAGCCATGAGAGAGAGAGGGAGAAGAAGAGCATGTATAGAACCTTTTGGAAAATGGGGAAGAAAAAGTGGAAAACCCCCTAAAATGAATGGGGTAAATTGTAATTTTTCTCTTTTAACAGGCCGTATGGAATATAAACATGGGTTATAAAACCATGGACCAATTTTTAGATGCCAATATATAAGAACACCCATACCTCACGCAAAAAGTGTATGGTTAGAAAAACCATGCACAACCCATGTAGTTTTACATAGATTTCTTTCTAGACTTAATGCATAGTTGTGCGGCCTCAAAATCATAGTTAGAAAAACAATGTGACACCCTCTAAAACTTGGAACTATGATGCAATATTTCCCTTAGAGGGATTCTCAGTTTCAACAATCCATGTGTTCCTTAATTCTTCTCTTGAAAATTAGTTTTCAATTATTAATGCTTCCAATACTCATTCAGACTTTTGAGACATCTCTTAGTCCTTAAATATAATCCAAAACTATAATTTTAAGTGTTCCAGTTCTCTAATTTTTATTTTTAATCTCAATTTAAGATCCACAATATTTAGTAAATGGAAAATTCAATATCCTTTATAATTTTCAAACCATTCAAAAATACAATATGCTAAATTTAGAACATATTATAAGGCATGGTCTACCTACATAATAAAGATAAGAAGAGAATATTCCTAGAAAACATCAAATGGATTTGATGATACAATGTGACGATGATGTTCTAATGCATATTTCAAAAACTCATCTCATGAGATTTATTTTAAAGGAAACTTATAGGGGATATTAACATGAGAATTTTCAAGAATCATAAGATCATGAAGAGTCTGATTTGAATTTCAAGGGAGACATGGCCCATGATACAAAATTATAATGGAATCTAATAATTTAGCCAAAATACTCTATCATTTTGGGATAAATAGAGATATATTTTTAAAGGGAGTTACGAGTGTTTCATCATATGTGAGATAATACTAAGAGATGTAAGATTCATGGATATCCTATCAAATAATGAAAACCATAAGATTTACATGAATATTTTTCCCACATGAGGGAAAAACCCTAAATAATGTATAAGCATGATAATACCCATGAGAAAAAAGAGGGTTTCATATTCTCATCTCAAATAATGACTAAATGTTATATCAAAAGTATTATTTAGACGATAATTGATTTAAAAAATATGGACTTGCATATTTTAATAATCAATAAAAGTTCTTGACCATGGGATTCCAATGTATAATATCACTTAGAATGATTTGAAATACAAGAATAAAAACAAAATCTATCGGTGATGCTTTATGAAATGGGTAAATGATCCTTCAAATAATGAAGGGATTATTATTTTAATTTATTATTTAATTGAACCTAGAGGCATATCCATAAAATAAAATGGGTTTTAATAAACAATTAATAGTTAAAAAAGATTTTATATGAGTGTTACATGACAAGAAAATTGAAATATAGAATTTCTATTAAATCGGGATCCATTAGAGGAGAGAACAATGAAGGGAATATAAAAAATGTATTATCCCCAAAAAGGAAAGGTATAATAAAATAAATATATATGTACGAAAAATATATTCATAATATTTAAGAAATACCCAAAATTAAGATAGTGTAAATTGAAATAAAATATAGGGAACATTTAACCCAAATGTAACAACTATGGTTTGGATGATCCCTTACGAACATCATAATTCATGAAGTAGGTAAAATTTGAAAGGGGTTTATGTGATATAAACTAAAATTACTAAAATATAAAGATGTAATTATGGATAATACAATAATAAGTTTTAACTTACCCAACTTATAAAAATAATGATGAAGAAGAATAATCATAACTCACTGTATGAAAAATGACCTAATCAAAACCCTAACCCTTAGTTCTTCATAGCCAAACATGTATTAAAATGAAATATAAAAATATTTCTTAAAAAATTAATTTATAATATAATTCATAACATTAATTGTTTTTAAAAATTCGTTTTAAATTCATTTAAAATCATTTAAAATCATTTATTAAAAATATATTATTTTTTTATATTTTTTTCCATCATCAGATGTTATTGTCTTCAATTATTTATTTAGTATTTATTTCATAATGGATATTTTGATTACTTTTTACATATAAAACATTAAGCAATATGAGAATATTATAGGTTCTAAAATATATGTTTTGAAATTATTTATAATTTTCAAAATTTGTTTCATATGTTTTTTGGTTTGGAATCATGATGACAATGTTGGTGGGGAGATTATTTCAGTGATTTATAATGAACAATATGAATCGAAATAAGAGTAATTTAAATATTCATATTACCATTATAGTCCTATAAAACAAACATTATATTATCATTAATATCTAATAACGCAATTATTTATTTTTCCATACTCATTTGGGATATAATTTTGTTGCATCTTTCAAGTAGGTGAAAAAATTTACTAAACAAGAACAAATAATAATATATGGGTGAGTATAGCTAAGAAAGTGAATCTTTTTTTAAAAAAAAGTGTTATTATAAAATATTAATGATATTATTTATATCCTTTATAGGTGGTGAATCATATATTAATATAATTTGATAAATAATAAAATACTATATAATATAAAACATATATCACTTTCATGGAAGAAATATTCCAAATGTATGGGCAGCCAACATGTTCATTTACATAGAACGAATGAAAAAATTGGAAATATTTAATATTTTAAGAATCTGAATAATGTTATAAATATTATAATGATCAATTAAATAATTTTTTCTAACTATAATTTTCATGGTCGGGACAAACAAATCATGGAGTTCTTGGAGTCCATAATCATCACATACACATGATAATGTTTTCATTTTTCAAAAGAAACAATGAAAAGTTAGATAACAATTATTACCACAAAATACTAAATTGAAACATAAATTATATATATATTTTACATAATAATTGGATTATTATATTTTTAATAGAATTATATAAGAGAAAAAAGTTTAAACAAATTATAGTGTTTACAGTGAGAACTTGAGTTTTCTATTTGGGGAATTCTTGGAAATGATGTACTTAGAGATTTTTAATTGATCATGGGGATGAAAAAAGAAGGAGTGATATATAGGGGTGTAAAAATTTTATTTTTTCAAGGGTAGTTAAATTTTTTGACTTTAATTGAATGGCCTATGGAAGAAAACTTTTATAAGTTGATGGAATAACATTTTTTGTATATATATCCTCTTAATATAAAAGGAACACATGTTTCACTTGTGAATCAGAATCCATAGTATATAATAATAAACATGAGATAACTTTCATCCAAGATACACCTTATTAAATATTTTAAAGATTGTTTTTAATATATTTAACCTATTTTACATTTATAATTTTCAGTTTTTCCATTTTTATGTTTTTTAGAAAATTTAATTTTTACCACTATAATTTAATTTTATGGAAAATATAAATTGAACCAAATAAAATAATTTGGTCCTACCAATTATAAATAAAAAATGAATTTTATAAAAAAAATATTTCTATGATGTAGAAAAATTAAACTTCTTATTAGTACACTTTCACCATGTAAAATTCAGTTTTTCCAAAAAGAGTATTGTGAGCATAAAACATTAATTATAACAAAATTATCAATTTTATTGATTTCCCAAAAACTAATAATTTTTTTATAAGAAAATATCTATATAGATTATAAAGAATCCAAAAAATATTTATATCTTTCGAAAACATAATCAAAATAAAAAATTGGAAACATTTTTTATTATAATAAAATATTACTTATGTTTCAAAATAACAAACATGGGTTTTCTAAATTCAATTTTTTTAATGATTCATTCTACCCCATTAAGAAATTATTTTCTTGGAAGTTGTTTTATAGTATTTTTAAGTCATTATTAAATCATTATAACCTCAAAAAATGAGACTATATTAATAAAAATGGTTATTTTATTATTCACCAAACAATAAATGATTTCTAAAAAATCCCAAAAAATACATGTTATTCTATTATTGAAAATATAAATCCCAATATAATGTTGATTTTATCAACATGAAATTATAAAATTTTGGGATTTGACATTAAAATGGAAATATAATACACAACTAAAAATATTTTTTATAGATAAATGGATTTTTCAAGTATTAATTCTTATTATTATCATATCTAATTAATTTATAAATTATTAGAATTTTTTTAGGAAAATAAACCATTAAGATTATAATTAATTTGTCCTTAATAAATTCCTTATAATAAATACTGTATGGGTTTTGATTTATTTGTATATAAATGTAATAAATATATTTTATGAAAAACATTCTACAGTAAAGAGTAATTAAAATTAAACATCAAAATTTTAAAACTATTATTTGAATAATATTACTTTTATATTAAGTAATATTCAATTAATATCATTGAATATACTTATTTAAATTCTAAAAAAATAATCGTTTTAATCCATTGATTTTTATATCATTATTTTAATTTTATTAATACATTATATTTGAATTTAGTTATAATATTGTTATTAATAACACAGAACACAAAAATAATTTCATTTTTCTGATATTTGAAGATTATATTTTTTATTTCCTTGTTTATTATTCATGAATTAAATGTTTACAACGAACAATACATAACATTAGTATACCTATTGGAAACATGTATTTCCATTGACCATATATCCAACAATGTAATTATCAATGACTATATTTCTAATAACCATATTTGTAATGAATATATTTTGTTCTTATTTATATATATAGTAACTAAAGTCATTTATTTTATTGAAAATAATTATTTTACACTTCTCATTTCCAATGTTTTCATTTTATAACTCATAATATGATTTCACCTTTCGTGTTGTTCTTCCTCATTATATGTTTTCTTTGGATATTGGAGATCCTTAAGGGGGAAATGTTATAGGGATCACACAATGTTGATGTTTTATTATTTTATATTAATTTCATCATTTTATTTTATGGACTTTTAAATAAGGATATAATACATGGTGAGTAATAATTTGTGTTGTGTAATAATAAATTTCATGTGATTTATGTAGTAATGTCTTAAAATGAATGAATAATATGAATGTTTAATTACTATATTTTGAGAATTAATTTATAATATTTTTTAATCACATTGAAAAAATATATATACATGATTTTGTTATATTCATATACATAATGATAATGGAAGGAACTTTCTTCCTAAAAACCCAGGGTGACACACAATAAATAGTCCCAATGTCCATTCACAAAACATCTTTCTCATTTGACATGATGAATTGCGTAATTTGTATTTTATGTTTATTTTAAAAAATGATATATTATATCCACAGTTTCTTTTTCATAAAAATCACAAAATGTGATCATTTAGTTATCAAAGACTCATTGTGAGGTGAAAAATTCATATTTTCATTTTATCCTCATTAAAATGGAAAAGGGCATCATGTGTGTTCGTCAATCATCTATGGGATTCGTATTTGTGAATTTGAGTAGACTTATTTGAGTGGTTATTAAAGTTGAACACAACATTGGAATTGATTTTTATGATAGATAAGTAGTTCATAGTGAAACAACCATGACTGATTTTACTAGTATTTAAAAAATCAGTTATGGCTTCAAATATTCATGGTATGTGGAAACATTCCAATAAAAATTAATTTATTCAAGGTATAATTTCCTCTTACCAGATCATTGTTAGTTAATTAATCCCCTAGATGTTATTGGGGTGTGGGATCCTATAACTACTGATTATATAGGGTTAGTATTCCCCCTCTTATTCGGTGTTCCATCTTCAATCTAAGGAGTTGATGTTCACTTTTTATAAGAGCTTGGGTAGGTGGCATGATCCTCTATTGGAATTACAATTCTCTAAATGACCTAGAGAATGAGATCATATAATACAATTATATAGAAGTTATGTGTGTTGGTATTTTAAAAATATTGAATTTCATAAAGAATTATTTGACTGTTTATGAGGTCTGGGACCGTACTCAGAGACATTGGTGCTTTTTATGAGATATATTTAGTGATTAGGAAAGTAACATTCAAGGATTTTGGAAGAAACCTATTTCATGGAATTATAATAAGTGTAGTTTTCTATAGAATTTTTATTATGAAGGTACCCCTGGGTTTCTTTTGGGATGTAGTTTTTTTCGGGCTACTAATAATAGGATTTTTTGACCTCTTCAGAATTCTACGCTTCTTCAATAGCTCGTGTGGTACTATTATTGAGGACCAGAGTCCATATGATTATAACCTTACATACATCCTTGAGGATTAATAGTGTTGAGAATTTTGGGAGGTTTTTACTTTTTATATTTCATAGATTCTATAGGAACTATGTATTTGAGTCAAATTAGTAACCTTGTTTCATATTTTTTGTTTTTCCTCATAACCTCCATTAGCATGAGTTTTGCTATCTTTTTTATTTATTCTTACTTTTATGTTTCAGTGCATCATTCAATGTATTTTTATATCATCCCCTTCATTGGCCTTGTTCCCACATGTTTTTCATCTATACTAGACAACATATGTTTAATAATGTTTTAAATAGATGTAGAGTTTTTGTGGCTTGTTTGAAGTTTATTCCTAGTGATGCATGGTATTGAATTAAATATCATGGAGATTTTTTATTGTGGTAGTTGTGGTTCATGTTGATTGTTTATAGAAGAGATGATCATGTATCAGAAATGATATTCGTAGTGTCTTTTGTTTCACATGTTTATCATACTCACTATTTCTTATATATTTATCTTGTGGGAAATATTTTTATTTATGATCTCATGCAAGTATTTTATAATGTTTGGTAGATTATAGATATCATGTTGGTATTTATTTTACTTATTGTATTGGTGTTTTTTTAGGTTTATTATTAGATAATTCCTATAATATTTTGAGATATACATACTTAGTGATAGTCACTAACCCCTTGCCTATTGGTTGTGCGAATGGGTAGCACACTTTTCTAACCACCAATATATGTACTTCCCTAATATGTTGGTTTTTGTTAGAGTGGTATTAGATCCAAGTTATCTAAGGGATGAATTTTTAGGATAGTATTCATGAGAGTATTGGAATAATAATTTATGAAAATAATGTCTATGGGGTCTTATGTTTGGTTATAATAATATGGATCCTCTAATATATAAAATGGAAGATATATCATTTCTCTAGGAAACTAACATTCTATTAGTCAACGGAATGTTTTGAGACATTGATTATGAGGTACAAAAAGTATGTACAAGTTTCATAAAGTGGTTAATATTGATATTTCGTGTTCATCCATTGTAATATCACCCAAATATGATATAATACTTCTGGTTTCATTCAATCATATAATGGGTGACACCCAAGTATTTCCATCTTGTACATATATGCTAGGTTATGATGAGAATGTTCCTTTAATTGGTCATCATCCCCCAATTAGTAATCCATGAGGTGTTTCTTTTTGGGACTTGATTGAGAGTTTTCCTTCCCAATGACTTGAGAAATATTCTCACCCCTTTGTGATTAATTCATATCATTATTGTAGGGTATATGGTATTCCCTACCATGTCAGAAAGATTATGTTTATACATAATAGGCTTGGTGTGTTTTGACAACAATGATCTTGTGGGTTTGTTAGGAGAGCTTGATCCATGAGAGACATAGGATTTAAAACAGTATGAGACCCAAATTTCCATAGTCATTGGACTTACATTTACAAGATGTAGATTATTATATTGATATCCACATATAACATAGTTATTTGTTAGTTGATAAGGTTTTTCTCAAAATCGTGATGGGACATCTCTACTATGGTTGGATTTTGAGCCATTTTTCTAGGTGAAGATTCATATATATATGTTAGATCCTATGTAATAATGTATGTGTTAGTTTAAAACAATCATCGTTCCTTTACAATTTTTTAGGTTTATTTATATTATTAAAAAGGATTTTTACTTGGTTATTTGTTGAAATCTCGTTTGATTATTGAATATGTACATTGAAAACGCTTTAAAATTGATGTTTGACAGCCTTGGAAGTGGTACAGACGATTGCATGTACAATGTGGCATTGTGTTACATTTCCTGCAATTTTTTTAATAGTCAAAAATCATGGAGAAGAGTTATGTTTCACAAAATATGGATTTATAGGAATGTCTAATTAAAATATGTCAACGGTATATAATTTTATAATGTTTTAAGTTCCACAAATGATTGGTTATTCTATAAATATTGGTGATTTGTGAAAGAAATTTTAATTTAATACATAATTTTTTGTCACTATGAAAATTCTCAAGAAACTTTCCCAAAGGCAGGGAGTTTCAAAAATAGATTTCTGTGTTTCAAAAATGGTATTTATGAGTGTTAATGTTTCAAAAAAGTGTGTAAACGTTTATGAATATGTGGCTACCCCCTCCATTAAAGTAGGAATCCACAATAAATATTTAGAGAATCTAAATTCATGAATGTTTTTTGTAACGATTTTTCTTATTTGAATGATTCAAAAGGACATTAGTTTCATGATGAAAAAACAAGCATCATCGTGACAAAGGTAGTTTAATGAATGTGAATCTTATGGAAACTAGAAGGGATTGACTCGAAATTTTGTTGTAAAGTAGTATTCATCAAGTGTATTAATACCAAACATCATAATTCACTATATTAGGTAAAAATTATATTGATTCAATTGAAAAATTGAAAAATTATCATAAAGAGAAGTGAGAAAATTTTAGTTGAAACAGTAGTGGGATTTCAAATTGTGATCGGTCGTGAACATAGAGGGACAATTAGTATTCTCTAAACTTTTTAATACAGGAGTGTTTTAGTGGATTTGGTACATAGAAACATTGCCTATGTTTATTCATTTGATTTATCCCAGTGCTGATGAACCATGCTTAATTTTCGTGTCTCAAAATTTCTTTCATTTATTCTCATCCATTTCTAATGATTATGGAAGAAGAGTGTCTTTTAAAAATCAAAAAAGATCCATAGGGGTAGTTGTTTTAATTTATCATACTTTTATTCAACATCTCTATCTTGGTATTTAACCTACTTGGGATAACATTATGACTATATTCAGGTATGAATTGATATAAGGCCCCAGCTTTAAAACTTACTTAATCTTGAGTTATTACAAGATTACACATTGAGGATCTTTTCGGGTTCAGAGTTTTAGAGAATTAGATCATAAAACTTACATTACATTCCACATATAAACAAAGTGGTTACATAAAAATAGAATTCTTCATTCCCATCAATGGAAACATATTTAAAATAAACATGGATTCTTTCTTGACACTTCCTTGACACTATCATCATATCATGTACCTTTCCCTTGACCTGGGAAAAACATTTCAAAAAAACTTGGGATGAGCATAAAAAGCTCAGTAAGGGATAAACAAATATAGAAAGGAAACATGGGTACATATATACATAAAGATGAGATCATACTTTACCAATAAAACATAATCACTTTAACATACCTCATCAAATCATGAATAAATCATAGAAATCATAATAAATAAAGGTAACTTAAGGCATCCATAACATTCTTACGTAGGGAGTAACCCTCTTGGTTACGTTTCGAATACCCATCACAGTATATTCCCTAAATCTCTTCAGAGAAACCTTAATGTTTCACTCCTTCGCGTTACCCAATGCATTGGAGAGCTATATCGGGCTCACCCACCCTTAGTTTATCACCGAACCACCCGTTTTCATAATAATGCCCAAGAACTTCAACATAATCATATCACATAAAACATTAATAAAGGAAACATAACATTCCCACCTTTTAATCACAAGATATAAATACAAAACATTGATATAAAAACATTATGAAAACCATTTTCGATACCAAAATAAAAGAAAAGTAAAACATGGTATTTATTTTTCTTTTAAAAAGAAGTAATGGCTTGTAGAGGAAGCCGAAACTCAAATAACGGTCACGACGGCGGAGAAGTCGTTGTCGCCGCATACGTACGACAAAAAAATTACCTTTTTTCGTTTAGTAAATGCTTCATATAAAAAATATTTCTTTTGAATAAACGTAAAAGTCAAAGGGTTTTATACACCGTATAAAATAAGGTTGTGTATAAAACAAAATATGCCTCAATGAAAGGAGATTGAGACGAAGTCCCATACCTCGGGTCCGACTAGACTCGATCATTCATTAATGTCCTGAATAATAAACTTGAGTTAATTTATAATTGATTAAGAACCTTTTTCAAGTTAATTATTCCTTTTATATCACTTATTACCATGTCATGAACACTATGTAATTATTTAAGTCAATAACGGTCATTTTAACGATCATTGGTACTTGAGTCAAAAATAAGCCCTTTATAATTACATTTTGTTCATGTATCCATTATATCCAGAATGTTATTCATGATGTAGATATCATATATGTCATATATATCCAGTACATGCATGTATTTATAATATTACATAATCATTTACAGGTAAGAAATGAAATGCACCGTTCATGGAGACGGTAAGCCGTACGTACGCATGAACGCTAATTTCATTTCTATTTCATATTTTATAGAATGGAATCATAATGATATAAAGGTATATTATAATTCCAGTATAATATCATATATAATATCATAGTTCCATCCTTTATATGTCCCACATATGGTATTTAACGAATCTACTCACATTAAGGGGGTGGTAGTCTGCACTTCCTTAAATGAAGATATCGCGTTTACCCATAATGGAAACCATAAAGGTATACCCAAAATGAAAAATACATAAGCTTAAGTAAAACATAAACATATTATATATCATATATAAATATAGTGACATCTTAATGGCTACCTTTGAAGGTGTTAAAAGAATGTTGAACAATCATCGTTTCGGGAGGCATAAATTCACCATCCACGGAAACAGTATGTTCGTTAACCATTATATGTAGGTGTGTGTAAGTGTAGCTCAAATACTTTTTATAACAACATCCTAGTATATTGAGGATACCGTATTTGTTACAAAAGAAAAGAATAAAAAGAGTTTAGGGGGTTGGAGAAGCAAAATAAAACAAAAGGACTCAAAAGAAGACATTACCTTAAAATTGGGTAACTCCCTTTGGTTTGAGCTCAAAGGCTTCCTTGGGAAGACTTCTGCCCAAAGTGAGGATTCAAGGAGTAATAGAGGGAAGTGGAGAGACAAATTGGCAGGGGTTGGCCGAGCCAAAGGCTTTGGGATTGTTGGAAAAGAGGTAGAGGTGGGGGCCTTTTATAAGAGGAGAGGAGGGGCACTCTTGGAAAGTAAAGAAATATTACTTTATTTGAAAATGATTTTCAGATTTAAATGGTCCCACATTGATATAATTCGAGGATAAGGTGATAAGGGTTCGAAATCTACCCAACCAATAGGTTTTTGACATGTTTAGGTTTTAGATATTACATTATCTTTGCATTTTATTTAAATCGTTAAATAATGAGTTCATCGCTGCATCATCATGATGTCATAAATAATTTTATTTATTTAAGGCTTAAAAATTAAAAAAAAAATACTATGATGTAGGAAAGCTTTTTATATTTCCAATTACTATTTATAATCAAAAATCTGATCTTTATAACCCCATGTAAAAATTGTTTTTGTAAAACATATGATGTTTGTGTCATTTTTACTTTTACATTAAATAAAAAGTTATTTATGTAATTTCCCAACCAAAGTGGCTCCATGGGGTCCCCAAGTTGACCCATGGCTTATCTTGGTCGGCCATGACACATACAATAAGGTTAGGACATGTGTCAAGCTCATATCATATTATTAAAACATTATTTTTACCTTAAACTACACTAATTACCACTAATCGCGATTAAGAACTTTCACCAAAAAATTATTCTAATCCCATTGAACCACATTTTAATTCTTAATGACAACCATGTATGTCAGATTTTTGAAATTAAAAACACAATGATGGAAAATTTTCATTTAATCGGAAAAATCAGTTTTTATAAGTACCACTTAGTGGTTTCACTATTCATCAAAAATTGAAGTTTTTCAGAAAATTACAAAAAATTCACCCTAAGCAATATTTGATATTTCGAATTCAAAAATGAAGTCTATTTTATAAAATTAAAAACATATAAGTCACATTAATTAATTTATTAATTAATTCCCGATGTCAGAACAAATAGCGTGTTTTTATAAAATAGTAAGTATCAAAAGATTGACACCAGTTTAAGTTTAATTTCAAAGTGAAATTGATTCCAATGACCACCATTGGATTAAATGGTAAAAATATATTCAGATTACACATTAATACCAATTCAAAATATAATATAATCATATAAATAAATTATATTAAAAAGCAGTTTTGATGTAAAATGCAGTATTTTTCACTATTCATTAAAAAATGAACATTGTCAGAAAAATACCAAAATTTCACAAAAAGTAAATTTTGATGTCTCAATCATAAAGAATAAGTTCATTTTGACAAATATAGTTTATAAAATTGTCAAAAGATAGATTTAAAAATGTTTTTCCATCAAAAGGCAGTAAAATAATCTTTTAAAAATATTAGTGTATTCCTTGCTTAAGATTGGATTTATTTTCATTTTAAGCCTCTAAAACACTATCTAGTTCATTAATAGACATAGATAAAAATATCTATTATTCATTACTTACTGGGGATGTTAAATCCTTCCCCCCTTTAGAAAATTGCATCCCCGCAATTTATTTACTTATCGAATAAATGGGGGTACTTATCCCTCATTGTATTTTCAGATTCCCATGTTGCCTCTTCCATCATGTGGTTTTTCCAAAAAACCCTTTACCTGCTTAATCACCCTATTTCGTAACACTTGCTCCCTGTGGTCAATAATCTGGACCGGTTGTTCCTCATAATATAGGTTCTCTTCTAGCTGAACTACCTATGGACTCAAAACATGAGATGGATCTGGCATATACTTTCTCAACATCGAAACGTGAAAAACATTGTGTAACTGAGATAAAATCGGAGGTAAAGCCAGTCAGTATGCAACTGATCCAACTCTCTCAATAATTTCATATTGTCCAATAAACCTTGGACTCAGCTTTCCTTTCTTACCAAATCTCATCACACTTTTCCAAGTAGAAACCTTGAGAAAAACATGATCACCTACCTCGAAAGATAGATCCTTCCTCCGGTTATCCGCATAACTCTTTTGCCTGCTCTAAGCTGTTCTCATGTGCTTCTGAATCAGCTGAACTATTTCTGCCATATCTTCTACCAATTCTGGTCCCATCAACTTCCTTTCACCCACTTCAACCCAAAAAGCTGGAGTTCGACACCGCTTCCCATATAATGCCTGAAATGGTGCCATCTGTATACTAGAATGAAAACTGTTATTATATGAAAATTCAACCAAAGAAAGATGTTGGTCCCAACTTCCCTGATAATCCATAGAACAAGCTCGTAGCATATCCTCCAATGTCTGAATTGTTCTTTCTGACTGCCCATCTGATTGAAGATGAAAAGCTGTACTAAAATTTAATTTATTACCCAACGACTTCTGAAGGCCTTTCCAAAAGTTAGAAGTGAACCTGGGATCACGATCAGATACAATGGAGAGGGGAACTCCATGCAACCTGACTATCTCTTCAAGATACAAACGGGAAAGTTGATCTAGGGAAGAAGTATCTCGTATAGCAAGGAAATGAGCAGATTTAGTCAAGTGATCAACAATAATCCAGATTGCATTATTATCTCGAGATGTCTTCAGTAATCCAACAACAAAGTCCATGGATATATTCTCCCATTTCCACTATGGCATTGGTAAAGGCTGAAGCATCCCTTTCGGTAACTTCCGCTCTGCTTTAACCTATTGACATGTCAAACACTTCACAGTAAAATAGGCAATATCTCTTTTCATTCCATCCCACCAGTAATATTCCCGCAGATCTCTATACATCTTAGTACTTCTAGGATGAACTAAAAACGGAGAACTATGAGCTTCACATAACAACTCTCTCTTCAACTGTGAATCACAAGGCACACACAATCTCTTCCCAAAACTCACAACGCATTCATTATCAATGTTGAATTCAGGCAACTTACCTTTCTGAACCAGCTCTACCTTTTTCTGCACTCACTGTCTTGCTTCTGTGCTTGCTTGATTCTATCTGATAGAGATGATCTCACTGATACCTGAAACAAAACAGAAGAACATCCTGCACCAACAACCTCTATGCCAAAGTTCATCAAATCCTTAACCAAAGGATCACGTTCCAAACGCAACATTTCTAATGAAGCATTACTTTTTCGACTTAAAGCATCAGCCACTTTATTTAATTTTCCTGGATGGTAATGAATTATACAATCATAATCCTTGATTAATTCTAGCCATATCCTTTGTCTCATGTTTAATTATTTCTGAGTGAATATATACTTTAAACTTTTGTGATCGGTATATATTTCACACTTTTCTCCATACAAATGATGCCTCCAAATTTTTAAAGGAAAAAACAAAAGCAGCTAATTCCAAATCATGTGTAAGGTAATTTACCTCATGAGTTTTCAACTGTCATGAAGCATAAGCAATTACCTGATCATTCTGCATTAGGATGCAACCAAGTCCATTAAATGAAGCATCATTGTATATAACAAACTCACCATTCCTGGAAGGTAGTTCCAAAACTGGAGCATTCACCAATATTCTTTTCAATTCCTGAAAACAATCATCACATTCTTTTGTCTATATAAACTTAACACCCTTCTGAGTTAGCTTAGTCATTGGACTAGATAACCGGGAAAAATTTCTAACAAACCTTCGGTAATAGCCTGCCAAACCAAGGAAGCTATGAATCTCGGTTACATTTTTGGGTCTTGGCCATTCTTCCACAACTTTTTTTTGCAGGATCAACGGTTATGCCATCTTTTGAAACAATGTGACCAAGGAAAGAAATTTGTTGCAACCAAAACTCACATTTTCTGAATTTCCCATACAATTTCTTTTCTTGTAAGGTTTTCAAAATGACCCTTAAATGTCCTTCATGCTCTTCTTTACTTTTAGAAAACACCAAAATATCATCAATGAAAACCACCACAATCTTATCCAAGAACTCATGGAAAATTCTATTTACTAAGTCCATGAATACCGCAGGTGAATTGGTTAGCCCAAAAGGCATTACTACAAATTCATAATGGCCATATCTCGTACGAAACGCGGTCTTCGGAACATCTGCTTCCTTTACCTTTAGCTGATGGTACCCCGATCTCAAGCCAATCTTTGAAAAAAACTGAGCTCCCTGAAGCTGATCAAACAAATCGTCGATATGAGGAAAAGGATATTTTTTCTTAACAGTGATATTATTCAAGGCTCTATAAACAATGCAAAGTCTCATTGAACTATCTTTCTTTTTAACAAACAAGACAGGAGCACCCCATGGTGATGTACTAGGTCGAATGAAACCTTTCTCTAATAAATCTTTCAATTGCTCCTTTAACTCTAAAAGTTCAATTTGAGCCATTCGATAAGGGGGTTTTGAAATTGTCTTAGCATCAGGAACTAAGTCAACTGTAAATTCAACTTCCCGATCTGGTATTATTCCAGGAAACTCATCAGGAAAAACATCAGGATACTCATTTACCACTGGCACATCATTAATCTGAACAGTTCCTTTATTTTCAACGATGTGTGCAAGGTAACATTCATTTCCATCTTTTACAAGTTTCTCGGCCTCGTGATATGTTATAAAAAGTAAGGGTTCATTCCTGTAAACAAACTGAAAGTCTTTCTGAAAAGAAACTTCTTTAGCTCTACAATCAATCTTAGCATGGTAAATAGAGAGCCAATCCATACCCAGGATAACATCAAACTCTAATAGAGGTAGAACAATAAGGTTTTCAAGTAGGTTCTTTCCACAGATAAGGATAGAAAGATTCTTATAAATTCTTTTTGCCTCAACATTTCCCCCAGGTGTTTTTACCAAAAGTTCAGGAGCCATTTCTTGAGATGGTATTTCCATTTTACTAGAAAAGGTTTCAGAGATGAAAGAATGTGTAGACCCTGAATCAAACAACACACTGGCATAATCTGAAAAAACAAACAAAGTACCTAATACAACTTCATTTGACGGCCCAACATCTGCTGAAGTAGTTGCAAAGGATTTCACCACCCCTTTCTGCTTATAGTCTAACTGCTTCCCATCACTCAAGCTCTTTGTCAGACACTCATTTGCATAGTGACCCATCTCATTGCACTTATAACATTTCACTAAATATAAATAAAATTTGGTCTTACCTTCACCTTGATCATTTTTAGTGCAATCACGAGCCTTATGTCCCATCTTACCACATTGGTAGCACTTTCCAGAATTCAGAAGACATTCCCCAGCATGCCTTTTTCCACATTTATCACAAACTGGAAGCTTAGTTTTCTTACCATCAGACTTTTTTGAAGAATTCTTACCTTTCTCCTGCCACCTCGGTCTCTTCTTCTGTTGGTTGTTATAGAACACTTGATCATCGGCAAACTCCATTTCCACCTTCTCACCACATCTAACAAGCTTTTCATAACTTTTAAACTCACGAGAATCTAATGCCCTTCGATATTTTGGCTTTAATCCTGAGTAAAAATGATTGATTTTACTATCAAAGTCTCGGATAAAATTTGGAGCATACCTTGCCAATCGAGTGAACCTTTCTTCATAGGTAGCCACTGAGTCATCCTCTTGCCTCAATTCCAAGAATTTATTTTCCATCTTAAGTCGAATAGGCTTAGGAAAAAACTTCTCAAGAAACATACCTTTGAATTCTTCCCAGTCAAGAGCATCAATCTCATCGGCGTCCCTGATATTTTTACCCATAGACCACCACTGATCTGCCTCACCTTCCAAACGGTAAATATCAAGACTAACCTTTTTATTGTCTGAACACCCCATGACATCGAAAATCTTCTCCAGTGCTTTAATCCACCCTTCAGCTAGCCCAGGGTCAGATGATCCTCTGAATGATGGGGGATGTTGCCTCATGAAATGTTCCACCAGTGACATGTTCCTCTGCGGTTGATCTGGCTGATCTCGTGCATGGATACCACCACCATTTATAGCCTGAGTCAACTGCGCCATTACTACAACAAACTGTTCAGTTCCAAATCCGACAATCTCAGGATGCTGATTCGGAAGGTTATTTCCTTCTGTATACCTTCCTAGAACTGCTTCCCTGTTTCCTCTGCGGAAAACCATTCTGAACAAACATGTCTCAGATTAAGCAACATGGTAATCTTTAAATGCTATATCATTTCAAAAAAATATTTTTGGATAATCATTTAATAGAATTCTAACTCCTCAAGTTATCTAAACTGACATCTAATACCAACTATAAGGGCCCAGCCTTAAAACTTACTTAATCTTGAGTTATTACAAGATTACACATTGAGGATCTTTTCGGGTTTAGAGTTTTAGAGAATTAGATCATAAAACTTGCATTACATTCCACATATAAACAAAGTGGTTACATAAAAATAGAATTCTTCATTCCCATCAGTGTAAACATATTTAAAATAAACTTGGATTCTTTCTTGACACTTCCTTGACACTATCATCATATCATGTACCTTTCCCTTGACCTGTGAAAAACAATTCAAAAAAACTTGGGATGAGCATAAAAGGCTCATTAAGGGATATAAAAATATGGGAAGGAAACATGGGTACATATATACATAAGGATGAGATCATACTTTACCCATAAAACATAATCACTTTAACATACCTCATCAAATCATGAATAAATCATAGAAATCATAATACATAAAGGTAACTTGAGGCATCCATAACATTCTTACGTAGGGAGTAACCCTCTTGGTTACGTTTGGAATACCCATCACAGTATATTCCCTAAATCTCTTCGGAGAAACCTTAACGTTTCACTCCTTCACGTTACCCAATGCATTGGAGAGCTATATCGGGCTCACCCGCCCTTAGTTTATCACGGAACCACCCGTTTTCATAATAATGCCCAAGAACCTCAACATAATCATATAACATAAAACATGCATAAAGGAAACATAACATTCCCACTTTTCAATCACAAGATATCAATACAGCACATTGATATAAAAACATTATGAAAACCATTTTCGATACCAAAATAAAAGAAAAGTAAAACATGGTATTTCTTTTTCTTTTAAAAAGAAGGTATGGCTTGTAGAGGAAGCCGAAACTCAAATAACGGTCACGACGGCGGAGAAGTCATTGTCGCCGCATACGTACGACAAAAAAATTCCCTTTTTTCATTTAGTAAATGCTTTGTATAAAAAAGAATCCTTTTGAATAAACGTAAAATTCAAAGGGTTTTATACACCATATAAAAGAAGGTTGTGTATAAAACAAATTATGCCTCAATGAAAGGAGATTGAGACGAAGTCCCATACCTCGGGTCCGACTTGACTCGATCGTTCTTTAATGTCCTGAATAATAAACTTGAGTTAATTTCTACTTGCATAAGAACCTTTTTCAAGTTCATTATTCCTTTTATATCACTTATTACCATGTCATGAATACTATGTAATTATTTAAGTCAATAACGGTAATTTTAACGATCATTGGTACTTGAGTAAAAAATAAGCCCTTTATAATTACATGTTGTTCATGTATCCATTATATCCAGAATGGTATTCATGATGTAGATATCATATATGTAATATATATCCAGTACATGCATGAATTTATAATATTACATAATCATTTAGAGGTAAGAAATGAAATGCACCGTTCATGGAGACGGTAAGCCGTACGTACGCATGAACGCTACTTTCATTTTTATTTTGTATTTTATAGAATGGAATCATAATGATGTAAAGGTATATTATACTTCCAGTATAATATCATATATAATATCATAGTTCCATCCTTTATACGTCCCACATATGGTATTTAAGGAATCTACTCACATTAAGGGGGCGGTAGTCCGCACTTCCTTAAATGAAGATATCGCGTTTACCCATAATGGAAACCATAAAGGTATACCCAAAATGAAAAATACATAAGCTTAAGTAAAACATAAACATATTATATATCATATATAAATATAGTGACATCTTAATGGCCACCTTTGAAGGTGTTAAAAGAATGTTGAACAATCATCGTTTCGGGAGGCATAAATTCACCATCCACGGAAAAAGTATGTTCGTTAACCATTATATGTAGGTGTGTGTAAGTGTAGCTCAAATACTTTTTATAAAAACATCCTAGTATATTGAGGATACCGGATTTGTTACAAAAGAAAAGAATAAAAAGAGTTTAGGGGGTTGGAGAAGCAAAATAAAACAAAAGGACTCAAAAGAAGACATTACATTAAAATCGGGTAACACCCTTTGGTTTGAGATCAAAGGCTTCCTTGGGAAGACTTCTGCCCAAAGTGAGGCTTAAAGGAGTAATAGAGGGAAGTGGAGAGACAAATGGGCAGGGGTTGGCTGAGCCAAAGGCTTTGGGAGTGTTGGAAAAGAGGTAGAGGTGGGGGCCTTTTATAAGAGGAGAGGAGGGGTACTCTTGGAAAGTAAAGAAATATTACTTTATTTGAAAATGAGTTTCGGATTTAAATGGTCCCACATTGATATAATTAAAGGATAAGGTGATAAGGGTTCTAAATCTACCAAACCAATAGGTTTTGTACATGTGTAGGTTTTAGATATTACATTATCTTTCCATTTTATTTAAATCGTTAAATAATGAGGTCATCGCTGCATCATCATGATGTCATAAATAATTTAATTTATTTAAAGTCTAAAAATTATAAAAAAATACTATGATGTAGGAAATCGTTTTATCTTTTCAATGACTATTTATAATCAGAAATATGATCTTTATAACCCCATGTAAAAATTATTTTCGTAAAACATATGATGTTTGTGTCATTTTTACTTTTACATTAAATAAAAAGTTATTTATGTCATTTCCCAACCAAAGTGGGTCAATGGGGTCCCCAAGTTGACCCATGGCTTGTCTTGGTCGGACATGACACATCCAATAAGGGTAGGACATGTTTCATGCTCATCTCATATTATTAAAACATTATTTTTACCTAAAACTACACTAATTACCACTAATCGCGATTAAGAACTTAATAAGTTACTATTCACCAAAAAATTATTTTAATCCCATTGAACCACATTTTACTTATTAATGACAACCATGTATGTCGGATTTTTGAAATTCAAAACACAATTATGGAAAATTTTCATTTAAACGGAAAAATCAGTTTTTATAAGTACCACTTAGTGGTTTCACTATTCATCAAAAATTGATGTTTTTCAGAAAATTACCAAAAATTCACCCTAAGAAATATTTGATATTCTGAATTCAAAAATGAAGTCTATTTTACAAAAATCAAGACATATGAGTCACATTAATTAATTTAATAATTAATTCCCGTTGTCAAAGCAAATAGCGTGTTTTTATAAAACAATAAGTATCAAAAGATTGACACCAGTTTAAGTCTAATTTCAAAGTGAAATTGATTCCAATGACCACCATTGGATTAAATGGTAAAAATATATTCAGATTACACATTAAGACCAATTCAAAAGATAATCTAATCATATAAATAAATTAGATTAAGAAGCAGTTTTGATGTATAATGCAGTATTTTTCACTATTCATTAAAAAATGAACATTGTCAGAAAAATACCAAAAATTCACACAAAGTAAATTTTGATGTCCCAATCATAAAGAATAAGTTTATTTTGAGAAACATAGCTTATAAAATTTTCAAAAGAGAGATTTAAAAATGGTTTGCCATCAAAAGGTAGTAAAACAATCTTTTAAAAATATTAGTGTATTCCATGCTTAAGATTGGATTTATTTTCATTTTAAGCCTCTACAAAACTATCAAGTTTATTAATATACATAGATAAAATTATCTATTATTCATTAATTACTTTTTATGTTACAATTGATGCCCACATACCTCATTAGATATTCCCTAGACATGTCTTACAATGTAATTATATATGATCATAGGTTTAGGAATTTAATCAAGAGAAGGAGTTATTGATCTATGTTTTGGTTCATGTCTGACACGAAGTGCTGATTGTCAGAACTACAAGAAGAGGTGAATGATGGATAGATATGGCCCAAAATAAATATATGATGTTAAAATAATGATTAAAAACACACAATTTTTATCCCTCATAGTAGAAAATTCATTCTAGAGTTACTATTCTCATATTAGGTATTTATATAATGGTGATTCAAATGGAACCCCTACATAGACCCTTGTCAATTAGAGAGTTCACAAATACTAGCTACCTTTTACACTCCCTTTCCTGTGATGTGAGTCTATCCTTTCATATGAAAGTGTCCCATTTAGATAATTTCTATTAGAAGAGAAGATATTTCTTGGTACCCACATGAAAAAGTATTGGTTATTTGTTTCCAGTGTTCTACGTTGATAGATCCAATCCGTATTCATATTAATTTCTAGATATCAAGATAAGTGTTTAATGAATTTAAAAAGTCATATAATGTGAGAATTTTAAATATTGTAAACCCTTATGGTGTTACCTCTATAAATTTGAGGTATCCTTGGAAATAAAAATGTGGAGGAAATGGAATTTGTTTTGATCAAAGTGTCTTAACATTAGATTTATGTTCGACACCCTTTTCAGGTGAATTTTTTTTCAGGCGATTTAAGTAGATCAAGAGATTCAAGCCCAAGATTAGTTGTTTCTATAACTGGGAGACAGATTTTTACCACATTTTATTGAAAATTTTTTCTATAACCACACCACTTTTATAGGTAGGGCCTGTGGTCAGGATGATATCTTATGTGGTCCCTAGTGATAATATGTTGTCATGTGATAATTTAGAGAAGTTGTATTGAATGTTTGGAGGCTATGTATGTCTTTATTTGACAAATTTTTCTCCCCTTTTATATTCATTATGGATTCCTTTTATAGTTATTTCCCTAGTGAAAGATGAACCATAATTATTTTTGTCTGGTGGAATTTTTGGAGATGTTCTAAAAACATTAAAAAAAATATTTCTAATGTGGTTGGGGTGGTGGTTTTCATAGATGTTTTCAATTTCATTCTGTAAGGGGTGTGTTTTCCTAGGTTATGGAGGTGATATATTACGTTTATATAAGGGGTAAATACCATCTGATTTGGATGATAATAGATTACTTCACTTGATGAGAAATGGGGTGGCATTGATTTGGCCTTTAATTCAGGGTAAATTTTGATTTATTCTTTAATGTATTTAATAAAAGAGTGAAGCTGGCTAATAAGGGTTCCATTATTTATGGTTTTAAAGTATTTAGATAAAGTAGTACAGGTAATGGAAATACCATGAATGATTTAGTTATATAAGAAGGCCTCTACCACCCATAATATTTAATATAGTAAAGATGTCTTGTTTTCCATTCTAGCAGGACATGTCGGAGAAGCTTACATGGAGGTTAATGAGATAGATTATTAGCATCATTTCTGTTGTCCGTGTGGAATGTTTTTATATTCTAGGTGATAATGTTAAATATAGAATGATTTATAACATAATAAAACCATATAGAATAGTATTTAAAGATGTTTATTGAGGCTATCCAATATTTTAAACCATGTTGATTTAACCTTGAGAGATTAGTGATGATGGTTCATAGATACAATTCACAATATATAAATATCCCACATTGTGTGTGAAATGTAATGATTTAAATAAATATCAATTTATTCAATGATTTTAAATTAAATAGAAAGATTTTATTGATGTAAATATATTGAAAAATTTATAATGATGAAGCTATTTAATCATTAAATTGAACTATCCAACCATGGTGAAAAGGTTGATGAAGATATGATAAATGAAAGAGGAAGTTCTCCAGTATTATTATATCAGTAATGGAAATAGTTAATTTAAATAATTTGGGATTTATTATGATTATTGTTGATATATTATTAATGAATACAATTTTTGGTATGAATTTTTCACAATAAGAATTTTATCAACATAATGAATGATTCTTTAAAATGATTGCAATGATGAATAGAAAGAGAAATTGAATATGATCAAACGAAGGCTAGTATACCAAGGCGATCAGATAGTGTTAATCATACTAAGGTTATAAAATGATGTATATTGGACCGAGTTAATAAAAAATAGTTTAATAATAGTTCCATTACATGGGGTATCTATAGAATATAATTTTATAAATTATATATTTTTTATTCCAGCTGATGAAAATTTACAATTCCATCTTATATATTTCAATCAAATAAACCAATATGTAATTTATAATTTCATAGTGGTTTGTTTTGTATACTGTAAATATAATTTTCAAAATATAAATAAACTAATGTTAATAGATTGATTTAAGAAAAATATATCATTGATATGTGTTTGTCCGATTATAGTCATGGTTATATCAGGCATAATATGAAAAAAAAAACAAAATAAGTGATTTGAAAGAAAAGATCTCTTCATGTTATTAAAGATCATGATAAAAGGTAATCATGATTCATATAATCTTTCATTGAATAATGATTCAATGAAATAATAAATATTATATTTGTGAAATATGATGTTCATTTATTCTGGTAAACTTATGTAACATAATGGTTACATAAAATTTTAGAAGAATTCACATAACCAATTTTAACTAATGTAGAAAATTGATTCATGTAAAAAAATAGGTAGTGGATTCGTTAGAAAAATAGTATTGGGTGAGTTATTAGAAAAAATATTCTAGATATAAGATCTCAATTGAATAAACACATTTTTCATAAAAAACTGAAATATTAATGAAAATTTGTGGACATCATTTCCCAAAGAAGATGCTGAATGAATTCATTATATAGAGGCATTTGAGTAATCCTCACGGGGAAGATGTTTCCATGAAATTTATTACACAATGTTTTTTATATTTAATATTTTAGTAATTAATTATTTTTTTCTTAGTGATTTCGATAGAAAATGTTTTATATAGAAACCTGTTTGATTATTAGAAATTCAACTGATAGAGTTATCTAATGATATCAAAAACAAGTAGTAGAGTAGATCTAGAAGGGTCTATCATATTAATTCAATCTAATATATATTAAATATCCCATCAAATAGAGTAATATACCAATAAAATTATGTTTAACAAACTGTCAATTGGAATATCGATTATATTAAACATTATAATGTAGTTATTAAAAGAATTTTTTACGAATCATGAGATCAGTTAGAGGAGGTATATTCTGGAATATTTAAAGATATTATAATAAAGTTATAAAGGACCACAATACAAAGTTTCCTTGAATGAAAATTTTCATTATGAATTTTTAACTCATGGAATTTTCACAAAATATTATGATGTTTTCTAAATGATATTATTTATGTCCATGCCGAACTTGATAATCAAAGTTTAAATAATCTAAAATTAGGATTGTGATTTGGGTGCAGATTTAGGGGGATTGAAGAAGAAAACTGACCTCATTATCTATGTAATTTACCTACAAATATTCATTAAATCATACGTTTTATGAAGTTTTATGATGGTCAAAATTATTTAGTTTTGAATGGGATTCGGAAAAACATTACCTAGAAGTACGAATATGAAGTACATGCCCAACCAATGTTAGAAGAGAACTACTACCAGTATAAAGGGATGTTGATGCATTGTGAATGTGAGATGAATTTTATAATATATATGAATTTTTAATATCAATTTAATAGCTACAAGAAAGTGATGACCATGAAGTACGAGATCAATTCCGATTTGGGATGAAGTTTCAAGAGAATAAGTTCTATGAGGAGATGGGGAACTAGAAAGAGCGGTAACCGTAGTGAGAACAATTTTATATAAAAGAGATGGAAAAATAAGGAAGTATAATATGTAACATAACCATAATTAATATAATATATCATTTGGATAAGTAAATCCTGAAAAACATATACCAAACGATCAAGAATGAGGACAAGATAGTTTTTGACTAAATACCAGTCATAGTATTTATTATCCTTTGGTATCTAATGAATATTTTGATGAATAATGATTAGATGATATTCTCCCTAGTATATAATCACCTAATCAAAATTGTCAAATAGATATATTAGATAGATATATTAGACAGAGGATCAGACGGGTAGGTTCGGGATATCGGACGAAGAAGAATGACTGTTTCATTCATATTACAGTGAAATTGATAAGTAAAGAAGGAAATGGAGTATAAATAATTATTATGAAATATAAATATAGTGTAAAATGGATAAATACATACATTATGTTGAAAAGAATATAACTAAAGAAGCTACAGATTATATACAAAGGTAAAATAAATAAATTATGGGGAGTTAAAAGTTTTAAATTTTCACCACCAGTCTAGTGCCTTTATAATATTTTCATACCCATACGAAATTATATGGACTCATATATAGGATAATTTTTTTTCGAGATCAAACACTTTATTTGGTATCAAATTATCGTTTAGAATCCATGTATTGGTCATCTCCATAAATTTAAAGGACTGACTACTCTTATTAAATACTAAACCTTGTAAAAATAGCATGTTACATAGTTCAGATACTTTCTTATACCTATATATTATAAAGAAAAGGAAATAATAGAATCATGACCCTAAAAATTATAATAGGTAAATGGAAAAAAATAATAATTGGTAATTTTTTTACCAAAATTGGTTTATCCCCCTCACTGGGATGAGTATATAACAAAGTGTTCCTAAAAATCATTATCAGAGACAAGGCCTGTTTCTATTGTATTCTCAACATTAAAGTTAAACTCTTTGGATGATTTGACTGTCTTTCTTGTTTAAACAATTTAGTGTACTTTTGGTGAAGATTTCTTATCTCTATATATAATTTTTCCCACCAAGATTATGATAAACATGGGAATGAAATATAAAAAAAATGTTTGAATAATAAATCCCTCTTTCCTAATGAATAAATTTAAGTTTCTCTATGATATGATAATAATGAAAATATATCTGGTCTAAAAGTAAATAGTAGGTTTCTTATGTTTCTAAAAGGATAGGGTCATTATTACCACCTCAAGTGAATCAATAATGTTTTGTTTTTGCATTGTATGTAAAAATTCATGAATAAAATTTCCTAAAGATGAAGATCATAAAATAATTAATTATGATGATAACTTGACAACTACTCATGATATATCAGTCAAAATATTGAATGATATTCCAGGTTGTATAAAAAATAAATATTCTCCCTAATTTTTTGTGTGCCTCAAACTATACAGGAAGTGATCGCCCTACTGGAAGGAGAAACATATAATTTGGAGAAGGGTTTGCAGGAAAAGGTTATTGAATGTATAGTGATCTCAAAGTAGGTTGGTATATTTAAGACAAGAAAAGTGGATGTTGAAATTAATCCACCCAAATACTCAATGTAATTTTCTAAAATAGTTGTAGTTAAATTTTCATTCAATAATAATATGGAAGATAATATATATGCATTTGAAAAAAGTTTAATAATAGTATTTTGGTCATGGATATTCATTTGGATGTAAAATCCCCAAAAATAAACTAACATGCCTCTTTGATTAAGAAAAACATTACCATATATGAAGAGGAAGATGAATCAATGCATAATGTTTCTGAAGATATTTGATTATGATTCAATATCAAGAAAAAAATATCAATATGAGAAGTCTAGAATTGGAAGTTAAGTTTTCCAGTCATAAGAAGACACATATCGATACTTCAAAAAAAAGATAATGTTACTGATTCTACTTAATTCTCATTTGATTATTATAAGGTTGAAATATCTTCAACATGTGATAAGAAGATCATGACTTCATTCAATGCCATGTCTCAAGTAGCTATGAATAACGAGGTATTATCTATAACTTCTTATAATAATGATTCTAAATCTATTTTCTTAAACAATGAAGGTCTAAAAATGAAACAAAATTATGTATGGATGAAAAATGATGATATTAAACCTACTACCATGACTAGTGTGGGATGGAAAATAGAGTCAAATCCAGTTCCACACTAAGATCCCAATATGTTATGAAGAAACCCAAAAACAAATCCTACCAGAGAAATAATAAGATCACAATTTATGGTTCAATGATGGTGTTACAATAGATTCAAGAATTTGGAAATAGAGTTTTGGTACAATCTTTTAAATTCTAAATCCAAAAGTAATCCTATTCTATGGGGGATCTTAACATAGATTAATAAGTGACAACTACAGTGTAAGAAAATTGTAATGTCATCCAATGAATTTTGGAAATATTGAAAATACCCATTATGTTGGAAAGGATTGTGTTTACAAGGGTGGTAAATGTTCATCACATAATATTTCAAAATTAAATTAGAAAATAATCCATGGACGTTTATTAACAAAGAATAAAAATGATTTGTAGTATGTAGAAGAATATTGTTATAAAGAATTTTCGCAATATTATTTTTGAAAGGAATGATGACAAGGCCTTTGATTTTAAATCAATTAAAATTATAGAAAAGTGAATCATTTTAATGGTATAAAATTAATTATGTAACTATGGAGAATCCATGTGAAAAATCCAAATATCGAAAAAAAAATTCTAATGATATGTTACTAATTTGGATAATAAATTTAAATATAATTCCGAAAATGTAACAAGAACAATCTATGGATAGTGAAAAATAGTAAAATCTTCCACATGATGATAAAACTGTAACATCCCAAGTAAGTAATGAATAATAATAAATTCTTATCTATGTATATTTATGAATTAGATAGTGTTTTAGAGCCTTAAAATTAGAATTAATCCAATCTTAAGCATGGAATACACTAATATTTTTAAAAGATTGTTTTACTGCCTTTTGATGGAAAACCATTTTAAATAAACTTTTTTACAATTTTATAGACTCTATTTGTCAAAAAAACTTATTCTTTATGATTGGGACATTGAAATTTACTTTGGGCAAATTTTTGGTATTTTTCTGACAATGTTCATTTTTTAATGAATAGTGAAAAATACTGCATTTTACATCCAAACTTCTTTTTCATCTAATTTAATTATATGGTTAGATTATATTTTTAATTGTATTTAAAGTGTAAATAGAATATAATTTAACCATGTAATCCAATGGTGGTCAGTGGGATTAATTTTACTTTATAATTGGGCATAAGCAAGTGCCAAACTTTTCATTGATATTATTTCTAAAAAACCCGCTATTTGTTTTGACAACGAGAATTATTTTTAAATTAATCATTTCAATTTCTGTGTTTGTAATATGGTAAAATGGATTAAATATTTGGAATCAGAAGGTCCAAATTATTTAATCAAGACTCTTTTGTTTTTGGACATTATGAATAGTAACGACGGTAATTATCTTTAATTATCTTGATTAATTAGTAATCGGGTAGTTAAGGATAATAAAATAATATCATAATAATAACAAATGACCAAAACATGTGTCCTAATGCTACTGGTTGTGTCATGGCCGACCATGGTATTCCTTTTTCCAAACTTGGGGACCCCATGGAATCACATTTGTGTGATAATGACTTTTTCTCTTTTGATTTTTAAAGAATGTTAAATATAACAAAGAATGTATCACCTGAGTAACAAAATTTTTAATTTTGTCTACATAAATGATATATTGGAATATAAATAATCATTGGAAATATAAAAATATTTCCTACATCATAGTATTTTTTTTATAATTTTTAGACATTAAATAAATTAAATTATTTATGACATCATGATGATGCATCGATTACCTCATTAATGAACGATTTAAATAAAATGAAATGATAATGTAAAATATAAGACTTAAAATTTTCAAATACCTATTGTATGAGTATATTTCTAAATTTTATCACCTTATCCTTTAAATGAAACAATGTGGGACCTTTAAAATCCGAAACTCATTTGAAAATAAAGTAACATTTTATACCTTTCCAAGAGTGCCCCTCCTCTCCTCTTATAAAAGAGCCCACCTATACCTCCTTACCCACACCTCTTAAGCCTTTTTATTTTCCAATACCTACTCATTTTATCTCTCCAAATCCCTCTCTTAATCCTAGAATCCTTACCTTAGGCAGAACGCTCTTCAAGAAACCATTTTGGTTCAAACCAAGGAGAGTTACCCGATTTAAAGGTAAAGTCTTCTCTAATGTTCTTTTGTTTTATTTCGCTTCTCCAACCCCCTAAACTTTTGATAATAATTTATTTTGTAACAACACCAGTATCTTAAATATAATAGGATGTTTTTATATTAAGGATTCGAGATACACTTACACACAACTTCATCTAATGGTTAAAGAGCATACTATTTCTGTGGATGGTGAATTTCTGCCTCACAAAACGATGATAGTTCAATATTCTTCTAACACTTTTATAGGTGGCCATTAAGATGAAACTATATTTATATATGATATATAATATTTTTATGTTTTTCTTAAACTTCTGTATTTTTCATTTTTGGAATACCTTTATGGTTTCTATTATGGGTAAACGTGATATCTTCTTTTTAGGAAGTGCGGACTACCGCCCCCTCAAGGTGATTTGATTCGTTAATTCCATATTTGGGACGTATAAAGGATGGAGTTAATGATATTAAATATGATATTATACTAGAATTATAGTATACCTTTATATCATAATGATTCCATTCCATAAAATACGAAATAGGAATGAAAGTAGCATTCATGCGTACGTACAGCTTACTATCTCCATGAACGGTGCATTTCATTTCTTACCTCTAAATGTTATGTAATATTGTAAATGCTTGTATATACTAGATATATATGACATATATTATATCTACATCATGAATATAATTCTGTATATAATGGGTATTTTACCACATGAACAACTTGTAATTATAAATAGTTTATTTTTGACTCAAGTACCAATGATTATTAAAACGAACATTATTAACTTAAATAATTACATAGTGGTCATGACGTGGTAATAAGTGATATAAAAGGAATAATGGACTTTAAAAATGTTCTTATGAAAGTATAAGTTAACTCATGATTATTATTCAGGAGACTAAATAACGATCGAGTCAAGTCGGATACGAGGTAAGGGACTTCGTCTCAATCTCCTTTCATTGAGGCATATTTTGTTTTATACACAACTTTTTTTATACGGTATATAAATCCCTTTGACTTTTACATTTATTCAAAAGGATTATTTTTATACGAAGTGTTAACTAAAGGAAAAAATGGAATATTTTTTTTTCATATGTATGCGGCAACAATGACTTCTCTACCGCCGTGACCATTATTTGAGTTCTGTCTTCCTCTACAAGCCATAACTTTTTTAAAAAAATGAAAAATAAATACCATGTTTTAATTTTCTTTTATTTTTGTATTGAAAATTTTTTTTATAATGTTTTTATTATATCAATGTGTTGTAGTGATATCTTGTGATTGAAATGGGGAAATGTTATGTTTCTTTTATGCATGTTTTATGTGATAAGATTATGTTATGGTTCTTGGGAATTGTTATGAAGATGGGCGGTACCGTGATAAACTAAGGGTAGGTGAGCCCGATATAGCTCTCTAATGCATTGGGTAACGTGAAGGGGTTAAACATTATGGTTTCTCCGAATAGAATTAGGGAATATACTGTGATAGGTATTCCAAACGTAACCATGAGGGTTACTCCCTACGTAAGAATGTTATGAATGCATCAAGTTACCTTTACGTCTTATGGTTTATATGATTAATTCATGTTTTCATGAGTTATGTTAAAATTCTTGTGTTTTATGAGTAAAGTAGGATTTCATACATGGGATAATGTTTTCATTCCGTACTTTTATATCCCTTACTGAGCTTTTTATACTCATCCCATGTTTTTGAAATGTTTCTCACAGGTCAAGGGAAAGGTACATGATGTGATGATAGTTTCAAGGAAGTGTCAAGAAAGAATCCATGTTTTATTTTAAATATGTTTATGTTGTTGGAAAAAATGATTACTATCTTTTATGTAACCACTTTGTTTAAATGTAGAATTTAATACATCATTTATGATCTAATTCTCTAAAACTCTAAACCTGAAAAGAAACTCATTGTGTATTCTTGATGTAACTCACTATTAAGTAATGTTTATGTTTGGGGCCTTATAGTTGGTATCAGAGGTCGGTTTAGATAAAATTAGGAGTTATAATTCTATTAAATGATTATCCAAAAATATTTTTTTTATGGTCAAATTTAAATGATATAGCATTTGAAGATTACCATGTTGGTTCACCTATGATATTTCTGTGTTAAGAATGGTTTTTCATAGAGGAAATAGAACGTCTTTTTGGGGGAGGCATACAGTGGGAAATGACCTTTAAAATTAGTATCCTGAGATAGTCAGAATCATAACTAAACAGTTTTTTTTAGAGATGGCTCAGTTGACTCAGGAGTTGAAGATTGGTGAATGCTCCAGTTTTGGCACTTCCTTCCAATAATGGTGAGTTTTTTATATACAGCGATGCTTCGTTGAAGGGACTTGGTTGTGTCCTTATGTAGAATGATAATGTAATTTCATATTCTTCACGTCAGTTGAAAACTCATGAGGTAAATTACCCTACACATGATTAGGAATTAGCTACAGTTGTTTTCGCGTTAAAATTTTCGAGGCATCATTTGTATGGAGTAAAGTGTGAAATATATACCGATCACAAAAGTCAAAAGTATGTATTCACTCAGAAATAATTGAACATGAGATAGAGGATATGGCTATAATTAATCAAGGATTATGATTGTACAATTCATTACCATCCGGGAAAAGAAAATAAAGTGGTTGATGCTTTAAGTCGAAAAAGTAATGCTTCATTAGCAATGTTGCATTTGGAACATGATCCTTTTGTTAAGGATTCGATGAAATTTGGCATAAAAGTTGTTGGTGCAGGATGTCCTTCTATTTGGTTTTAGGTATCAGTGAAAACTTCTCTATCAGACAGAATTAAGAAAGCACAGAAGCAAGACAACGAGTTGTAGAAAAAGGTAGTTCTAGTTTAGAAGGGTAAGTTTCCTAAATTCGACATTGATAATGATTTTGTTTTGAGATTTGTGATGAGATTGTGTGTACTGTCTGATTCACAATTGAAGAGAGAGAGTTGTTATGTGAAGCTCATAGTTCTCCATTTTCAGTTCATCCAGACAGTACTAAGATGTAAAGAGATCTTCGGGAGTATTACTGGTGGGATGGAATGAAAAGAGATATTGCCGATTTTACTGTGAAGTGTTTTATTTTTCAACTGGTTAAAGCAGAGCGGAAGTTACCGAAAGGGATGCTTCAATATTTACCAGTTCCAGAGTGGAAATGGGAGAATATATCTATGAACTTCGTTGTGGGACTGCCGAAGACACCTCGGGGTAATAATGCAATCTGGGTTATTGTTGATCTCTTGACTAAATCTGCTCATTTCCTTGCTATAAGAGATACTGTTTCGCTAGATCAACTTTCCCATTTGTATATTAAGGTGATAGTCAGGTTTCAGGGAGCCCTATCTCCATTGTATCTGACCGTGATCCCAGGTTCACTTATAACTTTTGGAAAGGCCTTCAAAAGGCATTGGGTACTGAATTAAATTTTAGTACAGCTTTTTATCCTCAATCAGATGGGAAGTCAGAAAGAACGATTCAGACTTTGTAGGATATGCTACGTGCTTGTTCAATGGATTATCAGGGAAGTTGGGACCAACATCTTTCTTTGGTTGAGTTTTCTTATAATTACAGTTTTCATTCCAGTATACAAATGGAACCATTTGAGGCATTATATGGGAAGTAGTGTCGAACTCCAGATTTCTGGGATGAAATGGGTGAAAGGAAGTTGATCATACCAGAATTGGTAGAAGAGTTTGCAGAAATATTTCAGCTGATACAGAGACACATGACAACAGCTCAGAGCAGCAGAAGAGTTATGCAGACAATAGGAGGAAGGATCTCTTTTTTGAGGTAGGTGATCATGTCTTCCTCAAAGTCTCACCATGGAAAAGTGTGATGCGATTTGGTATGAAAGGAAATTTGAGTCCAAGGTTCATTGGACCATATGAAATTCTGGAGAGAGTTGGATCAGTTTCATAACGAGTGGCTTTACCTATGAGTTTATCTCAGGTTCACAATGTTTTTCATGTTTCAATGTTAAGGATGTACATGCCAGATCTATCTCATGTTTTGAGTCCAGAGGTAGTTTAGCTGGAAGAGAATCTATCTTATGAGGAACAACCGGTCCAGATTCTTTACCATAGGGAGAAAGTGTTCCGAAATAAGGTGATTCATCAAGTAAATGTTTTTTGGAAAAACCACATGATTGAAGAGGCAACATGGGAATTTGAAAATGCAATGAGGGTAAATACCCCAACTTATTCAATAAATAATAAATTGCGAGGACGCAATTTTATAAAGGGGGGAAGGATGTAACATCCCAAGTAAGTAATGAATAATAATAAATTATTATCTATGTCTATTTATGAATTAGATAGTGTTTTAGAGGCTTAAAATGAGAATAAATCCAATCTTATGCATTGAATACACTAATATTTTTAAAAGATTGTTTTACTGCCTTTTGAAGGCAAACCATTTTTTAGATCAAACTTTTGAAAATTTTATAGACACTATTTGTCAAAATAAACTTATTCTTTATGATTGGGACATTTAAATTTACTCTGGATAAATTTTTGGTATTTTTCCGACAATGTTCATTTTTTAATGAATAGTGAAAACTACTGCATTTTACATCCAAACTACTTTTTCATCTAATTTGATTATGTGGTTAGATTATATTTTTAATTGGTTTTAAAGTGTAAATAGAATATATTTTTACCATGTAATCCAATGGTGGTCATTGGTATTATTTTCACTTTATAATTGGGCATAAGAAAGTGCCAAACTTTTCATTGATATTATTTCTAAAAAAACCCGCTATTTGTTTTGACAACGAAAATTATTTTCAAATTAATTATTTCAATTTCTGTGTTTGAAATTTGGTAAAATGGATTAAATATTTGTAATAATAAGGTCCAAATTATTTAATCAATACTCTTTTGATTTTGGACATTTTGAATAGTAACGACGGTAATTATCTTTAATTATCTTGATTAATTAGTAATCGGGTAGTTAAGGATAATAAAATAATATAATAATAATACCAAATTACCACAACATGTGTCCTAATTCTATTGGTATTGTCATTTTAGACCATGTTATGCCTTTTCCAAACATGGGGACCCCATGGAATCACATTTGGGTGATAATGACTTTTTATCTTTTTATTTTTAAAGAATGTTAAATATAACAAATTATGTATCACCCGAGTAAAACATTTTTAAGTTTGCTTAAATACAAGATATATTGCACTATAAATATTAATTGGAAAGCTAAAAATATTTCCTACATCATAGTATTTTTCTTATAATTTTTAGACATTAAATAAATTAAATTATTAATGACATCATGATGATGCAACGATTACCTCATTAATGAACGATTTAAATAAAATGAAACGATGATGTAAAATCTAAGACATACACTTTTCAAAGACCTATTGTATGAGTATATTTCGAACCCTTATCACCTTATCCTAGAAATACATCAATTTGGAACCTTTAAAATCCAAAACGCATTTGAAAATAAAGTAACATTTTATACCTTTCCAAGAGTGACCCTCATCTCCTCTTATAAAAAGCCCACACCTCTACCTTCTTACCCACACATATCAAGCCTTTTTCTTGGCCGATACCTGATCATTTTATCTCTCCAAATCCCTCTCTTTATCCTAGAAGCCTTACCTTTGGCAGAAGTCACTTCAAGAAACCATTTTGGTTCAAAGCAAAGAGAGTTACCCAATTAAAAGGTAATGTCTTCTCTAATGTTATTTTTTTTATTTTGCTTCTCCAACCCCCTAAACTCATTTTTATTCATTAATTTTGTAACAAAACCAGTATCGTAAATATAATAGAATGTTTTTATTAGAAGGATTCTAGATACACTTGCACACAACTTCATCTAATGGTTAAAGAGCATATTGTTTCCGTGGATGGCGAATTTCTGCCTCATGAAATGATGATTGTTCAATATTCTTCTAACACCTTAAAAGGTGGACATTAAGATGAAACTATATTTATATCTGATATATAATATATTTATTTTTTTCTTAAGCTTCTGTATTTTTTATTTTTTTCATACCTTTATGGTTTCCATTCTGGGTAAATGCGATATCTTCATTTTCGGAAGTGCGGACTACCGCCCCCTCAAAGTGATTTGATTCGTTAATGCCATATGTGGGATATATAAAGGATGGAGTTAATGATATTATATATGATATTATAATAGAATTATAATATACCTTTATATCATTATTATTCCATTCCCTAAAATACGAAATAAAAATGAAAGTAGCGTTCATGCCTACATATGGCTTACCGTCTCAATGAACGGTGCATTTCATTTCTTGCCTCTAAATGTTATGTAATATTGTAAATTCTTGTATATAATGGATATATATGACATATATGATATCTACATCATGAATATAATTCTTTATATAATGGATATTTTACCACATGAACAACTTGTAATTATAAAGAGTTTATTTTTGACTCAAGTACCAATGATCGTTAAAACGACCGTTATAAACTTAAATAATTACATAGTGGTCATGACATGGTAATAAGTGATATAAAAGGAATAAATAACTTGAAAAAGGTTCTTAAGAAAGTATAAATTAACTCTAGTTTATTATTCAATAGATTAAAGAACGATCAAGTCAAGTCGGATATGATGTAAGGGACTTCGTCTCAATCTCCTTTCATTGAGGCATATTTTGTTTTATACACAACTTTTTTTATACGGTGTATAAACCCCTTTGACTTTTACATTTATTGAAAAGGAATCTTTTTATACGAATATTTTATTAACGGACAAAAGGGAATGTTTTTTTTTGTCGTACGTATGTGGTGACAACGACTTCTCCACCGTCGTGACCATTATTTGAGTTTCGGCTTCCTCTTCAAGCCATAACTTTTTTAAAAAAAAATGAAAAATAAATACCATGTTTTAATTTTCTTTTATTTTGGTATTGAAAATGGTTTTTATAATTTTTTTATTTTATCAATGTGTTGTATTGATATCTTGTGATTGAAATGTGGAAATGTTATGTTTCTTTTATGCATGTTTTATGTGCTAAGATTATGTTATGGTTCTTGGGCATTGTTATGAAGACGGGTGATTTTGTGATAAACTAAGGGCGGGTGAGCCTAATATATCTCTCCAATGCATTGGGTAACGTGAAGGGGTTAAACGTTAAGGTTTCTCCGTAGAGATTTAGGGAATATACATTGATGGGTATTCTAAACGTAACCATGAGGGTCACTCCCTACGTTAGAGTGTTATGAATGCCTCATGTTACCTTTACATCTTATGATTTTTATGATTTATTCATGTTTTCATGAGTTACGTTAAAATGCTTATGTTTTATGAGTAAAGTATGGTTTCATACATGGGATAATGTTTTCATTTAATACTTTTATATCCCTTACTGTGCTTTTTATGCTCATTCCATGTTTTTGAAATGTTTTTCACAGGTCAAGGGAGTGGTACATGATGTGATGATAGTGTCAAGGAAGTATCAAGAAAGAATCCATGTGTTATTTTAAATATGTTTTTGTTGTTGGAAAAAATGAGTACGATCTTTTATGTAACCACTTTGTTTAAATGTGGAATGTAATGCATGATTTATGATCTAATTCTCTAAAACACTAAACCTGAAAAGATCCTCAACGTGTATTCTTGATGTAACTCAAGATTAAGTAATGTTTAAGGTCGGAGCCTTCTAAAAATAGTCATTTAGTAATGAGAAAAGTGGATGTGCACATTCTTAAATATTATTATACAATAATTCTAGAATAAGTGGAGTTCATAAAGAAGATGAAATTTTCATCAAGTGATTAAAATTATTTAAAATATTTTAAAGAATTAATGTTAAGATAAATTAAAATTAAATGAAATAATATCCATGTGACCCCAATCAAAAATTATGTCTAGATGTACGAGAATAAAAAATGGATGAAATAGAGTAAATTGGTTGAGAGAAATATTTCAACTTTTTTGTTCACATTAATAAGAAAGGATGAGACCCTATATTCATTTAACCATTTTGTAATGTATTTTTTAATTGAATATAGGGAATTGAAAGTTTGGAATATAATCAAGGGGAGAAAAAGTGTATGAGGAATGATTTCCATCATTGGTTAGCTAGGATAAGTATTTTTTTAATCCTAGAATTCATCCTATATTTCGTAACATAATAATGTAACCTATTTTAATTAGTCACATTACCTCAAGAGCTCCTCCTAGTATGCTAGAGGATTCCAAATAGTTACAAGGGTGCAAGGTTGTATAATAGGGAGACCATACACTCATGATCAGAGTAGAAAGGAGGTGAAATTAATAGATAAATAGCAGGGGCATAATATAAACTACCATTAAAAGGTAAAAAATCCAAATAAAATAACAGTTATCAATAGAAAAATCCAGTACCATATAAAAAACAATGCAATGTCATGTATCGGTACAAAATGTAACAGGTAAGCATGGTAACAGGATCAAATAGGAACCTGTGTATCAAAAGAACCAAAAAACCAAAATACATTCTCTAGATTGAATATACAGAGATATAACAGTCATGTGCTCCATCGATCCCATGCTATAATCAAATAATGCATTCAAAATAAGACACTCTACCCTATCCCTATCAGTATCCCTAAAATCTTCTTGAGTACCATCGGGGGACTAGATTGGGTGTGAGATAAATTCAGTTGAATATCACCAAATGTGTCATTAAATATCCAATTAGCGCATATAATATGAGTATTTTGATCATATAATAATGGTAACTAGTAATAAAAACTCTAAAATGTTGGCTTTGGTTCCTAAAGGATATATGGATTACATTGACTACTTCATCCCATGTATGAAAAACCTCTAAAAATATGACACCACAACATATACATATTAGAGTATATTCTAGTTTGTATATATATTCTTCATACACATAATGAAATTTATTGACATATATGTATACTAATAGTGCTAGTCAAGATGTATGGCATAACTCAGAAATCCATTTCTATCCACTATTGTCTCGTGAAGATATAGGAGATGACATACCCGAGTATCATAAGTCATAAGAGTCGCCATGCCCAAGTATCACAATTATAAGGGACACCATGATCATGTTTTTTAGGTGTAAGGGATGTCATTAATGATTATCTTAGCTGTATGGGATGTGATTCCAGTGTATCCAAAGTATAAGTGATTCCATGCCAGAGTATCACATGTATAAGGGATGGAATGCCAGAGTATCATATGTACAATGGATTCCATGGCCAATTATCATAGTTATATGGGACTCCATGCTTGTATCTCATAAATTTAGTGACATCATGCCCATATTTTAAAATATTTGAATGAAATCAAAGGATTTAGGAAGGGAAAATAGATAGTTCATAGTTTATTAGCATTCCTCATTAACAAGGGAATAACTATTGTTCTATTAAACCATGTGACATGGTTATACCACTCACTTTCTGTTAAATTCAGAATAGTCATCACAATTAACTGTCATGAAAAACCATGTAGAATAAGGATTATTCAATGAAACATTTACAATAAAAAGATTAATTCTATAAGCACATATCAATGGGAGTTGATAGTTTATGGGGACCTATTCCAACATGACTAATGTGATAATATTTCATTTTTATCAAGGTTATCAATTTAGATGAGATTTATGTTTATTTAATAGTAAATGTATTGACAATCCAGTGTGTTAGATAAAAAATAATAATATAAGAGAAAAATAAATTAGGGATAATTACTATAACACATAGCATATGCCTATACCGGATGCCTCAATGAGTATTGACTTTTAGTTTTTTACTGATTATATAAAAATGGATAAATAGAAAAATTCCCTAAGAAATGGAATATCATCTCACACATAAATAACAACATCGATAGGAATAAAAATGATTAATGGAGCTATAGGTTTATAGATCACATCAGTGGTGATACAATGTGATATATGGATGTAAAATCAGAATCTGGATAAAAAAATGGGATTTTAGCCTATCTTTAGGATTGAGAGATATCAATTGGGAGTAATAAGGCTATTCTATGTGTTTTTAGAGAAGAATGAAAAGGAGGGAGGCGAGTTGAAAATAATACATGATCAAAATGGTCATTTAATATAAATTTTACATGAAACATATTTTTATTATATGGTTCACAAATCTATGTTCCAAACATGCATTCACCTCTATCACATGACACACCTCACACAACATACATCGTACGATTAGAAAAACCATGCGTAGAACATTTGTACCGTATGTATTATCTCTATAAGGATCTATAGTGTTTTTTACAGTTTCATTAGATTTTGGGGACCCAAACATTTTATAGTACCACCCTACATTTTTTACCCTAACTTTGATGAATGGGATGTATGATTTCTACTAACTGGGAAACCTAGTTGATACATCAAAAAATCAGGGCTCCAACATTAAAAAAGCCACATATGGTCAAGAAACCACTTAAAATCATAGGGGTGATTTTCAGGGACAAAAGTAAGGATTCAAATCATGATTTATGGGATTCATTCCTCATAGAAATATTGGGTTCTTACATCCATACCAACATAAATTAACATGAAACTATATTTCCCTTCCAAGGGTATTAAAACATCGTTTGATAATAACTCCACCAACTAAACATGTACATTTGAATCTCTCCTTGTATGCCTCATCCTGTATGCATCCATGATGCCATATCACCCGTAATAGAGGAAATGATCTACCTCGTAAAATATTAAGGCTCCAATCCAAAATATAGATAAAATGTTCATCAAATGATGAATCTACCTCTAACTCAAACTAATTAGGCTGAATGATATGATATGGGTCGAGATAGTTCTAACTAACTTTAAAAACATTGATGATGTCGGGCATAGCCTATTAAATTGAGGTAACTACAACCGATAGGGTACCATCCCAAATCACTTCACAACCTCAAAAAGGTCCAACGAAATGAGGTGAAGTATTTCCTTTTGTTCAAAACCATTGATCCCACAGTCTAGATGGAACTCTCAATAATAACCAATCCTCGATCTCTTACTCTAGTGGCCGATAGAGACAGTTAGAGTATGACTTCCATATAGATTTAGCTATAGACATTCACTTCCTAATAATATGATCCTTCTTTGATGTCTCTGAAACAAGATGTGTTCCATGTATGTATTCCTACCCTACCTCAAGCCATCATAAAGGTGAATGGTAGGAAATACCATATAATTTCTCATATGGAGCCAGATTTATTTCCTCATGAAATATGTTATTTCAAGAGAACTAAAAAAGAGGTATATGTTTCTCCCACGACCATTTAAAATAAACGATGCATTCATCGAGGATTTCCCCCATAACATGCATCATTTGTTCTGATTGGATTTTGGTTAGAGGGTGTTGGGATATACACATAATCACCAGCATAATCATAGCCTTTTATAGCCCATTATAATACATTGATGAGATACAACCATACCTATAAGAAATGGTAGAATATGGGAACTCATGTAGGTGTATATTCTCATGGATATACGGTCTCCCAAGATCATCCTCCAAGATATTTTCTCTGTTAGGTAAGAGGGGAGAAACCCTCATGATCCAACCAATGATCACCCATATCACTTCCATGATGGGATCTCAGTAATATAGCCCCAAAATCCATCATAAAATCATCCCATTTCCACGATGGGAAGGGAACAAACAATATAAGCCCTATAGGTTGCTATGTTTTCACCTTCAACTTCTTAAAAGTGGAACATCGAGGAAAAAAATTGTTATCTCCATTTTCATTTAATTCCACATATATTAGAAATTTAGATCATGATTAATATTTGTAATACTAGGATGTACTACCCAAATAAGAGCATGATACTCTCATTTAAATCCTCCCAGATGTCTATAAGAACCCATAATCATCCATGGATGTGTAAGAACTCATCTTTTTCCATGACCCAAACAAGGTGTGTGGCATCGCCTAATGTACCCTCCCTTAGGTCCAAGCCCATAAGATTTAATAATTAACTCATCTGCACTCTCTTCAAAAATGAAGATTTCACTGAGACTGATGAAAGTACAAACTATCCATGATGGTTCTAAAACATTAAGTTCATATCTAAAAAAAGTCTAATAAGCTTCTACTAATCGATGGCCTCTCAAAATTCATGTGATTGTGTACTTAATATCATATAATATTTGATTGATTTTACATTTCTTGTTATTTAGGGAAGATCAACATAAAAGGATTGTAGGTATTCAACCCTCATTATATATCTCTGGTTCAATTCACACTACATAAAAGTACACCAAATTCATTTTTGGTTCATAAACCCCACAAAACACTATCAAATTAAATAATTTCCGTAGAATTATAAGTCTATAACTACATCTTACTTCTTGATATCATGTATCATATAATTCCATTAATGTGTTCTCAATTGATGAGACATATACATCTTGACTAAATCACCATCCACCTAAACTCCTCCAAGCTCGGTACCTGAGGTATCACAAAATATTAAGTATCTTATTTCTGGAACAAGAAAAATCACTATTAACCATGAAGTGAAACCTATTTAAGACTATTCATGGCATGAAATGTCTTGTATGAAGTGTCATTAATATAAAACCTAACCCTAGAAACTATATATATAATATTCTCTTGGTTTAACCCAAGGTAATAGCAACATTAACATTTTCTAGGCCGGTAAGAACATTTTCCCTTTAAAATAACATGACCTTGGAAGTGTAACTTATTAATAAAAATGTGGAATTTATTGTGCTTAGAATATAGCTTGTTCTCTCATAATGCATTCATAATAATCTCGATATTTTTTTCATGATCATGTCAAGTATGAGAATACACTAATATATTTCCACAAAGAATACCACAAATGATTCCATTATCCTTTGGAAAATATGTTAAATAAAATACATGAAAATATTCAGTGGGTTTTTCAAGATGAATGGAAAACCAGATCCTCAGAGAGACCATACATGATATATAACATTGTGTGAGCTATGGATGAAGGTATCATACATACCGAGTGATAGATTGGCCTAAAATTTTTCTTCAAGAAAACTATCTCTCCTTAGATTTGGTCAAAGAGGTCATTGATACTAGGTAATGGATACTTGTTCTATAATTTAAGATGATTAAACTAGCAATAATCTATGCAATGTATAAGGGTAAAATATGCCTTATTGGAGAAAAGAATAGGTTGAACACATGGTGATGTGATCATTTATATAAAACACTTAGCTTCCAAATCCAATTTCTACCACTTGTCTCTGGAAGCTCAGTAGTATACATACCATGGAGAATAACGGAAACTAGTAATCCTCCTTGAACTAGCTCGATAGTAAATTCCACCTGTCTTTTAGGAGGTAGTCTGGAGAATTCTTTATTGGATACATCCTTGAAATAGTATACAATATAACAGAAATTAGCATGATGTATTCTAAGATCTTCCATATATTGGATAGAAATCATGTCTATCACTCCACCCATCCCATGATGCTCTAGTCAAGATCTACTACTTGGGACATCCCATTCAGCCTTGTGGAGGTAACTACCACCTCTAGTGATTTAAATAATACTCTATGGTGATTTTAGTCCACGTAATCATAATAGGGGATCAACCTGTACAGCCAAATAAAGGAATTAAATCCCATAATCTCTAGGGAAAATTATTCTCAAAAGAAAATATATGTCCCTACCTTAATGGAAATTCCTTAAACTAGAATACACTCTCTGATTGAATCCCCAATGGAATATCAAGAGTCATCACACCAAAAAAGTACTAAATATCAGCCCTGAGTAATTTCATAATACCCATATATATAATATAAAGTGAGGAACCCATATTGAATAGGAAATAAATGACAGTAATGGCTACATGAAATATACCTTATACTATAGAATTATCAACACCCTACTCCTCGGGTTTTGGATGCACTGAATAAACATGGCATAATCCATGGTCCAATAATGTAACCTAAATACCCTGAGTGGGTAAGATCTATTGGTGCTATGTATAAAAATCCTTAATACGTCATCAATGACATCCTCCTATAAATTCAAGGATAGTGGTAGAACATTGTTATACCTGATATAGAAATGATTATCTTACTCTTGAATGTGATGCTGGGATGGATCGTCTCCCACTAGGCAGAGAAGTTAAGGTCTAATAAAAATAATGAACATTCCCCAACATACCTCATCCTCTTTACTCGACGGGGTCACTGGGACTCCAAGGACTCTTTGGACCTGGATTCCCACACTGGAGAAAAATTACATAACCATCAATGTGTTTCATCTAGTCGAAGCTACTTCTGCATGCGGTCTCTAAGCGATGTATTCAACCGCTAGTCGAACCACTTCCCAGTCTTGGTTCTGAACTACCATAAAACACAAAATCATCTTACCTCATTTTTTACTCGGTGATGAAATCCTTAATTACTATTTTTTAAACATTGGTTATTCATAATACATTTACATAAGATCAGATGGTGTATATCATCCCATCCTCAAAACATCTACGTGTCTCCCGTGAATCATTGAAAATAGTTGTCGCAAAGTACTAGAGCTCTATGAACTGAGATGAATATTACTTCATAGACATAGTATCCTAATGTAGATTTATAAAAATTCGAGACTGGTCCACAATTGTAATCTAAGGAATGAAATAGACATAGAAAAACATAAAAAAAAAATCCGTCCAAGCCATACCAGGATGATATTTTATCTAGGTGATAAAATACAACAATCTCTTGGAAGAATCAAGAAGCATATACATAGTGAGATTAACTATTCTATAAGGAGATGTCTTAAGGTACTCAAACATAGACTCCAGGAACTCTATAATTGACCTTGTATCATGAGGGCCTCGATTCAGTGGAAACATGGGTGGACGTAGTTGCAGGAACCCTCGTATCAACTCTTCCATATAAGGGGAATGTCATGGAGCTCCATGAATAGTCTTCATAAGTCGATGAAAACCCTCATGAAACTACTAATCCAAACCCATATCGTTTATAAATGTTGGTTTCATAGGATTCTCTACTGGAAGAATCACTACTAGAATTTTTGGATTTCGAGGTGGGGGGCTTATAAAGGCCGCCAGTTAGCGGCAACTAATACTATCAACACCGGCCTCTAAATGGTGGCCACTTCACTTTAATACCAAAAAAAACCTAATTATCCCCTCCCGGACCACACGCCCTACCCCTCCCGGACCCCACGACCGCGACCCCGGCGACCCAGACCTCTCGACTCGGCGACCATGATCCTTGGCGATCCCAACCCCTGACGACCACTCCCAGACCCCCGGAGACCCCTCTCTGACCCCCGGCAACCCCGACCCCTGCCCCCTGGTGACCACGACCCATGACCTTCGGCGACCCCGGCGACCCCCACACCATTGCCTCTGTGTTGCGCCACCCGGAAACCCCCACCACCTTGCCTCTACGCTAAACCCCCCGTCACCCTAACACCCCCGCGACCCGGCAACCGCCACCCCCTCCCTCAGCGCTGCACCTTTGGAAATTCCCACCACCGTCATTCCCTACTGGCCCCGTTTCATCCCACCAGCAAGTCCTCCTACCTCTGTTGGACCCTCCCAGTCCATTGTGCCCCGCCGTGTAGAACCATCCCACGCTTCTTTCAACAGTTTTTCTCCTGTCGAGTCTGGCCGTCGAACCCGTATTTTCAAGTCACTACGCTGTCATGGATCTACAACTGAGTCACTCCCCGTTACACATGGTTGAGTCCTCTGCAGGTAATGTTTTTTACCCTTCAAATTTGGTTTTTAAATAATAATGTTATGTTTTATTTTATAATTTCAATTAGATATTTCACTTTTGATTTATATTTCATACAGATATGGATATGAGGTGGATTGATATGCAAGATAGATTTTCAACTGAATATTATGAGGTGATTATGTGACTTATAGATTTCACCAACATATTTCCAAGAGATATGATTAGTTTTCCTTGCAGAAAATGTGAAAATAGATATCTCCTCAAATGAGATTGTGTTAGAGAAAATTTATTTTTGAATGGTTTTTTAAATATCTATAAGACATGTACACATCATGGAGAATAATCTGTTTCATGTCATCGCACAGAAAATATTCATACAAATGTTGATTTGAGAATAGTAGATCTGATTAACATAATGCTCAATGATATGATGTTTCAGTTTCAACCTGATGACAGTAATGTCGTAAATGACAATGTTGGATGGAGTAATCCTCATTCTTATGCATATGGAGAAGCATTGAAATTCTTTGAAATTCTTGATTATGTGTTTACTGAATTATATCCGAGATGAACTAAATTTACTAAACTTTCATTCAGCGTTGAATTGATACACCTGAAGGCCTTGAACAAGTGGTCTAAAACCTCATTCGAAATGTTTTTGGTATTATTGAAGAAGGTACTCCCTGCTAAAATGAAGATTCTGGAGTCATTCTATCAAGCTCACAAGTTGACTGATGATCTTTGTTTTACATATGATATAATTGATGCGTGTCACAATAATTGTTTGTTGTTCAGAAAAGAGAATTCAGAATTAAATATTGGTACTGTTTTCTATACATCTAGGTGGAAGACCAATGAGATTAATTAAGGTAGTCAGATTCTTCCGGGGAGAGTCTTGAATCAAGGGAAAGAAGTTGTCGTTAAACAGATGCGTTATTTACCACTAAAACCGAGACTGAAAAGATTCTTCTTGTCCAATAATATTTCTAAATTTATGACTTGGAATTCATAGAGAAATAAAAAGGTTGATAAATTAACTCACCTGACAGATTCATTGGCATGGAAAGAGTTTGATCAAAGACACCCATACTTTTCCTGAGATGATCGTAATATTCGATTGAGTTTGGCAGTAGATGGTTTTAACCCATTTAGTTATATGGTTGGTGAGACACATAGTACATGGCCGGTGGTGTTGGTTCCCTAAAACATTCCCCCATGGGTATGTATGAAGCAAACTTTTTTGTTACTGTCAATTCAAATTGATGGACCGAGAGGACCTGGTGATAAAATCGATGTTTATATGCAACCTTTGATTGATGAGCTACAAGAATTTTAGGCCGATGGTGTAATGACTTTTGACTCGGTAGATAATGAAATTTTTAGACTTCAGGGCACTTTGTTATGGATAATTAATGATTTCCCAGCATATGCTAACTTATCAGGTTGGAGTAAAAAAGGAGAATTTTCTTCCCCTTGTTGTAATAAGTGTAAGAAATCTATACGGCTTAAGCACTGTAGAATGTGGGCATATCTTGGTCACAAACACTTTCTTCCTCCATTTCATAGGTTCAAAAAAGACATTGTATCGTTTGATGGGAATAGAGAGTACGACTCATCACCACAAATACTGTCTGGGGTTGAAATTTGTGCACAACTTGATCCAGATGACATCCGTACGATGTATGAATTTCAAGATTTAATAGTTCCTACGTTTCCATCTATTCCTGCTGAAAATACATAGTGAAGTCATAATTGGAAGAAATAGAGTATTTTTTGAATTGCCTTATTGGATATTTAATATTTTAAGACATAATTTGGATGTGATGCACATTGAAAAAAAAATGTATGTGATAATATTATGTGCACCATTTTATGCGTCAAAGGGAAATCAAAGGACAGTGCTAAAGCTCAACGTGATTTTCAAGAAATGGGATTAAGAAAACCTTTACCTTTACAACTGGGTGAAGGTAATGAGGCATACATGCCTGATGCATAGTACACAAAGAGTAAAAAAGAGAAACAATCATTTATATCAATTTTTAAGACCGTTAAGGTGCCAGATGGTTATTAATCTAATATTTTGAAGAGTGTGAATCTGAAAAGCATGATATTATAGGGTTTGAAAAGTCTCGATAATCATATTCTGATTCAATAGTTAATTACATTAACAATTCTTGATTTATTACCTTCCCAGGTTGTTGAGCTGTTGATTAGAGTTTCTAATTTTTTCAGACAACTCCGTTCTAGGAATCTTCGCATGAGTGATTTGAAAAAGCTACAGGATAATATTGTACTTGCACTATGTCACGTAGAAAAAATCTTTCCACCGTCATTTTTTGATGTCATGGTTCACATGACCATGAATTTTACTGGTGAATTCATTACTGGCGGTCCATTGCAATTTAGGTGGATGTATCCAATAGAGCGATACTTAAATAGATTGAAACGGTATGTGCACAAAAAGATCATCCAGATGCCTCAATTTCTAAGGTATATTTAGTGGATGAGTGTACTAATTTATGTAATTCATGTATTGACGAGGTTTAAAAAAATATAGATAAATCGTCTCAGAATGACGAGGGTCCAATTAGAGAAGTAATAACATTTGATATGTGGAACAACATGTGGGTTCAATCTCATCGATATGTGTTGTTCAACACTACATTAGTTATGCCATTGATACAGTAAGTTTCATAGTTGATGGGTATTTTGTTTCTATATTTATTGTATTTCTTACCTTATATTGTGTTGTAATTTAGGATGCATATTGCTGAGTTGAAATGTGAAAGGCCCCATGCAACTGACTATCAATTCCAAAAACATCATTTCAACACATTTCATGGGTGGTTCAAGGCTCATGAATGTATAATTGATATAATATTTTTATCGTGCAACTTAAATGTATTTTCACAATCCTTTATCCATTAAACTATATATGTGAAATTTAAAGATTCAAATGTTATGTGATTTAACCCAGCATGTGAGCGAAGAACTCAACCAACTTGCAGATGGTCCATTTAATACAGCTCATTGCTACAAGTCTTTGGATGCTAACAGATTCCGATTATGTATTAGAAATGTTGACATGATCCAAGCCACATAAAATATTGGTTTTGGTTGTTCTTTTGTTCGTGCGGGTTATTATTATGGAATTTTGAGAGATATTATTGAGGTTATTTATGGTCGTGGCTTAAAACACATATTTTTAAGGTGTGATTGGGTAAATCCATTTCATGGAATGAAAGTTGATAACGTCCAATTTACATTAGTAAACTTTAACAATTTGCGATATAAAGATGACCGAGTTAGCAATGAGCCCTTCATATTGACATCACAGGCAGAACAAGATTACTTTGTCGGCATTGATTCTAATTGGAATGTTGTGGTGAAAATGTCTAGAAGAGGGGTTTTTCTGATTGAACAAGAGGAACATGAAGTTGTCTCATTTCCTAATCAAACACTTGACCAAACAACATTAGTTGTACGAGATGAAGATATACAATAGGCCCAAGAGATAGTTGAAGAAGATACGATAGACTTTCATGATTAGTAAAAATTTTAATTATATCACCAGTAATTATTTGAAAAAATATTTATGAGTTATATATGTATAAAAATTGCTTGATTTAACTATAATTTCTTTTAATGTAGGTATGTCACAGGGTGGTCATAGTGGTTCACCTGATGTTGTCGGTATGCATATTTTCATTTTTCAAAATTATTTGATTGTAATTTTCTGTGTATATTTACCTAACTATTTCTAATCTTTAATTTATATTTTATTTGAATTATGAATTTATATTTATCAAGATCTAGTGTGTCTTCCAACAAACGCAGGGGTCCTGGTAGAGGGGTTCGATCCTGGAACTCTGGAGCCCAATTGGATGTGTTATTTGATGACACATTTCATCCAGTTGGAGATGGTTCTTCTGTATTGACTTGTCAGTTTGGCCATATGATATGATACTCACACAAATTATCTCTGACAACTCATGAATGGAGTTATTTCCCCAAGGATACGATTGACAAATTTTGGAGGGAGGTTTAGGTAAATTAAAAGTTTAATTTTTCATGATATTGTATCTGTTATTGTCCCATCTACTGACAATTTTTTTAACAGGATAATTTGAAATCCTGTCCAGATGAGTTTCGGGTTGTATGTATGTCCAAATTCCGAAAATTATGGAAGTATTACAAGTCAAGGGTGATGAGAGATCACTGGACACCATTTGTGGTTGTGCGGGACATTCTACAACGAGTCCCTCCGGGCATTCTTCCTGCACAGTGGCAGGATTTGGTTACGTTTTGGTCAAGTGAGGCAACGATGGTATGATTTATTACTTTCAATATATAAATGACTAAATTTTCAAAAGTCTATTAAGTAAATACGTTGAATGTAGATCGAGTCTGCTCGTCATTCACATAATCGAGTGATGCAGGGCACGCCTTCCAGACATGGCACTCAACATGTGTCACAGCTCAGACATGATATAAGTTTAGAATTCACTATTTCATTCAAATCTAAAAAATATTTTAGTATAACCCAGTGATTCTCTTTATCATAGTTACACCAATGCGGTGAGCCAATCGATCAGATGTTCATTTGGTGAGGACTCATAGGGCGGTTGATCCCGATGTTTCCGTTGTTATAGTAAGAAAATTGTTTACGAATAAATGAATTTTTATTTTATATAAATTATTCATATTTTTTCATTGATTTATTATATGATACAGGCTCAGCTCGATGCTCAGTTAGCAGAGTTTCTAGAGGATAAATTTCATACTACTATGCGTAGAGATGAAATATTTCACCGTGTCGTGGGGCATGATGGTCATGGTTATTCTTTTACTTATGGAAGTGGTGTCCCATGACGTGAAATTGTTTGAGAAGATGTGATGGGTGCATGCAGAGAGTCAGGGATGCACACACAGGGTGAGATAGATGCTTCCATGCAAGATATTCAGTGCAATTTTGATGCACTATTTCAGCAGTTATGTGTAGAGTATGAGGAGAGGTTGTCACATATGTTATCACGTATTGATGAAATGAAGACGCTACAAGTGGTGCCATAGGAAAACAATAAAAAAACGTACTCAGATTGAATTTTATTGATATGTTTAAGATACATAATATTGATATATATTCTAGGCTCTGAATACAGCTGGTGGATATCACAGTGATAGTGGTGAACCATATGAGAATGAACCCCATGCATGAGGTAATTTCATTTGTGTTGATGAATTCTCTAGAAAATTTTATATCATTGCTGAATATAATCTTACTTTTTTACCTAGATTAGTTTGTCTTAGTATTTGTGGGTGACATCTTCATGCACTCCAAGACTGATGATTATCATACCCAATATCTTTACATCATACATATTTCACTTATAATGCATCTACTATACGCCAAGCTATATATATGTCATTTTTGTATTGATTAGGTATAGTTATTGGGTAAAATAATTTCCGAGGAAGGTGTGTCAGTGGATGGAGAGAAACATCAGGCAGTTGTTTCTCGGGTGAAGCTCATGAACTCATTCGATATCTCTATATTTCTAGGTTGAGTGAATTGTGACGTTTATGCATAGACGGCACGTCAATCGGACATGCAGTCTGCACGGTACGGGTCAATATGTGTTTTTTTAAGTGTTGGGCGTGCTTAATAAACATGTGTGGGGGTCCAAATGGGCCTAAATAAGTCATAATGGCCTGAAATCAGATGACAATAATGGGTTAGTGAATTGTGATGTGGTCGAGTAGACAGCACGTCAATCGGACGTGCCATGTGCCCGCAGTGAATGAGAATGCAATTCTGGTGTCATAAACGGCCAAAACGGGCATTTAACGGTCAAATTCATAGAGGATGACATCATATTGACCTGAAATCACAGGTAAAAAATATAATTATTATTCGGGATGTGTACGCATAGACGGAACATCAATCAGACATGCCTTTTGCATGGTACAACTCAATATGCGTTTTTTAAGTGTTTGGCGGGCTTCATAAATGCGCGTGGGGGGGGGGTCCAAACAGGGCGAACAAAGTCGGAAGGGAATGAAGTCAGATGACAACAATAGGTTATTGAATTTTTATGTGCTCGAGTAGATGACACGTCATTCGGACATGTCGTGCGCCCGTGGTGACCGAGAATGCAGTTCTGGTGTCACAAACGGCCAAAACCGGCGTTTAACTGTCAAATTCAAATTGAAAAACATATGATTGACCTAAAATCACAAGGAAACAGTATAATTATTATTCTTGATGTTTATTCATAGATGAAACGTCAATCGGACGTGCTGTTTGCACGGTACAACTCAATATGTGTTTTTAAGTGCTGGGTGCGCTTCCTAAACGCCTGTGGGCGGGGGGTCCAAATGGGATGAATAAAGTCAAGAATGGCCTGAAATCAGATGAAAGAAATGGGTTAGTGAATTTTGATGTGGTCGAGAAGATGACACATCAATAAGACATGTGGTGTTCCCATGGTGACCGAGAACACAGTTCTGGTGTCATTAACGGCCAAAATGGGCGTTTAACGGTTAAATTCAAAGCAGATGACATCAGATTGACCTAAAATCATATAGAAACAATATAATTTTTATTATTGAAGTGTACGTCCGGACGACATGTCAATCGGATGTTCAGTTTTCACGGTACAGCTCAATATGCGTTTTTTAAGGGTTGGGCACGCTTCATAAACACGCGGGGGGGGGGGGGATCTAAACAGTCCGAACAAAGTCAGAATGGCCTGAAATCAGACGAAAAGAATGGGTTTGTGAATTTTGATGTGGTTGAGTAGATGAAACGTAAATCGAATGTTCCATGTTCCCACGGTGACCGAGAATGTAGTTCTGGTGTCATAAACGGAAAAACGGGCGTTTAACGGTCAAATTCATAGTGGATGACATCGGATTGACCTGAAATCACAAGGAAAAAATCTAATTATTATTCGTGACGTGTATTCATAGAAGGCATGTCAATAGGACATGTGGTTTGTACGGTACGGCTCAATATGCATTTTTTAAATGTTGGGCGCGCTTCATAAACGCGCTTGGGGGGTCCAAATGGGCCGAACGAAGTCAGAATGGCCTGAAATCAGATGACAGAAACGAGATAGTGAATTTTGAGGTGGTTGAGTAGACGACATGTCAATCGGATGTGTTATATGCCTGTGGTGACCGAGAACGCAGATCTGGTGTTATAAACGGCCAAAACGGGCGTTTAACGGTCAAATTCATAGCTGACGACATCATATTGACCTGCAATCACATGGAAATAATCAAATTATTATTCGTAACGTGTACAGATATACGGAACATCAATGGGATGTGCAGTTGGCATGGTATGGCTCAATATTCGTTTTTTAAGTGTTGGGTGCGCTTCATAAACGCGCGTGGGGGGTCCAAACGGGCCGAAAAATTTTGGAATTGCCTGGAATCATACTATAGCAATGGGTTAGTGAATTTTGATGTGGTTGAGCATACAACACATCAATCAGATGTGTCGTGATACCGCGGTGACCGAGAACGGAGTTCTGGTGTCATAAACGGCCAAAATGGGTGTTTAATGGTCACATTCACAGCGGACGACATCAGATTGACCTGCAATTACAGGGCAACAATATAACTATTATTCGTGGCATCTACATGGAGGAGAAACGTCAATCGGACGTGCCGTTTGCGCGGTACGTCTCAATATACGTTTTTTAAGTGTTGGGCATGCTTCATAAACGCGTGTCGGGTTGTCCAAATGTGCCGAATAAAGTCGGAATGGCCTGAAATTAGATTACAAAAACGGGTTAGTAAATTTTGATGTGGTCGAGTAGACAACACATCAATCGGACCTACCGTGTCCCTGAGGTGATAGAGAACGCAGTTCTGGTGTCAAAAATGGCCAAAATGAGCATTTAACGGTCAAATTCATAGCGGACAACATCGTATTGGACTGAAATCACATGGAAACAATATAATTATTATTCATGATGTGTACGCGGAGACAGCATGTCAATCAGTAGTGCGGTTTGTGCGGTACAGCTCAATATGCATTTTTTAAGTGTTAGGCGCTTTTCAGAAACGCGCGTGGGGGGTCCAAATGGGCTGAAAGATGTCAGAATGGTCTAAAATAAGACGACAACAACGATTTAGTGAATTCTGATGTGGTTGAGAAGACAACACGTCAATCAGACGTGCTGTGTGCTCGCGGTGACCAAGAATGCAGTTCTGGTGTCATAAACGGCCAAAACGGGCGTTTAATGGTCAAATTCATAGAGGACGACATCGGATTGACCTGACATCATAGGTAAAAAATATAATAATTATTCTTGACGTGTACGCATAGACGACACATCAATAGGAAGTGTGGTTTGTGCAGTAAAGCTCAATATGCATTCTTAAGGGTTGGGTGCGCTTCATAAACGTGTGGGGGGGGGGGTCCAAATGGGCCGAACAAAGTAGGAATGACCTGAAATGAGACGACAGAAACAGGTTAGTGAAATTTGATGTGGTCGAGTAGACGGTACGTCAATCAAAGATGTTGTGTGCCCGCGGTGACCGAGAACGTAGTTCTCGTGTCACAAACGGGCAAAATGGGCGTTTAACTGTCAAATTCATAGAGGACGACAATAGATTGACCTGAAATCACAGGGCAACAATATAATTATACTTATTGATGTGTACACATAGACGAAATGTCAATCGGACATGTGGTTTGTGCGGTCAGGATCAATATTCTTTTTTTAAGTGTTGGGCGCGCTTCAAAAACGCGCGTGGGGATGTCCTAATGGGACAAACGATGTCGAAATGGCCTAAAATAAGATTAAATCTACCGTTTAGTGAATTGTGATGTGGTCGAATAGACGACACATCAATCAGACTTGTCGTGTGCCCTCAGTGACTGAGAACTTAGTTCTGGATCCATAAACGGTGAAAATGGGCGTTTAACTGTCAAATTCATAGTGGATGACATCATATTAACCTGAAATCACAGGGAAACAATATAATTATTATTCGTGACATGTACGCGCATACATCTCATCAATTGGACGTGCGGCTTGTGCGATACGGCTCAATATGTGTTTTTTATGTGTTGGGTGCGCTTCATAAACGCGCATGGGGGGTTCAAATGGGCCTAACGAAGTCAGAATGGCCTGACATCCGATGACAGAAATGGGTTAGTGAATTTCGATGTGGTCAAGAAGACGACATGTCAATAGGATGTTCCATGTGCCTGTGGTGACCGAGAATGTAGTTCTGGGGTCATAAACGGACAAAACGGGTGTTTAACGGCCAAATTCATAGCGGACAACATCAGACTGACCTAAAATTACAGGTCAACAATATAATTATTATTCTTGATTTTTATGGATAGACGACACATCAATCGGACATTCCATTTGCACGATATGGCTCAATATGCATTTTTATGTGTTGGGCGCGCTTTATAAATGCGCGTGGGGGGGTCCAAATAGGCCGAACGAAGAAGGAATGGCTTGAAATCAAATGACAACAATGGGTCAGTGAATTGTGATGTGGTCGATTAGAAGACACATCAATCAGACATGCCGTGTGCCCGCGGTGACCGAGAACGCAGTTGTGGTGTCAGAATCGGCCAAAATGGGTGTTTAACGGTCAAATTCATAGTTGACGACATCAGATTGACCTGAAATCTTAGGGAAACAATATAATTATTATTCGTGACATGTACGTGTAGAAGGAATGTCAATCGGACGTTCGGTTTGCACGGTACAGTTCAATATGCGTTTTTTAAGTGTTGGGTGCACTTCATAAACGTGAGTGGGTGGTCCAAATGGGCCGAATGAAGCCTAAATGGCCTGAAATCAGATTATAGAAATGTGTTAGTGAATTGTGATGTGGTCAAGCAGACTACATGTCAATCAGAAGTGACGTGTGCCCATGGTGACTGAGAACACAGTTCTGGTGTCATAAATGTCCAAAACGGGCGTTTAACGATCAAATTCATATCAGACGACATCGGATTGACCTGAAATCACAGGAAAACAATCCAAATATTATTCGTGACGTGCATGTGTAGATGGAACATCAATCAGACATGCCGTTTGCGCGGTACGGCTCAATATGCGTTATTTAAGTGTTGGGTTCACTTCATTAATGCATGGGGGGGGGTCCAAACAGGCCGAACAAAATCAGAATGTCCTGAAATCAGACGAAATCAATGGGTTAGTGAATTATGATGTTTTTGAGAGGACGACACGTCAATCGGACGTATTGTGTGCCCGCTGTGACCGAGAACATAGTTCAGGTGTCATAAACAGCCAAAACAGGCATTTAATGGTCAAATTAATAGCGGACGACATTGGATTGACCTGAAATCACAGGTCAACAATATAATTATTATTTGTGATGTGTATGCACAGACGGTACATCAAACGGACGTGTCGTTTGCACGGAACGGCTCAATATGCGTTTTTAAGTGTTGGGAATGCTTCGTAAACGTGCGTGGGGGGGGGGGGCGGTCCAAACGGGCTGAACGAAGTCGAAATGGCTTGAAATAAGACTACAATAATGGGTTAGTGAATTTTGATTTGGTCAAGAAGACGGCACGGCAATCGGACTTGTTGTGTGCCTGCGGTGACCGAGAACGCAGTTCTGGTGTAATAAACCGCCAAAACGGGTGTTTAATAGTGAGATTCAAAGCAGACAACATCGTATTGACCTGAAATCACAAGGAAACAATCTAATTATTATTCGTGACGTGTACGCGCAAACGATACATCAATCGGACATGTCGTGTGCCCGAGCTAACTAAGAACGCAGTTATGGTGTCAAAAACGGCCTAAATAGGTGTTTGATGGCCAAATTCATAGCGGACGACATTGGAATGACCTGAAACCAAAGGGTAACAATCCAATTATTATTCTTGATATCTACGCGCAGAAGACACATCAATCAGAAGTGTGGTGTGCGCGGTACGGCTCAATAAGTGTTTTTAGGTGTTGGGTGCGCTTAATAAACACGCGTGGGGGGTCCAAACGGGCCGAACGAAGTCGGAATGGCCTTAAATTGGATGAAAACAACGGGTTCATGAATTTTGATGTGTTTTAGCAGATGAAACGTCAATCAAATGTGTCGTGTTCCCGCGGTGACCGAGAACGCAGTTCTGGTGTCATAAACGGCCAAAACTGGCATTTAACAGTCAAACTCACAGCGGATGACATCAGATTGACCTGAAATCACTGATCAACAATATAATTATTATTCGTGATGTGTATGCGTAGACGGAATATCAATCAAACTTGTGTTTTGTGTAGCACGGCTCAATATAAGTTTTTTAAGGGTTGGGCACGCTTCATAAACGCACATGGGGGGGGGGGGGGGGTAAAATGGGACGAACAAAGTCGGAATGGCCTGAAATCATAATACAGTAATGGGTTAGAAAATTGTGATGTGTTCGAGTAGACGACACGTCAGTCAGATGTATCGTGTTCCCACAATGACCGAGAACGCAGTTTTGGTGTCATAAACGGCCAAAACAGGCGTTTAATGGTCAAATTCATAGCGGACAACATCAGATTGAACACAAATAACATGCCAAAAATCTAATTATTGTTAGAGATGTGTACACGTAGACGGAACCTCAATCGGATTTTCCGTGTGCCCGCGGTAACCGAGAACGCAGTTCTCGTGTCATAAACGGCCAAAACAGGCGTTTAACCGTCAATTTCATATCGGACGACATCATATTGACCTGAAATCATAGGGTAACAATATAATTATTATTCATGACATGTACACACATACGACACGTAAATTGGTCATTCTGTTTGCACGGTACGACTCAATATACGTTTTTAAGTGTTGGACGCACTTCATAAACACGCATAGAGGGTCCAAACGGGACGAACGAAGTCGAAATGTCTTAAATCAGGAAAGATAAATGGGTGAGTGAATTTAGATGTGGTTGAGTATAGGACATGTAAATTGGACGTTATGTGTTCCCGTGGTGATCGAGAACACAGTTTTGGTGTCATAAATGGCCAAAATGGGCGTTTAACTGTCAAATTCATAGCGGACAACATCATATTGATTTGAAATCACTGGGAAACAATCTAATTACAAAAATAGAATTAATTATTTTAAAATTTTAAAACGGTATTCAAAATTATGAATATATTTTGAAAATAAAATACTTTAGATCCGTTACAGTAAGTGTTAATTGAAATATGTTAATTTGTGTCAATTATTTTTTTTCTAGGTTTTATTCGGTTCTAATTTTGTTATTAAATTTTGTTCTGTAGTTATATGTGATGATGGATGTGGAGCTTGGAAGATGACTGATGAGATTTTTTGGGTATATTTTATCATGTAATTGAATTTTTTTTTAAAAAAAAATTAAAAACCTAGAGTGGCCACCAAATGACGGCCATTATTGGGACAGCATATAGCAGCAGCCATTTGGCGGCCACTATAGGTGTTTCCATCACCACCTATAGCGGGCACCGATTGGCAGTCGCTAGATCCTATTCCGGCTTGCCTACAACATCTTCCAAATGGTGTTCGCTGAAAGAAATAGTGACCGACCAAAAGCGGCAGCCGATTGGCATATGCTTGGCAGCCGCTATAGACCTTTGGCAATGGATTTTGGCGTCCGCTAAAGGTCATGATTGTACTATTCAATCCCTACTGGTCTAGGGACCACAACCTTGGGAGCATAGTTTTCACCACCATCCAAGCACACAACTCGGCAATGTTGTGGTGGAATTTCTCTCAAACATTCAAGCACAAACTTCAGATAGAATTTTATAATGGGATAATCCACTAAAATAAGAATATAATATCTAAAAATAATTTCTAAATAAAAATCAAACCCCATTACCTAATAATAAATTCAGGTCTAGTCGATATATAGATCATAATAAATATAGGAGACAATGCCTACAACCCACAATGAAGGTTATTTTAGGGTCATGTTCTCTATTATATGTTATGATTCCTAGGTTAAAATGTTTCAATTTCATGTTATAGAAGAAAAACCATTTTACTTTTAATTGGAATCACCATTTAATAGTGACCACTTCATTTCGGAATTTAAATTCAATTTCATTTTTATTTATTTATCTAGAGAGTTTTTAGTGGTTAAATTCAGTAGATCACCGCTTCTAGTTTATAATGTACCATAAAATTTTGAAATTTTAATTTTTATCCATTTAATCTGAATTATAAACACATTCTAGACCATGAAACCAATTTTACATGACTCAAAATTCTGTAATTTACTATTAATGGTGTAATCATCAATCTATTCTAGAAACCACTATTACATTGATGCATGCACATTATGTAACCAATTATGTTTTTCCTTCCCATGAAATAAACATTAAAATAATTCTATTTACATATAACAGTCAAGTAACTCATTATAATATCATGAAACATGTGAAATGATATTCACCTATGTGGAATTGAATAATGCATTACACTTGAATCTCCATTTTATTGTAATGATGCATGGGTCTACACTCCCTTTCAAAATTGATCCAAGGGTAATATAGAATCCACAATCATATTAATAACAAAAAAAACAATTATTATGAGTCATGCAATAATGGAATTAAATCAACATTAATAATAAGAATCCCAAAACAGTAATTCCCAAACATGAGTAATTTGGATTATCTATGCACATGGTTTAGCTCTGACCATGAATAAGATAATTACAAAATTATATTTATCATATTATTCCATATACACACCCAAATGAGTATGGAAAATAAAATAAAACTTTTATACTAATTTTTATTGTCTTGACCTAAAATCCTCTGAGTGATATCACATGTAGGTTTGTCATATGGCCATAAGCATGCATCACTAAATGCCAATGGCCTTAGATGACCAGTGAGGGTACAAGGTGTTATAGTGGGGAGGATAAAACCTAATCACTAGGGTAGCAATTTTTTGAAAAGTCACCCTCGACCAAAAGGACAAGGTATTTATTGATTAAATTAAATTATACATAATCTGAATTTGTGGAAGTTTATTATAATATCATTTATAATGAGTTTTCAAATAATCCAAAAGAACGTCTTACCATGTAAGAGCCACACCAAATACCTTATTAGGAAGACCATATGATACAATACATTCCTTACAATTGACAAGGGTGACTATGAAGTTGAGACTCATTTGATTATTCATTCATTCCACCAATTTAGGTGTAAGTCTCCCTGAAAGATGTAATTCACCATTTTTTATAACCTATAGTAGAGTGGAAGAGTAACTTTTCTTCCAATGATAACTCCAACGTTTCATTTTTACAATATAGAAAACATGAAAAATTCTATCAATCTCATCTTCAAGAGAGAAAATCGCACCAAAAGATCCATAAAAACCCTATATGTCTTCACCATGATCTATAAATATTGTATGAGAACTACAGGTCCCAAAATTACCTAAGATGAGGAATTTGTAAAAATTTTCATCTAATGATGTAGTGGGGGAATCCAAAAGACATTAATGGTATAATAGTTAAATAAATAAATAAACAAATACATGAATCATAATATCAAATATCTATGGAAGGTAAATTATCTAGATAAACTAAACTATCATCAATACTATATATCCAGTAACATATAAAACATGATTAAATGTCGAGTCTCTATAAAAAATGGAATAGATAAAAATATTATCATGATCACATATGTAAAATTATATAAAATGAAACAAAAAACCAAAACACTGTCTCCATATATAATTACAATCCTTAACTCAGTACTGTGCTACCCTGCTCCCGTGCTACACTCAAATAAATCATCAAAAAGTTGGTGCTCTCCCATATCCATACCTACATCCATATAATCATCATGTGCACCATTGGCGGTTCAAATAGGGTGCGAGATAAACTTAGTAGGCCACCACCAAGGGAATATATAAATATCTAGTTAGTGTATATAAAATGAGATGTGCAAAGATATATTAATGGTAAGCATTAATAAAAACTATAAAATGGTTGGCCCCAGTTTCTGAAGGACACCAGGATAAAACTACTTGCATTGGGACAGGCCGAGAAAACCATTGAATATACTTTACAACAGCATATATGTATAAAATTATATTCTTATATATATGTTCCATATATGTAAGGATGTTTATATCCACATATGTACATACATAGTATTATCCATGACCTGTGGGGTAACTCGATCATTGATGTCTAGTCCCTATAATCTCATAATGTATTTGGGATGACAATGCTCATGGATCATAAGTTGATATGTGCCTCTTCTGGTCGGAGACGGTGCGGTGATAACCTATAGGCTTTGGGCTTTGGGGTTCTGTGGATGAAGGGGTTCCAGGTTCTACTGGATTCAGTTTGATTTTGTTCGCACAACTTCGTCCTCATCCGCCTCAAACATGCTATGACTTAGCGTACCTTCGCTCCTCTCCAGGTCGGATCTGGAGCGACAGATTAACAGAGGATTTGGGCTACGTGGTCGGCAATCACAGATCCTCCCTTTTGGGTTTATTCCCCATGATTTCTTCCTCGGGTTTCCCCTTTTTTCTGGAGACTTTAGGGTTTCATCCACTAGTTCTTTTTCCTGGTTTCCTTCCCATGTTCCTCTTGTTTTGTTTTCCTTTAGGGTTTCATCCTTGGTTTTGTTTTCCCATATTTGGTTTTCTTCCTCAATGGAGGTTGTGTTCTACGACTGTTGTTTCTTTTATCTGGTGCTGGTCATTGGTGGCGTGAAAATGAGACTGTAATGTTGGTATGATGTTGATGAGGGCTTCGATGATGAGTCAGTGGAATCAGATGGTGTTGTTGATGGGTTTTGAAGTTCCATTGGGATTTTTGACTGGCGACGCTGGTTGCCAGTTGTCTGGATCTGGTTGCGATTTCCCCTGAGGTCGATGACTACGATGAGGATAGTGACGATGGTGTTGGATAAGAGACGGTCGCGATAGAATCGGAATGTGATGTTTGGGCCGGAGAGTCTCACTGGTGACCTTCCCTGTTGTGATGTTCATGATGCGCGATGTCATGGTTAGCGGCTTAATGGTGACATGGTTGGACACGTGGTGTCAGGTGAATGTGTCTGGTCCTGATTTTGATTTAATTTTCAAATTTAAAATTTTGAAATGTAAACAGGAAGGTTCAGTTACCACCTCTTTGGATGTTTTTTATTTTTTCTATGTTGTTTGTAAGGTTACCAGTAATCCTTAAACTGGATTTTTAAAAAATGAAAAAATGGGTTTTGAGTATAAAGTGTATAAGGGATGCCATGCCTGAATTCAGAGGTGCAAGGGAAAATATTCCAAAGTAACATAAGTGTAAGGGATACATTGACCAGGTTCCACATGTGTAAGGGATTCCAAACCCATGTATCAAACGTATACGGGACTCCAAGCCTGAGTATCTCAAGTATAAGGGACTCCATTATTGAGTATCATCGGTATATGGGATATCGTGACTATATCTCTTGAATAATGGGATTAAATTCCTGTATTTCATAATAATAATGAGTCATTAAATGATTTGGGAAGAGCCAATAGATATGTCATAGTTCATTAGAATTATTTTAAACCAATGGCATAACCATTTTTCTATAAAAACACATAACGCTGTCTAACCACTATTATTCTATTCAATTAGGTATTTTCACCATCCTTTTTTGTCATGAAAAACCATGTAAAATATTTTTTTATCACATAAGAATTTATAATAACAAGTAAAACTACATAGGAACACTTCATGTAGTGGTGATAGTAGACATGGACCTATCCCAATTATAATAAAAGTAAACTATGTCATTTCTTTCAAGGATATCCATTTAGACGCGGGTTATGAGTGTTTTATGGGAAACACATGCCTAATCTGTTGTGAGGTATCAAAAAACATAGTATAAATCAATATTAAATGATGGAAAATTACAATACCACCTACCTTATTCCTGTATAAGATGCCTAATATAGTATCTGTCTTTAGTTTTTTCAACATCAGAAAAAACATGAAAAATATAAAAATGACAAAAAAGGGAATATGAGCTCATAAAACCATCAACATGAATATGAACAATGAAATTACACTATGGTTTAGAGAGTATAAAAATTTTGATCTAACGTGATAGATGGAATTCGAATCAGAGTCCATACAGAACAATGGAATCAAAGCCTAAAATTAGGATTACAAAGGATCAAACAAGAAAATAAAGGGCCTTTATTGCATGTAGAGAAGAAAGAAAGTGAGGGTGGGGAATTAAATATAAAATGATTTCAAAATATTAGTTTCTCCCTTATTTTAATGGGCATACAATTTGGCCACATGATTGGCCAAACAATGCACCAACCATCCTCCTAGCTCTATGCGACAACACCACATGTATGGCTTGCATCTCATGGCCAGAAAAAATAGTCATATATCTTGTGCACCCACTTCCTCATCCCCTAAAGTCCATGAGACCCATTTACATGGTTTTAGAAAACATTTAAAACCCCTTACATTTAATAAGACATCCCTACATTGGTTTTTCTAACCATGTAGACTAGACTGCACAACTTCTTTTAATTTTACAGATGGGGTTGTTCATTTTCTACTAATCATGATGCCAAGTTGTATCCTCTAAAATTCAACGCTACATAAAATCCATGAATATCCCATAACCCTTTCTTAAACCATAGATTTCCTATATAATTGTAAAATAAATGATTCAAATCATGATTTAATGGTTACATTCCTCATAGAAGAAATAAGTTAGTATAGGTTTAGTGAAATTTTTTAGGAAATGATCTTCCTTGATAAAGATGTGAAAATTTGTAAAATTTAAGGATAATATTATAATAAAGATCGATTTTGGTGTATTTTCAATTGGATGATAAAAAATATATATATTTAATAGATTCATCCTTATAGTGTTCATAAGAAATGTCCCCTAAGGGGGGGAACATTATTAGAATGGAAAAAAGCTTCCATAATCATTATATCCTGAAATTATACTTATTTAGGAATATTTCTAAAGTAAATTTCCATAGAAAGGTAAAAATTTATTATTCTATCATCGTTTCATTATAAAAGAACAAACATAACTAAATTTGAAAGTGATTGAATTAATAAATGACATAATAAAATTGTACGTATGGAAGTGCTCCAAAAATTATTATGCTTAAAATTTAACATGAATGTTATGGATTAGTTTGATAAATTGAGGGAAAGTTTTTAATTATTATTTATCTTATAAATGTTTAATATCTCAAATTGGTATATTTATCCTAGAATAATAGTGGAAAAACATTGAAGATATGTGTATGAGTTCCCATTGATTGAGGTATCAGTATCAGTTAGTAAAGGATAGATTTTTTGTCTAAATAATGAATTTTTTTTATAAAGGGAATTGTTCATATAGACATATAGTGAAATTATGGATGGGAAAATTAATAAGTTTAAGGTGATACCATTTTCCATTAGACTTCTTAATTATTGTCAATAATGGGGATATAAATTGAAATGAGAATATGTAAAATTAAAGGGGATAGAAAGAAGGATATGATTATCATATTGAAATAGTCCTTGGGAAAGTAATTTGAATTTATTTAAAAAAAAATAGAAAGGAGGATATTTAAGATCCCACACTATGTTTGTGTTATATTTGGTTAATTGATTTCAATGGTTTTCTATTATTTTTAATAAAATATAAATACTTAATTGATGTCAATATATTAAAAAAGATAAAAATAATAAGCTACTAAAATGTTCTATTGAAGTATCCAAGATTGGTAACAAAGTAGAAAATTAATTTTATAAATGAATGAGGATTTTCTCTAGTACTATAATATCTATAAATGAGAAAGTTTATTTGAAGAAATTTTTTTCTTATGATATATTTATCTATTTTATAATTAATCTAACTTATGAAATGATTGTTAGAGTGTCACATTTGTTATCTATAGTATTAAACTTTCCATAATAAGTTATATTATGATGTTTACAATGATGAATGGATAGATATTGTAGAGAAGATTAGAGAGAGACTAATGTTCTGAGTAGATCTATTAGAGTTGATCAAACTAATGTGATCGGATGAATCCAATTGAAGTAAGGTAATAAAATTTTAGTAGTTTCATTAGATTGAGTATTCACTATATAAAGTTTTATAAAGTATTAGTAATCAATTTTAATGGATGAATCATTCCAATGTCGGCTTACATAGTCAAATTTTATTGATAATGATGTAAAGCTTGGTTGGACAGAAGAAATTTTTGGAAACCATGAATGGGATTTTCATTATATCAGGGTAGAAATGGAAAAAGACTAAGTTGATTATACTAAAGGTAGAAGGAAATATTTTACTGATTATTTTCATGGTTACATCAGAAAAATTATGATAAAAAATAGTTTCCAAATGAAGTGCTATTATAGGGATTAAATATCTTGAGAAATTGTAACTGTGATTCCTGAGAAGTTTTTTTGAATAAATATTAAAATAAATTAGAATTATTATATGTGGGGATGATAATGTTCATGTAGTATAGTGAACTTAATTAGTTGGATAATTATGTGGATGATTTTATAATAATTCCAAAAAATATTTTTAGTCATATATATGATTGTTTAAAATATAAAATCATGAAAAAATACATCAAATAAATGGATTTGGTGATTTATTATATTCAATATTCTAGAACTAAGTTATTGGATGATTAAAAAAGAGGTTTTATAACAATGTAAAATATTTAAAGGAAATGCGTGGTGATTATTGAATATAGATGTTCCCAAACAAAGTCATCTGATAGAGGTTTTTGAGTAATGTTAATAATAATATAGTTTCTATGAATGGTATTAGACAATGGTTGTTAAGGATGCCAAAAAGTTCCATTAGATAGAATTTTTAGAGTGATTCCACCAGATAATGTGTTACAAAGACATCGGGTAGAGTATGGAAAGTTCACTTAACAATATTCTATGAATCCATTGAAACAAAAGAGTACATAAGATATTTGAGGGTTCTTAGGATAAAAGAAAACTAAAAAACATAAAATAATCCATTGGATAGAGGAAAATCCCTATGAATTTATAATAATTAATGTTATAACTGGATGATTAAATAGATTCATCATAGTAATGTAGTTATAATAAAAACATTTTGTAAAGCACTTCATCGATTAAAGGAAGTATTCCTTAATGATTTCTGTCTATTCATATAATTAGGTAAAGGTGATTTGTATGATTTTTCATGAGACAAATGTTGATTCATTATGTAATACCATATGTAATATTTATGAACTTTACGTGTTTCTCATAATGATTAAATTTTTAGAAAGACTGTGCTGGAAAATCAATTTTTTAATAATCATTAAAAAATATTGTGTTTTCTGATGATATTTTAGAAGGATTAATCAATAAAACTGACATCAAGATCATAAGATGTTTCCTATGATTATTGGTTGATTCACAAATTTTAATGGCGATCAAATGAAATATGTTTTGATAAGGATTATTACAAATATATTGGGAAGATTGATTTTGAATTATGCACCTCATACAATGATAGAGAAGAACCTCTACTTATATAAAGGGGTGTTGATGAATTGTGGATGTGTTGTGAATAAAATCAAATCTTTGAGTTATAATAATGAATTAAATATCAATAAGATTCTTTTTCCATGAACTGTGATATAAATTCTGATCTAGGACAATGTTTAGATAGAATAATTACTAGATGGATCATGGGGAATTTGATATATCTATTATAGTGATTAGAGTAACAATATACTAACTAAAGTGAATAATAAGGATGTATCATATGTATACGAACTAGACTAAAGAAAAGAAATCAGATAGAGTGGTTTCACTGAAAACATTGTTCTACATGGTCAAGAAGAAGAAGATTCTTTCGACCATAAACCATATAGATATTTTATTCTCGTTTTGTATAGAATGATAATGGTGAAGAATAATGATAAGATGGGCATTAATACATGGACATATCAGATAGATTGATTGGATTGTGTAATGGATGAACTGGTATCAGACAAAGGATGAAAAATAAGGAAGGTTTCATTCCTTGATCTATATAGGTAACAAGTGGAGAATAATATAGCACTATGAATTACAAATAAATTATCAATAAGAAGAATATTTACATTAGGATTTAATTAATCTAACTAAATAAGGTAGAGATTGTCTAAAAAGATAGTATAATGAGAAATTGAGGGGAAAGATGTTGGATAAGGTCATCACTATTGCAAGGATTCCAGATTATTTACACCCCATCATAAAATTTAGGGACTCACACTTAAAATGAGGATTTATTTCCATTCAAAAAACTCTAATTTATATGAAATTATATTATAGAATTGTTGTACCAGTCATAAAATTTTTCCAAATAGACTATCCACTCATATTGAGTAGTGAAACATTTAAAAAAATCAGGTTTCATCAAATTAATTATTTCATATACTTTTATAACACAAGTAAAAGAGAATATGGGAATCCATATCCTACGACGTCTAAGAGGTGAATGGAAAAAATGTAATAGTTTGATAAAAGGTAAAAAAATTGATTCAAACCCTCCCATTGTTGAGTATATCTAGAAGTGTTCCAATACTCATATAGGGGAATAACGTTCAGAAGAGGAATGGTATTAGGTATTAAGTATTTGAAAAATTAGTTTAGATCATAAGAATGTTTTGGTTAGGTCCCTGTAGGGAATAATCTAGATCCAATAACAATTTTTCATCCCTTATTATTTATTGGTGTGTAAGAGGGCAACCATAGAAAACCAAACCAGTCACAAATGTCTTCCCCCTTATGGGGTGAGGTGAATTGTATATAACAGAACAAGCCTCTTATAAGAGGAAAATAAGAAATAAATAATGATATAAAGTTGAAACAATGATATATACCAATGATCCCAACATGGAAAACCATAATATATGAACGATCTAGATGCACTAATTTCCATCGGACTGATTATCAGTTACAAACCAAAACAAGAATGCAAAGGGCGAGCCAAAATAAAAAAAATTCCTTTCCCATTACGCATGTACTGTAAAAAATGTCTAAATCCACCCAAATTTATAAGTACGGTGTGATATCAACGGCCATTATAAAACCACCAAAGAATATATACAAGATCTAATATCAATATATCACATATTCTAAATTATAAAAAATTATAAAAGAAACATTTTTAAAACATTTCTCATATAATAATTGAATTTTACACAAATTTCATATCAGGTTTTGAAAATCTAGAACAATCATGTTATAAGACAAAATAGGTAAACATAACGAAATATAAATATATAGGTGATCTACCATCCATGAAATAATATATCATGATATAAAAACTAGAAATAATAACTCACCTTCCAGTCAGGCTTTAGCCTATGGGATAATTAATACTAAACACTCATGATCCTAATAAGGCATAAGGATGGATCCAACTTATTTCATGTCCTAATATAGTACATTGATGTTCAAAAGGAAAACTCTGGGTTGAGTAACACACACTGATGCTAACTGTATCTCTTTCTCAACACAACCAAAGTTTCCACTGTTCTATATTGGTCATTTTTTTTGTTTTTAAAACTGTGATCACATTTTTTGAATCCATTTTATAAAAAATCATCTATACTTTAGGGTTTGTAAATTCATTTTCCATTTTAAATCATTGAAATTATATTTTAAATAATGAAAAAATTAAAACCTGAAACCATGATATTTTCAATTTGAACACATGTTATTCCATTTAATAACAATAGTAATCAATAAAAATAATAATAAATTTAAAATGTAAGAACACTTGTTCAAATCCACCAATATCAATGATGTAAAAAACATATTTTCATTTGACAATGGGTTTTGGAAACCACAAGATAAACCTTCAGAAGATCAAGCATGAAAAGAAACTGAATAGAATTGATTAAAAATAAGATCAAATAACCAATATCTACCATAAATAGTTACAAAACATCAAAAGTCAGAAAAAAATTAGAGGAAGGATTACTTAGGGATATGATATGCCTATTCCTACTAACTTGTCCCTAAACAGAGTGATTTGGCAAGATTTAATCATCTACAAATTCCTAGGGTAAGATATCTAGTTGAGAGGGGAAGGATGACAAAATCAATGAGTCCTCAACAACCCTCATGACAAACTAATATCTTAGAATCATGGAATTAAACTACATGTAATATTTTACACCTCATATAACTCTTTCATTCTATTTTATGTTGAAAAATGAATCACTATTTTAATTAAAAACTAGATTTTCACATTAAACAACATGTAACCCTTACATGATGTGTACAATTGTCACCTAGTGAAATAAATTCATGGGATCCATCAGGATGGAATTAAATATTGTGTAATCCCATTAAACATTGTGTTTATATCTAGTGAACATAAAAAATGAATGTTTATGCTAAATATTTCAACAAATCCTTGACATCACCATTAGAGGTGTCCTAACAATTCAGTTGATAGTAATACTCATCTAATGAAAAAAACAAAAATAAATTATTTATCATAACTGATATAAAGGTAACAAAGAATTATAATTTCTTGAAAATAAAATCATTATATCCACAAAAAGTAATAAAATTTTGAATCCACAAAAAAGGGAAGGAAATTGCTTCCTCATCAAAAAATCTTTCTCCCATGTCTTGTGGAGACATTGTCTGTACTGCCATAGTACCAAGACCAGAGGGATTATTTTACCATGTAATTCCATATCTCATCCAACTATAATCTAAACTATATTCTGGACCAATGTTGTATTGAGATGAACATTAATAACCTTTAAAAATCTCAAATGGGAAGGATATGTTATATAACTCTTCAATAGGGAAACATGAAACATGTCTCATAAAAAATTTAGTCCAAATAGGAAAAGAAACCAACAAGTCACTGTCCCCTATCACTCAACAATCCCAATGGGATCCATTTACCTCAGGGAAAACATATACTACTTACCTAATTGACAATGTCCTATGTGAGGAGAAACCTTGAAGAAAACCCAACCACAAACCTTAATCCCCAATAGCCTAAAAAGATGGTAATAATAAATTTTTTATGGATATATGCCAGGATCAAATTCCCATAGATCTATTAAAAAATCTCGGTTATCTATTGAACAACACTCTTCCCAACCAAGGACCACTCTCCCAACTCTTACTTTCTCAAGAGATATCAACATGACAACCCATATAGATCCTCAATGGGTGTTGTCCAAATTAAAGAATGATAACTACTGTTTTATTAAATATTAACCGAAGGTAAATTCCTATCCCAAGATCCATCAAATTCAAGCAAACAATCCCAAAACATATCTTCATGTACCAAGATAACCATGTCTATCTATCCATCTATCCATGGATGAAAGACCATGCTCAATTTGAAGTGGGAACCCATTACCTCTTAAAACCATTTCAGAATATATATGTGAACCTCGATTCCCTATCAGAAAAAACTATAAAGTGAACCATAGAAATCCTAAAAATATCTTATAAAACATTCCCCTAAACTATTTCACTTTCATCGTTTCATTTATTTGTATGAAATGAGCTGATTTATTGAGTCATTCAATAGTCAACCAAATCACATCTGTCGCACTAGGATTCCATGGTTATCCAATGAAAAAATCTATGAAAGTATTATCCCAATTCAATAATAGAATGGGTAATGGCCTCATAAAGCCTACATGTATCTAGTTTTCCACCTTAACTCTTTGACAAGTGAGACACCATGACCAAAAATTTGTATCTGACCGCCTCAATCTTGTCCACCAATATAAACGTCACAAATTTTTGTACAAATTGTATCTATAGGGTGAATGAAACAAAATAACCATTTTCCACTACATAAAACTACTATATTAGGGGAAAAGGTATAACCAACCTTCTATGAATGAAAAAACTTCTACTGGGAGACTGTGACAACTCATAAGATATTCCACCACCATTTAGGATTTCTATTAAGAATCTGTTCTCTATGTCTTTCAACTTCTCATGTTGAACTCAATAAAAAAAAATATGATTCAATATTTATCAAATATAATAACACATGTTCACTAACCACATTCACTCACACACTCAACTCAGAAAACACAATTATTAGAGACCACTGTTGAACTAACTACTTCACAGCTTGTGTCAGTAATTTTCTAGTCAACACATCAAAAACCACATTTCCTTTTCCATGGGGATATATGATATAAAAATCGATGTTATAAATATACCCAACCCCATATCTCTATGAATAGATATTATCCCTTTATGTAAAAATATATAACAGGATATTGTGATCATAATGCACTATAAATTGATCCCCCAAATGATATTGATCTAACATATTGAGTGCGTACATAACCGTTAACGACTCAAGGTAATCAATTGAGTAGTTATTCTCTTGAAGGGATAACTGGGGGGAGACAACAGCCACTTCCAATTTCTCCTACATCTCTTAACATCCAAAAATCATACAATAAGGATCACTAAAAACATTGTAACCTGAACCTAGTGTTGGTAGATTCAATACTAGTGCTCAATTCAACCTCATCTTTAGTTCCTCAAAAGATATCTGAAACATTTCATTCAATCCAATCATTACACCCTTATTAGTTTAACTATAATAAAATATAAAATTCTGGAGAATTCTTGAAAAAACAATATATAATGACCAACCAAAACAAATAATCATAGATCTCAAATAGGTTTATGAATTGATTGGAAGAAATGACACCCTATTACTTTAAAGGATATACTATGATTCCCCTCTCAAAGATCACATACAACATAAAATTCACTTATTGGATTGAAAAATCATTCTTGGGAATCCTTCCATACATTTGATGTTCCCTCAAGGTTTTAACAATGGTATCCAAATTTTATTTTTTCTCCTCCTTCGAGTTGGAGTTCACCAAAATATCATCCAAAAACACAACTAAAAAAGAGTAAAAAACTGATGGAATATTTGTTTGAACAATTCCTAAACAATATAGCATCATTAGGGAGTCCGAATAGCATAACAAAATAATTGAAATTCCCAAATTGAATCCTAATTTTTTTCTTTGGTACATTATCATCTTGGAATATCAACTGGTGGTACCTCAAGAACATGTCAATAAGAGAAATCCAATAAGCCCCTTTATGATGATCAAAGAGATCTTAAATTTTGGTTAAAGGGTACTTTTTATTAACCCTAACATGATTTGTATTTGTATAGTCAACACATAGTCTTTTGATCTTTTCTTCCTTCTATGAATAGAGTATATGAAAACCCAAAAATGACATGATAGTATGAAAAAATATTTTAACATACAATTACTCATACTAGACGTTATGTTCAACTATCTTAGGAGGTTCCATTCATTACGATGGTATAGATATGAGCATCATTCAAGGTAGTAGGTCAATAGAGAAATATATTTATCTCTATGGTGGTAAACTATAAAAATCATCTATAAATTCCTTTGGGTATACATAGACAAAAAAAAGAAACTGACCACCCAAGTATATGTAAAATGAATCAAGGAACATTTCTAAAAACTATCCTGAGATTATACCAGAATAAGGAACAACCGACCCCACACTTTCCAATTTAGAGTCCCACTCACCCATGATTACATGACTCGCCCCATTGAAAGATAATAACTATACCAAATAGTTATAATAGTTTTTCTAGACCTTAACATTGTTAACCCAATCCATTAAAAAAATCAATTCAATGTTTCCAAGATCATGCACTATGAAATCTCAAACCACCTTAATGTCAGCTATCACTACCCAATATGGGGTTCACATGAAACCTTGTTTGAACCACATTCCCAAAGGCATAGAAAGGACCAATAAAAATGAAATAATCTATAAATGAAAACCCAACATACCAGCCATATTTGATGATATAAAATAACGTGTAGATCATATTTCAAACAAATATAGAACCACATTAGTCAAAGTGAATATCCTACCAATAACAATAGATAGAGATATTTTAGATTCTTCTAAAACACACTCTTTCACATAAGGCTATCTTGGCATAGATACATAAACATACCATTTGGCATAATACTGATACCCACCACCCCTGGAATCATTAACATTAACGTGTGATCCCTTAGTGAATGTAGATCCTACCATACAAAATTGGTAAATCATGTCATATAAATTCCTTATATATCTATATCACTTAAAAATATCACTAGTACTAGAGGACTCCATTCAATGAGGCTTGGTAGGACAACACATCAAAAATTGTTATAAAATAACCACTTTCTACAATGAAGAAGGCCATGAAATTCATCCTATAAAAAATGAAAAATCTAGGAATTCGTCTTTTGACTAGAAGTAACACCCTGGCTCACCACAACACCCACAGAAGCTCCACCAAAACTTTTCCTTCATGATATATCTTATGATGCCAAAGCTACTTTATTTACTTCATCCACAATGTTCAGGACATACAATAGAATTTTCATTGAGCGATTTTTAGTCCATAGCCCCATATCAAACCTCTAAGCCTTTAGGTAATAATTAGTGAAAGGATCAGGTGCTAGATGCATCAAATCAACCAAATAGGTGGAGTAATCCAAAATGGTATGATCTCCATGATCCATGTTTAGAAACACCCAAGCCATTTTTGTATGTAATGTCTATGGATAAAATTTATAATTAATGATATTCCTGAAATAAACCCAGCTAAGATCTCCATGTCACATAGCCTCCACTATATAGTCCCACCATCTCCTTTCTAGCCCCACGAGAATATACATTTAAAAACCCAACTTTATAATCGTGAAGAGTCCTCAAAAATTTGAATATCCTCTCAATACTCTCATGAAACTCCTATGATTATTGGTTCCCTTTGTCACCATAGAAGAAACGTTGATTCTTCATGGTAACTTAAAAACTGTGATCCACTACTCATCCTATGATCCTTATTCCCACTTTCCCCAAATCTTGGATGGTATGGAGTACTGCTTTAACCAATGAAGGAACTACTCGAGGATCTTTCTTCTAAATCTACCTTGCGGCTTCCCTTATCATATTTGGAAGAGTTATTTTAGGATAAATTACCTATTAAATATAATACTATAACAAATTAGTCCTGATAAAATTCTAAAACTAATGAAAAAACTTCCTGAATTGAAAACCATGATTTTAAAAAATTAGAATATAATGAAAATATGAATTCATTCATAAAAGGGAAACACCGTCACAAATAAACAATTAAATATGAATAAACTCACTATTTATCTTATTCAAATGACCTTTCACACACTGATCCCATAAACATAGAATATAGGTTAATTGAAATAAATATCCCACAAAAGACATTGAAATGAACCCATGTACGTGGTCTTGGCCATACTTAATATTTTTTGTCAAACCATTGAAACTCGAATTCAATCATAGAAGTGAGATGGAAAGGCCCCTATTACCACATTCTGTCTACATTCTCGAAATCCAACATTAGTCTACCCAACACAAAGAAAACAATTAGGTAGTTATGATGAACTTCAGGCTGAGTAACCACTCTGATATGAAATTGTAACTGAGCAACCTAGGCCAACCAGACTAGTCACCCATGCTAGCACATTATATGGTGAGGTCGAACAATAAAAAAAATCATTTTATAAATGGAAAAAGAACATAAAAATAGATTAAAAAGAATAAAAAATGAGATATAAACTGAGCCATATATTATAATACATTAAACATTAACAATATAGATGAACTAGTCTCTATTGACCAATCATCACCTCCAAACTAAAATAGTGATATAAAAAAGATCCAACATGATACTTAATGCCTTTCCCTTTACACATTTCCTACAAAATAAGGTATAAAAAATCTCAAAGTAAGAATTATAGTGTGAGAATAGATCTTAGTAAAAAAACCAACAAAGAATCTATACATGTTCTAATATCAAGAATGCACATGTTCTAGCTTTAAAACTTTTTTACACGCATTTTTTAAAATAATTTTTTTTGAAAATATTTCTCAAATAGTCATTAAATTTTAAAAAAATTGCATATTAGGTTTTACAAATCTAAAAACACATTATTTGGAAGAAAAATTATGTAAACATACCAAAATATAAATATACATATGAGCCACCATCCATGATATAATATATCATGTAATAAACAATGAGGAAAGACAATGCACCTTATAATTAGAATCGAGCATAATGGATAATATTTAATAGAAACTCAAGAGAATGAAAAGTAATAGTGTTGGATCTAAATAAAATCGGGTACGTCCATAGTCCATAATTATATAAAAGGGAACATCCTAGTGGTGTGAAACACACTATGGATACCTGTGTCTCATTCTTAATGCACCCAATGATCCCATTGTGCAATGTTTGTCAATTAATTGTTTTAAACCATGATCAATTTTTTATAAATCAATTTCAAAGACAAACCAATATGTATCAGGGCTTTAAAATAAATTTTCCATTTTTAATCAAGTTAATTCTATTTCAAATAAAAAACACCTTTAAAAAATTAAACTGATGCCATTTTTTTTGAACACATGCAATTTCATTTCAAAAATCAGGGAATCAATCAGAACAAAAAATAAATTCAGAAGATTTGAAAAATTATACAGATCCCCCAAACATAAGGAAGTATAAAAACTATCTACCTTTGATAATAGGGTTTGGAAACCACAACATAGAACTTTTTAAGATAATGCAGCATAAGATATTGAAAAGGATTTCTTGAAAAAATGATCTAATTATAATTACCTTCCTAAAACTGTGCCGTAACTTTAATATATACAGAGAAAGTGGTAGGAAGGAATACCCATGCAGACGAAGCACCTATTTAGAATGATCTATCATTTAACAAAGCAATTAATATAGGAAGAGATCTCCCAAAAACGTTTTGGTTTAGATATAAGTACGAGTTGAGAAGGCTGTAAAAACCAATGAGGCCTAGAAAACCCATATGGAACCCTAAAATATAAAAATAAACAAATTATATGAAATTTAATAATTTAAACAACATGAAAATTTTTCATTTTATGTCACATAAAAAAACATATCTCATTTTTAAGTAAGAAACATATTTTCATATTACATGACGTGTAGCTATTTAAAAAGTGTACAATTCTCACACTATGAAATAAATTAAAGGGATATATCTAGAAGGAATTATAAATCATGTAATACCATTACACATCATGTAAAATCCCAATAGAAAGTATAAACTATAGGTTTATGATGAAAATTCATAAAAAACTATGACATCAAAATTATATGTATTATATTAATTATACGGCTGATAATACTCTTCCAATGAATAAGGAAACAAAAAAATATTTGAATATAACGTCCCACACTTTACATACATTGTTAATACTTCAAAATTAAAGCACTCTTATTACAACATATGACAAAACCACAAAGGACCGTATAGGTATAGTGTCTTTAGAAACTGGGAAACATAAACAACTGGTTCATAAATCTTCTACAGTGTCTCCCATTTATTTCATCATATCTAGGGTCCCTTTTAGCATATTCTACTTAATATCCATCTTCCTGACCTGGGGAAAAGAAAGCATAAAAGGGTGAGCTCAAATGCTCAGCAAGGGCAAATAAAGGAAATAAAAATCATATCATATCTTTATGAAAATCAAAACCTGCAAAAGAGATCATAATATCTTAACATGGAATAAATCATAGAAGTGAAAATGAGATCCCCAAAATCATAACATAAAACTTGAAACTTTGTGGCATGCACACATAATCATGGAGATCATTTCTTGTTAGTCATGACTCATTGCCAAGACTATCTTAGTGGACAAAGTCCCTTTCTGAACCGAGTTCACTCCTCGTTTCAGTCCTGTATCACTGAACCGAAATAACCTTCCGTTCCAGCCATGTCTATCTCATGAGATATAAAATCTTTACCCAATGCATTGGAGGGAGATATAGGTCCCACCCATCTTATAATGAATCCTTTCTTATGTGTGCCACATAATCATAAAACATACATCATCGCATAACACATATAACAAAAATGGGATTCTTGAAACATCATGACATCATAAATCAATTCATATATGATAAAGGAATTCATAAAAATAATTCCATCACAACATAGTCAAACCAATGTAAAAATAGGGATAGAAACAGAACCCTTTATTATCTTAGATGGAAAATAATTTTGATAAAACACTTGAATTGAATTCTTGAGGAAAATATCCTCTCTTCTTCAAAAACATTTTTCCTTTCATAACATGTCATACAACTTTAAAATAAAAGAAGTTGATTAAAAATAAACTTGAAAACTTGTAAAGGAAGCTTCTTTGAAGTAATGCTTTAAAAATCCATTCATGCCGTATAAGTCAAAAAAAACATTCTTCGTACTTTTGTCGGAAAAGTCATAAAGTACCTCGTACGGAAAAACGACAAAAGATTCCTTTCATATTCTTTACTAAAAACTCACCTAAGGGTAAAATTGGATTTAAACTATTTCAAGTGGATGGAAAAAATATTACATATTGAGGGAACATGGATGTGGATGATAAAATACACCCCAGTAAATACTTACGAATAAACAATCTCGGATAAAAATGAGATTGTGATATTTCCCTTACCTTAAGTCCGATTTGCTTTGTTCGTGTCCGAAGCTCCTCTTCTTTGGAACGCCTCTTTGAATCCTCCACTTAGGGAACTAAGAGTGGTCTTTGGAGAAGACCAGGACCTCTAGGACTATTCTAGGGAAGTGGAGAGGGGAAAATGGCAGGGGTTGGCCGAGCTTGAGTGCTCAATTTGGTGTGAGGAGGAGGGGGAGGAGGTGCCCTTTTATAAGGGAGGAGAGGGGCACCTTAGGAATATCTCAAAATATTATTTTATATTAAAGTCAAAATCGGTTTATAATGGTTCCAAAGGGTCTTATTTCGAAGATAAGGTGGGGAGGGGTCGAAATCCTATCAACCAATAGAATTTAGACAAGTTTAGGATATTATTTTAACCTTATCATTTAGATTTAACTCTAAGTTAAATAATTTAACTTTTATCATGTCTTTTTGTTTTCTTTCACTATATGGTTAATACACTTACAATAACATGCCAAACGAACCCAAAATTGTTTATTATTAATATATATATCCTTATCTAAATCATTTGGCCGAACCTTAGATTTTTTTGGAATACAATAACAATTAATAATATAATATTTGATTTAAAAACTATTTTGTGTCAATTTTGACACTATTTGATATATGATTTTTGGGAAAGTCATAACAGAATTAAATGTTCGAACCAAGTTGATTAAATCAACATTAATATATCATAGTAACCTAGAAAATTAGTGTAATTCATAAAAAGTCTCAAATTACATTTATTTTGGTGTTTATAACATCAATTATGTCAATATTTCGTTAACAAGATAATTACTGCATCATCTTTGTGTCATAAATAAATTAAATTATTTGATGTCTAAAAATTACAATTAAAATACCATCATGTAGGAAATCTTTTTAGCTTTCTAATGAATATTTACAATTGAATTTATCTTATGTATAACCCCATATTAAAAATGTTTTATTAAATATACTTTGATTTTAACTCTTTTAACCCTTCTTTAAATAAATTAATAATAAATGTCCTAATCTAATCCAAGTGGGCCTAAATGGTCATATTTTATTCCTAAGTTTGTTTTTGGTCGAATTACACTTGTCCAATAGAATTAGGACATGTGTTAGGGTAATATTAATATCATATTTACCCTTAGTTACCCTATTTACTATTAACCGCGGTAAAAAAAGTAAAAAGTTACTATTCACCAAAAAATTATTTTCATCTCATTGAACCACATTTTAGTCCTTGATATTAACCGTGTCTCTTGGATTTTTGAAATTCCATTCACAGAAGCGGTAAAATTAAGTTTTATGCAAAATTCAGTTTTTAACCTACCACTTAGTGGTTTCACTATTCATCAAAAATTGAAAGTTTTCAGAAAAATACCAAAATTTCACCCTAGGCTAATTTTGATATTCTGAGTCCAAAAATGAAGTCCATTTTGAAAAATAAAATTTATAAAATTTCAAAAAGTGGTTATTACTATTCATAACGGCTAGTTTTAATAGCATATTGTTGTTTAGTGAAACTCGGTATTGCGTACGACGCAAGCTATCGAGGAAGGTCGCGATTGCGTGTAAAGCAAGCCAAGAAAGTGTTGTGTAGAAAAAGATTCCTTTGATGATTTATATAACATAAAAGTCTCGGGTGTTACATTCTACCCCCCTTAAAAAGAATTTCGCCCTCGAAATTCGTCACTTTGCAACAAACAAATGAGGATACTTCTCCCTCATCATATCCTCAAGCTCCCATGTAGCTTCTTCAAGTTGGTGGTTTCTCCATAAAACTTTCACCAAGCGAGTGGTCTTGTTTCGTAGGACTTTTTCGCTACGATCCAGAATCTCTATCGGCTGTTCTTCATAAGAAAGATCTTGCTCCAGTGGTACAACTTCTGAGCTGAGTACATGTGAAGGATCTGGTATGTACTTTCTCAGGAGAGATACATGGAACACATCGTGAACTTGAGAGAGATTCGGTGGAAGCGCCAATCGGTAAGCTACCTTCCCAACACGATCCAGTATTTCAAAAGGACCGATATATCTAGGGCTCAACTTCCCCTTCTTTCCAAATCTCATAACCCTCTTCCAGGGAGATATTCGTAAGAACACTTTATCGCCCACTTCAAACTCTAGGTCTTTTCTTCGGTTGTCGGCATAACTTTTCTGTCGACTCTGAGCTGCTCTTATGTGTTGTTGAATAGATCTGACTTTTTCTTCCATTTCATCCACGAGATCAGGTCCTAATAGCTTTCTTTCCCCAACTTCATCCCAGCAAGTTGGAGTCCTGCATTTCTTTCCATAGAGAGCTTCATAAGGAGCCATCTGAATACGGGAGTGAAAGCTATTATTATAAGAAAATTCCACCAAAGGTAGGTGTTGATCCCAACCTCCTTTGAAATCCATAGAGCAAGCTCTCAACATATCTTCTAGGGTTTGAATTGTTCTCTCAGACTGACCGTCTGTCTGGGGATGATAAGCAGTGCTGAAACTCAACTCTGTATCCAGAGTATGCTGAAGACTTCGCCAGAACTTCGAGGTAAATCTCGGATCTCGATCAGATATAATAGAAAGTGGTACTCCATGCAATCTTACCACTTCCTTTACATATATCCTGGCAAGCTGATCTAGAGAGAAATCCTCTCTAATAGCAATGAAGTGTGCGGACTTTGTAAGACGATCAACTATGACCCAGATAGCATTATTGCCTTTGGATGTTTTAGGAAGTCCTGTGACAAAGTCCATAGTGATGTTTTCCCATTTCCATTCGGGTATGGGTAATGGTTGTAACATCCCCTTAGACTTCTGTCTCTCAGCTTTAACTTGTTGACAAACCAAGCATCGAGAGACATATTCAGCAACATCTCTTTTCATGCCATCCCACCAGAAGTACTCTTTCAGGTCCCTATACATCTTCGTGCTTCCAGGATGAATAGAGAATGAAGAACTATGAGCCTCATCCAGAAGCTCTTTCTTTAATTCGGGGATGGGAGGAACACAAACCCGATTCCTGAACTTTATTATCCCATCACAATCAAGGTTGAATTCAGGAACATTTCTCACCTTCTTTTGTAACTCGACATCTTCTTTCTGTGCCTCTTTAATCTTCACATGTATAGATGGTTGAACATTCATTTGAGAAAGATAAGATTTTTCCCCTTCCATTATAATTCCAAGATCCATCCTTTGTAAATCCATAAATATTGGATCTTTTGTGATCCTCATCATGGATAAACTAGCATGGTCTTGTCGACTTAATGCATCTGCCACCTTGTTTGCTTTCCCAGGGTGGTAATGGATTGAGCAGTCATAATCCTCAATCAGCTCCAACCATCTTCTTTGGCGCATATTCAACTCCTTTTGTGTGAAAATATACTTTAAACTTTTATGATCAGTATAAATATCACACCTTTCACCATAAAGGTAATGCCTCCAAATCTTTAATGCAAAGATTACTGCAGCCAACTCCAAATCATGTGTTGGGTAATTTTGCTCATGGATTTTCAACTGTCGTGAGGCATAAGCTATCACCATATCATTTTGCATAAGAACACACCCCAATCCCTTCTTGGATGCATCACTGTAGATCACAAACCTTTCTCCACTACAAGGCAGTGTGAGCACAGGTGCACTGGATAACCTTCTTTTCAACTCCTTGAAATTCTCTTCACATTCCTCTGTCCAGACAAACTTAACTCCTTTCCGAGTCAACTTGGTGATTGGATTAGATAACCGTGAAAAATCTTTTACAAAACGTCGATAATATCCAGCCAAACCAAGAAAACTTCGGATCTCAGTTACTGTTGTTGGTCTTGACCATCTTTCGATAACCTCTGTTTTTGCTGGATCCACAGATATCCCCTCTTTTGAGATTATATGACCCAAAAATGCAACTTTTTGAAGCCAAAATTCACACTTGGTAAATTTGGCATAAAGCTTCTCTTTTCTCAGGGTCTTTAATATAATTCTCAAGTGATCTTCATGCTCTTCCTTGCTCTTTGAATAGACAAGAATATCGTCTATAAAGACTACCACAAATTGATCAAGATAGTCTCTAAAGACTCTATTCATTAGATCCATGAAGATAGCAGGGGCATTAGTAAGACCAAATGGCATCACTATAAATTCATAGTGTCCATACCTTGTACGGAAAGCCGTCTTTGGTATATCCTCCCTTTTGACCCTTAATTGATGATACCCTGAACGAAGATCAATCTTGGAAAAGTATTGAGCTCCGCGTAGTTGGTCAAATAAGTCATCAATGCGTGGGAGAGGATATTTGTTCTTGATAGTGATCTTGTTAAGTTCTCGATAATCAATGCAGAGTCTCATTGATCCATCTTTCTTCTTAACAAATAGAACAGGTGCTCCCCAAGGTGACGCACTAGGGCGTATGAATCCCTTATCAAGATTCTCTTGGAGTTGCTTCTTCAATTCCTGCAACTCAATTGGGGCCATTCTATAAGGTGTCTTTGAAATAGGCAAAGCACCCGGTACGAGTTCTATTGAAAACTCAACTTCACGATTTGGTGGAAGACCCGGCAATTCCTCCGGGAAGACATCATCAAACTCCCGTACAATGGGAATATTCTTAATCGTGAGTTTCTCACCAACCATTTGAGATAAATAACCTTCATTTAGTGGAATCAATACCCATAAGATGGAAGAAATTTCCACTGGAAGGTTATGTTCATCCTTGCATTGATAGACGATCGTAGGTTGATCTGGAATATGAAATGTGACTTCCCTTCTTTGGCAATTGATATGAGCTCCATGTAGAGAAAGCCAATCCATGCCAAGAATCACATCAAATTCCACTAAAGGAAGGATCACAAGATTTGCAGGAAGCACTTTCCCACAAACTTCGATCGGAGAAGAATTATAAACTTCTGATGCGATTGATGTGCCATTAGGTGTTGTCACAGCTAACTCAACATCTAATTGTTGAGGTAATATGGTGATACCCTTAGAAAATTTTTCAGAAATAAAAGAGTGGGTGGATCCAGAATCAAATAAAACATTTGCTACTTTAGAGTGGATGGTAAGTGTACCTTTCACCACATCGTTATCGTACTCCACATCGCTGATAGAAATTGCATGTGACTTTCCTTTGTCTTTAGCCTTAAGAGTTTGTTGACGTCGACCATCATCATCAACCCTTGGATTTGGGCATTGATTGGCATAATGCCCCATCTCCTTGCACTTGAAACATTGAAGTGTAGCAGGTTCATTCTGTGTATCCCTTCCTTTGTTTGCATCATTAGACATCTTCTTCCCATTATCACGGCATTCAAATGCCCGATGACCTTCCTTTCCACATTTAAAACATTTACTTGTCCCTTTAAGACAACTCCCTCCATGTTTCTTTCCACACTTTGAGCATAAGGGAAAGTTCATCTTCTTTTCCGTGTGCTCTTTAGATTTTTCTTTGAATTCCATCTTCCTCTTCTTATCAAACCCATGTGACTGATGGGTTACTCCAATCTCCATCTCGACTTTGAGAGCACATCGAACGATTTCTTCGTAGCTATTGAAGTCCCTTATGGCTAACGCCCTTCGAAGACTTGGTTTTAGGCCACTAAAGAATCGATCGATCTTACTCTCAGGTTGGATAATAATACCAGAAGCGTACCTTGCAAGTCTTGTAAAATTTGCTTCATAGGTACTAACAGATTCATCATCCCTTTGCTTCAGTTCAAGGAACTCTTTCTCCATCTTTGTTCGGAGAATACGAGGGAAGTACTTATTGAAAAATAAGTTCTTGAACTCGTCCCATTCCATAGACTCAATTTCATCCCTTTGCCTCGTATTCTTAACAAGATTCCACCATTGATCCGCATCTCCTTCCAAACGATACACTGCTAGGATGACTTTATCATGCTCAGAACATTGAAGAACTGAAAATATCTTTTCAGTAGTACTAATCCATTGTTCAGCAACTAATGGATCAGTAGACCCGCTGAAAGATGGTGGACGCTGCCTCATGAAGGATTCAACAGAATGTTGCTCCCTCCTTTGTTCGTTTGGAAATCCTGCATGATTCATAGCTTGAGAAAGTTGTGTGAGCATGGCTACAAGATTTTGCATTCCAGCTCCCATATCGTTTGGTTGCTCAGGGGGACAATCATTGCATTGCCCATCGCATTCCGCATTAACACGGTTCCTTCGGGTTCCAGCCATTGACTAAAACCAAGAAGAATAGTGTGAGCAACACTAATTATAATAGGAAACCACATAATTCAAGAGTAAAATTTTCATGCTTAAGGTCTTATCCTAGGTTATTCAAGGCCATTTCTAAAACACTAAGATTGTGTTCTATGCTTAGACTTATCCTTAGGGTTCTTACTAAGGCTTTCACATCATAGTTTCCAAAGGTTGACTATACCTTTGCTCTGATACCAACTATAACGTCCCACACTTTACATACATTGTTAATACTTCAAAATTGAAGCACTCTTATTACAACATATGACAAAACCACAAAGGACCGTATAGGTATAGTGTCTTTAGAAACTGGGAAACATAAACAACTGGTTCATAAATCTTCTACAGTGTCTCCCATTTATTTCATCATATCTAGGGTCCCTTTTAGCATATTCTACTTAATATCCATCTTCCTGACCTGGGGAAAAGAAAGCATAAAAGGGTGAGCTCAAATGCTCAGCAAGGGCAAATAAAGGAAATAAAAATCATATCATATCTTTATGAAAATCAAAACCTGCAAAAGAGATCATAATATCTTAACATGGAATAAATCATAGAAGTGAAAATGAGATCCCCAAAATCATAACATAAAACTTGAAACTTTGTGGCATGCACACATAATCATGGAGATCATTTCTTGTTAGTCATGACTCATTGCCAAGACTATCTTAGTGGACAAAGTCCCTTTCTGAACCGAGTTCACTCCTCGTTTCAGTCCTGTATCACTGAACCGAAATAACCTTCCGTTCCAGCCATGTCTATCTCATGAGATATAAAATCTTTACCCAATGCATTGGAGGGAGATATAGGTCCCACCCATCTTATAATGAATCCTTTCTTATGTGTGCCACATAATCATAAAACATACATCATCGCATAACACATATAACAAAAATGGGATTCTTGAAACATCATGACATCATAAATCAATTCATATATGATAAAGGAATTCATAAACATAATTCCATCACAACATAGTCAAACCAATGTAAAAATAGGGATAGAAACAGAACCCTTTATTATCTTAGATGGAAAATAATTTTGATAAAACACTTGAATTGAATTCTTGAGGAAAATATCCTTTCTTCTTCAAAAACATTTTTCCTTTCATAACATGTCATACAACTTTAAAATAAAAGAAGTTGATTAAAAATAAACTTGAAAACTTGTAAAGGAAGCTTCTTTGAAGTAATGTTTTAAAAATCCATTCATGCCGTATAAGTCAAAAAAAACATTCTTCGTACTTTTGTCGGAAAAGTCATAAAGTACCTCGTACGGAAAAACGACAAAAGATTCCTTTCATATTCTTTACTAAAAACTCACCTAAGGGTAAAATTGGATTTAAACTATTTCAAGTGGATGGAAACAATATTACATATTGAGGGAACATGGATGTGGATGATAAAATACACCCCAGTAAATACTTACGAATAAACAATCTCGAATAAAAATGAGATTGTGATATTTCCCTTACCTTAGGTCCGATTTGCTTTGTTCGTGTCCGAAGCTCCTCTTCTTTGGAACGCCTCTTTGAATCCTCCACTTAGGGAACTAAGAGTGGTCTTTGGAGAAGACCAGGACCTCTAGGACTATTCTAGGGAAGTGGAGAGGGGAAAATGGTAGGGGTTGGCCGAGCTTGAGTGCTCAATTTGGTGTGAGGAGGAGGGGGAGGAGGTGCCCTTTTATAAGGGAGGAGAGGGGCACCTTAGGAATATCTCAAAATATTATTTTATATTAAAGTCAAAATCGGTTTATAATGGTTCCAAAGGGTCTTATTTAGAAGATAAGGTGGGGAGGGGTCGAAATACTATCAACCAATAGAATTTAGACAAGTTTAGGATATTATTTTAACCTTATCATTTAGATTTAACTCTAAGTTAAATAATTTAACTTTTATCATGTCTTTTTGTTTTCTTTCACTATATGGTTAATACACTTACAATAACATGCCAAACGAACCCAAAATTGTTTATTATTAATATATATATCCTTATCTAAATCATTTGGCCGAACCTTAGATTTTTTTGGAATACAATAACAATTAATAATATAATATTTGATTTAAAAACTATTTTGTGTCAATTTTGACACTATTTGATATATGATTTTTGGGAAAGTCATAACAGAATTAAATGTTCGAACCAAGTTGATTAAATCAACATTAATATATCATAGTAACCTAGAAAATTAGTGTAATTCATAAAAAGTCTCAAATTACATTTATTTTGGTGTTTATAACATCAATTATGTCAATATTTCGTTAACAAGATAATTACTACATCATCTTTGTGTCATAAATAAATTAAATTATTTGATGTCTAAAAATTACAAATAAAATACCATCATGTAGGAAATCTTTTTATATTTCTAATGAATATTTACAATCGAATTTATCTTATGTATAACCCCATATTAAAAATGTTTTAGTAAATATACTTTGATTTTAACTCTTTTAACCCTTCTTTAAATAAATTAATAATAAATGTCCTAATCTAATCCAAGTGGGCCTAAATGGTCATATTTTATTCCTAAGTTTGTTTTTGGTCGAATTACACTTGTCCAATAGAATTAGGACATGTGTTAGGGTAATATTAATATCATATTTACCCTTAGTTACCCTATTTACTATTAACCGCGGTAAAAAAAGTAAAAAGTTACTATTCACCAAAAAATTATTTTCATCTCATTGAACCACATTTTAGTCCTTGATATTAACCGTGTCTCTCGGATTTTTGAAATTCCATTCACAGAAGCGGTAAAATTAAGTTTTATGCAAAATTCAGTTTTTAACCTACCACTTAGTGGTTTCACTATTCATCAAAAATTGAAAGTTTTCAGAAAAATACCAAAATTTCACCCTAGGCTAATTTTGATATTCTGAGTCCAAAAATGAAGTCCATTTTGAAAAATAAAATTTATAAAATTTCAAAAAGTGGTTATTACTATTCATAACGGCTAGTTTTAATAGCATATTGTTGTTTAGTGAAACTCGGTATTGCGTACGACGCAAGCTATCGAGGAAGGTCGCGATTGCGTGTAAAGCAAGCCAAGAAAGTGTTGTGTAGAAAAAGATTCCTTTGATGATTTATATAACATAAAAGTCTCGGGTGTTACATTGAACAAACTAGAAAAAAGATAACAACATGTTAAAATCTCCCCACCATAAAAAATATATATCCCCAAAATGTTTTCATGACACTGGATACACAAAAAGTGAAGGCCACTACTTCCTCACTAATAACCCCTTATCCAACATCTCACTGAGATATTTTCCAAACTATCTCAGTACCCTGACTAGGGAAATCGTTTTACTTTGTAGTGCCTTATCATGGTGATCCATAATATGAACTGGATTCTCACCCAATGTGGTATTACGGTCAAGATCAACATCCTCCCACCTAATCATATGGAATATATCTCGCATATTCCTCCTCAACTTGGTATATAAAAAATTTTGTTTGAAAAAGCCCAACCAAACTATAAATGAATTCAATAGGAAAGCCTCCCTAGTCACTCAATGATATCAAAGGGGGAAAAAACCTCAGTACCAACTTACCCTCTTACATAACTGATAATGTCCCAAGCGAGGTGAAACAATGAAGAAAACATGATCTCCAACCTCAATCTCTAAAAAAACAACTGATGGACCTAATAAGATTATAATGAATCTATTCCATGATCAAAGACCTCTAGATCAGCTACAAAATCTCTATCGTATATCGAATGACATTCAATCCAACTGAAGACTACTCTCCATACTCTTCCCATCAGATAGGATATTGACATGGACACCCATACACATCCTCAAAGGGTGTCATCCAGATCGAAGCTTGATAACTGTAGTTATAGGAAGACTCATCCAAGGGAAAATTATAATCCAAATATTTATCATATCATATAATCCCAGTGTATATCCTCAATAACATGGATAACCCTCTCATTCTATCCATATATATGGATGATAATCCTAACTCAATTTAAATTGGGAACCCCTTACCTCCTAAAAACATTTACAGAATATTTTTGTGACCCCCATGTCCATGTTAGATAAAAATATAGAGGGAACACTATGAAGACCCACAATATCTAAAACATAATATTCCGCCAAGTTGTTTCACTTTTATCATTTCCATTACTTGTATTAAATATTCCAATTTAGTGAGTATATCAATAATCACCTAAATCGAATCCTTACCACTAGGAGTCTAAGGTAAATCAATGAGAAAATACATGGGAACCTCATTACAAATCTATATAGAAATGGTTAATGGTTTTCATAAACTTGTATGTAATTAGTTTTCAACCTAAACTCTTTAAAATATGAGACACTGTTGAATAAATTCCTCAACTAACTGCCTCATTCTAGAACATGAATACTGATGTCTTAACTCTTGGTACATATTTATAGTTTTAGTGGTCACAGACCAACATGATTGGTGCCCCCTGCTTGAAAAATCATAACTAAGGAGAAAAGAAACAAACAACCTTCTAAAGAAGCAAAAATCTCCACTGGAAGACCGAGAAAACTCACTAAAGTACCCTCACAATTTAGGATTTCCCCGCAGATACTTATCTTATTATTTATCAACTTCTGAATTAGAACTCAATCATTAAAAGAAAATTCAACCAATATCATAGAGATTCACACTTTTTACCAATGTCCTTCACTCCCAATATCATCTCTGTAGAAAAATAATCATTGAACACTTACTGTTTGATTCCATTAAGGATTATGTCGATAATTTTATTCTCAAAGCATCGGAAACCACATTTACATTCATGGTGTTGTATATGATATCTAAATAAATGGTCTGAAAATAATCAACCCAATGTATCTATCTAATTTCTAGATCCCTCTATGTGAAAATTTATTTTATAATTTATTGGTCAGAACACAATGTAAATTGATCTGAAAAAGATAGTGATGCCTCATATTGAGTGCTTTAATAACGACTACCAACTCAATATCCTGGTTGGGATAGTTCTACTCCTAAGGGTAAAATAAGAGATATCCATAAGACACATCCTATTTCCACTTCATCAAAACACATTCCAAACCCCTACCAAATGCATTGAAAAAAATTTCATAACCCGAACCTAGTTCCAGATGAATAAAAATTAGTTCTGAATTAATCCTTTTTTAAAGCTCCTCAAAATATATCTAACACTTCTTTCCCGTCCAATTTTTACAACATTACATGTTTAATATGTCATCAAATATGTGATCAGGGATAATTCTTGGTCAAACCATCTATAATAACCAAAAAAGCCCAAGAAATTTCAGATCACAAACAAATTTCTAGGATGCTCCGAAGACATAAGATCCAAAAAAAATTAGAATCTACATTGACACCCATTTTATAGATCACATGCTATATAAACTTCACTTCCAAGATCCAAAATTCACATTTTAAAAGACTTACATACTGAAAATGTCCCCTAATGATTCAATGAATGAAATTCAAATGTTCTTTATGCTCCTCCTCTAACTTGGAGTACACCACTATGTCATCTACGAACACAACTAAAAAATATTCCAAGAATTAATGAATGGTTCCATTTAGTATATAACTCTTTGATTGGATTGATATATAAACCTCGGTATTTCCTATCATATTCTTAGCTTGATTCCATGTTTTAGAGTTTGAGACCCCTTAAAAGGTAATAAAATAAATTTATTTTAGATGACCTCATAATTTTTTTAGATTTCAATGATCTATGGTTGTGGTATGTACAATCATGTTGAGTTTAAGTAAAAAAATTTGTAATTAGATTTTATTTGATATTTTACATTTGTTATAAAATAATTAATTATCCCACTTGTATTATAGTGGTGTGAAGGTACCAGTTTTACATTTTTGAGAATTAGATATATTTCTATGATGAATTTTGTGACAAATCGATTAGTTATAATGAAAATATGAGACCTATGGATCCTGAATAATGATATAATAATAATACATTATGTTTAGTTCATGAATGTGAATTTTTTATTAGATTATTATATATCATCAATAGTTCGTCATATAAAGAAATTTAGATTGTAATTGAATCTTGAATTAAGGGTTTACCTTTGGAATGATGTTAGTTTCATTTCCATTGAGTTCAATGGATGTTCAAATTAGTGGGTGGAGTAAGTGGAATTACATATATAATTTAATTATTGAATTTATTATTTCAAAAATATATCTATTATTTATATCCTCCTATAGGAAATAATAATGGTTGCACAAACATAATGGGGATTTTAGAGGTCATGCCATGGGATAGATCTCAATGGAAGATTTTAGAGGATTAGAGGAATAAAAAATGGACTGATGATGAACAAATTATGATTTCCAAGAACATATCCTACATATAAGTTATTCCCCACTGGTTGAACTATTATATAGTAAGGTCTTATTATTTGATCTTCTTACTCCATTGTTCATATGTCATGTCAGATAATTTTTATTGGCTATATTGTATCAAATATTGGAAAAAATAAAATTAATTTTAGAATCAATATACATATTATGATTCTGATTTAGATAATATCATGTGAATATTATATTAATACTTTTTACTGATATTGTTAAAATGAATAGTAGTAGATTTAGGGAAATAATTCAATAATGGAATCATTATGTTCTGATATTCACTTTTTAAGATCTATGTTCATTGATTCTTGATGACATAAATTCGAATAGGGTGGTCAACCATTTCACTAACAACTGTCATTTGATAAGATCATTTTATTTCAATTCGATATAAGAATATGAGGTTTGGTTGACCTCACTTTTTAGTAGAGATGGGATAAATTTTGGTTTGAAGTGATATAGGTTGGAGATCTTTAAATTTAGTTAGGTGATACCTGACATGGAGTGACTGGTGCTATGTAAAGCAAACCAATGCGATGTGATGCGGGGGATTCAGGTTGTGTAATGAGGCATATAGTTGAAATCGTTTTCTCACATGTGAAAATATTGGGAAGAATATGATTTCATGGGAGGAATAGAATAGTTATAATAAAAATAAGATAAAATATAATGCAATTAATATCATAAGGGAGTGGTTCCATTTTTCGAAATGATAAAATGAATAACATTCTTTTGATGTCCATTTTCAAAAAGGAAATAGTATATCATGAATATTTTTTCATGAAAATCAATATCATGGTCAATTTTCATGTCAGATACAATTTGTAGTGTAAAATAAGAATATTTATATAATAGATCCATAAGATAAATTACGGAATTTATTTGTGTTCATTGATCATTTATGTGATTGAAATTTAGGAGTCTAAGTAGTCAATTCAGAGTGTTCTTTCATAAAAAATCTATGGTGTTCCGATTTTTAATATGTTGATGTGGTTAATGATGAGGTAACATTTATCAAATAGAAAAAATATTAGAGATAATATATGGCTTCAAATATTATAAGATTGTTGAAACCCACCCTAGGGATGGAAATAGGTCAGGTGCCTTTTAAATTTTTAATTCCCAAACCCTAAGTTGTTTATGTTTCTACAAAAACCTAACACTAAACAAAACCCATTTATTTTTTAAATTCAACTCCCTAACCCTAACCTATCATATAATTATATAAAATGTTTTTAACAATAACCCTACTAATTATCCAACTATTTATTTAAATATGTAAATATTATTTATAAATAAATAATAATAATATCAAAAAATTATTAGATATATTCTATAAAATATTATTCCTATAATATCATATAGTAAATGAAATAATAATAATTAATTATATCAAATTGAAAATAGAAAACTAATTTTAAACACATTATATACTATGCTCCAAAAAAATAATATGTTGCTAAATTTTAATATTATTTCAAAATATATTACTGATTAATTGAAAATAATTTTCATAATCAGGTTCTCGTATATGGTACCCTACGTGTACTACTATAACCCTACTCATTTATTGATTGGATTTTCAACGAGGTACCTCAATCCTATAAATACCCATTAATCACTAATATAACCCAATTTAATCGGACTGCTTAGTGATCGGTACCCGATTAATAGGTATCATTTCCCTCCCAAACCCTCTATAAAAAATAGTTTATTTATCGAATTATTTCCACTTAACATACGTATGTAGGGTTGAAAATTCTTCCTTAGGGTTTGCGACATGGTATCCTCTATCAAAAAATAATTTTATCCTATTATTACCATAAAAATATCATATTTTATGATATAATACTCTTTAAATAAGTTAAACGCATTTGATATGTTTCTGTACACACAACATTGAGTTTAAATAAAACATAATATACTATTAAAATATTGTCAAATGTGATAGTTATCACCTAGTAGTTACATAGGTGGGTATGAATAAGAAGATCTATATTATGAAAAAAATTACACATTAATTAACTTAATTCATTGGTTATAAATTTTTTAAATGAAAATAATATCATTTTAAAGTAAAAAAGATATGGTTTTTATAAAAAACCATTTTTATGCACATAATGTACTTTTTTAATAATAAATTGAAATATTAAATATTTATGAATGATTTGAAGTAAAATTATATATATTATATTCATTAATTTATTTAATTAACTAAATGATTTTTTCTAGGTGAGGAATAAGAATAAATACAATGTTATTCTCAAGAATTAATATTTAAAAAAATTTATTTTTTTATTTTTTCATTCATATTTTAAAATAATTAATTAAAATTTATTAAATTTAATTATAAAAAATGTAATTCATATTTCAAATTTTCATGTACAAATTTTTTAATGAGGAGAAATTCATTTTTTTCATAATGAAGTGTATTAATCGTAAAAATGTATCACCTCAATTATGGTTAAAATGGGATACAAAGGGAGTTATACAAAAAGATAAGTTTTAACATGTAAATTATAATACTATAAATTTTATTATTTGAATATATTTAGACATTATATAATCTTATCTAGAAACATTTTTCCCTTTCTTCACACTTTAACTATAATATGACTTTATTTTTTATGATGTTTAAAAAATTTACAGGTTTTTGACCCAAATGACTTATAAAAGAAGGTTATTCCCCTCCTCAATCCATTAATTTATTTAGAAATATAGATAATCCAATCCATAAAAAATACCTCCTAACTTTATTCCCCATGTCAATAGATTTTGGCCTTCTCAAAAAACCAACACTTGATGTCATTAGGTGTAAGAAAAAGTAGGTTTTATAAAAGAGATTTTCTTGTCTTTATATATCTATTTTGTGTTTGATCCTTACATAAAATCATATAAATATTTTATAACCATATTAAAAAGATTAAATCATAATCTTAAATATTATTATGTGTTTTATATTAATTTTTTTTGTCATTTTTAGCTTCCTTTCTATATAATGATAAATTATAACTTTTCTGTTGCATATGTGTGGACTAGAATATCCATGAAGTGATTTAATTTATTTTTCATCTTCACCTTATATGAATGGTTGTAAATGTGTTTATAATGAATAAATATGATATTTATAAGATGAATACTATTTTTTATATTATTAAACCATGACCAAGGGTCAAGGACCAGAATCGTCGAACCGAAACATGCATGTAAAATCGACCAGTTTTCACCCAAATGTTGGTTTTGATGATGAATTGTTTATAAAAAGGTATTTTGAAATTATAATATAACAAGTAAGATAATTATTAATGTTGTTCTTCTATATATTTTATAATATATATAAACTTAATATACATGAATTTAAATATTTGTATATGAAACTCGTAACCTGGTGTAATGTTTATGTAATAATATCATTTGTAGTACATTCATTATTAAATTTCAAATGAAAGAAATTATAGTATACTTATACTTGAACAAAATATATTTGATTATCCATTGGTTATTTCTATATTTTTTATTTATATTGTTCTATTTTCCACTTTTTAATAATTTAGAAAATAATAAAATTTGTTTTGAGATAAAATTAAACTTATTTCCACTTTGGTTGATGAACTTTTAATTACATGTCCTTGTTATTTGAAATATTTTCAAGATAGTTATTTTCTATAGTAAATATTTTTTTGAAATTTTTTTGTAACCACATTTTAATTTATTTTCTATCACTTAAAATGATTTTTTTCATTTTTTGAATGAATTTATTTTTTAAATTTTATAAATATTGTAAAAGGAATATTTGTTTTATAATTTACTGAATGAATAAATTTTCCTTCATTCATGAACATTGTTTTCATTAAAGATTTATATAAAAATTTTCTTCAGGAATTGAAAACATGAAATTTTCCATAAAATTTTGGAAATTTTTGTCTTTAACAATTCATAAGGAAAATGATATTTTCCATTATTTCCAGAAAATGTTCAAATGATATTTTAAATTTATTTTTCTTTTATGTTTTAATCCATTTATTTATCTTATGATTCTCTTGGGATACAATTTAATAATTTCATAATTGTTCTTTATCATGATGGATTATAATTTTGTGATGCTGAAATATTTACCAAATCTTATTATTTTGGGAAAGTTATGATATGGTGGAGTGATATATGTTTATTTGATATTATAGAACAAATATTTATAGATTTCCTTATATGATTGGTGGGTCCATTAAATCCTTATAATGTATTTGATAATGATTTATATTTAATGAGATAATTTAGATCGGAATAGACAGTAAGACTACTTTAGTATGTGCTTCTATCTAATATGATAATCTTTGGAGTGAACCATGAATAAGGGAATATTTGGGAGTTGACCTAATCCACTATGTAACTCTATCCCATAATATAGTCTTTGTAGAACCCCTTGATTAATGAAATTACTTTCTATTCTTATGATTGTGAAAAAATTACTAAGAAAATTTCATATTCCCTTGATATTATCTTATTGATAATGATTAAATGAGGATGATTTCTCAATCATATGAATCGTGTATTTTAAAATATTTAAGATTCATTCTATAAATCATGAATTATTGCTATACGATTGATTGGTTATGAAGTACATAATTTATAATCATGACATTGTACCATTATTCTTATATTATTGTTTCATATTATAATGAATTTATACCTTGCATGTTTTCCATTTTATGGAATATGATCTCACCATTTCATATGTTTCCTTTTTAGCAGGTTATAGAGAAGTTAATAAAATATGAAAGATCTATGAAGGGTAAAATAAGAGGATAAATTTATGGGATATTCTAAAGAAAATTCATGAAATATTTTTATTAGATATATAATCTCCAAATAAGATAGATATTTAAAAATCTTGGTTTTCTGTAATTATAAATTTTTTACACATTTCTATAAAATGATGTAATATTTTAATGATATTGTTAAGTTACCTTACATATTATAAAAGTAGGTTTTAGTTATTTTAGTAGATTAGGTCATGAATTATATAATTATAGAACTTAAAACAACATATGATCGGTTGATAGTGATATAGGGTGGACATAAATGTTTAATATGTTAATTAGAAGGATTCATAATTTTAGAATACTGAAGAATAATTTTCCTGATTATATGTTTACATAGTTATATAATTTTAGTTTTAGGATAAAATAATTATATTTGGTTTTATTCAATGGATGCAACCTAGTGGAACTGTGTTAAGATTGAATGGGATGGACAATTTAATGTTTTTCCTCCCATGAAACCGAATAATATGGGAACCAAAATGAAAAATAATTTTTTGTGTGATCACATAAATCTTAAAATATTTGAACCATGATGAGTTGAAAAATGAGAAAGGTATGGATCAATTCACCATTAGCATTTCATGAGGAAATATATACATTATTTCACTAGATCCTCTAATCACCTATTTTCCAAAAAATTGATCAGTACCATTGAAATTATATTTTTTATTCACCAGTGTTCAGAAAAATATAAATATATCCTAGTATTATATCATTTTCATGGATAAGAAAATCAATAGAGGAATCTTAATAGGAATATGATTTAGGACGGATAAATTTACTCCAAGATATGGGATTAGTTTAAAATAATATTTTTTTCTAAATAATTTACCTTTACACATTGCATGAAAATGGAAATGAAATTTTATAAGCTTACATAGAAGAAAGATGAATCTACTTCCACTAATGAGGAAAACTTTACTTGATTTTTGGGGTACACTTCATGTTTTCACATCGACCGTGAAATAAAACACGATGGGTTCATAAGTGGATTAAAACCCATTTATAATAGTTTTTAGCTATAAGGCACATTAGATGATATAAAAAAATCCTATTATGTTCATTGAAGGTAAAATTTATAGTGGATATTACCATCATTTAACTGTTTTTGATAAGAATAAAATGATGTATTATAACAAAAATTCTAATAGTAAAAGCCATGTTTAAAAGTAAATTATTCTTATTTTATTGCATAAGAATTGAAATAATCATCAGGTGAATTTTATTAATAGAATTGGTAAATGTATTTGGAGTTAAAAACCTTCTAGTAAGTGAATGATGTAGATATGTAAGGTGAATGATAATTAATTGAATTTGGGGAGAGCTAAAATGTATGCACCACACATACCATAATGATAAAAGTAAAAGAAGTATGAGAATTATTCCAAATAGTGCAGAGATCTAAGTGTCAATGATCACAATAAGAATCAATACTGTGTCATTATATGAGATAAATGGATAACACTGGTCATTAAAACCAATGAAGTGCTTCATGATAAAGAAGTGGTGAAAGGTACACTTATCATCAACTCTAGAAAAGTAAATGTTTTAATTGATTCAAATTATACCTAATATTTTATATTTTAATAATTTTTTAAGGGTATCATGTCACCACCTCAAGGATTATATACTGAATTAGTCATGAAATATCTTAATGGAGTGATGATCACATCTCAAGTATATAACTCCTCTATGATATAGGATCGTATGAATGTGATTAAATAATTTAGTTCTCCCCCTAGTTGAATTTGATGTGATTTTTTCAATGGATGGGATGACTCTATATAGAGCCCATATCAATTTTTGAGGAAGGGATGTCACATTTGATACACTAAATCAAAAAATGAATGTCTTTTGGTGTAAGGTTGATTATGAAATTCTAATGAAAACTATTTCCATTATTCAAGTATTATTAAATTTTATTGAGGTTTATTTTTATCAATTGGTTTTGTGGAAATCTAGCATTAATGATATACCTATTTACTGGTAATCTTTTGATGAAATTTCTTCTTTTTTTTCAAAGTCTTACCCTGAATTTTTTTTGTTGAGCTTTCAATATAACTCATACCTAATAATACATATAATTCAATTACTTCTTATAGAGTAGACACGATTGAGTCTCAGAAATTGAAGAAGTAACTCAAAGATAATCTTTGTAAGGGGTTAATCTATCCAAGTGAATCACCACAGGTTCCACCTGTTCATTTATTTGAGAATAAATATTGTAAAATGATTTTTTTCACTGATTATCAACATTTAAAAAGTATTAACATTAGAAAAACATATCTTGTACCTGATATTGATGATTTTTTCGATCCACTATATTGATATAAATTATACTAAAATATTAAAATCCAACCAGGTTATCATTAGTTGAGGTTAAAAAAGGAGAAAATAACTAAGACACACTTCTTTGTGGGGCATGAACTCTATGAATTTATAACAATTCCATTTAGAGTATGTAATTCACTTGTTATTTTCAAGAATCTAATTAATAGATATATTAGAGACCCCCTTGATTAGTTTGAGGTTTTTTATAGATGACATTCTTATATTTTCAATGATACAGAAGAGAATGAATATGATTTGATGATTTTGTTTAATAATATAAAGAAGGAAATTTTGTATTCCAAATTTCATAAATGTAAATTTTTTTAATGGAATGTGTCATTCATTGGTCATGTGATCACAAGAAAGGGGATATCGATGAATCTTTTAAAGATGAACATAACCGAACACAATCCAATAAAAAGTATGGTTAACTAAATCTATAGGCTTCCTAGGGTGGATGGATACTATCTATGAATTCTGAGAAATCACTCCATACTATTAAATCCACTAACCAAGTTGAAGTATAAGGAAATGAAATTCCTTTTAATTGATGAAAATGGAAAAATTCTATCAAATGTAAGAGAATGTTACATAGAGAACCCTTTTTTTACACTACCCTGTAATAGGTAATGGTTTTGTGTTCTATAGTGATGAATTATTAAAGGTACTGGAATGTGTTCTCATACAAAATGAAATGGTTATATATTATTCCTCTTTTCAATTAATAGTTCAAGAGGAAAATTTCCCGACTCATGATATTGGATCTTTAGGGGAGACACATTCTTTAATGATATAGAGAAATTATAAAATTTCAAAATTTGTGACATATATACAAATCATAAAATATTTATGAATGTATTCTGAAAGAAAGTGTTGAACATGAGACAAAGAAGATAGTTTAAGGTGATAAAATATTCGGAATGATCAGTACATTACTACTATAGTATGGTGAAAAAAGTGGTTGATGATATATGTTGGAAGTACCATGATAATCTATCCATGATGAGGATTTAAAGAGATCTAATAATTTACAATTTTTTGAGAACGGACCTAAAATCATATGAATATAAGAAAGATAATTTTTTTCAGAAATAAAGGTTCAACAATATATTCATCTAAACATTAAATAGGCACCAAAGGAAGATGTGAATTTGAAAATTTTGGTACTAAATGTTTCATATTATTGTTATGATAGATATTGATTGATATTTTTTTGAAACAGAGTATGTGGCCCACAAATACCAAAATTGAAGAGGGATCTATTAGAGGTTCTCATAGTTCACCATTCTCTATTCATCACGAAAGTATGAAAATTTATTGATATCATAAAGAGAATTTATTATTCTATTACATGAAGAGACATATTATAGATTGTGTATCTCGATGCTTAGTTTGACATAAATTTATTTATTTGAAATATTTTTGAAAGGGTATATAATAGATTTCATGAATACATATTACTACAATGAAATAAACCTTTAATAGTGCTAGAATAGGCCTTTATCTATGCTAAAAAAGTTATGAAAATCATATCTTTGTTAAAATACTTAAAAATTAATCAGTTTTGAAGAAGTCTTGTTAAAAGTTTCCTTTAACAGAATGCTTTTTTAGCACTGCTAAAGGGCGCTTTTAACAGTGAGTTTTTAGCGATGTTAATGGGGTCCATTAGCAACTCCTTTTAGCACTAATAAATGTAGTGTTGTTAGATAGGGTATGTTTATATTGTGTCAGAAACCTTTGAGCCCAACCCCCTTTATCAGTGCCTCTTTGACACCTTTAATAGTGCTCCCCCCATTATATGTTCTTTTCACCCCACAACATTTTATCTACGCAGTAAAAATTTATAGTCTTATGTGCACCCTTTATGATTTGAACCCCACACTACTCCTTCGAATATGGAACACCTTTACTAAGACACCATGTAATTTTTCTATCTGTTTAATGATATATATATATATATTTATTTATCTATTTATAAAATTATTTTAAAATACATTTATAAAAAATGTGCATGGTTGCGTGATATGTATATACTTATATTTATTTAAATATAATATATATTATATTCATTTATATATACTATAATATAATATTAATATATATCTCATTAATACACACATATGTATATATATATACAGTGTTAAAAAATGGTTATATATTTTTTAAAATAAATTTTTAGAATATGTATTTATTTACATATATTAGAATATACATTTTTATATAAATATGTTGATATATATATTTATATGAGTTATTTATTAAAATTAAATATAAGAAAAAATTAATATGACTAATAATAAATAAAATTAAACCATGAAAAAGATAAAATTTTAAAACCATAATATTAGTATGAAATTATGACCTGAGATAAAATTAAGTCTCCACCAAAGAAAGGTAATGAGACCCCTTTAAACAAGGTTGAAAATCCATCGAATGATAAAAAATCGGGGCACCAAACTAAAAAATTCAGTTTTTGATGACTTATGGGCCATTATTGGCCATGAAAAATGTGATAGTGGTTTATCAATGTAACTAATGGTGTACATATCATTATGGGATTCGATTTGATATTTGGTAGAGCTCAAATAGACACCCAAATAAATTTTTTTCCCTGTTTGAAGTTTGAGTTATGTTTTCAACGTATTTTAGATCTTTTATTAATTTCTTATTAATTTTTTCCTACAAATTGATAACAAATGAAAGTAACTCAATAATAATGAGAATATTATTAATTTCAATTATTTTTTAAATAATTTTATAAGATATTTTCCCCAAATAACTTATATAATAATTGTAAGTGTCTACATTCCATATCGAAAACATATTATAAAAAATATATATTATAGGTATATAAATATAAATATATAAATGTATAAATCATAATGAAATATTTTTTTGAATCATACCATTATCAGTGCTTCTAAAAATGTTCTGATAAAGGGGGAAATTTTTTAGTGCATTCAAAAAACCACTGATAAAGACCCCCCATAAAGAGCGCATTTAAACAAGAACAATTAAAATAACCCATTGATCAGTGATTTTTTAAAAGTTATGAGAAATGTTGGTCCATTACTATCACTTTTAAAAAAGTGCTGATAAGGTCCCCATTAACAACACTTTTTTAGTGTGGTTAAAGTCCCCCATTAACAATATTAAAAAAGCATGGTTAAAGACACCTTTTAATAGCCTTTTTTGGTACTGACAAATGGGGTCTTTAATAGTGTTTTTATCAAGTGATATTAAAATACCTAGTACTAGGTAAACCCCATTTTGTAGTAGTGTTAGTAGAAATGGGAAAACATCACCATTGATTTCGTCATGGAACTCCCCATGACTTCTAAAGGTTACAATTCTATTAGTTTTGTAGTTGATTAACTTATAGAATTAGAACAGTTAATTACTATCTTTGAATATTTTACCATTGATCATATATGAGTGATATATATTACCGAAGTGATACGTTTTCATTAATCACCACTCTCAATCATATCTAATTAATATGTTATAACTATATAGAAGTTATGGGGAAGCATTCAATATGTATTGAATATTAAGTTGGGATTAAACGGTACAAATCATCCATAGAATGATGGAAAATTTAAGAGGACCATTAATAACATATATGATACATTGATATCTTTCACTATGGATTTCATAAGATTATGGGTTCAACACCATCCATTAGACAATTTTTTATACAATAATAGGTTTTACTTAAGATTTCAAATGACTCAGTTTGAAGCCTGATATGGAAATAATTTTAGGTCTAAAATATGATTTCATGAAGTGGGGGAATGAATCAAATTAAGACCTCATCTAAATTAGGATATGATTGATATGTTTAGTGCTATTGAACAATACATATAGGTAGTATAGAATCAACATAAATTTTATGGTGAAAAATACTTTGTGAGATCTAGTATTCAAAGTTGAGGGAAATGTTTTCCTATAGATAACAAATTAGAAAAATGTTATGAGGTTTAGAAATAAATGGATAATGATACCTAGGTTTATTATATCATATCCTGTTTTGATCATATTTGGATATTAACTTATTTCTTTTCCATCCTCTAAACCTCTACCATATTTCATGAAGTGTTTGATGTATCTCTTCTGAGAAAGTACATACTATATCCTTAACATGTAATGAAAATAGAGAATATACCATTGGATAATGATATATTATATTATTAAAAACTAGTGTAAATCTTATATAATATCAAAAAAACTCAACATAACAATACTACTCATCTAGTTAAGGTTTTATATTGGAATAAAAATTTTCGATAAGCTACTTGTGAACTCAAGGATATGATGAGGTAGAGGTATCCTTAGTTTCTCATATCAGAGTAAAATAATTTTGATATATAATACCATAATACATTATATATTTATTTATCTTTAAATAAGTTTGATGTCTTTGATTGTCTTCATGAAATGCAATGTTATGTTAAAAGGAACCACAATATACAATTGAAATATTATTAAATGTGAATTTTACTACCTATATGTTGGAATTGTTGGTATTAATTGGATTGAATAAATTTTGAGAATGTATTATTTACACATATAAGATCTTAATTTATTATTTATCAATATGTTAAATAAAAACAAAATCCATTTTTAATTAAAAAAATTCGTGTGTCTAGAAAACTATTTTTTTGCGCAAAAAGTGAATTTATATTAATAAATTAATTTATTCACTATTAATGAATGATCATTAGGAAATTTTAAGATAAAATATTCAATAAAATATTTTAGACTTCATATAGTGTTTTTAATAGGTAAGGAATTGAAATGAATTTAGTGTTTCAGATAAAAATATATTTTCTAGAAAGTAGTTCGGTTGCATTTTGTGTTCTTATTTGAAAAATATTTTTAACCAATTGTGGACATCGGATATGAAAATATGGTTTTCATATTTAAAATAAACATGATTTTTTTTTAATTATTGCACCTTATTTAATGTCATAGTGAATAGTAACTATGGTAAAAATTCATCACCCCGGTTATGGTTAAAAAAGATTAATAAGGAGGTTTAAATTAAAGACAAAATTTAAAATATAACATAAGAAAGAATAAATTTTATTGGTTGAAGAAATTTTGATCTTAAAATATATAATCTTCTATCCTTTTTCAATTTTGTTCCACTTCAACTTGAATATGAATTTTTTTTAATTTTTTAAGTATTTACATGTTTGGAACAAACCTCACTTATAAAAGGAGGTCCTCTCCCCTACACTCCATAAAACTTTTCGAACCATATTTCATGTATAATACATAAAAAATACATCATTAACGTAATTTACCTTGTATTATAAGTATTGTTCTTACCAAAAGGCCTACCATTGAATGATTTATGTGTAAGCAGAAGGAGGTTTCCAAAAGAAGAGGTAATTGTATTTACTAATTAGGTTCATGTTTTTATCTTCCATTAATTACTCTAAATATTCTATAACAATATTATAATGATAAAATAAATATATTTTACATAATAATATGTTTTTATCTTAATGGTAAAACAACTTATACCTCCATTACATTTTCTGATAAATGATAACTTCCTTTGTGCATACAAGTGAATTACATTTCCACATAGTGATGTAATTCATTTTACATGACCACCCTATATTAACGGCATTAAAATACATATAATTAATAAATATGATACATGCTGCATGATTAATATTCATTATATGATGAAACAACAACCAATATGTGAGGATAAAAACTATTAATCCAAAACATACTTAAAAAAATGGACTATCTTGGACATGAATGTTGATTTTATATATGAATTGCTAAAATATTTGTAATTTAAAATTATTAAGTAATGATATTTTTTAAATAATTATGAATTTATTTTTTTGTTTTTTTATAATAAATATAAATTTATTATATGGTAATGTAAGATCATATATAACGAAAGGTTGGACTTGAGGTAAGGGTTTATGTTTAAATATCATATATTTTGTAGGATTTCAATATAAAAGTTCAAATAAGTAAAATTATATGATCCTTAACATTGAACCACATTTATTTTCATCAAATAAGTTTATTCTTTTAATTTTCAATTATTAGTATCATTTTACTCTAGTTGGTTCTTTAAAGGACTAATAAAATGTGTTTGGTAAATACCGACCTTATTTCTTCAATGGTAGAGAAATTTTTATTCTATATACATGTTCTTTGAAATGTTTTCAAGAATGTTATTTAATATAATGAAATGATTATTTACTGTTATTTTAAAAATTATTTTACATTTTTTCAACTATTTAAAATTAATATTCTTTTGGTTTTGAAAATGAGATTCTTTAAGACTTTTACCAGAAATATTTAAAGGAATAATTATTTTAATATTTATCGAATGAATCTATTTTCCATCCACCACAAACATGTTTTCATTTAATATTCCACAAAATATTTCTATGTTTATTTTAAAAAATATCTTTCTAAATAATTTAGGAAATTTTAGTTTAAAATATATATAAGGAAAATTATATTATCCATAGTTTTATAAGGAGTGATTAAATAATATTATTATGGTACTTTTAATTTATGTTAATATCCTTTTATGTTTTCCTTTCTTCACTAGGAATATGACATAATGATACAATACATGTTCTTTCTATTGATGTAAATTTATTATATAGTGTCTAAATCATTGTGAATACCTTTTATTTTATAAAGGATATTTAATAATTAAATAATGTATGATTTTATGATCATTTGTAAATCATATGTTTGAATTTCATTATATGATAGGTCGGTTAATTAAATCCATCGAATGACATGGATAATGATTAATATCTCATCTGATAATATAGGTTTGAATGGGAAGTGAACCTAACTAATAATATTTATTATTCAACTATGAAATTCTTGGTGGTGAACTTGGATTAAGGAAATTATGGAAAAGGGTGTGAACACAATCCAATATGGTATTTCATCCACTATCATAGTCTCGGTAATGACAATTGACTAGTGAAAGGAATTAACGCGACTATGATAGTTCCAAAATTCTTTTAACATGTTCATATGATTATGACATTCTCTAATATTTCATGATTTAGTCATAGTTATTCTTGAATTATACGACTCTTGTATTTTGTATTGTTGATGATTTATTCCATGAATCATGATTTATGATATATGATTGATTATGTATGAGAATTTTATGTTATTATCATTATATAAAACCCTTATTCTTATCACATAAATTCATATGATAAGTGATTGACAGCTACTATATTTACCATTACTGACTATTTATGTTCACCAATTTATATGTCTTCTCATCCCTACGAGATGAAAATATTTTTGGTGATGTTTAATATATTTTTGGAAATAATATGAATATGTATATAGTCTATAAAGTCTCAATTCCTTTGTGTTTATGGGGTGTATATTATTTTTTTAAATTTATTTAATATTCATCTAAAATGATTTAATATTTTTGTGTGTTATTCTAGTGTAAAACCAATTCACATACTATTACGAGGCATGAGATATCTTATCTTTTAAGTCTATATTCCCCCAATATAGGAACATTGGAATGTTGTAGGATCCACTATTAGACTTAAGATTCACCCCTACACAACTAGAGGCATGTGATTCTATACTATATGTATAGATACTTTACAGGAGTTAATAATTAATAATATTTGGAATGCTTACATAATTCTATGACTAGTTATGTGGACCAATAGATTACATTATGACTTGGTTCCTTTCTATGATTCTAATTCCATGATGAGAATGATCAAATTTTTGGTTTTATGTTATGATTTGATTTATGTAGGTTTAATCTTAATACTTTATACGAGTCTTGTGAACCCACAGTAACCCTTGGATTCTTTTGGAACATAGTGTATGTTTGTATATCAACTTCAGGAATTTTTTGTCTCATTAGAATTCCATGATTCGTCATCATATAATATGGTATGCATATTTATTATAAGATATTAGTGTAATGTGAGGTTCTATGCATCATTGATAATTATTACAATAAAGGATGTTTTCAATTATTATTCATTATATTACACATATATACTCCTGATAACAAATTTTTGAGTTGAATTGGTATTATTGTGTCACATTTTATCTTATTCCAAATCATCTCTTCTAAGTGGTTTTGATTTAACTATTTATTTATGCTTATATTATTGTTTTAAGATAATTATATGGGGAATTTTAATACTCAACCATGTATGGGAATTGTGAACACATATGTTGTGATTGTGAAGATGATGAATAAATTTGAAAATGGGATGACTAGATGTAGAGATTGTGTGTGTTGCTTAAAGTTGAAGTCTAGTGATTCTTTGTGATATTTTATGGGTAATAGTTATTCATGATTGTGGTGGAACGAGTTTTTTATTCTAGATTATGACCTGATATAACTTGTATTATAGAATATCATCATAATGATTTTCATTTTTTAGGATTATTAGATGCATTGTTTCCCTTTTGTCTATCTACTGGGATGTATTTGTTTTAATTGACTCATACATGAATCATATACTATTGAAAAGATTATATATATCTCTCTTCTATTTTGGTGTTCCTTATCTATTGGACATGTAGGTTTTAAATGTTGTTATAGGATAAGGCCTCCATTATTGGGAGATAATCAAACTAGATGGTTCCATAAGGCCATGGCCTACTGGAGTTAGGCATTAGGTGATAATATCAACATAATTATGGAATGGGTGGAGCCTTAATGGGTTAGGTAATGCCGACCATCACTGTATCCACTACCCAAAATTATATTAATGAGAAAAGAAAATTAATTTATGGTTATAATAATTTAGAGACTATCACAACTAATACTCACATTGTACGACCAATTCAAAGGATCTGTTATATATTCAATGTTTTCAGTGAAATCCTACCATCCTACTAGATGTATAATGTTTGAAAAAAATATATATAATAGGTGGCATAAAAATAGGAATATATATATATAAAATATACAAAACATTGTTTTTTTTTAAATCCCATGTCACTCCCATAAAATTTATTATCTCCACATGGTTCAATTAAAATATTTGAATCTAGAATGTCTCTCATCTATACCAATGCATTGTTGAGGGTGATTTCGTCCACCAAAACCACTAAAACAATTTCCATTATAATATATATATATTAATTTATTTTAGAATTTTATTTTTGACGGATTATACATTTAATTTATATCAAACTATATAGATAAACAATTTATATCTTTTTGTAACTAGTAATTATAACACCAATATCACTTGATTTTATATTGAAAAACACATAAATTTATCCTATAGTTGAACGAATATAAAATAAATACATTTTTTTCATTTTTAATTGAAATTTCTAACAATAAACCCTTAACAATTATTTAGTTCAGGGAGTTCCAAATGATTAGATATATATTTAGATATATCCACCATGTAAATAAAATTCCTTCTCCATTTTAACATAAAATTCCATGAACTTTGATATGGGGAGGTCTTGTTGGCCAATTAAACTTCTTGTGTGTTCCAAACTCTTGTTATAATAAACCACCATGTTGAAACAAAAGTCCTCGCCATTGATGTTTCACTCAATATATTTCGTGTAGGTGAAAATCCCTAGAAAAAAACACCTCCAAACACCATATATTCACTACTCCGAGTACATCATTTATTTGGATATTATAAAAGAAAATCACCCTTCCACAAAAAATCATAACACCACAGACCATGAAAAACATCAAAAATATCACTACCACACCAACCCCCAATCCCATTACCATGGTGTGGTAGAATAAAAAATATATACTAATGTATTTTAACATTCAAAACTACTTCAAATATTTTTGGACACCACCAAGGAAGAAACCAATTCCAAAGATGGGATTACAAAATAAAATATTATATTTTAGAGACCTAAAAAAATATTCTTCCTAGTGAATTAGGATAAAACCCCATGAATGAAAAAAGAGTGTTCTTAATAACCACCCCATAATATGCCTCTAAAAATATCATTATAATATTATATCAAACTCTAATTTAGACAATGAATTAAATGGTCCATAAATAAATAACTGATATCATACTTCTGGGAAAGATACCTTTCAGACAAGGCCAATGTACTATCAATTGTAATTTAAAAGTATACCTGACCATCCAAACCCAATTCTAACTATTGACCGATGATTGTGAAATATGTTTTCCCCCGAGGAAATCATACATGTGATTCCCTATTACATTCTTATGAAAAGAAATGAACTCACATGAAATTAGAGACATCATGATACTCAACCTTATGAGTCAAAGATAAATTTTATCTCTAGAGGACCTTCTACCTCACTTATTCTATAGACCATGAAGTTCACAACTTCAAATAGTCACTTCAACATCTATAGAATCTTGATAAGGTCATTAATCAATATACACTACTATAAAAATACTTATATATATAACGTTTACTCAATATCTAACCACATTAAAATACTAAAAATAAAGAGATAAAATAGATTAATGAACCCCTGGCCTCATATAATTCCCAAAATTTTATGCTCGATCAGTTAAAGTAGATAATAAAATTAGAAACTGACAAACTATATCCATAAAAGGATTCCCAAATTTAGTCATTCTATCATTCCCTTGCTGGATCTCTATAATTTAATTCATCAAAAATCATTAAATTATATAATAAATGAAATATTCTCTAAATATCATTAGAATCATATCCCAATGAATGCCATATTGGTTGAAAATTTTCAACTTCCATTATCGTCAAACCACCATCTAATGTATTCCAACCATTAGAGAGACCCTAAAAAGATATGATATATTTTCTAATTAAAATGTAATTTGGTCCACTTTAATACAATCATCAACATAATTACTGTGATATCTACTGGTTGATTTTTTATATATGATTGTTAAAAACATTAGAAAGAATCACCCTTTGATTCATCTTCCTCTATCCGTAGAAAAACATCATTACGATGTGTCCATGATATATCAATAAACCACATTGATATATCTTTTTAAATAATTACACATGAATCAAAATATCATTATATGAGACATGTTATCAAGAATAGAATTAAATTAATGAGCTACACATCCTATATATATACACACAATATCAATAATATCTATAATCACAAGCAAGGAACACATGGAAAATTTGATCTAAACAAGAAAGCCTATAACAACCCATATCATTATAGTATTATAAAACAACACATATTGGACCAATTTATTCCTTGTTTATTTTAATAGTAAAATGTTAATTATAACCTTACATGTTTTTGGATAAATTATTAAACTATGATTGTCCAAAAATTGGGTTTTTTATCTTATGGTAGGACTTCAGTGGAATTTATGCAAGTTGAAACATTAATAAAATATATAATTTATATTAACTAAATATTAATTTATTCACAGAAGTTATAATTGATATATATTCTAAACAATTTATTAATTTTATATTTTGAATCAATGGATGAGTATAAAATGGGGTTTTTTACCTTGGGTAGGTATAATCCTGTTGCGGTTGCTGGGTCTTGGAAGAAACCCTTTCGATATTTAATTTTGTCTGTAATTTTTTTTCATTTTAAATTTCATTTCCTTCCCTTTCATTCGTGCATACGTCATTCCCTATATAGGTCATGGAGTCAAGAGAGGGAGGGGGGACTATTTGGGAGATGGTGGAGGGATTTATGCTTGGATCGTTTCTATAAATGATCAGATGAATGTTGATGAATGGAAAAAATATAGGATTAAATATTCAACCTTTTACTCCCCATGGTAGGACATTTTTATGTATTATCTATAAAACTATGGGTATTTGTATATCTTATGTTTTAATCCCCTTCTATGGTTGTTGGGGACCCCATGGAGTTTGATCTATGGTTATCTAGGGAGAAGATGGAATTTTTATGTGATCACTATGGTTTTTTATTTGGGAAAACCTTATCACGTGAATTATAGTTCAAAAACACACACTATGTGTTATGTAACAAACTGAAATTCTAATGTACAGATTTGTATTAAATAGTGTATATGAAATTCCACACCATCTATAAAAAGGTAATTTATTTGTTGAATACATTATAATTAAAAAAAATATCATATATTATATAGCTTTTAATGTATGCTACACTATGATATATTTCATCTCACTCATGATCAACCTTCCTTGATAGCTTGTGTTACATGGAAGACCAATCTTCATCGATATCTTATGTTACCCACTCTACTGAGTTTTTCAAATAAAAATGTACTATTAAAATATTATTATTTAAAATAATATGATATAACATATCCCTTATGTTACAACTTATGAATAGTATTAACTAACATATAAAATTTAATGGTTTAAACAAATATAAATTAAATTAATTGGATACCAATTGACGATAAATGAAAATATGAACCAATTGGGTATAAAGTGAAATATTATTATTTCTATGCTTCCAAAGGATTTCTATCTTAATAAAAATAATTAATTACAATTAATAAATTTTTCATAATGAAATATATTTGTTATAAGATCAATAAATTATTTTTTATATTCATCCATTGGGTTTGATTAGTATAAGATAAGAACAAACCCAATTCAACAGATAAAATCCTATATTTTTATAAAGGTAATTTTACAACCTTTTGTTGGAGAACCAATTTTAAGTATGAATTTTGAAACATTAATTTATTTAATATTTCAAAGTAAAATTCATATTTGAAAGATAAACATAAAAATTATGTTAGATAAATTTTTTTATGTTTTTCACAAGTATATAATATTTTAATGAATAGTTAAAAATACTGAATTTTATTTTAAAACTAACTTTTCATATTCATTATTTATAAGGAAGAATTATAATTTTAGTTATTTTTTACGTTTTATTTTATAATATTTTAATAAATTAATTAAATTTATGTCATTGTAACCAATTTCACATTCAAATTGATTATAAAAAAACTTTTGGATGTTTTTACTTTAAAAACACATTTTGCCACCTCGCTTGCTGGATTAAATTTAAATCAATTTTTAACTTTTCAACCGCTGGAATTTATAAAAACTGATTCAATATTTGGAATCAAAATAATTTATAATTTATAATAAAAGAAACTATATTTTTGAAAAAAAATATTAGTTAAGTTGATTAAAATTAATTACAACTATTAATGTTTAATTAGGATGAATAATGGACTCAACCTTATCCTTATTATGTGAAATGAACTATTAATATGTTGAAGAGATACATTATGGAAATATTTAGACTCTATAATTCCTCTTAAACTTTATTCCCCCCTTTGGGCACAAATAATTCCAAATAATCCATTTGGTTATAGACCAAAAGGAGTCACCTAATTATTATGGTAATGCTTTCCAATGATAACATTTCTTTTAATTAATTATACACCACCTAAAATATTATTCTTTAATATTAAAATAATAACTAAAGTATCCTCAATATACTATGATAGTATTATATTAATTTATAAACCTAAACATACCCACAATTCTATATAATAGGTAACATAAATACTCTTAATGTGTACAATGAACTACTTCTTCATGAAACAATGATTGTTCATTTTTCATTACCACCTATCATGGTGGCCATTATGAGGAAAACATAGGTAATATGTTTTCTATATGATAGTAATTATGTATTTAATCTTTTTTAATTCCTTTACAACACAATTTTTTTATTCCAATTTTTTATAAAAACAATAACATTATTTGTGGAAGTGTGGATTACAGCCCCTCAAGTGATGTGATACATTCAAATGATAAATGATATATATAAATAATTGTTTTAATTAAAAAAATATTACATATATATATCTGATATTCATGACATAATTTACTTTAAGGTAATATAATATATACCATTTTATTTATTATCCAATCACACACATAAATGGTGATAACGTTATTCATGGTTGTGTGGACAACTGCCTCCTCAACATGATGTGATTAATTTTTTTATCAAAATAATTATACATATAAGTATATATGATTAAATAAAATGTTATTTATAATATAATTATCATTTTTTACTAATATATTATAACATACCTTATTTCCAAAATTATCATTGAAAAATAAGAACATTACTCATGCGTAGGTACATCCTGTCATCTCTATAACTGTAATGTTGGTTCATATTTCAAAACCATATTTAATGATTAAATTTAAAAGTATGAAAAAGGTTAGAATAATACACTTTTCTCATCATTATTATTCTTTAGAAGTCATTTAATGACACCATTGTCAATAGTTGACATACAAAATATGATTTTGACACATAATCCGAATTTGATAAAAACACCCGATGTAAACATAATTGATTAAGTAAATGTATAAAAAAATTTAATAAGTGAAATAATAATTAATATAAATATAAATTATGTTCCTAATAAAATAATTAATTAACAAAATCTTTTTATTCTGGAAGACAAAGAGAGAATATGCAAGTCAGATGCATAGTAAGGGAATTTTCAACAACTTTTTAACTTCTATGAGATAAATGTAACGTTCTCCACATACATAATTCGTCTGGTGTATCTATTGGCCATTTTTACATTTTATATCTGGAATTAATTTATCTTTATGGATCTTAAAACAAATTTTATATATTATTACTTAATGAGGATTATGATTTAATACGTTCGAAAGTGGTATGGGACACTTTGTAATGTTAAATTATTATTTTCATCAAGAATAATATTGATGATATTTCAATGGTATTTAAATTTGATGAAATTATGTGATTATTGTTCAAATAACTATTAATGTTCATTTTCTTCAGTTGTTCATGTTCTTTTTAAAATACATTAATTATAATTCCATTATTTGGATGTTTAGGTATTTCATAAAAGGTTATTAAGAAAACCGGAATATTTTTAATTTTTTGTCTTAGAACATGTTTTATTATAAAATCCATGTTTGATTAAAAAAATTCAATTTTTATAAATTAATTGATAACGAAATTTTTACACTTTTTTCTTTTAAATTTTATTTAATGTAATCTCTCAATCTCTTTGTGATGAAATAATTTTTTTATGTTTTTTACAGTGGAAAACGAATATTATTTTTACAGTGTATGATGTGTATGTCTTTACCCGCCACCATTCATTCAAAGAATCATTTTCATCTTTAAATGGTTAATTATAAAATATTATTTTTAATATTTATTTTTCATGAAATAGTAATTGAAAATTTGTATCAAAACGAAATGATATTTTCCTAAAGAATGTTTTTAGAGATCTTTTTATAATATTTCCATTCATCGATGATAACAGTCCTTTATTTTAATCTAATTATGTTATGTTGTATTAATAACATACATAAAATTAATCTGGATGGTTTATGACTTATTTGACCAAGTAGAGTATTCACATTCACTTCTGTGATTTTTTAATTAGTCCAGCATTAAATATTCAATTTCCTAGGATTATTGAACATTGAATTTTCCCAAATTATCCATAACGTTTATCATGGATATTTTCATTTCCTAAACCATATACCATTTTTCATAGGGTGTTAACTTAGGAAGTAAATACATTATGCGAGAAATGTTTTATAAATCTATATAGTAAACTCTATATACATTTTTGATAAGGCACACTGGTAAACTGATTATTTGATATATGAGGATTTTTTTGGTAAGTCTGACACTAGTATGGCTCGATCAAAGAAACCCCCATGATTCATCAGCGGTCTCATGGGAGGATTCATTTGGATAGACAACATAAATGGTTTTTTACTCGATATATTGTAAACCATATTCTGAATGGTTCGGATTGTAAAGGTTCCATGTACCTAGGAATCATGGAATCCAACAATCAAGAATTTCCCACCTTCAAATTTAGATATTATTAATCCATAAAATTTTTCATCAACATAAATATGGATACATTTCATTTTCAATTTATTGAATAAATTTCACGTGTTTTAGTTTCATATAATTCCATATTGATTTTTCTTATCTAGTTATTTCAATGCCTTATGCTTCTAGTTCTTACCTGTATTTATTTTTCCTGCACTTCATTCCTAATTTTTTTATTACATGTCATACACATTTTAAGTTATTTACCATAACATAATTATTATTCTCATGGATTCATTACTAATTATACTGTAATTTTCCCTTACAAAGCATTTCATATCACCCTTATTATGTTTAATTTTCTAAGGAATCCATGAAGTGTACTATGAAAGATATGTAGGGATATGATAGATCGAAAAATGTTACCCCTAGAGTTATCATCCTCAATGTTTTTTATTGATGAAAAAAATTATTTTTCAATTACTGTATTATTCATTAATGAATGAAACATGTGTGTATATATATTACCAATACAACTAAACTCCATATCCTTTAAGATTTTATTCATTTTAATCACGCTAATGTAATTGATAGAAAACAATAGTTCCATGCCTCATAGTGTGGGTTCGCTGTAGTTTGTATCAATGGGTGTTTAGTAGAAACCATGGGAACACGATTTATGAAAAATATATTAGAGAACATATCCATATTTTAGAATTTAAGGATAAGTATAGAACAACATCATAATGATTTGTATAAATAGATATTATGTAGTTTTCCTAGAAATAAATCCATGTCAGGATACAACAGGTGGATGTGTTTCCAGAAGAAATGTACCTCTGAGTAACGACTCTTACAAGGTGTGTCAGGCCTAACTCGGTGAAACCTAGTACATGAAAACAATCCTTACTCGGTACCCGGTTTGACAATGTTGGGAGATATGGTTTGGAAATTTCACATTTTCCTGAAAAACCATTATAAATGATTTAATCAATGAAAAAAATTGGATAATCCTGAGGTGTTTTAGATTGATGATAAGGTGTCATAGTTTAGAAATTCCATAAATGATATTATGGATAATCATTGGACCAAGGAAGGACATATGTTAAAATAAAACAGATGAATAATTTATGTATTGATGTTTTGTTTAAAACCACTGTTAAAATATTATTTAGTGATAACATAATTTTAAGGATATACATTATACGTATTATGATTTCTATGTTAATATGATATTAGAAAAGTACAACCTATATGTGAGGTGACAACCAATCAAAAAAATAAATTCCATGAGTCTTGAACCTATAGACAACGGGTGATAAGGGTTTAATTCCAACCACTAACCTATGAAATTTCCTATCTAATTTTAAATTGTTTTTAGATTTCAAATTTGATGAATAAATGTTAATGATGAACGATTTATATAAATTTTGAGGATTATAGATTAATATATTAAACATATTTGGTTTTTATGATAGTTTGATATAAATAATGTAACCACCCGAAATTTTGAATGAATTTTGGTTTCCTTTTTTGTGTGTCTTATTTTATACTCAACAAAACTATATTCATTAATTAATGATGTGAGTATAATTAAAAGTAGACTGTTGGATTTCGACTATTATATGATTGTTGGTCAATATGACCATTGGAAACTGAATGTTGCGATTGTTTTCTCTAAAAATAAGTGATCTTGGTTAATACAGAAAGAGGATTCGATGTCCTCAACCAGTAGTCTCACGCCAATCAAATCACATCTGATGAAACTTGGGAAGGAGGTAGCACCACTATGCTTTTCTCCAGGCCAAACCCAAGATGAACTTCATCGTGTGATGTTGGAGCGAAATCGGCTTTAGGAGAAGTTCAAGATTATAAAAATCACTACTCAGGCTATGTTGGTCGAACCATACTCGAATTCTCTCACCTTAGCACACCTTACACTTATATCATATGCTGAGGTTATAAGGGGCTATGTAATGACACCGTAGTTACTTTTTGTAATCCTTTGAGGTAAATAAAGTTGTGATTTCTTCCAAAGGTGAAGTTTGTGTTTTTTTAGATGTTCGAATAAATATAGGATCTATATTGATGAATTTTGGAAAAATGGGATATTTTAAAATATTTATGAAAACCTTAAATAATTAATTATGTGTAATGATTTTCAAAAAATGGTCTTATGGAAATGTGTTCAGTAAGAAATTTAGAATCTAATAAGATCATCTAAACTTTTTGTGAATAGTAAATTATGAATAGTGATTTTACGCTTAGGATTATTAATGTGACCAAATGGATTATTAATCACACTTACAGAAAGTATTAATATAATTTAGCCACCTTGATTAATTAATGTGATTCAATAAAATAGGTAAATAACTGTTTCAGAAATTATTAGTCAAGTACTAGTTTTTTCAGCTAAATAGTATTTTTTTATTAAAAACTAAATTAAAATTATTTAGAAAATTATTTTTATAAAATGAAGTTCATTTTTGATTTCAGAGAATCGATATTTGGTTAAGGTGATTTTTGGGTATTTTTTTTGAAAAAATTGATTTTTCGGTGAATAGTGAAAATAATGTTTTTTAGTTTTGGGTGTTTAATGACATCATTAAGGATGTCATAATTATGTAATCATTTTGATCGACTTATTAATAGTAAGATAAGGTATGAGGTGTCCCAAGTGTGCAATACCATGGGCAAATACCATGGGCAAGCCCATGGTTTTTCCAATACCACCGATGAGGTGTCCCTTGGCCATTAATGACTTGTCCCCTCACTTATCCTATAAATACCAAGACTTTCCCTCATTACTTTCATTTCCAAATCCTCTTCAACGACATTCTGGTCTCCTTACCTCCCATGGATTCCTCCCAAGGTTCCCTCAAGCCTCCTAAGGACCCGACTTTCAAGCTTTCAAAGTTACTCTTCAAGGTTAGGGATTCCTTCACCCTCCTCTTTTAAGTCACAACTTCCTTTATGTTGTGTCTTATATTTTCCATCACATTATGTCAAGGGTATGTTTTTATATGTTCTTATTACTATCAATATTATTTACAAATGACGAGATACCCTTTCTTCTCTCATCAATTCGTTTTTTGAAATTATAAGTGACGCTGTTAGGATGCCGAATTTCTCGTAAAAGAAATAACATCTTCTATATTATTTCATGTTTCCTTTTCATGTGTCGTGTCATTAAAATATCCATACAATGATATTATTCATTACACATACTGTATTATGAATTATTTATGAGTGGGGGACCATTTTCCCCACTCTTTTCAATGTTTTCTAAAACCATGTTATGTAGCCATTAGACGGAAAAATATTTTGTCTAAAATTTTCTATCTCTTTCTCTCAAGAAATCACCTTGTTTATTTATGTGAATTCCTATACCTATTTCATTTCTATGGGTGTTCATAAATTTATAAATATGAGATATTTGATTCTGGAATTTAAATTCATATAACCCTCACTCCCTTTCCATGGGTTATAAATGATATAATGATCTTATTTTAAGAGCTTTTAAAATGTCATGATTTTTTAATGGAAGCCATTCCTTTTATTCAATATGGGTTATTTATGAAATGTTTGATTATGATCAACATGGATCACATGTTTGTAAAAACATATTAAGGGTGATCCTTGATAGCGCTCCAATGCATTGGGTAAAGTATTAGTCTCTAGAGATGACAGGTTTTATGATACCTTGGTGAATAAACTTGGTAATTTTTATGACACCTTGGCGATGGACCTTGGTGATATGTTCATGAATGTCTAAATGAAATGTTTTAGCTACATATTCAAGTTATGTTCCTGGTTCTTTTCATTATGATATTCCTAATCTCCCATTGCTCATGTCTTTATTTTTTTACTCAAGTTCTTATTGATATCACAAGTATATTGATTCCCTTGTTTACCCTTACCAGGACTTCTGCTCACCCTTTCCTTTGATGTCAATCTCCAGGATATGAGATGTAGTAAATGTACATAGAAAGACCCTTTAATGAATCCTTATAAGTGGTGTAGAAGAATATTTTATGGTGTTTTCATGTATTATGTTCCTTATTTCCAAGAAACTGGACATTAAAGATCCCATGTATAGAAAATGTAATGAAAAGTTGTGTTATAAAAAGGCAGGATTCCACAGTTGGTATCGAAGGATAGTTTAGTTATTTATGGAAATTAGGATATGAAAACATTAGGAAGAAACCTATATAAATATTTAGATATAGGGAAAACTTTTTGATATTTTGGTGAGTATTTAGTAAGTTGTTTATCATACAAATACATCCATGTCTGGATATGAGCAGTTAGAGGCGGCTCTTGAACAAATGTACAAAGGGGTAAAACCCGAAAACATTGTTTTGAGCTAGACTGGAATAGGAACTAGTGCACAACAATGGGCCTTGCTTCACTCTTGTTTACGACACATCCGAGGGATATGTTTTGTTAATATCTATCTTATTATGAATCATTATGAAGGAATTATAGAGAAATGTAATTGTTTAAGAATGAAGTTTTAAGACGTAGAATCCATTATAGTTAAAAGATTCGTAAATGAAACAAGTTTCTCACTAATATTGTATTATTTTAGAAAATTTTGGGCTATAGGAGGAACCGTGAAAATTGTGACCACAATGGACCATACGCTGACGGCCCTCCGATGGAAGCCAAAATGGAAACATTTATGCGAATGATGAACCAAATAACTCATGTTTTGAGTAATAACATGAATCAGGATGAGAGGCTGGTCTCACCACAAAGGGAAAAAAGTCGGTTGAGTCCTTTATGCGCCAATGACCACCAACCTTCAGTGGATCAACTGAACCATTGATCGCTGAGCAATGGATCAGCTCTATAGAGAAGATCTTTTCTTGTGTTACGTTGTTTAGAGAATGAGAAGGTCACCTTGGAGGTCTATCGCTTATAGGGAGAAGTTGATTAGTGGTGGGAACTAATAAAAACATGAGGAAAATAGTGGATGTTGAAGCTATGGAGTGGAAAGAGTTCAAAGGAATTTTTTCAGTAAGTATTTCCCCTATTTCATGAGAACAATAATGGAGAAGGAGTTTCTCGAGCTGAAGTAGAAGGAGAATGAATATGTGGGAAGATATGAGATGAACTTCAAAAGTCTTTCACGATATACCTCTATCTTTTTCATGGATCGAAATAGTAAATTTGAAATATTATTCGGTGGACTGAGAACTCATCTGTGGAAGAATGTAGCAAACCGAGATTATGATAGCTACAAGGAGAACGTGCAGAGTGCGATGGAATTCGAGATAAAGTTTGGTCAGACGCAGTGGTCTCATAAATCCAATGACAAGAAGAGATCGATAGAACCTAGATTAGGGAGGACTTTTGATCAGAAAAGATGACAAAAGCAAGTGCAACTTCCCACGTGTAATAAATGTGGGAAGAAGCGTTAGGGGAACTGCCCACTCAGTAGTGGAAAGTGCTAAAAGTGTGGTAGAGATGTCCACATTGCGATGAATTGTCATGGTGAGGTGAAACCTCAACTTCCAAACACAAATGACATGGGGATTATGGTTCATGCCCTACCTGATGTCCAGTGATTCACATATGGACAATGTGGGCACTTTTCGAATCACTGTCCAAATCTGAGGGCAGTAGAGGGGAACCACCCTCAGCCTCAGTAATGGCCAAGAGATCAAGGCAATGATTTTTCTATCAGGACAGCTAATGTTGATGCTCGTAATGATGTGGTAGCAGGTACTCTTGATGTCATCTAAAAGCTAAAAAGTACTTTGTTTGATTCTGGTTCTATGCAATCCTTTTTTTCTTCCATGTTTGAAAGGAATTTATAACCAACCCCCGAATTTCTAAAAGTAGAGTTGTCAGTCAAGAATCATGGTGGGACTATCCACGCATCGTCAGTGTTTAGAAACACTAGTATTTACTTTAGTGAGCACAATATTATCGCAAATCTAGTAGTCATTCCCATGCTGTAATTTGACATTATACAAGGGATGGATTGGCTCTCAAAGTAAAATGCTAAGATGAATTACATAATCAAGGAAATATCAGTAGTCTTGAATTGAAAACCAACAGTTATCTTCCAAGGAGAGATATATCAATCTCATATTTGTATAAAAGAACCCCATATATCCTTCTTTATGGAGTTTATCGGTGAAGTAGAAGAAGGAGATGAGAGTTTGATGATAGAAAATGTCCCCATAGTCCAGGAATACGTTGATGTATTTCCAGAGGAGTTTCCTGGACCACCCATAGAAAGAGAGGTATAGTTCTCCATCGAACTCATACATGGATCTCATGTGACATCAAACACCCCGTATAGGATGACAAATGTGGAGCTGGAGGTATTAAATAATCAACTCCAATATCTTTTAGAGAAGTGGTTTATCCGACCAAGTGTGTCTCCTTGGGGAGCACCTGTTCTCTTTGTAAAGAAGAAGGATGGATCGATGTGGCTATGCATTGATTATAGAGAACTGAATGGGATTAGAGTGAAGGACAAATACCCTCTTCCACGATTTGATGACTTATTTGACCAAATTTATGGGGATCAATTTTTCTATAAGATTGGTCTTCGATCTGGTTATCATCAATTGAAGATGAAGAAAGAAGATATTCCAAAAACTACATTTCGATCAAGATATAGGCATTATGAATTTGTTGTTATGCCCTTCAGACTTACTAATGCACCTGCTATTTTAATGGATTTGATGAATAGAGTCTTTAAGGACTACCTTGATAACATTGTGGTATTTTTTATTAATGATATTCTAATATATTCCAAAAGTCGTGAGGAGCATGAAGATAATCTAAGGGTTAATTTGAGAACTCTGTGGAAGGGGAGGCTTTTTGGAATGTTCAATAAATGTGTTTTCGGGTTACAACAAGTCTCTTTCTTTGGGCACATTGTAAACAATGAAAGAATCACAATTGACTCTACAAAGACAAAATTGGTAGAGTAGTGGCCTCAACATACAACAATAACTGTGATTTTTAGTTTTCTTGTATTAGGAGGATATTATGTGAGGTTTGTGAAAACAATTTCACAACATTCTAATCCATTTACCAAGATAACTCGAAAAGGGGTCATGTTCATCTGGACAAAGGAGTGTGAGTAAAGTTTCCAAGAGCTGAATAATAGATTGGTTACTGCACTAGTGTTAAATCTAACCTTATGTGGAGAAGGATTCTTTATTTTTAGTGATGCATATCTAAAATGGGTTGGGTGCATCCTCATTCAAAATGATAAGGTCATTGCATATGCATCCCGATAGTTGAAGATACATAGACCATCAAAGTTTGAAGTATATTTTCACACAAAATGAATTGAAAATGAGGAAAATGAGATGGTTGGAACTTCTTAAAGACTATGATTTTTCAATTCATTATCACCCGAGAAGAGAAAACAAAGTTTCTGATGCATTTGGTAGGAAAGGTCAAGTTGTTCTTTCCATGATGTGGATTCAAAAATATCATTTGATGAATGACCTAGTAAAGCTGGACATTGGAATTATAAGGAAAGGTACCTCATCATCCCTAACCCAAATTATTTCTCAACTATCATTACTAGATAAGATCAAGAAGGCTCAGAAAGAAGATCCTTTGTTTCAAGAAATGTTTGAGTCTGTAATGGATGCAATGTTTCCTGAGTTCAATATTGATCAAGAAGGTGTACTGAGATTTCGTACAATACTATGTGTTCCATCTATTCCGGAAATAAATAATGAGCTGATGGATTAAGCTCATAGCTCTAATTTCTATTTACATCCTCGAAGCACAAAAATGTATAGGGACCTTTGTGATCATTATTGTTGGGATAATATGAAAAGAGAGATTGCTTACTACTCTTCGAGGTGCCTCGTATGTCAGCAAGTGAAGGAATAATGACAACTTTCTAATGGGTTATTTCAACAACTACCCATACCAGCATTAAAGTGGGAAAATATAACTATGGACTTTGTCACTGGTATTCCGTGAACTTTCAAAGGAAACAACGAGATATGGGTTATTGTGGACCATCTCACAAAAACTGGACATTTTATCTCTATCTGGGAAGATTTATCTCTCGATGAACTTGTCAGGATTTACCTGAAGGAAGTGGTAAGGCAGCATGGAGTTCCACTTTCTATCGTATCTGATCATGATCCAAGGTTCACATCAACATTCCGGAGAAGTTTTCAACAAGATTTGATCACTGAATTGAATTTCAGTACGACCTACTACCCCCAAACTGAAGGCCAATCTGAATGGACTACTCAAACACTCGAGGAAATGCTGACAATGTGCTCAAGGGAATTTTAGGGTGGATGGGATCAACATCTCCCTTTAGAGTTCTCTTACAACAACAGATTTCACTCAAGCATTCAAATGGAACCATATGAAGCTCTATATTGGAAACGATGTAAAACTCCTACTTGTTAGGATGAAGATGGTGAGAGAATGTTTCTTGGGCCAGATATTGTCCAAGATATGATAGAAAAAGTACTTTCCATCCAAAAACAAATTGAGCCTCCTCAGAGTCGGAGAAAGAGCTATGCTGACAACCATCGAAGGGACATGGAGTTTGATGTCAGTGACAAGGTCTTTATATGAATTTCTCATTGGAAGAGAGTCATGAGGTTTGGGAAGAAATGGAATCTCATCCCTATGTTCATTGGCCCCTATGAAATCCTTGATCGCATGGGAGAAGTTCCCTATCGGCTTGCACTTCCTCCAAATCTAGCACAAGTTCATGATATTTTCCACGTATCCCTCTTGAGGTAGTACATACCTAACCCTTCACATGTAATAAAACCATGGGTGCTACAACTAGAACATGACCTCTCTTATCACGAGCAACCGATGAAGATCATGGATCATAGGGACAAGGTTATACACAACAAGACTACCCACCTTATGAAGGTGTTGTGGAGAAACCAAAAATATTAAGAAGCCACATGGGAACCAGAGGAGTATATCAGAAGAAGTACCCACACCTTTTCTTTTATGAGGATACGAGTAAAAAAAATTGGGGATGAAATTTCTTATGGGGGGAAGAATGATACAACATAAAATTTTGAATCAATTTTTGTTTCCTTTTTTGTGTGTGTAATTTTATACTCAACAAAACTATATTCTTTAATTAATGATGTGAGTATATTTAAAATGATACTTATGGGTTTTGATTATTATACGACCGTTGGTCAATATGACCGTGGAAAACTAAATGTTGAGATTGTTGTCTCGAAAAAACTAGTGATTTTGGTTAATACAGAAAGAAGATTCGATGGCCTCATCCAGTAGTCTCGGGCCAATTGAATCCCATAGGAAGAAACTTGGGAAGGAGGTAACACCACTTGGATTTTCTCTGGAGAAAACCCAAGCCAAACTATATCGTGTGAAGTTGGAGAGGAATCGCCTTTGGGAAAAGTTCAAGCATATATAAATCACTACTTGGAAAATGTTGGCCAATACACCCTCATATTCTCCCACCATAGCACACCTTACACTTAGGTCCTATGCTGGGATTATAAGGGGCTATGTAGCGAGACCGTAGCTACGTGGGGTAATTCTTTGAGATAAATAAAGTTGTGATTTCTTCCATTGGTGATGTTTGTATTATTTGTTTCCAATGTTAGAATAAATATATGATGTATATTGATGAATTTTGGAAAAATTTTATATTTTAAAATATTTATGTAATCCTAAAATAATTAATGATGTGTAATGATTTTAAAAAAATGGTCTTCGAGAAATATGTTTAGTAAGAAATTTAGAATCTAATAAGATCAATATAAAATTTGTGAATTGTAAATTATGAATTGTGATTTTACTCTTAGGATTAGTAATGAGACCAAATGGATTAGTAATCCAACTTAAATAAAGTATTAATATAATTTAGGCACCTTGATTAAGTAATGTGTTTCAATAAAATTGGTAAATAACTGTTTCAGAAACTATTAGTCAAGTACTAGTATTTTCATTTTAATAGTGTTTTAATTAAAAACTAAATTAAAAATATTCAGAAAATTAATTTTTTTAAATGTAGTTAATTTTTGAATTCAGAGCATCTATATTCGGTTAAGGTGATTTTTGGGGATTTTTCTGAAAAAATGATTTTTTTGTGAATAGTGAAAATACAGTTTTTTAGTTTTGGGTGTTTAATGACATCATTAAGGATGTAATAATTATGTAATCATTCTGTTCGAGTTATTAATAGTAAGATAAGGTATGATGTGTCCCATGTGGCTAATACCATGGTTATATACGATGGTCAAGCCCATGGTTTTTCCAATACCACCGATGAGGTGTCCCTTGGCCATTAATGACTTGTCCTCTCACTTATCCTATAAATACCAAGCCTTTCTATCATCCTTTTCATTTCCAAATCCTCATCAACGAATTTATAGACTCTTTACCTCCCAAGAAGTCCTCCCAAGGTTCCCTCAATCCTCAAAAGGTCTTGACCTTCATGCTCTCGAAGTTACTCTTCAAGGTGAGGGATTCGTTCACCCTCCTCTTTTAATTCATGAATTTTTTTTTGTGTCTAAAATTTTACATATCTTTATGTTGAGGTTATGTTCTTATTTGTTTTTATTAAAGGTAATTTTATGTCCAAATGATGAGAGACCCTTTATTCTCCCATAAATTTGTTTTTTGAGTTTCTATGTGACGTCGTTATGCTGTCGAATTTCTCGTAAAAGAAATTGCATCTTCTCTTTTCTTTATGTTTCTCTTTCATGTGGTGTGTCATTAAAATATCCATACCATGATCTTATTCAGTACCCAAATTGTATTATGAATTACTTATGAGTGGGTGACCCTTTCCCCCTCTATTTTCAATGTTTTCTAAAACCATGTTATATAGCCGTTAGGCTACAAAATTTCGTCTCAAAATTTCCATCTCTTTCTCTAAAGAAATCCCCTCGTTTATTTATGTGAATACCTAGACCTATTTAATTTCAATGGGTGTTCATAAATATATAAATATTTTATATTTTATTCTGGAATTGACATACATATATCCCTCACTCCCTTTCCATGGGTTATAAATGATATGATGATATTCTTTTTAAGATCTTTTAAAACGTCACGATTTTGAAATGAAACCCATTCCTTTTATTCTATATGAGTTATTTATAAAATGTTTTATTATGATCTATGTGGATCACATGTATGTAAAGACATATTAAGCGTGTGCCAATATAGAGCTCCAATGCATTGGGTAATGAATTAATCTCTAGAGATGACAAGTTTTACGATACCTTGTTGAATAATCATGGTAATTTTTAAGACACCTTGGGGATGGACCTTGGTGATATGTACATGAATGTATAAATAAAATGTTGTAACAACATATTCAAGTTATGTTACAAGTTAATTTCTGTATGATATGCCTATTCTCCCATTTCTCATGTCTTTATGTTTTTACTCAAGTTCTTATTGATATCACAAGTACATTGATTCCCTTGTTTACTGTTACTGGGCATTCTGCTCACCCTTTCATTTGATGTCTGTCTCCAGGATATGAGATGCAGTAAATATACATAGAATGAAACTTTTATGAAGCCTTATAAGTGTTTTATAAGATTGTTTTATGTTGTTTTCGTGTATTATGTTCCTGATTTCCAAGACACTAGACTTTAAAGATCCTCAGTATGTAAGTAATTTAGAATCTAATAATATCAACTTAACTTTTTGTGAATAGTAAATTATGAATAGTGATTTTACGCTTAGGATTATTAATGTGACCAAATGGATTAGTAATCACACTTACAAAAAGTATTAATATAATTAATTCACCTTGATTAAGTAATGTGATTCAATAAAATATGTAAATAACTGTTTCAGAAATTATTAGTCAAGTACTAGTTTTTTCAGCTAAATAGTATTTTTTAATTAAAAAATAAATTTAAAATATTTAGAAAAATATTTTTATAAAATGAAGTTCATTTTTGAATTCAGAGCATCGATATTTGGTTAAGGTGATTTTTGGGTATTTTTTTTGAAAAAATTGATTTTCGGTGAATAGTGAAAATAATGTTTTTTAGTTTTGGGTGTTTAATGACATCATTAATGATGTCATAATTATGTAATCATTTTTATAGACTTATTAATAGTAACATAAGGTATGAGGTATCCCAAGTGCGCAATTCCATGGGAAAATACCATGGTCAAGCCCATGGTTTTTCCAATACCACCGATGAGGTGTCCCTTGGCCATTAATGACTTGTCCCCTCACTTCTCTTATAAATACAAAGCCTTTACCTCATTCCTTTCATTTAAAAATCCTCTTTAACGAAGTTCTGGTCTCCTTACCTCCCATGGATTACTCCCAAGGTTCCCTCAAGCCTCCCAAGGTCCCGACTTTCATGCTTTCAAAGTTACTCTTCAAGGTTAGGGATTCTTTCACCCTCCTCTTTTAAGTCACGACTTCCTTTATGTTGTGTCTTATATTTTCCATCACTTTATGTTGAGGGTATGTTTTTATATTTTCTTATTACTATCAATTTTATGTAAAAATGACACTATACCCTTTCTTCTCTCATCAATTTGTTTTCTCAAATTATAAGTGACGCCGTTAGGATGCCGAATTTCTCGTAAAAGAAATCACATCTTCTCTTTTATTTCATGTTTCCTTTTCATGTGTCGTGTCATTAAAATATCCATACAATGATCTTACTCATTACCCATACTGTATTATGAATTATTTATGAGTGGGGGACCATTGTCCCCACCCTTTTCAATGTTTTCTAAAACCATGTTATGTAGCCATTAGACGAAAAAATATTTCGTCTAAAATTTTCTATCTCTTTCTCTCAAGAAATACCCTTGTTTATTTATGTGACTTCCCATACCAATTTCATTTCTATGGGTGTTCATAAATATATAAATATGAGATATTTGATTCTGGAATTGACATACATTTAACCCTCACTCCCTTTCCATGGGTTATAAATGATATAATGATCTTATTTTAAGAGCTTTTACAATGTCCCAATTTTTTAATGAAATCCATTCCTTTTATTAAATATGGGTTATTTATGAAATGTTTGATTATGATATACATGGATCACATGTTTTTAAAAACATATTAAGGGTGCTCCTTGATAGCGCTCTAATGCATTGGGTATAGTATTAGTTTCTAGAGATGAGAGGTTTTATAATACCTTGGTGAATAACCATGGTAATTTTTATGACACCTTGGCGATGGACCTTGGTGATATGTTCATGAATGTCTAAATGAAATGTTTTAGCTACATATTCAAGTTATTTTCCAGGTTCTTTTCATTATGATATGCCTAATCTCCCATTGCTCATGTCTTTATGTTTTTATTCATGTTCTTATTGATATCACAAGTATATTGATTCCCTTGTTTACCCTTACCAGGCCTTCTGCTCACCCTTTCCTTTGATGTCTGTCTCCATGATATGAGATGTAGTAAATGTAGATAGGAAGACCCTTTGATGAATCCTTAGAAGTGGTTTAGAAGAATATTTTATGGTGTTTTCATGTATTATGTTCCTGATTTCTAAGACACTGGACATTAAAGATCCCATGTATATAAAATGTAATGAAAAGTTGTGTTATAGAAAGGCAGGATGCCACGGTTGGTATCGAAGGATAGTTTAGTTATTTATGGAAATTAGGATATGAAATCATTAGGAATAAACCCATAGAAATATTTAGATACAGGGAAAACTTTTTGATATTTTGGTGAGTATTTAGTAAGTTGTTTATCATACAAATACATCCATGTCTGGATATGAGCAGTTAGTGGTGGCTCTATAACAGATGTACAAAGAGGTAAAACCTGAAAACACCGTTTTGAGATGGACTGGAATAGTAACTAGTGCACGACAATGGGCATTGCTTCACCCTTGGTTACGACACTTCTGGGGGATATGTTTCGTTAATCTATACATTTTTAGGAATCATAATGAAGGAATTATAGAGAAATATAATTTTTTAAGAATGACATTTTAAGACATAGAATATATTATATTTAAAAGATTCGTAAATGAAACAAGTTTCTCACTAAGATTGTATTATTTTAGAAAATTTTTGGCAATAGGAGGAACCGTGCAAATTGTGACCACAATGTACCATGCCCTGACGGCCCTCCGATGGAAGCCAAAATGGAAACATTCATGCGAATGATGAACCAACTAACTCATGTTATGAGTAATAACTTGAATCAAGATGAGAGGCAGATCTCACCACAAAGGGAACAACATTTGGTTGAGTCCTTTATGCGCCAATGACCACCAACCTTTAGTGGATCGACTGAACCATTGATCGCTAAGCAATGGATCAGCTCTATAGAGAAGATCTTTTCCTGTGTTACGTTGTTCAGAGAAAGAGAAGGTCACCATGGAGGTCTATCGCTTATAGGGAGAAGCTGATCAGTGGTGGGAACTGATAAAAACATGAGGGAAAGAGTTGAAGTTGAAGCTATGGAGTGGTAAGAGGTCAAAGGAATTTTATTTCAGTAAGTATTTCCCCCATTTCATAACAACAATAATGGAGAAGGAGTTTCTCAAGCTGAAGCAGAAGGAGAATGAATCTGTGGGAAGCTACGATATGAACTTCACAAGTCTTTCACGATATACCTCTAGCTTTGTCATGGATCGAAATAGTAAAGTTGAATGATTATTCGGTGGACTGAGAACTCATCTGTGGAAGAATGTAGCAAACCGAGATTATGATAGCTATAAAGAGAACGTGCAGAGGGCGATGGAAGTCTTGATAGAGTTTGGTGAGACGCAGTGGTCTCATAAATCCAATGACAAGAAGAGATAGACAAAACCTATATTATGGAGGACTTTTGATCAGGGAAGATGAGAAAAGAAAGTGAAACTTCCCACATGTAATAAATGTGGGAAGAAGCATTCGGCGAACTGCCTACTCAGTAGTGGAAAGTGGTACAAGTGTGGCAGAGATGGCCACATTGCGATGAATTGTCATGATGAGGTGAAACTGCAACTTCCAAACAGAAATGACATGGGGATTATGGTGCATTCCCTACCTGATGTCTAGTGATTCAAGTGTGGGCAATGTGGGCACTTTTCCAATCACTGTCTAAATCCGAGAGCATTAGAGGGGAACCACCATCAGCCTCAGTAATGGCCAAGGGATCCAGGATAAGATTTTTCTATCGGGACAGCTGATGTTGATGCTCGTAATGATGTGGTAGAAGGTACTCTTGATGTCCCCAAAAAGCTAAAAAGTACTTTGTTTGATTCTGGTTCTATGTAATCCTTTTTTTCCTCCATGTTTGAAAGGAATTTAAAACCAACCCCTGAATTTCTAAAAGTAGAGTTGTCAGTCAAGACTCATGGTGAGACTATCCATGCATCATCAGTGTTTAGAAACACTTGTATTTACTTTAGTGAGCACAATATTATCGTGAATCTAGTAGTCATTCCCATTCTGTAATTCGACATTATACAATGGATGGATTGTCTCTCAAAGTAAAATGCTAAGATCAATTACATAATCATGGAAATATCAGTAGTCTTGAATTGAAAACCAACAGTTATCTTCCAAGGAGAGATATCTCAACCTCATCTTTGTATAAAAGAACCCCCTATATCCTTCTTTATGGACTTTATCGGTGAAGTAGAAGAAGGAGATGAGAGTTTGATGATAGAAAATGTCCCCATCATCCAGGAATACATTGATGTATTTCCAGAAGAGTTTCCTGGACAACCCCTAGAAAGAGAGGTAGAGTTCTCCATCGAACTCATACATGGATCTCATTCGACATCAAACACCCCATATAGGATGACAAATGTGGAGCTGGAGGTATTAAAGAATCAACTCCAAGATCTTTTAGAGAAGTGGTTTATCCGACCAAGTGTGTCTCCTTGGGGAGCACCTGTTCGCTTTGTAAAGAAGAGGGATGGATCGATGTGGCTATGCATTGATTATAGAGAACTGAATGGGATTACAGTGAAGACCAAATACCCTCTTCCACAATTTGATGACTTATTTGACCAACTTTGTGGGGATCAATTTTTCTATAAGATTGATCATCGATCTGGTTATCATCAATTGAAGGTGAAGAAAGAAGATATTCCAAAAATTACATTTCAATAAAGATATGGGCATTATGAATTTGTTGTTATGCCCTTCAGACTTACTAATGCACCTGCTATTTTAATGGATTTGATGAATAGAGTCTTTAAGGACTACCTTGATAACGATGTGGTAGTTTTTATTGATGATATTTTAATATATTCCAAAATTCGTGAGGAGCATGAAGATAATCTAAGGGTTAATTTGAAAACTCTGTGGAAGGAGAGGATTTTTTTAATGTTCAATAAATGTGTTTTCTGGTTACAACAAGTCGCTTTCATAGGGCACATTGTAACCAATGAAAGAATCACAATTGAATCTACAAAGAAAAAATTGGTAGAGGAGTGGCCTCAACATACAACAATAACTGAGATTTGTAGTTTTCTTGGATTAGGAGGATATTATGTGAGGTTTGTGAAAAGATTTTCACAACATTATAATCCATTTACCAAGATAACTCGAAAACGGGTCAAGTTCATCTGGACAAAGGAGTGTGAGGAAAGTTTCCAAGAACTGAAGAAGAGATTGGTTACTGCACTTGTGTTAACTCTGACCTTAAGTGAAGAAGGATTCGTTATTTTTAGTGATGAATATCTAAAATGGGTTGGGTGCATCCTCATTCAAAATGATAAGGTCATTGCTTATGCATCCCGATAGTTAAAGATTCATGAGAAGAATTATCCTACGCATGATCTGGAGCTGGCTGCTGTCATTTTTTCTCTGAACATATTGAGGCACTATCTTTATGGGGAGAAATGTGATATATACATAGACCATCAAAGTTTGAAGTATATTTTCACACAAAAGGAATAGAAAATGAGAAAAATGATATGGTTGGATCTTCTTAAAGACTATTATTTTTCAATTCATTATCACCCGAGAAGAGAAAACAAAGTTTCTGATGCATTAGGTAGGAAAGGCCAAGTTTTTCTTTCCATGATGTGGATTCAAAAATATCCTTTGATCAATGACCTAGTAAAGCTGGATATTGGTATTATAAGGAAAGGGACCTCATCAACATTAACCAAAATTATTTCTCAACTGTCATTACTAGATAAGATCAAGAAGGCTCAGAAAGAAGATCCTTTGTTTCAAGAAATGTTTGAGGCTATAATGGATGAAAAGTTTCCTGAGTTCAATATTGATCAAGAAGGTGTACTGATATTTCATACAAGACTATGTGTTCCATCTATTCCAGAAATAAATAATGAGCTGATGGATGAAACTCATAGCTCTAATTTCTATTTACATCCTGGAAGCACAAAAATGTATAGGGACCTTCGTGATCATTGTTGGTGGGATAATATGAAAAGAGAGATTGTTGACTACTCTTCAAGATGTTGCGTATGTCAACAAGTGAAGGAATAATGACAACTTCCTAATGTGTTATTTCAACCACTACCCATACCATTATTAAAGTGGGACAATATCACTATGGACTTTGTCACTGGTCTTCTGAGAACTTTCAATGGAAACAACGAGATATGGGTTGTTGTGGACCATCTCACAAAAACTGGCCATTTTATCTCTATCTGGGAAGATTTCTCTCTCGAGGAACTTTCCAGGATTTACCTGAAGGAAGTGGTAAGGAATAATGGATTTCCACTTTCTATCGTATCGGATCATGATCCAAGGTTCACATCAAAATTCCGGAGAAGTTTTCAACAAGATCTGATCACTGAATTGAATTTCAGTATGACCTATCACCCCCAAACTGATGGCCAATCGGAAAGGACTACTGAAACAATCAAGGAAATGCTGAGAACGTGTTCAATGGAATTTTAGGGTGGATGGGTTCAACATCTCCCTTTATTTTAGTTCTCATACAACAACAGCTTTCACTCATGCATTCAAATGGAACTGTATGAAGCTCTATATGGGAATCGATGTAGAACTCCTACTTGTTGGGATGAAGATGGTGAGAGAATGTTTCTTGGACCAGTTATTGTCCAAGAGATGATAGAAAAAGTCATTTCCATCCAAAAACACATTATGGCTGCTCAGAGTCGGATAAAGAGCTATGCCGACAACCATTGAAGGGTCATGGAGTTTGATGTTAGTGACAAGGTCTTTCTTTGAATTTCTCCTTGGAAGAGAGTCATGAGGTTTGCGATGAAATGGAATCTCATACCTATGTACATTGGCCCCTATGAAATCCTTGATCGCGTTGGAGAAGACCATATCAGCTTGGACTTCCTCCAAATCTAGCACAAGTTCATGATGTTTTCCACGTATCCCTCTTGAGGTAGTACATACCTAACCCTTAAAATGTACTAAAACCATGGGTGGAACAACTAGAACATGACCTCTCTTATCAAAAAAATCCAATGAAGATCATGGATCATAGAGACAAGGTTCTACGCAACAAGACTATCTACCTTATTAAGGTGTTGTGGAGAAGCCACAAATATGAAGAAGCCACGTGGGAACCAGAGGAGTATATGAGGCAGAAGTACCCACACCGTTTCTTTTATGAGGATACGAGTTAAAAATTTTGGGGATGAAATTTCTTATGGGGGGAAGAATGTAACAACATAAAATTTTGAATCAATTTTTGTTTCCTTCTGTGTGTGTGTAATTTTATACTCAACAAAACTATATTCTTTAATTAATGATGTGAGTATATTTAAAATGAGAATAATGGGTATTGACTATTATACGATCGTTGGTCAATATGACCGTGGAAAACTAAATGTTGAGATTGTTGTCTCTAAAAAACTAGTTATCTTGGATAATACAGAAAGAAGATTCGATGGCCTCATCCAGTAGTCTCGGGCCAATTTAATCCCATATGACGAAACTTGGGAAGGAGGTAACACCACTAGCCTTTTCTCTGGACCAAACCCAAGTCGAACTTTATCGTGTGAAGTTGTAGAGGAATCGCCTTCGGGAAAAGTTCAAGCTTATAGAAATCACTACTTGGAAAATGTTGGCCAATCCACCCTCAGATTCTCTCACCTTATGTAGCGAGACCGTAGTTACATGGGGTAATACTTTGAGATAAATAAAGTTGTGATTTCTTCCATTGGTGATGTTTGTATTATTTTTTTCCGATGTTAGAATAAATATATGATGTATATTGATGAATTTTGGAAAAATGTGATATTTTAAAATATTTATGTAATCCTAAAATAATTAATGATGTGTAATGATTTTAAAAAAATGGTCTTCGAGAAATATGTTCATTAAGAAATTTAGAATCTAATAAGATCAACATAACATTTGTGAATTGTAAATTATGAATTGTGATTTTACGCTTAGTATTAGTAATGCGACCAAATGGATAATTAATCCGACTTAAAGAAAGTATTAATATAATTTAGGCACCTTGATTAAGTGATGTGTTTCAATAAAATCGGTAAATAACTGTTTCAGAAATTATTAATCAAGTACTAGTTTTTTCTGGTGAATAGTGTTTTTAATTAAAAACTATATTAAAAATATTCAGAAAATTAATTTTTTAAAATTTAGTTCATTTTTGAATTCAGAGCATCTATATTCGGTTAAGGTGATTTTTGGGGATTTTTCTGAAAAAATGAATTTTTTTGGTGAATAGTGAAAATACAGTTTTTTAGTTTTGGGTGTTTAATGACATCATTAAATATGTAATAATTATGTAATTATTCCGGTCAACTTATTAATAGTAATATAAGGTATGAGGTGTCCCATTTGGCTAATCCCATGGTTATATACCATGGTCAAGCCTATGGTTTTTCCAATACCACCGATGAGGTGTCCCTTGGCCATTAATGACTTGTCCTCTAACTTCTCCTATAAATACCAAGCCTTTCTCTCATACTTTTCATTTCCAAATCCTCCTCAAGGAAGTTATATACTCCTTACCTCCCAAGGAGTCCTCCCAAGGTTCCCTCAATTCTCACAAGGTCTTGACCTTCATGCTTTCAAAGTTACTCTTCAAGGTGAAGGATTCGTTCACCCTCCTCTTTTAATTCATGACTTTTTTTGTGTCTAATATTTTACATATATTTATGTTGAGGTTATGTTATTATATGTTCTCATTATAGTTAATTTTATGTACAAATGAGTATAGACCCTTTATTCTCTCATAAATTTGTTTTCAAAATTTCTATGTGACGTCGTCAGGCTGCTGAATTTCTCGTAAAAGAAATTGCATCTTCTCTTTTCTTTCATGATTCCCATTCATGTGGTGTGTAATTAAAATATCCATACCATGATCTTATTAAGTACCCATATTTTATTATTAATTACTTATGAGTGGGTGACCCTTTCCCCCTCTATTTTCAATGTTTTCTAAAACCATGTTATATAGACGTTAGGCTACCAAAAAAATCGTCTCAAAATTTCCATCTCTTTCTCTCAAGAAATCCCCTCATTTATTTATGTGAATACCTAGACCAATTTAATTTAAATGGGTGTTCATAAATATATAAATATTTTATATTTTATTCTGTAATTGAAATACATATAACCCTCACTCCCTTTCCATGGGTTATAAATGATATAATTATCTTCTTTTTAAGAGCTTTTAAAACGTCACGATTTTGAAATGAAACCCATTCCTTTTATTCTATATGGGTTATTTATGAAATTTTTTATTATGATCTATGTGGATCACATGTACGTAAAGACATATTAAGTGTGTTCCTAGATAACGCTCCAATGCATTGGGTAAAGAATTGATCTCTAGAGATGACATGTTTTACAATGCCTTGGTAAATAATCATAGTAATTTTTAAGACACCTTGTGGATGGACCTTGGTGATATGTTCATGAATGTCTAAATGAAATGTTGTAGCCAATTATTCAGGTTATGTTCCAAGTTCATTTCTTTATGATATGCCTATTCTCCCATTTCTCATGTCTTTATGTTTTTACTAAAGTTCTTATTGATATCACAAGTACATTGATTCCCTTGTTTACTGTTACTGGGCATTCTACTCACCCTTTCCTTTGATGTCTGTCTCTAGGATATGAGATGCAGTAAATGTACATAGGATGAACCTTTGATTAAGCCTTATAAGTGGTTTATAAGAATTTTTTATGTTGTTTTCGTGTATTATGTTCCTGATTTCCAAGACACTAGACTTTAAAGATCCTCGGAAAGTAAAATGTAATGAAAAGTTATGTTATAGAATGGCAGGATGCCACAAATAGTTATACATGACACTCTTTTATGGGAATTACGATCTTTTAAATGTTTATTTTAGTTCTTAATGAATCAATGTTAATATTTTGATATCTATTTTTTATTGTATGGGGCGCATTAGATTTTGATCGAATCACAACCAAAAGATGGAATTGTTCGCATGAAATTAATATGTATCATGAATGTAAATTTCTTGGTATTCATAATTAGTAAAATAATTAACCAACATTAGGAAAATGACATAGAAATAAAATGTTGTCCCAATACCACAATTTTGGTTGAACTGATGGTCTTATAAATCACCAATGATTTATGTATTTGAGGCCCTCTAATTTATATTGATCATTCTATTGTTTTTGATTGATGACCTCAATAATTCAATATATATGATTAAATTTTCCCTCCAAGTAAAAATCTATACTTTACACTAATGTTCTCTTACTTAGAGACCATGTTGTATGTTAAACCTTGTGAAATGTGCACTTCTCATTGTCTCTTATCTAGAAGATGTTTTATGAACCAATCACAAGAAGTGGGATTTCAACATAGAAAATATCAAACAATGTATTACCAAGATACAATTTAAATTATGAGGAAAAAATTTAATTATAGTGGGTAGAATGTAACACCATGAAATTATAAAGTACAAATTTGTATTCAATTGTATTTATGACATGAAACACCTAGTGTAAAAAGGGTATATATTAACTTGACACATTACAATAATTTATAAATACAATATATTCTATAGATTTTAATGCATGAAACACTATGTTACCTTGCATCTCATGTAATACCAACATTCCTTTATACCGTATGTTACATAAAAAAGCGGTCTTCTTCAATAGACTTTGTCACAGGCAAGACCGATTTTCACAAAATACTAAATTATTATTAAAATATTATTATTCAATACAATATGTTATTCCCTAGAAGTTATGTTAGAGGTTATGAATATTTTTAATACATTATAAAAATTTATTGTTTAAATAAATACAAAATAAATCAATTGGGTTCCAATTAATGAGAAACAAAAATAAGAACCTATTGGATATATATAAAAATATTATTATTTTTTTGCTTCTTGTAGATTATTTTCATAGTAAACAAAATTATTTAAAATAAATAAATTATTTTAATGAAATATATAGGTTATATATTAAATCAATTATTTATTATATTCATCCATTAGGTTTGATAGACATAAGACAAGAACGAACACAATTTCACAGATAGAACCCTATATTTTTATAACGGAAAGTTTACCCTATTTTAATGGGGAACCCATTATAAATTTTTATTTTCAAAAATTTATTGATTTAATAAGTCCAAATAAACCTAATATTTGAAATATAATCTTAAAAATTAGGTGTGGGTGAATTTTTTATATTTTTCAGAAACATATAAATTTTTGCTGATTAATTAAGAATATTGTATTTTAGTTCAAAGCTATTTTTAATATAATATATATTTATAAGATTAAATTATAATTATAATTTTTTTTTAATTTTAATTAGATAATATTTTTATCAATTGATACTATATATGTTATTTTAATCAATTTCAATTTGAAATTGATTATAAAAACATACCAAAATTTCAGATGTTTTACTTTAAAAACCAATATTGTCATCGCGCATGTCAGATTAAAACTATATCAATTTCTACCACTAATATTATTAGTCTTTATAAAAATGGATTCCATATTTGGAATAATATTAATTTATAATTTCTAATATGTTTAAATTTTTATGATCAAAAATATTTGTGAAAGTGATTAAAATTAATTTCAATGATTAATGATAAATTTAGATTAATAAGGTACTAAACCATAACCTTAAGGACCAAAACATCCTATAACATATTCCATGAGATATTGGATGGACATATTTATACCCTATAATATATTGTATCTAAATTTTACCATTATTGGATTCACATTCAATATGAAAAATGTGATAGGAAGTCCTTCGTAAAAATAATACAAGTGTGTCACTCCTCCACTACAAAAGGCAACCACTTCTCCCCATTCGTCACACATCTAAAAACAACTAGCTTCAGAAAATATCTACCCTAATTTCTTACCAAAATCCATCCCCTCTACCTTTGAATCCCCATTTTTGTAATAAATACTTCAATGGAATCCCTTCTATATAAACTAAAACAAGTTACCCGATTTTTAAGGTAATGCTTTTCAACGATCACTTTTCTTTCAATTACTTCTCCTTGACCTCAAATATTCATCCAAAATATTCATATAATAAAATAATTACACTCAATATACTATTATTGTTTTTATTTTAATATACTTTACTACACTTACGCACAGTTCAATCTAATGGGTAACAACCATACTATTTCTATGTATGGTGAAGTAATGCCTCCAGAAATGTTGATTTTTAATTTTTTTCATTTACCACCTCCCATAGAGTCTAATATGATTTAAAATATATTAATATATGTTATATATGATATTTATTATTTATTAAATATTTTTTAATTATTTTAAAACATATATCTTTATTTCTTCTACATTTTGTAAAAAATGATAACATCGTTTGTGGAAGTGTGGAAAACTGTCGCCTCAGGTGATGTGATTCATTCACATGATACATGGAATGTATAAATGATGGTTTTAATTAAAAATATGTTACATAAAAAAATAATTACTAAAATAATTACTTAATTAATATTCAATAAAAAATATAATATACCATTTTTTATTCCCCTTTCACACACTGATAAAGTTTTAACATTATTCATGGATGTGTAGACTATCGTCTCATCGACATGATGCGATTCTGTTTTCATCTCATTAATGTAACGTCCCGACCCAGCTCACCTCTAAGATGGTGGCCATACCGGTGCATCACATAACCTCAAGCGCATCTCCCCGAACACCAGAGGTTGGCGACTAGCAACGAGGGCCCTTTTTGTGTCTGTGGGGAGACTATGCCCTCATAGGTAACAAATAATATCACAACAAAAGTAAACAAAAACAAATAATAAGTAGCAGAAGCATGTCAATAAATAATCTATAGCAGAAGAAATGTAAATAATCCAACTGAATAATAAAAATCTTGTGTGGAAACTCACAAAAGAGTGTCATGAAATGATATGAGTCTAAACATAAAGTACAAAAAACAGAACTCAAACACACAATCAACTAAAAGAAAAGACACAAGAAGAAACTGCATCCCAAGAAAGGCTCGGTCCTCTACCCCAGTCTCCATCCTAAGGAAAATGAACAGTCAAGCATCAGAAGTAGCATGCTTACCCTTTCCAATTCATGCAACCATGTAATCTACTCGGGGGTCGACGACGCCCGAACTGGGTGTGGGATAAAATCCCAGTAGGTCGGCACCCACGGTGTCTAAAAATATCCTTTTCATGCAAAAATAAGAATGCAGTGTGCCATTACATAACAATTTCAAATTAATTAATTATAGTGAAATGAAATAAATAAGTTGGCTTGGGTCGCAAACATCTCCTATTCCTGGTCACATGCTTCAGCCTAAGATGGTAGTCTCAAAGGGTACCTATTATCCAAAATGAATGAACATGCAAATATATATATATATATATATATATATATATAAACCCAAAAAGCAAGGTAAAACCAGGAAAAAGTATACCCCAAGCTTGTATTTTTAACATGGGGTTTAAGTCCAGTGTCAACCAGGCACACTTCCAAATATTCGGGGAAATATAAAAATTCTCAATAGACTCAATTAGAAATAACATAAACCTTAAGTGAATCATTATTTAATGTTCAAGATGAGAGTTGGAGTCTGAGCCCATCCTGAAGGTATCGCTATGGAACATCAATCAATTTATCCAATGCCACTGAGCCTGTCTAAGGCAATATTTCGAAAGGCCATGTATCGCCTGAGGAATGGCATTATCCTGATTTTTTCCCGATCTCACAAAAGGGGTTGAGTTTCATCCATGGATGGCTTAGCCACATTTCCAATAGATCTATCCCGATGGGCCCTTTTGTAATCGGTATCACTCAAAAGTATTAGAATGTCTGGGGAAGTGTCAGTCTGTAAAATCCAATGACACCGCCAGTCGGCACATGGAGGTAACCCATTAGGACAGGAGGATCCATGCATGGTCCTTAATACGAGACCCACCTCCTTTCCCTGCCCAAAATTTAATTAAAGTTTTCACAACAGTAGGTATGTCATAAACAAAATATAATGTTGCAGCATGAATACTAACCAGATACACCAGTGGATCACAAGGCATAAATGTCACAGTACAACATAAGAACTTACAAGGAAATATACATTTCATATAAACCTCTCTGAATAATTCACATTTAAATAAAATTAAATTCAACATAACAAGTGCCAATGATCTTACAATTCATATTCATGTTCAAAGAAACTATTTATTAAATTTAATTACAATAAAAAGGGCCTCGCAACACATGTAATTAATTAAACAATAAATCTAGCTAACGAATGATTACACCGACCATGTCGGCACACCCAAAGGTGTATCTATATTTGTTGCAACAATTAAAACAACAATTTATTTAATTTAAAATCAAAAAAAATTGGATGCACTACACATGCACTTAAATAAATTATTAACCCAACTAACTTAAAAAAATACACTGACAATGTCAGAATGCCGAAATGGAATTCTTACCTTGTTTCAACAATTCAAAAAAAATACTTAAAGGTGATTAAGGATGCAACAATTAGGCAAAAAACTAATGTAATTAAATTGGGTAAAATTGCCCGAAGCCGGTAGGCATGACTAATGTCACAACAGTTCGTTTTTTTAAACCGCAATGAAACAGAGGGAAAGAGAGTAAGTACCATACCTTGTAATCATAGATGACTCTAATATCTGCTTTAGACACTGATTTAACATAAAATGGTTGAAAATGATTGATTTTAGAAAAACACCAAAATAGGGTAAGAATCTTCTCCAGTGAATTGCACGCAGAATACTTAACGGAATAGAACAATTCCACTTTCACAATGTTAGACTTTCCCTATGGTTTACTTCACACCTATTGGAGAAGAAATTGGACGTTGGATGGAAGAGCAGTGGCCTTTAGAAGGGGCTGCTGGTGGGTGCGATGAGAATGAGGGGTGCGACGTGATGAGTGGGAGGGGGAGAGAGGAGAGGAAAAAAAGAAAAGAGATAAAATAATGAAAATAAAAGAGAAGAAAATTATTAGAAAAATAAAAGAGAGGGAAAAAAGGAAATAAAATAAAATGAAAAATTAAAACAAACGATTGTAATTGAAAATAATAAACATAATTAAAAATGGGAATCCCCCATTTTAGTTATTTTCATTTTTCCCCGCAACCACCTCTTTATTTTATATCATAATTTCTTTTTATCCTTTCTTGGTTTATTTTAATTATTATTTAAATATTTTATTACTCTTTTTAAATATTTAATTAATTATTTGAAACCCAAACACCGAGCCAGAGCACGATGTGACATTTTTCATGAGACGTCTGCAATTATTTAAATTAAATAAAAAGCTGCCCAGGACCCATAGAAAGGTGTTAATGCTCACACCCCAGGTCGCTTAATTAATTAGACTGCAATAAAGTAAAAACTATCCATACCTGATTAAGGTCGGGATGTTACAAATTAATCCTTATATAATTAAATATGAATAAATAAAATTTTACTGCATATATAATGATAATTCATTAATTATATATTTTACTTACCTTGTTTTCATAATTATCAATGAAAAATGGGAATGTTACCCATGTATACATATGACTTACAATCTCTATGATTGTAATGTTGATTCATTTTTCCTAACCATATTTAATTATAGAATTTAAAAGATATTAGTTTATAAATATAATAATTATTTCATGATTATATTTCTTGATATTTTATATAATAACCCCTTATACCATAGTTGACATCGAAAAGTAGATTTTAACACCTAAATTAAATTTAGTAAAAACACATGACATAAACATAATTGATTTATTAGTTGTACACAACATGGTAATAAGTGAAATAAATTTTCTTATAAACATTGAAAGATTATAAATAAAGTGAAAATTTTACAAAATTTTTGTATTCAGTAATATAAGGACACATGAGACATGTAATATGCTAGGTAATGGATTTTTCATCTCACATTTTACTTCTATGGGATAAATGTCATGTTCAATACAAAATTAATTTTTATGGTGTATCTACTGAAAATTTTTATATATTATTTCATAAATTAATTTATATTAATTTTATTCATAACATTTATTTAATATTATTCACTCATGTGGTTTATGATTAAAAAGGATTCAAGGTGGTATGAGACACTTTTGCATTTTTATGGATTATTTTACCCAAGAATAATTTATCATGATATATCAATGGTATTTACATTCAGTGAAATTATATGACCATAAAACCGTTAATTTTCATATCCTATGATTATTAATTATGTTTTTAAGTATTTGTTCTATTTTCCCACTCTATAGTCTTTATTGTGTATTTGAAAATGTTTATATGAAAATAAAACATCATTTCAATCTTCATTTGAAGTTTCTTTTTCTTCTAAATAAATTGGTTCATTAGTATTTTTTCAAGTATTTTTTTGAAATGATATTTGTAATGATATTTGTAACCTTTTTGTCTTTACTTATGTTTTCAATGTAATATTTTTTTCTCATTCCTAATAATAAATTTTTCTATCCATTTTAACATGAAAAAAGAAATTTTTTTACCTTGTATGGAATATGTGAATTTACCTACAATAATTACATAGAAGCTTAAATTTCATGCGTAAATTGTTAAATTTTAATGAATTTTTTTATTGAACTTACAATAAAATATTTTCATGATTTTTTTTCAAGAAAAATTTTATTTTCCTCGATATTGTTTTTAAAATGTATTTTTATAATATTCTCATTAATCAAAGTAAACAACCAATTATTATACTCCAATTAGGGTATGTTGTGTTGATACTATCCTTAATATTACTATAGATGTTTTTTTGATTGATGTGGACAAAGATAGTATTAAAATTCACTTCCTGTATTTCTTTTTCAGTTCTCTTTTAAATATTCAATTTCCATTGATTTTTGAGATTTGTATTTCAGCTAATTATACATATCTTTTTTCATGGATATTTCCATTATCTAAATTTTATTATTTTTCTGAAATGATTTTTAAATAGAAATTTATTTGATTATTTGGGAAATATTGATAAATATGTTCCATCTACTACATATTTATTTTTAATAATGATTAATAATATAACAATTATTTGACATATGAAGAATGTTTTGGACTGGTTTGACACTAGAGGGGCCCAGTAATAGATATCACCTCTATGCGTCGATAGTATCACGGGATAAGTCATTTGACCATCCACCTTAGATGGGTTTTTACCCAATATGTTTTAAACCGTCTTGTGAATGTTCTTGATGATAAAGTTAAAATATACATGGGAAACATGGAATCCAATAATCAAGTATTTATATCATTTAGTTTCAATTATTACATATCCATGATATTTTCCATGAGTATATCTTTGGATAAATTTCTGTTTCAGGTTACCTATAAAATGGAATATTTTTCATTTCATACCATTCCATATTAATTTTTTCTTATCTAGTTATTTGAATGGTATGTGATTCTAATAATTACCTAGTCATATTTTTTGTGAACTTACATTTATAAATTGTTAATTATATTGTAGGTGTGTTTCAGATATTTACCATTCTATAATTATTATTATAATGGATTGATAATTGGTTTGGCTATATTTTTTCTTCATTGTGAATTTTATCTAACCCTTATTATGTTTAATTTCCCTAGAAATCCAAGAAGTATACTATGATGGATATAGAGGGATATAGTGGGTGGAATAACATTACCCATAAAATAATTATCCTTAATGTAATATATTTAAGAAAATATTATATGTTCAAATTAGTGTATTAATTAATAATAAATGACTGTCATATGTAACTGGTTTAAAAAACAACTAGACTCTCGATACATTATAATTTGATTATTTTTAGTCATGCCAATGTAATTAATAGTAGAAACTGGCTCCATGACTTATGGGGTTGGGTCTCTATATGTTCTTGCTATTGGGAGAGGTGAAGAAGAAGGGGTTAGATGATGTTTTATTTATGGATATTCAATGTGGGATGGATCATGGAGCAGCATGGGGCATGACCAGACACCCAATGTTGAGGGAACATAACCATGTGTGGAACATGACCAGTTCCCATGTTGAGTACATGGATAGATTCCTTGTGGGGTATTGTGCTACATCATATATTGGGAACACAACTTGGCTCCAAGTGTGATGTGAATAACAGGTAAGGTTAGTTCATACTATGTACTTCAAGATGTACATGGAATCATGGATGGATGAGCATCACCTAGGTTGATGGTTGGGGGTACATATCATGTCTCTGAGTTGGAAACCATATAGTCCCCCTTTAAAGGAATTATTTTAGGGTTTATCTCCCTAGATTTATAATTCAACCCATGAGTAGTCAATTATAAGTGTATTTTTCCAATAGAACACAATGAAAATATTATACTTGCATTTAATGTCCATATGAAAGATATCTTTTATTAGGATGATATTTGGTGAGAATATTTAATTTTGGTTTGGAATCAGAATCCTCCGGTGGGTTGGGATGTGAGTTGTGATTAATTAATGAGGGTCACGAGTTTGAGATTGAACATTATCTACTATACCAATGAAATCTATTTGAGGATCTTCTGGACTGTTCTTGATGATAGGAATCAATTATGAATTGTAAATGTTTTTACCTTGATTTCATGAGGTATATGTGGTAGAGGTTATAGATCGCTCGCTTGAGGTTTAAATACAATATTTTAGTATTTCCTATATTGAAGCCTCTAGTATGGGTTAACAATATGGGGTGTAGAGTATTTTTTTTACCAATTGATTATATATTTATATTGGTTCGATAAACCCATTATGGATTCCCCTAGAGGATATAATAGACATAGCGAGGGCTTTTATTTCAGGAAGATAGATAAGTTATTTATTTTAATAGTATTTTACTAAGGTTTCACATTCATTAGAGAGCCCCTTATAGGTTTTACTACTCTTGAAGAGGTAATGGGTACCTTCTAAAAATTCTATTATTAGTTTAGTGACACTCTTGTATTCCCTTATGGTTGTGTTGTTGATCTTGGATCAATGGTGGGGCTCTGTGGGACACATGAGAATGTTTCTCGTAATAAGATTGTCCCATCGTTTAAATATGATAGTATAGCACATTATATGGTTTCCATGTTTATCTTTTTGAGTGGCCTTTTGGGTGTTTTGAGGGTCATGGATGAGTTGGGTAAAGATTCTCCATTGAGCTTTCCGGTATCAGTCTTGGCCTATGGATTGAGGTGGATATGATCTATTAGACAAGGAGAACCCCATGTTTTGGTTGACTGAATGAGGTGTTTGTAATTTCTATGTATTAAAGGCATTGATTATCCCTTTATAACCTATATATATGTGGTGATACCCTGTTTTAGTTTCTACGGTGTTTTAGGGATCTGTGAGAGCCCCAATATTTGATGAAAACATGTTGGTCAGTGCTGATGTTTTAGAGGTTTTAGTGATGGGAAAAAAGGTTGATTGACTAGTTATTTTTTCTGTTGGCCAAATATAATTTGTAGTTTATACTTATGAAATTCATGTTAGAAGGGATATTTTTATTATCAATGGACATGGAATATTCTACAAGGTTGATATGATTGTCTCCTCAATTTATAGTTGTTTTTGTGTGGATGGGAATAAGGACCTAGTGAAAAATAAGTATGTGTATATAATTGTCCTAGTCCAATGGATTTTTATTGAGCTATGGGTTAGGTGTCTTCAATCATGGAAAAACTGAGGTCATGGGTTCTCATATTCAACCTTCTATTATGTTTTTAAAGAGTAATTGAGTTTTTAATATATAATATTTTCTGCATGGGTTCTCTTAGTGTTAATGATGTTCTTATTTTTATTTCATATCAATCCCTTAGAGACTTACATCCCATTAGAGTTGTATTTTGGTGAGTTTAATTAGAATTGTTACACATATGGGGTACATAATTCATGAATGTTGTGTTTTATACATCTTGGATCTCTTTTTTATATTTTTAAGATATTCATAATGTTAGGTTTTTGGGTATTGCATGTGCTATAAGTCATCTGGAGTTCTATAAAGAGAGGCTAGATTTAACTTTTGGGTCAGTCTAGAAGCTATGGATGGAAATTTTCATTCATTTTGTTTATCCAACTTTATTCGATAATGATTCTTATTTTATTATTGTTGTTATTTGTGGTTGACTAGTGTTAGAATATCACATGTTCAAGAACATATTATGGAAGCATATTCTAGTACCACCATTGGAGGTAACCTACTAAGATATATTTTTCATCCCTGTATATACTGATCATTGTGAATGGATTCCCAAAATATCTACTTTTTGGTTGGAGAATAGGTTGAACAATTGATTGGGTTGAGTCCAATACTTTCTTGATTGAGAAATGATGCTTGTGTGGTGTATCAAGATTGATCTGGAGTAGTTCACTGATTTTGGATACTAGGTATGTGGTTTTGCTCAGTGTTTCTAGTAGGCCTCAATGTATTTATTTTTATGTTTTTTATTATCAATATATTTTCAAATTTGAAGTAAACCAAATATTTATTTATTCTTACATGATTTTAATTTTACGATTTTATTCCACATTTAATTTATTATAGTATTCCATTATTTTTGTTTATTTTTATTTCAAACACTCTATATTATGTTGTGGTTGTGTTTGGTTTACTCTTCCGCTATTATTATACATTGCACGAGGATATTGTATCTCAAATGTCTCATTTAGACCCTCACAACAAGTATCTGTCCATGGTGTATTGGGAGGCATTCCAAAGGCCTTGTGGTGTAACAGATTTTGTGACATGTCATGTCAAACTGGGTTTATTCATTACAAAATTTTGTTAGTGGTGTCATGTTTTACGATTTAAGGTGTTGATAGACTAGTGTTATAGGATTGCGTCAAGACTTGTGATGTATATCATATTTCTATGTTGCAAAAACAAATTATAATATTAATTCAATGTTTCCATGGAAAACAATTACTATTTTTGTAATCCTTTTTTACAATTTTTGTGATCTCACATGGTGTGATGGAATTGAGCTTGTCGATTTATGAATTTATTTGTGTTAGTTTTTTGTCATATAGTTAATATGATTATGTTCATGCCGAATTCAGGTAATGTAGAGTTCACATGACATATGCATTTTTTTTTATTTAATTGATGATAGAGGTTCAATATTTTATAGTTTATTAAGTGAATTATGTGGAATTGTAAAATATAAGGCTATGGTGGAATTCAAATAAAAAGAAAATGAATATCTATATTTTTTCCAATGAAAGGTCATGTGGATATGAAAATGATATGTTCACCAGTTATGGTGATGCAGTTATTTGTTTGAGGGATGCATGGTTACCCTTATTGGTTATCATGAGATATCATTTTACTCTCGGTGGTCGGATGTGTTCTATGATCCTGATATATGGCTATATTGATCTCTATTTTTCAAGAGAATTTGTTTTCCATGATGTTCCTGGTTTGAGGAGTGGGGAAATATTTTTGAAAAACTGATTGTATTGAAGGGTCAGTTCCTACTGCATGCCAACATTCAGGTATTATGGTGGGGACCTTATGCCAACAGTCACTAGAGGATTGGGTTGGCATGGAAAATATTTCCTTTGGTGGGACGCTCTATGGTATTTTATCTCTGGGAGGTTGTTTTATTCAAAGGTTATTTTTTGGTTATGTGTGTAGATTTTATGTTCATGAAAAGAATAATTATAGGACTACACATGGAATGGGAGGGTATGTTTGGATGGATAACTAAAACAAGTCATTTTGGTTTTTTAGTAGGTATCATATAGAGTGTTTGGTTTGATGGTCATTGATTTTGATTGATTACCAAGTGGAGGGTGGTAAGGTAATTGACTGTGGAATGTGGGAGAAGCCTTTATTTAGATGTGGGTGATTTGTCTTTTTGTTTGACTTATTGGGGAAATCATTTTTTAAGTGTATGTCTTTGTGGGTTTTCCACAATGGTAGTTTCTTTTCACTTTGGTTGAATGGGTAAATTATGGGATCATTATGTGTAGGATCTGATGAAAATCGAGTTGTGAAGCTGTAATGGACATATTGAGATATGCACTAAATGAGTGTTGTACCAGATGCCTTACAATGCAGATCACACAATAGATTATTAGAAGATGAGATTTTATTTTTACACGGATTATTGAGAAAATTTATTTTTATTCTTGGTCAGCTAGATATTAGTGGTGGTTTCTATTTTCTGATGGATATGTAGTATGAGAAATTTGTCCACATATAATATTTTAATTCTATAGGGGTTGGATCAAGGACCATTGAGTTTATTTTTCGTGTAGTTGGGTGATGATACAGATATATCTATGGTGGTTAGTATCAAAGCAGTTGCAATTGAATATATCTCATGTTGGCAGAGCTATAGGAACTAGGAGGCTGGTCAATGAAAATATTTGATAGCATAATTTATTCTTATTCTTATAGTGGGAGCATGGTGATTGGTTGGCCATACATGATTATCAGAGGTGTGAAGCATTATGGTGGCGGAGTTTTCAATGACCCCTATTTTTACAAGTTGATAAAATTAAGAGGAATTTGAAACTTTTATTTATAGGTCACATTGAGGGGGAAACAATTAATTTTTCCTATGACATGATCTTTGATAAATTTTCTAGCCACTCCATTTGTCTCAAAATTAAGTTGTTACCCTAGGAGATTAGTTGGGTGGAGTTCTATGACATTGGAATTTTTATCAAAAATATAACTCTTAAATAATTAATAATTACATATCTTTAATTGTTTTACTGGAGAGATAACTTTAACGTGATATCATATTGATATTTTGATTCCACAATTGAGTCTATAATTGGGGGATTTTTCTAGGTGAGGAATAATCTCATCAGGGGAACCGAGGTTAGGCTTTAGACCATTTCATGTTTTCCTTTTCCTTTTTTTTATTTTATTTACCCATTTTTTCCATTTCATCCTTCACATTTTCTTAATTTTTACATCATTTTCCCATATGGTTCCCAATGGATAGATTGGTATAGGGAGATAATAATGAGAGGGAGGAAGGATCTCCATCTAGAGCACATTTGGAACTCGGTCTAATAATGGTGGATGCATGAACTGGATCTGGGCATTAAGAGTCAAAATTTTATGTCACTAGGTATCCTGTTCTTATGTTTTTCCTTAAATATCTAAAAAACAGAGGCTATATGTTTTAAAGACCTTTTATGGAATCTGGGGACCACATGGGGATCAATATTGTTTTGTTTGGGAAGGGGAATGTATAGTAGTGTTATTAAAAGGATTTTTTTTCAGGAAATCCCAATAAAATGACTTGTATATTAAGAATATATTCAATGTGGTCTCACATTTTGGTGAGGCAAGAAATATGGATTTATATGATAGGTGTGTATATGAAACTCCATGTGGAATGACAAGGGGTCTGTCTTAGGACTTATACAAACACCTCATGTTGAGGAAACAAAGCATTGTGAGAGACACGTCCAGTGGCCATGTGGATTATATTGATAAAGGCCATATGGGGTACTTTACTAGACCCTTAGTTGGGAACCTGGACAAGTTCCCCATGTGAATTTAACCATATATAGGGTCAGTCTGTATCGTTTACTTTAGAAATTACATTCCAGGCTGCCAAAAGATACATGACTATGGTTGATGGTTATGGGTACATTCTTTGTTCATGAGGTGAACGCCATGTACATCCAATTCTAAGGAATTTTTCATGTTTTCTCACCATAGAAAAAATTACACCCATATGTAGTCCATTTTGAGTGTTTTCCAACAATGATCATGTTTTTGATATCATTTCATCATTTAGAAGAAATCTTGATGGTTTTTTGGATTTGGATGAGTTTTGGAAGGAGGATACCATTAGGGTTTTGATCCAAGAATTATGATGCCCCAGACCCACTCTCCTGGATTCGGTCCCATAGACACATACTTTATGTACTCTCATTGATATAATATTTACAATCATTTGGTATACAAATTATTAATTAAAACATTAATTTTGATTATTACATATCTTAAATTCAAAAAATCAATTATATTAATGATATTTAGAAGATTAAGAAAAAAATATAATAATAAATCCCAGGTTCATCTTGTTAAAGAGAAATTTATTAATAATTTATTAAACTAATTAATAAATTCTTGTATTAAACATCTTCTATAAATAATTCAATACATGATATTATTCAAAACATGGCATGTCACGACCCGCCTTCACCAAAAGGAGGGAAGGGTCAGCAGATTGCCAGGCCCTTCCTTCTTTGAGTTGAAGGAGAGATAATGACCCCCGAAACCCGCCTTCAATAGGTCCCGGAGTGGCGACTAGCACCAAGGGTATAGGAAGTTCTCGCAAATGGAAGGCATTACCCTTTTTATTTTATAGGATCGAAAGATAAGGAGGAGAAAACCCAACAACACCAAGATAGAAAGAAAAGTAAAGCCAAAAGTAAACCATTCCCACATGTATGTTTAAACAGTTTACAACAAGGTACAAGTACAAAAGAAAAAGAATCTCTCAAGTACAATACCAAAAGAAAACAAAGGTACGACAACAGCGACAACTCCAACTGTCCGACTAATAGGGTCCCGCGCAGCCCTGGTAGTCCTCCTGGAAACCTGAAAGTAAACGTAGGGTGAGCATACAAGTACACTCAGTAGGGAAAACCAAGACTCTCGTGCACAAGTGGGGGAGACATACTAAAGTCCCGTGAGGAAAAAGTGAACCAAACAGCTAACAAGGCAAACTATCCATCCCAGGCCTCACCAAGGCTCACTCCCCAAATAACGCAAGTCAAGTAATATATATAATAAGAGCACATCGATGTTTGGGTACCCCGCGCCACTTTCCCACTGGTTATTGAGACATCCTACGCATCGGACCAATCCCGCCATTCTCACCGCAGTCCCACTGCCAAAACCCGCCCGCACACACCTGGGCCACAACCACACGCAGTCCCACTGCCAAATCCCGCCCGCACACACCTGGGCCTCAACTGTCACAAGTAACCATGCCTGCAAACACCTAGGCCAGAACAACCACCGCTACGCCCGAAGACACCTGGGCTAAAGGATCCACTGCCACGCCCGAAAACACCTGGGCCTCATCCCGAAGACACTTGGGAAACCACCTGCCGCACGCGCCTGGCCAACCACCACAACACCCTGCCCGATGATTCTTGGGCTAATAATGGACTTCAGGCCATCACAGCCTGCCCGAAGGTACTTGGGCTATCCGGGAAAGGGAGCAGAAAAGGAGCTAATAACCAGCCACTAAGGATAGTGTTGGGAAAAACACCCTTCCCCCATAAATGGGGGTGTTCGGCACTAAGTGCTCAACTTGGGTGGGGCGCGAATAAGAAACACAAAGCTACAAGTATAGATATAGGTAACAAACACTCACCCAAAACTTAGGTTTTCCTAGCCAACCTACAGGACACGACACCACAACGTCCGAGTCAAAATTCACGACCCTTGCCCACAAACCATCTGTCCCATTCTTGTTTCACGTTCGGTCAATTGTTCAATTAATTTTATGCACTACTGGGCAACTACCATAAGCATAACCAAGGAAAACGTCAAGCATAGATCAACCAAAACACTCACACCCGGTTCTGCCAACAGAGGATCTCTCCCCAATTTGTGATAAAAACTCACAAACACTGAAACCATGCCAACAGGAGATCCCATCCCCCAAATTCACACAGTCACCGAGAGTATAAAAAGAACGGGGAATCCCATCCCCTCCCACATTTCCAGCAAACGGCCCGAAGGGAAAACAACCAACAACCACTACCAACACAAGTCAGGGATTTTCAGATTTAAACGACTTAACACACTCCATGATTTCAAAATTCCATGTGTTCTATCCGTTAGTTATCACAGAAGGGTTGATCCTGGTGCTTTCAAATTATTCAGCCGGGTATACGTGATTAACCAATTTCACAGCAGGAGTTCACAATTTCAGCAACCCATTTAAAACATCACGAGGGGATTCAAGTGCACACACACGACCACCAACGGCCTCAATTTTCAGAAAACATAGACCAGTACAACAAAAGGGATGATCACAAGATAAAGCATAAACAACGATCACAACCCCTTCCCCTTCTTTCTTTAGAACTTCGTTTAGTATCTTCATTAGGGTTTGGTTCAACCAATTCCATAGGAACAAAAGTAACGCCCACCCCGCATGATACACAAAGGTGAGAGACGAGAGAAATTCCCTACTTGTTGATGGATGATCGACGTTTAGGCCGGGGGCGCGGAACTTTACGGATAACGACGCGGCGGTCCCGATGCACCAGAAGGGCCACGATCGAAGAAGGGGGAAAACCACGGCCTAACCCTTAATTATAAGGGCTGGGGACGGTTGAGATGAAAACACAAAACCACGGAAGACGAGGGAGTCGTGGGTTGACCACGTGGCTTGACTCATCATTAATGATGCTGGGTGGTTTTAACTGACCCATGAATTAATGAAGCATTTAATTAAGACCTTTGCGCGCGTTTCGGATTTCCAAGATATTTTTTAGCAAGGGAGAATAGGGTTTAAAACCCTATTTGCGAAAAAGGAACATTACTGGAACAACTTGGCAGGGCCGGTCTCACCGATCGGTGTCACCGATCGGTCTCACCGATCGGTGTCACCGATCGGTGTCACCGATCGGTCTCGCCGATCGGTCTCACCGATCGGTCTCACCGATCGGTCTCACCGATCGGTCTCGCCGATCGGTCTCACCGATCGGTCTCACCGATCGGTCGCACCGATCGGTGTCACCGATCGGTCCCACCGATCGGTCCCACCGATCGGTCTCACCGATCGGTCTCCCCGATCGGTCTCACCGATCGGTCTCGCCGATCGGTCTCGCCGATCGGTCCCACCGATCGGTCTCCCCGATCGGTCTCCCCGATCGGTCTCGCCGATCGGTCTCACCGATCGGTCTCCCCGATCGGTCTCACCGATCGGTCTCGCCGATCGGTCTCACCGATCGGTCTCACCGATCGGTCTCACCGGATTTTTGGCAAAGGAAGGGACCAAGGGGGTTCTGGGTCTTCACATCAGATACCTCTTAAACGATTCTCGTCCTCGAGAATCAAACAAACTAGAAGGAAAGAGAGGATCCGAACAACCATCTTCGAAGATACCTCTTAGGAGTGGACCCCCGCTAGTTGGAATTACTCCCTGTCAAGAACCAAGCATCACACCACGCCAAACCGCCCGGTCATGTGGGTTTGGGGAGTTCCCCTCCCCCATGTCAAGATATTATCCGCTTTGGGCGGCACTGACTCGCCCGCACGGGTTTAATCGCATCCACCTTAATGCGTCCTGATTAGGGGTCGGGTTTCCCCTTCCCTTCAACCGGGGCTTCCCACACAAAACAGAGGGAAGGAACCTAGCACATTTCATAGCCAAAAAGGTCAAACGTTCTGTCACAACAGGCACCAAGGGTTCAAAACTCAGAACAACTCGGGGTATTGGGCACGCATCTGTGCTTCCCTCTCCCACGTACTCTCTTCGAGGCCGCCATGTCTCCACAACACACGAACCAGGCCGACGGTTCGTCCACGGAGCACTTTCTCCTTGCGATCCTCGATTCTGACTGGCCGTTCCTCGAAGGTCGCGTCTCCTCCTACGTCTAGCTCTCCCCAGTTGAGGACATGAGAGTCATCATGTAAGTACTGACGAAGCTGGGAGACATGGAAGACGTCATGGACCCTCTCCAACTGAGGTGGTAGGGCCAGCTGATATGCCACCTCGCCAACTCGCCTCAGCACCTCGAAAGGTCCGATGAACCTAGGGGAGAGCTTACTCCCCTTTCCGAACCTCCGCTGCCCCCGTCGAGGGGAAACCTTCAAAAACACATGATCTCCCACCTCGAACCTCAGGGGCCTCCTCCGACGATCAGCATAAGATTTCTGCCGATCCTGAGTTGCTTTCATCCTCTCCCGCACTAGCTGGACTTTCTCCGTGGTGCTCTGCACTACTTCTGGTCCAAGAGTACCAGTCTCACCAACCTCTGCCTAGCATAAGGGTGAACGACATGGTCTTCCATACAAAGCCTCAAAAGGAGCCATGCCGATAGTAGAGTGAAAACTGTTGTTGTAGGCAAACTCTACTAAAGGCAAGTGTCGTACCCATGATCCCCCGAAATCCAGAACACATGCTCGCAGCATGTCCTCCAAAGTCTGGATAGTCCGCTCTGTCTGCCCATCAGTCTGAGGGTGAAAAGCAGTGCTAAGGCGTAGTTGGGTGCCAAAAGCATGCTGTAACCCCTTCCAGACTCGTGAGGTGAATCGAGTGTCCCGATCCGAGACGATCGTTTTCGGAACTCCATGCAAACGCACCACCTCATCCACGTACCTCTGTGCTAAGGCACTCACGGGTCCCGACTCCTTGATAGCCAAGAAGTGAGCAGATTTTGTCAATCGATCCACCACTACCCAGATAGCATCATGCCCGCCCTGAGCTCTGGGTAGTCCCGTGACGAAGTCCATTGAGACGTCGTCCCACTTCCACTCGGGAACATCTAGAGGATGCAACAGACCACCAGGAACACGGTGTTCAGCCTTCACCTGCTGACACACCAGGTATTTAGCCACGAACTCTGCCACTGCCCGTTTCACCCCGGGCCACCAAAACTGTCCCCTCAGGCCTCGGTACATTTTCGAAACACCCGGATGTACCGCCAAGGCTGAGATATGGAACTCATGAAGGACTTCATCACGCATCACCTCTGGAACAAACAACCTCCGATGAAAGAGCATCCGATGTCGGCTGTCCTCCGACCATCCTTCCGGGGCGTTCCCCTGATCGACACGATCCCGCAACACTTCTACCTCAGGATCTCTCCACTGAGACTCTTCCACTTGCTGCAACAAGGAGGACTGTACCGTCATCTGAAACAAACAACCTCTATTACCTTCCACCCTTGCATCCAAGTGCAAGGCAGCCAACTCCCCCATTGCCTTCCAAGCATCAGCAGATTCCCGAACCACCTCCTGATGCGGCTTCCTGCTCAGGGCATCAGCCACAACGTTTCCCTTACCTTCAGTGTATGAGATCTCAAAGTCGTAGTCCTGGAGAAACTCGACCCACCTCCGCTGTCGCAAGTTCAAGTCACGCTGGGAGAAGATATAGCGCAAGCTCTTGTGGTCGGTGAAGACCACAAAGCGCTCCCCAAAGAGGTAATGTCGCCACAGCTTTAATGCGAACACCACCGCTGCAAGCTCCAGGTCATGGGTGGCATAGTTCCGCTCATGGGGGCGTAGCTGCCTGGACCCGTAAGAGATCACCCCTTGTCGCTGCATCAATACGCACCCCAGGCCCTGTCCTGAAGCATCACAGAATACCTCATAGGCCATCCCTTCTTCTGGCAACCTCAACACTGGGGCACTAACCAGTTTTTCTTTTAGGTAGCTGAAGGACGACTCACATTGCTCGCTCCACATGAAAACTTGGTCCTTCTTGGTCAAAGCCGTCAAAGGGGCTGCTACCCGGGAGAAGTTGGGCACGAATCTCCGATAGTAGCCTGCCAGTCCAAGGAAACTCCGAACTTCCGCCACATTCTTGGGTGCTGCCCAAGAAACAATTGCCTCAACCTTTGATGGGTCGACTGCTACTCCCTGCTCAGACACTACATGTCCAAGGAAGTGCACTTCTCGCGCCCAGAACTTGCACTTTGACAACTTCCCATAGAGCTGGTGCTGTCGTAGGACCTCCAAAACTGTCCTCAGGTGCTCTGCATGGTCCTCTTCTGACTTTGAATAGATCAGGATATCGTCGATGAACACCACAACAAACCGATCCAGGTACTCCCGAAAGATGGAGTTCATAAGCCCCATGAACACGGCCGGGGCGTTCGTAACACCAAAGGGCATGACCACGAACTCGAAGTGCCCATACCTGCACCTGAACGCCGTCTTCGGGACGTCGCTATCCTTCACCCTCAGCTGGTGGTACCCGGATCGCAGGTCGATCTTCGAGAACCATCCTGCCCCCTTCAGCTGGTCGAAAAGATCATCTATCCTCGGAAGAGGGTAGCGGTTCTTGATTGTTACCTGATTCAGCCTCCTGTAATCAATGCATAACCTGAGGCCACCATCTGCCTTCTTCGCAAACAAGACTGGGGCACCCCACGGTGATGCACTTGGACGAACATAACCCCTCTTCATCAGATCGTCAATCTGTATCCGCAACTCCCGTAGCTCCGAAGGTGCCATCCGGTAAAGAGCCATCGAGATTGGTCGAGAGCCGGGCTGCAGGTCTATCCCGAACTCGATATCACGTCGAGGGGGTAGAGTCGTCACCTCCTCAGGAAAGACGTCCATAAATTCACGAACGATCTCTGGTACTTCCACCATTTCCGCATCTGTTGATTCTATCGTCAGTTCGGTCAACAAGGAGAGGAGAGGTTCCTCCCTCCTGTTTCCCTTCGGACAGCTCCGCTCGCCGGTGAAAGTAACACACTGGCCGTCCAAACCGGAGAACACCACCCTCCTTTGGAAACAGTCGATGACGGCGCACACAGAAAATAGCCAGTCGATGCCTAGGATGACATCGTACGGCCGAATCTGTAGCAGAAGGAGATCCTTAACCGACTGATGTGGCCCCAACATCAGTCTACATCCCCGACAAACGAACAGCAAGTCGGTCTGACCTCCAACTGGTGTGCTCAACACCAGGGGCACTGGAAGTCTCTCGGCATCTAGACCCAAGGCGCGGGCTAGACTGGGTGCAACAAAGGAGTGCGAAGCTCCGGTATCGAACAAAGCATAAGCAAGAGTGCTAAACACACTGATCGTACCTCGAACAACCTCTGGCCCTGCTGGAATTGTTGCTTCTGCGGCGTGTAACTGTCCACGCCCAGCTCCCCTACCCCTCGGCTGTCGGCCACCTCCCCGACCACGCCCTGGTCGAGGTCCCTGGGGAGCGCCCTGAGGTCGGCCTTCCCCTCCTATGTCTGTCTGCGGAGGAGCGGGAGCTCGCTGTCCCTGCTGCTGCTGGAAGGGTCTGGCTGGGAACTGCTGCTGTGGTGGATGCTGGGGATGACTGCCACCGCTGTACTGCACCCGATCGGGGCACTGACTCCGAAGATGTCTAGGGCTCCCGCAGATGAAGCACCGTGGTCCCGAGCCTGGAGGAAAAGAACATGGGCCAGGGGATCGAAACTGAAACTGCTGCGGCCTGCTCCCTGCGGGTCGGAACCTGGAGGGTCCCGATGCTGGGGGCCTGGTGCTGACGGCCTTCCCCTTCGATGGTCCCAGCTGGATCCCTTCTCGTGACAGTCCGCCTAGAGTGTGAATCCTTTCCACCACTTCGGCCTTCTTCTGAACCTCTAAGTATGTCGGAAGGGTAAAGGGAGTAACAGCATACTGGAGGGAGGGTCGGAGCGCCTCCTCCAAACGTCTTGCCCGAGACTCCTCATCGGGAAAGAGGTCTGGAGAAAAACGCAGGAGGTCCTTGAACTTGATTCCAAGTTCCCTCACGGACATGCTCCCCTGCTGGAGGGAGAGTAGCTCCTGCCTCTTTTCCGCCTTCATTGTCGAGGAGAGAAACTCCGCCCGGAACTCCTTCTCGAATTCCGCCCAAGCAACCTCAGACTCTTTCCTACTCCCCAGGTGAAGCATCCACCACTGACGTGACGCTCCTCGCATCTGGCTAACAGCCAGAGGAACCCAGTACTCAGTCGGGGCCCGAATCAGGCCGAAGGCTATGACTAGCTCCTCCAGCCAGCCTTCCGTCTTCATGTCGGAGGTGCTGCCCTCATATTTCTCGAGGGCCTGTCGCTGAAAGGCTCGAAGAGTCTTCTGCCACCGGTCGTCCTCTTCCTCCCGATCAGCTCTCTGCTGATTGGCCAAGGTAGTCTCAGGAGTCTCGATCGCCTGTACCACACGTGGTCGCCTTCCAGGTGCCATAGCTGCAAGGTAAACAAGGAATGCCTAAGCCCAGTAGTGCAAAGAAAATCGTTCTCAAAACTTATTAAGATTTAATTTATTCTTAATTTCCCAAGACATCCCAGAAACACAAGAAAACAAGTCATTTATGATGCATGTACCTTCCCTAGGGTCTCTACCCTGCAATCAGTGTGGCTTCACTTGGTCGTTCGGTAGGTCCAGAGTCCTTGCATCGGATCACGGGGGGCCCTAAAATCCCGTGTCCTAGCCGGTCCTCCCTGGCCTATTTCACGCACCAAGGTCACCCAACGCTGTTGCCTTACCGTCCCATGAAATCCTTACTGTGCCTAACTCCAGACTTCGTCCTATCTCTCAACCTCGCCTTTGATACCATTCTGTCATGACCCGCCTTCACCAAAAGGAGGGAAGGGTCAGCAGATTGCCAGGCCCTTCCTTCTTTGAGTTGAAGGAGAGATAATGACCCCCGAAACCCGCCTTCAATAGGTCCCGGAGTGGCGACTAGCACCAAGGGTATAGGAAGTTCTCGCAAATGGAAGGCATTACCCTTTTTATTTTATAGGATCGAAAGATAAGGAGGAGAAAACCCAACAACACCAAGATAGAAAGAAAAGTAAAGCCAAAAGTAAACCATTCCCACATTTATGTTTAAACAGTTTACAACAAGGTACAAGTACAAAAGAAAAAGAAGCTCTCAAGTACAATACCAAAAGAAAACAAAGGTACGACAACAGCGACAACTCCAACTGTCCGACTAATAGGGTCCCGTGCAGCCCTGGTAGTCCTCCTGGAAACCTGAAAGTAAACGTAGGGTGAGCATACAAGTACACTCAGTAGGGAAAACCAAGACTCTCGTGCACAAGTGGGGGAGACATACTAAAGTCCCGTGAGGAAAAAGTGAACCAAACAGCTAACAAGGCAAACTATCCATCCCAGGCCTCACCAAGGCTCACTCCCCAAATAACGCAAGTCAAGTAATATATATAATAAGAGCACATCGATGTTTGGGTACCCCGCGCCACTTTCCCACTGGTTATTGAGACATCCTACGCATCGGACCAATCCCGCCATTCTCACCGCAGTCCCACTGCCAAAACCCGCCCGCACACACCTGGGCCACAACCACACGCAGTCCCACTGCCAAATCCCGCCCGCACACACCTGGGCCTCAACTGTCACAAGTAACCATGCCTGCAAACACCTAGGCCAGAACAACCACCGCTACGCCCGAAGACACCTGGGCTAAAGGATCCACTGCCACGCCCGAAAACACCTGGGCCTCATCCCGAAGACACTTGGGAAACCACCTGCCGCACGCGCCTGGCCAACCACCACAACACCCTGCCCGATGATTCTTGGGCTAATAATGGACTTCAGGCCATCACAGCCTGCCCGAAGGTACTTGGGCTATCCGGGAAAGGGAGCAGAAAAGGAGCTAATAACCAGCCACTAAGGATAGTGTTGGGAAAAACACCCTTCCCCCATAAATGGGGGTGTTCGGCACTAAGTGCTCAACTTGGGTGGGGCGCGAATAAGAAACACAAAGCTACAAGTATAGATATAGGTAACAAACACTCACCCAAAACTTAGGTTTTCCTAGCCAACCTACAGGACACGACACCACAACGTCCGAGTCAAAATTCATGACCCTTGCCCACAAACCATCTGTCCCATTCTTGTTTCACGTTCGGTCAATTGTTCAATTAATTTTATGCACTACTGGGCAACTACCATAAGCATAACCAAGGAAAACGTCAAGCATAGATCAACCAAAACACTCACACCCGGTTCTGCCAACAGAGGATCTCTCCCCAATTTGTGATAAAAACTCACAACCACTGAAACCATGCCAACAGGAGATCCCATCCCCCAAATTCACACAGTCACCGAGAGTATAAAAAGAACGGGGAATCCCATCCCCTCCCACATTTCTAGCAAACGGCCCGAAGGGAAAACAACCAACAACCACTACCAACACAAGTCAGGGATTTTCAGATTTAAACGACTTAACACACTCCATGATTTCAAAATTCCATGTGTTCTATCCGTTAGTTATCACAGAAGGGTTGATCCTGGTGCTTTCAAATTATTCAGCCGGGTATACGTGATTAACCAATTTCACAGCAGGAGTTCACAATTTCAGCAAACCATTTAAAACATCACGAGGGGATTCAAGTGCACACACACGACCACCAACGGCCTCAATTTTCAGAAAACATAGACCAGTACAACAAAAGGGATGATCACAAGATAAAGCATAAACAACGATCACAACCCCTTCCCCTTCTTTCTTTAGAACTTCGTTTAGTATCTTCATTAGGGTTTGGTTCAACCAATTCCATAGGAACAAAAGTAACGCCCACCCCGCATGATACAAAAAGGTGAGAGACGAGAGAAATTCCCTACTTGTTGATGGATGATCGACGTTTAGGCCGGGGGCGCGGAACTTTACGGATAACGACGCGGCGGTCCCGATGCACCAGAAGGGCCACGATCGAAGAAGGGGGAAAACCACGGCCTAACCCTTAATTATAAGGGCTGGGGACGGTTGAGATGAAAACACAAAACCACGGAAGACGAGGGAGTCGTGGGTTGACCACGTGGCTTGACTCATCATTAATGATGCTGGGTGGTTTTAACTGACCCATGAATTAATGAAGCATTTAATTAAGACCTTTGCGCGCGTTTCGGATTTCCAAGATATTTTTTAGCAAGGGAGAATAGGGTTTAAAACCCTATTTGCGAAAAAGGAACATTACTGGAACAACTTGGCAGGGCCGGTCTCACCGATCGGTCTCACCGATCGGTACCCCGCAAGGAAACCGGATTTTTGGCAAAGGAAGGGACCAAGGGGGTTCTGGGTCTTCACATGGCACATGTACTACAATTCTTCAAAACCTGGGGAAATAGAAAATTTAGAAGGGGTGAGGTAAAATGATCCGTAAGGGAAAACATAAAATTAAGGTAATCACAGCATAAACATTGCATTATTATTTTGGAAAAAAATATCTAATGTACATGAAGAAATAATAAAATTGACACCGAGATCAGCCTATTTCCATGAATAAAAATGAAAAATTTTATATTGTGGATTTTGTAACGATGGGATATTTAATTTGGGACATAAAAAGCATAAAATAATTTTCATATTCCATGAAACTATCATGTTATGGATAGAGGCACACAACAAAACCAAACATGTTTGGTCAAATGATTTCTTTCTATGCATCAAAGGGATATATAGTTCTAGGCCCCACCCATCACTTTTTTATGTTCAATACATTATCCATAAGAGTAAACTAGACTGTTCATACAATTCACAATAGAAACTATTACAAAATGAAACATGGGTATTCATATAATGAATGATTTGTAATTTCTATATGTGATCAACCTTAATTATTAGTCAACAATCATCATGAATTTTAATACAATTCACAGTGTCATTACAAGGGATAAAATTATCATAAAGCATCCATAGAAAGAAGTAGTATGGTAAAATAATAATTATTCATGTTGGAATTAATCATACATATTTGAATAAAAGTATTCATACTTCCAATAATTTTCCGAATGTAAATAAAGAAAATTTCATTTTTAGTTGAACATCACGAAATCTATATTATGTATAAACATGATTTCTATAACCAAAAAAAGTTATTAATTATGGCCATTTTAGCACTAGAATAACATGAACACATTCCATCTAGAAAATAAATTTCAATAGTTTCAAAAGAATATAGTGTCAGTTTAATAGGGCTATCTTAAATGAATGATGATGTGGATGAAAAACATCCTATAAAAAAGATTCAAATGGTATAAAAAAGGGATCTAGAATAAAATTGTTCTATAAAATATTTTCAATCCTACAAATGATAATATATATATAAGAAAAAAATACTGATACATAAACCACATATGGAAGTCTTTCTTGAAAGTATAAATCAAGTAACCTTTGTCCAATATTGTTGGATACCCTTATCTTTGGGTTAAAATAATATAATTTTTACTTGTTTACTATTTTAAGTTGATTTATATTTTTGATGTAATCTTAACATTGTTAATGTTAGAAAGTATAAAATTCTCACACCTTGTAATTCCATTACACTGATCATATTAAAGATTCTATATGATTTAAGGTAGAATATTTCTTTTAGAGTTTACAAAAGATTTTTTTATTGAATACAGTTCACCCCCGTCTTGTTTATTGAGAATCTATATCATTATTTTGATCCTAAAATTGGTATCATAAAAGGTCTCTGAAATACTTATTTCAACATATAAGTTTTCCTTCTCAAGGTTTTTTTATTTCTTCAAATTTGTTTATAAACTTTCACTTGGAACTAATTTTGTGGAATGAAATATTATTCTAGTATAGCAGGAATTCATTTTGGATATCTAGATAATATCAATCCTACGAGACCACCAATAATTTATGGAAATAACTATGAGTACTGGAGAAACCTAATGAAGAAATTTGAGATAAACACAGGTATAGACAAGTACATTATTTTAACCAGAGATTATAAGATTCCTGATAAAGAACTTAGAAACATTACTAATCCTGAAAAGGTGGAATACCAACTGAACTTTAAGGTACATAATACTTTTATTTGTTCTATGACTAGAAATATATATAGCCAAAATTCATCTTGTGAAGCTTCTAATAGTATTTGGAAGAAGCTTGAACTAACTCACTTTGGAACATCCAACGTTATCGAAACTAGAAGATCTATTCTCAGAGCTGAGTATCATGATTTCTACTTTCTTTATGGAGAACCCATATGTAAGGTACAACAATGATTTATTTCTATCATCAAAAACTTATAATCCATAGGTGGGAAAGGTCTAGATGGTGATATTATTATAAACAAAATTGTAGACATCATGCCTAACGAATGAGAATCTAAGAGAACTTCCATAAATGAGAATCGGAATGTGACTTAGATTTCTCATGATGAACTGTTTGGAAACCTTATTCCACATGAAAAAAGAATGAAGAGATATTCTTATAATATTAAGAATCAAAATGGTAATTGTGGTGTTTCTTTTACAAGTACATAAAATTATGTTAAATCCAAGACTCCTGAGAGAATTACCAAATCTAAATATAAGAAGGTTGTTATACAATCTTAATCTAGTGAATGTGAAGCTTCAGAAAATGAGTTAGGACATTTTTCTCAAAGGATGAAAATGATTGTTAGATAGAAGAACGTTCAATATAGATAGAAAAAAAATTATTGAAAGGATAAGAAAGATGGAGAAGTGACATGCAATGAATGTAGAAGAACATGTCATATTAGACCTAATTGTTCCTTTATTAAGAAAAGAGACAAGAAAGAAAGGAATTCTAAAAAAAGATGTTCTATAAGTTAAATCATAAGAAAGTCTTGAAAGCTAATGACACTTGGAGTGCTCGTGGTGGAGGTTTTCTGATGACTCTTCAGAATATGAATCCTCTGAGTAGAATAATATTGGTCAAATAGCTAGAGCTCTATTTAAAAATCATATCCTTATTGCTATGGTACAAACTCCTCAATCCTTAACCAATATATGTTTAAGTGAAAATTTTCCGGATAGAGGTTTTTCTTCAGATGAAGAATCTTCTTCATCAGATAATGATAATTATTTGACTTCCTATGTGTATGTTTCTATATTTTCTATGTTGTGTGAAAAGAGAAATTGTAATGATTTTAAGAATCTCAAAAAATCAAATTCTAGAGAATTTATTTTAAAAAAAGAAATTTCAGATCTTACCGATGATATTGATAAGAAAAATGGTGTTTTAGAAATTATTCTAAAAAACTTGAGGAAAATATTTCTTATAAGAAAAAACATTCTAAGGATCTTAAAAATCTATTTTTAGAAAAAGATATTTGAGAGGATAAAATTAAATCTAAATCTATTATTCATGAGGATAATAATTTAGTCTAAATAATAAAATCTTAAATATTTTCCTTGAATAAACTTTTTGAAAACATTAATTCTCTTAAGTATTATTTATACAAAATTTATTCTTAGATCTGACCTCAAGGTAATAATCAGGGTTTTGTTTACTCTCTTGAAAAACCTATTTTCAAAAACTATTACTTTGTTCTTTCAAGAGCCCCTTTTTGTAATAAATGTTAGAGTGGTGGAAATTGTATGAAAACCTTTTCATTAAATAACGTTCAAACCCCTGGGTTTCAAAATGCATAATTTTCTAAATAAATATTGTTACCTAAGTTTTTATTATCTAAAAATTCCAAATCCAAGAAAGTTTGGATTCCGAAAAATATAACTCTTTCTTTTTAGGATAATGATAGAATTACCAACAATTTATGATACAAGTATAGTGGATGTTCACGGCACATGACTGGTAACAAAGACTATGTCAAAAATATTTTAAAAACTAAAGGTGTAAAAGTATCCATTGGAGATAACTCTCAATGAGAAATTGTCAGTATTAGTAACATTATTCCTCTTGGTAAAGCTATTATTTCAAATTTTATTTTGGTAAAATTCCTTAAGAACAACCTCGTTAGCATAATCCAATTATGTGATGAAGGTTATGTTGTGAATTTTAGAATTGATAGACGTTAAGTTTATAATTCTGGGGATGAGTTTATTCTTTCGACCCTTTTGGCATGATAATGTTTACACATTAAAACTAGAAGAACATAAAAGTCAATATCTACCTTGCCAGAGTGCATTTGAAGATAAATCATGGCTTTGTCCTAGAAGTATAAGCCATTGTGTCTTAAGGAATATTAGTAAAATTTCTATGAAAGAACTAGTTGAGGATCTATGGGAACTTAAGTTTGTTTCTTTAAAAGTCTACGACCCTTTTCAAAATAGAAAGCAACATAAATCTTGATTTAGGTATATAACTAATGTTATAAATTCTAATGCAATATAGTTAGTGAACATGGACTTATTTAATCCAACACAAACTTTATGTATTGAAGGAAAATACTAGGTGTTATTTCTAATTGATGACTACAGTAGATTTATTTGGGTATGTTTTCCTTCAATGAAATATGAAGCTTTTTCTTATTTTAAAACCATTGGAACTCAAGTTAAAAATGAGAAAAATCTATTATTTAAAACTATTCATAGCATTCATAGTAGAGAATTGGAAAATTTGTATTTTGACACTTTTTCTAGTAAAAAAGGTATTACTCACAACTTTTCACCTCCAAGAACTCCTCAATAGAATGGTGTTGTCGGAAGAAGAAATAGTATTGGTCAAGAGATGAAAAGAACCACTTTGAGTTAAAATCTATAGAGAATATTTTTTGGGTTGAAGCTGAAAATACTGCTTGTTATACTATAAATCCTATTTTAATAATAAAGTTTTTTAATAAAACACCTTAGGAGTTGTGGACTAGCTAAAAACCAAAAGTATTTTAGTTCACTTTTTTTTTATGCAAAGTATTTATCTTGAATTACAAGGATAACATACATAAATTTTCACCCAAATCTGATGAAGGAATTTTCCTAGGTTATTCTTATAACTCTAAGGCATCCATTATTTTTAATAAAAACACTTGCACTGTGGAAGTAACAGTTCATGTTAATTTTGATGAAAATGATCCTTTAGTGTTCAAACAACCTAAATATTTTCCTCATATATTCTAAAATTGTTCACCAGCCTTTGATAGAAGATCTTTAAGTCATGGATAATGTTCAAGAAAATATTTCTAAACCATTTACACCTGCTGACTTTCTACCCAATGTTGATGAACAAGTTTTCCAAAATCCAAGTCCGTTGTTACATAAGAATCATCCTAGTGATAATATTGTTGGAATTGTTAATCATACAGTAATAACTAGAAGTTCTTTAAGGAATAAAGTTGAACATGTTTCATTTCTCTCCCAAATTTAACCAAAGACTCTTAAAGAAGCCTTGGATGGGGAAGATTGGATTACTTCTATGCAATATGAACTCAAAGAATTCGTAAGGAATCGAGTTTGGACCTTGGTTGAAAAACCCAAGGAAACTTCTATTATTAGAGTAAAATGGGTTTTTAAGAAAAAATGCGATGAAAATGGAGTTATTGATTGAAATAAAGAAATTTTATTTTCCAATGGCTATAACCAACAAGAAGTCATAGACTATGAAGAATCATTTTCTCATGTATCTAGACTTGAATCTATTCATATTATTTAATCCTTTGTAACATTTATTAATTTTTAACACTATCAAATAGATGTATTGTGTGATTTTATTAATGGTTATGTATAAGAGGAAGTCTATGTAGATCAACCCCCTAGATTTGAAGATAAAAAATATCCTAATCATGATTATAAACTTACGAAAGCTATATTGGGACTTAAACAATCCCCTAGAGCTTGGTATGATAGAATTTCAGGATTTTTGCATCAAAATAACTATGTTAATGGAACTGCTGATCCAACCCTTTATATTAATAAAATTAATAAAGATGTTTTTATTGTCCAAATTTATGTTGACGACATCATATTCATATCAACTCAGCAATCCTTAACTGATTCCTTTGCAAATCTTATGAAATATATGTTTGAGATGAGTATAATGGGTGAATTAACATTTCCTCATGATTTTAAAATTTCTCAAAAACCAGAGGGAACCTACATTTCTCAACATAAGTATATCAATGATCTTCTTAAGAAGTTCGGGTATGAAGACACTAATAGTATAAGTACTACTATCAGAATCTCTAATACTCTTGACATTGATGAAGTAGGGAAACCTGTGGATCAAACATCTTACAGTGGAATTATAGGATGCTTACTTTACATAACATCTAGTCGACCCAACATAAATATCTCTGTACGCTTATGTGAAAGGTTCCATGAAAATGCTAAAGAAACCCATTTAAATTCTATAAAAAGAATTTTTCGTTATTTAAAGGGAACGTTAAATTTGGGACTGTTTTAGTCCTCTGGAAATGATTTTGAACATAAAAGTTTTTTGGATGCTGACTTTGGTGGTTGTATAATGGATAGAAAAAGTACATACGAAACTATTAATTTATTATGAAGTTCCTCAGTTTCTTGGTCTGGCAAGAAACAACATTATGTAGCACTTTACACTGTTGAAGCTGAATATGTAGCAGCTGGAAGTTGATGTGGTCATGTTTTGTGGAACCAACATACACTCACAAACTATGGTATGAGATTTAATAAGTCTCAAATAATTTATTATAACACATGTTCCATTTCCCTAAGTAAAAATCATGAAAATCAATCTCATTCAAAGAAGACAGATTTTACAAATCAATTTCTTAGGGATCATTCACTTAAAGGAGATATTATTCATCAATTCAATGGAATGCCAGAACAACTTGCTGATATTTTATAAAACGATTATCTTACGATAGATTTGATACATTCAATAGAATCTAGGTATGATCTATATATGGTAATAATTCATATCTACTTCATGTTTAAATCATCTCATAACATTAAACTACTCCTTATTTCAGGGGGAGTATATATTTTTCCCCTCATTCCTTATGATGTTTTTAATTTTTTTTATATTTCATTAATTTTTCTCCCTCTTAAAATTTTATATTTCCCTAAGAGAATACTTATTTATTTAAGAAAAATTTAGTATTGAAAGTTTCACTATTGAACATTTTGGTATTGGAAATTTTTGAATTGGAAATTTCAGTATAGGAAATTTCGATATTGGAAATTTCAGTATTGAAAATTTTGGTATTGGAACTTTCAGTATTGAAATCATGGTATCTTAAACATTCATGAAAATTTTTATAATACCGATAAATTTATCAGAGTATTCCAAAAGCTAAACATTCTTACTCTATATTTTATTATCTTAAGTTTTACTTGTTGGTTTTTCAAAATTTTAAATTTTGGTTTATCTTACTACAAAAGATCAGTATTCATATATTCATCCTCAAAAGTCTGATGAGATCAGATTATTTTTAGCTATTAGATTATCTTATGGAAGTTGAAAGGTCATAAGCCTTTTCTTTATAAGGGGTGCCTCATTTATAAGTGTTTCACCATCCTTACTGATCTATGTTCCAAATTTATTTTGCAGTCTCAGTCTTTGTTATAATTCCATTGTCTCTTATATCCAAAATGAATTCTGAATCCTCAGTAGATTATGTTGGTCGGAGTGGTTTACTCAAGAGGGGGGTGAATTGAGTACCAATTAAAATTTCTGTATTTAAAAATAGTGTCTTAAAGACCCCCAAATAAAATAATAAATTAAACTGTAGTGAATTTATATTAAATTAGAGGTTCTGTCAGATTCTCAAGGGATTGATTAATTCCCAGTTAATCAACACAGGAGTGTGTGATTATCTTTTGAAACTAACTTACTAATCTACACTTAACATAAACACTTGCTAATTTAATTATCAAAGTAACTTTAAAAACAGTATTGGTTTTAAAGTGATTAGCAGCGGAATAAAACGTTGAAAGAGATGGAACAACAATGTAACCAAGAGGTTCAGTCTCAAGCCGAGACTTAGTCCTCTCAAAAGTTTATATAAAAATGATCCACACCCTGGATCGGGGTTCAACAGTTTACAACTGTCCAGGTCCAAGACCTCTACCACTGTTCTTCGTGGGAAACAGTACAACAGAAACCAGCTGTCCAGGTCACACACGACCTCTACCACTGTTATTCGTGGGAAAGAAAGAATGAAAGAGTTTGGTAAGGATTTACGAATCCTTCAGTTTGAGTACAGGAGACAGTGTATGTGTTAGATACAGCAGATAACACACACTGCTCGAAATGAATGATAATAAATCACAGAACAAGAGTTGTAGAGTTTAGAAGTGGTTCTGGTGATTTCAGTGTAGCTCTGGACTCCTTTAGATTTGACTAGAGGTGAGTCTGAGTCCTCTTCTCGTTTCTGTTTGAGAAACAGAGTGTCGTATGCTCCAGGTTCGTAGGTAGTGAGAATGTAGTCGATTAAGCTCTTCGATATTCTTTTGTATGCACTGAACACTTCTCGAGTATGCTTGATTGTCTATGAGCCTCTCTGTGTTCTTGATGTTCTTGTGTGCACAGAGCTCTTCTTGATTATGTTCATATATCATCCTTGTCTCTGTGTGTGTTGCCTCTTTTTCTCTTCAGCAGAGTCTTCTTGTATTTATGTCACGTGCAACAGGAGACAGAAAAGATTTCCTTTCTGCAGGTACGAGGTACGGGTTCCTGACATCCGACAACCTTTATCAGATATTTGACAAATCATTAAAATGTACATGATATGACCGTTGGATTGATTAAATATAGGAAATAAAGAAATTCAAACAGTGCGTCGAGTGATCGGTAGGTGATCAGCATCGGTAGCTTGGACATCGGTAGCTTGAACATCGGTAGCTTGAACATCGGTAGCTTGAACATCGGTAGCTTGAACATCGGTAGCTCAATTTCATTAGTTGTTTTGACTCTCTATCAGTGGCTCTATGCGTCGGTTGGTACATGCTTGTATCGGTGACTTTGTTTATCGGTAGCTCCATGCGTCGGTAGGTACATGCATCGGTAGCTCCATGCGTCGGTAGCTGTGAGTCTGTCAGTAGCTTCGTCCATCGTTGACTCTTATTCCATCGGTAGCTATTTATACTTACACCAGTAGCTCTATGTTTGTATCGGTAGCTATCTGTAAGTCAGTAGCTTACATTTATAAGCACATCGGTAGCTCTGTGTTGAGTATATCGGTAGCTCTGTGTTAAGTCTATCGGTAGCTTTCTGTCGGTAGACTAAGTCTATCGGTAGACTGGTTACCGGTAGCTCATTATCAGTAGCTATAGACAGATTACTTATCTGTTTTATGCAGAACACATCCGATTGTGTTAGAATCAATTTATAACTTGTATGAACATGAATAAAAGATGATTAACATATTCCAAAGACTATTTTAAAAATTATTATTGGTTTGATCATAGATTTGAAAGAATTAAAGTATAGATTAATGATACTTAAGAATATCATAGAGAATGAAAACATAATTGGGATTTTCAACACATATGAATACATGATTGAGATTATCAAAACAGGTGAGGTCAACAATCTCCCCCTTTTTGATAATCACAATTTATGATATGGGCATTTAACATAGTGAAAATATAATGGTAAAGAGTATAAAATTGAATTCAATTTTCTTATTGAAAATAGCATCAGAGATAATAGAAATAGTATGATATAGACATAAGTTATCAGAGGTAACAATCATAAGTTACTAAATAGACATAAGGTATCAGAGGTTAACAGGAAAAAAAAGAAGGTTATTTTTCTCCATTGAAAATATTTCTCATTCTCTCATTTTGTTCTCCTCCTTATTATTCTCCCCCTTATTATTCTTATTGTTCTCCCCCTTTGTGATAATCAAAAAGTGGTAAAGAATATATAGGAGACAAAGAAAACATGATAAGTAAAAGGAGTTCTTCTGTATTAGAGTAGTAAAAAAGTACAAAAACAGATTACAAATGAATTCCTATCAAAAATCCTAGCCACTGGATCATTCCACCTCTTCCACGTGAGATTTGCCTTTGGGATCAGAAGAAGGTTCGGGTGGTGAGGATGTAGGTGAAGGTTTTGGAATCCCAGAAAAGATCAAAGGAGGCTGGGCCACTGACACAGAGTCAGGCCTATAGGTTGAAGATTTTTGGGTGATCATTGGTGTGAGGCTTCGAATAGCTTGAGCAGGAGTCAGCTGGACTGTGGAAGCAGCTGAGGCAGAAGCAGGAAAAGCAGGAGGGATGATGACTGGTCTGGCATCAACATGCAAGAAGGGCAGCAGCAGATTTCTAAAGTCCATATTGATTCCTCCTCCTCTTTCCATAGCAGAGATGAAATCATCTGTGTTCTCCATAAATTTCTCTAAGGCAGGATTCAATTCTATTAGCTTGCTCACTTGTTCTTTGAAAGCTTGAGTGACTGGAGGGAGCTTCATGTGTTCCAACATTAGCTTGAAGTGGTGTTCGAGTTGATGCTTGGTGAAAATTTTGGTGAAGTAGTGGTCCACTTTGCTCTTTATGGCTTCCTGAGAGGCAGAGGCTTCTCTCATATAATCTTGGACAATCTTCATTATTTCTCTAGCAGAATCTATTGTAGAAAGCACCACTCGGCTCAACTCTGATGAGTCCACAGAGCCACTGGTTGAAATAGAAGCAATCTCCTCCTTCAACATTGCTCGAACTTGATTCAGGTCAACTGATAGTTTGGATGTGAGAGGGCCAAGAGAGAAGGAAACAGTTTCTTTGAAACTCTTAGACAAACTACTGATTAGGCTCTGAACTTGAGAGTCTTGTAATTGAACATGATCCTTCACTGAGGTTTTGAAACTTTCAAACACTGAGACAAACTGGCTTACTACACTCTTCACATAAGCTAGGTCCTTGTCAGCTTGAGACTTGGAGCTCATATAAGAATCCAAAGCAACAATTGATGCCTTGAGAGCTTCAAGATCTGCTTCGATTCTAGAAGACTGAGTCTGGCACTCTTTCACTTCTTCCATAAGCTCAGACATAAAAGAAGATAAATTACAAGCCAGAGATAGCTCGAAGGATCTCTCTAACATTTTCATTTCTTCATAAAAGCTTTGCTTCATCTCAGAAACTGATGCACTGAATGATTCTTTCAGCTCATTCTTCATGGATTCAAGATCAGATTTAGAGACAAAATCATTTGAGACAACTGCAGCAGATCTCCTTGCTGAGGCCAAACCAACTACAGAATCAGTCATTATTGAATTAATTGAGGAAGCAAGAGAGGTTTCCATTAACTTCACTTCTTCAACAAAACTGGATTTGAGGTCCTCTTTCAGTTTATTCAGATCATGAAATCTGACCACATCATCTGGAAACAACTCAGAAGCAAGATCATAATTGTTCTTCGGTCTATTCGCAGACATCTCATTATCTGAATCCGGATAATCCAATCCACAGACTATAAACCCTGGGTCTTCTACCCAGTCTCCAAGCTCAACAGCTACTGTAACATTTCCAAGAACAGATTGATGCTCCCCCTCAATGGGTGCATTCTCATGTATCACAACAGCATTTTCTACTGGCCTTTCTTCATCAGAATCTTCCACAACAACTTCCATCTCAGCAGCAGTAAGGAGGTTTTCTGAAACAGGTACAGCTTCTTCTGTATCTTTTTCTACTTCAGCAGCAGGAATAGCTGAGCTTCCAATCAAAGGACTCATACTTAAACTACCAGAAGCAGACAATTCAGATACATTTTCCTTTTCCTCTTCTTCTTGGTGAGGTACAGACTGGTCTTCCTCATGAGTAGATACAATTTCCTCTACCTTTCCTTTCCTAGAATAAACCAATTCTGCAACAGGACTTGGGGGAAAGTCTGGATCTCCTCCAACATCCATAGGAGTTTCTTCTTCTTCTTCTTCTTCTGTTTCATCACTATAAACTGGTTCCTCTTCATCAGGTCTCAGACTCGGATCTCTCATATCCTTTGGTCTTGAGGGATGATCCACAGGATTAAACTTATCATAGATCTTCTGATCATCACTGACACATTCTCCTTTCCATGGGTTCCAGTTAATTTTCATGTACTTACAAACAGTCGAGGTGATGCAGAAATTGTTCTTGACTACAACCGTCTCATCTTGAGACTCAGCAATTCCTTTCACTTTTATCATTACTGAAATCAGCTTGGCAAAGAATAAAGCATTAGTCTTTGACTTTGGTCTAATCATGTCTTCCATTTGAAGCATCAACAATCTGCACAGATTGATTTTTACACCATGTCTTAGAAAATGAAGAAGATAGATATCTTGATATCTCAGATTTGCAAAATCTCCTTGCCTCGGTATCAACACATGCTGAACAAACTTGAAGAGAAGTCGATTCTCTCCATCCATTTCAGCAGCAACCACTTGCCTTTGATTCCCATTACCAGTCAGTTCTTTTAAGGCGGTTTCATAATCAAAAATGTCACTGCTAGGTGGCATTGCTCTTGATACATACCCAGAAACACCTTCATGTGGTACTTTTAAATACTCAGCCCACTCTACTGAAGAAAAAGACATCTCTTTTCCATTTACAAAAGAGCTTACCTGATTCCCATTTTCAGATTTCTCGAATGTTACAAACTCGTAGAACTACTTTACCAACTTTGGGTAGTATGGGCCATTGTTATTCGAGAAACAATCCACCCATTTCTGGTCCTCCAGAATCTCGAGTACTAACGATTTTCTAGGCAGTAGCCATTCCACGCACAGTTCCTTCTCGATTACTATGTCTCTATTCTGCAAGTGAGGATTCACTGGTCGCCTTCCCGATCTAGTTCTGACTTCACTAACACTAGCTTTATGTTGTGTCTTCTGCTTCTTAGCGTTTGGTTCTACTCCTTCATCTTTGACGATAGGAAGCTTAGTTTTTGCCATCGCGGGTTTAGGGTTCTTGGCCGATTTGAGAGCTAAGGTTCGAAGGTGAAAGATTTTGAGCTAGGTGAGGTAAGAAGTGGCTTAGACTTAGTTTTATCATTTAGGAATTCCAAATAAACGACTAAAATAGAGTAATAAAATAAAATAAAACGATTCGTATTCTTGGCGGCAGACAGAAGTTTTAAAACCTTGCATCGGTGTGAGTTAATCATCGGTGAGAAAAACAAATCGGTGAGAATTGTACATCGGTGAGAATTTCACATCGGTGAGAATTTTCATATCGGTGAGAATTTCACATCAGTGAGAATTTTCACACCGGTTGTGATTAATCATTCTCAATTCGTGTCTTATATAACTTAGCCTATCCGAACTTAAAGGTTTAGTAAAAATATCAGCCAATTGATGTTCAGTGCCAATAAATTCAAGAGAAATATCACCTTTTTGTTAGTGATCTCTTAGGAAATGGTGTCTTACATCTATGTGTTTGGTTCTAGAGTGAGATACAGGATTCTTAGAGATGTTTATTGCACTGGTGTTATCACATTTGATTGAAATATTTTTAAAAACATATCCATAGTCCAGAAGAGCGTGTTTCATCCACAGAATTTGTGCACAGCAACTACCAGCAGCTATATATTCTGCTTCGGCAGTAGATAATGCAACTGAGTTCTGTTTCTTACTACACCAAGAAACTAAGGATTTTCCAAGCAAATGACATGTTCCTGATGTGCTTTTTCTATCTAACTTACAACCAGCAAAGTCAGCATCTGAATAACTCATTAACTCAAAGGATTGTCCTTTTGGGTAAAACAAACCTAAGTTAACCGTGTGTTTGAGATATTTAAGAATTCTTTTAACAGCAAGCAAATGAGATTCTTTTGGATTAGCTTGAAATCTAGCACACATACACACACTAAACATAACATCAGGTCGACTAGCAGTAATATAAAGTAAACTACCAATCATACCTCTGTAATTTGTTTGATCAACTGGTTTCCCAGTTTCATCTGCATCCAATTTACAGGTAGTACTCATAGGAGTTTCACTTTCCTTGATACTATCCAGACCAAAACGTTTTAAAAGATCCTTTGTATATTTACATTGATTCAAAACAATACCATTTTCATTTTGAAATACTTGAAATCCAAGAAAGTACTTAAGCTCTCCCATTAAGCTCATTTCAAATTCATTTTGCATACTTTTTGAAAAATCAGTACATAAAGAGTGATTAGAAGATCCAAAAATAATATCATCAACATATATTTGTACAAATAATACATCTTTAGAAATTCTTTTAATGAAAAGAGTTGGATCAGCAATCCCTTTAGTGAAACCTTTTGAAATAAGGAAATTGCTAAGTCTATCATACCAAACTCTTGGAGCTTGTTTCAAACCATACAAAGCTTTAGAAAGTTTAAAAACTTGATTTGGAAAATGGGGGTTAGTAAATCCAGGTGGTTGTTCTACAAAAACATCTTCAATTATAAAACCATTTAGAAATGCACTTTTCACATCCATTTGATATAACTTGAAATCCAGATGTGCAGCATATGCTAGTAAGATTCTAGTGGCTTCTAGTCTAGCTACGGGTGCAAAAGTTTCCTCATAGTCTATACCTTCTTCTTGACTATATCCTTGTGCAACTAATCTAGCTTTGTTTCTAACTATATTTCCATATTCATCTACTTTATTTCTAAAAACCCATTTTGTTCCTATTGTCAAAGTGTCCTTAGGTCTGTCAACTAATTCCTAGACTTTGTTTCTTTCAAACTGATTTAATTCTTCCTGCATAGCTATTACCCAGAATTCATCATTGATAGCATCATTGATATTTTTGGGTTCTAGTTGTGAAAGAAAAGCTTGATGTTCAACCTGGTTTCTTAGAGAAGCTCTAGTTTGTGTTCCTCTATCAAGATTACCAACAACAGCCTCTAAAGGATGATTCTTTAGAATCCTCGTTGATCTGGTAAAGGTTGGACTAGAAATTTCAGGTTCATCTATAGGTTCGGGTTCAACAGAAGCAGATTCTGGAAAAAGTCCAGAACTGGATACTTTTATAACAGGTTCTTTAGATTTATCATTAAGGTCCAGAATAGAAAAATCTTCTTCAAGATTCTCAAGAGAGGTTTTAGGCTCATGTGGATCAGTTTCATCAAACATGATGTGAACAGATTCTTCCACACATTTGGTTTTCTTATTGAATACTCTATAGGCTTTACTTGAAATAGAGTAACCCAGAAAAATTGCTTCATCACTTTTGGAAGAAAACTTATCCAGATTATCTTTAGTATTCAGAATAAATACTTTGCAACCAAAAACTTTAAAGTAATTAACCTTAGGCTTTCTATTGTTCCACAATTCATAAGGGTTTTTCTTAAGAACAGGTCTAATTAAGACTCTATTAATAACATAACAAGCTGTATTTACAGCTTCATCCCAAAAATAAATAGGCAGGTCATATTCATTGAGCATGGTTCTAGCAATTTCTTGAAGGGTTCAGTTTCTTCATTCTACTACACCATTCTGTTGGGGTGTTCTATGGGCAAAAAAGTTATGAGTATACCCATTGTGTGAGCAATAAGATTCAAAATCTTGATTTTCAAACTCACGACCATGATCACTCCTCAAAGTTTTAATCTTAAGTCCACTAAGGTTCTCTACAGACTTAGAATATTTGACAAAGTAAGAACAAGCTTCACTTTTGTGAGCTAGAAAGTATACCCAAGTATATCTAGAAAAATCATCTACAAAAACATAAACATAGTGCTTCCCATTTAAACTAGAAACTTTTGATGGTCCAAACAAATCCATGTGAACCAATTCAAGTGGTTGAGAAGTCGAAACTTCTTTCTTTGATTTAAAAGAAACTTTTTGTTTTTTTCCCTTTCGACAGGGGTTACACACTTTATCATTTGGGAATTCTAATTTAGGTAGGTCTCTAACTAGGTTTTTCCTAGAAAGTTTTCTAAGTGAGTGAATGTTGCAAGGTCCCAATCTTCTGTGCCATAGCCAAGATTCTTTATGAAAAGCATTCAAACAAGTAATATTCTGCTTAGCTAATGAATTCAGATTAACAACATAAACATTTTCATTTCTTAAGGCAGAAAATACCAAAACATTCTTAGAATTAAAAACTTTTCAAGAATCATTTTCAAATTTAACATGAAAACCATCATCACATAACTGAGAAATACTTAATAGATTGTATTTAAGGACATCAACAAATAAAACTTTAGAGATCAAAATTGAATCAGTGTTACCAATCTGGCCTAGGCCGATGATTTTCCCTTTTGAATTATCACCAAAGGTGACAAAGCCTCCATCAACTTTTATTAAACTCTTGAAACAAGAGAAGTCTCCTGAAATATGTCTTGAACATCCACTGTCCAAATACCAGGTCTCTTTATAGGATCTCTTCAAGCAAGTTCCCTACAAAACAGATTTAGATGGGAGATGATTTTGGTACCCAGATTTTCTTGGGTCCAGACAGGTTAGCCAATAACACTTTAGGTACCCATATTTGTCTAATGGGTCTCATATAATTTGTAGAATTGACATGCTTTGAAAGATAAACTTTATTAGATCCATAGCTATGTATATAACTGGTTGAAGCATATGAAGTTCCAGAATTACCTTCATTCTGTCCAGATTTAGGAATGAATCTAGTTTTGGCAATTTTCCTTTGTCCAGGTTGGTATCCTATACCAGTAGTATATTTAGGTGCTATTTGCTTTCCTAGCATCTGTGTTAGTGTATTTTTTCCATTGGTGAACTTCTCTAAGTCTTTGTTGAGTTGATCATTAGATAGTTTCAGTTCAGTGTTCTCCTTTAATAGTTGAGCATTTTTCTCTTTTTCAATAGTGAGTTCGGTTTTAACTGTAGTGGTGAGAGCATGCTGTTTCTTTAATGACTTGTATTTATCCTTAAGTTCATTACATGTCTCTTCCAGCATATCACAGTACTCAAACAATTCCTTTTTAGACATTGTTCCAGACTCAGAATCAGATTCTGCATTATCTCCAGAGTAATAATAATTTAAAGCAGGAGTTTCAGCAGTTACCTGAGAAGTGTTTGTCATAAAACACATGTTGGCTCGATTCCTTTCAGAGTCTGAAGATTCGGCTTCACTTGTGCTGTCTTCTGAAGCACTCCAAGTAGCCTTCATGGCTTTCTTAAACTTATTGTCCTTATATTCATATTTCTTTTTATACTTCAGCTTTGGGCAGTCGGCTTTAATGTGTCCTTTTCTCTTGCACTCATAGTAGACAACATCATCTGATTTGTCATTCTTCTTCCAATCCTTTTTCCATTTACTTTGGTGATCATACTTACCCTTATAATTTGTTTTTCTGAAGAACTTCTTTTTCCTATAAAATTTCTTAAATCTTCTAGGAATGTGAGCCATCTCAGCATCACTGTCAGAATCACTTTCACTGTCTTCACAGCTTGAACTTTCAACTACAGCTTGAAGCTTTTCTTTGTCCTTATTCTTTGAGGTTGAGGATTTGAAAGCGACAGACTTTCTTGGAGGTTCATTTTCTTCCTCTTTATTTACTTTGAGCTCTTCTTCATACATCATCAGCTTGCCAATTAGTTCCTTGACAGGTAGAGCAGCAATGTCACATGATTCTCTGATTGAGACAGATGTGCCTCTCCATCTATCAGGTAGACATCTCAAAATTCTCATAATTTGTTCCTTCGATGAGACATCCTTTCCCAGTGAGATCATTGTATTGACAATTTCATTGAACCTGAGATACATGTCAGAAATGGGTTTGTCAGGATTCATTTTAAAATTATCATACTTGATAGTATAAGTGTTCAATATCATTTCTTTAACATTCATTGTTCCTTCATGAGAAACAGCTAAGGTATCCCAAATTTCATATGCAGTTTTACATGCAGAAATTCTATTAAACTCTTCATCTCCTAGAGCACAGTACAAGACATTCATAGCTTTACAGTTGTTATTGTAAGTAGTCTTTGTAGGTTCATCCCAAGTAGATCTAGCAGTAGTAGGAATTTTGTATTCTGATTCAATAGCAGTCCAAATATCAAAACCTATGCTTTCTAGATGAATTTTCAATTTCAGTTTCCACTGAGCATAATTGGTTCCATTGAAGAAAGGTGGCCAGTTAGTAGCAGCACCCTCAAGTCTATTGTCCATGATGAGAAAATTTTAAAGAGATAAAAATTTAGATATAACAGAAATTTTAAGACCTTTAAAATACAACTAAAATCACAGTTCAAAATCATAGTACTTTTAGAAAGTATTTTTAATCCTTTGATACCAAGTGTTGGTCGGAGTGGTTTACTCAAGAGGGGGGTGAATTGAGTACCAATTAAAATTTCTGTATTTAAAAACAGTGTCTTAAAGACCCCCAAATAAAATAATAAATTAAACTGTAGTGAATTTATATTAAAGTAGAGGTTCTGTCAGATTCTCAAGGGATTGATTAATTCCCAGTTAATCAACACAGGAGTGTGTGATTATCTTTTGAAACTAACTTACTAATCTACACTTAACATAAACACTTGCTAATTTAATTATCAAAGTAACTTTAAAAACAGTATTGGTTTTAAAGTGATTAGCAGCCGAATAAAACGTTGAAAGAGATGGCACAACAATGTAACCAATAGGTTCAGTCTCAAGCCGAGACTTAGTCCTCTCAAAAGTTTATATAAAAATGATCCACACCCTGGATCGGGGTTCAACAGTTTACAACTATCCAGGTCAAAGACCTCTACCACTGTTCTTCGTGGGAAACAGTACAACAGCAACCAGCTGTCCAGGTCACACACGACCTCTACCACTGTTATTCGTGGGAAAGAAAGAATGAAAGTGTTTGGTAAGGATTTACGAATCCTTCAGTTTGAGTACAAGAGACAGTGTATGTGTTAGATACAGCAGATAACACACACTGCTCGAAATGAATGATAATAAATCACAGAACAAGAGTTGTAGAGATTAGAAGTGGTTCTGGTGATTTCAGTGTAGCTCTGGACTCCTTTGGATTTGACTAGAGGTGAGTCTGAGTCCTCTTCTCGTTTCTGTTTGAGAAACAGAGTGTCGTATGCTCCAGGTTCGCAGGTAGTGAGAATGTAGTCGATGAAGCTCTTCGATATTCTTTTGTATGCACTGAACACTTCTCGAGTATGCTTGATTTTCTATCAGCCTCTCTGTGTTCTTGATGTTCTTGTGTTCACAGAGCTCTTCTTGAGTATGTTCATATATCTTCCTTGTCTCTGTGTGTGTTGTCTCTTTTTCTCTTCAGCAGAGTCTTCTTGTATTTATGTCACGTGCAACAGGAGACAGAAAAGATTTCCTTTCTGCAGGTACGAGGTACGGGTTCCTGACATCCGACAACCTTTATCAGATATTTGAACAATCATTAAAATGTACATGATATGACCATTGGATAGATTAAATATAGGAAATAAAGAAATTCAAACAGTGTGTCGAGTGATCGGTAAGTGATCAGCATCGGTAGCTTGGACATCGGTAGCTTGAACATCGGTAGCTTGAACATCGGTAGCTTGAACATCGATAGCTTGAACATCGGTAGCTCAATGTCATTAGTTGCTTTGACTCTCTATCGGTGGCTCTATGCGTCAGTTGGTACATGCTTGTATCGGTGACTTTGTTTATCGGTAGCTCCATGCATCGGTAGGTACATGCATCGGTAGCTCCATGCATCGGTAGCTGTGAGTCTGTCAGTAGCTTCGCCCATCGGTGACTCTTATTCCATCGGTAGCTATTTATACTTACACCGGTAGCTCTATGTTTGTATCGGTAGCTGTCTGTAAGTCAGTAGCTTACATTTATAAGCACATCGGTAGCTCTGTGTTGAGTATATCGGTAGCTCTGTGTTAAGTCTATCGGTAGCTGTCTGTCGGTAGACTAAGTCTATCGGTAGACTGGTTACCGGTAGCTCATTATCAGTAGCTATAGACAGATTACTTATCTGTTTTATGCAGAACACATCCGATTGTGTTAGAATCAATTTATAACTTGTATGAACATGAATAAAAGAGGATTAACATATTCCAAATACTATTATAAAAATTATTATTGGTTTGATCACAGATTTGAAAGAATTAAAGTATAGATCAATGATACTTAAGAATATCATATAGAATGAAAACATAATTGGGATTTTCAAGACATATGAATACATGATTGAGATTATCAAAACAGGTGAGGTCAACAGATTAGATGCTGATTAAAAAGGAAATAATATATTGTTCAATCTTTAGGGAAAAATTTTATGCCCCAACATCATTGCTAAATATGACTCTACTATCTATAATGTGATAAGAACAAATGGATGGGAAAGTGTTTGTGTGGCTAAAGAGAAGAGTCATGATCCAGTTTTCTCAGACTTGGTTATTCAGTTCTATGAATCCATTACATTATTTCAAAAGTATGGCAAGGACTTGTTTAAGTTCATATGTTATGAGAAGACTTATACAGTTCCCTATAAGATGGAACCAAATGTTCTCAACATACCATATGACGTGGAAGTTATTCTATGCTCTCATAGGCTTCCTAAAAAGGAAGGATATTTTGAAAAAGTCAAGTCGTGGGATTATATTGGTCTTATGTATGTTTTGAATCCAAAGATTTTGAATCTTTCAAAAAATCACAAGATGGTAACTCTCTGGATGCAAGGCATTATTTTTATAGGAAAAGGGGATAAGGACTCCCTAAATATATGTGATATCATTATTTTAGACTTTCATGTGAACTTTTGAAATATCAACATGGTTATGTACATATTTCTCACCATCCAAGCAACAAAATTCGGACCCATCAGATCTTAGATTGTTATGTATCCGATAACTATATCTAGGATATTTGTTATGTGCCTCTAGGATCTGAATGTCCCATGCCGATCAGTTTCAATGACATTCAAGATTTTGTTGCTAAGTGATGACACACTAAGGAGGATTATGGTAGAGTTCGTACTGGAATCCAAAGGTATTGAAGATATGATTTTCCAGAACAAGGGTGATGTTTTAGAGTCTTCGAAATTGTTACCCAAGAAAAGGAAACATGAAGAACCAAGAATTCCAGTACTAGATCCTGATGTCTCTATATCAGAACCTCTTCCTGCAACGAAACTGAAAGCATATTTTTATGCAACTATTTAAAAGTGGAGAGAAATGAAAGCTACCAGAAAAAAAGGATATCCTTCATTTGTCTTGAATCTGACTGAGGCTATGGCCTTAAAAATCAAGAGTTCTGAAAATATTGAGAAATAAAAGAAGAAGAATATCCCGAATAAGAAATACATGGAAGCTCATGTGTGTCAGTACTTACTAAAATTTGTACAAATGAAATCACAAGGTGTAACCAAACCTCAAGTTGTTCATAAGAAGCCGACTATCACTTAAAAAATGGAGAAATCCAAGAATTTTCTATATTTATTAGAACCTATTAGAGAAATATAAGATCAGATTACTCAAAAAGATTATGATGATGTTTTAAGAGAAGTGGAAGATTACATAGGAACTCCTTAAAGTTCAGTCTCTAAATCTGTTTATGAAGAACAAGTTGAAGAAGAATTTGAAGAAGAAGTTGAGGAATAAGTAGAGTTTTAAGATGAAGAAGTAGTTGGAATTGACATGGAAGAGGAAGATATAGAAGAGGGTGATCAATAAGGTGCCGAAGAGGAAGAAATTCCGGATGAAGAAATACATGAATTATCTAACCATCATGAGTTTGAAGGGGAATAATATGAACTAGAATATATTAATGTTAACCAAGTATCTGATGAACAATACCTAGTTTTAAATTTAGAAAAAGGAAATAAGGTTTTGTTTGCCACATCTAATAAAGAAATAGGTCAAGATTCTTCTATGTTAATAAAGAAACTAGCTTCCTTAACCCCAAGTGGAGTAGAGAAAGGAATAGATATCACATGTTCTGAATCGTCATCATCTTTTGAACATGAATTTGTCAAGATATCTTTATGAAATTTTGTCATCACAATTCAGGTACTTGACAATATAGATTCCCGAAGTCAAATAATTAAATAAACCCTGAATCAGAAGAGAAAATTGATCAATATGCTTATGGAAATGGTGGTCAAGAAAGAATTAGACTTTAGTATTATTTTAATTAATTACAAATCTCATAAGGTGACTTTTAAGAAAGTATTTAACCTCACCAAAACCATTAATGAAGATCTTATGTAGTTTAGTGACTTCAAGGATTCAACAAACCGAGCATTCAATACTTGTGAAACTGAGTTCACCAAAGTCAAAGCATCAATATCTGAGAAGGCTAGTCAACTCAATTCCGTTGGCCAATCTATAAGCAGTGAGAAGGAAGTCATAGCTGAGTTAGAGAAAAATGTGGTTGCTCAAGAAGATTTTATTAATAATCAAGATGATATAATCAAAGCTCAAGAAGAAATAATCTTTTACTTAGAAAAGAAGAACCAGGATCAAGAGACCTTGCTGAAGAAGCTTCTAGAAGATCATAAGTGAGTAAAGAAACTCAAAGTATTGATAAATAAAATGTTGACTGAGTGGAAGAAGGATGGATAATTTTCTTTACATTCCGATATTTTCATGTAATCTAAACCATATTTCCAAAATTACTTTAAGATGCTTCAGACATTTCTTTCTTTTGTTTTCAAATGTATACTTGCATAAACTTACAGGTACATCTCATACTTCTCTATTCCTTTTCTTCCGTTTGAAAATCACAAAGGGGGAGAATTTACTTAAAGGAAGAATTTAATGAAAATCTCAATGGAGGAGAATCTATTAAGGGCGAGTTTCCTTAAGAAGGAATGTTTATCTAAGGGGGAGATATCTTCTTAAGAAAGTAAACCAGATACTATAGATCAAGAATATGATCCTTGGGAAACATAACCTAAGGAGGGGTTAGTCATCTTCATTATAATTTTCATTCAAAGAGGGAGAACAATTTTATTTAAGTCAATATATTTTTCCTTAGCAATGTTGTTTGTGCTTTCCAAAAAGGGGAAGATTGTTGAGTTAATAAGGTTATCTTATGACTTCTTCATTCCTTATGGTCTTATGTTTTGCAAATCAAAAACAATTTTTCTTATGTTCTGAATTTTTTATTATGTACATGTTTTAAAGATCCGAACATGAAATTTTTTTATAATTACAGATATATCATTATGATTTTCCATTATATTATAGTTACATATTTATAATTACGATTTGTCATTCTGTTGTAGTCTCAGATTTCTTATTACGATTTTATGATATTGATTCTAGTGCAAAAAGTGATACCGATTTTATGAAACCGATTCCTATGAAAATGTGATACCAATTTTATGATACTGATCCCGGTTCAAAAGTCATTATGATTTCATGATACCAAATCCTGTGCAAAATGTCATTCTGTTTTATGATACTAAATCCGGTGCAAAATTCATTTTGTTTTATGATTCTAAATCCGATTTAAAAGTCATTCTGTTTTATGATTGCAAATACAGTGAAAAATTCATTCTAATTTTATGATTCTGATTCCATTACTAATGTGATACCATTTTAATAATCTGATTTACATTTTCTTATGATTACGTTTTCTTGATATTGTTAGAGTTGTTTAATGTATCATTCCAATATTATCGGATTCTATGTTTTTTAAACATAATGATTATATTTAACTTAACATCATTTCTTATAATTGAAACGATGACATACAATCTGTAAAAAACTAAACATTTTTTGTTTGACACATGTCCAGGTCCCTCCAAAATTTTAATTAAATACGATCGTTGGAGTGGAGCAGACTGTTGGGAAGTTTTGCCTATAAATACAAGTCCATTTGAACGAGTAATAACAATGTAGAGAGGGGATGAACATGATGCATGTGAAAAATCTATGAAGTGATTTCTAGAGAGAGGATCTAACAACACTTAGTGATCTGTGTGGATGTAGTGAACATTTTGTTCATGCGTGAACAACTAGTCCAGACATGTATTGTGCAGACTCTGATTGTGCTGATCCGGGGCTTCCGGGTTTGGAAGACAGAGGTTCTGATTTACTTTTAAATCGAGGGCTTTCTGGGATAGAAATACATATACCGATATTTTTATTGAGTGCTTACCTGGATTTGGGTAAGATAGACTTTCTTGAATGTATAAATCATGGAACCTTTCTCCATGGTTGTTGGATACCCTTCTCTTTAGGTTAATAGAATATTACTATTACTTATTTACAATTTTATGTTGTTTTATATTTTCATTGTAATCATAACTTTGTTAATTTTAGAAAGTATAACTTTATCATACTTTTTAATTCTGTTACTCTGATCATATTAAATATTTTATACCCTTTAAGGTAGAATCTTTCCTTTATAGGTTCCAAAGTAATTTTTTAAAGAAAATAATTCACCCCCATCTTGTATATTGATCATATACATCATTATTTTAATCCTAAAAACACATATCAAAGGCCAACGAGCCCGTACCCGAGTGGTAAGGTCTCCTACTTGGCATCCAAGAGACCCAGGTTCAAAACCCGTTGGAGGCGAATTTTTGGGTGCTGTAGCAGTACTGTAGCAATAATGTTCGGTATTGTAGGGGCAGGAACTATTCACCCGATTTGGGCCTTTGGGCCACCGGTTTGGGCCTAATAGTCTCATGGGACTTCGGGTCATCAAAGACCTTCAGGCCATAAGGCCTTTGGGCTAGCAAGACCATGGAGTAGCCCAGTTCACACAGAACATGCCTCTGAAGAGGAACAGATCAACAAGAGTTGCAGCCACCAGAAGAAGAGCTAACTGAATTGGAAGAATGGGCGGTTTTGGCAACTGCCATCAGGACCCTACACTGTGCAGCATTGTATGGGGCAATGTTAGCCGATATGCAATGCAAAGTGAGGATCTAGAAGATCAATGAACCAGAATCGGGGGAGGGGTAGTTATATTGGGTTGGGCCTACGGGTCATCTATTGGGCATGGTATGCCTCTGAGCCTTCAGATCATGTATTTCTGGTCATTCGGGCCTTGTGCCTTGGGCCTATGGGTCATGTACGAGTTCTCTATCAACCCTTAAAAGGGGGATTATCAATAATTAAAATAAAAAAGAAGTAATTTGGTCCATTCAGACAAACACATCTCAAAGAATCGGAATTGAGACAATTAAAACTCTAGCAGCTTGAGTAACACATTAATCAAAAAAAATTGAAAGAGTGGGATGATAATTAAACTCAAAATACCATTATTAAAACATAATTCATGATATGATATATTTTATTTCAGTTTTTTTATCCACATAAACAAAATTAGATACATAATACCAAACATGTCTCAAATATAGGAATTTGAGATGAAAACCCTTGTCTTATACCTTATTCAATGTGAACAAGAACCATAAATCATGAATAATTAAATTAAGTTAATATAATAAATAATAAATAACATTATTCACCACTATAATCATTTAAAATTTTATTTTATAATAATTATCTATATATATCTACATTTTTTATTCTTTACATATTTTAAACACTAGTTTTATGTAACCATTACTTTTTTGAACTAGTTTCATAAAAGATATGATGGTAACTATTTTATTTCCAAATTTCATCATAATTACATAATATTAGTTACTAGAACAGATGTTCCATGATATTTTATAAATACATAATTTCAATTTATGGATTTTTGCATAAAGTCTATGAGGTTGAAGTGGATGATAAACATGTTCCAGTGTTTCTTAGTGAATCATGGGTGATTTCATACTGAATGAGTTAAATGATGATATGTTATTATTATAACAAATAACCCCATTATTTTAATATTTATATTATATTATTCCATTAGATATGTTCTCATATTCATCCATGACATAAACACAAAGTATTGTTCATGTAGGTAATTAAACAGATTCAAACATAAACCCTTCGTGATTAATGGATTATTATGTGGTGGTTTAGTTGTAATATCATTATACCAAAAGAATAATGATATTATGTACGATTTCATAGTGTAATATATTAAAATTGGATGGAATTATAAGAATAATTAATGGATATAAAAATATTATGTTTTATGAATAAAAAATCTTCCTCGTAGAATTCTTGTTAAGCACTATTAATGACATAATTTTTAGTTATTTATAATATTAATTGTTGTAAATAATTTATATTTCAAATATATTAATAATTACATAAATTATAGTTATATTCACCAAATTAATTTTTATAAACATATTGGAATGGTGGTCATGAAAAAAAAATATCGTTCATGGAGGTTGTAGTTCACACTTGTACATGATCAACATTTTCATTTTTTCAATTCGATGGGATGGAAATAAAAAATGGTTATATAATCTATGTAAAAAATTAAAATATATTTTTTCAAAATATGTAATTATATAATTTTTTTTTGAATAGGGCTAGAGGATGGAGGATGAGAAGGATAAAGGATAAATTTAAAAGGGTAAGTAAGACTTATGTTGAGAATTTGGAACACCTCCTAAAATGTCAATTAAAAATAATGTAGATAAAGAATGTTTTTAGACTATGGGGTAAAACACCTAAATTCTAATATAAACACCCTATATTTGATAGCATGCATCAAATACAATCCAAGTGGGTAAAGCGATATAATACCACAAAACATTAAATTTTATTTACTATTTTAAATATATTTTCTATATTTTATATTTTTCAATTCATGAAACACATCAATAGGTTGCATTACATGAATGACCAACCTTCCTTGATAGATTGTGTTACAAAATAGAACGAGTTTCACCAAATAACAATGTTTTGTTAAAATATTTCTATTTTATATAATATGATTTGAACTAGAATTCATGTAATATTTTGTGAATAATATTAATATATTATTAAAATATACTTTTTATATAAATATAATATGAATTCATGGGTTACCATTTAATGATAAATGAAAAAAGAACTAATTGGATATAAAAAAGATATATTTTTATTTTTATGCTTCCAAAAAAGATTTGTTTAAATAAAAATTATTAATAAAAATTATTTAATTAATATAATGGATTATATATTTTATATACTAAATCAAATATAATGGACATTCATCCATTTGGTTTGATATGCATAAGATAATAAACACCCCTATTTTACTCATTTAAACCCTATATTTTTCTAAAGGCAATTTTAACACCTTTTAAAAGAGAACCCATTTTAAATAAGAATTTCGACTCTTTTACTAATTTAATACATAAAAATAAACATCATTTTTGAATTTGAAACATAAAATAAGGTTATGGTGAATTTTTGATATTTTTCTAAAACATTTCATTTTCTAATGAATAGTTAAAAAACATAATATTAGTTAAAAAATTCCCTTTCATCTAATATATTTATTAGAATAAAATATGTTTTATATTGGTATTAAAGTTTAATTTGATAAATGTTTTATCAATTATTCCATTATAGGTTATTCAAATCAATTCCAGTTTGAAATTGACTATTCAAAATAGTAATCTTTTTGATGTTTTTACTTTAAAACCACATGTTGTCATCCAACTTCTGGAATAACTTGTACACTAATTTCATACAATTATATGATTTAAATTTAATAAAAATGATTAAATATTCAATAGCATCATAAATTATAATTTTTAATTATTTTTACTTTTTTTGACCAAAATGATTTTTGAATGTAATTAAAATTAATTAAAATTAATAAGCACAAGTTAACCTTACTAAATGAAAAAACCTATAACATAAGGGCCCAAATGACCTATCCACATGTCCAAAAGCTATTTTATGGCCATATATTGGACATAAAATTTCCTTTAAATATTTTTTGGTATGTTTGTACTTTGTTTATGTAATAACATGTGTACTCCAAACATGTTTATGAATATTCCATGTGTGTATCTTTCCTTCCCTATAAAGGGCCACCACCTCCCCCACTTATTCACTACACTAAAACCTCATAGTTTTCTAAAATATATCCCCAAATAGATTTCCATAATCCCTCCCTTTGACCTTGAATCCTATTTTTTATAGAAAACCTTATAATAAAGCCTTTTATTATAAACCAAATGATTTACCTGAATAATATGTAACATATTCTCTCAATATTTTTAATTTCACTTCAATTATCGAATCCCTATGGTATTATTATTCTTTTAATACATAATAAACCAGTATCCTAAATATACTCAGATGTTTTGATGTTAATATTTGTGCATGAACTTACACACACCTCAATATAATGGGTAACGAACATATTATTTCTATATATGGTGAGAAACGGCCTCATGAAATGATGATTGTTCATTTTTACCATACCAACTATCATGGTTGAAATTATGATGGGAACAATATTTATGTATGATATATATATGATATTTATAATTTCTTTATGCTTCTCTAATTTATATTTATAAGATTTATTAATGCTTTACATCTTATGTGAATATGATAATTTTGTTTAAGGAAGTGTGGACTACCATCCCACAAAGTGATATGACACATTCATAAAATACATGTAATGTATAATGGATGGTTTTAATAAACATATGTTACATATATATCGTGGATATTATACTATAATTAGAATATACAAATTAATCATTTTTTCTTTTAATACAAAAAAGTAATTAATGTAGTGTTAATGTGTACGTATGACCTATCGTCTCCAGGAACTGTGCACTTAATTTATAATCTCCAAATAATATATTCTACTAAAAATACATATATAATGAATATATATGATAATAAAGTCAAGTTTTACATTTTTTATATGATGATATAATGAACTAATTAATCATAACTACAATGCCCAAGTCAAAACATACTTGAGAAAACTATGCAATTAACACCTGAAATAGTCCAAATAATGAATGATTCTTAACAAACATGTAATAAGATATTATAAGAGTTTAGTGTATGGAATTATAAGTTGAGTATAGATACGATACTAATTAGTAACATACTTATAAACACTATACATACGGAAAAAAATATAATACTACGAAAAGGATTTATAAGGTAACATGAATTCCAACTCAATTTACATTCCATTGAGATTTATTTGTTTTTATACCAAAATTAACTTTTATTTTGTGTATATACTACCTTTTTAATAACATGAATCGTCATATTTTTGTTTATTTTATATGTTTGATATAATTTCCTATATATCTAGAGATTATTATTTAAATGATTCAAGTGACATGGGACTATGTGGAATATTTAAATATTATTCTCCTCAAGATTATTCTTAATGATTATCTTTGCAATATCCATTCCATTTGTGATTCGGACCCATCACTTTAAATTATCAAAATTTTTAATCATTATTCATTGGATATTTACATTAAATTCCATATTCTATTATGATAGATATTAGTATTTCCTAAACCGTATATCAATTTACATACAGTGTTCAATTTGACAAGTATGTTATTAACAATGTAATTATTGATCATTCCATAATCATTATTCAATATGGATATTTAAAAATTCATGTAATTTATCTTTATTATTGGATATGTGAAATTATTTGGACTGGTGTTGATGGGATGATCTTGGACATTATATATTACTTTGATGCATTGATAGTTTCTCTTGAGGAAAATAAGCTAGCCAAATTAAATTTGTTTATATCTATAATTTGAAACCATATTTTAAAAGGTCTTGATGGTAATAGATTTTTCCTATTACAGAATATTGTAATCCACATTTTGTTGATTAACTGGAGGTTTACTATTTATTATGTTTTTTTTATTTTCAAAATTGTCCCTATGAAATGAGGGTATGCCATCCCATGCATCATTTTAGGAACATTATAGGATTCACATGTTAGGAATTATTCCATGACATTGAGGATGAATTGCCTAACTCAAAGATATTTATTATGTATACCTTGTGTTATAATCATGTTTTTTGATACATGGTTTGTGCCGATATGTCACGACCCGCCCTCGGGGTCCGTGCCGTGACTACCCCAAGCCCGCCTTCCATAGGCCAGGGGCTGGCGACTAGCACCAAGGCGTAATTCCTGGAAAAAGGGAAGGCATTGCCTTTGAAAAGTAAACACACACCACAGAGTAAACAAGCGGAAAGTAAACACTAAGCAAACAGAGTACGGCTGAAAGTGCGGAAAAGTAAATGGGCCAGAATACAAACCCAATCTGAAAGTAAAGTACAACTCGAAAAGGGAAAAAAACAGCAACTGAAAAGTAAAGCCGCTACTCCGAGCTGTCCACTGGAAATCCCACCTGAAGGGTGGGTACAGATAGCTCCTCTGCTCCACGGGTCCCGCCGTCCGCTCCGAGCACGTCCCGCCCAGTGGTCCACCTCCGGGTACCGTCCCGCTCTGCAAGCCTCAGCTAAGGTCAACGCTGTCCGTCGTCTGCAACCAACACAACGAAGTGCGGGCAAAGCCCGTGCAGGGGTGAGTATAAGCTACTCAGTAGGGACCCCGAGAACCCTGAAGGTCTCTCAAATCCACAAAGGATAAACCACGAAGAAAAGTACAATCACGAAGTAACAACCGACACTGCTTAGGTATATGCCCATACATATAACTAAGTCATCAATTCAAATACGCTCCAACCTCCGAGCCCAAGTACAACTCAGTCCACGCAGGAAAGTATACGTATTCCACATAGGAAAGCAAAATATAATCCACACAGGATTTCACAACACAATCCACACAGGAAAACAACAGGATTCAGCTCACACAGGTATACTTCTTCAAGGACGATAAAGATGATCACTGATCCATCTAAGTCGTCGGACCCACGAAGGATCGATAGGTAACTAACCCCCGCAAAGACCCACACAGGATCGGGCTCACACAGAACCTGTAGGCGCTGGCTCACACAGAACCGCTGAGCGCAAGGACCCACACAGGATCGGGCTCACACAGAACCTGTAGCACTGATCCACGTAGGATCGCTGAGTGCTGTAGTCGTCGTCGTCGAATCCACACAGGATCTCTGTACTGTCGTCGTCCAATCCACACAGGATCTCAGTACTGTCGTCGTCCAATCCACACAGGATCTCAGTACTGTCGTCGTCAAATCCACACAGGATCTCTGTACTGTCGTCGTCAAATCCACACAGGATCTCTGTACTGTCGTCGTCGCAGTCACAGTAACAGTCGTAGAAGTAGAACAGTCGCAGCCAGCACTAGGGTTCCCGCACACAGCAAGCTCGTACGGAGGATCTGCTCCACGAGCCGAGAGGCTGATACATCAACTGTCACGAAGACCGAAGTTGATGTATCCAAAAGTTCCGTATCGTCAACAGGAACTCAACGCAACAGACGGCGCGTCGATTGGACGCCCGGTCTGAGAGTTATAGGCATTTTCGTCTCCGGGGCCCGGTTGGTTTTTAAGGCAAAACCAACCCGACCGTACTCCACCTGCGTCCAAACCTCGGGCGGAGTATGCCAAAAGATCCGTCTCACTAAGAGGAACACTACGCGACTGACGGCACGTCAATCGGACGTCCGTAGCTCAAGATATGAGCGTTTCCGCTCCGAAGGCCCGGTTGGTTTCGTGAACGAACCAACCCGGCCGAACTCAAAGTAAACCGAAACCTTGAGTGCGATATACCGAAACGACCGTCTCGATCCAAGGATCGCGTTGCCGCAGACGGTTCGTCATTCGGAGGTCCTAGGCTCAAGTTATGAGCCAAAAACCGAAACTGGTTCGAAACGGGGGGGTCCGGGTCCGGGCCGACCCGGCCCGACCCCCCCCCCCCCCCCCCCCCCGGGGCGGCGCGGCGGCCGGCGGCGGCGGTCGGCGGCAGCGGACGGTGGCGGACGGCGGTGGCGGGCGGCGGCGGCGGGCGGCGCGGCGGCGGCGGCGGCGGCGGGCGGCGCGGCGGCGGCGGCGGCGGCGGGCCGCGGTGGCGGCGGCGGCGGGCCGCGGCGGCGGCGGCGGGCCGCGTTGGCGGCGGCGGCGGGCCGCGTTGGCGGCGGGCCGTGGTGGCGGCGCACACGGGGGCTCAGCCCCGCGGCTTTTGTGCGCTGCGCGGCACAAAGGGGCCGTGCCCCTTTTGTTTTTAAAGAAGCCCCCCCCACGTGGGGGGCCTGCTGTTGCGGAACCGAGGGGGGCGCTGCCCCCTCCTTCAAAGAACCGCCCCCCTCTCTTAAAGAGGGGGGGTTTTAAAATACCAGCCGGGGAATTAAATTCCCCGGTTAAATGGCATCCGGCCGGCCAGCTGGCCGGCCGGTCTTCTCCAACGGGACCGGAAAAATCCGGTCCCCTCTTCGGCTTCCGACACCGGCGGCCCGGTCGCCGGTCTTCCCTTCCGCCGCGGCCCGGAACCGGCCGCGGTCTTCTCGTTCCGCCGCGGCCCGGAACCGGCCGCGGCGTTCGTCATCCGGCGCGGTGCGTCGGCACCGCGCCCCTTCGCCGTGCTTCGATTCTTTTCAACGCGGCGCGACGGCGTCGCGTTCTTGAAGATTCTCCTCGGCGTAGCGCGACGGCGTTGCGTAAATTAAGCGCACGGTAAACCGCGTGGTGCGACGGCACCACGCCACTTTTGCTTCCATCGCAAGAATTAAACAAGAACGTTGGAGGGGGGTTCGGCCGTGTTCGTGCGGTCCGGCCCCCCTCGCGTTAATAATAATAACGCAACTTAAAGAAAAACATGTCACACGTTAAACTTGCTAAAAGCACGATCAAGAATAAAATGAGGAATCCAAAAGAAATTCGACAACCCCTACCTCGGGTTTAGGATTCAAAGGTTCGGCTACGCTCCGCGGAAGACGGCGTCGCGGAGGTCGGGTGTCGCGGTCGTCGTTCGTCAAATCCGTTGACGAAGAGTTACGCCCGATGCGACACGTTGTTGGCGGATCTTCGTTTGCCGACGAAGAAGGCCCGAGGGGGATGCGGCGTTCCCTCTTGTTGACACTGAGGACGAAGAAGAGAGGCGTCGTTCTTCGTCGGAGTTTGAGCGTTCTTCGTCAAGATGAACGTTCTTCGTCAAGATGAAGAAGATGGAGGAGGAGCTCTCAAATGAAAACCACACAAGGTGACTAAGAGTTCTAACCCAACAAAATAAGACAAAGTCTTATTTTATTCACAAAAAGAATTTTAAAGGTTTGAAATTCAAAAAGGGTTTAACTCCCTTAATTAAAAAAGGGTAACTTAAGCCATTAAAAGAGGGGTTAAGTATGTTGAGAGAAAATGAAAAGACTTAGGGGTTCGTGTGGGCCCCACCACACTTAATCCTCCCAAGGGAGGTTAAGTGGGTGTGGGTCCCACTTCCAACCCCCTTAGGTAGGTTTTTTTAATAAGTTAAAATAAAATTTGTTTTACACAATTTTATTTAACTTAACTGAAAAACCCCAAAACGTAACTTTCAACCCGCAACAAACGCAACTCCCGAAAAGGTCTCATTAAGCGAATATCGGCGCTGCGAGTTCATCGGTGCCCTCGGATTTCAATTCCGAGCACCGGATCAAAAGTTAGGAATTCCCGCTCGTTCGTTCACTGAACGTACCCGAGCCAAACTTCGGAAATTAATTCCGGGCACTCCGGGCCTCGGAATCAGGTGCCGTCTGAAACCGCGCTCTTGTAAAATTCTAAAGAAAATTAAGAAAAAATTTTCCTTGAATTTTACGGGTCTTTACATTACTCCCACCTCAGGGCTTTACGTCCCCGTAAAGCTACATCAAAAACTAGGGAAACCAAAAGAGAGTATTGAGCACGCATCTGAGCCTCCCGCTCCCATGTTCTCTCCTGGAGATTCCCGTGCCGCCATCTGTTGCGCACAAGAGGAATCGATCGCCCATGTAGGACCCGCTCCTGGATAACATGGACCTCCTCTGACGTGGCCCGGACCATCTCCGGTCCCACCAGAGCTGCAAGATTTCTCTTTTGCCGAAAAGAGAAATCTGGTCTCATCCCCTGGATGAACCACATTCTTTGCCTAAAACAGTCAATCCTAACATGGATGATACTAATCCATACTAAGGATGACGTCGTAAGGCCTCGACGCTACTACTAAGAGATTCAACCGTTACTCTCGCCTCCAAGGGTTGAGTCACACTGTCGGCATCAGTGTGTGGTAACTGGGTCTCCTCCAGTAGATGTCTCACAAGTGAGGGTCAAGTCAACAGCCAAAACTGGAACCTCTTAGTAACATTACGATAGAGGACAGGAACGAAAACATCACAAGGTATGCGTCTTTTATTATTGAAGCTCGTAATACAAGACGCTACACAAAAGCAACAAGGAACCAGAAGTACAAAGGATGTATCCACTAGTTCTGCTCCTGTCCATCGGCTCCCAGGGCTCCATGATCGAAGGCCTCGGCTGCCTGAAGCTGAGCTCTCCCCTGCGGTCGGGGTGGACCTCCTGGTGGTGGTGGTGGTAGGGCCTCAAAGCGTCGGCCACCACCAGCTGCTCGTCCAGCTCCACTGCCTCGTCCGCCTCCTCCCTGCGGACCGCCACGGTCGAACCTCTGCCTCTGCCTAGGTGGTTCCTCAACCGTCTGCTGCTCCTCCGCATGGCGGGTCGGGCAGTCACGAGCCATGTGGCCTCGCCCGCCGCATGCATAGCACTGTCTTCCACTCGAAAGACTGGCTCCGCGTTGTGTGCCCTGCACTGCTGAGCCAGTGCCCTGAGGTCTGGTCTGTCTGGACTCCTGAGTCATTCGCCGACTGCCAGCTGCAGATGACTCTGCCACGTGCCGTCCTGCGGTGGGTCTCTGTGCTGGTGTAGACTCAGCAAGGAAGCTCTCGATCAGAAGGGCCCGCTCCAGTACTCCTGTCTGAGTCGGGATGCTGAGGGAGATCAGCGATGCCATGATCTCGTGTCTCAAACCCTGCTCGAAGGTCCGGGCCCGGAAGAATGGGTCCCGTACCATGTCGGTCGAGTAGCGCGAGAGATCGGTAAATCTCGCCGAGTACTGAGCGACCGTCATGCTGCCCTGCCGCAGCTGAAGAAGCTCCTGGATACGCACTGCACGAAGGGTGGCTGGGACGAACTCCGAGCGGAAGGTGCTCTCAAAGTCCGTCCAAAGAAGAGATGCCTCATCGTGCACCTGGAGCATCAAGCTCCACCATCGTCCTGCTGCTGCGTGTAGTAGGCTCGCAGCGAGGATCACCATGAGATCCGCTGGTGTCCTCACTAGCCTAAACACTCGAACCACTGCCTCCAGCCAGTCCTCTGCTGCCTGGGGATCCGTCTCCCCGCGAAACCTGGGCGGTCGCTGGCGCTGAAACTCATGCAGTGCGCTGAGGCGACGTGCATCGTCAGCGGCTGCTGCTGGAAGCATCGGGGGATCGGCGGTTAAAGCTACTGCCGGTGCCACTGCGGACAAAGGGCCCTGCACCGAAGCCTCGTCGCTCGGTGGGCTGTCGTCTCGCTCGACTCTCGGAACCCTAGCTGGCTGCCGTCGTGGGGCCATCCTGAAAAGGAAACAGGTGCGCCACGGTTAGAACAGTATACCTGGTGAGCTGGCACAAGTAATCACAAGGAAAACTTGAGACTTGCATAAAGCAGATCAGTATACCCGGTGAGCTGACACAAGTAATCACAAAGAAAACTTGAAACACACACGCAATAAATGTTTTCGTGCATTAAGTCGGAAATCAGAAGTCAGGGTCCTGGTGTACGGATACGTCGGCCGCCGCACCAACACTGGACTCCCTGGACTGATAACCACACTCAATACGCTAAACATTATTGCTTCACATAGAAAAGATCAGAGTTCGCGGTAGAACCGAACTGCTCTGATACCAATTTGTCACGACCCGCCCTCGGGGTCCGTGCCGTGACTACCCCAAGCCCGCCTTCCATAGGCCAGGGGCTGGCGACTAGCACCAAGGCGTAATTCCCGGAAAAAGGGAAGGCATTGCCTTTGAAAAGTAAACACACACCACAGAGTAAACAAGCGGAAAGTAAACACTAAGCAAACAGAGTACGGCTGAAAGTGCGGAAAAGTAAATGGGCCAGAATACAAACCCAATCTGAAAGTAAAGTACAACTCGAAAAGGGAAAAAAAACAGCAACTGAAAAGTAAAGCCGCTACTCCGAGCTGTCCACTGGAAATCCCACCTGAAGGGTGGGTACAGATAGCTCCTCTGCTCCACGGGTCCCGCCGTCCGCTCCGAGCACGTCCCGCCCAGTGGTCCACCTCCGGGTACCGTCCCGCTCTGCAAGCCTCAGCTAAGGTCAACGCTGTCCGTCGTCTGCAACCAACACAACGAAGTGCGGGCAAAGCCCGTGCAGGGGTGAGTATAAGCTACTCAGTAGGGACCCCGAGACCCCTGAAGGTCTCTCAAATCCACAAAGGATAAACCACGAAGAAAAGTACAATCACGAAGTAACAACCGACACTGCTTAGGTATATGCCCATACATATACCTAAGTCATCAATTCAAATACGCTCCAACCTCCGAGCCCAAGTACAACTCAGTCCACGCAGGAAAGTATACGTATTCCACATAGGAAAGCAAAATATAATCCACACAGGATTGCACAACACAATCCACACAGGAAAACAACAGGATTCAGCTCACACAGGTATACTTCTTCAAGGACGATAAAGATGATCACTGATCCATCTAAGTCGTCGGACCCACGAAGGATCGATAGGTAACTAACCCCCGCAAAGACCCACACAGGATCGGGCTCACACAGAACCTGTAGGCGCTGGCTCACACAGAACCGCTGAGCGCAAGGACCCACACAGGATCGGGCTCACACAGAACCTGTAGCACTGATCCACGTAGGATCGCTGAGTGCTGTAGTCGTCGTCGTCGAATCCACACAGGATCTCTGTACTGTCGTCGTCCAATCCACACAGGATCTCAGTACTGTCGTCGTCCAATCCACACAGGATCTCAGTACTGTCGTCGTCAAATCCACACAGGATCTCTGTACTGTCGTCGTCAAATCCACACAGGATCTCTGTACTGTCGTCGTCGCAGTCACAGTAACAGTCGTAGAAGTAGAACAGTCGCAGCCAGCACTAGGGTTCCCGCACACAGCAAGCTCGTACGGAGGATCCGCTCCACGAGCCGAGAGGCTGATACATCAACTGTCACGAAGACCGAAGTTGATGTATCCAAAAGTTCCGTATCGTCAACAGAAACTCAACGCAACAGACGGCGCGTCGATCGGACGCCCGGTCTGAGAGTTATAGGCATTTTCGTCTCCGGGGCCCGGTTGGTTTTTAAGGCAAAACCAACCCGACCGTACTCCACCTGCGTCCAAACCTCGGGCGGAGTATGCCAAAAGATCCGTCTCACTAAGAGGAACACTACGCGACTGACGGCACGTCAATCGGACGTCCGTAGCTCAAGATATGAGCGTTTCCGCTCCGAAGGCCCGGTTGGTTTCGTGAACGAACCAACCCGGCCGAACTCAAAGTAAACCGAAACCTTGAGTGCGATATACCGAAACGACCGTCTCGATCCAAGGATCGCGTTGCCGCAGACGGTTCGTCATTCGGAGGTCCGAGGCTCAAGTTATGAGCCAAAAACCGAAACTGGTTCGAAACGGGGGGGGTCCGGGTCCGGGCCGACCCGGCCCGACCCCCCCCCCCCCCCCCCCCGGGGCGGCGCGGCGGCCGGCGGCGGCGGCGGCGGCGGCGGCGGGCCGCGGCGGCGGCGGGCCGCGGCGGCGGCGGCGGGCCGCGTTGGCGGCGGCGGCGGGCCGCGTTGGCGGCGGGCCGTGGTGGCGGCGCACGCGGGGGCTTAGCCCCGCGGCTTTTGTGCGCTGCGCGGCACAAAGGGGCCGTGCCCCTTTTGTTTTTAAAGAAGCCCCCCCCACGTGGGGGGCCTGCTGTTGCGGAACCGAGGGGGGCGCTGCCCCCTCCTTCAAAGAACCGCCCCCCTCTCTTAAAGAGGGGGGGTTTTAAAATACCAGCCGGGGAATTAAATTCCCCGGTTAAATGGCATCCGGCCGGCCAGCTGGCCGGCCGGTCTTCTCCAACGGGACCGGAAAAATCCGGTCCCCTCTTCGGCTTCCGACACCGGCGGCCCGGCCGCCGGTCTTCCCTTCCGCCGCGGCCCGGAACCGGCCGCGGTCTTCTCGTTCCGCCGCGGCCCGGAACCGGCCGCGGCGTTCGTCATCCGGCGCGGTGCGTCGGCACCGCGCCCCTTCGCCGTGCTTCGATTCTTTTCAACGCGGCGCGACGGCGTCGCGTTCTTGAAGATTCTCCTCGGCGTAGCGCGACGGCGTTGCGTAAATTAAGCGCACGGTAAACCGCGTGGTGCGACGGCACCACGCCACTTTTGCTTCCATCGCAAGAATTAAACAAGAACGTTGGAGGGGGGTTCGGCCGTGTTCGTGCGGTCCGACCCCCCTCGCGTTAATAATAATAACGCAACTTAAAGAAAAACATGTCACACGTTAAACTTGCTAAAAGCACGATCAAGAATAAAATGAGGAATCCAAAAGAAATTCGACAACCCCTACCTCGGGTTTAGGATTCAAAGGTTCGGCTACGCTCCGCGGAAGACGGCGTCGCGGAGGTCGGGTGTCGCGGTCGTCGTTCGTCAAATCCGTTGACGAAGAGTTACGCCCGATGCGACACGTTGTTGGCGGATCTTCGTTTTCCGACGAAGAAGGCCCGAGGGGGATGCGGCGTTCCCTCTTGTTGACACTGAGGGCGAAGAAGAGAGGCGTCGTTCTTCGTCGGAGTTTGAGCGTTCTTCGTCAAGATGAACGTTCTTCGTCAAGATGAAGAAGATGGAGGAGGAGCTCTCAAATGAAAACCACACAAGGTGACTAAGAGTTCTAACCCAACAAAATAAGACAAAGTCTTATTTTATTCACAAAAAGAATTTTAAAGGTTTGAAATTCAAAAAGGGTTTAACTCCCTTAATTAAAAAAGGGTAACTTAAGCCATTAAAAGAGGGGTTAAGTATGTTGAGAGAAAATGAAAAGACTTAGGGGTTCGTGTGGGCCCCACCACACTTAATCCTCCCAAGGGAGGTTAAGTGGGTGTGGGTCCCACTTCCAACCCCCTTAGGTAGGTTTTTTTAATAAGTTAAAATAAAATTTGTTTTACACAATTTTATTTAACTTAACTGAAAAACCCCAAAACGTAACTTTCAACCCGCAACAAACGCAACTCCCGAAAAGGTCTCATTAAGCGAATATCGGCGCTGCGAGTTCATCGGTGCCCTCGGATTTCAATTCCGAGCACCGGATCAAAAGTTAGGAATTCCCGCTCGTTCGTTCACTGAACGTACCCGAGCCAAACTTCGGAAATTAATTCCGGGCACTCCGGGCCTCGGAATCAGGTGCCGTCTGAAACCGCGCTCTTGTAAAGTTCTAAAGAAAATTAAGAAAAAAATTTCCTTGAATTTTAGGGGTCTTTACACGATACTTCAGAAATAGGATTGGTACATAGTGTACCTTCCCTAAGATGAAAAGTCTTTTCCCTTTTAGGCCAGAACAAACACCCTATTAAGCCAACTGAGGAACATTTAATCAAGGACCATTGGTAACATAGAATGGAACATGTTATGGTTTGGATTAAGTATATTTCACACACAAGTTCAAGATGTTTCTCGGCCCTTATAGAGTGGAAATATTAAACCATTTGGTTTATCCATTTATAGAAAACTATAATCCAATGTGACTTTGTATGAAATTGAATTGCTAAAATACATAGGCTAACCCTGACTCGACCATAGAGTTGGAAGCATGTTGTGCCTTTAATGATTTTTTATGCAATCACTTCTTACCTAGTCTTAGTATTTTGAGTCTTTATAGGGGTGAAAATTGTTTATAAAAAGGTTTTGACCTATTATATGTTATTATATTTTATTATTCCATTATCAATATTTTATGAGGTGAGTGTTTAAAATTGTATAGACAATCCACCCAGATGACATCTATTAGTGATATGGGAAGATGGCGAGGACTACTCCTTGGAGGTGGTGGGACTAGGGATACAAGTTGGTCCTCATATAGTTTTTGTTTTGAAACCATTATTAGTACCCAATATGGGGGATGAGGAATAGTTCTGTGTGTGCTTTATGCGATTCATGATGACCATTTAGGGAGCACTGCATCATTCCTTATATATGGAATAGTAATGTCTTTTGTTCTAGTTGGGGAATCCTCCCTTTTTAGGGGATGATGTTCTATAGGTTGTTGTGTTTTGGTTGAGGACTATATTTCCTATATTCTCTCAATTGTAGACACCTCCAAGGAGGTGATTGTATCTCATGAAATATATTCATTAAGAATCATCTATGTACTATTTGGATGTTTAGAACTATGATGATGAACTTTAAGATATAGTTTGGAGGGATGTTCATTCTAGGTATTATGATTACATCTTTCCCAGGGCTATAATATCTGAAACATCCAGAGATAGTATGTGTTAAGTGTTGGGTGTTATTCCCCTTATAGAGTAATCAAAAATATATATAGAGATTTAGTATTTTTGCTGATTTATCATACAGATGATACATCATGTTTGAGATTATTCATAGAAGAGATTATATCCTTATTTTGTTTATAGGTAAACATGTTTCAATTGAATACTACTAAATATAGACTAACTCTATTTATTAGTACTAAATATGACCTAATGGAATTCGTGGGAACCTAGAATTGAATTATTTCTTCTCTACCTAGTAGTTACGTATCTTGTGGTAGAAAATTCCATTTTGGGGATTATCATGGTGGGAGTACCGACTATTCTGTTAGTGCCAGTAGTGATGTATTCTGTATTTAGTGTGGGAAATTAGGACATAAGAGGAATCAGAATGATCAATACTTATTCGAGTGATAATCTTTTAGATTGATGGTCCATGTGCTGTTTTTTTGTAGGAATTTCCCTACAATAATAATTGGAAGGGGATCATCTAAAATTCCAACATCATGAGTGTGAATCAGTGCCCCATATCAAGGTGGGATCAAGATTAGTATGGGTCATTTGTTCTTAGGTGGTGTTCATGTCTAAAGATCCCAAGCTGTATTTGTACCCAGATTCTATAAGGGTCCTTGTCTGTGTATTGAGGTTGTTTCACTTGTTCATGAATTAGGCCATTTTTTTATTATCCTACATTTAAGCAACAGATCGTCAAACCATCTATGGTGAGAGGTATGATATCAACAACCTTTACTCTAGTATTTGAACATTTCGATATAGTTGATTTATATTCAATCATATTTTTTTCTATTATGGGAATTTGTGGACCTGATGTTCATTTTTCTAATGGCGTTATGACACTCGAAACTCCATTGGGGATAATAAAAGAGGGTTTACATAAGTGTAGGTAGTTCCCATTGAGATAGGAATGTGTTACCACATTAGGGATCATTTTTTCCCGGATGTAATAGGGTTTTATTTCCCACAAGGTATAGAATCTATTGTTTCTTATTAAGAACATGTTAATTTATATCACCAAAGGGTGAACTTTACCTCACTATAGGGATAATTATTTATTAAAAAGTGTGAATTGGATGTATTGGAAGGTTTTTATAGCCCCAAGAATTGTGGGATCGGTGGGATGAAAAAATTATTGATTGTTTGTATTCAGATGATCAAGGTTGGTGTTAGTAATATTTGTCTAAAGTGGTTGATAATTTCATGGGAGTTTTCCCAAATGATTTTTCTAGTTTAGCTCCTTAGATATGGGTGGAGTTTTCCATTGAGCTAATTCTAGGAGTTGTAGTGGTATCGATGAATCCTCATAGGTTGTCTACTATTGAGTTGTAGGAGCTCTAGATACCACTAGAGGAAATAGAGGCAAATGGGTTTATAAGATCCAATGCATCTCTATGAAGCTCCCTAGTTGTATTTGTGGAAATGATTAATGGTAATATTAAGATATATGGGTATTATAAAAAATTGAACAAGTAAATGGTTAAGAATTGGTATCCCTTACAATATATTAATAACCTCTTCAACCTACATCTAGAATCTCATGTATTTTCAAATATTGATTTGATGTTAGGTTACCATAATGTAGATGTTTATCCTATAACCATTCCTTGAAAAGATATTTGTAGAAGGTATTTCTATATGAGTTTTTGGTTATGTATTTTGTTTACATAGAGACACCATTGGACCTCATGGTGAAACTTAACCTAGTTTTCCATCCATATATATATTTATTTGTGGATGTATTTATGGATTATTTTTTGGTTTGTTATCAGAATTTTTATGATCATTCTATCATATTGAGATCATATTGTGTATACTTTGAGAGAATCAGTTATATGATATTCTCACAAATTTTGACATTTTTATGGATAAGATTCACTTCATGGGTCTTAAATTTTTAGTGATAGGGATATTAATTGAACTAAAAATTCTAATAGTTTTAGTTTTCTGGTAGAATCTAAAGGAGGTATTTGACATACATAGTTTCTTTTAGATAGATAGTTATTATTGTAATTTCATATAGTAATTATCACTCATAGAAGAACCTCTTATGGGATACAATAAAAAGGTTAATATGTTTTTATAGTCAGATAACCGAAAGAAAAACCTTCAAGAGTTGAATAGGAGAATAATAATAGAATATTTCATGATTCTAGAAGAGTCGTGTAGGATCTAATATATGTAATATGATGCATTAGGTATTAGGTTAGATGTAGTTCTAATGTAGGAGTAGATGGTCATGGTGAATGGGTCTTGTCAGTTCTGGAGGCCAGTAATGAGTGGCTACTTGTGGGATTATTCTAATAGATGAACACTAAGATGGAATTGATCTAATTCCAAACATTTATCACATCCCAATATGTGACATCCATTCTTATAGATAGAGGTTGGATGTGACATTTATTATATTTCATGAGTCAAGTCCTATAGGAGAGCGTGAGGGTGAGAACATGCCTCCTAGATCGACTATGGGGAGGAAATATTTATTTGTATTCATGGTCACATTCGGGTTGTAATAGATATATTAGAGGAGAATGTGCAAGAGTTTCAATCAAAATTTTGTATAATATTTCCTGGAATTAAAAAAATTTATCATGACTTTCTCTATAAATAACGGTTGTCGGGGATGAAACATAAGGTATCTGATTTTCTTATGATGTGTTCCACCTTTCATTATGTGAAGGAAGAAAATAATAAATTAGATGGAATTTTATGGAAACTACCCATTACTGAGTAGAAAAGGGATTATGTAATGATGGATTTCATGAACATAGTACCGAGGCCACCATGATGTACTTATGTTTTGTGGGTTTTTTGGTAGAATCGTGAAGGTTGTGCATTTTCTAGTAATCAGGGGGGAATTATTAGTAGTGTAGATTCAATGATTTTTAATCTGTGAGATTGTTATCCATAATGGGGTTCCACATCTTGATTACAATAGAATTTATAGACAGACTTGAGTAAACAGTTGATTCTGGGCATGAAATACAACCCTCATATTGATGGTCAAACATAGTTTGTTATAAATGTTCTTGGGGAAATTTACTAGAGAATGTGCCCAAATGTTTTAGGGCTATTGAGGGAGGAATATACAGCAAGATGAGTTCTCCTAAAACAACACATATCAGTTCATATACAAATGTCTCCTTATGAGGCCTCATACTATAGGACATTATGATATCCAATGTGCTAGTTAGTGGTAGGAGAGTCAACTATACTTGGACCATGTATATTGAAGAAGAATTCCGAGATGGTCCAGTCGATCAAGGTGTTGATAGGTAAAATACATTATAGATATAAATCATACCACAATAATTATCAATAACCTCTAGAGTACATGTTTGGAGATCAATTATTCTTTAATATCTCACAGAGGATGGGGTACATATGGATTTAGTGATAGGGCAATCTTTCACCATGATATGTTAGCATGTTTGGGATTCTATAGAATATTGGGCCAGTGGCCTATCAATAGCAGTTTCCTCATAGGTATAGATACATGCACAACGTCGTACACATATCTTAGAATCATTGTTATCATTTTGAACCATCCACACATTGATGTCATATGAGGTTGAGCTATAAGTATATTTTTCCATTTATGAGTATCATATTGGTATTTGTTATTGTAGCTTGAAGGATCTATAAGCCCAGGAAATTTCTTTAGTAAGGTTTATATATAAGAATGATCATTTAAAATATTAGACTTTGTATCTAGAGGCCTACATATGTGCTCAGTGGCTGCTGTTATTCTCAATTGATTCTTGACCAAAATTGGTAGCGAAATTTGGAATGAAATTTATTTAATGGTGTAAGATTAGTAGATCCTCTTTTTCTATGATTCATGGATCCTATATTTTATTTGTTAGACTCTTGTTTATGTTCTCATTTTGATATAAACATTATGTTGGAAGTGGAATGTTTAGATTGTATTTTTGAAATGAAGACGATGGAGGGTTAAAGCTGGGTTGTAGGATAATTACAAAATATGTAATGTGGATACCCAGCGTATATTCTATACATGATGTGTAATTTCCATTGAATGAATCTTCATGGTGTGTAATGAGATATTAGTGTGGGGGGATATGTCAATATTTATAGGATGTTTAGATGATTTACACACCATGTATATTCTTTGGGATAGTATTTAAAATAAGTGGTAGGGCCTTGTTTTGACATATTACTTATCCTCAATGTAGAGAAGACAATCCATGAACCCCTATCAATACAAGAGATAGGATTTGGTGTTGTTTCACCATTAAGTGTCATTTTTATATATCATTGATATCTTTGGAACCATTCTAGTGAGTTACATATTACCCTTTCACCTTTCACCATATCTCTTCTCGTCGATAGATTAATTTTGGTGGAGGTACTTATGCCCTATTTTTTGGGATTTCGTTCATTTATCAATTTTCATTCATTATGGAATGAATAAAAGGTCAATAATGTATGATTGTTCTAACACATGTTTATGGTAGGTGGTATACCTTCAGCATTAGAAACTACCACAAAACTGGGTTTCTGCAGCACAACCTTTTAACATCACTTTTTTAGCGCTATTGAAGGGGACCCCTTTAACGGCGCTTTTTTTAGTAGAACTGATAAAGGGGGGCTTTATTAGCGCTTTTTACAAGCGCTGATTATGTGTATATTTCAAAAAAATCATGAAAAATAATATATTGTTAAATATGTATATTTATTTTGATATAAATATAATATAAATTTCTTAAATATGTTATAGATAAGTAAAAATAGACTATTACAATTAATATATATGAAATTTAGTGAAAATGGCTTTAAAATATTTTAAAAAATATTATTCATTAATAATTTTCCAATTATCATAGATTAATAATAATTTAATAACAATTTTAAGACATAATAAATCAAAAAATATATCTAAAATAAGTTGAAAATGTAACTCAAACATCAAACATCCATAACATTTGATCTAGGTGTCCGTTTGAGCTCTTCAACATATCAAATTGTATATTGTGACGAGATCTACACCCTAGTGATTGTAGGAATCCTTATATCACATTTTAAAGTCCCAAAAGTGCTAGATGGTCTCCAAAACGGAGTTTTCAGTCAAGATACCCAGATTGTTTAATATTCAAATAGGTATAATTTCTGATCCGGATGTACGCTAGGCCTGTACCACAAATCATATTGAAAAATGTTTCATTTTCATAGATTTTATTGGTTTTGGTGTTGAAATGGACTTTTGGATTTGAATTTATGGTCATTTTTTCATTCTAAGGATTTTGAGATACATATATATATGTAATTATTTGTATATATATGTGTGTGTGTGTCTGTCTGTCTGTCTGTCTGTGTGTGTGTGTGTGTGTGTGTGTTATATATGTATCTATCTATGTATTTATTTCTTTATAAATAGACATAAAAACATAATTTCTAAATGGATTTAAAACTGATCTTATAAATATATATTAATATACAAATAAAAATACGGATATAAAATAATAACTAAATATATATATATATATATGAATAAAAATTAATATATATTAAAATATGAATAAATAAATATATATATATATATATGTTAATACATAAATAAATATATATGTATTAATATGACTATATATATTTATATTAAGATGAATCTATATTAATATATGAATATATATAACTATATATATAAATATATTTATCATTTAATAGAGAAAAAAACTAAATATCATAGTATTAAAGGTGCAGGCACACAAGGGGGGAGGTCTCGGGTTTGTGTTCGGGTGGAAGCAGGGGCACACATGGAAGTGGGGGATGCGCGAGCAAGTGTAGCGCACAGAGAGTGGGAGGGGTCCGCCTAGCACTCATAAGGTGGTGGGGGGATCAAGCGTAGTTAAAATCACCCCGAGAATTATATTTTCTTTTTATATTTTATTTGACTTTTATAACCACTAAAATAGCGTTGAAAAAGGACCGTTTTATCAGCACTGATAAAATGGGCCTTTATCAATGATTTTCAGAGCACTTCTAAAAGGAACCCCCACCCCTGTTATCTTTGCATCGACTAATAGTGATTTTCTAGTGCTGTTAATTCCATTTTCTATCACTCATAAAGGCAATATTTATAGTAGTGATAATTTTTGTTTTATATAAAATTTCAATAATGTTTCACAATCTTTAAACTCTATAGTTTCCCAAAAAATTAATTGATTGTCTTTATAAAATTGTTATGGGATGGATTTTTTTTCGAATATTACCTTTTTGTTTTACAGTGGTTGTTATCTACACCCAAGAATAATTATAGGGTATTTGTTTATAGCTTCCCATTTTATAACAAATTGCTAGGTTATTTTTATCTCATCACTTTTTTTGAAGCCTTAAGAAATTTAGTTGAATTTGAATTAATGATTAGGAAAAGGATATTAATCCCTTCCATATGATTAGATGATTTAATTTGATTTAATAGTCTAGATGGAATTTTGGAAATGAGTCAGATTAAATCATGAGATTTGAATTGGTATGAAATCATAAATCATTAAGATGATGAATTGATAATTGTATTTGATTACATGTATGTGCTCCTTGGATCATGATTCCATCAGATGTTTTGGATATTTATACTCCATTTATATCAATTATGGTAGTGTATTGCTTGGTTGAGCTCATAGGATACAAATTAACGATGATTACATGTAAATATACACACCATTGATCTATATTTATTATGATAGAGGATACCATTGTATTTTATACCTTGGATCATAGTTTCATATAATTACAAGGGCATTGATACTCCATGGATCCATCATTCTTGGACTCACATTGAACATCCTGTGCTGACATTCTCCTTATACTCCACCCAACTATTTACCATGTTTCCATTGAGATGATCTAAGGAATCGATGAGGATTCCTTGGTCTTTTATACCTTGGATTTAACCCTTCACTATCTAAAACTAGATTACACAATGTGGTTATTGTGAATATTATAAACTGAAATACATAGAGTGGCTATTGTGGATGTTATACTCTTGTTGACACAATGTGGACACTGTGGATGTTGACACATGATTACAAGACTTGGACACTTTGGATAATTTACTATTCTTGCAGATATCCCTTTTATGGGTATCATGTTACAATTTTTAGAGTATACAATATAATATTTTTCTATTTTTTCCTAACCATTTAAATTGTTTATTAGAGCATGTCTATTTTTAACAGGGATCCTTTCCTGGATAGAAATGATCATTTATGGTTGATTCTATACTTTTATAACATCTATTCTTGTGATATACTAAAAAAATCTTCAGATTATATTACTAAGATTATAATCCATATACAGGCCATTGGTGGTGGCAATGTTTCTGTCATATCACACCATGTTCATGACAACATTGGGTACCCAAATAGACTTCATGGATGTAAGTAGGGATTGATGTATGATCCAATATTATGAAGGTTGATAGGTTGTAAAAAGTTTTAGGGAATCTGAATAATGATCAATGATTGTGATTTTAACTGGGATACGTCATTTTTGGAATTTTTATATTTTGATATAAATTTTTTACTGGATAGATGTATACATATTTTCCTTCATTATAGAGACATCAAATTCTCATCAAATCATATTTGACTGCTTGTAGATATTTATTATAACATTATAAAAGAAGTTTATCTTCTATTAGATATTTATTTTATTATCCTTTTGATTATTGTTATTGTACCTCTATTATACACTCTAATGAAGAGGTTATATTCTCCCCACTGTACCACCAAAAACCCCCATTGCTATTCAGCATCATCTTGTGTATAGGGAGGCGTGCTTGAGGCCATGGGACCTACCAGCTCGGTGCACCGTTCAGTGGTTCCCATGTTGGGACGTTATATGTTTTCGGAAAACCTTTCTTTTAATGAACAAAATTTTCGAATTCTTGACCATAGTGTGAATGTGTTTCAAAATAAGGAAATTCACTAAGTTGAGATTTTTTTGGAAAACCTATATGGTTGAAGAGGCAAAATGTGAATTTTAAGATGCTGCGAGGGAAATATATCCAAATATTTTTAATAAGTGAACAAAATTTAGTGAAGGTAATTTATAAATGGGGAGAATAATTTAAAAACCTATGTAATGATATCATAAAGAATTTTCTTATTTTATTAATATTAACTAGATACTTATATTCAGTATAAAAATATTAAAAAAAATTGAATCAAGATGTAAATTGTTTTAATCAGAATCTTTTATTATTAGGTTCTATTTAAATTATTAATTTATAAATTATAAAGTTTTATATTTTCAATATTCATTTCCTTTTTTAAATAATTATATAAAATTACACATAGGTTGAAATTTTGTAATTTTTTTGATAAATATTGATTTTCCGTGAATAATGAAAAATATGAATTTTTCTAAAAATATAATTTCTATTCAACTAATTATGTAATTAAGACATACCAAAGTAATTAGAATATTAATTAAAGTAAAGTATGTATTATTTAATTACTTATAATATAATTAAATTTTTAAATAAACTTTATGTTGAATTACAGTATAAGTAGGTTTTTTGGTTTAAAAAAGATATTTTCTAAAAACAATTTTTTTGTGTATCAGGATTCTCAATTTTAATTAAAAAATAATCCATAGTTATGAATCTTTTAAATGAAATTTATTTATTATATATTAATAAATAATAATTTATTTTAATTACTAATTATTATTAGTGATAAATTTAAAATAAATTCATCTTTTTTTCTTGAAAATGCACATATTCAAAACCCTATTTTCATTCCCTCAGTCAGTTTTAATTTGAATTAAAATTTCAAAATTTTGTGAACTGAATTTATTAAAATGGATCGAAAATCATACTAAATTGTATTATATATTAATTTATACCTAATATTTTTTCTATATTGAATATTGGAAACAATAAAAATTAATTACTATGGTGAAGGTAAAAACAGATTTTCTGTGAGGATAAATTAAAATGAGAATGGTGAAAATGACTAAAATGTTTATATAAAATAGACTTTATAGTCATATTGAGACCTTATAATGTATATTTAATGATATTTGTAGAGACCCAAAGCATTAAGTTACTAGGAATTAAGGGTAAAGATGGATAACATAAAAAATCCAAAAACATTTGATCATAAAAACATGAGCAAAAAATCTAAACATCAAAATCTTGAGAAATGACATAAAACATGGTAGTAAAAAAGGCATATATCATAAAGGAACATTGATCATGATAAAATATCATGGGAATAAAACATTTAATTGTGGAAAAATATTGATCACATGTTATGATTTCCATAGTAGCCAAGGCATTGCTGCCAAGATCATCATAGTGGACAAAGTCCATTACTGAACAATGTTTACATTCCGTTCCAACCCTGTATTACTGAACGAAGTTTACATTTCATTCCAGTCATGTCTATCTCATGAGATATAAATATTTACCTAATGCATTTTAGGGAGTTATAGGTCCCAACCATCTCATAATGAAATCATTTTTGTGTGTGCCACAAAACAATCATAAATCATTCATCATAACCCAAAGAATAAAATGGGTTTCATAAACATCATTCGATCATGACATAATCCATATAAAACAAATGGATATCATTTCATATAAATAAAAATAAAACCATGTAAATAATATAGATATTATACATGAAACAGAAACATGCTATATAATTTCATCTTAGATGAAAAATGTTTTGATAAAACACTTGAGATGAATTCTTGAGGAAAGTATCATTTCTTCAAAATCATTTTCTTTTCACAAAATTCCACGCAATTTTAAAAGAAAATAATTTTATTTAAACTAATCCAGAAATATTGTAGAGTAAGTTTCATAAAGAAAATGCATTATGAAACTATAAAAACCCATTCATACCGTATAAGTTAAAAATACATTCTCCCTGTACTTTTACCGAAAAATTAAAAAATTACCTCGTATGGTAAACAAAAAAATATTCCATCCATAACACAAAGTAAATGTCAAAAATGGGTAAACATGACTTTAAACATACATGGAAGAATATTAAAAACTTTGTGAAACCATTGTTAAGGACATGGATGAAAAATATAACCCCATTAAATACCTATTTATAATCAATCCTGGATAAAAATGAGGTTGCAAAATTATCCCTTACCTTAGGTCTGATATGATTTTTTACGTATCTGAACATTCTGTATAATGATTTAAATAATGTCATTTCATTATTATAGAATCTTATTCATTGTTATGATATAATATATGGTCACATTATTATCTTCTTATTAGTAATATTTCATTGCTACTTGTTATTCGGGTGTTCATTGCTTTATGTTCTTATGCGTGTTTTGTCGAATAAATACATATTCTTATTTTTAGGTTATAAATACCTCATTTACAGAATTGAATTACTATAATATATATCATATTTATTCATTTAATTCGATTATATAATCATTATTCAATTAATTTCATGTAAAACGAGTTGCATCACATCGTGGAGACGGTAGGCCGTACGTACGCACAAGCGATGAAATCATTCCAATGATTGTGAAATTATATTGAATTTTATGGTGTATAATATTTCAGAATCAATATTACATTACAGTAATAATATAATGTTATTATTTCCATCCTTATACCCATCCAAGTATGTTAGTGATGAAATAAAATATTACACCATGGTGTAGAGATGGTAAGTCGTACATACGCACGGGTGGTGATTTAATTTGTTTTATAGGATGGATAGAAGATATAATATGGTTGATTAATATTCTTAATAATATATAATTCTACATTTTATACAATATTTATTACTTAATAATGAAACAACTCATGTAGAGAAAGTAGGAGAAGAAATAAGTTCGAAAGAATTGGTAAAGGATATTACCTCTTCTTTGACAGGCCTCCTCTTAACCTCTTATTAGGGGAAAAAGTTGGTCTTTGAAGAGGACCAAGACCTCTAGTATGTTTCTAGAAAACTGTAGAAGAGAAATGGGTAGGGTTTAGACGATCTTGAAGGCTCCATGTGGTGTGAGGGGGAGAGGGAGGAGGTGGCCTTTTATAAGGGAGGAGAGGGGTACCTTTGGAAACATAAGAAATATTGATTTATAATAAATTCAAACCCAACATAAAAACCTCGAAAAATTATTCAATTCGAATCTGAGATGATATAGGGTTGTAATATCATCAAAAAATAAAATTTAGACACGTTGTGAATTTATTTTAAATCTAATCAAATTGATTTATCCTTATTTAATCTATTTAATTTTAGATGGTGTAATAATATTCTAAATTTGAAATTGTTATAAATAATTACTTATGTGTTTTTAACTTTCCATAATTGGGTCATTTATGACATTTTAGACCATATAAATTTCAATTTATAATTTTTTATAATTTTTGTGATTTTTAAACAATTTCATAATATGTTATTTTTATAAAATAACAATAGTATCAATTTTGAGAGTATTCATTTATTTTCATTTAAATAAAATACACACATTGAATATATTCGAAAAAAACAATTTAATAGATTTATAATATGTCATATTCATCTATAAATTTTTTGGATAACATTAATTAGTTCATATAATATTAATTTAATGTTTTTAAAACCATTTATTTGATATTTCAATCAAAAAATAACTTTTACATCACTATTGTGTCATCATTAATGATACTTATTTAATCCCTAAAAATTATAAATAAATTTTCATTATGTAGATAATTTTATTATATTTCTTGGATACTATTTATATTTAATGTTTTATGAGTATTATCACTAAATTAAAAGTATTACACTTATAAGATATAATAGAGTGACATGCTGTCACATTCATTAGTTTTAAATTTATTTATATAATTTTAATGGTCAAATGTCCATGAAATGAATCTATTACAACCCTAAAATGATATGGGTCAACTTTTATTCATCTAATAGAATTTTCTCAGGTGGTAGGTTAATTTTATAATTTTATTTTTACCCTTAATTACCTGATTTACCTTTAACTGTAGTAAATAAAAATTACAGTAGTTACTATTCATAATGTCAAAAAAAAAGCAACCAATTAACATAATTTGGACCACTGAATCCAAATATGGAATTCATTTTTCAAAATTCAAAACAAAAAAGTTGAAGTAATTATTTTAAAATTAATCTCGTTGTTACGAAAACATGTTTTAAAAGTCAAATCATTGTCAAAGATTGAAATGTTTTTACCTATGAATTCAATGTAAAATTAATTCTAATGAAATAAATTATATTAAATGGTAAAAATAAATTATATTTATACTTTAAAACAATTTACTATTATAATTTATCCATATAAATTATATCGATGAAAAAAGTTGTTTTTAAGTAAAATGTATCATGTTTTTACTATTCATAAAAAAAGAACTTTGTTAGAAAAATATCAGAACATTATCCAATGTAAGATTTTATATATTGATTCAAACTATGAAGTTTATTTTGTAAAATTGAACTTATAAACTTGTCAAAAATTAGATTTAAAATGGGTGCGCCATCAAAAGGTGGAAAAACTGTATTTTTTGAAAAATACATCTTTTATTCGAAAAATTGATTTTGTTCTCATACATCATTCCATAAAATGATTAAGATGAATTAAAATGTTATAAAATTAAAAAATGCGGTTAATATTATCCATAACAGAATGTTCAAAATAATATTATAACAATATATCATTGTTTAGTGGAACTTAGTACTGCGTACAACACACGCTATTGAGGAAGTTTTCTCTTGTGTGTAATGCAAGCCAAGTTAGGGTTGCATGTAGGGAATGCTTCCTTTGGTGTTGTGTATAACATACTCATAATATATTTCAATTATACATTGATCAAAATCTATACATGGTGTTGTGTTAAATTAATTTTATTCGAAAGAACTTGAAATTATGTGCATCACAAGCCAAGAATAGTGTTGCATATATTACAAGATAATACGGTGTTTCATATAGAATAAGATAATCTTGGTGAATCATGCAACAAAAGAAATAAAATAAATTAAAAATAATAATTCTCATAAAATCTCGGGGTGTTACGTTCTACCACCCTTAAAATGAATTTCACCCTCGAAATTCGTCAGGGATATAAATGGTTTTCAACTTGTATGTTTCGTCCAGAGAAACCCACATCGTAAAAAGGAATACTAAATCATCATTTTAAAAAGGAATGTTAGAAACATAATGAATACCCATAGTAACTCATCACTGGGTTTCCAAATATGAGAATATATTTGAAAATATGGATTTGGAAGAGAAATCTATCCATAATGTTTGGATGAAGAGTAGTAGAGAACGTGGCTATGAAAAATCCAACAATCAAAAAGCCATAAATTTGTAATGATCTAAGGTACCATCTGATTCATGAGATATGAGGGCACTAGGACAACATTTCTGGTTTTCAAGATCATTTCTCTAATAGTGAAGAATTTTTGAAATAAAAGAAATACTTACTTGATTTTGGTACAATCTCACTGTTGTTTATTCCTTGAACAATTTACACTTCATATCTTAAATAAACGAAGATGAATTGGTTTTCCGTGAATTGTTAGCAGATCATGCGATAGAATGATAAGTCATTTCATCTGTCTCAAACATAATGTTAGAAAAAGTTATATACATAAGTTCATCTTATGGTGAGATTAATTGTATATGGTTCCAAAAATGGACTTATACTTCAACTATCATACCATAATACTAATTTATACAAACCAAGGACTTACTTTAGGCTTTTAGAAGGCGTTAAAGGCATGTTTCACTTCGGTTGTGGGTTCAATTCCCGCAACCTTGTCTGACGCGACGGGTTATCGCACATCCTACATGTTGTCATTTTTCTAAAACTATACAATTATAACATTCCAGAAATAATATCAAAAAAAGCTTCTATCCTTAAACAATATTATCTTATTTCGAACATAATCCATTTAAAATTTTTAGGCTTATCCAAAATACTTCTATCCAAGCTCATAGTATAATGAAAATTATTACTATAAATTTCATCAACCAAGAATGTGAATACCATCATATATCCCCCATATATCATAAGATATATCTTCTTGATCGCATTCCAGACATGTGAATACCTTAATCTTGTATTCTCTTGTAACCTTAATTACCATAGAACCTTATTTAAAACATAAATACTGTAAAACGTTAACTCTAACCACATACCAAAATCCCAAAAATTCTTTATACTCAAACCATGATGTCACTTTGTTCTTATATCAGTCATGAGCTCATTAATAATATCAAACATATTATTTTCTCCCTATCCCTTCATTATGCTCATATCATCTTATTTCCAAAAATATTTCAATAACTTTTCATGGTTATCGGTACCATGTAGTTATTGTAAACCAATACATAGATATTCCAAAATTCCATGATACTATAAATGATATTCCATGATACTATTTTTAAATCCAATTACATAAACACTTAATCATTCCACAACATCATTTTCATACTCATCATCACAAATAGTGATCACATGTGACTTCCCTTTGTTCCTTTTCCTTAAGAGGTTTCCCACGTTGATCATCATTAAACTTTGAATTAGGGCATTGATTTGCATAATGCTCTGTTTCCTTGCACTTGATGCATTGAAGTGTTGGTGGAGCATTCTCTGTAGTTTTTCCTCTATTCACATAATTAGAAACTTCATTCCCATTACGATGGCACTCAGCTTCTCTATGACCTTCTTTTGCACACTTGAAATTTTTTTTCGTACCTTTTAGACAATATCCATCATGCTTCTTTCCACACTTTAATAATAAAGAAACATTCACCTTCTTTTCACCATTGTTCTGAGATTTTTCCTTGATCTCCATCTTTTGTTTTTTTCAAAACCATGAGATGGATATGTAACACCAAATTCCATTTCTACCTTGATAGAACAACACACAATTTATTAATAGCTATTTATGTCTCTTATAGATAATGCCTTTTGAAGACTTGGTTTTATATCACTGAAGAATCAATCAATTTTACTTTCAGGTTGGAAGATAATGCTAGATGCATACCTTGTAGGACTTGTAAAATTTTCCTCGTATATACCAACTGATTCATTAACCTGTTTCTTAAGCTCAAGGAACTACTTTTCTATCTTTTTTCGAAGAATATGAGGGTAGTACTTATTGAAAATTATGTTCATGAACTCATACCATTCCATGGATTCAATTTCATCTTGGGGTCTCGTATTATTAATTAGAGTCCTCCACTGGTCTGGTTCACCTTCTAAATGGTAAATATCCAGAATGAAATTTTCATGTTCTGGACTGTGATGTATGGAAAATATCTTTTCAATGGTACTGGTCCAGTGTTCAGCAACAAGTGGATCAGAAGACTAACTGAAAGAAGTTGGGCGTTGCCTCATGAAGGACTCAATAGAATATCGTTCCCTTTTATGCTCATTTGGATGTCCATAATGGTTCATAGCTTGTGTAAGTATAGAAATAATATTTTACACTCTATCTACCATATCATTGGTCTCTTTAAGAGGACAATCATTGAACTGTCCATTACATTGAGCAACACATTTCTTTCGGGTTCCATCCAACGTCTAAAACCGAAAAAGAATAGTGTGAGAGCAAAAATCATGCTAGGAAATAAACATAATAAATGGGGAGTACCTTCAATATATAACATCTTAGGTTTAATTATAAGATCGTTAACGTAATTCTAGGACTATAAATTGTACTTATACTTAACCTTATAGTCACCCCTAGACATGCCTTAGTAGTATCTCTAGGGATTTCACAAAATATTTCACATCCTAGTTTACAAAGGTTAACTAAACCTCTCACCGATACCAACTGTAGACACCCAAAGAATGATGTACATGGTCATTACATTAATTTTTTGGAAATCTTAATACATGTTAAAAAAATATGACCAATGATCATATTAGTTTAGTGTCTTTGGAAACTCGGAAAAAAATCTTCTAATGATGGCTAAAGATATTCGACATCTCCCATAAAGTTATTCCCCTTTTTTTACCTAAAACCCTTATTTATATCATGGGGAAAGGAAAACATAAAAAGGGTGACCTCAAATTCTTAGTAAGGGTAAATATGGAGAACATAAAACAATCCATAAATAGTTGAATGTAAAAACATGAGCATAAAATCTAAACCTCAAAATCTTGAGAAATGACATAAAACATGGCAGTATATAATGCATAGATCATAAAAGAAAAATTAATCACGATAAAATATCATGGGAATAAAACATGTAATTGTGGCAAACCATTAATCACATGTTATGATTTCCATAGTAGCCAAGGCACTACTGCCAAGACCATCATAGTGGACAAAGTCCCTTACTGAACCGGGTTTACTTGTCGTTCTAGCCCAGAATTACTGAACCGGATTTACTTTCTGTTCCATTCATGTATATATCATGAAATATAAATCTTTACCCAATGAATTGGAGGGAGATATAGGTCCCACCCATCTCATATTGAAATCATTTTTACGTGTTCCACAAAAAAAATCAAAAATAATTCATCATAACCCAAAGAATAAAATGGGTTTCATAAACATCATCCCATCGTGACATAATCCATATAAATAAATCAATATCATTTCATCGTAGTAAAAATAAAACCATGTAAATAATAGATACATTATATTTGAAACATAAACATGATAAAAAATGTAATCTTAAATGGAAATAGTTTTGATAAAACACTTGAGATGAATTCTTGAGGAAAATATCCTCTCTTCATCAAAATCATTTTCTTTTCACGAAATGCCACACAATTTTAAAAGAAAAATATTTTACTGAAAATAATCAGGATATATTGTAGATTAAGCTTCATGGTGAAAAGGAATTATGAAACTGTAAAATTCAGTTCATACCGTATATGTTAAAAAAACATTCTCCTCGTACTTTTACCGAAAAAGTAAAAAAGTACCTAATATGTTAAACAAAAGATCGATTCCTTCCATAACCCAAAGTAAAAGTCAAAAAGTGGTAAATGTGACTTCAAAAATACGTGGAAGAATATTAAACACTTTATGAAAACATTTTTGCGGGCATGGTCGAAAAATATAACCCCAGTAAATACTTACGTATAAACAATCCTGGATAAAAATGAGATTGAAAAAGTATCCCTTACCTTAGGTCTGATATGATTTGTACGTATCTGAAACTCCTATATAATGATTTAAATAATGTAATTTAATTATTACATAATCAAATTCGTTGTTATGATATCATATATGGTCATATTCTTCTCTTCTTATTTGTAGTATTTCATTGCTACTTGTTATTCGGGTGTTCATTGCTTTGTGTTCTTATGTGTGTTTTGTCGAATTAATTCTTATTACTATTTTTAGGTTATAGAAACATAATTTAAAGAATTTTATTAATGTAATATATATCAGATTTTTTCATTCAATTAATTTCAATAATCATTATTCAATGATGAAAATGTATAATTAGTCGCATCACATCGTGGAGACGGTAGGCCGTACGTACGCACGAGCGATGATATCATTCCCGTGATTGTGAAATTGTATTGAAGTGTATTGTGTATAATATTTCAGAATCAATATCACTTTACAAAAAACTTATAATGTTATTTCTTCCATCCTTATACCCATCCAAGTATGTTAGTGATGAAATAAAAGATTACACCACGGTGGGGAGACGGTAAGTCGTACGTACGCACGCATGGTGATTTCAGTTTTTTATAGGATGGATAGAAGAGAGAATATAGTTGTTTAATATTCATAATAACAAATATTTATACAAGTGATACTGGAGTTTTTACTTAATAATGAAACAACTCATATAGAGGAAGTAGGAGAATAAATATGTTTGAAAGAATCGGTAAAAGATATTACTGCTTCTTTGATGGGACTCCTCTTAACCTCATCTTAGGGAACTAAATTTGGTCTTTGAATAAGAACAGGACATATATTATGTTTCTAGGAAATTGTATATGAGAAATCGTCAGGGATTGGCCAAGCTTGAAGGCTCCAAGTGGTGTGAGGAGGAGAGGTAGGAGGTTCCCATTTATATGGGAGCAGAGACGAACCTTTGGAAACATAAGAAATATTAATTTATAATAAATTCAAACACCACTTAAAAACCTCCAAAAATGACTCAATTATAAGATGAGATGATATAGGGTTATAATATCATCAAAAAATAAAATATAGACATATTGGGAATTTATTTTAAATATCGTCAAATTAATTTATCCTTATTTAATCTATTTAATTTTATTTGTGGTAATAATATTCTATGTTTTAAATTGATATAAATAATTACTTATGTGTTTCTAATTGTCTATAATTGGATCATTTATGAAATTTTAGACCATATAAATTTCAATTTATTATTTTTTTAATATTTTTGTGATTTTGAAACAATTTTATAATATTTTATTTTTATAAAACAACAATACTGTCAATTTTGACACAATTAATTTATTTTCATTTAAATAAAATAACCATAGAGAATATATTAAATAAAATTTAATAGATTCCTAATATTTCATATTCATCTAGGAAATTTTTGGAGAACAATAATTAGTTAATATAATATTTATTTTAATATTTTTAAAACCATTTATTTGATATTTCAATCAATAAAATAACTTCTACATCACTATTGTGTCATCATTAATGATAATTATTTAATCCTTAATTATTATAAATAAATTTTCATGATGTAGAAAATTTTATTATATTTCTGGAGACTATTTATATTATATGTTTTATATGTTTTATCACTAAATTAAAATTATTATACTTATAAGATATAAGAGAGTGACATGTTGTCACTTTCTTTGGTTTTTATAATAATTATATCATTTTTGTGGTCAAAGGTCCATGAAATGAATCTATTATGACCCTTAAATGATATGGGTAGACTTTTGTTCATCCAATAGAACTTTGACAGGTAGTAGGGTAATTTTATAATCTTATTTTTACCCATAATTAATCGATTTACCTTTAATAGTAGTAAATAAAAATTACCGTAGTTACTATTCATAATGTCAAAAAAATAAAATTAAACTATTAACATAATTTGGACCCACTGAATCCAAATATGGAATCCATTTTTCGAACTTCAAAACATAGAAGTTTCAGTAATTAATTTAAAATTAATCCCATTGTTAAGAAAATGGGTTTTAAAAGTTAAAACATTGTCAAAAATTGAAATGTTTTTCCCAATGAATTCAATGTAAGATTAATGATAATGACATACATTATATGAAATGGTAAAAATATATTCTATTTATTATTTATAACATTTTAATATTATAATTTAACCATATAAATTATCTCGATGAAAAAAGTTGTTTTTAAATAAAATTTATCGTGTTTTACTATTCATCAAAATAAGAACGTTGTCAGAAAAATATCACAAATTTATCCAATGTAAATTTTTATATCCTAATTCAAGAGAAGAAGTTTATTTTTTAAATTTTAACTTATAAAATTTTCAAAAATTAGATTTAAAATGGGTGCGCCATCAAATGGCGCCAAAACTGTATTTTTCATACCTCATTCCAGAAAATGTGTAAGATGAATTATAATGTTATAAAATTAAAAATGTGGTTAATACTATTAATAAAGGCTAGTTCATAATAATATTATAACAATATATCACTGTTCAGTGGATCTCGGTATTGCGTACAACACACACTATTGAGGAAGGTCGTTCTTGCATGTAATGCAAGTCAAGTCAGGGTTGCGTGTAGGGAATGCTTCCTTTGGTGTTGCGTATAACATACATAAAATATAGTTCAATTATACATTGATCAAAATATATACATTATGTTGTGTAAAATTAATTTTATTCAAAAGAACTTGAAATTGTGTGCATCAGAAGCCAAGAATAGTGTTGCGTATACTACAAGCTAATACGGTGTTGCGTATAGCCAAACTAATCTTGGTGAAGCATACAAGAAAAGAAATCAAATAAATTAAATATAATAATTTTCATAAAATCTCGGGGTGTTACTATATTAGTCCTTTAATCCTTTTTCTGTGTGAAAAACACGGGATCAAGTATTTATTTTGTAAATTATATGTGTCTCCCTTAAGTCATATATAAAAGGTCGCACCTATCCTCTCCACTTCATAAATTAAATTAATTTTTTATTAGCTAATACATATAAAAATATCTCCCTTATTCTTAATCAAATACCTATATACCTTATTTTTTCATAAATCCAACATATTATGTCTTCTAGTGCATGCCTAATGATGTTGCCTGATGAAAAGATATCATTATTAACCGAGGGTCTATATTTTTATTTTTTTCTTCCTCATCCTTTAAATATTCTACTATTATGATAATATAATTACACTAGTATGAAAAATATATTTTTATGTTATTATGTTAATGTAATATCCTAGATAAATATTCTATTCCATAAAATGGGATACAAAATCATCATTCAGGGATATGGAAGACTAAGACCTTACGAACTGATGACATTATTTTTGTATCACCGCCTCTCATGGATTGTTGTAATGAAATATTTAATGAATCTATATTATATTTTAAACTTATTTATACTTATTTAGTCATTATTTAACATAAAAATTGTTACATTCAATTTCATGGGGGATATAATAACACCTCTCAATTGTGTGATGAACTACCGCATCACAAAACGATGTGATTTATTTTTTACTAATTCTTTAAATGAAAGGTAATAAGGATAATATTAATGAATAAATGTTAAATAAATGAAATAATAACGAAACTAATTATATATTTATTATCCATAAAATATAAAATATAATATTATTTCTTACGCTGAAAAAATGATAACGTTGTCTATGTATGTGTGGACAACCATCTCCATAGAGTGATGTGATATTTTTTTAATCGTCACATTACAAGAATGAAATATATAAGTATTATTAATGATATAATATGTCTTATATGATATCATCATCATTATGAAAATATATAATATTATCTAACTCCTTTCAAGAAATATATATTAAAAATATAAATGTTACTCATGCATACGTATGTCCAGTTGTCTATATGGTCATAATGTATTTCAATTTTCATTAATCATCTTTTGTGATTTATTCTAAAAGTGTAATATATGTATATATATGAGTAATATTTCATGATTATTATTATTTATATTTTAAAATAATGACCTCCTAGTCTAATAATTAACCTACCGAAGTCATTTTGACACATAATCCAAATATCATTGAGACAACCAATATAAAATTAATTGAAAAAGTAATTGTGTATTTTATTACAATAAGTTAAATAAAAGGAGTAATAAAATTGAAAAAACATATTTCAGAATTAAATATCTAAAATAGGTTTAGTATTATGGAATATAATGAATTAACTAGATGAAATGAACTTAAGCTAATGGACTTCATCTCAATTTCCTTTAGTTGAGGCATGTCTTGAGGTTATAGATCTATAATATTTTATAACGTGTACATAAAACCCTTATGAAATATTATATAATTTAATTACCTAATCTCATAATATTTAATGCTTTCTATATTATACTTTTATGTATATTATGTTTAATATATATAAAAAGTGATAAGTTACGTTTCCTATAAAATTTATCTTTTAATTTTTTTCCTTATATATCAATCTTTTTTTCCAGTGTACATGTATTTAAAATTATTAAATGATTGAAAATTTATTTTAATAAATGATATTTTTTCATTATTTGTTATATTTTTATGGAAAATAATATTTGTATGAACTTTTTTACTTTCATTGAAAATTATAAAAGGAATTTTTAATTTTAACGTATATTGTGAATATGACTTTTCCTTCCCCCATAACAATTTTTTGATGCTTCTATTACTTTAAAATATTTCATTTGTTTCTCAAATAATATCCATACATAAATTTTATGCGCTTTTTTAAATTTGGTTTTCAAAAATAATATTGTATTTTGGTATTGAATGTTTTTAAAAGAAATTGGTATTCTGGTATTGAAATTCTATTTTTAAAAGAAAATGTTATTTTGATATCATAAAATGTTTTTCAGATGGGTTAAAAAGTGCTTTTCAATGTGTTTTATGATAAAAAATTTCATTAATATAATTTTTTATTCATGATATGTTGAATGAGAATTATAGAAATTACATGTGAGGTTAATATAGGTTATACGATGTGTTTAGTCCCAGTGAGGCAGATATAGCTTATAGAAAGTGTTGAACCCCATTGTTAGTCACAAAAAATGGGTGATCTCAATATAGCCTACATGAAGGGTTCTCCCCATTATAGATATGAAATTCATTGAGTAGTGATTATGTTATAATGCATCCATATGTTTATCCGAATATTAAATATATTTTAAGGGTTTTATTATTATAATGATACAATTTTCCAAAAGGGCACTCAATTTCATTCCATTGTTTTTAAAGGAATTATTTATGAAATATTATTTTGTTTTTTAATGTGAAAATGTTTTATTTCATTCAGTCAATGAAATTTAAAGATAAATGTAAAAATTACATGGGTTTACGGGTTTTCAATAAATTAAGGGTTTTATTATTTTTGACCCTAACTGCACTTTTTTCCCTCATCTAATGATTTTTAACATTATTTTTGTGGTGTTTAAGGATGGGTATGATAAAGAAAGATTTAAAGTTGAACATTATGAAGATTACATTGAAAATAAATCTTCTTTTTATGTTAAATTTTTTATTCTGTGGGAGAAATGGAAATTATTTAAATGTTTTGACTTTGTATTATATAGTTTGGTTTTGTTTGATTTATTACATAATTATCTAAAACTATAAACCTAAATAGATCCTCAAAGTGAAAAAATGTGAATTCTTGAATAAAAATCTAGATTCTTTTATGTAAATTATTAGGTCTTTATAACATATATGCTCGCACTACCCCATTTTGGAAAGGGGTTGTGATTTATATTGATACATAAAATAAGGGTATTAGATGTGATATTATTAATCCACAAACCCACATTCCTAGATATAGGGTTCATAAATGAATTTTTTATATACCGTCATTGGACTGAACTGAAACAACCCAATTTTAAAAATAAATAATTACCCTATCAATAATAAATATTTACCCTCTAACATTTAGATAACCCTTTAGATTTATAGTTTTATAGAGTTAAGAAAAAATTTAACTAAAACCCATTTATTTACCATTAAATGGAAATTTTCTCACTATATAATAAACTACATAATCTGTAACACCCCAACCAGAATTATTGAGTCTAACTTATAGGGCCACATGACCTAATAAACAACTCCCTATAAGCAAGAGGTTACTAATTAATGGTGAGGGTCTAGAAGTGATGTGGTGAGAATATGACCTTAGTAATTATAGACATACTACATAATTTAAATAAAAATACATAACTATCTAAAATTCATAACTGAAGAAAACATAAACATGAAGATATAATAGATGTCACATTAGGAAATAAAAATAATAAATCATGTACCCCAAATTTGAAAGGTCAAATGAGATTATAAGAAACAATAAGAATATAAATTCATATACTATTAAAACACTATAAATTCTATCTCGTTAGCACAATTGAACCCCATGATCCATCTCCTCATATCCATAAACATGGCTCCCAAACCATAAAATGATCCTTAATCATGAATTCTTAACATGAAATGAGTTTCACATTCATGGTGTGAGTATTACCTAATAGGATAACACTAATGAAACCTTAAGATAAGTTCAAATTAATAAGAGGTTTATTCTGTGATAATAAATAAATAAATGATCAATAAACAATCAATCATCTACTGAGATGTTTTTTGAAAACAATGTTGTCATGAACCCTAACAATACACTCTTCAACTCTATATTGGATACAAAATTATAACATATGTTGTGACCATCGGTCTACCACAAGTCCACCTCACATTTCTTTTTGAAGTCGTAAGTTCAATGGATTTCACATTAGGTTACAATGATATCAGGTATCATATCTATCAAAATTTTGGACATAAGGCATTCATTCCCCTATCACTACCTCAGGTTTGAGAACAGGGATTTTATAACCATTCCTCTATATTTGGTCAGGACACATACCTTTCTTATCCTTAATTTTTTCAAGTTTCGATAAAAGGATGATGTATTCTTTCCCTGTGTCTTAGTCCATTATATTCTTCATTACATGTTTGACATACTCTCCCTCTCGTGGATAACCATTTCACAATGATCCACCATTTATTGGATACAGGAAATAAATCCTCTATTCGAGATATATCCATAAAACACATGGAATAATTCATCTTGAAAAAATGGTGAAAATAAAGTGTGAATATAAATAGAAACACAATCACACAGATGTGATCAACATGAAACATGGGTCTCATGGTCATTGTACGAAACATGAAATCCTTATCAAACATGGATCTTTTGGGTACACATGCACACACATGTAGTCCAAATATATCTCTGGTTGAAATTCAAACATTAACATACCATAATATCATTTCAACAACAATAAAAAAGGGTTTAACATGGAAGATAGATTCCTATATTTATCGGATTGATGTTAAGATCCATGCTCCAATTAAGAAATAAGACTTGACCCCATTCTCACAATAACATGGAATTGAGAAAGTCCCAATAAATATTCATAAAGACTCTTGAATTGGGATTAACAATATGATTCACACAATGGGATGAAATTCACAACAAAATACAAAAAGGGAATCACTTACAATTGCTAATCTTGATCCTTTCAAAGAAGAGTTTCCAAATCTCTATATTATGCATCTATAAAACAAAGAAACCAAATATTATACATTACATCATGATAGAATTAATATATACAACATTAATAAAATGAATATATAATTTTACTTCATATATAATGTGGATATATTGGTTATATACAAATAATATAGGAAAAATAACTTTTTACATTGAATATACATGATCCCATACTCTAGATCAATGATATTATGAATGTAGAGGGGGATAAATCATGATTATTAACCAATAATGTCACTAGGTTTTCCATATATAGGTTTACGGGGAATAATGTGTGATGTTATAAGGGATTCAAGAATAAATTCAATTTTTAGAATAATTAAAATCCCACGAATGGTTTGTTCACACTGTTGTCTAAAACATGAACCAGGATTTTTCTCACCACTATCCAGTGACACATGGGTTTCTATGAAAATAAAATGGTTAGTTTAAACCAATTATAAACCATTATTTCCATATTTTCATTCTATAAATATGTTTTACAATTTCCTATGGATAACTACACCAAATCCCATAACTATTAGCCAATTGGGAATCCCCTTTAATGCCGCTAAAAAACTCAAAAAATTATAGAAGTTGACCATGAATTACACCATATAAATTAATTACAACAAATTATTTAATTAAGGGATGACAATAATTTGTAATGTAAATAAAAAAGTATAGAACATTTCTATATACCTCTCTTTGTAATTCTTGTCTGCATGAAGTGTGTTTAGAGGTACAGCTCATATAATATAGGTTAGTGAGATTGTGAACCGGATTCTTTGTAACACCCGAGACTTTTATGTTATATAAATCATCAAAGGAATCTTTTTCTACACAACACTTTCTTGGCTTGCTTTACACGCAATCGCGACCTTCCTCGATAGCTTGCGTCGTACGCAATACCGAGTTTCACTAAACAACAATATGCTATTAAAACTAGCCGTTATGAATAGTAATAACCACTTTTTGAAATTTTATAAATTTTATTTTTCAAAATGGACTTCATTTTTGGACTCAGAATATCAAAATTAGCCTAGGGTGAAATTTTGGTATTTTTCTGAAAACTTTCAATTTTTGATGAATAGTGAAACCACTAAGTGGTAGGTTAAAAACTGAATTTTGCATAAAACTTAATTTTACCGCTTCTGTGAATGGAATTTCAAAAATCCGAGAGACACGGTTTATATCAAGGACTAAAATGTGGTTCAATGAGATGAAAATAATTTTTTGGTGAATAGTAACTTTTTACTTTTTTTACCGCGGTTAATAGTAAATAGGGTAACTAAGGGTAAATATGATATTAATATTACCCTAAAACATGTCCTAATTCTATTGGACAAGTGTAATTCGACCAAAAACAAACTTAGGAATAAAATATGACCATTTAGGCCCACTTGGATTAGATTAGGACATTTATTATTAATTTATTTAAAGAAGGGTTAAAAGAGTTAAAATCAAAGTATATTTACTAAAACATTTTTAATATGGGGTTATACATAAGATAAATTCGATTGTAAATATTCATTAGAAAGCTAAAAAGATTTCCTACATGATGGTATTTTATTTGTAATATTTAGACATCAAATAATTTAATTTATTTATGACACAAAGATGATGCAGTAATTATCTTGTTAACGAAATATTGACATAATTGATGTTATAAACACCAAAATAAATGTAATTTGAGACTTTTTATGAATTACACTAATTTTCTAGGTTACTATGATATATTAATGTTGATTTAATCAACTTGTTTCGAACATTTAATTCTGTTATGACTTTCCCAAAAATCATATATCAAATAGTGTCAAAATTGACACAAAATAGTTTTTAAATCAAATATTATATTATTAATTGTTATTGTATTCCTAAAAAATCTAAGGTTCGGCCAAATGATTTAGATAAGGATATATATATTAATAATAAACAATTTTGGGTTCGTTTGGCATGTTATTGTAAGTGTATTAACCATATAGTGAAAGAAAACAAAAAGACATGATAAAAGTTAAATTATTTAACTTAGAGTTAAATCTAAATGATAAGGTTAAAATAATATCCTAAACTTGTCTAAATTCTATTGGTTGATAGGATTTCGACCCCTCCCCACCTTATCTTCGAAATAAGACCCTTTGGAACCATTATAAACCGATTTTGACTTTAATATAAAATAATATTTTGAGATATTCCTAAGGTGCCCCTCTCCCCCCTTATAAAAGGGCACCTCCTCCCCCTCCTCCTCACACCAAATTGAGCACTCAAGCTCGGCCAACCCCTGCCATTTTCCCCTCTCCACTTCCCTAGAATAGTCCTAGAGGTCCTGGTCTTCTCCAAATACCACTCTTAGTTCCCTAAGTGGAGGATTCAAAGAGGCGTTCCAAAGAAGAGGAGCTTCGGACACGAACAAAGCAAATCGGACCTAAGGTAAGGGAAATATCACAATCTCATTTTTATCCGAGATTGTTTATTCGTAAGTATTTACTGGGGTGTATTTTATCATCCACATCCATGTTCCCTCAATATGTAATATTGTTTCCATCCACTTGAAATAGTTTAAATCCAATTTTACCCTTAGGTGAGTTTTTAGTAAAGAATATGAAAGGAATCTTTTGTCGTTTTTCCGTACGAGGTACTTTATGACTTTTCCGACAAAAGTACGAAGAATGTTTTTTTTTGACTTATACGGCATGAATGGATTTTTAAAACATTACTTCAAAGAAGATTCCTTTACAAGTTTTCAAGTTTATTTTTAATCAACTTCTTTTATTTTAAAGTTGTATGACATGTTATGAAAGGAAAAATGTTTTTGAAGAAGAAAGGATATTTTCCTCAAGAATTCAATTCAAGTGTTTTATCAAAATTATTTTCCATCTAAGATAATAAAGGGTTCTGTTTCTATCCCTATTTTTACATTGGTTTGACTATGTTGTGATGGAATTATGTTTATGAATTCCTTTATCATATATGAATTGATTTATGATGTCATGATGTTTCAAGAATCCCATTTTTGTTATATGTGTTATGCAATGATGTATGTTTTATGATTATGTGGCACACATAAGAAAGGATTCATTATAAGATGGGTGGGACCTATATCTCCCTCCAATGCATTGGGTAAAGATTTTATATCTCATGAGATAGACATGGCTGGAACGGAAGGTTATTTCGGTTCAGTGATACAGGACTGAAACGAGGAGTGAACTCGGTTCAGAAAGGGACTTTGTCCACTAAGATAGTCTTGGCAATGAGTCATGACTAACAAGAAATGATCTCCATGATTATGTGTGCATGCCACAAAGTTTCAAGTTTTATGTTATGATTTTGGGGATCTCATTTTCACTTCTATGATTTATTCCATGTTAAGATATTATGATCTCTTTTGCAGGTTTTGATTTTCATAAAGATATGATATGATTTTTATTTCCTTTATTTGCCCTTGCTGAGCATTTGAGCTCACCCTTTTATGCTTTCTTTTCCCCAGGTCAGGAAGATGGATATTAAGTAGAATATGCTAAAAGGGACCCTAGATATGATGAAATAAATGGGAGACACTGTAGAAGATTTATGAACCAGTTGTTTATGTTTCCCAGTTTCTAAAGACACTATACCTATACGGTACTTTGTGGTTTTGTCATATGTTGTAATAAGAGTGCTTCAATTTTGAAGTATTAACAATGTATGTAAAGTGTGGGACGTTATAGTTGGTATCAGAGGAAAGGTATAGTCAACCTTTGGAAACTAGGATGTGAAAGCCTTAGTAAGAACCCTAAGGATAAGTCTAAGCATAGAACACAATCTTAGTGTTTTAGAAATGGCCTTGAATAACCTAGGATAAGACCTTAAGCATGAAAATTTTACTCTTGAATTATGTGGTTTCCTATTATAATTAGTGTTGCTCACACTATTCTTCTTGGTTTTAGTCAATGGCTGGAACCCGAAGGAACCGTGTTAATGCGGAATGCGATGGGCAATGCAATGATTGTCCCCCTGAGCAACCAAACGATATGGGAGCTGGAATGCAAAATCTTGTAGCCATGCTCACAAAACTTTCTCAAGCTATGAATCATGCAGGATTTCCAAACGAACAAAGGAGGGAGCAACATTCTGTTGAATCCTTCATGAGGCAGCGTCCACCATCTTTCAGCGGGTCTACTGATCCATTAGTTGCTGAACAATGGATTAGTACTACTGAAAAGATATTTTCAGTTCTTCAATGTTCTGAGCATGATAAAGTCATCCTAGCAGTGTATCGTTTGGAAGGAGATGCGGATCAATGGTGGAATCTTGTTAAGAATACGAGGCAAAGGGATGAAATTGAGTCTATGGAATGGGACGAGTTCAAGAACTTATTTTTCAATAAGTACTTCCCTCGTATTCTCCGAACAAAGATGGAGAAAGAGTTCCTTGAACTGAAGCAAAGGGATGATGAATCTGTTAGTACCTATGAAGCAAATTTTACAAGACTTGCAAGGTACGCTTCTGGTATTATTATCCAACCTGAGAGTAAGATCGATCGATTCTTTAGTGGCCTAAAACCAAGTCTTCGAAGGGCGTTAGCCATAAGGGACTTCAATAGCTACGAAGAAATCGTTCGATGTGCTCTCAAAGTCGAGATGGAGATTGGAGTAACCCATCAGTCACATGGGTTTGATAAGAAGAGGAAGATGGAATTCAAAGAAAAATCTAAAGAGCACACGGAAAAGAAGATGAACTTTCCCTTATGCTCAAAGTGTGGAAAGAAACATGGAGGGAGTTGTCTTAAAGGGACAAGTAAATGTTTTAAATGTGGAAAGGAAGGTCATCGGGCATTTGAATGCCGTGATAATGGGAAGAAGATGTCTAATGATGCAAACAAAGGAAGGGATACACAGAATGAACCTGCTACACTTCAATGTTTCAAGTGCAAGGAGATGGGGCATTATGCCAATCAATGCCCAAATCCAAGGGTTGATGATGATGGTCGACGTCAACAAACTCTTAAGGCTAAAGACAAAGGAAAGTCACATGCAATTTCTATCAGCGATGTGGAGTACGATAACGATGTGGTGAAAGGTACACTTACCATCCACTCTAAAGTAGCAAATGTTTTATTTGATTCTGGATCCACCCACTCTTTTATTTCTGAAAAATTTTCTAAGGGTATCACCATATTACCTCAACAATTAGATGTTGAGTTAGCTGTGACAACACCTAATGGCACATCAATCGCATCAGAAGTTTATAATTCTTCTCTGATCGAAGTTTGTGGGAAAGTGCTTCCTGCAAATCTTGTGATCCTTCCTTTAGTGGAATTTGATGTGATTCTTGGCATGGATTGGCTTTCTCTACATGGAGCTCATATCAATTGCCAAAGAAGGGAAGTCACATTTCATATTCCAGATCAACCTACGATCGTCTATCAATGCAAGGATGAACATAACCTTCCAGTGGAAATTTCTTCCATCTTATGGGTATTGATTCCACTAAATGAAGGTTATTTATCTCAAATGGTTGGTGAGAAACTCATGATTAAGAATATGCCCATTGTACGGGAGTTTGATGATGTCTTCCCGGAGGAATTGCCGGGTCTTCCACCAAATCGTGAAGTTGAGTTTTCAATAGAACTCGTACCGGGTGCTTTGCCTATTTCAAAGACACCTTATAGAATGGCCCCAATTGAGTTGCAGGAATTGAAGAAGCAACTCCAAGAGAATCTTGATAAGGGATTCATACGCCCTAGTGCGTCACCTTGGGGAGCACCTGTTCTATTTGTTAAGAAGAAAGATGGATCAATGAGACTCTGCATTGATTATCGAGAACTTAACAAGATCACTATCAAGAACAAATATCCTCTCCCACGCATTGATGACTTATTTGACAAACTACGCGGAGCTCAATACTTTTCGAAGATTGATCTTCGTTCAGGGTATCATCAATTAAGGGTCAAAAGGGAGGATATACCAAAGACGGCTTTCCGTACAAGGTATGGACACTATGAATTTATAGTGATGCCATTTGGTCTTACTAATGCCCCTGCTATCTTCATGGATCTAATGAATAGAGTCTTTAGAGACTATCTTGATCAATTTGTGGTAGTCTTTATAGACGATATTCTTGTCTATTCAAAGAGCAAGGAAGAGCATGAAGATCACTTGAGAATTATATTAAAGACCCTGAGAAAAGAGAAGCTTTATGCCAAATTTACCAAGTGTGAATTTTGGCTTCAAAAAGTTGCATTTTTGGGTCATATAATCTCAAAAGAGGGGATATCTGTGGATCCAGAAAAAACGGAGGTTATCGAAAGATGGTCAAGACCAACAAAAGTAACTGAGATCCAAAGTTTTCTTGGTTTGGCTGGATATTATCGACGTTTTGTAAAAGATTTTTCACGGTTATCTAATCCAATCACCAAGTTGACTCGGAAAGGAGTTAAGTTTGTCTAGACAGAGGAATGTGAAGAGAATTTCAAGGAGTTGAAAAGAAGGTTATCCAGTGCACCTGTGCTCACACTGCCTTGTAGTGGAGAAAGGTTTGTGATCTACAGTGATGCATCCAAGAAGGGATTGGGGTGTGTTCTTATGCAAAATGATATGGTGATAGCTTATGCCTCACGACAGTTGAAAATCCATGAGCAAAATTACCCAACACATGATTTGGAGTTGGCTGCAGTAATCTTTGCATTAAAGATTTAGAGGCATTACCTTTATGGTGAAAGGTGTGATATTTATACTGATCATAAAAGTTTAAAGTATATTTTCACACAAAAGGAGTTGAATATGCGCCAAAGAAGATGGTTGGAGCTGATTAAGGATTATGACTGCTCAATCCATTACCACCCTGGGAAAGCAAACAAGGTGGCAGATGCATTAAGTCGACAAGACCATGCTAGTTTATCCATGATGAGGATCACAAAAGATCCAATATTTATGGATTTACAAAGGATGGATCTTGGAATTATAATGGAAGGGGAAAAATCTTATCTTTCTCAAATGAATGTTCAACCATCTATACATGTGAAGATTAAAGAGGCACAGAAAGAAGATGTCGAGTTACAAAAGAAGGTGAGAAATGTTCCTGAATTCAACCTTGATTGTGATGGGATAATAAAGTTCAGGAATCGGGTTTGTGTTCCTCCCATCCCCGAATTAAAGAAAGAGCTGCTGGATGAGGCTCATAGTTCTTCATTCTCTATTCATCCTGGAAGCACGAAGATGTATAGGGACCTGAAAGAGTACTTCTGGTGGGATGGCATGAAAAGAGATGTTGCTGAATATGTCTCTCGATGCTTGGTTTGTCAACAAGTTAAAGCTGAGAGACAGAAGTCTAAGGGGATGTTACAACCATTACCCATACCCGAATGGAAATGGGAAAACATCACTATGGACTTTGTCACAGGACTTCCTAAAACATCCAAAGGCAATAATGCTATCTGGGTCATAGTTGATCGTCTTACAAAGTCCGCACACTTCATTGCTATTAGAGAGGATTTCTCTCTAGATCAGCTTGCCAGGATATATGTAAAGGAAGTGGTAAGATTGCATGGAGTACCACTTTCTATTATATCTGATCGAGATCCGAGATTTACCTCGAAGTTCTGGCGAAGTCTTCAGCATACTCTGGATACAGAGTTGAGTTTCAGCACTGCTTATCATCCCCAGACAGACGGTCAGTCTGAGAGAACAATTCAAACCCTAGAAGATATGTTGAGAGCTTGCTCTATGGATTTCAAAGGAGGTTGGGATCAACACCTACCTTTGGTGGAATTTTCTTATAATAATAGCTTTCACTCCAGTATTCAGATGGCTCCTTATGAAGCTCTCTATGGAAAGAAATGCAGGACTCCAACTTGCTGGGATGAAGTTGGGGAAAGAAAGCTATTAGGACCTGATCTCGTGGATGAAATGGAAGAAAAAGTCAGATCTATTCAACAACACATAAGAGCAGCTCAGAGTCGACAGAAAAGTTATGCCGACAACCGAAGAAAAGACCTAGAGTTTGAAGTGGGCGATAAAGTGTTCTTACGAATATCTCCCTGGAAGAGGGTTATGAGATTTGGAAAGAAGGGGAAGTTGAGCCCTAGATATATCGGTCCTTTTGAAATACTGGATCGTGTTGGGAAGGTAGCTTACCGATTGGCGCTTCCACCGAATCTCTCTCAAGTTCACGATGTGTTCCATGTATCTCTCCTGAGAAAGTACATACCAGATCCTTCACATGTACTCAGCTCAGAAGTTGTACCACTGGAGCAAGATCTTTCTTATGAAGAACAACCGATAGAGATTCTGGATCGTAGCGAAAAAGTCCTACGAAACAAGACCACTCGCTTGGTGAAAGTTTTATGGAGAAACCACCAACTTGAAGAAGCTACATGGGAGCTTGAGGATATGATGAGGGAGAAGTATCCTCATTTGTTTGTTGCAAAGTGACGAATTTCGAGGGCGAAATTCTTTTTAAGGGGGGTAGAATGTAACACCCGAGACTTTTATGTTATATAAATCATCAAAGGAATCTTTTTCTACACAACACTTTCTTGGCTTGCTTTACACGCAATCGCGACCTTCCTCGATAGCTTGCGTCGTACGCAATACCGAGTTTCACTAAACAACAATATGCTATTAAAACTAGCCGTTATGAATAGTAATAACCACTTTTTGAAATTTTATAAATTTTATTTTTCAAAATGGACTTCATTTTTGGACTCAGAATATCAAAATTAGCCTAGGGTGAAATTTTGGTATTTTTCTGAAAACTTTCAATTTTTGATGAATAGTGAAACCACTAAGTGGTAGGTTAAAAACTGAATTTTGCATAAAACTTAATTTTACCGCTTCTGTGAATGGAATTTCAAAAATCCGAGAGACACGGTTAATATCAAGGACTAAAATGTGGTTCAATGAGATGAAAATAATATTTTGGTGAATAGTAACTTTTTACTTTTTTTACCGCGGTTAATAGTAAATAGGGTAACTAAGGGTAAATATGATATTAATATTACCCTAACACATGTCCTAATTCTATTGGACAAGTGTAATTCGACCAAAAACAAACTTAGGAATAAAATATGACCATTTAGGCCCACTTGGATTAGATTAGGACATTTATTATTAATTTATTTAAAGAAGGGTTAAAAGAGTTAAAATCAAAGTATATTTACTAAAACATTTTTAATATGGGTTTATACATAAGATAAATTCGATTGTAAATATTAATTAGAAAGCTAAAAAGATTTCCTACATGATGGTATTTTATTTGTAATTTTTAGACATCAAATAATTTAATTTATTTATGACACAAAGATGATGCAGTAATTATCTTGTTAACGAAATATTGACATAATTGATGTTATAAACACCAAAATAAATGTAATTTGAGACTTTTTATGAATTACACTAATTTTCTAGGTTACTATGATATATTAATGTTGATTTAATCAACTTTGTTCGAACATTTAATTCTGTTATGACTTTCCCAAAAATCATATATCAAATAGTGTCAAAATTGACACAAAATAGTTTTTAAATCAAATATTATATTATTAATTGTTATTGTATTCCTAAAAAATCTATGGTTCGGCCAAATGATTTAGATAAGGATATATATATTAATAATAAACAATTTTGGGTTCGTTTGGCATGTTATTATAAGTGTATTAACCATATAGTGAAAGAAAACAAAAAGACATGATAAAAGTTAAATTATTTAACTTAGAGTTAAATCTAAATGATAAGGTTAAAATAATATCCTAAACTTGTCTAAATTCTATTGGTTGATAGGATTTCGACCCCTCCCCACCTTATCTTCGAAATAAGACCCTTTGGAACCATTATAAACCGATTTTGACTTTAATATAAAATAATATTTTGAGATATTCCTAAGGTGCCCCTCTCCTCCCTTATAAAAGGGCACCTCCTCCCCCTCCTCCTCACACCAAATTGAGCACTCAAGCTCGGCCAACCCCTGCCATTTTCCCCTCTCCACTTCCCTAGAATAGTCCTAGAGGTCCTGGTCTTCTCCAAAGACCACTCTTAGTTCCCTAAGTGGAGGATTCAAAGAGGCGTTCCAAAGAAGAGGAGCTTCGGACACGAACAAAGCAAATCAGACCTAAGGTAAGGGAAATATCACAATCTCATTTTTATCCGAGATTGTTTATTCGTAAGTATTTACTGGGGTGTATTTTATCATACACATCCATGTTCCCTCAATATGTAATATTGTTTCCATCCACTTGAAATAGTTTAAATCCAATTTTACCCTTAGGTGAGTTTTTAGTAAAGAATATGAAAGGAATCTTTTGTCGTTTTTCCGTACGAGGTACTTTATGACTTTTCCGACAAAAGTACGAAGAATGTTTTTTTTTTACTTATACGGCATGAATGGATTTTTAAAACATTACTTCAAAGAAGCTTCCTTTACAAGTTTTCAAGTTTATTTTTAATCAACTTCTTTTATTTTAAAGTTGTATGACATGTTATGAAAGGAAAAATGTTTTTGAAGAAGAAAGGATATTTTCCTCAAGAATTCAATTCAAGTGTTTTATCAAAATTATTTTCCATCTAAGATAATAAAGGGTTCTGTTTCTATCCCTATTTTTACATTGGTTTGACTATGTTGTGATGGAATTATGTTTATGAATTCCTTTATCATATATGAATTGATTTATGATGTCATGATGTTTCAAGAATCCCATTTTTGTTATATGTGTTATGCGATGATGTATGTTTTATGATTATGTGGCACACATAAGAAAGGATTAATTATAAGATGGGTGGGACCTATATCTCCCTCCAATGCATTGGGTAAAGATTTTATATCTCATGAGATAGACATGGCTGGAACGGAAGGTTATTTCGGTTCAGTGATACAGGACTGAAACGAGGAGTGAACTCGGTTCAGAAAGGGACTTTGTCCACTAAGATAGTCTTGGAAATGAGTCATGACTAACAATAAATGATCTCCATGATTATGTGTGCATGCCACAAAGTTTCATGTTTTATGTTATGATTTTGGGGATCTCATTTTCACTTCTATGATTTATTCCATGTTAAGATATTATGATCTCTTTTGCAGGTTTTGATTTTCATAAAGATATGATATGATTTTTATTTCCTTTATTTGCCCTTGCTGAGCATTTGAGCTCACCCTTTTATGCTTTCTTTTCCCCAGGTCAGGAAGATGGATATTAAGTAGAATATGCTAAAAGGGACCCTAGATATGATGAAATAAATGGGAGACACTGTAGAAGATTTATGAACCAGTTGTTTATGTTTCCCAGTTTCTAAAGACACTATACCTATACGGTCCTTTGTGGTTTTGTCATATGTTGTAATAAGAGTGATTCAATTTTGAAGTATTAACAATGTATGTAAAGTGTGGGACGTTATATTCTTACTTCATAGACTATAGTTGTATACACATATACATATATAAAACTCTAAAAAATGTCACTATCTCTGGACACATCATTTTATCTATATTGGGCCATTCTTTTCGAATCATTAACATTACATAAGTTTTGCAGGATACATAAACGTTATACAAATATAGGCTTAATGACAATGGTTGGTATAATGCCTTTAAAAACATGAAAACATAAACACCGGTACATATGGGAGCTACATAACCTCCCGCTAGGTTATTCTTGACTAGCACAATTCCTAGATATATCAAAAATTGTACATATCATCTTAACCTGGGGGAAATGACACATAAAATGGGTAAGATGAAATGTAATGTAAGGGTCAGAAAGGGAGACATGTAGGAACAAACATGATCATAAGGGCATGAATATATGATCATAAAAATATAAGATCATATCCTACATGTCCAAGATCGTAACATAGGTCATGGAATATATATTGGAATATCAAAAAAAACATGAATCACAATGAAATAAATATCATAGACAATAGAAGCATAACATAGGAATAATACATTGAATTGTGGCAAGCACATAATTATATATTATGATTTACATAGAATACAAGGCCTCACTACCAAGACCATCTTAGTAGAAAATGTCCTTTACTAATCTAGGTGAAACCCCATTCCAACTCTGCATTACTGGACCGAGTAAACTATCATTATAATACTATATTGCTGAACCAAGTAAATTATTGTTCCATCCCAATATTAGAGAACTAAATAAACTCGTGTTCTACACCTATATTATATAACTGAGTAACCCCATGTTCCAAAGCTATATTACTGAACCGATTAAACCCTCATTCTTGCCATGTATTACTGATTAGATTAAACCATCAATCCATCCTCATCTATATCATGAGATATAAATCTTTACTCAATTCATTGGAGGGTGATATAGGTCTCACCTGTCACATAATTAAATATTGCATACATTTTACAAATGATCATAAATATACATACCGTAACCCTTGAAATGAATTTTTTATCATAAAAATTAAATAATATAATAACCTATGGAATGGGATATGTGTCAAAACCATTTCATCATAATCATATCCTATGAAATCAAGAGGGTTTCAAAAACATATAACCTGTGAAAGTGAAACTGATTTCATAAACATATTACCCTTGAAGATGAAATGGGTTTCCTAAAGATGATAAAATTAAGAATAACTTTTTTGTAGAAAGGATATGAATGAAACAATTAGATCATTTCCAATAATTAATTAGTAATATCAATAAATATTGTCCTAGATGTAAAATAAGTTTGAAATATCAGTAAAAATTGTTTTTTGAGTAAAATATTGTTTATATTATGAAAAAAAAGTGTTTTTAACACCTAAAACCATTTGAAAATCATTTTCATAGAAAGTATCATGAAAAATGATAAAGAATACATGAAATCATTTTGAAATCCATTTTCCCTTAAAACATTTAAAATAATATTCAATACAATATATAAAATGTTCTTTGAAAACACTTGACCCTTTTAAAGAAATATTGAAAATGTCCTGCAAACATTTTCATTGAAAATACATTGAAAATGTATAATGAAATCTTGAAAACATTTTAGAGAAAATTTTTCATGGAAACATATAAAATAATCATGAGAATTTTTTGAAAACTATTTCCTTGAAATCACTTTGAAAACATGTAAATATGACTTGAATGAAATCTTAAATAGGTTTCCATGAAAAAACATAAAATAAGTCTATATACATATTCAAAACATTATTTCTTGAAAATTACATTGGAAATTTTTTTCCTAATGAATAACCTTTAAAACAATTCAAAGGGATAGTCAAATAAATGGTGACATGTAAATTTGTACATATCATACGAGGTCAAAAGAACATTCCCTTGCCACGGTAAAAAGAATAGGAAAGTGACCTATTCAAAAAGGGACAGGAATATTCCATCCAATTGATTTATAAAAGAAAATATGGGTAAATATTAATTTTAGATATTATAGGGGAATTATATAATATTCTAGGAAACTATATTTAGAATGTATAGATTTTAGACCAATGATATGGTAATGTTGGGATTTTCTAAAAACACATTATTAACTATCTTATGTACCAAAGTGTAAAAAATGGTTCCAATACATGAGAATATCATGAAATATTATAGGATAATTAAACTCAGGAATATTCTCGATAAATGAATCATATGATTTCATCAATGGAAGTAAAAAAATAAAAAATATAAAAAATAATGAAATTGTCTCAATAATCTCTTATAACTCGAAATCTTGGGATACTTCTCTACATGTAATTAAATTAAACTAAATGAATCATATAATATCATGAAAAAATTTAGAATCATTATATTTAATGTAAAATGTATGTATATTCACGTTGAAAAAATATTTTTGGTGCATAACAAAACAAAAGTCTGAAAGAAGGCAATTTGAGAGAAAAAATTTAAAACGATTTGGTCACTTTTGAAACATAAACCCCATCAAAAAAGGTAAATAACATGGGAATGTCAATACATGTATATTTAATTTCAATATTCATATAATAAAATCATGATCAGTATATACACCACACAAAATGAAAGAGTGTGAACATTGCTATTATCTCATAGAAATTAAAAGTGAGATAAAATCCCCACACCTTTTATCATGACTCTATCTATTCTCATTCAAGATTACTATATAAAAAATATAAGTTCATCATACATATTTCATAGAATAATATTATTTTATATAATACAATTTTCAGTTTTATTATGATCTTATATTTCCTTCTTATTTACGATACTACGTTAACGTATCACTTTGTTTAAAATTCACTTTGTTCTTCATATCTGTCTTAATTTGTTATATATCATGTACTTATACTTATAGAATTATAAGAAAATTTAAAACATGATATAAGTATCAATTATATAAATTATTTTTTTGTTATAATATTTTATATAATATAGGAGTATGGAATGGAATACACTATTCATAGAGATGATAAGTCGTACATATGCATGAACGTTATTTCTGTCTTTATTGTTGTATTAAATGAAAGTATGTAAATGAATATATATATATATATATATATGTATATATACATATTTATAATTATTAATTAAGAATTAATATTATATATATATCATAATATATCATTAGAACCATACTTAACACATTCCATGTGGTGTGTGAACGAATCAAAGTGCATTGAGGGGGTGGAATTCCACACTTCCTCAAACGAGATTATCGCATTAACCACAAATTAAAAGTAAAGATATGTGTGTTTTAAAAGGAATAAATAATATTAAATATATATTAAATATAATATATGAAATATATAAATGGATTTGACATCATAATGTCTACCATGATAGGTGGTAAAGTAAAAAAATGAACAATGATCGTTTCATGAGGTTGTAGTTCATAGTACATAGACATAGATTGTTCAACATCCATTAGATGGACGGTTGTGTAATTATAGTTTATAAAAATTGCATAAAAACATACTAGTATATGTTTTCTAATGGTTCTTTCATAGTATAAGGTAAGCAAGATAGTGTAGCGGTGGATAAGGAAAATAAATGGAAGGATTTTGAGAGAAGAAATTACCCCTATATCGGGTATCTCCTTTTGGGTTGTTCCAAAATTATTCCATGGGACTGTTTCTAACAAAAGGAAGGATTCATGGTATAAGGGAGGTTTTTTTGGCGGTTATTTCTTATGATATTTTACTAACTTAAAAGGGGTCATTTTTGGGAGGAATGGGTATAGGTGGTGACCTTTTATAAGCATGGAAAATGACTAAAATGAAATTTTCAGAAACAAGTTAGGTGTTCACATGTAATTGCAAAAAAAAAATACATATCAAATAAAAAACTCGATAATTAATGTGTTTTAGTAAAAATATGTAATTAAATGGGGTTTTTACAAGTTTATAGGTCATTCTGTCCCTTTATTTTATGGTTTAGTCCCTAAATAAGCTTAATTTGGCCTTAACATGTGTGGCTAATTTTAATCAGTTTTGCTAATAATTTGGGTCACAAATTAACATGGTATTTTTAAAATATAAATATTATACAGAATAAAATTGTTTATGTTTTATTTCTTAAATTAAAATTATAGAAGTGGTAAAATTAATATTAGTTCTAATCCTGTAGATGGGACGAAATAATGGGGGTTTAAAGTAGAAAAATGTCAAAAGTTTGTTAATATTTTATATTCAGTTTCCATGTGAATTGATTATAATGAATTTAATTGTATTAATAGATATAATATTAATCTTATGTGACCTTGAAACTTATTTATAATATCATTTATAATTAATAATAAAATTGAAATAAGTCGTTTTTAACTAAAAAATTGTATTTTCTCACTATTCAACAAAAAAAAAGAAGTTTCTCCGAAAAATCCAAAAAAAAACATCAGATGATAATTTTGATGTTCTGACATCAAAAATGAAGTTTATTTTATTAAATTATATTTATAAAAGTTCTGAAATTAAATTTTATAATATTAAATCATTCTATTCAAGAAAAAAGGTTTTTTTTATTAAAAATTACATTACCAAAAATACAATATTTAATTATCAATATGTTTTATTTATATGAAAAAATTAAAAAAAAAATTAAATTATTTATTACTATTACTATAACATTTTTTAATGGTGAGGCTATAGTAATCTAATTTAATTAATTATATATATAACGATGTTTTATATAAATTTACTATTGTGTGCATCATACACTGTGTTAGTGTTGCTTGGATCATAAGAAAAGTTGGTATTACATGTAGCGCAAGCCATGTTGGTATTGAGTACAAAAGGAATGTTTTTATTAGTGTTTTAAAATATATATATATATATAATGAACTATTTATAGTTTCATGTGAAATGAAACATATTTAATAGAGAAATTAATTCAATAAAAATATCAAAATCCCAGTGTATTACATTCTACCCTCATTAAATGATTCTTCCCTTGAAACTTTTCTAGGATATAAATGGTTTAATAATTGAAAAATGAATTCATAGAAACACAAATAGTAAAAATAGAAACTAAAAAATCCCTTAAAATGAAAATTTACAGCCATAATGGTTACCCAAAGTAAAATATAACTGGGTTTCAACATAGGAGAACATAAGTTGGGAGTAAAGATTGGACTTGGAGGAAAAGAATGAATATTTATAGGGAGTTATTGAGGTATTAAATAAAAAACAAGTGAATGGTAAAAGAAAATTTATGGGCCTCAAATTCATAAATTTTGTATTACTTAAAAGGCCATTAACTCAACAGAAAGTAGGTTATTATGACTATAATTTTTTCAATGACATTCAGAACATTGAGTAATCCTAGATATATTTCTATAAAAAAATTCATTCATGGTTTGTGCATTGAAAAATTTATAATAAATTTATTACCTCATGTAATTAATGTCTATAAATTATCTTCGATTGAAAAAGAACTAAAATATTCTTTTAATGCATATTAAGACCCATAAAGAATATAATGTCTAACTATTTATCTCTTAAAAACATGAATTAATAAATAAAAATAAAAAGTAATTCTAATATGTCATCATTAATATTTATTCATTATAAAAAAATATACATTAACCTTGAAATCACGTAGGCCATTGGTTGGCATGAAACCCTTATCATCCTTCAATCATGGGTTCAAGACCCTCGGCCTTCCCAAACCTGATTAGTTGCCACCCGACATACATGATGTCCTTTTTTAAAATTTCACTATTATAATATATAAGACGCAAATACTTGAAATAATGTCAGTTAATAAGTGTTATTTTCACCACGGTTTTCCATAATAAATCAGTACATAAATACTTCCTTTGAAGCTTGAATAAAACATTTCCGGAATCATTTACCTTATAACCTATCTCAAAGGATAAAAAATAAAAAACTATTGAAAGAGAGTCACGAAATTATGTTAACTTTGAGACCTTTGTAAAATAGAATGTAGCTATTGGTTTTCACATTCCAATTAAGTGAATACCCACATCATATATTCTCTTAAAACATCTTAAAAACATAAATTACCATAAATACTTTTGGAATGAAAGCACACGTCCTCATTCCAAAGTGTATGGGATATATTCCTTTATTCCAAAAATGTTTTGAACTTCATTAGTGGTAGAATAAACCATCAATAAGAAATTACATACTTAGTTACAAGGTAATAAATATTTTTCAATTGACATATTCATATCCAACATATATTTATGCATACAACATTGTCTCATCATAAAGAACATATTGTGGGTTAACATCCCTTAGTCAAAATATCATCTCTTTACTAAATCACTTTACTAGTATTTATTGAACATTCAACATGAACATGACAATACTAAGAGAACAACATAAGTAGAAAAATTATTTTATATTTCTTCATTCATAACTTTTTAATAGTAATATATAAATAAATAGATTACTCCATCTTAATCCATTAACAATCTTGTCTCATCCTATCACATAACACCTATTTACTTTTGAATTTCATATATAGTCTCTTCATCATCAACAACATAACCTTTACTCACCCCACCTTGTAGATTATCTTATGGAACTTTCTTATTAGTACATTGGGTTGTACATTGTCCTTTTTATCCACATTTAAAACACATAAACCTCGATGATTAATTATAGAGGAAAATATTCACATCCATTTAATTTACCAAACTCTTTATTTTTCCAATGCAGACACTTTCGTTGTGTCATTATTTTATATAGTAAAAAAACCTTCTTGATCCTATTAGACATTCACAGAGGTGATTCCATCAACATTATTGATGAAAAGGAAACTGAATATTCTTTCCTACCTGGTCTCCATTCCCCAATATCCTAGATAACACCTACTTTATCTTCATCTATGAGTTAATGATTTGGATAATGTAAACATTGTTTATCATGTTCCATGAAAATGATTAGGAATAATCGTGAAATATTTCACTCTAGTGATTATCCCACTTAACTTCTCGTCAAAAAATCCTGCACCATATTCCACATTAATCCATTTACTTCTTCATCCAACCAATGAATAAAAATAGAAGCCTAGTGTGGGCATTACTTATCATAGCACAAAACCACATAGTCATAAAAAAATTACATATTGGATGTCTAAATCATGAATCATTCCATGATATATGATACTATAGTTTCATATATGATTATTCTAGAGCCACAAACAATTGTAGTATCTAGACAGGATTTTATTTCCGGGAAATCACTCACTCTATCATTTACCAAAATTCCAGAAAATTTTCCTAAATGTTAACTCAACCTTATTCTTATCCTTAGAGACATCCCTAGAATTATACTTAGAAATATATCTACGGATCTCACTATGGTATTATCATCCTAGATTCTGAAGGTCAACTATACCTTTGCACTGATAAAAACTATAGAGACTTGTGAATTTAAAAACATTAACATTACATAACATTTGTGAAATACTTAAACATTATACAAGAAGACACCCAATGAACATGGTAGCTATAGTGTCATTGAAAACATTGAAACATAAACACTGGTACATATGTGAACTACATCATCTCTCGCTAGTTTCTTCATGCGAAGAACCCTTCTTATACATATCAAACATAGTAGAAATCATCATTAAATTGTTGAAAAGACACATAAAAGGAGTGAGATCACATTCTCAATAAGGGTAAGAAAGGGAGAAATGTAATAAAAAACCTGATCATAAGGGAATTAATATGTGATCATGAAAATTAAGGATCATTCCATACATTTCAATGATCAAAACTGAGATCACAGAAAAATGATAGGCAGTTAATAAGACATGAATTATAATATAATAAAGATAATAGGCCATGAATTCATAACATATGAATAATATCTGGAAAATTGGGAAACACATAATAATATATTTTAATTTCAATAGTTTCCATAGAATCACTTAAAAGACCATCTTATTGGTCAAATTCCTTTACTGAACCAAGTGAACCCCTCATAGGGCCCTATATTACTAAACTGAGTAATACCACATTCCAGCCCTCTATTACTAAAACGTGTAAACCCTCATTCCAACCATATATTACTGAACTGAGTAAACCCCCATTCCAGAACTATATTACTAAACTGATGAAACCTTTATTCTAGACCTATATTACTGAACAAAGTAAACATTCATTCCATCCATGTCTATATAATGAGGTATAAATCTTAACCAATGCATTTCATGAAGATATAGGTCCCACCCATCACATAATGACATCATACAAACTTGTTTCACAATATCATAAATTAAAAAATCATAATAATAAAAATGAAATGGTTATAATAAATATGTAAAATTATCATAACATGAGGAAAAATACATGTTTCATAATCATTTCATCATAAACAGAACCCATGAAAAGAATTGGGTTTCAATAGAAAATAAACCATGAAAGAGAAAATCATTTCAAAAACATATTACCCATGAATAAGAAATGGGTTTCATAAAGACCATGAAATTAATCCTTACTCTTTCATATAATGGATATGAATGGATCATTTAGATAATCTCTTAGAATGTATGAGTAACATCAATATATTTCATCTTATATGGGAAATAATTTTCAAAAATCCTCTAAAATCTTTTCATGAGCAAAATATCATTTCTTGTTTGAAAAAAATATTTTGAACTCATAAAACCAAATAAAAATATTTTTCCTAGAAAATAGATTTAAAACTTATAAAGAAGATATGAAATCATATTGAAAAACGTTTTCCATGAATACATTTAAAATAAGAATCAAACAATTTTAAAAACTATTTTATTTGAAAATGGTTGAAAATTTTTATAGAAATATTGAAATGGTTTTGAAAACCATTTTTCAAGGAAGCTTATAAAAGAAGTATGAAAATGATTTGAAATCTATTTCTTTGAAATTTCTTTGAGAACATATATATTTCACTTTAAATAATTTTAAAAACAGTTTTCCATGAAAACATATAAAAAAAATTTGTAACTATTTTGAAAAAAAATTCCTCGAAAATTAAAGTTAATTATATTTTCTTAAATATTATCCTTTTTAACAATGAAAATGGAGCTTCAAAGATATGATGGGGTAAATACATAAATGTTTTCTAAGGTCAAAAGAATATTCATTTTTCACAGTAAAAAGAATTGAATGGTGACTTATTTATAAAGATACATGAATAATTTCATTAAGGGATTTGTAAAAGACAAAAAAAGGTAAAAATTTATTTTATATATTATATGGAAGCGGTATAATATTCTTAGTAACCATTTTTAGTTAACATTGATTTCCTACCAAAGAGAGGGTAATGAAGGGATTTCATAAAACCACTTTCTTGACTATTATATGTACCAAAGAGTTGAAAATGGTACCAATTCATGCATATATCATGATTTAATAGAGTATAATTAAATTCATGAATATTCTCGAGATATGGAATGTTAGATTCATTAAGCGAAGCATAAACATAAACAATCTCTAAAAGCAATGAGATTGTCTCAATAAACTATTATAACATAGTATCATGGGATCACACTCTCCATGTAAGGAAAGTAAAATACAAGAAGCTTATCATATCATTAAAATTATTATATTCATGATATGTAATGTGAAATTTTTGTATATTCTCCTTGAAAAAATATTTTAGGTTCATAACATAACATAAGACTCAATGAAGGAAAATTAAGATAGAACATTTTTACCGATTAGGAAACTTGTGAAACGTAAACCCCATGAAATAAGGATAATAAAATGGGCATGTGAATATCAATAAATTTATGTCAAATATACCTAGAACAAAATCATGTGTAGTATATACACAAAACAAATGGAATGAGTGATGAACATAGATTTTATCTCAAAAAAAATAAAAGTAATATGAAATCCCCTTACCTTGTGTCTTGATTCTCTCTGTACTCATTCATGCTTCCTGTATAATAAATATAATTTTATTATAAATAATTTATGGAAGAATATTATTATAAATAATACCATATTTAGCTTTATTTTTACATTTTATTACCCAATTGTTAAGGATCCTATCTTAAATATTCACTTTGGGTAAAATTCACTTTGTTCTTTGCATGTGTCTTAATTTGTTACATATTTTGATCTTATACTTGTATCATGATTCCAGACTATAAACCATGATATAAATATCAGGTATATAAGTTATAATTTTATATAATAATCTATATAATATAGGAGTATGTAATTTAATACACTATTCTTGGAGGTGGTAATCCGTATATATGCAAGAATTTGGTTTCCATCTTTATTGTCTTGTTGAAAGAATGTATGTAATTAAAATATGTTTATATATGTATATAAATTTATATTTATTAAATTACCATGAAAATTGTATACATATATCATATAATTTCATTAAAACCTTCTTCAATGCATCCCTTGTTGTGTTTTAAGGAATCAAATCACATTGAGGTGGTGGTAGTCCCCACTTCATCAAACAAGATTATCGTACTAACACCAAATGTAAATTAAGGATATGTCCATTTGAAAAAGAATAAAGATGTTTATATACATAGTAAATATAATATATGATATATATAGATGGATTTTCCATCCCAATGTACACCACATTTGGGGGTAATGGAGAAATGAACAATCATCGTTTCATTAGGCAGTAGTTCACCGCACACAAAAATAGTACGTTCAACATCCATTAGTTGGAGGTGTGTGTATGTGTAGGGAAGAAAATTTGCATAAAAAATAAATGTATATGGATTATCAGTATGTTTCACAAAATAAGTTAATAATGATATTGGATGGGGTGGAGAAGGAAAATAAATTGAAGGAGCATGGGAGAAGATATTACCTCAAAATTGAGAAACTCATTTTGGTTTGTTTCAAAAGGATTCCTTGGGATGATTTCTAACCAAAGGAATTATTAAATTAATAAGAGAGTATTTTTTGAAGTTACTTAGGTAGATATTCGATGAATATAAATGTTTATATAGTTATTATGAATGGGTAGAGGTGGTGGCTTGGTATAGGGAAAATAAAATGACTCACCTAGAGGTTTTAGAAACAAGGTAGGTGTGCACATGTTATTACCTTAAAAAGACATTACAAACCCAAAAAAAAATGTAATGTTAGGTTTATGGTCGATATATGGAATGAAATTGGGTTTTAGAAAAGTTTATAGTTTATTTGGACCCTTAATTCTATGATTTAGTTCCAGATTATGCTTAATTTTTACCTCAATTGCTGTGATTAATTTTAATCACTTTTACTAATCATTTTGGTAAAAAATTAACATGGTCTTATTAAAATATAAAATCTAGAGTGGATAAATTTTTTATTTATTAATTTTTAAAATCAAATCGTAGAATTGGAGAAATTATGATTAGTGTTAATCCAATAGAGGTGATTAAGTAATGGGGTTTTAATGTAGGAAAATGTTCAAAAGTTTCTTTAGATTATAAATTTAGTTTCAAAGTGAATTTGATTATAATGTATTAAATTTTATTAATATATATAATATTAATATAATGTGACCTTAAAATTATTTATAATATCATTTATCATTAATAATAAAATAGATAAAAAGTCAGTTTTTAACTAAAAAGAAGTATCTTTCACAATTTATCAAAAAATGATGTTTCTCAAAAAATATAGAAAATTAACACTTGGATAATTTAAATGTTATGAATTAAAAAATTATGTTTTTTTATCAAATTGACTATATAAATGTGCCTAAAAATTCATTTTATAATTAAAAATCATTCTCTTCACGAAAATGGTATTCTTACCAAAAAAGGACATTTCCAAAAATATCAACTTTCATTATCAATATGAATTATTTATATAGAAAATTTATAAAAAATATTCGGAAAATATTTATTACTATTACTATAACTATGTTTAGTGGTTAGGTTATAATTATCTTATTTTATTATATATATATATATATATATAGGTTTTATATAAATTCAATGTTGCATGCATCTTATGCCATGTCGGTGTTTCTTTGAGCACATGACAAGTTGGAATTTCATGTATCACATGCAATGTTGGTATCCAAATTAGTATGAATTTTTGAATTTTTTTATATATATCTATATAATGATCTATATCCAGTTTCATATAAATGAAAATTATAAAAAATATAAATTAATTTTAAAAAAAATTCACAAAATAATTGTGTGTTACATTCTCACTCTAGTTTTTTATTTTTATTGAGTGTTTCAAAAAATATTCATTAGGATCCACCCCAAAATTCTCATATTAGAAAAGATAAAATGTATCATTTATATAATTTTGAAACTATGATACATGGAAAAAATCTCTCATACCTCAATACCGTGTTTGGGAATCAAACTAGTAAGCCATTGCCTTGAAGAAATTATTAAAATAAAATGGTTTGAAAATATTAATCACATGATTTAAATTATTACATAAACATAGATACCATAATTGATGAATCACCCGTAAGAAAACATAGATTCACATAATGAATTTCTAGTGTTTCATTATTCTGTTAGATTACGACCATTGTCTACTTTGTGCAATGACAAATAATATTCACAAAAAATTACTCTCTTAGAGGTCTTAATTACAAAACATGGCCCCAAAATTTCTTCCTAACAAACCATTTTCCAATATTATAGTGAGAAACATGATTGATTATAATGTTCCTCAAAAGGAATAGTGTGGGTTTAATCTTGGAAGATTTTTCTGTATAAAAACTCATCCTAGGCTAGGTGATCATCCCAATCTCTACCGAAATAAAAAACATACTACTACAAAAAATCTTCTAGAATCTAGATCATACTATCCTACATTCCACTATAATGTGTTTAATATTTTTTACTAAGTCTCAACTGAGTACCCATGGCCTTCTACAAACCTAGCCAAAACCACAACTTGAAACACATATCCTTATTTGAAATGAAAATAAAAGTATCTCTATATAAAAATATAATCTCTAATTAATATATTTTTCCCAACTAATCAATTGAAGGGGTATCTAAAATTTGTATGAAACAGGAGACTAGTTTAAGCTGATATACTATTAAAAAAACAACATCAAGTGTCTTAGGGGTAAAAGAATATCCCATTATGAATTCCATCATCATTTCCTCTAACTATAACATGGGTATAAAAATGGTTTAATGTAATACACCATGAATATAATTCTTCGACTTTACAATATAGTAGGTAAGGCATCACAAAACAAAACCATTGTTGTCCATTATTATACCAAGACACTTATATCTAATGTTGGGTATCGTGGTATATATTTTTCATCCATTGTTGCACTACCAACATCATGAAATGATATTATATCATTACATCATCCCTTAGGTAATATAGAACTACTAACCTCACAGGAAATTATATCACGTCTTCATCATCTAAGGACCACCTTTGGGTTGAATTACATACTGAGAAACACTCCAACATTATTTTATATTAGGGATATGACTAATATATTTCCTCTGACAAGTCTACTAAAAAGGTTGGGATAACCAAAAAAAGACATGCCAAAAATTAATGATACTTAAATTCATTATCTATGAACTGAACCATCAGACTCATCAAACAAAATTTCTACTATAACTTCTTCCTTCCAAACACCATTAGCTCTAATTATTTACTGCTGAGTGAATGTGAAAAAAATTACATTTACCTAGAGCATAGTATCTATCAAAGTCGAATTTCAATATATAATCTACATAATTTCTCTACATTACATTGTTATCTAAATATGAAATGATGTATTAAAAGATAATTTTTTTTTTATAAATATTACATATTTACAAATAGATAATACCCCAAAACATTTAGAGGGTGGTCCTCAATTGAAAACTCAAATTCATTCCTTTGGAAGTTCCATTTGTGGGGTTACAACTAACATGACCCATAAAATATTATTTGAATCATTTGAATTAACAAAACACAAAATATAACACTTGACTAATCACTATACACTATGAATATGATAATTTTTTCTCAAAGATAAAATCTATAGGTTTAACTAGTCTCATAATTATAACTGAAAAGGAGTATTTAAACTGGTTAAACCACCCATAATTCCCTCATTTTTCGTCATCTCTTTCATTATTGCTGCTAAATGTGTGAAGTACTAGAGGAAGTATCGACAGTATCTGAGAATACTAATATAACACCTAATATTAAACATGTTATTATGACATTCCCTAGATAACACAACCTTTACATTCCTTGGGTTGATTAAAATTCACGCCTTTGGAATTACATGGTCGAGGTAATTTATCACCTAAATCAAGAAGTGTCACATAAATAGGATGGAATAAATTTATTGTTCTCAATTTTTACTCAATAAAATATCAATTTTCATATAATTAATATATTATATCCTTGAATATATAAAGATATCATCTTTGAATTCAACAAATAACGATTCAAGTTTGGGATTTAAAATCTCGTTCATGATATCCATGAACATTGCTAGAGAATATGTTATCCCAAAATACATGACTAGATACTCATATATTATATATTAACATTTAAACACTATATTTGGACTATCCTCCTATCTAACCCACATCTTTTGATAGGTGGAATGAAGATTAATATTAGAAAACCACCAAGATCACCATAATAGATCACACATATCATTAGTCCTTAGTTTAGGGTAATTCCCTTCATAGTTTCAAAATTCAGTTTCCTATAGTCCATATAATGTCTTTGAATACCATATTAATTATTTTTTAATAACTATGGACTGCACCAAAGAGAAGTTATAATTTGAATAAATCTCTTTGCCTCCATTTCCTCTAACTATAACTCTGTATCTCTCAACTCAATTAGTCTCATATGATATATATGAAATAATATCAAGTGAAGATAAAGAATAAGATAAATCATAAAAATATTTCATAGATTTAACATAGGACCTATCAATTTTTCAAGGTAAAAATATATTTATCACACCAGTACTAAAGGGGAGATAAAGGGAGTTACTGATGATTCTGCTCTAACATCCAAGAATGCTTCTTCTTGAATGACAACACCAACTTTGGTATAGTCTGATTCCCTCCTTTTTTATTCCAAAAATCTCTCACTAATAAACACAAAAATCCTCCCTCTAGTAATGGTGAATGATACCTATTTTTAGTATTGAACAATATGATATATATCTATGTTCAACCGGTCTATTTTTAAAACCACAACTAAACAAGTAATAAATATGATAATAAAGTACCATGGATTTCTATAGCGAGAAAAAATTAATGGGATGTTCAATTCATAATTATATAAAATATATTAACTTTCCCAGTAATGCTTTAAAATGGGAAAATTCATAAGTTATCTTAATCTATATACCTAGGATAGAATTTAATTGAGTAGATATAAAAGAATGGGAATAAAATTACTCAAAAAAGTTGTAGCTAGTGTGGATCTAATCTATGTCTTATATATTACTAAAGATGGTCCCTCAACACCAATCACTGGATCCTCATATATCATATTCACTTTTTTTTGAGTTAGCTCCCTGTGATTTCTGCAAAGGCATAGAACTCACCTTGGTCACTGATGTCTATAGGTTCACATTGAAATGTATTAAACCCCATAAAAATACTTATATCACCACACACATTTTCCATATATCCCAACGAGGTATTACCTTCAATACCCCCAAAATCTAACTTTTGAAGGGGCCCATTCGTTCCCATCCCCAAGTAGAGAAAAGAAATTTTTCTCTATTAAATGATAAAAGTAAGTGTAAAATAACATTTTTCATTGATGAATCACTATAAACTTCTATTATCGGTACAAAGTAATCAATTTGAGAAAGAACTATATGAAGAATAAAACCCTGAAGGCCTCCCATATAAGTCCAATAAACTGGTGTTCCGTACACATAACCCCCACCTTCTGGTGGGTCAATGAAGTATAATAAAAACAATACTCACCCTTTTATCCTTAGGAGTATTCCCTAGATCAATTATTATCTTACGAATTTAAATCCTTTCTATAGTATCTTAAGGGCACAAGTTCCTTGGAATGTTGGAAGATGCTGTAGTTGGCAGTCTATTTCATAGTCAACAATCATCCTCAATATTCAACAAACCTACGTAGGGGTAAATTATATGACTTTGGGATGGGTTGGATTTTCCACCCAAGCCACCAGAGATGGTGTAGAGATATAATAATGTCAATCTTATTGGATATCATGTGGGGGAACAATAACATTCTCCTAGAAAGGATCATTATTCTACCTCTGATGATGAATTTTTCTAGTATTAAAAATAATTATAATTCCTCTAAAAACATTCTTAAAATGACAGTATAAGTAGTTATATGAACCTGATAAGGCATTTAAACTTGAACAACTATCCGAGTAGATACCCACACACAAGATATAAACTACTTTTTACTACCAAGGAATCGTGACATGTCTTACATAGTCACATATTAGTTACAATCACACACACACACAAAGATATATATATATATATAAATATATATATTTAATTATCATACCAATATTCAAATATTCAACTAATTACTTCCAACACATATATATCATAATAACTATGAACATATATATATATATCTCTGAATAAAGAAATTAAAATCATGTAATTAAATTAAATATATTCCATGAATATATATATATATATATATATATAATTTTATCTGATATACCTTTTGATGATGTATGATCACACAAAGAAACCCTTAAAATATTACAATAATTCCAATACTGATATCATGTTGGACTCTTCTAAATTATCTATCCTAGATTTTGAAATCCAAAATAACTAAGTTTGACACAACCTCTCTACTTTAAACCATGTCTCAGAATAATTAAGAACATATTAATTGAAACTCCTATGATACCGTAGTGTAATACCGCGAAAAAAATCATTAGGTCTAAGATGAAGTTCCACATGACCATATACATGCCTCCTCATATTCAAGAGGAAACTAACTTGTAGTCAGGGACTCTAGGTGAGAGGGGTAGAATATTCCCCTATTTATCATAAATACAATAATAATGAAAAAAAGTTTATATAACTAACTCAACATTAAAGAAGAAGAAAACATAAAACATTATTCTATAAGAGACACATTTTCAGGTCATACAAGTTAAATATCAAGAACCCCCATTGTAGTGGGTTAAACCATATTATATGAATCAATAATAAAATAAATTATTTTAGTGTGAAAATACTCCAAAGTCAATCAAAGTATAACCATTAAACCCCATGATCTACCTTCTTTTATCCATATCACTGGCCCCTTACCCTCCATTGGAGACATGATTATGTAGTCTATAAATACACTAATATTCACACATAGTGTGTGAGTACAACCTTGTAAGAATACACAAATATTTTATTAACATAAGTTCACTTGCATAAGGGTGTGTACTATAATAATTAAGACATAGAAAATAAAGAAAAACTCAATCTTGTGTAGAGTGTTCTTATACTATAAGTGCCTCTATGACGCCCTTCTATGGCTAATTCGGCCCTATTCTAGAAAAATAATAATAAAATAAGTCATTATCAATATTCAAACACACTACCAACTCATTTTTTTTTAAGAATCCCAAAGTCCAATGGTTCTCATTTCATTCAACAAGCCCTCCAAGCCCTTAGGTTTTCACAGGAATGGCCATAAAGTTGTAGTACCCAACCAACAACTTTGGGTCAGTCTAGGTGTCCTTCATATTCATTCCTCTAACATGGGGTAGGCCACATGGACATTATCTACTGAAACTTACATAGGATAGGCCAAAAAAAACCTTTTCCCTGTGTCTCATATCATCCACCTCATCCTCACATGTTAGACATGCTCCCCCTCTATATTCTAACCATGAAATGATGATCTTTATATAATTTTAATAGAGATGAAAATACTCAAAAGTTTATATATCCATACAGAAATCAGAAAAAACATATAGGCACATCATAGTAAATCAAAAATTAGTTTTAGTAGCCACACACACATATGAGATCAGTATCATTCAAGGGTATCACAAGCTATGCATTAACACACATGAGATAAATAACAAACATGGGTCCCACTGGCCACAAAAACACATGATATAAACTGAAGAATGGTTCTCAAGGAACACAGTCCCATATCGTCACATTATTCCAACAACCATATACAATGTCCCTATATGTTAATTATTTTTCTATCATTTTTCAGTTGGGGGAAAACTCAAAGATCCACCAAGGAATGATACTTGTATATATTTCTTAAACATGAATTACCAAGAACAAACCCAATACATCATCATAGATTCACTATAATTTATACATTAAGGAATACTCAGGATAAGGGGTGAAATAGGCATAAAATTACAAAATGGATTTCCAGCCAATCAAAGTTCCTGATCATACTAAGGAGGATATGAGCAAACTCTAACAAAAATATGAAAAAATTTATATTAGATTATGAAATAATCTATAGATGAAGCCAAAATATTTTTCGTATAAGATTCATCCAAAGAGGGAATAAGGATATATTGGATATATGTATATAATATATTATAAATAACTTTTTTACCATCAATCCTTTTGTTTCATTGCTCTAGATCTACCTAATTATGACTAAAATTGGAAAGGAATCACCAAGAGTCAAGAGTGGATTCCCTAGGATTGAGATCCTTGGTGTAGGAGGATAAATGAGAGTTTATAAGGAGTGTTCGTTATTAGAATCCAATTTTTTGGAGTAATTAAAATCCCATGAATGGTTTTTTTTCATGGTTTTCTAACTATGATACAACTATTTTTTTTGTTTTTTTCATGATATATGTATTTAATAAATAAGTCACATGGATTTTTATAACCATGTGAAAACAATTATTTTCCAAATATCCATCTCTAATAAATATAAACTATTTTCTAGGTAAAATTTCATAGTTACCCCTCACTATATGCCAACTATGAATCACCTTTAAGGCATCTAAAACCAAGTAGAAACCAACCCGATGTAACCCAAGACTTCACCGAATAGAAACAAAATAGAAAATACATAAATAAAAGATAAAACTATGGTGTATGATATATGAAAAAAGATTTTCCATTGTATAATCCATAATAATTATTCAACATATCCTAAAAATATTTACAAAAGCTATTTTTATTTAGACATCTGAGGTGTAATGCTTTCCTTCAAAATCCAAAAAAATTGGAAACATAATAAGTGTGAGGTCATAACCTCAAAAAGGTGAAATTTATATCAAAATTTATCATTACATGAATTATAAGGATGTGATATATAAGATTCAAATACAAAATACTAAAACCAATTGTTTCATGAGACCAACGGGGAATAAATGGGCTATATAACATAAGGCCACAACCATCAAAAAATTATTTCTAATGCATTCCCCATATGAAATATATTAATATCAATAAAATAAATGATCAATCCCCCTTAGTCATCCATGAATATCTATATTGATATTCAAAAATACAGAATTCCAAAAATATTCCATTTAATAAATAAACATCGGCTATCTAGGGAAAGAAGGGTGATGGTTAAACAAAACATTATAAACATTCCTATGTAACCAATAAACATACTTATTGAAATTACATGAATAAATATTTTCAATATTTCCCAAATCAAAAAATAGAATATATGTACAATTAAGAATCCAAAAAAACCCATAAGGATCCAGAGGTATATAGTTAAATTAGTAGTTCCTTTAATTAATAAATGTATGGAATCTTGGTGATCACCCTTCAATAAATGGATGGAAATATATAGTATCCCTAAAGGAATGAAACTGATTGAAAATAATGGTTATATAATGAAGATAATTATGCACTAAAATGGATGAAATGATTCAATTAAATTATAGATATTTAACTCTTATAAATTTTGAAAACATGGGAGAAGAATAAACTAGTAGATGGAAAATAATTTTAGAAGAATAACCATATTTAGCATTACAAATAATGATGAAAACGTGCCTTTTCTATGAAATTATTTTTAAGTTGAAATTATGAAAAATAATAGAAAAATAAATTATGCCTAAAAACTATAAATCAATGGAAAAGGAATCAAAATTATTTGAGACTCATTCTTGTAAAACCATTTTAAAAATATGATTATTATTTGGAATTTATAATCAAATTATAAGTGAAAAGGTCATAATTTTCATTGAAATGTAATTTCCAAAAACATGTAAAGATTTGTTTTGATATATATTAACAAATTACTTTTTATTTTATTTCCAATAATGGGGTCTTAAAAAATTAATAATGTTTTTTTAGAAAAATGTGGAGTGGAAAATAAAAAAAAATTATTTTTGAATGCATGGAAACCCCTTTTAATTATTTTGAAATTTACATCTTTAAATAACATTCCCTTATATGTGTACTGGACTATAAATTTAAGAATTCATGAAATGTATTATTAGGATCATAGAAAATAATCCAAATGAGAGTTACGAAGAATATGGTAGAACATATTTGGGATTGGAGATATGGACATGGAGGAAATGATCTATTAAAATGAATGAGAGTTAATCTTTAAAATGTCAACCTTTTATTAGAGAATGTATTTGTAAATGTAATATGATATAAATGATAATAAATAAAATACCTTATTTGAATGATAAAATACCATATAGAAAATCAATTTGGGGTGAATGGGGAATAAGAGATCATATTGATGTAACCAATTAATGACTTAGATAGAAACAATTTGAGTTGATAAAACTGTTAATGATTGAGTAAAATTTAGAAAAGACCATTGATTGATATATATATTTAAATTGATATTATAATATCTGGAAGAAAAGATATTTCATGGTGAAATGAATCAAATTGGTATCAGATGCATTCTATAAACAAATATTAGGTTCACATAAAAACATATCTCTAAAAGTGGAATTTGAGACAATGAACCCATATAAATACTTGGAAGATTTGATTCAAATTCCCATGAGAGAAACAACATGGAGAATATTGTTTAATAAAAATAAATATTATTAAATTATTAAAATAATATTAATGGGGTTATTAGATACACTATTCCATTGAAATCATGGTGTATAACAAGAAATGTGTCTTAAGGGGTGAAATTGAGAAACAAAACCCTAACCTTGTTCCAGATTAATTATTTTTGTGGGACTAAAATCCTGAATAATCAAATTATTTTTGTTATATACCTTATTAGGAACCTTATTAATCTATTTTTTCCTTAATATAAACAATTTATTATATTATGATGTTTTTTTATATTTTTTTTCTTATATTTCTATGAAAATTGAATAAATTTTATCTTATTTCTATAACATTAACTACTAGAGATGTTATTTTAATCATAAGTTAAATACATAACAAAACCTTACCATAAAAAAAACAAAATCCTTAGTTTCCTATTAAATTATAATAATTCCTGCATTTAAATTCCAGTAGTCATCCCTTAGATTTTTATAACATTGTATATGTGGTTGTACTGACCCGAAAATAAATATACCAAAATTTGATGTCTTACTACAGTTTTTTAAATTTTTCATTTTTATAAAATATCATTATAAATTTATCAAAATAATAATATTTAGTTCTTGTAAGGGTTTTATTTAGATTATTTTTTTTTGTATTAAGACTGAAATAGAATATGAAAAATAAAACCAAAAAGTTACTTCATAGAGGTGGTAGTCCGCACAACTGATGATAAATGGTCATTTATTAATATAATTGGATGGATAGGAGTAAATAATTAATTATCAATTAAATAAATAAAAGCATAGTGTAATAATGATACTAGGATAATTGTATAACAAGGTTTAGTATATGTTTGGAATGGAATGGAAAATAAGAAAAATATATGGAGTAAATAATATCTACATCATGAAATTGAAATTTATTCTAAAAGAATATTTTGAAATTAAATGAATATGAAAAATAATTTAGACTACAGGATTATGAACGAATTATATAAGTAGTAAAATGAAAGAGTTTTTGAAATAAAATTTAATTAATGTGTATTGTATGATGTGGTTGATGTGTACCATTCTATAAGAGTAGAAAAGGGAAATTTTGTGATTATCCATTCTTTTTCAACAATGTAATGACACTATTCAAGGGTAAATTCTTTAAAAAGTGATAAATAATATATTTTAGGGAAATTTTGGTTCGAGAAAGACTCCATTTTTTTACACACATATTTTAATTTTTTAGAAGTCTTATATACTTATACTTTTACTTTTTCCATTTTTTGTTTTTACCAATGTGACTAGTCTTATCACCTGTAACTAATGTTTTAATAAACATATGAAATAACCCCTATTTCCAATTTTTTTAAAAAAATGTAATTAAATATCCATTTAACCTTATTCAATTTAGAATTAAGGGAGGAATAACTTCTATAGAAAAATATTTATATATAGAAACACTATTTTTTAGAAAAGGATTTGTTTAAACCATGATGTAAATTTAATAATATTATTAATTAATAATTTAATGGGGGAAAATTCATTCAAATAGAGTTCTAAAATATATATTAATTACGTTATTTAGACTATATTATTTGAATTTATTATATAAAAATTACACAACACTAATAAAAAATTCTTTTGAAATAATAGTTTTATAGTTTTCATAGCCTTTAATTTTATACTTAATAATGATAAGATTATTACCAAAAATTAAATTTTACATAATATATAATATGAATTTTTTTTTTTTTAAATAATTATATTTTTTAGTGTTTCTCATTCCATAATTGATAAAAAATCATTTTAATAAATGAAAATAAATCTGTTTTAGAGTAAACTTTTTATTGTGTTTCAAATAATAAAAAAATGAGTTCAATAAATGAGACTGACTAATTTTTAATGATTTATTTACATTTAATTATATATATTTTATAAAATACATTTTTAAATAAATTATTTGTTTTTTTTATTATGATAGTATCATAGAATTAGTTGTATTAAGAATATAGATATTTTTACCATACAACTAAAATCCAATGTTTTCAAAAAAAATTAAATTTCATTATAAAATAACAATAAAATTATAAATATATAAATTAGGTTTATCATTCTAAATTAAAATTAAAAAATGATAAAGAATTACTTTATGATGAATTCATAAAATGATAATGAGTACTATTTTCATAGGAATATAATTTTTTTAAAAAAAATATTATTAACCATTTCTAATCATATTTTTGTAAATATATAATTCTTATTGGTAATATATTCTATATATAATATGGTCAAATTATTATAGAATATATAATTTATATTTTTTATAATGGTGACATTTTATAGTATAAATTAGTATTATTAATTATTTAGCTACACTAATTGAATTTTAATCAATTTCTTAGTTTAAATAATGACTATTATTTTTATTTCAATATATATTTCAGTAATCAGTTTCAACTATTTTCAATCTCTATTTTTACAACTACAATTTGAAGGTTATATAATATTATACTATTCTTTTTGATTGAATGTTTTGTGTAAATCAATCAATTGATCACATTATGATTTTAAATGAAAAAAAATTATAATATTAGGGTTTTATTATGACCACTTAAAAAATTACATAATTTTAATCATAAATTCTATCTCCCACTCAAAAATAGTAGATTTTATGAATAATATATATAATATCTGATGTTTAATTTGTAATGACATAACAAAAATACAAATTTATATACTAAGAGACTCGTGATTTATTATGAATACCAACATGACAAAATAAGTTTCTATTATGACTTCATAATAAAATAAATATAGATTATCATGGGTTGATTTAGGACATGTAGTGATATATCCTAATAAAAATGTTTATATGAGCCCTTTGCAAAGAGAAATAATCAATTCTTAATAACACATCAAAATAAAGATCAAAACAAAATTTTTACGAATTAATTTAAAATTACATGATTTTAATAGAATAAATTTTGGTTCAATATTATTTATGAGATGAATCATTGAGAATATAAGAGAATGTAACACTCTTAGACATTATGATATATTTATTTCAAATAAATTTAATCTCTTTAATACCATAAGAAACATGAAACATTGAATCTATTTGGAACATAATATATTATTCCATTATAAAATTATAGGAATAATTTTTGAGTATGTATATTAATAAATAATTCTAGAAAATTATTGAAATCCATATATTATAAATAAAATAAGATCCCTTTAAAATAAAAATAATTTTTTAAAAAAAATGTATTTTTCGAAATGATGGATTAGTCACCCATTGTACACATAATTCGAAAACAATTCATTAATAAAATTAGAATGTTTATTTCATAAAATTGATTTAAGATTTGATTAAATGGTACAAAAATTATCATAGGGTGAATTTGTGGGTTTTTTCTGAAATGTTTCATTTTTCAATAAATAGTGAGAATATTGATTATTTTATTCATAACTACCTTTTCGTTTAAAAAATATAAAAGGTTAAAATATATGTTAGGTTTTTAAGTATCATGGGTTAATATATATTGAAATATAACCTAATTAGTACATTTTATTGAATTTTATATTAAATTATGGTATTAAAACCTTCTTAACCTTTCTTAATTTTATATTTTGCACCCCACTTTTTTAACTTGTTTGTAGGTATAATTTCCAATTGGATTTTGTCACAAATGTGATTTTAATTTTTAAAAGTGGATTTTATATTTTTAAATCATAACCATATATATTATACTGAATGGTCAACTATTTTTTTACCGTTATGAATAGTTAAATAAGGAAAAATTAAATAACATAGTGATGATAAAAGGTTATTTTCTGGGGTGTTAAACAAAAATTATAAGGGTTAAAATTACCTAATAATATGTAAGAAACACAATTTATAGTCATATTTATACATTATCACCTATAATTATCAATAATGACCCGTTTTATATAATTTAAACATGATAAAATGTGGGTGTAATTGAATCTTTTAAAAAATTCATTGTGTATCCTCTCCCCAAATTAAAATATTCCACACACCATCCTCTCCTCTTAGGACATCCAAATACATTTGTTTCATCCAATATATCACCAAATACATTGTTTTATACTCTATAAATATCTAAGAGGCATTGGATTTATCAAAACTGTATCAAATGAAGTATTTTGGTGCTACCCTAAAGAAGTTGTACGAGGAATATGTAAGGTTATTAAATATAATTTTTTCTATTTATTTGAAAAAATATTTGAAATATTATTATAATATTAATATATAAAATCCTTATAATATCCCATACACTAAAATGTTTTTATGATAAGGGAATGACCTATACTCGTCTTCTCGTTCATCAAACTGGATAAGAAACTGTTGATCATTTGTATGATGGACTACCACCTCGCGAAGTGAAGTAATTCGTTTTCCATCAAAACCTATAAAGGATATAAATAATGAATTATTTAACTTAGTTATATGAAATTTCTAAATTAATATACTTTGTAAATTATAATATCATATATACCTCCTTATATTCCTTTTATTTTAAATTAAGATAATGTAACTCGTGTATACAGCTGACTACCAACTCACGAAGCAATGTGATTTGTTTTTCACATAATTATTATATGGAAATTAATATGGATATATATTTAATTAATATATGAGAAAAATATTAAATTTTATTTATCCTAGAAAAAAACCAGTCATGCATTTTCAATTTTCCCATATTTTTTCAAGTACATCCCTCTTTATGTTTTTCCTTTTATTACTGGTGACCATGTATTTTTTGGGAGATAGAGGTCCACTATGGAAAAAATGGAATATTTTTTGGGGTTTTATTTTTTGAACTAATGGATTATAGGTATAAATGGATCAATTTTTACTGTGGGTTCATGGTATAATTAGAATCACTAAATCAGATTTGTCTTTTACAAGGAAATGGGAGGGAAAACGGTCTGTAGAACCATAACATGTCCTCAAACTATAATACACATGATTTTATTTCTTCCATATAAATGTTGTGAATGTTCATGTGAAATTAAATTATTCATGCTGTGAAATTAAAAAAATCCACGTATTTTTATTACATGTTATGTATTATTTAATCAAAATAAATAATAATCAAATATGATGAGTTTTTTCTCATTCCCATAATACCCAATTTTACAATGTGAAACTATATTACACTACATGTAATTCCCCCAAATACTATTTATAAGTATGATTTTTGGATTATTTTTCCATTCACCCATGGTAAACTTCTTCTCAAACATAGGGCTCCTTCTAGGTCATATTTGAGTGCCTCCATCTTTTTCACATGTTCAGTTATGAAAAAAATTCTCAACAAAGTGGTTTTGTTTTAGTTTTCATTTCTATCAGTTTGATCTCTATCCATTGTGATTTAATCCATTGAATATGTGATTTTTTGGTTTTGGTCAAGGGTCCTTCCAACAATCATCTTCACATTCTTCCTCATTGGTTTTCCCCATTTTAATCATTTTTTGGTAATCAATTAAAGGTAGGAGATCAAATCCTTACCCATATGGTTTGAAAATTTTCAATTATATACAAGACTGAAATCACTCCAAAATATCATGTTCTAAATAAATTCAAATGATGAATCAAATTATACTTTAGAGTCCATTTGGATCCAATAGGTTTTTTTTTCTGTCTTATGGACACAATTTGGGTGAGGGAAACCTTGAATAAGAATTATTTTTTAGTGGGTTAATGTGTTCTTAGATTTACATGGATTATGGGTGCTGTACTGATAGCGATTCAACTTGTATTGGATTATTTATTAATATAACTAATATGTTAATGGTTATGAACAATTGATATATGAAATGTGTAAATTGAAGGTAAATGGAAATTTTCATAATCAACCATTGAGCCTATTGATTTTATATTGTGATATCATTATTGCTTGGAATTATATTATAATTAAATAATGAAAGGATTATATGGGATGTAGGCCTAGTGATTCATTGTATATTTCTCATACAGTGGGCTAGACCATGTACAACATGATAAAATTATGATATATAATGTTTGGCCTAGTTGATATACTGAAATTCTAATATAGATGGCTAGGCCTAGTGACACGTGCTAAAATTATGATATATGGCGCTTGACATAATGACATGTGTAAATTAATATAATGTGGTAAATAGATAATGAAACATGCTAAAATACTTATATAGAGGTCTCATCGTAGATAAAATAATGAAATTCTTGTCTGTCATGCTTAACCTAGATTACTGTGATTTATTCCTTGGTTATAATGTAATGGTTAAAAACAATTCTATAAAACGTTTTGGAATGGAAAAAAGGTTGATTATGTTTCACTATATTTATAATTTTATGGTTGGAATGGTTGTGAGACATACTCATAGGTATTTTGGTATGGATCCATTGCCGGTTGACGTGGTATTAAGTTATATATATAATTAATTAATAATATTTTTAATTGCATTATTTTATACACTTTTTATCTAACTGGTTATGATTATAAATAGTTGTATCAACCTACTAGGATATACCCACTACCCATATTTTGATTTTTTATGGGTCCTAAGATGATTATATTGATGCTTGTTTGATAATGGAAAAGTACATAATAGTTGATTTTTTGCTTTCTGAATGGGCATGAGTTTGGAGATGGGCAAAACATGGGGTTCAAGACCTTGGAATATTAAGTCTTTTATTTCTTATTCTAGTGTTTTATTTTATATTACATATAACATGAAATTTTGTTACATTCCATCATGTAATTAAATTATTTTTTCATTATTTATTAGATTATTCAGTTTTCTTTATTGTTTGTATTCGGTAGAATTATGTTGTTTACATTGTTTCCACAGTATAATATTAATATATAATTATTGTAAATAGATTATTCCATTGTTCTATAACTCCATAAACAAAGGATAGATTCTCCATATTTTACATATCTCACCATGATGCTATTTGGAAGCCTATGGAAAATTGGGAGGCACACTTGAGGTCTCATAAGATGTCTTTTTAGGCCACCTGAGAGTGTTCAAGATTGTGGTATGGTAAAAAGATGTATTAGTGGATGTAAGTCTCTTTTCTATTCCTTTACTATTTGGAAAAGGGGGAAATTATATAAGGATTCTTTTGGACATGACAATGAGACTACCAATAAGAGTATATAACCCATGTAAAAGGGAAATCTGAGTGCCTCGTCATGTGATTTTTGTTTGTTTGGTGTACTTTTTATAGCTGATGGTATTCATCCTTCGGTGATTCACATGATGAGCGTGGTTAGTAGTCTATGATGTTATTGGTTCATTAGATTTATACTCATGGATCAGTATGAAACTAAATGCATATTAAATAATAATAATAGTAATGTAATGATATATATTAACATGAAGTATTCATGATAGGGAAACACTTATTTTGAAGGTGATATATAATTTCCAATTGAACCATGATATGATATGTATATATATATATATGTTATAGTTGATAAATTAAATAACATAACTATTATGTGATGCTAAAACACATATAATACATTTTTAGAGAGGCCAGAAGTAATTAGTTATCTATTGGTGTCACATGTCGAGGCTGGCCATGTTACAAATAGTGTCCTATGGAGTGTGTGTGTCATGTAGAGAAAATGAATCCATGTAATATTCATTTTTTCCATCAAGATAATGGTATTAAGAATTCTCCAAATCCATCTTAGCTATAAATTTCTATAGTTCTTTTAGATAAAATGGATATTTAGCTTCATAACAGCTTATAGAGGGTTATGAGATCCATTGAAAGAGTGACTATTCACACTGTGCCTTCGATGCCTAAGATGATATATGAGTTTTAAAAGAAGAGTATGCCTTTGTTTATGGGTGAGTAAGGCTCCTAGGTAGCTAAGTTTGAAATTGGTCCATTTCACATGACCTTTAAGGATCTTATGATACCCAAAGATAAGATGGTGGAGGTTTCTATGTATTATATTCTTGAACTATCCAAACATCGGTGGGTCGTTCTTGAGTAAGAATGGAAGCATGCAGATTTTTATTGGTCTTTGAGAAGAATTTACCCAGACATTTGAATCATAAGTTGTTTAGAGATGAGATAAATCATGAGTTAATACATCTTACATAGGACATCATGTCACTAATGTACTATTATGAACATTTCATTTTCCTACAGTGCTTTGCGCCATCTTTGGAACCTGATGAGATCTCTAGGGAATTTCATTTCATAGATAATATTTTCTATGAGATCAGTTTGTAGGTGAGCATGTGCTTTCTGAGTAGTTTTAAAATCATGGTGAATCAGGCAGTCATCATGGATGGAAATTTGAAAGCAGCCTTCAGAAGAGGCCAGACTATTCCAACATTGAAAACAATGTGCGCTTCTTCTAGTGTAAAAAATAGTCAATATGATAGTTTTATCTATGGAAATATCTATCCTTTTTCTTTAGGAAGTGGGAACCAATCACAAGACCCTATTTTTTATAATTTTATAAATGTGGAATGATGGGTCATAAACAATCTCAATTTTTATTCCCATTATTGGAGTGTAATGCTTGTGGAAGATAGGGTCAAGAGATACTATCCTCTAATATGAATCGATGATATAACAAATTTGATGATAAGTGGTAATAACTTCTCCTAGATAAACTTTTTATTAGGTTACCATCTTTTTAGAGTGGGACCATAAAACAATCCTTGGACTAAATTTAGGCAAGGGATGGATTATATGATTTTATTTTGGCGCTGTTTGGTTTGAAAAATTCATCAATAATATTCATGTTCATGATTAATAAGATCTTTTAGCCTTTAATGGACTAGTTTTTGGTGGTTCTGGTTGATGAAATTTTAGTTTAGATCTATATATTAGATGATCATTCTAGAATGATTAATTTTTCTTTTGTACATTGAGAGAGAATCGTATTTACATCAAGCTAACCAAATGAGGATTTTTTTTGATAAAGTAATCTTCTTGGACAATGTAATCTCATTGGAAAGAGTGTTAGTAGACCTAGAGAAAGTTGAATCCATGGTATCTTGGGAGAAGACTTATATTTTTTTCATGATTCATTGATTTATGGGTTTATAATGGTATTATCAATGATTAATCTAGGAATTCTCCCATCTTACAGAACTACTTCTAGGGAAGACCAAAAGTCAAGTTAAGTTTGTTGGTCTAAGGATTATGAGATTGTTTTCATAGATTTGAAGTGTGGGATGAACTTATCACATATCCTCCTTTTACATATGCTATTTAAAGCATATTCAATTTACTATGATGAATTTTGAGTTAGAATCAGATCAATTCTAATAAAGGGGGATTAAGTGTTTACTTATGGCTCCAAATAGTTGAGTCTCCATAAGGAGAAGTATCTTACTCATGATTTGGAGTCATAAGTAGTGTTATAATCCCTAATATTCTTGATACATTATATCATGAGTGATAGGTTTGTGGGGAACACATACCATAAGCACCTCAAGTATATCTTTTCTCAGTGGGACCCGAACATTCATCAAAGGAGTTTGGATGGGTATCTATAGTTTTTAGACTATGAGACGGATTATACCCTAGGAATGAAAAACATAATTTCCAATAAATTGATATAGAAGACATAGGAAGAGGTATTATGTGAGTCATACGATCAGTGGCTGATAATGGATATCATTGAAAAAAAGTATCTTGCTGTTTAGGAATCATGGGGATTTGTAGTTGTGAAATAAACATATATTTTACTAGATATTCTGAAACTAATTAAGAATAAGTATTTGTTTGATTTGATGTTCTTAATTATCATATAAATCTTATATAGTTGGGAGACACCATCAAGATGGTGTCTTGGTAGTGGTCATTCTCTTCTTTCATTTGGCTGAGTATGGGTCTATACATACTTATCTGAGGAGTTTATGAAAGGTATTCACGCTTCTAGATTGGAAGTATATCCTAGTTTGACAAAAATCTATCATGAAACATGTAAAATGTACTGGTGTTCATAAATTAATAATGGTGTATCAGAGTTTGTATTTAGATATTTCACTTTTAGGAAGGTGAAATCTAAGCATCATAGGATGGTTGTGATTTTCAACCTTTTCCCATTACTGATTGGAAATGGGATGATATCAATATAGATTATATGATAGGGTTATTAGGGAAACCCTATATGAATGATGATATATGGGTGATTATGGATCTACTGATGACAGTAGCCCAATTTTCATCTATCAGGAGACCTTCAAATTTGATGATCAGGGTAGTATTAACATGAGTGTGGAAGTTCATATGTTAATTTTTCTGAAGAGTTTCATTTCCGAAATAGATCCTCATTTCACAATGTGTTTCTAGAAGGGTCTTTAGATGGCTATGGGATCAAAGGTACCTTTGATAATGGATTATCATCCTCTGACTGATAGTCAGACTGAGGGAACTATTTTGGTTGTAGAGGATAAGTTACAATCCTATAGTATGTATTTCAGTAGTTATTTCGGAGAAACTTATGGAACACATGGAGTATTCACATAATTATTGCTTCAAGGAATCAATATAGATGACATAATTTGTAGAGTTTTATAACAAGCCATTTCATTAACTTATTTGATTTTCATAGGAAGGTGAGTCAGCACTTGTTGGGACTAGTATCATGCAGGTTATTTCTAAGAATTTGTAGTTGATTAGACCTCAGTTGGTGAATATATACAGTATGAATAAATCCTACATTGACCATTGAATATGGACATTAAATTTTTAGGTTGTCATCTTATTCCTCTTCAGGTGTACTTTATGTTGGTTCAATATAGTATTAGTAGGCATGTATGTTTGGCACCCTGGTTTGTTAGGATGTTTGATATATTGGTTGGGGTTAGTCCAGTGGCATACCATTTATCCCTTCCCATATGATTTAGATCTATTCCTAACATTTTTGATGTGGCACAATGTCCAGTACATTATCCTTGATGATACCATGTGATTGAAATAGAAGAATTTCAACATAGTTTTCATGCGTCCTTTGATGAACATCCAATAAATATTTCAGACTGTATTTAGATGTATAATTTTGGTAGGACTATAAGATTGTTTCAGGTGTTGTGGGAAAATCGAAAATTCCTAGGGGAGTCCTCGGAGAGGAAGTGTGATATGTTTAAAAAGTAGACATACATGTTCTCCGAGACCCCATAGTAATACTTAGAGAATCTCATATATAGGATTTTATATTATAGAGAGGTTGAAAGATCCCATCTTTTTTCAGGAATGTCCCTCTTTGAGTTTTTTGTTTTAGCTATAGTGGTCGTGTCTTGTTATGAGGAAGAGAGCCATTTTTTTGGGATGATGACAAAAAATCTAGGGATCTATGTTTCTATAAATTAATACATCCTCAGTATAAAGGGGTCATGTGTAACAATGGGTTCATTATATGTTGTTATGTATTAAAGGGGGTTAATGTTTTATATGTAAATGGGCATGAAAATTATTTACAGAATTGTTATACATCATATTTCTATAATACACACCCTAAAATTGTTTTTAAATGAATTTGGTGAATCATTATAGGTTTTGAACTAATTCTTAATAGGAAAATAATACACAACATTTAATTTTATTACACATCATGTAATATTTATTTGGAAGAAATAATAATATAAGTTGAATGGTTTTTGGAGTAATGTTTTTAAAAAAATCATGACATGTAACTATATTACAGTCGTGTAATTCCACAACCTAGTATTTTAATGTATTTATGTGGAAAATTTATCATTCACCCATTTTAATCTCCTACCTCTCATACTTAGGGCTCCTTCAATGTGATTTTAAAACATCACCCTCTATTCTGGAATTTCATTTATCCAATCGATCCCTAGGTTAGTTATTCTTATTTGGTTTTCCCTTCTCTCCCTTTATTCTCTAAACTTTGTGGGAGAATAACATAACCCTGTGTATTTTTGGTTTTAATCTTGATCAGTTTTGATATGGGATCCTTCTTGTGATCATTTGAACCCTCTCCCTCTTGGGTGTTTGTTGTTGGAATTATTGTTTGATCATCTGTAAAAGGAAGGAATCTAAACCTTAACCATATTGTTTTGGTAATTTTCATGTGTGTGAAATATTAAAATCACACAAACAAATCATAGGACAATTAAATTAAAATGATTCATTTAATTATTTATTGGATTCCCTTTTGACCCATTGGGATTATGGGATGGAGTTTGGATACATCTTGGCTTATTTAACCCTTGAATATGAATAATTTGTTAATGGATTAAAGTTCTCTTAGAATGACAGAGATTTTTGGACTTTTCATGATATAGATTCACCTTGTATTTTCATGTTTGTTGAGATAATAAGATTGTTGTTGTTTATAACTAAGGAATATATGAAATGTGTTAGTGGAAGTCAAATGGTAATTTCCATAGTTAACAATTGATCCTATTTATGAGATATTGTGACATCCTTGTTCATATAACTTGAGTAATGATTAAATGATGAAATGATTATATAGGGTGTTTTTCTATTGATACATTATAAAATGATTATATAATGAGATGACCCTAGTGAAACATTTTTAAATGTTGATGTAGCAGGCTTGTCCTAGTTCACAAGATAAAATGGTTATATATTGGTCTAGCCCTAGTGATACATGTTGGAATGACAATTTCTGGGTCATGGCCCATTTGACATACTAAAATTATTATATAGTGGTTTATCACCAGTGAGACATGTTGAAATAGTGATATAGAGGGATCAACCCATATTAAATTCTAAAATTATTATATAGTAGTTTTGACATAGATTTTTATGAATTATACCATGGTTATAAGGTTGTGGTTTTCATGGTTTTAAGAATATCTCATAGGAATTACAATATGGAGTTGAGGTAGGTTCTGTTTTACCATGGTTATAAGGATATAGTTGGAATGGTTGTGAGACATGATCAGAGATATTCTGGCATGGAGATGTAGTAGATAGATATGGAATTATGTTAATTTATTTATTAACTAATACTCATGTTTATTTAAATATTTAATACACTTTTTATCAAATTGATTGTGTTTATACATGGTTTTGTAAACCTACTAAGTTATACTCACACCCTTTTCAGGTCTCCATATGGTACCTGAGCAGATTATATAGATGCAGGTTTTGACAAGGGAAAATGACCTTGTTGTTGATTGTATTATTTCTATATGGGATGTTTTTTTGAGGTGGGATAGACATGGGTTTTGACAATGGGTACTTTTGAGTCATTTTTGAGTCTAGTGTCTTTTATTTTGTATTACATCAATCATGAAATTTAATCACATTACATCACATCATTGCATTATTCATTTATTATTTTTTAGATAATCAGTTGGACTGCTTGTAAGTATTCTGATGTATTATATTTTTTCCATTGTTTTTTAGCTTTTATGTTTAATCATTATTAATTTTATTAGATTATTACCTTATTTAAAACATTGTCTCCAGGTGTATATAATCACCACTATACACATCAAACCCATGATACTAGTGGCCAAACTTGATCATATGGGGGGGGGTTCACTTGGGGTCTCATAACAAACCCCTTCATACCATGTGAGTGAGTAACCAATTATGGGATGTTATACACCTCATTATCCTTTCAATCATTATGGATATAATACCATCACTCATGCGTACGTATGACCCACCGTATCTACAAGGAAATGTGATCAATTCTCAATGTCAAATTTCAATAATTATTATAATTATGTATCTAATGAAAAAAAAAATTATTTTTAAAATTTATATCATTCTATAAAAAAATATATTTAGACAATTTTCTTAAAAAAAATAAATTTCATGAAAAAACATACATGAGAAAACAAGCCAAGTAAGACAAAAAACAATGAAAATAATGAAATATTATTAACATTCATGTGTTAAAATGATATAACATGGTCGTATATGATAATATAAATATCAATATAGTGATGGAAGAAATTAATAACATTCATAATACCATTATACATGAAGGTAAATATCGTTCATCCAAAAACCAAGATAAAAGATTTTCTCTGAATTTCTTTTTATCAAGGCGTATTGTAATGTTGTTACCCTAAATTATTTTTTATAGTGTATAAACTTCTCATTTATCATGTAATATAATTAAAACTTCATCATTCATAATGTTATATTTTTTAATTTTAATTATGTAAACATGGTGTATTTGACATGAAAATTTCCAAGTGCAAATGAATTTCAGAACTCAAATTCTTTTCAATATATTATATTAATTTTTCATTATCTTTGAAACTATATGATTATATGTATTAATAAATTTGACAATGTTATGTTATATTTACACTTGTTTTTTATGGATTTAAAATCAACACACAAAATTGAATCATTTATTAATTCACACTTTAATGTTATGATATTTGTAAGGGTTTATTACACAACCTCATTTTAATCAAGATTGTTTATAATAGGATTTCCATTGAAAAAAATTATTTAATAATTGTTTAATAAATTATTTTAATTTTATTCTCCTTTAGTCATTCATGATGTTTTCAAACAATAGTAAAATTTTCCCACATATTGCTACCTAAATGATTTGAGAAAAAATATTCATTAAAACATAAATTAATTTTTCTCTATAGAAGAAATCATCTATCATCCAAAACAATGTTTTAAAAAATAAATTGAAAATTATAAAAAAAAATTGTAGAAATTTATACCCATGTTTGACTATTTAAAAAATTATTTTAATGTAATATTCATGTATTTTTTCAAATAAGGTTCACTTGGATTTTACCAAAAATGTTAAAAGAATCATTGTTTTAACATGTACTACATGTATAGAATTTTCATCCATAAAGACCAATTAATATTAAAAATATTCATTTATATTTTTCAATTTTTATTTTCAATGAATGTTATTTTGAATATATTTTGTGAAATTTTAGTTAAAAAATGATTTTTAGAGTGACATATTTTTTCCTTGATGAATGTTTTGATGATTTTTTTATTTTTTTTATTTTCATTCATGTAATAATTTCTTTATTTAACTTATGATACATTTTTGATATGTTGTATTGATACCATAATCTCTATTTGTCTTGATTTTTTATGATTAGTTTTACGATGTATTTTATTGACATTCACTATCATGGTTAATTTTTTAATCATTAACATTTCATCGAAACGTTTAGTTTCTTCTCACCATTTTACATTACATTTCTGCTAAATATACATATTTATTATCATGGATATAATTAACAATTAAACTATGTATCATTTATATACACATTATTTTAATATGACTTTTATATTATTATCTTCTAAAATTATTTTTAATCTATATTCCTTACTCAATTTGAAAATTAATTAATTAGAAATATTTTTCGTGAATTCAATTTATTATATGATATAAGAGGAATTATTTAGGCATACAGATATTTGAATTATTCTATTATATATAACCCCTTGATGTATTGGTAGTTTCATGAGATCGGTCAGTTGGAAATCCTTTGTTAAATGGGTTTTTTGGTGTATAACTACTCATTAGTTTAAAAAATTATTATTAAAGGTCATGAAAGTAGAGGTATAATGATGCTTGGGATTCTGACATCTAACAATTAATAATTTCCTTCATTAAGAAATGAGGTACTATTATCATTGCAATTTTCAAAATAATATTATCTCTAGACAAATTTCATTCCCTACTTATTTATAAAATTCTAGTTTTTTTTTCAATTAATTAGAATTATATATTTATTATTCCTTTTCTAATAATTATTTTCATGTTATTGAGTAAATGGACTACATGGTCCAATATTTATCTTTCCCTATTGATCATGGATTATTGATCATAAATTATTTACCAATGATGTCTTCTATTATATATAACCCTTTTTGAGAATTTGATACCACACATATTTTGTTTCCATTCCTAGACATTTAGGATGTGTACTATAAATTATAAATATGAATATTCTAGAGGGAATAATTATATTAAAAAAAATTTATTATCTATTTTGTGTATCCAAATATAATTTGGGAATCATGTATGTATGTAGTTTAAAAAGAAACTAATCTATTTAGTGCTTTGAAATGTGATTACTTATACCTTTTCCAATTTAATAAATAGCACATAGGCTCTCGGTTACATGATTTGAAATTGTTATAGCTTAAATATGATGATGTTTATTAGAAACCTTTTGAACTATCCATCCAAAATTAAGATATTTTATTGATGAGGGGGGAGTTTGAAAAAGTCACGGGAGGAAAAAATAGTGAATAACAGGAGGAACGCTCATCCAAAGACTTACACATTTTTGGTGAAGGGACCTGGTTGTGTTAAAAATGGTACATGAATGGAATGAAGACACAAGAGAGGCCAGGAAGTCTGTAACCATATTACCCTCTTTTCATGTGTGGGAAATATTCAAGTGACTTGAAATTAGGTTTCTTCGTCTATGAAAAATATAGATGATAGACCAAGGGATTGGGATATCATTTGTGTCAGACCCTTTTAGAATAGAGAATCCATCATCCACCCCTACAAGAGAGATATTGATAGAAAGAAATAGTTATAGTCCCTTATTCATGGTGAACACTTTATCATTGAGAGAGTCAACAGTGCTAAAATGAGAACTAATGGAAAAGATGACAGATCCATCCTGGTTTTGGATAACCCATCCCCCTCTAATTATACCATTGATGCAAGAACGACCAACATATATTTTTATACCACCAACAGGTGGAAACCATTGCACCAATTTTCCCTATAAAGAAGATCTATGAGATATTCAAGGTCAGGATTTACCCTAAAAGAGCTAGAGGATGGGAGGGGAGGTTTCCCAGTTCTTCAAAAGAGGAGTTAATTCAATGACTAATGAATAAAATTGAATGAGAACAACCGAATTCGAGCTATGCTTCCCCTCATGCTGGCACTTCTTGTGGGAATTCAATATAGTCCATCAACTAATGGTCATGAACATCGTATGCACCCTACTCTCTTAAAAGTAATCTCGAGAATTGTGATACCAAGAATGCAGAAAATTATTAACAATGAACTCATAATCACGAATTCTGTATGAAATTCCAAGATTTTTCACACAACATCCTCTCATTCCCTGTCGAAGAAAATATGGTCTATGGTCTCCTCACAAGGTCTGCGACAATAGCTTCATTGAAAGGACAAATAGATACATAACTATCACACCAGATCATCTATCGACGAGGAAAAATTATGTATGTGCCAATGTAAAAAGGATAGATTAGCTGGAATTTCCCCGCACCATAGCGATGATGCCCACAGATCGAGCTCAGGTTCTCCCTGATGAAACTGCGGATAAACATTCTTTGAAAGGATCCCGGAGGAGGTGGTGTGGATGTACAGTCTATTGGGTTCTAAACTAGGAGTAATGATGTTGAAAAATTACTTCTTATGGAGGTTAATGGTCACATGGATAAAGGAAGGATATGTGCTGGCATGTGAAAATGAGATATCTATAATGGGGAAACCTGAAAACCCATTGGAAGTATATTTCTGAAAAACATAGATTAGTTAATGTAACCATATGATAGACATTGAGGATAATTATAAAATAACATCCTAACATTTTATTATGGAATGTATTAGGTTGTCTATCCAAGAAAGTCATCCTTTTTTAGAGAATAAAATTGGACATTGTTAATGTACTTTTCTACCTAGGGGTTATAACTCTAAAAAGATAAACTCTGTACTTGAATCAAGAATTACCTGGTACAAAAAAATGGGCCTTACAATGAACATAGTTTGACACTCTTGAAGGATATACATTGGATAATTCACATTATAATTACCTAAATTGATATTGGGTATTAATAGATGATGAAATTGAATGAACTATGTTAAACAACATTTGTTTTAGATTGAATTTTAGGTGTTATGATTTTGAAATCCAATAAAATATTCTTCATGATTATTTGGTATTAGAATTTTGTTATTATTTCCAAAACATGCCATTTGACGTAGTCAATGGATGGAATCTAAAGGAATAATGTAAACATTGAACATGATTGAAAATGTATTGACAATGAGTAACCAAATTGAAATATTATTATAATTAATGATATCCTTATTATATCGAATTGGTTATCGAAATAAATGAAAACCATATTACTCTTTAACCTAGTCTCAGACATACCAAATAAGAGAAATATAGTGTTTTATAATATCGAAAGTGGTAGAGACCAATGATTTATGAAGAATAAATTTCATTCATGTTAGAAATGTGGAATGAGACACCCTTGAAAGCCTCTTAATGGAATGGGAAAAAAATTTGAGTGAAAAATAAGGGAATAAAGCATTGAATTTCTAAGGAAAGATGAAGAGTGTTATAAAATGAAACAAATTTTATAAAAGATTTCCATTTATAGTTTTTTTAATTTTTTTTGAATCTAGACATTACCTGAGTCAATGAAATATTATAAAGGTTGACCCCAAGACCAACTAAAGAATTATGCTAAAGTAAAATTCATGAATTATTTTTTTATTGGGTATCAAGAATTAAATTTTCAAATCACTTTTACCAATGGAATTTTGGTTTTTAGAATCATGAAACATATAAGGATTTTAGAATAACATTATATAAATATATATACTAAATAATATAAGAGACATGGATAACATAATGGGGTTTTTTAGTTTAAAGATAATCCTAATTTCAATGTATTAAACCCCAATTTTAAATTTTTTTTGTAGTGGGAATATAACATGATTATAGATATTTTTTTCAAAATATTTTTATTAATACAACCCATTAGTTTCGTATATAAAAAAGTAAATTGAGAATGAATGCATTAACATTTTTTATACATACGATTAAAGGTATTACTACCCTTTAAGGAATATATTATCATTGAAGTTTTAGTAATTATAGCCCTTCAAAATTTTGGAATGTTATAAGAATTATATTACTATAGTCCAAGAAAATGTACCACCCATTTTATGGGTGACAACCCACTACATATGAGGAAGGTCAAACGGCTTGAACCAATAACTGAATGATGATAAGGGTTCAATGCATATCACATTAATATATCATGTTATAGGTAATATTTCAATTTTTTATATCCAAATTTTATGTATAAATATTAAAAATGAACAAATCATGTAACTGAAATGGTTTAGTGAATTTTTTTTAACATCTTCTAACCATATTGTCTTTGGAAACTATGTGGAAAAATAAGGAAAGGCATGTCACTCTTTTATGGATATTTAAATGAACTAAAAGTTAAAAATATTAAATTAGGAATAAAAATTAATTTAGGATAATAATTTCATAGAGTAAGAGATTGAGTTTAAATTGATCAAATAACCATCAAGGGATGAAATTTTGGAAGATAAATAGAATGATATAAAGTGATTATATTTACATAAATTCTTAGATCGTAAAATAATTCCTCGGTATTAGGAAATTCATCTTAAAAAAAATATTCAATTAAATTCATATCCGTTGAATTAAATTTACATTTAAATTATCATTGATTTTTGGTTTTTAGGTTTTTAGAATTACATTGATCATTCTATTTATTATGATCAATGATCTCTATCACTCTCTATAATTATTTAAGCTTTTATTCTATCGACATATCTTCACATATGAGTAATGTTTTTCTAAATTGAAAAATATATTTGTGTTATAACCATTGAACTTCATATTTCATTTTTTATATTTTCAAGTGTAAGATTTTATATCCCTTCTCTGAGGTAGGTCATTCAACAATTGTCTTTCCAAATTTATGACCATTGACTACTGAGATCATGTTTAAATTGTGGGGAAAAAATTTCTTAATGGTGGGGAAAAAGTAATAATCCCTGAATTAAAAAGATGAATTCTAGGTTCGATAGTGTATATGACACAAAAAATGTTCTTTTATTGGACATTAATACCCTGGGAAATTATCATATATTTCATTTTAAATAAAGTTAATCTATCTGATAGCTTGCAGAGAACACTACCCTGAGTCTAAATGACCCAAAATATACTATATCTTTATAACCTAACTGTTTAAATTGGAAAGACTGAATACTCTTAACTAGGTAATTAAAATTATATTTATATATTATTAAGAAATAAAATTATAATTAATCAAATGGAGAACAAATATTAATGAAAAATATTCTTTTCTAAAAGGCATCTTAGTCATGCTTTGCACATATAATTTAAATTAAATTTTCACAAATTTTATAAAATTTAATAGAAAATTTAACTTCAGTTTTGAATTCAATACATATGAATGATCTTTTGGTGAATTTTGGGTACTTTTCAGAAATGTTCTATTTATTATTAAATAGTGAAAGTACTAATAATTTATTGAAACCCACCTTTTTGTTTAAATAATATAATGATTAATTTTTTTCAATTGGTTTTAAAGTATTATAGGTTAAAATATATTATTTTTGAACTAATTTATTTCATTGGAATCAATTTCATAATGTATTTTGTTATTACATCCTTTTATACTTTTGTAAATTTTCACTTAGGAAATTCTCATTTCCCTCAAATTTGTAGGATTATTTTTAATTTTGATTCTTTCACTTTTGTAAAATAAAATTTAAGAAATGGATACCATAATTTTAATCATAAAAATTTATTTTATCTAAAAATGTTAGCACATTTTTTTACAACTATGTATAGTAAAATCATTAAAAATTAATTACATAGGTCAATGTATAAACTAATTTACCTAGGTGTTAAAATAAAAATATAGGAGTAAAAATTAACTAAAAACATGTAAAAACACCATTTGGTGGAAATATTTGGAAATTTAAATATATAATGGATGATAATAATGAATATTTTAGTCTATTGTAATGATTAAAATGTTTGTGTAATTGAATCTACTTAATAATTCCATTTGTGTCCTATCCCCCACTTATTAAATATCTTCCACACGAATCCCCTATTCAAACCTCCATATCCCTATTGTATTTAAAATGATTAAACAAATACATTCATTTATCATTTACCAAGAAAATAGAGGTATTGGTTTTACCATAAAGAATACATATTAAAGGATTTTGGGATAACCAATAGAATGTTTTGGAAGAAGAGGAAACGATCTAAAAAATATTTTTTCCCTATTCAACCTTTATAACATATTTTTAAACCACAATTATATAATAAAATAAGTAATATAAATATTCTCATATAATATTATGATAAGGGAATTACCCATATACATCTTTTATACATCAAATGGGAAGGAAACCTAGATCAGATACATGGAGGACTACTGCCTTGGGAACCAATCTGATTTGTTTTCCAACATCAAATTTCGAGGATAGATATAATGATGGGAGGTACATAGATATATTTTATTTATGAAATATTTATAATTGTGGATTTATAATACCACATATTCCCTTTTACTTTACATATAGTTTGAAATACAATAGTGTCACTCCTGTGAACGGAGGACTACTACCACACGAAGCGATGCAATTTTTTTTTCACTTATACCTTTCATATACAGTAACAAGGATAATTGAAATTAATATATGTGATATATATGAAAAGATGTTAATTATGTAAGAATAATATATCAAACATAAATATTTATTCAAAGGTTAATGAAATGATAACATCACTTGTGTGTACGTGAGACCTACCGTCTCCATGAAGTGATGTGACCATGTTGTATGTTCAATTTCAATAATGATTCTTATGACAACAATAGTATTTATTAAAAATTAATTCATTGTTTATTACAAAAGAATAAAAATAATAAATCCTAGAATATCTATAAATCTTGTGTCTTTTAGAAATAATTACAATACATTACAACATAAAATAAGGTCACACCAACATTATTGAAAAATTCCTCAACATGATCTTATTATTCCATCATTTTTAAAACCATGTTGGATTAATTGGGGATATAAATAAGAAATACATGAGATATAAATCCCAATAATTGAATAATAAATTAAAAAAATGAATTATTTATTACATTTTATAAAATGGGGGAATATTAATGTCATATAAAATGGGTGATAATAATAAACATCAACATTGAGGTTTGATATAGCATGATTCAATAATGGAAACATGGGAATGTTGAAAAAACATTAAACATGACATCATAAATAAAATTAAATGTTAAAAACCAATACATGATAGCACAATGTTCTTAGGATAGATTTCCTCACAACATATATGGCATCTCACGAGACTAAAACATTTCCCAACACATTGGAGCACTATCTTGGCGCACACATCTTAATAATATCATCTTTACACATAAGTGAGTGACATTTAACTTATAAAATATGAAAATATTTAGTCTCATTTAATTCAATGATCAATTATTGAGACATAAATACTTTTCCTTCCACAATATAATAATGATATGAATGTCTAGGTGAATAAAATTGATCATAAATAATGATGGTATTTACAAAAAATGATTGGCATGGAAAAATTGTAGTGAAACTTCAGAAGAAAAATGACAGAACACAAATGAATAAAAAAATTAATAATGGGAGTGGAAGGGATCTAAATTAATTTTTAAATAAAATTGTAAATAAGAGTTATTTAAAAAACATATCCACAAATTAGGAATTGGAAATAAAATGGAATTAAATGAATAGATGCTTGAATGATGAGGATAATGAGAGGATCCCATACATTGAGAGTGTGACACCATAAACCTAAGAAGAGCTTCTTGTGAGAATTGGGGAACCTTTTCAGGACTCTATGTAGTTTAGGTATGTGTGTGTAGAGACCCGAAGCTTGAAGTACATGGAAATTACATTACCTTTTCGAAATAATTAATACATAACAAACATAGACACACAAGGACCGTAATAGTTTAGTGTCTTTGGAAACACAGAATTTAATCTTCTAATCATGGTGAATGATCTTGAACATCTCCCATAAAGATCTTCCCCTTTTCTTTTCTTACTTAAAACCTTTCTTTAAATCCTGGGGAAAAAAACATATAATGGGAGAGCTCAAATGCTCAGTAAGGGTATGTATAGAGAACATAAAACAATCCATCAAAATTTGAAATAAAAAACATGAACATGAAATTTAATCATCAAAATCATGAGCAAAGACATAAATTATGGAAGTACGTAAGGCATATATCACAATGGAACATCAACCATGATAAAATATAATGGGAATAAAACATTTAATTGTGGAAACCATTCAGCACATGTTATGATTTCCATAGTAGCCAAGGAATTGCTTCTAAGACTATCTTAGTGGAGAAAGTCCCTATCTGAATCGAGTTCACTCATCGTTTCAGTCCTGTAACACTAAACCATATTAACTTACCACTCCATCCATGTCTATCTCATGAGATATAAATCATTACCCAATGCATTGGAGAGAGATATAGGTCCCACCCATCTCATAATGAAATCATTCTTACTTGTGCCACAAAATAAACATAAATCATCCATCATAACACAAATAACAAAATGGGTTTCATAAACACCATCCAATCATAACCTAATCCATACAAAATAAATGGATATCATTCATCATTTGAAGAATCAAACCATTTAAATAATGGAGACATTATACATGAAACATAATCATACTAAATAATTTCATCTTAGACGGAAAGTAGTATTGATAAAACACCTGAAATGAAATCTTGAGGAAAATATCCTTTTCTTCTTCAAAATCATTTTCTTTTCACAAAATGCTATGAAATTTTAAAAGAAAGGGGTTTTTATGAAAATAATCATGCAATCTTGTATAGTAAGCTTCATCAAAATGAGGCGTTATAAAACCGTAAAAATCTATCACGCCGTATAAGATAAAAAAACATTATCCTTGTACTTTTTTCATAAAAGTAAAAAAGTACCATGTATGGTAAACAAAAGAAAGATTCCTTCCATAACACAAAGTAAAAGTCAAGATGGGTATAAATGACTTTAAACATACATGGATGAATATTAAACACTTTATGAAAACATTTTTATAGACATGGATGAAATATATAACCCTATTAAATACATACAAATAAGCAATCTCAGATAAAAATGCGATTTCAAAATTATCCCTTACCTTATGTTCGATATGCTTCGTATGTATCCAAACCTCCTCTTCTTCGACGCACCTCCTTTAAGCTACCTCTTAAGGAAGTAGAGTTGGTCTTTTGAGAAGTCCAGAACTTCTAGAATGTTTTTAGGGAAGTGGAGAAGCGAAATGGGTAGGGGTTGGCCAAGCTTTAAGGCTCAAAAGTGTGTGAAGAGAAGAGGTAAGGGGTGCCCTTTTTATAAGGGAGGAGAGGGGCACCTTTGGAAAAACATAAAATATTATTTTATAATAAAGTTATATTCGGTTTATAATAGCTCCAAATTGATTTATTTCGAAGCTAAAGTGGGTATGGGTTGAAATCCTCTCAACCAATGGATTTTAGACAAGTTTAGGTTACAATTTTAACCTTATCATTTAGATTTATCTCTATGTTAAATAATTTAGCTTTTACCGTGTCTTCTTATTTTCTTACACTATATGGTTGATAAAAATACTATAACAATCCCAACGAACCCAAAGTGGTTCATTATTAATATATATATCCTTATCTAAGTCATTTGGCCGAACCTTAGATTTTTAGGAATAAAATAACAATTAATAATATAATATTTGTTTTAAAAACTATTTTATGTCAATTTTGACACTATTTGGTACATGATTTTTGTGAAAATCATAAAATCTTTATTAGTTCAAATAATGTTAATTAAATAAATACTGACATGTCATATTAACCTATAAAATTATTTTAATTCATAAAAAGTCTCAGATTACATTTATTTGGTTATTGATAATATCAATTATTTTAATATTTCATTATTTAGGTAATTACTGCATCAACATTTTGTCATTAATAACATTAATTACTTAAGGTCTAAAAATTATAAATAAACTACTATTATGTAGGAAATCATTTTAGCTTTCTAATGAATATGTATAGTATAATTTATCTTATGCATCACTCTATATTAAAAATGAATTAGTTATTAAAATTTGATTTTAAATATTTTATCCCTTCTTTAAATAAATTAATAATAAATGTCCTCATCTAATCCAAGTGAACCCAAATGGTCATATTTTATTCCAAAGGTTGTATTTTGTCGAATTAAACTAATCCAAAAAAATAAATACATGTGTTATGGTAATAATAATATCATTTTACCCTTAATTATCCTATTTACTTTTAACCGTGGTAAATAAAAGTAAAAAGTTACTATGTACCAAAAATTATTTTCATCTCATTGAACCATATTTTATTCCTTTATATTAATGTTGTCTCTCGGATTTTCGAAATTCCACTCACAGAAGTGGTAAAATTATGTTTTATGTGAATTTCCAAATTCTCCTTGGAGGTGGGTAAAAGACGGTGAACATTTCAATAAACTTTTTATATATCTAAAATTATTATAAAATGACTCCAATGAATTACATTGAACTTATATAGGTATTATGCATCAATTTTGACCTAAAATAAATTTAAATAATATAAATAATTATTTAAATAAAAAGTCGGTTTTTAAATAATAACCTAGTGTTTTCACTATTCATCAAAAATTGAAAGTTTTCAGAAAAAATAACAAAAATCAACCCTTGGATAATTTAGATATTCCAAATCCAAAAATGAAGTCTACTATGAATGATAAAATTTATAAAATTCCAAAAAGTGGGTATTACTATTCATAACGGCTAGTTTAAAATATTTTAATAACATATCATTGTTTAGTGAAACTCGGTTTTGTGTATGATATACACTATCGTAGAAGGTCGCAATTGCTTGTAAAGAAAGCCAAGTCAAGACTGCGTGTAGTGAAAGCTCTGTTTGTTGTTTCATATAACATAATAACATCTTATTTCATTTATACATTAAACAAAATCTATACTTAATGTTGAGTAGAATAATTTCCATAAAATGAACTTGAAATTGTGTGTAACACGAGCCAAGAATAGTGTTGCGTATACTGCAAGATAATACGGTGTTGCGTATAGTACAAGATAAACAAGGTGTAGTGTATAATAGAATACATCAATGAAATTGAAAAAAATTCATAAAATCTCGAGGTGTTACATTCTACCCCCCTTAAAATGAATTTCGCCCTGGAAATTCGTCGAGGTTATAAATGGTTTACTACTCGAAAGTTTATTTAATAGAAACCCACATATTAAAAAGGAATACAAAAACCAATATTTAAAAACTAAAGTATGAAACATAATGGTTACCCAAATTAACTAATCACTAGGTTTCCACATAGAAGAACATAGATGAAAATATGGATTTGGAAGAGAAATCTAACCATCATGTTGTGATGGAGAGTGGTAGAGAACATGGCTATGAAAAATACAAAAATCAAAAAGCCATAGATTTGTGATGATCTAAGGTACCATCTGATTCATTAGATATAAGGACACTAGGACAACATTTTTGGTTTTCAAGATCATTTCCCTAAAGTTTAAGAAATTGGAATTAGAACAAATACTTTCTTGATTTTTGTACAGCCGCACCATTGGTCGTTCATTGGAAAATTTCCACTCTATCAAGAAATTAAGATGAATTTTTCATTCGTGAAGTGTTATCATATCATGTGATAGAATGATGGGTCATTCCATCTGTCTCAAACAAAAGGTTAAAAAACGTTATCAAAAATACATAAGTCCATCTATAGGGAGATTAATCATATATGGTTCCTAAAATGGACTTATACTTCATATATCATACTGCTTAATATAATAAAAATTGTTTCTACTAAACAGATACTTCTTGTTGGCCAGTGGTAGGCGATAAAGGCATGTCACAGTTCAGTTGGGGGTTCAATTCCCACAACCTTGTTCGACGCGACGGGTTGTCACCCATCTTGAAGGTTGTGCTTTTTCTAAAACTACATCATTATAACATTCCATAAACAATATCGAAAGAAAAAAAAATCTAGCGTTAACCAATTCTATCTGATGTCCAACTTAATCCATTCCAACCTTTAAGCTTATTGAATAGACATCTGTTCAATCTCATAGTGTAATGAAAATGATTACTTGAGAGGTCACATAACAAGTACGTGAATAGCATCATTTATCCCCCTTATATCATATGATATATCTTTTGTGTCACATTCCAAACATTTGAAGGCCTTAATAATGTATTCTCTTGAAAAATGAATTCCCATTGAACCTTAGTTAAAACATGAATGCAGTTAAAAGTTAACACTTTCCACATACCAAAATCCCCAAAATTCTTTATACTCAAACCATGATATCACTTAGTCCATATATCAATCATGAGCTTATGAATACTATCAAACAATTTATTTTCTCCTTATCCCTTCATTATGTGCATATAATATGCTTTCCAAAATATTTTAATCACTTTTCATGGTACCATATTCTTATAGAAAACCTCAATGGACCAATACACAGATATTTCAAAATTCAACGATACTATAAATGAGATTCCATGATACTATTTTGAAATCCCGTTATATAAACACTTAATCATTACATAACATCATTTTCATACTCAAAGTCACAAATAGTGATCGCATGTGACCTCCCTTTATCCTTTTCCATAAGAGGTTGCTCACGTTGATCATCATTAACCCTTGGATTAGGGCATTGATTATCATAATGCCCCATTTCTTTGCACTTGAAGCATTTAAGTGTTTGTGGTGCTTTCTCTGTAGTCTTTTCGTTATTCACATCATTAGAACCCCTTTTTCCATTACTTTGACACTCAGTTGCCCGATGACCTTCTTTTCCACACATAAAACATTTTTTAGTCCCTTTAAGTCAATCTCCACCACACTTCTTTCCACACATTGAGCATAAAGAAACATTTATCTTCTTTTCACCATTATTCTGAAATTTATCCTTGAACTCCATCTTTCATTTCTTATTAAAACCATGAGATGGATATGTTGCACCAACTTCCATTTCTACCTTTATATCACAACGCACAATTTCTTCATAGCTACTGAATTCTCTTATAGATAATGCCCTTCGAAGACATGGTTTAAGACACTGAAAAATCGGTCAACTTTACTTTCAGGTTGGATGATAAAGCCAGATGCATACCTTGCAAGTATTGTAAAATTCGCTTCGTATATACCAACAGATTCTTCATCCTTCTGCTTAAGCTCAAGAAACTCCTTTTTCATCTTTGTTCGAAGAATACGAGGGACGTACTTACTAAAAAACATGTTCTTTAACTCGTCCCATTCCATGGATTCAATTTCATCTTGGGGCCTTGTATTCTTAATTAGTGTCCACCACTGGTCTGCTTCACCTTCTAAATGGAAAACAGCTAAAATGAATTTTTCATGTTTTGAATAGTGAAGAATGGAGAATATCATCTCAATATTACTGATCCATTGTTCAACAACAAGTGTATTAGAAGACCCATTGAAAGACGGTGGACATTTCCTCATGAAGGACTCAATAGAATATTTTTCTCTTTTCTGATCATATGAAAATCCAGAATGATTCATATCTTGTGTAAGTATAGAAATAATATTTTTCTCTCCATCTCCCATCACATTTGGTTTCTCGGGAGGACAATCATTGCATTGTCCATTACATTGATCAACACAGCTCCTTCGGGTTCTAGCCATCGTCTAAAACCCAAAAAAACAGTGTGAGAGGCAAAAAAACATGCTACGAAAACAACATAATAAAGGGGGAGTACCTTCAATATCTATCATCTTAGGTTTAATTGTAATATCATTACCATAATTCTAGGACTATAACCTATACTTATACTTACCCTTAGGGACATCCCTAGACATACCTTAGAAATATCTCTAGGGATCTCACTAAAGTTTTCACATCCTTGTTTCCAAAGGCTAACTAAACCATTCCTCTGATACCAACTGTAGAGACCCAAAGCTTGATGTACATGGATATTACATTAGTTTTGCGGAATGATTAATACATAACAAACACAGACACACAAGGACCGTAATAGCATAGTGTCTTTGGAAACTCGGAATTTAATCTTCTAATCATGGTGAAAGATCTTCAACATCTCCCATAATGATCTTCCACTTTTTGTTTTCTTACCTAAAACCATTCTTTAAATACTGGGGAAAAGAAAAAATATAATGGGTGATCTCAAATGCCCAGTAAGGGTAAGGATAGAGAACCTAAAACAATAAACAAACATTTGAAAGAAAAAACATGAACATGAAATTTAAACATCAAAATCTTGAGAAAAGACATAAAACGTGGAAGTACATAAGGCATATATCAGAATGGGACATCAACCATGATAAAATATAAGGGGAATAAAACATTTAAGTGTGGAAACAATTCAGCACATATTATGACTTCCATAGTATAAAAATAATTGATACCAAGACCATCTTAGTGGACAAATTCCCTTTCTGAATTGAGTTCACTCCTCGTTTCAGTCTTGTACCACTGAACCGGATTAACTTACCATTCTAGCCATGTAAATATCATGAGATATAAATCATTACCCAATGCATTGGAGGGATATATAGGTCCCACCCATCTCATAATGAAATCATTATTACTTGTGCCACAAAATAAACATAAATCATCCATCATAACCCAAATAATAAAATGGGTTTCATAAACATCATCCCATCATAACATAATCCATTCAAAACAAAAGGATATCATTCATCATAAGAAGATTCAAACCATTTAAATAATGGAGACATTATACTTGAAACATAATCATACTAAATAATGTCATCTTAGATGGAATATAGTTTTGATAAAACACCTGAAATGAAATCTTGAGAAAAATATCATTTCTTCTTTAAAATCATTTTCATTTCACAAAATTCTATACAATTTTAAAGGAAAAGGGTTTTGTGGAAAATAATCATGAAATCTTGTATAGGAAGCTTCATGAAAATGAGGAATTATGAAACAATAAAAATATGTTCACACCGTATATGTTAAAAAAATATTCTCCTCATACTTTTGTCAGAAAAGTCAAAAATTACCACGTATGGTAAACAAAAGCAAGATTCCTTCCATAACACAAAGTAAATGTCAAGATGGGTATAAATGACTTTAAACATACTTGGAAGAATATTAAACACTTTATGAAAACATTTTTATGGACATGGATGAAAAACATAACCCTAGTAAATACATACGAATAATCAATCTCGGATAAAAATGAGATTTCAAAATTATCCCTTACCTTATGTCTAATATGCTTCGTATGTATCCGAACCGCCTCTTCTTCGATGCACCTCCTTTAAGCTTCTTCTTAAGAAAGTAGATTCGGTATTTGGAGAAGACCAAAACCTCCAAAATGTTGCTAGGGAAGTTGAGAATAGAAATGGGAAAGGGTTGGCTGAGCTTCAAGGCTCAAAAGGGTGTGAAGCGAATAGGTAATGGGTGCCCTTTTTATAAGGGAGGAGAGGCGCACCTTTGGAAAATCATAAAATATTATTTTATAATAAAGTCATATTCAATTTATAATATCTCCAAATTGATTTATCTAGAGGCTAAAGTGGGTATTGGTCGATATCCTCCCAAAGAATTAATTTTATACAATTTTAGGTCACAGTTTTAACCTTATCATTTAGATTTAACTCTAAGTTAAATAATTTAACTTTTTCTGTGTCTTCTTGTTTTCTTACACTATATGGTTGATAAACGGACTATAACAAGAAAAACAAACCCAAAGTGGTTCATTATTAATATATATCCTTATCTAAGTCATTTGGAATATCGTTAGATTTTTAGGAATAAAATAACAATTAATAATATAATATTTGTTTTAAAAACTATTTTAGGTCAATTTTGACACTATTTGGTACGTGATGTTTTTCAAAATCATAAAAGCATGATTTTTTCTAAAAACGTTAATTAAATCAATACTAACATGTAATATTAACCTATAAAATTAGTGTAATTTCCTAAAAAGTTTTAAATTACATTTATTTGGGTATTTATAATATCAATTATTTTAATATTTCATTATTTGGGTAATTACTACATCACCATTGTGTCACAAATAAAATGAATTATTTAATGTCTAAAAATTATAAATAAAATAACATTATGTAGGAAATATTTTTATCTTTCTAATGAATATTTATAGTCGAATTTATATTATGAATAACCCTATATTAAAAATGAATTAGTTATTAAACTTTTATTTTAACTATTTTAACCCTTCTTTAAATTAATTAATAATAAATGTCCTAATCTAATCCATGTGGACACAAATTGTCATATTTTATTCCTAAGGTTTTTTTTGGTCGAATTACACTTATCCAATAGAATTAAGACATGTTTTAGGGTATTAATAATATCATTTTTACCCTTAATTACCCTATTTACTTTTAACCGTGGTAAATAAAAGTAAAAAGTTTCTATTCACCAAAAATTATTTTCATCTCTTTGAACCATATTTTAGTCCTTCATATTAACTATGTCTCTTGGATTTTTAAAATTTTACTCATAGAAGTGGTAAAATAATGTTTTATGTGAATTTCCAAATTCTCCTAGGAGGTGGGTAAAAGACGGTGAAAAATTCAATAATATTTTTATATATCTAAAATTATTATAAAATGACTCCAATGAATTAAATTGAACATATATTGGAATTATTTATCAATTTTGACCTAAAATAAATTTAAATAAAATAAATAATTATTTAAATAAAAAGTCAGTTTTTAAATAATAACCCAGTGTTTTCACTATTCATCAAAAATTGAATGTTTTCCGAAAAAATACCAAAAATTCACCCTAGGCTAATTTCGATATTCCGAATCCAAAAATGAATCCCATTTTGAAAGAATGTTTTTTTTAAAGTTCCAAAAAGTGGGTATTACTATTCATAACAGATATTTCATAATAATTTAATAACATATCATTGTTTAGTGAAACTAGGTTTTGCGTAAAACATACGCTATCGTGGAAGGCCGGGATTGCATGTAAAGAAAGCCCAGTCAAGGCTGCGTGTAGTGAAAGCTCTGTTCGGTGTTGCGTATAACATAATCAAAACTTATTTCATTTATACATTAAACAAAATCTATACTTAATGTTGCGTAGAATAATTTCCCCATAATGAAATTGAAATTGTGTGTAACAGGAGCCAAGAATAGTGTTGCATATAATGCAAGCTAATACGGTGTTACGTATAGTACATGCTAAACATGGTGTAGTGTATAATAGAAGACATCAATGAATTTAAAAGAATATTTTTCATAAAATCTCGGGGTGTTACAGTGTGAATGTGCTCTATGTTTTTTGAGTGATGGGTAATTGGATCTATGATGTGTTTATATAGGAAAAGTCAGGGAACCTCATTATTATTACTCAAACATAAGTTTTGGTATATACACAAAAAATTAATAAAAAATTCCTTCACATCATTTTTTCTGATGTATTAATACAAATATGAGTGGTTTTAATTATTTTATTATGAAATGGGATGTAATCATTAAAATATTACACATAGTGACGTGGAAGCGAGTCATGTTCTTAAAGAAATAGTTTCACAGATATAATATATAATATATGTTTTAGAGATTTTAGAAAATATTTATAAAATTAATATTATAAATAAATAACATAAATTTTAATTAGAATCATATATTTCTTCTTGGATACCTTTTATATCGCTTATTACATCTCTTTTGGGTTATTATGATATCATAATACACAAGGTATATTTTTACTATATTTAATTTTTACCCAAAAAATAAATTGTCTTAGAAAATAATGCAAAAATCACCATTAGATTGTTTAGACCTTTTTATTTTAATAATATTATTTTTTTTTCAATATAATTATCTAAATTATTAAATTTTTACTTTTAAATTAGAATTTTTATTTATTAAGAAATTATGCATTTTTTAACGATAAAAGTTTCCGAAGCATTATGAGAATTTCATTTCAAATCATAAAAATCATATTATAAGTTTCATTTAATATTAATTATATAATAATAATGTTTTATTAAAATATTATTTATTTTAGAAATCTAATATTTCATTAATATACATGTGGATATTGAAATTTCATATTACCCAAAAATATAATTTATGGTTTATAGTATCGAAAAGAAAATAATTTATATTTTAATAATAATAATATTATAATATATTAAATTTTATATGAAATATACATATTTATATTATTATATTCTAGATACATATCTATTTATTTAACCAACAAATTTCATAAATGTAAGCTTCATGACCTTAATAAATACTTGGTTGTGGGTGGTCAACATACATGGTTGGGACTTGGTCTTGATGATCATGTACTTATCATATAAATTGTTTATCTTGTGATTTAGTTGTTGGATCTATACATGTCTATGGGAAATCCTTTTAATATTACCTCCTCGGAATCATTGATAAATGGGCTTTATAGTTTGTGATAATACTAGATGAGGCTATCAATTATTTTTTCATTGTCAATTGGATTTTTCAAAAACATGTATTTACACTAACCATATTACCACTATTAAAATTCTATATAATCAATTATTATAATGCGTAATGGTATTTTAAACATGATAGTATATAATAAATACATATAAATTCATTTTTTTCTTTTACCACAACACAGAATAGGGAATTTAATTCAATCCCTATTAGCATTTAATATATAAAGGACTGGGACAGTACAATCTTCCCCACATAAAAAATATCCCACTTGAAATTTTCATTTCACACACTAAAAATGATGAGGGTAATTATTTTTCATCACCACGTAAAATTACCCTATCGCTTCATTAAACTTGTTGTTGTATCTATAATACATTGACCAAGTGAAATTTATTATTTAGTAGAAATTTTTATCTTGGATTATAATATATTCACACAATAATCCTCTAATGAATGATCAATATCTTGTGCAATCAGTTATATATTTAGCACATGTTAGGGGATTGGTATGTACCACCTCATCCAGTGAACATGGAATACACCATGTACTTGATATAGTTTTGGTGGTAATGCTAGTCGATAGGACACCACTCTGACTCGATGGTGGATAAAAAGGGGACCAATATATGTTGGACTAATATTTCCATTCATCCCAAATATCATGAATTTTTTCAATGGACTTATAATTAGGTATAAATTTTCTCTAACCTCTAACTCTAGGTCTTGTTTATGATTTTCTACATATATATTCTATCAACTCTGAGGAGCTCATGTGTGCTTCTAAATGGTCTTTCCATTTTCCACCATTCCCTCAACTATTTTTTTAACCAACAATTTGTGTTGACCAACATCATCCCAGCATATAGGTTTTCTACACCTCATCCCCTAAAGGGTTTTATAATGGGTCCATTTTTTGAGTGGAAACAATTATTTTCTGAAAACTCTACAAGAGGAAGTTGTTGATCCCACCCTACTTTTAATTCCTTTGAGATTGCTATCAACTTGTCTCAAGTGTATAAATAGTATGATCGGATTAGACATCATTCAGATGGTGATAATCCATGGATATTTTCATCAATGTATTTAGATAATTTTGGATAATCTACAAGGATTTTTAGTAAAATTATATCGGCCAATCAGATACAGTTGTTAGTTGTGTTCAATGCCACCTCATCACCTCTTTAATATATATCCTTGGAATTTGATTTAGTGAGAGGTCCTATTGAATTGTAATTAAGTTATTATTTTTTGTATGAATATCCTCCACAAACCATATATTATTATTTTTCATTTATATCTTCATAATAACAATTTAACTGTCTGGATATCTTCGGACATTTCTATATAGGTATGGGTAGTGGTTTCATCATCCACTTGGATCTTTAACTTTTATCCTTCACTTAAAACCATATCTGATACCTTGATATATATTACATGTTATATATCACACCTTTCATCTTTAAATAAAATATTCTAACAATTTTCTGGGTATTGGGATGTTTGGGTTGAAGACCCGAGTTAACATTTTGTAATTCCTATCTAAAAACACATATTTTAGCCAAGACAGCATCTAGTGCACCCAAGTCGAAGCTGCGCGGCCTCGTTCGAGTCATTGTGTGACCTCACCCGGTTAACCGCATGATCTATTTGGTGTTCAAGGTAGGCATATAAAGTGTAATGAATAATGAAATAGAAATAAAATAGAAATAATAAGTTTAAATAAATTTTAAGAAATTTCCTTAATGAAAATAATAGAAATATTTCTTGAGTATATTATAATTATTATTATTAGTGTTAAGAATCAAAATGTTATTAATAATTTTTTATTATTATTTTTATTATAAAGTTGTTGATGTAACTAATATAATTATTATTATCAACATAAATTATTAATATTACCATGTTTTTAAATTGAATTGCTCAAATTAATTATTATTATTATTATGGAAATAGTTATTACTTTCATTCCTAGGAGGATTTATTTTTAATTAGCTATATATTATAATTTATCTGGCTTAAATTTATTTTTGAGAGATGTGGGTCGGGCCAAACATATGTTTCGCCCTTTGCGGGTAATCGAGCGTTCTCGCTGGCTATGTTTGGCGCATAGGTAGGTATCAGATGAAGTCGTTAGGCTTCTCTCGGTCAATGTGTGGTCTATCCGGCATTCATGAACATAATTAATTAACCAGGTGGATAATAAAATCAATGAAAAAGAATACACACACATATATATATATATATTTGAACTGTTTTAAAAATAATCATAATAATAATATAAGATTATTAATATTATTATTAATTCATATTATTTTACCATTTTTTACCATTTTTTTTCTTTATTTTTTCTTTCTCTCCCTCACACCATCTCCCCATTGAGCTACAGTACCGCCGTCTCCCCCCCCCCATTTGTTTAACCCTTTCCTGTCAAATACCCTCCCCCACCTAAAACCCTGGAGGATCTCTGCCATGGTCGGCCGCTCATCCGCCTCTCCCCTGGCCAGCACCATGCCGCACGCTGCACCTCCCTGGCCAACCTTCCATGCACCGCACCCCAACTTCCAAGACAACCACCCGCAATCGCCTTCCTCTCCTCTCGTATGACCAGTCTCTCATCCGATGACATAGCCAACACGCAGTTTTCTGGCCTCCCTACTACTGTGGTGCAACCCAACCCCCCTTGAAATCATTGCGGTCTTCCCTATTATCGTGTCGAGGTCTCTCCTGCCCAACCTAGAATGCTCTACGGACTCCTCAGTAACCAAACCCACCTTGTGCCGTAGCCTATTTTTTTCTCCTAGACAGAACTGCCATCATGTGCCCCGCTCGTAGGACCAGTCGCACCCCTACTCCTTGGCCATCCCTGATGCACTGATCGTCACCCCGCTGCCATGAAACCCTTGGTTGAATCTATTCTGTTTTATTTTTCATAATCTTGAGTGTTCTTGGTGGTTCAATAGGTATGGGTTCATTTAGGGGTCATTTTTTACTCTTGTTTTTGTTCGAATTATTATTTTAGGATCCAATTCAGTTTGTAGATGGTGTACATTTGGTGAGATTGGAGATTCACACATGTTTTATAGAATTACGTCACCCAAGGTAGGTGGTTCCACATATATATTATTGTTTGATGAATTATTTGGTGATTTTGATTAGTTTAGCATGTTTATTTATTTGTTTTACTACTTTGAATTGGGTAGTTGTTTAGATCTAATGCGTATTTAATTTGGTAGTATCTTGTTAATGTTGTATGTGGTTATTTCTGTTTGTAGAAAACCCATGTTGAACTATTTAATAGTATTTCATTAATTACGATGATTATTTTTTACGAAGTGAATAGGGTGAGAATGGTGTTTTGGGTGTAGCGTCTATATGCGTGTTGTCATAAATGGATATTGAATGATTTTGTGGCGTTTAAAAGAGTGCGGTGTATTTTAAAATGGGTTTGAAATTTTTTATGGTAGTCTGTTTAATTATAATAATTGTCTTTTTAACTGTGAAGGTGATTTCTTTAATTGTGTCTTCGATGCAGATTTTGTTTCTTGGGTGGTGAGGTTTGTGTATGGTCATGTAAGCGAGTTTGGTTCATTCTAGTGTGTGTAGCAGTGTTTGGTCTTTATAATTTATTTGTGAAACAATTGAATTAGATTTATCAAATAATTATTATTGGTGAAGAATTTTTTTTGTTAAATTGTGTAAAGATTTTTTATTCTTAATGTCATGCAGCATATGTAGAAATTGTTCAATAAATTCCTCTAATGGTGGGTCTGGCAATGAAAGTGTTTTCTTTTTTTGTACAGTTTTTTTTGTTGGTTGTGTAAGTAATGGGGGTTTAGTATTGTAAAATTTTTATTATGTGTGTTGTTTCAAATGGATTTTGGGTGTGAAAATGGTGGTTTTGGTGTGTGTAGTGTCTTGTTGGGTTGATTATATGATTAGGGCATGTGACATGAACTTTGAACTACTTGAGAACAAATGGGAATCCTAAGTACTAAGTGGGCGAACTAGGACTAGTGTGCTAGTTATACAGAAGTGGCATCGACCCGGTGTCACTTAGCTAGATTTTACGACTATAACACTAACTAAACTTTTGGATGATGTTTGGAGACCACTAGGTTATGGATGTGTTTCTGTACTAGTGGATCGTGAATGAGAATGTATATTGTTGTCTTTCTATACCATTGTTCACTGAGAAATGATGTTTCAGGGTCCCACTGCTCACTAGTATCTTTACGGCCTCTCCCATTTTTTGTGCTCCTCTTTTGATTTGTGCTCACCGTCGTCACATGGTGTGACATTATGGTTACCAAGAATTTGTGTGTGATTGTGTAAAGTTGTTTTCATTTTAGAGTAGTTTTCCATTAAAAACGATTTTCATTAAAACAATTTAGGCACATATTTATTTTTATTCTATTAAATTGAATATGTATTTCTCATTTAATTATTATGTGTGGAAGCCTTTCCCAGTGATTCTGCTGGGCCTTTAGCTCACACCCTATATACAACTTTCGTTGTATGTAGATCTTGTTTCTATTGGATTCCAGGATGAGGCATCATGCACAACATTGGTGGTTTGGGATGTCAGTGACGTCCTCATGTTGGTTTGTTGAATGTAGCTTGGGGTTGTTACACCTCATTGTGCTTGGATGTTTGAGTTAGTGTTTTTAGTTGTTTTTATTATTTCTGTTCCTTTTCGGTTTGTGGTTGAAGTTATAAATGTAAATTATGACTATAGATTAGGGTCATGTTTGGTTATCTATGTTTAATTATAAATTATTCATCTTGTTTTTTGTTTTATGCCTATCTATTCGGGTAAATAGTTCCCATGTTTAATTTTGATACCCAGGCACTTGTGCCAACCCGTGGGGATCAGCAATGCCCTTCGGGCCAGGTCGCGGACCGGGTCGGGTGCTGGGCCTGATGGCGACCGGGTTTGGATTTTTTAAAAACGGTATCAGAGTAGGTTTTCTCTCTTGGGTCGTGTTCTTTTGGAATAGAGTCATGGTAGATAGGACATAAGGTTTTCAGGACTCGACGTACGGGCTACGAGTATGGTGCCTAGCCAACACACCTCGTGGCGGGACTAGAGTTACAAATGTAATTTGAGGTTTGATAAGATCTTTGGTCAGTGTGGTTAATCTTTTTTAGAAGAAATGAAAAAGGAGTAGGGTCAGTGGTCCTAGTGAGCTCGCAGGGTTTGGAAACCCATGTGGAGCCAGAGACGCTTTCCTAGAATACTCTTTATGGAGGTGGCGTGTTTGGTGTATAGCTGTCAACCATATGTTCCATTTACCCATGACACTAGTTTTCTCTTGCACTGTTACTCGTTTCTTCATTTTGGAGTTGCTGAAACTTTGATTTTAAGCAAAAATGATTTGGTCTTGAAAAATGTTTTGAAATGAAGCACTTGAAAAAATGATGTGTAAGGTTTGAAAGTTGTGGGTTGAATGTTTTGGTTTTGAAAAATGGAAGGGTTTCGTTTTTATCCTTGGTGTTCCCATGGAAAACCACATGCATGAGTGTATATGGAAAGAGTAGTGTAAAATGGATCGACCGCCTTAATTTCTAGATGAATATGAGGTGTGTGTCGATGTGGCATGAGAGCATGAATGTGTGAGGCCCATTGGACCCATTGTTGTTTGTGCAGCCCGCTAGCTTATCTTTTTTTTCAAAATGTTTTGTTAAATAATAATTTCGTGTTTTAATAACCTTTTATTGTGTGATGTGTCCTTCTGTTTTGGGAAGTGTTGGTTGTGAGGTGTTTCAATCCAATAATCCTTTTTGACTGAATTTTTTCCGAGTTTGAATTTGTATTTGTAAGTTGTTTCCCAAGCGGGTGGTTATTGAGTTATTTGGAAATGTGCTTCGGGAAGCCCCTCCAATGGCTTCCCCTACACGTTTAGTGTTCTCTTATGGTATGTATGGGTCATTAGACAAGTTTCATTCGGTCCATGGTTTTCTTTCTGGACTAGTGCATGCCCCCCATAAAGAATTAACATGTGATTGATGTTTGGATACAGGTAATTCGTCGTTGGCCATCCATCCAGTTTATTAAAGCAATCACTCTACCTTCTGAGTTATAGTTCTAAGTATATTCATTTTTCTTTTTTGTTAATAGAATCCTCTCACATCTGGATGACAGATGTGAATGAAATTGATGAGAGTTTAGGTCTCTTTGAGTTGTTTGAGTCGTTGGTTATGATGTTTGACATCATTTCATCGAAAGGATTCCCCCCTGAAATGGTGAATGAAATTCCAGCGGGGAAGGGTGAAGGCAGTTCAGAATTATCAATGATGACTAGTTACTTGAAGGGAATTGTTGTAATTTCCTTGGCCACAAGGGTCTTGTTTGGTCATGTCTGGCAGTGTGAGTTCTCTATGAAGAGAAACTGTGGATTTCGTAGGATCCGTCGGAAATCCTTGTTTTCATTGGAGTGTGTCCTCTCGGGGAGTTCTATTTTTTTGGTTTAATGGAGAGTGTTTTTCGTGCATCTTTCATTATATTGTTACTTGGTTAAGGTGAAAGGGGGTGAATGTGCATCCTCTAAACCCATTTTTTGGCATATATTCCATGAGCGAGTATTTGGATGTCGTGGTGTGTTGTGTTTGATGGTGTTTTCACGGTTGGGGTATGGTTGCTTGTGACACCAAAAGGATAAGCTCTATTCAGGAGTCTTCAATACCTGACTATGAGGTAGGATATTTTTCAAACATCACGGCTCCATCCATAGGTTTCTAAGTGAAGTTGGCACGTGGTCAGGAACCCCATGAGTGTATGGGACCCCATCCTTTTTTTGTCGTCGGTACTGAAGGTGAAATAGTTTTAAATTGTTTCCCTTGGATCTGTTTCAAATGACCCATTTGGGTGCGTGGGGTTTCACGTGGATAAAAGGAGGTTTGTTCGTCTCGTAACATTAATGTTTTGGGGGGGGATACGTCCCATGAATCAGTGTAGTCAATCTTTATAATGGTTGGGAGTCTGCTCGATCCACCCCTTTTCATTTTTCTAGTCTCTCCTTGGGAGTTGTTAGGTTCATACTGGTGGAGAGCCCCTTCAGGCTTCCCCATGATGGGCTTTTGGAAATGTTCATTTCCTTGTTCAATCATTTGGAGGTGTTCTAGCTCTTTGGGGTGAGCAACACATATCAAAAATACTTTTTACGAGTTTCTTGATTTCTTCATTTTAGTCACTTTCTCTGGACAGGATGAGTTTCCCTCTCTCCGCTTGTTTTCATATGGACCCTCTTGAACATTAAGTGGCTGTCATTCCCTAATTTATGTCTCAGCCTTAGTTGAAAATTTCATGGGACATAAATCTTTATGGTTCGGAGAATACTCACACCCATCGTCTTTAAATAAATTATTTTATCAATTTTCTGGGTATTGGGAAGTTCGGGTTGAAGACCAAACATAAACGTTTTGAGTTCCTATATAAAAATGCATATTTTGGCCTCAATAGCATCCAACGCACCACGGTCGAAGCTGCGTGGCCTCGTTCGAGTCACCGCACGACATCACCCGGTTTACAATACGATCTACTAAGTGTTCAAGGCGATCATATAAAGTGTAATGAATAATTAAATGGAAATAAAATAAAAATAATATGTTTTAATAAAATTTAAGAAATTTCATTAATGACAATAATAATAATATTTTTTGGGAATTTTATAATTATTATTAATAGTGTTAGGAATAAAAATTTTATTAATCACTTTTATTATTTTTTTTATTATAAGGTTGTTGATGTCACTAATGTTATTATTATTATCAACATAAATTATTAATATTACCATTTTTTTGAATTGAATTGCTCAAATTAATTATTATTATTATTATTATGGTAATAGTAACTATTTTTATTACTAAGATGATTTCTTTTTAATAAGTCTTATCTTATAATTTATCTGGCTTAAATTTATTTTTGTGAGATGTGGGTCGGACCCAACATATGTTTCACGCTTTGCGGGTAATCGATCATTCTCACTGTCTTTCTTTGGTGCATGGGTAGAGCTCAGACGAAGCCGTTAGGCTTCTCCAGATCATTGTGTGGTCTATCTGGCATGCACGAACATAATCAACTAACCAAGTGGATGTTAATATCAATGGAAAATAATATATATATATATATATATTATAACTATTTTAAAAATAATCCTAATAATATTATATTATTATTAATATTATTATTAATTCGTTTTCTTTTTCCATATTTTTCATTTCTTTAATTTTTTTTTCTTTCTATCTCTCACACCCTCTCCACGTCCAACTATAGTACCCCATCGTCCCCCCCAATTTGTTTTCCCCTTTCCCATCAGATCCCCTCACCCACCTAAAACCTTAGCGGATCTCCCCCATGTTCGGCCGCTCATCCGCCTCTCCCCTAGCCATCTTCATGCCACACGTTGCACCTCCACTTCTAGCCTTGCATGCACGACACCACAAATTTCTAGATTTCCACCTGCGACATCCTTCCTCTCCTCCCGCTTGACCAATCTCTCATTCTATGACACGTCCATCAGCCGTTCGTCATCCTCCCTACTCTCATCATGTGATCCAACCCCCTTGAAATCCTTCTGCTCTTCCTTACTATCACACTAAGGTTTATCGTCCCCGACCTAGAATGTCCACCAGACTCCTCAGTAGCCAGACCCACCTTGTGACGTGCCCTCCTTCACTCTCATGGCCAGCACCTCTATCATGCAACGCACTCGCCGGACCAGCTATACCCCTTCTCCTCAGCAAATATTGACGCACTGACCGCCACCACGCTTCCTCGAAACCGACAGTTGAATCTCTTCTATTTTATTTTTCTACTTCTTGAGTGTTCTTAGTGGTTCAGTGGGTATGGGTTCATTTAGGAATCATTTTTGACTCTTGGATTGGTTCTAATTTTTTTCTTTAGGTATCCAATTCATTTATCAGATAGTTTACATTAGGTGAGATTGGAGATTCACACAAGTTTTACTGAATTCCATCACCCTAGGAAGGTGGTTCCACATATATATTATTTTTTTATGAATTAATTTGATATTTTGATTAGTTTAGAGTGTTTTTTTATTAGTTTTTCACCTACGAATTGCATTCGTGTTGAGATATAATGCATATTTTATTTGTTAGTATCTTGTTTATGTTGTATGTGGGTAATTGTTTTTGTAGAAAACCCATATTATACTATTTAATAGTGGTTTATAAAATATGTTGACTATTTATTAGGATGTTCAAAGGTTAATAATGGTGTCTTGGGTATAGAGTCTATATAAGTGTTGTCATAAATGAACATTTAATGAGTTTGTGGCATTTAAAGGTGTGTGATATATTTTAAAATGGTTTGGAAAATGTTTGTGGGTAGACCGTTTAATGATAGTAATTGTCTTGTTAACTATGCGGGTGATTTTGTTAATTGTTTGTGTGATTCATATTCTATTTCTGGGGTGTCGAGGTGTACATATGGTCATGTAAGAGGGTTTGGGTCAGTCTAGTGTGTGAAGCAGTGTTTGGTCTTTAAAAATTATTTCTGAAAAATTTGAATTTGAATTATTAAATAATTATTAAGGGTGAAGAATTGTTTTTGTTAATTGTGTAAATATTTTTTATGCTTAATGTCATGCAACATATGTGGAAATGTTTCAATAAATTTTTCTAATGGTGGGTCTGGTGATGAAAGTGTTTAATTTGTTTGTGATGTTTTTTTTTGGTTGTGTAAGTAATACGGGTTTATATTTGTGATATTTTTAGTATGTGTTTTGTTTCAAATACCTTTTGAGTGTAAAAATGGTGGTTTTGGTGTGGGTAGTGTCTTGTTGGTTTGAGTATATGATTATGGCATGTGACATGAACTTTGAACTACTTGAGCACAAATGGGAAGCCTCTGTACTAGGTGGGCAGACTATGACTACTGTGCTTGTGAAATAGAAGTGGAATCGGCCCAGTTTCACTTAGCTGGATTTTACGAATATAACACTAATTAAAAATTTGGATAATGTTGAGAGACCACTAGGATAATGATGTGTTTCCCTACTTGTGGCTCAGGCACAAGAACACATATTTTTGTGTTCCAATACCATTTTTCACCGAGACACGATGTTCTAGGGTCCCACTTCTCGCTAGTATCTTTAGGTCCTCTCCAATTTTTTGTGCTCATCTTTTTCATTGTTCTCACTGTCGACACATGTTGTGAAATTGGCGTTACCAAGAAAGTGTGTGCGTGTGTGTGTGTTAATTTACGTCGTTTTCCTTTAAGAGTAATTTTTCCGTAAAAACAATTTTCATTAAAATTGTTTAAGAAGTTATTTATTTTTATTCCATTAAATTGCAAATGTATTTGTCATTTAATAATTCCGTGTGGAACCCTTTCTCGATGGCATCCTACTGGACCTTTATCTCACACACCACATACTCTTTTGGGTGTATGTAGATCCTGTTTATTTTGTATTCCAGGTTGAGGCATCATGCACAACATTGGTGGTTTGGGTTGTTAGTGGCATACTAGTGTTAGTTGGGTGACTCTAGTTTAGGGTTTTTGCACCTCATGGTGCATAGAGGTTTGAGTTAGTGTTTTTAGTTTTTTTCCAATGTTGTCGTTCCTTTTGGGTTTTTGGTTCAAGTTGTGAACTTAAATTTTGACTGTAGATTAAGGTCAAATTTGGTTGTCTGTTTTTAGTTTTAAATTATTAATCTTGTTGTTTGTTTTATGTTTATCTATTCAGGAAAATCATTCCTAGGTTTTATTTTTATACACGGGAACTTTTTCTTGCCCGTGGGGATCGAGAATGTGCTTCGGGCCATGTCACAGACCGGGTCGGGCGCAGGGTCTGATAGCGACCCAGTATGGTTCATGACATTATCCTTCCTTATATTTTACCCCAAATAATGTTCATGGAGATCTTGATACATCTTTTTTCTCCTCTTATAGGTTAATAAAGATTGAGCATTGATAATAATCGAATAGAACCTTCTTTAAAACCTAATTTGATGGTACACATAGTCGTGAACCAAATCCTACAACTCCATCTTCTTTAATTTTGAACTCTAAGGATTTATATTTTTTTATGGATTCCTACTTTTTTGAATTGCTACATCGCCTCTTTGATAATCCATTATCTCCTGTAGAAGGTATATTTGATCATTAATTATTGAAATGATTGATGATATTCATTCCTCTATTATTCCCAGGTATATAATTTTCAAGTATAAGAACATAAAATCATTCTCAATTTTCATCAATGATAAAATTTCTAGATTTTTTCTTCTTATAGAATCTACCACATTAATTTCATTACTATGATTGTTTTTTTCCGAGTAGTTATAGTTCTTAATCTGCTCAAACTATCTCCATTGGTTCATGTTCGGATCATTAGGTCTGAATATATACATGAGCCTCTTATTGTCCATTTATAACAAACTTCTCCCTATATAAATAATGCCACCAAATTTTCACCATGAATATAACTACATCCAACTCCATATCATATTTTTGGTACATATTTTCATTAAATTTTAATTTCCTTGAGGTATAGGATATCATAATGGAAATCCTTATTTCTACAATGATCATTCCAATATTTAGGGCATTAGTGTGTCCCAAAAAAATATCCCCACTTCTGTACTGCGTAAGTACCTATGTGTGGATAACAATCTATTTAAACTCCATTAATATCAATTCACATTTAACATTATAATCAAACATGACACTATTCATAGTTATTTTGGCTAGAGGGTTTGATAATTGTGAGAAATTTCCAACAAATCGACATTAGTACCCACCTAATATATGGAAAATAAGGATTTCTGTCACAGTTTATTTCTTCGACCATCCTTTAATATCCCCTTTCATTTAATGGTCCATAGTTATCCCATAAATTGTTTTAATATTCCTTAAACTGTAAATCACATTTGTTTTACATTTATAGAAACTTATCATATCACAATGTCTTTAGAAGAGTGATCAAAAGATCATCATGATGAACATTTATTTTTTAATATATTATAATATAATCTGTAAATACAACCACAAATTTGATGAGGTAATATAGAAATACTTAATTCAAAATGGTCATGAATATATATGGAGAATTAGTGAGTTCAAATGTAATTATTATGAACTCATAGTGTTTGTACCTTGTACAAAAATAAGGAATGGGGATATCATCCTTCTTCTCCCTTACCTGATAGTACACTAACTGATGATCCATGATGGAGATTTATTGGAATCTACATAGATAATAAATAAATTCATTATTAAATAGTATTGGATACTTATTATTTATCATGCTATTATTGAGATAATGATAATCAATGAAAAGGTACATTGACACATCCTTCTTCTTGACTATGAGAACTAGTAAAACCCATGGGGGAGCACATGATCATATGAACATTTTGTCAAAATTTTCCTTTAATTTTTCTTTCATCTACTCAGGTTCCACAGTAACCTTTCTATAGTGTCTTTGATATTAAAAAAATTCCAATGTAATATTTTTGAAAATTCATCCTCTCAACTTGGAGGAAGACCAATGAATTCTTTGGGAAACACATTAGTGTATTCTATCATAATCATCATGTCTTTAAAAATGTTATTTTTCCATAGACTCTATAATTTGATCAGAATAAACCTTCTAATCAATAAATAATATACATTATTGAGTTTTTGGGGATAAATAAGATTCCTCATCCTCCTTGAAATAGAACTAAATTAGAGGAATATTCACATACAGAGAGTTATTTCCATATCATGGAATTTTTTGTTGGTTCTATATATGGAAATCCAATACATGCCTAGAATATCCACAAATTACACTAAAGGGAGTATGGAAAGGTTTTCTGGGATGTTCATCCAAAACTTTTGATAGGGTAGGTGTTATATACTTAGAACGAAATAATTATCCCATTTTATATATTCAATAATAGATATACTTCCATGATTTTTTTAGGTGTTTGAATAGTTCTACTAATATTGTGTGATAACAAGGAATGTGAAGAACCAAAATAAAAAATGAAATTCTTTTTTCATGGACGAATTACTATCATGCCTATAACCACTTTATTTTTGGGATTCACCTCATCATTAATGATTTCATATGCTCTCCCTTGATATATTAGAGGCTATTGGCATTTATTTTCTCTGAAAACAATTAGCATGGTTAAGTGATTAATATAGTGTCTTTGTTCCCCGACCATGATAAATTAGACAATATGTTGAGGGTATTCTAGAAGATTCATCACTTCTATTTTATTGACAATATTATCTCGGTGATAATCCCTAGTTAGGGTCCGTTTCCTTTTCAACACCTAACACATTTCCATGAACCCTTACAAAATTTATGGGGTGATTATTTCCAAAATTCTGAAAATTGTAATGTTAAAAATTCATACCTTCATTATATTTCTCTATCACACTACCAGAATTAAACTAAACCTTATGCTTCTTATCCCCATGAAATACTGAGGTTCAACGATCTCTATTTGGACATTAAGGGCACATCAGACAATTTAATCATAAATATCACAGTCTTTTATTGCAATGTATTTCTGGAGACAAGGTCTTATATTAACCAATAAGTGATAAAATTATCATTTAGAGGAAATGATGAATATAGATGCATATCAAGTAATATTTTGATATTTTCTTTATACACCTTGTTTGATTCATCAACTTTTTTGAGGGAATATAAATCCCATTCAATTTAATGTCAAAGAGTATTAGGGAAATATTTGTTAAAAAACATTTTATGCACCTCCTTCGACACCATTGATTAGATTTATTCATCAGGATTCATATTTTTGATCAACTACCACCACTAATCAGCTTCTTTCCCCTTTTGATAAACAAATAGTATAAACTTTTCTTATTCAGAAAAATGAATGATGGGGAATATATTATTAGTGGCGATGATCCATTTTATGATTAATGGGGTACATGATCCATTGAATGTAATAGTCCTTTTCTATATAACGTTATCAATATTATCTTATCATTTCATAGGGGGATTTTTGCATTCATCCTGATTCAAGTTTCTATTCAAAACCTATTCCAAATTATGTAGTATTATCATATGTTTCTCAATTCCTTTTCCCATTGGGTTGGGAATCTCTTTGTAGAAGTCACCACATTTCCCTTCACATTGGTTTTATACATTCTTCTTCCTATTTTCAACCACTAAATATATTAAAGGAAAATTAGGGATGATTATTTTTATAATATTGAAAATCTAAATAAAAATCCAATAAAATTACAGGAGTGATTCATAAATGACACTTAATTCGTAACATCTGAATTTCAGGGCTGCAATCTATGTTTACCAGGATCTATTTCCTAACATACACTCTTATGGGATTTATTCTACTTAATAAAAATTATTAGTGAACATGTCAATTTACAAAAAAATATATCTTAGGAGTGTAAAAATAGGAGTTTGGGAATGCCTGTTATCATGTATGAGTTAACAATCATGTCCACCAAAATGTAGTATTTTCAGGTTTTATCCCTAGGTACATCTCTTCAAGAGCCACATCCCCATTTAGTACCCATAAAAGGATGTAATTTTTGGAAACAATTTAATATATAAATTAACAAACCTAAGAACTTTCTATTATGTTTAGTCTTATACCTAATTATTTCTTCTTATGTTTCTCGACCTTATCACAAAATTAACTAATCATTCCTATGACACAAAATCAGAAAACTTTTTTCAACATATTAAATCATGATTTTTTACATTATACTACTCTTAATAAAATAAAAATATCAAGAATTATAATTTCTTTGAAAAATAGTAACATTACATACAAACATAAAAGGGGTGGTAAATAGAAATTATTGAAATCTTCATTAACACATTCATATTATCGAATAATTCATAAATCTACATGATATATATTGGGGACATCCATAGGAAATGGGTTAGATATAAATCCTAGTAACAAATTAAGAAAATAATAATCCAAAAAGTTATTTACTTGTTAGTAAATAAGTTGTAATAAATGGGACAAAAAAGGGATGACAATCTCAAGCATGAACAATGTGGCATTATATCACATGATAACATAAAAGTAACATGTTAATGTGCTAAGAAATTTAAACATGAAATCATAAATAGATGTCAAGGGAAAAAACCAAGATATAATAAAATAAAGTTCTTTTGATATCCTATTATGCATCATAAATTAAATATTATGAGGCTAAACAGTACCCAATGCATTGGACTACTATATGGGTGCACCTGTCATAATCATATGATGTACATGAAAAATTGTTCCACATAGATCATATAATATAATAACATTTTTCATATAATTTAATTATGTGTTCTAGGAGTCTGGAATAAATATATAGACACCCCTTATAAAATATGTATTGGTATGTATAGGTGAATACGCTTGCGTGGAAATAACAATTGTATTCACAACAAAATATTTGGCATGGAAAATTCTTACTGAAATTTCAATAGCATAATGGAAATAAATATATTTCCTGAAAATGGTTTAATGAGATAAAATAAGTATATATCATCATTTTTAAATAAAATCGGTAGTAAGAGGGATGGGAAGAAACATATCCCTAGATTATAAATTGGAATAAAGGGAATAAAATGAATAGGATGCTTGAATGAAGGGGAGAAAGAAAGGATCCCTTACCTTGAGAAGGTGATTTTGAATTCTTAGGAGGATCTTATTTAGAGATTTGGGGTGCATTGGGAGGATAATGTGGATGCTATGAAATATATAGGACAATTTAAATGGTTTTCATGTGATGGAGAACTAAATATAAGGTGGGTTTGTATGGGAAAATAAAGGGGACTTATTTATTATTTCTAAATCATACGTTATAGATTCTAAAAAATAAATTATTCAGAACCAAAAAGATTCATGTGGTGTTTTCCCATGGAACATTAATTTTTTTATTGGTTTTAATTAATTTACAAGGCCACGATTTGAATTCAGTAAAATACTACCCTTGGTCATGTGGAAGTGACTAATGTTCTTAATTAAATCATTTTAAAAACAGAAAATATAATATAGTTTTTAGAGTATTTATAAATATGTTGTTAAATTATTCAAATTACGTAAAAAAATATAAAGGGAAAAATTGATTATATTGTGTATAACATCTATAGAATTTATTAGTTCACTTTTAGTTCATTCTGATTTCATAATACACATTGTATATTTCAATACTATTTAATTTTTACCTAAACATCCAATGGTAATAGAAAATTAGAAAAAATAACCATTTGATACTTTTGAAAATATTATTCAATAAAAAATTATTTTTATAAAAATTATTTTTCAAATATTTGATTTTTTACTCTTGAAATAGAATCTATATTTATTAAGAGATGTTGAGTTTTTTTACAATAATAGTTCTCAAACCCTTAAAAAATTACATATTAAATCAAAAAATATACATTTTAATTTAAATTTAATAATAATTTCATATTAATAATATTTTACAAAAATATTATTTATTTAAAGTATCCATTAGTTCATCAAAATTTGGGTCTTAATTGATATTTCATTTTACTAAAAAACACAATTTTTGTTTTATCATATCAAAATAAAAATCATTTATAAACTAAAAAAAGTAAAAAAGAATATATTAATAATTCAATAAAATATACATATTCATATTATATGTGTCTTAAAATATAGTTCTTTCATCACACCATGAAATACCAAAAGGGAAACGTGTGCAATCATAATATTTTCATTAGGGGGTCGACATATATGGTTTGGGCGATGATCATGGTGAGGTTGAACTTATACCATGAATGGATTATATCATGAATTAGTTATTCCATCAAGGCTTGGTCTTGTTCATGGTAATATATTAGTGATTCTATATCCCTCATAATCTCTAATAAATTCTTTCCATAGGGTATAATACTGCTGGTCAAAGACATCACATCCATTGTTACTGTCAATTGGATTTTTTAAAAACCCAATATTTAAACTAACCACAAGATCACTACAAAATGGATATATTATAAATAGTAATGACTCATAATAGTATTTTATAACATATTGGATATAATAAAACAAAATAAATTCATTGATTTTCTATAAGCCTAATAAATAATAGGGCATTTAATTCAATCACAAATGGAATTTAATATGTAAAAGATGGGGTCATTAAAATATTAATGAAGAATCTATAGAAAAATGACATTTATAACATTAATATTATTATTTAGATAATTAATCTCTATAATGGGATCATTAAGGGGATATTTCCTCATAAAAATACCTATGAAAATAAGGCAATAACACCTGAAACAATGAAAATAATAACATATTATTAACAATCAGATGGTAAAATGTTATAAGATCATATATGTCATTATATATGTTAATATGGTTCCAGAAAATTTAATAACTTTCTTAAAAACATTATGTATTATGTTAAAAAACATTTAAAAAAATGGAAGGGTGTAGGAAGGGACTATGTCTCAATTTTCTTTCATTGAGGCATATTTGTAATGTTTGAACCTAACTTGAATTTATTATATGCACTACAAATTAAATTTAACCTAAATATGAATATTATTTATGATAGATGTAATTATTACATAAATAATATATCATTTCTAAATAAATTATTTTACATTGAATGTAATATTATTGATTGGGGAAATTATTTTGAATCAATTTTCCTTAATCGATATAGAAATATATTGACATATAATATTGTTCATGAATTAATGAAATTGTTCGATATATGGGGAATTAATTGCAAATGAAGATATGGTTCAGTCCTAGTTATAGATATCCAATAGATGTACCAGATGTATAACGACCTGAGCCTTTACTTACATTACTATTAAATCATTTCAAAGTTAAACAACATATTAGTATTACACATAGAGGATCCAAAGGTTTCGTGTCTTGGGAAAACTAGGACGATTCATAACAAATACAACATCAAGAATTAACATTTATTTAAATTATTCTTCTCTAGATTCATATTGGCACTTGTCCTCTCGTTGGTACATGTTGCCACCTAAGGATATACATAAAAAAGGGGTGAGCTAGAAGTCCAGTAAAAGGATAGTTAAGAACAATATATCATGGGGTGAGCATAATCATAGCATAAGAAAAATATCATGAACATGAGAGGAGAATAAATAAAAGAATTGAAATGTGGTAATGCATAAAAATAAAACATCATGTCTTAGTGGTTAACCACCACACATACTTGTGAACCAAGCTAGTATCTTGTTCACACATCATTTCACATTTAATCATCTGATTCATCACTTTACCCAATGCATTGGAGTGATGTATAATTCCGGGCACACCCGTCACATTCAAACATTCATATTGCACTATATAATTCCAGGCGCACCCGTCACATCACAATATTATCATTAACATGCATGCCACATAGAAAATATAACATATATGTAAATAAATAACCCATGTAATGTAATGGGTTTCATCTCATAATAACAAATTCATAATATTTGAGTCCTCAAAAGAAAGAGGGAATAACATACATGTTACAAGAACCGTCCACCTTGAGTGAGAAGTAAAAGGGGTGTTCTTAAAAGAGGAGTTATTTTGGAAAACATTTGTTTTGACATAAAAACTAGTGATAAACATGTATATCATAGAAAAGTAAAGACAATTATGAACAAATGATATTTAAGGAGTAACAATATCAAAAATGGAGTGAAATAGGTAGAATCCGAAGGAAGAATATTGGGTTCGATATTTCCCCTTACCTTGTATCTGAATGCTTCCTTCTCATTAATGTCCTGTATAATGACATTATATTCATTAATTAGAAATTAAAGAACCTTTTATACCTCAATAGGGTTAATTGTGGTTTCATTATGTCATTTTATGTTCCTTTCGATTACTTATAGTGTTTAAAAACATTGTTCGAGGATGTTCGTTTTTATAGTTTCTCTTAGGTGGTTCACTTGTCTTCATAAATTGAAGTTCGGGTAGAACATGGGTAAACATACAGAAATGATATTACATTACATTAATGATATTATAGGAGTTTTAATGATTTTATAATGAATTATATTATATCCTTGTGGATGAATCAACAGATAATAATTAAATGATGGTTATTTGTGTCAATTTAGGCGGTTTTTGGATCACAGCAAACTTCTTTTAACTTATCACTTAACATGGCCATTGGTTATTTCCAGAACATTAAATAGGACATAATACATATAATATATTCTTTTTAAACTATAAAAATGGGTTCATGACCCGATTTGAAGGTAGAAGTGGAAGAAGAAAGCATGTCGTTCTTGAAGGAGATAAATTAACACCTCACGGACAACGTTCTCTTTAATAAAATAAAAGGAAGAGGGAAAGGGGGTTGGATGGTATAATAACACATTATAATCATACCATTAAATTATATGAATAATAATGGAGTTAAAATACCATTTGTATGAAGATAGATGGGGAGAGATCAAGAAATGAACTTGAACATGAAAGGAAATTAAAGAAGAAGAGGGAGAGAAATTACCTCTTGAATAATTCTCTTGAGAACCTCCTTAAGGGCCTAATCTTGGTATTTTCATGAGACTAGAGGATCTTGAAAGTGGTATAGGGGATAAGGAAGGTGTTTGAGATGAGTTTAGAGACATCTTGGAGTTTGAGAGGTGTGAGGAAATGAGGCTGTGTATGGTGACTTTTATAGTGGAGGGGAGAGGGGTTTCCTTAATATAAAATTCATTAGTTTATTAATTTCCCCTAGGACAAGGAATAGTGATTCTTTAATGGCCAAGAATATCAATTGTATCATGTGATCCTGAACCAAGTGGTCTTACTTCATCAGAGCATCATCAAGGACTCAATTAATCTATTATTTAGCATTTATTATGAATTATCGGATTCTACTATTCATCAAAAAATTCATGTATTTCAGAAAAATCCAAAAACATTGCCCCTACCATTTTTCGATGTGTAGAATCCAACAATAATGTCCATTTTTCGAAAATAATTTTTTAAATATTATTAATTTCATATTTAATTAAAATAATTATTTACTAGAAAAAACTATTTTTAGGATTAAAACAAATTTTATAGCACTTTCAAAAATTAAGTAGGGTCTTATAAAATTATCTAAAAACTATAAGATATTGATTTTATAAATAATGAATACATTTTACGAAAATACATTTTCTTTTAAATTAATAAATTAGTTATAATTAATTATTTATGAATTATAATATTCCAAAACATTTACTAAGGTCAAGTTGTCACTTTCTAAGATGTCTAAATTTTATTTAATTACTCATGGGTAAGGTTACTCCTATGTTGGATGATTTACTATTCATAACGGTCATATTACTGTTTATAAGGGTATGTTACTATTCTTAAGGGTACATTACTATTCACTAAAAATTAATTTTGTTTCATTAGACTCCAAAAATCATCTAGAGCACAACCGTGTATCTGAGATTTTTAAAATTCCAAACACAGAAGTGACAAACATATGTTTATAGGTAACTTATCACATAGTAGTTTATTATGTTGTGTTTTCATGTTATTTTATGACATAAATATAAGAAGGGAATTTCTATTGAAAAACTTTGGGTCATTACATTCTTCATCCCTTAAGAAATTTCACCCCTGAAATTTTACATTACACAAAGAGGTGAGGGTGTTTCTCTTTCATCGCCTCTTCTGGTTCCTAAGTTGCTTTCCCAAACTTATGGTTCCTCCACAACACTTTGAAAAGATGGGTTGTCTTGTTGTGTAGAACCTTATCTCTCCGATCCTAAATCGTTACTGGCTGCTCTTCATAGGAGAGATCATCTTCCAACTACACCACCTCTGAGTTTAGTACATGTGAGGGGTCTGGTAATTACTTCCTCAGTAGTGATACATGAAACACATCATGAACTTGAGCCATATTTGGTGGAATTGGAAGACGATAGGCCACGAATCCTATGGGTTCAAGGATTTCAAAGGGGCCAATTTACCTTGGGCTTAGCTTCCCATTCTTCCCGAATCACATGGCTCTCTTCCATGGAGATATTCGAAGGAAGACATTATCTACAATGTTGAACTCCAAGTCCCTTCGACGGTTGCCAGCATAGCTCTTTTGCCGACTTTGGGTAGATTTGATGTGTTTCTGGAAGACTTGAACCTTCTCTGTCATATCTTAATCATGATTGGGTCCAAGTAGCTTTCTTTCTCCAACTTCATCCCAACAGGTTTGAGTTCAACATTTGTTTCCATATGGAGCTTCATATGGAGCCATCTGGATACTCGAGTGGAAGATATTGTTTTATGAGAACATAATCAATGGGAGATGCTAATCCAAACCACCTTTGAATTCAAGAGAGAAGTCTCTTAGTATATCTTCAAGCGTCTGAATAGTCCATTCAGACTGGCCATTAGTTTGGGGTTGACAGGTTATGATGAAATTTAATTAAGTACTCAAAGCATGTTATAGGCTCCTCTAGAATTTAGATGTGAACCATGGATTATGGTCAGAAACAATTTAGAGTGGAACACCGTGCAGCCTCACCAATTCCTTCACATATATCTTTGCATGTTGTTCAAGAAAAAGATCTTCTCAAATAGCATCAAAATGGGAAGTATTGGTGAGTCAATCAACCACAACCCATATCACATTATTTCACTTTGACATCTTCAAGAGACCCGCGACATTGTCCATAGTAACATTTTCCCATTTCCACATGTGTATAGGAAATGACTGCATCATACCCTTGGACTTTTGTCACTCAGCTTTAACTTTCTGACATACCAAGCACCTTGATATATATTCCGCAATCTCCTTATTCATGTTAATCCACCAGAAGTGTTCTTGGAGATCACGGTACATATTGGTACACCGAGGATGGATAGATAATGTTGAGCTATGTGAATTGTCCAATAGATCTTTCTTTATCCCAGGTGATGAAGGCACAGAAAGCTGCGTTCCAAATCGAATCACACCATCATCGTCGTTATGGAACTCATGCAGCTTCCCTTCCTTTACTACATTCGCCATATTTTTTGTCTCCACATCATCCCTTTGTGCTTCCATAATCTTCTCTTAGATGGATGGTTAAACAATAATTTGGTCAAGGTAGGATGTATCCCCTGCCCTTATTATGTCTAAATCCATTCTTTGCATATCCGTGAATATAGGGTCTTTCTCCATCTGTAACATGGATAGAGTAGTGGGTACTTTTCTGCTTAGAGCATCAGCTACCTTTTTTTCCTTTCAAGGATGATAGTGAATAGGGAAATCATAGTCCTTGATTATATCTAACCATCTCCTTTGATACATGTTGAGATACTTTTGTGTGAATATATACTTTAGTCTCTTATGGTCGGTGTATATGTCACACCTCTCGCCATAGAGGTTGTGCTGCCAAATTTTCAATGCCAAAATCATGGTTGGCCACTCTTGATCATGTGTTGGGTTGTTCTTGTCATGGATCTTCGACTGTCATGAGGCATAGGCTATCACATTATTATTTTGCATGAGTACACAATCCAAACCATTATTTAAAGTATCACTGTATATCACAAAACCTTCTCCACTTTTTGGTAGTGTGAGTACATGTGTAGTGATCGACCTTCTCGGTAGCTTTTTAAAGGTATATTTGATCATTAATTTTTGAAATGATTGATGATATTAATTCTTCTATTATTCCCATGTATATAATTTTAATGCATAAGAACATAAAATCATTCTCAATTTTCATCAATGATAAAATTTATAGATTTTTTATACTTATAGAATCTGCCACATTATTTTCATTACTATGATGGTATTTTACAGAGTAGTTATAGTTCTTAATCTGCTCAAACCATCTCCATTGGTTCATGTTCAGATCATTTGGTTTGAATATATACATTAGTCTCTTAATGTCCATATATATCAAACTTCTCCCTATAAAAATAATGCCACCAAATTTTCACCATTAATATCACTACATCCAACTCCATATCATATTTTTGGTACATCTTTTCATTAAATTTTAATTTCCTTGAGGTATAGGATATCAAAATGGAATTCATTATTTGTAGAAAGTTCATTCCAATATTTAGGGCATCAGTTTATTCCAAAAAAATATCCCCACTTTTGGATAGCGTAAGTACATGTGTGTGGATAATACTCTTTTTAAACTCCTTGAATATTAATTCACATTTAACATTATAATCCAACTTGACACTATTCATAGTTATTTTGGTTAGACGGTTTGATAATTATGATAAATTTCTCAAAAATTGACATTAGTACCCACCTAATGTATGGAAAATAAGGATTTCTATCACAGTTGATTTATTCGACCATCCTTTAATATCCTCTTTCATTTAAGGGTCCATAGATATCCCATCAATTGTGTTAATATTCCTTAAACCATAAATCACATTTGTTTTACATTTATAGAAACTTATCATTTCACAATGTCTTTAGAAGAGTGCTCAAAAGATCATCACGATCAACATTTATTTTTAAAATATTATTATATAATCTATAAATACGACCACAAATTTGATGAGGTAATATATAAAGACTCAATTCATAATGGTCATGAATATATATGGAGAATCAGTTAGTTCAAATGTAATTATTATGAACTCATAGGGTTTATACCTTGTACTAAAATAGGAAATGGGGATATCATCCTTCTTCTCCCTTACCTGATAGTACACTAACTGATGATCCACCATGGAGATTTATTGGACTCCACATAGATAATTAATAAATTCATTAGTCAATGGTATGGAAAACTTATTATTTATCATGCTCTTTTTGAGATAATGATAATCAATGAAAAGGTATAATGACACATCCATCTTCTTGACTATAAAAACCAGTGAAACCCGTGGGGGAGCACATGATCATATGAAAATTTTTTCAAGATTTTCCTTTAATTTTTCTTTTATATAATCAGGTTCCACAGTGACTTTCTATATAGTTTCATTGATATTAAAAAAATTCCAAGGTATTTTTTTTGGAAAATTCATACTCTCAACTTGGAGGAAGACCAATGAATTATTTGGGAAACACATTAGTGTACTCTTTCATAATTAGCATGTCTTTAAGGACGTTATTTTTTCCATAGACTCTATAATTTGATCAAAATACACATTCTCATCAATAAATAATATACATTATTGAGTTATTGTGGATAAATAAGATTCTTCATCCTCCTTGAACTAGAACTAAATTAGAGGAATATTACCATACAAAGAGTTATTTCATTATCATGGTATTTTATGATGGTTCTATATATGTAAATCCAATACATGCCTAGAATATCCGCAAATTACACTAGATGGAGTATCGAAAGGTTTTCTGGGATTTTCATCCAAGACTTTTTATAGGGTAAGAGTTATATAATTAGAATTAAATACTTATCCCATTTTATATATTCACTTATAGATATACTTCCATGCATTTTTGAGGTGTTTGAATAGTTCTACGAATCTTGTGTGATAATAAGGAATGTGAAGAACCAAAACAAAAAATAACATTCTTTTTTCATAGATGAATTACTATACTGCCTATAAGCACTTTATTTTTGGGATTTACCTCATCATTAATGATTGCATATGCTTTCCCATTATATATTAGAGGCTATTGGAATTTATTTTCTCTAAAATCCATTATCATGGGTAAGTGATTAATATAGTGTCTTTGTTGCCTGGACATGATAAATTATACAATATATTGAGGGTATTCTAGAAGATTCATCACTTCTATTTTATTGACAAGATTATCTCAGAGATAATCCCTAGTTAGGTTCCCTTTCCTTTTCAACACCTAACACATTTCCATGCACCCTTACGAAATTTTTCGGGTGATTATTTCCAATATTTTGAAAATTTTAATGTTAAAATTTCATACCTTCATTATATTTCTCTATCACTCTACCATAATTAAACTAAACCTTATGCTTCTTATCCCCATGAAATATCAAGGTTCACAGATCTCTATTTAGACATTGAGGGCACATCAGACAATTTAATCATAAATATCATAGTCTTATATTACAAAGGATTTCTGTAGACAAGGTCATATATTAACCAATATGTGATAAAATTCTCATTCAGAGGAAATGATGAATATAGAGGCATACCAAGTAATTTTTTTATATTTTCCTTATACACCCCTATTAGACTCATTATATTTTTTTAGGGAACATAAATCCCATTCAATTTAATGTCAAAGAGTATTAGGGAAATATTTGTTAAAAACATGTTATGCACTTCCTTCAACACCATTGATTAGATTTATTCATCAGGCTTCATATTTTTGATCAACTACCACCACTGATCAGCTTCTTTCCCCATATGATAAAAAATAGTGTAACCTTTTCTTATTCAGAACAATGAATGATGGGGATGATGTTATCAATGGAGATGATCTATTTCATGATTAAGGTTGTGCATGATCCATTGAATCTAAGTGTCCTTTTCTAAATAATGTTATCAATGTTATCTTATCATTTCATAGGGGATTTTTGCATTGATCCTGATTCAAGTTTCTATTCAAAACCAAATCCAAATTTTGTATTATTATCATATGCTTCTTAATTCATTTTCCCATCATGTTGGGAATCTCTTTATAGAAGTCACCACATTTCCCTTCACATTGGTTTTATACATGGTTCTTTTTATTTTCAACCATTAGATATATAAAAGTAATATTATGGATGATTATATTTATAATATTGAAAACCTAAATAAAAATCCAATAAAATTACATGAGTGATTAATAAATGACATTTATTTCTAAACTTCTAAATTTCAGGGCTTCAATCTATGTTTTCCAGGATCTATTTCCTAAAATTCACTCTTATGGGATTTTTTCTACTTAATAACAATTATTAGTGAACATGTAAATTTAAATAAAATATATCTTAGGAGTGTAAAAATAAAAGTTTGGAAATGCCTACTATCATGCACAAGTTTACAATCATGTTCTCATAAATGTAGTATTGTCATGTTTACCCCTCAGTACATCTCTTCAAGAGCCACATCACCTTTTTGTACCCATACAAGGATGTAATTTTTGAAAACAAATTAATATATAAATTAACAAACCAAATAACTTTTTATTATGTTTAGTCTTATACCTATGTCTTTCTCCTTAATTTTCATAACCTAATAACAAAATTAGCTAATCATTCCTATGATACAAACTCAGAAATTTTTTTTCTACGTATTAAATCATGATTTGTTACATAATAGTACTATTAATAATATAAAAATATCACGAATTATAATTTCTTTGAAAAATAGTCACATTACATACAAACATAAAATGGTTGGTAAATAGAAATTATTGAAATCTTCATTAACACATTCATAATTTCCCATCATTCATAAAACTACATGACATATACTGGGGAGATCCATAGGAAATGGGTGAGATCTAAATACTAGTAAGAAATTAATAAAATAATAATACAAAGGGGTAAATAATTGTTAGTCAATCAGGTGTAATAAATGAGACAAAAGGGGTGACAATCACAAACATGAATAGTGAGGCATGATATCACATGATAACATAAAAGTAACATGTGAATGTGCTAACAAATTTAAACATGAAATCATAAACATATGTCAAGGGAAAAAATCAAGATATAATAAAATAAAGTTATTTTGATATCTTATTATGCACCATATATTAAATATTATGAGGCTAAATAGTACCTAATGCATTTGACTACTATATGGGTTCACTAGTCATAATCATATGATGCACATGAAAAAGTGTTCCACATAGGTAATAAAATATAATAACATTTTCCATATAATTTAATTATGTGTTCAAGGAGTTTGGAATAAATACATGGACACCCCTATAAAATATGTATAGGTTTTTATAGGTGAAAACACTTGAGTGGAAATAACAATGGTATTCACAACAAAATATTTGGCATGGAAAATTCCTACTGAATGTTCAACAGCACAATTGAAAAAAAATAAATGTCTAGAAAATGGTTTAATGACATAAAAAATGTATATATAATCATTTTCAAATAAAATGGGTAGTAAGGGTGAAGTGAAGAAACATATCCCCACATTATAAATTGGAATAAGGGGAATAAAATGAATAGGATGCATGATTGAAGGGGAGAAACAGAGGATCCCTTACCTTGAGAAGTTGATTTTGAATACATAGGAGGATCTTCTTGAGAGATTTGGGGTGCATTGGGAGGATAATGAGGATGATATGAAATATATATGAAATTTTAAATGGTTTTTGTGTGAAGGAGAACACAATATAGGTTGGGTTTGTATAGGAAAAAAGAGGGGAGTTATTTATTATTTCTAAATCATAGGTTTTAGACTCTAAAAAATAAATTATTCAGAACCAAAAAGAGTCATGTGGTGTTTTCCCATGGTACATAACAAATTTTATTGGTTTTAATTAATTTACAAGGCCATAGTTTGAAATCAGTAAAATACTACCCTTGGTGATCTGGAAGTGACTCATGTTCTTAATAAAATCATTTTAAAAATAGAAAATATAATATAATTTTTAGGGTATTTATAAATACGTTATTAAATTATTCAAATTATGTAAAAAAAATATAAAGGGAAAAATTGATTATATTGTGTATAACATCTATAGAATTTATTAGTCCACTTTTGTTCATTCTGATTTTATAATACACATCATATATTTCTATACTATTTAATTTCTACCTAAAAATCCTAATATTATGGAAAATTATAAAAATTAACCATTGGATACTTTTGACAAAATTATTCAATAAAAAAATATTTTTATCAAAATTGTTTTTCAAATATTTTAATTTTTACTCTTGAAATAGAATCTATATTTATTATGAAATATTGAGTTTTTTTGACATTAATAGTTCTCAACCCCTTAAAAAATTACATATCAAAATCAAAAAAATTAAATATAAATATAATTATAATTATAATTGCATATTTATAATATTTTTAAAAAATATTATTTATTTCAAGCATCCATTTGTTAATCAAAATTCGGGTCTTAATTGATATTTCATATTACAAAAAAACACAATTTGTGTTTTATCATATCAAAATAAAAATCATTTATAAACTAAAAAAATAAGAAAATTATATATTGATTATTCAATAAAAATATACATATTAATATTAGAAGTGTCTTAATATATAGTTAATTCATTACACCATGAAATACCATAAGGGAAACGTGTGTGATCACAATATTTTCATTGTGGGGGTCGACATCTATGGTTTGGTCCATGATCTTAGTGAGGTTGAACTTATACCATAAATGGATTATATCATGAATTTGTTGTTCCATCATGGATTAGTATTGTTCATGGTAATATCTCAGTGATGATATATCCCTCAGAATCTCTAATAAATTCTTTCCATAGGGTACAATACTACTGGTCAAAGACATCACATCCATTGTTTGTGTTAATTGGATTTTTTCAAAACCCAATATTTAAACTAACCATTGGATCACTACAAAAGGGATATATTATAAATGGTAATGATTCATAATATTCTTTTAGATCATATTGGATATAATAAAACCAAATAAATTCATTGATTTTCAATAAGCCTAATAAATAATTGGTCATTTAATTCAATCACAAATGGAATTTTATTTGTAAAAGATGGGGTCATTACAATTTCAATGATAGATCTATAGAAAAATGACATTTATTACATTAATATTATTCTTGCGATAATTAATCTCTATAATTGGATAATTAATGGGATATTTCATCATAAAACATACCTATGAAAATAAGGCAGTAACACCTAAAGAAATGAAAATAATAACATATTATTAACAATCAGATGGTAAAATGTTATAAAAATAATATATATCACTATATATGTTAATATGGTTCCAGAAAAATTAATAGTTTTCTTAAAATCATTATGTATTATGTTAAAACACATTTAACAAAATGGAAGGGTGTGGGAAGGGATTGTGTCTCAATTTTCTTTCATTGAGGCATATTTGTAATGTTTGAACCTAATTTGTTTTATATGACATATATACTACCCTTTATTCATGAAATATCATGAAAATATAATAATTCATGGTATTTTTTATCTAATATGAATTATTTCTTTTAATGACATATGAATTAAAAATTAACAAGTGGTAATGAATTTCATTACTCATAATATTTTTATTGGGTTGCATTACATCTTCATTACCATTGAAATTTTTGGATTATGTGAGTAATTTTTATTCATTATATTATGTATTATTTTACCATTTTTATAGTGGATTTACATTTTATATACATAATAGATTCATTGGTTAATTCTCACTTTTACTTTATGATCTTTGTAAGGTTTTATTACACAATCTATTTTTAATTGGGGTTATTTACAATTGAATTTATATTTAAAAATAAGGATAATATAGTATCATTTCATAATAAAACCATTTTATTTTATTATCATATGGGTATTAATAAATTTTTAATGTAAAAATACCATTTTTACATTATTTGGTACCTAAAAATATTAAAAAAAATATTTTACTAAAATTCTACTTCATTTATCTCATCGGTTGAAAATCCATTTTCTTCCAAAACTATGTTTTATAAAAAAAATTAAAATATATTTTTAATTTTCTATAAATGATTTTGAATGAAATTTTTACCATTTTATAAATTATTACAAAATGTTTTCAAATGAATATTAATGTATTTCCCAAAAAAATCCTTGTTGTCTTTTACTAAAAATTTGAAATTTATCATTGTTTTAGCTTATTCAATATTAATGGAATTTATGACTTTATTTAAAAAAATGTTTTTAATAATCCTTTACAATATTAAATTTTTATTTCAAAAGAAAATTATTTTCAAGCTATTTTATGAAATTTTTGTTCTAAAAAAATTTTGAAATGAAAATGTTTTTATTCCTCAGTATTATTTTTAATGATTTTTTTCTTCTATATTTATATTCATAAACAACATAATACCTTTATTATAAATATTATCCACTATGGATATGATATATTGATATCATAATTATTATTTATATAGATGGTTTATGATCATTCTTTCTTGGGAAAGTACTGAACTATCTTTTTTCTTAATTTTTTTATAATTAACATTACCTTGAAATATTGAATTTATTATATAAACTAAAAATTAAATTTAACCTTAATCTTAATATTAACAATGATTTATATAATTATTACATAAATCATATATCATTTCTACATAAATTATTTTACATTGAATGTAATATTATTGACTGGGGAAATTTTTTTGAATCAATTTTCTTTAATCGATATGGAAATATATTGACATATAATATTATTCATGAATTAAAGAAATTGTTTGATATATGGGGAAGTAATTTCCAATGAAGATATAGTTCGGTCCTAGTTATAGATATCCAACAGATGTACCAGATGTATAGCGACCCGAGCCTTTACTTACATTACTATTACATCATTTTAAAGTTAAACAACATAGTAGTATTACACATAGAGTATCCAAAGGTTTAGTGTCTTGGGAAAACTAGGACCATACATAACAAATACAACATCAAGAATTAACATTTATTTAATTTCTTCTTCTCTAGATTCTCAATGGCACTTGTACTATCCTTAGTAAAAGTTGCCACCTTAAGATATACATCAAAAGGGGGTGGGCTAGAAGCCCAATAAATGGATATTTAAGTACAATATATCATGGGGTGATCATAATCATAACATAGGAAAAAGATCATTAACATGAGAGGAGCATAAATAAAAGTCTTGAAACATGGCAATGCATAAAAATGAAACATCATGTCTTAGTGGTTAGCAACCACACATACTTGTGAACCATGATAGAAACTTGTTCACACATCATTTCACATTTACTCATTAGATTCATCACTTTACCCAATGCATTGGAGTGATGTATAATTCTGGACGCACCCGTCACAATCAAACATTCATATTATGCTATATAATTCCAGGCACACCTATCACATCATAACATTACCATTAACACGAATGACTCATAGAACATTTAACATAAATGTACATAAATAAAACATGGAATGGAATGAGTTTCATCTCATAATAACACATTAATAAGCTTTGGGTTCTCAAAAGAAAGAGGGAATAACATACATTTTACAAGAACCGTCCACTTTGAGTGAGAAGTAAAAGGGATGTTCTTAAAAGAAGAGTTCTTTTGGAAAACATTTAGTTTGACATAAAAACTAGTTATAAACATTTATATCATATAAAATTAAATACAATGATGAAAAAATGATACAGAAGTAGTAACCATATCAAAAATGGAGTGAAATAGGTGGAACCTGAAGAAAGAAAATTGGGTCTGGAATTTCCCCTTACCATATATCTGAATGCTTCCTTCGCTTTAATGTCCTATATTATGAAATTAAATTAATTAATTAGAAATTAAATAAACACATATAGATTAATAGGGTCCATTATGTTTTTATTATCTCATTTTATGTTCCTTTCGATTACTTATAGATTTTAAAAACAGTGTTCGGGGATGTTCGTTTTTTTGGTTTTTCTTGGGTGGTTCACTTGTATTCATAAATTGATGTTTGGGTAGAACATGGTTAAACATAAAAAATGATATTACATGTCATTAATGATATTACAGGAGTTTTAATTATCTTATAATGAATTATATTAGATCCATGTGGATAAATCATTAGATATGAATTAAATGACGGTTATTTGGGTCAATTTAGGCAGTTTTTGGATCACAACGAACATGTTTTAACTTATCACATAATATGGCCATAGGTTATTCCAGAAAATTAAATAGGACATAATACATATAACATATTCTGTTTCAACCATCAAAATTTTTTCATGACCTGATATGAAGGTAGAAGTGGAAGAAGAAAGCATGTCGTTCTTGAAGGTGATAAATTAACACCTCACGAACAATGTTCTATTTAATAAAAAAAGGAATAGGGAAAGGGTGTTGGATTGTATAATATCCCATTAGAATCATAAAATTACATTATATTTTTAATTATGGAATTAAAATAACATTTGGATGATGATAGGTGGGGAGAGATCAAGAAATGAACTTGAGCTTGAAAGGAGATTAAAGGAGAAGAGGGAGAGAAATTGCTTCTTGAATCTTTCTCTTGAGAACCTCCTTAAGGGAATAATATTGGTCATTTTATGAGACCATAAGCTATTTAATGTGGTATAGGGCCTAGGGAAGGTGTTTGGGTAGTGTTTAGAGAAGGCTTGGATCTTGACAGGTGTGAGGAAATTAGGCTGTGAAGGGTGACTTTTATAGTGGAGGGGAGAGGGGTTTCCTTAATATAAAATTCATTAGTTTTTTAATTTCCCCTAAGACAAGGAATATTGAGTCTTGAATGACCATGAATAGTAATTTTATCATGTGATCCCGAACCAAGGGGGCTTACATCAGTAGAGCATCTTCGGGGACTCAATTAATCTATTATTTAGCATTTATTTTGAATTATCGGATTCTACTATTCATCAAAAAATTCATGTATTTCAGAAAAATCTCAAAACTTTACCCCCGCCATTTTTCTATGTGTATAATAAAAAAATGAATTCCCATTTTCAAAAATATTTTTTAAAATTTTAATAATTTAATAATTAATCAAAATCATTATTTTCTTAAAAAAACTATTTTTAAGATTAAAACTGATTTTATAGTTCTTTCAAAAATAAAGTAGGGTCTTATAAAATTATATAAAAACTATAAGACATTGAGTTGATAAATAATTAATACATTTTACAAAAATATATTTTCCTTTAAATTAATTAATTACTTATAACTAATTATTTATGACATACAAAATTCTAAAATGTTTACTAAGGTCAAATTGTCACTTTCTAAGATGTATAAATTTTATTTAATTATTCATGGGTAAGGTTAATCTTATGTTTGATGATTTACTATTAATAAGGGTAATATTACTATTCATAAGGGTATGTTACTATTCCTAAGGGTATGTTACTATTCACTAAAAATTATTTTTGTTTCATTAAACTCCAAAAATCATCTTGAGCATAATCGTGTATGTCAAATTTTTAAAATTCCTAACACAGAAGTGACCAAATAATGTTTAAAGGTAACTTATCACTTAGTAGTTCATTATGTTGTGTTTTCATGTTATTTTATGACCTAAATTTAAGAAGGTAATTTCCATTCAAAAACATTGGGTCGTTACATTCTCCCCCCCTTAAGAAATTTTGCCCCCGAAATTTCGCTTTACATAAAGAGGTGAGGGGGTTTCTCTTTCATTGCCTCTTCTGGTTCCCAAGTTGCTTCCAAAAACTTATGGTTCTTCCACAACACACTGACAATATTGGTTGTCTTATTTCATAGAACCTTACCTCTCTGATCTTGAATCTTTACTGGCTTCTCCTCATAGAAGATATCATCTTCTAGCTGCACCACCTCTCAATTTAGTACATGTGAGGGGTCTGGTATGTACTTCCACAATAGTGATACATGAAAAAAATCATGAACATGAGATATATTTGGTGGAAGTGCAATAAGATAGGTCACGGATCCTATGTGGTCAAGGATTTCAAAGGGGCCAATATACAATGGGCTTAGCATCCCTTTCTTCCTGGATCGCATGACTCCCTTCCATGGAGATATTTGAAGGAAAAATTTATCTCCAACGTCAAACTCCAAGTCCCATCGACTGATGTCAACATATCTCTTTTTCTAACTTTGAGTATCTTTTATGTGTTTCTGAATGACTTGACCCTTCTCTGTCATCTCTTGAACAAGATCGGGTCCAAGTAGCATTCTTTCTCCAACATCATCTCAACAGGTTAGTGTTCAACATCTCTTTCCATACAGAGCTTCATATGGAGCCATATGGATACTCAAGTAGAAGATATTGTTGTATGAGAACTCAACCAATGGGAGATGCTGATCCCAACCACCATTGAATTCAAGAGAGAATGCTCTTAGAATATCTTCAAGCGTCTTAATAGTCCTTTCTGACTAGCCATTATTTTGGGGTTGATAGGTCGTGCTGTAATTTAATTCAGTACTCAAAGCATGTTGAAGGTTCCTCCAGAATTTAGATGTGAACCTTGGATCACAGTCAGACACAATTGAGAGTGGAACACCGTGCAATATCACCACATCCTTCACATATATCTTTGCAATTTGGTCAAATGAGAGATCTTCCCAAATAGAAATAAAATGGACAGTCTTGGTGAGTCGATCAACCACTACCCAAATAAAATTATTTCCCTTTGACGTCTTCGGGAGACCCATAAAAATGCCCATATTAACATTTTACCTTTTCCACATGGGTATAGGCAATGGCTTCATCATACCATTGGAATTTTGTCGCTCAACTTTAATTTGTTAACATACCAAGCACCTTGATATATATTCCGCAATCTCTTTCTTTATGTTATCCCACCAAAGTGTTCTCGGATATCATGGTACATCTTGGTACTCCTAGGATGGATATAGAATTTTGATCTATGTGAATTGTCCAATATCTCCTTCTTTATCTCGGGTGATGAAGGCACGCAAAGCTACGTTCCAAACTGAATCACCCCATCATCGTCGATATGGAACTCTTGTAGCTTCCCCTCCTTTACTGCATTCACCCACTTTTGTATATTCGCATCATCCCTTTTTTCTTCCTTAATCTTCTCCAGGATGGATGGTTGCGCAATCATTTGGGAAAGTTAGGATGCATCCCCTGTCCTTATGATGTCTAAATCCATTCTTTGCATATCCATGAATATAGGGTCTTTCTCAATCCATAACATGGATAGAGTAGCGGGTTCATTTCTTCTTAGAGCATCAGCTCCCTTGTTCACCTTTCCGGGATGATAGTTAATAGAGAAATCATAAACCTTGTTTAGCTCTAACCATCTCCTTTGACACATTTTTAGCTCCTTTTGTGGGAATATATACTTTAGACTCTTATGGTCGGTGTATATGTAACACCTCTCGGCATAGTGGTAGTTCTGCCAGATTTTCAATGCCAAAATCACAGCTGCCAGCTCTAGATCATGCGTCGGGTAGCTCTATTCATCGATCTTCAAATTTCATGAGGCATAGGCTATAACATTATCATTTTGCATGAGTAAACAACCCAAGACATTATTTGAAGAATCACTGCATATCACAAAACATTCTCCACTTTTTGGTAGTGTGAGTACAAGTCCAGTGATCGGCCTTCTCTTTAGCTCCATAAAGCTTCCCTCACATTCTTCTGTCCAAACATACTTTACCCTTTTCCTTATTAACTTAGTTAGCAGGATTGAAAATCGTGATAAGTTTCTCACAAAACGTTGGCAGTACCCCGGTAATCCAAGAAAACTATGGATTTATGTGACACTAGAGGTCCTGGGCCATTCCTTAATTGCCTTTGTCTTTGAAGGATCCCCCAAAATACCCTCGCTTGTGATCACGTGTCCCAAGAACATGACTTTCTTCATCCAAAAGTCACGCCTACTAAACATGGCGTACAAGTTCTCCTTTCTCAATGTCTCTAACACAAGTCTTAGATGTTCTTCATGTTCCTTCTAGATCTTGGATTAGATGAGAATATCATCGATATAAACTACCACAAATTTTTTGAGGTAATGTCTAAAGACTCTATTCATCAAATCCATGAAGATTGCATGGTAATTAGTAAGTCCAAAGAGCATCACCAAAAACTCATAGTGCCCATACCTTATACGGAAGGCAGTCTTCTGAATATCTTCCTTCTTCACCTTTACCTGATGATATCCAGAATGAAGATCCACCTTTGTGAAGTTTTGAGCTCCTCTTAATTGATCTAACAATTCATCAATCCTTGGGAGATGATACTTATTCCAATTGGTGATCTTGTTTAGTTCCAAATAATTTATACACAGCTGCATTGTTCCATCCTTCTTCTTCACAAAGTGCACTGGCGCACCCCATGGTGATTCACTATGGCATATGAACCCTTTGTCCAGATGCTCTTGCAGCTGCTTCTTTAAATACACCAGTTCGATAGGAGCCATCCTATAGAGACACATTAGGATTGGAGTAGCTCCGTGCATGAGTTCAATTGACAACTCTAACTCATGGTCTGGGGAAATTCTGGGTAACTCTTCGGGAAATACATTGCTGTATTCCCTCACGATGGTAATTTCCTCAAGGTTGGCACTTTCCTTCAACTCAACCATTTGGGTGAGGTATGCTTCTTCATAGGGAATCAACACCCTCACCATTGAAGGATTTTTCAAATGAGATTAGTGATCTTCCTTGAATTTGTAGAGGATCGTGGGATGGTTTGGAATATGAAAAGATATTTCCTTTTCCCGACAATTGATATGTTCTCTATATAATGAGATCCAATCCATTCCCATTATAGCATCAAATTCCACCAAGGGAAGCATTATGAGATTTGATGGAAGAATCATCCAACATATGCCAACATGAGAAGAGTCAAACACTTGGGTTGGAATCATTTCACCACATGGTGTTTTTATAGATATCTCTACTTCTAGGTTTTGGGGATTTGATTCTATAGTTCTAGAAAACTTGCTAGATATAAAGGAATGTGTAGAACCATAATAAAATAAGATTTTTTCCATTATTGATTGAATAGGGTGTGTACCTTGTACGACTTAATTATCATGATCCACCTCTGCAGTAGTGATGGAATAAGGATTCCCTTGTTCCTTTGGATTTGGTGGCTACTAACGCTGATTACCCTCGAAAACTTGAGGTTTAGTGCACTTGTTTGCACAGTGCCCTAGCTCCCTATAGTTGTAGCATTAAAACATGAGTGGTTTTCTCCTTTCATCGGCTACATTCTCCTTACTTTTGGTGTATTTTATACACTATTGAGCATAGTATACTTCTTTCCAACACTTAAAGCATTTCCCTACCCCTTTGAGGTAGTTCTCATGGTGCAACTTCCCACATTTTTGGCATGTGGGTCGTTGATTTTTCTTCCTGCCTTTGTCATTAGATCTACTATCTTGAAACTCTATCTTTCTTTTCTTATCACTATAGTCATGGGACCATTCTCCAATCTCCATCGACACTTTGAGATCACATCGAACAACTTATTCATAACTCTAAATGTCTCTAATTTCAAGAGCCTTTTGAGGGTTTGGTTTTAATCCACTAAATAATCTATCAATTTTCTATCATTGTTGATAAAAAAACTGAAGCGTACCTTGCAAGAATTTTGAAATTTTCTTCATAGGTTATGGTAGATTATCCTTCTTTCTGCATGAGCTCCATAAATTCTCTCTCCATCTTCGTGCGAAGAGTTCGTTGGAAGTACTTATTAAAAAACATTATCTTAATGTCTTCCTATTCCATCTCTTCAATTTCCTACCATGGCTTGGTGTTCTTAATCAAATACCACTATTGATCAGCTTATCCATCTAGAAGATAAACGGACATGGTCACCTTATCCGTCTATGAATAGTGAAGAACAGAAAAGATCTTCTTCATGGAGTTTACCCACTATTCCACAACTAGTGGATTGGAAGATCCACTAAATGTCGGTGGTCATTGCCACATAAAACGTTCGATATCCATTTTCTCCCTCTTTGGTGGAGGACGTTCTCCATTATTAAGGTTATTGTTCATAACCTGAGATAATTGGGTTAGTATCGCCATGATGTTTTCAACTCCAAATCCCAAATCATTTGGTATGTCGTTCGGGAAATCGTTGCATTGGCCCTCGCAAGAGTTGTTGGAATGATTTCCCCTGGTTCCCACCATTTTCTAAAATTGAAAAGGTTATTAAAAAACATAAGTAAACAAGTCATGAATACATAAAATATTTATTTTAACAATTTATACTAAAATCATAACATATGGGATTCCTATGTTAATACTCTTGTGTGTGTATTTGTACTTAATCTCATACTAGAGGTTTTCTCTAGGGACCACAAATCCTAATTCCTTAATTAACTAATCCTTGCCTCTGATACCAACTATAGCGACCCGAGCCTTTTCTTACATTACTATTACATCATTTCAATGTCAAACAACATAATAGTATTAAAAATAGAGGATCTAAAGGTTTAGTGTCTTGGGAAAACTAGGACCATACATAACTATTTAAACATCAAGAATAAACATTGATTTAATTTCTTCTTCTCTAGCATCTTATTGGAACTTGTCATATCCTTAGTACATGTATCCACCTAAGGTTATACATCAAAAGGGGGTGAGCTAGAAGCCCATTAAGAGGATAGTTAAGAACAATATAGCATGGGGTGAGCATAATCACTACTAGAAAGGAAAGTTATACCAATGGTTCTAAACCGTTGGTATAGGCTGGAAAACCGTTGGTATAGCCTATACCAACGGTTTTCCAAACCGTAGGGTAGTAAGCCGTGGGGAAATACCTATACCAAAGGTTTCATATAAACTATTTGAATATCCCACTATATTTATTGATATACCAATGGTTGCAAGATAACCGTTGGTATATATTTGCATAAAATTTTTACCAATACTTTTCATAAACCGTTGGTATATATTGTTTTTTTTAATTTCTGTCAGTGTATACCAATGGTTTCGAACTGTTGGTATTGTGTTTTTCGAGAATTATTATACCAACCGTTGAAAACCGTTGGTATTTTGTTTTTCCAAAAATCTTATACCAACGGTTCTAAACCGTTGGTATTATGTTTGTCCATAATTCCATAACTCTTATACCAACGGTTTAAAACCGTTGGCATTGTGTTTTTCCAGAACTGCGGCACAGCAGCCCTCCAGTAGCCCCTCCACTATTAAACTACATAAAAAATATCATAAAACCCACTGACTTAAAATAGTGTAAAAAACACCTAAAATAGCACAAAAACACATAAAACCATCAAACTCTTCCAACCATGTCATGTACTACAATTCCCTATTTCAATCTTCATATGACAATAATCATCCATTAGTAATTCACCACACCCCTACACAACCTGCCAACCAGCATATCCCCCCCACCTCCCCATCAAATTATAATAGGAAAAATAGTCTGAGAAACACCAATTACAGTTGAATAATAGTTTGAAAATGGATCAAGTCCCATTTTTTTCTGATCCTAGATTTGGGTATGTAATGATTTGTGATGAATTTTGCATTGAACTTGTATTTTTTATAATATATGATGAAAAGGTATTTTCTTTGGAGTATCGTCACTTATGACCCCATGAGTGAAACTACCCAACACCTGAAAAAGAGTTTGCGACTATCGTGGATGAGTGTAAATTTCAGTTGTATTCACTTAAAATAATGTAATTTTGAAACAAAAGAGATACTTTGAGTGGTGTCGTCCACACCGTGCCTCAGATTGAGGAGGGGTTCATTCATACATGTCACAAATGACCCATGGATCGTTTTCCTAAATCATCAACACAATCCGAATGTGTTTCATTGGTTTCCTGTATGCCGGTTGTTTTTACATAAAAGTGTATCCATTTTAAAAAAAATAAATACACTTTGAGTGGTACCGGCCACACCATGCCTCAGATTCAGATAGGGTTGACACATACACATCACAAATTACCCATAGATCCTTTTCCTAAAGTATCAACAGAATCCAAATGCTTTTGGTCTGTTTTCCATATGTCATTTGTTGTTTTTACTTAAACTGTTGACTATTTCAAGCAAAAATGAGACACTTTGTGTGGTGCCAGCCACACCACACCTCGGACTGAGGCAAGGTTGACTCGTACACGTCAAAAATGACCCATGGATCGTTTTTGTAATGTTTTAATAGAATCCAAAATCTTTTGGTTAGTTTTCTGTATGTCACTTGTTGTTTTCACTTAAAATGATGTCCATTTTAAACAAAAGAGAGACATTTTGAGTGGTGTCAGCCTCACCGCACCTCGGATTGAGGCAGGGTTGACTTGTACACGTCACAAACGACCCATGGATTTTTTTTCTAAAGTATCAAAACAATATGAATGTGTTTGGTCAGTTTTCCATATGCCGGTTGTTTTTACTTAAAAGCGTATCCATTTTAAACAAAAGAAAGACACTTTGAGTGGTACCGGCCACACTGGCCCTCAGATTAAGGATATACTGACTTTTACACCTCACATATGACCCATGTATCGTTTTCCTAAAGTCTCAAAAGAATCTGAATGTGTTTGGTAAGTTTTTCGTATGTTAGTTGTTGTTTTCACTCAAAATCATGTCCATTTCAACAAAAAGTGAGACACTTTGAGTGGTGCCGACCACACCGTGCCTCAGATTGAGGCGAGGTTGACTCGTACATGTAATAAAATGACCCATGGATCATTTTACTAAAATATCAAAACAATCCAAACGGTTTTGGTCAGTTTTAAGTATTTCATTTGTTGTTTTTACTTAAAAGCGTGTCCATTTTTAAAAAAAGAAAGACACTTTGGGTGGTTCTGGCCACACCGGCCCTCGTATTGAGGCGGGGTTGACTCATACACGTCACAACTGATCTATGTATCATTTTCTTAAAATATAAAAACAATCCAAATGTGTTTGTTCAGTTTTAAGTATGCCAGTTGTTGTTTTCACATAAAATCTTGTCCATTTCAAAAAAAGAGAAACACTTTGAGTGGTGCCAGCCACACCAGCTCTTGGATTGAGGTGGGGTTGACTCGTACGCATCACATATGACCCATGAATCATCAACCAAATGTTTCAACAGAATCAAAATGTGTTTGGTCAGTTTTTCGTATGTCAGTTGTTGTATTCACTTAAAATGAGGCCCTTTTGAAACAAAAGAGAGACACTTTGAGTGGTGCCGACCACACAGCGCCTCATATTGAGGCGGGGTTGACTCGAACACGTTAACAATGACCCATGGATCATTGTCCTAAAGTATCAACACAATCCAAATGTGTTTGGTTGGTTTTCCGTATGACGGTTTTTTTTACTTAAAAGTGTATCCATTTTGAACAAAATAAAGATAGTTTGAGTGGTGTCGGTCACACTATGCCTCAGATTGAGGCGGGGTTGACTCGTACTCATAAAAATGACCCATGGACACATTTCCTAAAGTATCAATAGAATCCTAATGCATTTGGTCCATTTTCCATTTGTCAGTTGTTGTTTTTACTTAAACTGTTGTCCATTTTAAACAAAAGAGAGACACATTGAGTGGTGTCGGCCACACCGTGCCTTGGATTGAGGCGGGGTTGACTCGTACACATTACAAAAGACCCATGCATCGTTTTACTAAAGTATCAACACAATACTAATTCATTTGGTTGGTTTTATGTATTTTGTTTTTTTACATAAAAGTGTATCTGTTTTAAAAAAAAGAAAGACACTTTGAGTGGTACCGGCCTCACCAGCCCTCAGATTAAGGCGGGGTTGACTCGTACACGTCACATATGACCCATGGATCATTTTCCTAATGTATCAATAGAATACAAATGCATTTGTTCAGTTTTCCGTATGTCATTTGTTGTTTTCACTTAAAATCCTATCCATTTCAAATAAAAGTGAGACACTTCGAGTTATACCGGCCACACCGCGCCTCGGATTGAGGCGGGGTTCACTTGAACATGTCACAAATGGATCATGTATTTTTTCCTATAGTTTCAACATAATTCGAATGTCTTTGGTTGGTTTTAAGTATTCCAGTTTTTTTACTTAAAAGAGTATCCATTTTAAGTAAAATAAAGACACTTTGAGTGGTTCTGGCCACACCGGCCCTCGGATTTAGGAAGGGTTGACTCATACATGTCACAAATGTCCCATGGATCGTTGTCCTAAAATATCAAAACAATCCAAATGTGTTTGGTCAGTTTTAAGTATGACAGTTGTTGTTTTCACTTAAAATATTGTCCATTTCAAAAAAAAGGGAAGCACATTGAGTGGTGTCATCCACACCGGCTCTTGGATTGAGGTGGGGTTGACTCGTACACATCACATATGAACCATGAACCGTTAACCTACAGTTTCAACAGAATCCAAATGCGTTTGGTTGGTTTTCCGTATGTCAGTTGTTGTATTCACTTAAAATGATGTCCTTTTAAAACAAAAGAGAGACACTTTGAGTAGTGTCGGCCACACCGCACCTCATATTGAGGCGGGGTTGACTCATACACGTCACAAATGACCAATTGATAATTTTCCTATAGTATAAACACAATCCAAATGTGTTTGGTTGGTTTTCCGTATGCCGGTTGTTTTTACTTAAATGCGTATCTATTTTAAACAAAATAAAGACAGTTTGTGTGGTACCGGCCTCACTGTGCCTCCGATTGAGGTGGGGTTCACTCGTACATGTCAAAAATGACCCATGTATACTTTTCTTAAACTATCAACATAATTTGAATGTGTTTGGTTCGTTTTCTGTATGTCAGTTGTTGTTTCTACTTAAACTGTTGTCCATTTCAAAGAAAAGTGAGACACTTTGAGTGGTGCCGGCCACACCGCGCCTCGGATTGAGGCGGGGTTGACTCATACACGTTATTAATGACCCAGGGATCATTTTACTAAAGTATCAACACAATCCTAATGTGTTTGGTTGGTTTTCAATATGTCATTTTTTTACTTAAAAGCGCATCCATTTTAATAAAAAAAAAAGACACTTTGAGTGGTACTGGCCACACCAGCCCTCAGATAGAGGTGGGGTTGACTCGTACATGTCACATATGACCCATGGATCATTGTCCTAATGTCTTAATATAATACTAATTCCTTTGGTTGGTTTTACTTATGTCAATTTTTGTTTTCACTTAAAATCATGTCCATTTCAAATAAATGTGTGACACTTCGAGTGATACCGGCCACACCGTGCCTCGGATTGAGGTGAGGTTGACTCGTACACGTATATGACCCATGTATATTTTTCCTAAAGTTTCAACAGAATTCGAATTCCTTTGGTCAGTTTTTTGTATGTTGTTTTTTTTTACTTAAAAGCGAATCCATTTTAAACAAAAGAAAGACACTTTGAGTGGTACCGGCCACACCGGCCCTCGGATTGAGGCAGGGTTGACTCGTACATGTCACATATGACCCATGGATCGTTAAACTAATGCTTCAATGAAATATGAATGTCTTTGGTTAGTTTTCCGTATTTCAGTTGTTGTATTCACTTAAAATGATGTCCTTTTGAAACAAAAGAGAGACACTTTGGTCATGGTGTGAGTAAAAAAACCATGGAATTGTAATTTCATTAGAGATAATATCGTATCAATTTCACTCAAAAATCCTTCTACTTCAAAGAACATTTTACATGTAATTTTCTACATGCATAAACATGAAATACATGGCTAACTAAGAAAGATAAGTAATACAAAATAGAAAAATTGGTATCACAGTACCAAGGAATACTAAAGGTCTAGGTAGTAGACTAATCATACAACAAGAATCAAGTGAAAAAAATAGATCTGATAACAACATCCCTATGAAGCAGAGGAAACCCCCAAGGGTAATCTCCCCAACATGTCTAGATCAGTCCCCAAGAATAATAGGCCAAGAAAATAGGGGTAAGACTGAAGTAAAACCTCCTTGATAACCACAATGAAATGGATGATTTTATTAAGATAAACCTTTCACCTAAGTACCAAAGGTAACCCATGTTCTCTTTTTCACAAAACCATTTCAATGCCTTGAAAACCATTAAAAACCATTTATAATACATTTATCAAAAGCTAAATAAAACCAATTTTTTCAAAACACGTTTTCAACACATTCAAAAATCATGAAAATTTTATTAATCAATTTATAAATCAATTTTCAAATCAATACTAGTAGTTTCATTATCATAGGCTAGAAATGGAACCACCTACCTTGAATTTCGGGTAACACACACCCACAACAGAATACAAAACCAAATTGTGTTTTATGAACCAATCAATTAAAGGGAATGAAACCCGTCACAATAACCCATAAAATATCATATAGCATCACTCACCTCCAAACCATTATAACATCATTAGGCTTCCATATTTAATCGAAAATAAAGAGTTATACTGATTTCAAAAATATCCATACCATAGTGGAAAACCAGGTTCAAATATAAAGAGTTATACATAATTCAAAAATGTAATGGATCAATATGCCCCTGATCACCATCACCATCACCACTGTCATCATCGGCCTCATCCTCGCCGCCATTTCTATCCTCGTCATCTTCCTTGTCATCGTCCCAATGCTCATCATCGGCCCCATCCTCGTCCTCAGCCCCAACCTCGCCATTGGCCCCATCCTCTCCCTCGTCCTCATCATCATCCTTGCCCTCGTTCTCTTCAGCATCCTCGTCATCACCAGGAACATCATCATCTCTACCACCACTAGAGGTGCCTCCTGGTGCATTGTATAATACACCCATCGACGACATAAATGTCTGATAAGCCGCGCTGTCCTCTGGTGGATGTGATGAAGATAAATCTTTCATCAGTTTCATAAATTCTTTGTCACTCGTTTGAACTTGTACTTCCAACTCTGTGACCCTTTTATCAGACTATCTTGCATGCTCCTTGACCTGTTCCAACTTGGTGGTACTATAATGGATACCTGGAGAGGACCAATACCTCATCAAGACTATATTCTTACCAGGTCGGCAGTGTACTCAACCAAAGTGCTCCTCTCCCAAAACTTGATGTAAATGATCGTGTGGCCCAAAATTGTCAGGATCCTGGGCTTCAAGAGCCTCTTAAGCAGTATGTTAAAAATATTAATATATTATTAAATTTCAAAATTTATATTAAACTTTGAAATAATCAAATTAAATCTTACAATCTTTTCTTGGGTTGGTTCATTTACCGCAGTTCCATCTTTTTTTCTTCTACTCGAGCAAAACAATTTTGCTCGAGGGATAAGTCCTTCAATATTTAATTTGTGAATCGATAATGACATTGAAATAATATAAAGTGCATGTATAATCATATATTATATATTCAATAAATCAAATAATTTAAGTAGGAAACAATAAAAAGGTAATTTACTAATGAAAAATTATAAACAACTATATTGTACCAGCTTCCTCTCATGATCTGACATAGTTGTGCACCCCAAAGTGTGGATGTATTTCTTTGAATCAAGGTTTTTTTTTTGAAGATTCCTAAATAATTTTTAATAATAAATAAGATTATATTAATTAAAAATATTCAAACCATCATTTAAATACCTCAAATTAGATTATACCGTAAATTTGGCAATCGCCCAATGCGTATTCATTTGGCGATATTGCTCTATCAGGAAGTCATCAATGATAGGTAATATCTCCAACTACATGCCCACTCTATCACACCATCCAACATACAGCTCATGCTTATAAGATCTCCAAAGATCCCCTAGCTCCTTTAAATGCGCTGGTCGTGCACCTTCGCCATTAGGGAAGTTATACCGAAGCTGAAACCCAATAGATTAGTTCATATAAATACAAAAAATACTACATTAAATCCAATAGAATTTTTACACATATTTGTGCCAACGCTTTATCCTTGACTTCGTGTGGCAGATGTCTCCACGAGAGAGGGCTGACTGGAATGATTTCGGATTATTTGTCTAGCGTCACCAAAAAAACCCAACATTCCTGCCCAGATTTCTCAATCATTTGTCCATCTACATTGTATTCAACCATAAACTATGTCTGGAAATTCCATACCACACGCAAGCGTGTACGCCCCCTCCCCTACCTCCTATCAGTAGATGAATATATTATTAAAGAAAAATAATATCAGTACAAGTTATAATAAAAATAAATTTTGGTATAAAAATATGATAGAGTTATATAAATATACCTGTGGTAGTCAGATCAATGGGAGTCACTAGATTTGCAGAAGCTGAAGGAATATCCTGTACAGGTGGAGTGTCCCTCAGTGTACACTCCTCAGCCACATACTGTGTTGGAGCAGGAGTCAAAGAAGGTGGAATATAATAGCTCGGAGATAATGAACCAGAAGCAAAAGATGATGGAATAGACGTCTGGCCAACTGGTAGTGTTAACATCGGAGGCCTAAATATCTCGTGTGTCCCTGAAGACACACAAGGATCAAAATTAGGTGTAAGAAGATACGTCTGTGGTAGTGGATTGTCTAACTCTTTCACCACAAGCCCTCATACCACCGGCCTTAGTACCAGGACAACTAGATGATCGTCCAAATTTGACACCATCCCCCTCCTACCACCAGCCTCTCTACTAGGAGCTATATCAGGATCCTCATTGGATATATCTCTTCTAGGGGGTGGATCCTGAAAAAAAATATTAACAAAAAAGTAAACACATGATATTATAAGTTATTGAAATATTTATATTTGAAATAAAATACTCACAACAGAGATGAGTGGAGGAACGCCCATCTGTGTCTTGCGACGATTATTTTATGTCATCTCTTTCAGCCGCCTATCTTCAATGGGTGTCATTACCTGCAATGAAAACAAATATGGAAGTAATTAGAAATAGATAACTAATGTGTAACCCAAAAAAAATATAGGAAAACCATTCTGATATAAAAAACATAAAGAAACTGAAGATTTATGGTGGTTTGAAGGAAAGTACTAGGATACACACTCTGAATGATGTAGGTGAAACATGTATGTGAGAACACGACTGCATGATTCTATATATTTCCCACCACAACATCAGGTTCACAATCAGCTCTGAGAATTGAGATATTGAATTCATCATATGTAATAAACAGATTGCTTCCAATTGCAGTAGGTATAGTGTCATCTTCATCATCAACATCATCAAAAACATGTCTGGGATTTACTTCAATAATTACACCAAATTTAGGATGACGATGATATTTGACATAAAGAACATGTTTCACCATTGATGCCAATACATATAGTTAATCGGTGGCAAGAGTGTGAGTCATGTAAATCACTCGAAATACACAATCATCAATAAAGGTTCCTTTCCTCATCATTGAATCAAACCATTGATAGTTAATCATCATGACTCGACCATGCGAGTAATAATCCAAAATTATTATTTTCTCCGCGACTCCATAATAAGCTACATTTTCAGAACGAGGTCTAGTATCCGATGAACTGGCAAAATATTCTGTTCTGGCAGTTAGAATAACACCATTATGGTGTGTTCTCATGTTTATTGCTCATTCAGTGATAATAAATTTGTATCCATTGATCACAAGTGATTTACAAGCACAAACCATGGTATTAGGACCAAAAGCCAATGCTCTTATTTCCTCAGAAACAGAGTCTACAGGCATACTCGAAACCTAAAATATAAACAAATAGTAAACTTAATTAAATATTATTTTTATATAGTTATTACATAAATATTTTTACCTTCAATTTCACCCAAGCAGAAAACCCTTTGCTATGGAAAGTCTCTTTCCTTCTCAAAGATAATGAACGATTATTTCTATATTTCAATTCTTTATGTATCCTGTAGAAACAAATAATAATAGTTTAACAAATATTTAAAATTACAATAGATAAGATAAGAGATACATATACTATTTACTTACTTGATATACTCATCGAACAAATCACAATTGAACAACACTATGAGATGTGCCATCTCTCGCTCTTCAAAGCTTAATGTCATCAATGTATATGATCCCAGAATTCCTCCTATCTGAGGAAGTGATGGAAAACTGGGTACAATTTTCCCATGCTGTTCTTCTTCATTTTTCATTGGTCTGTTTATTCTCGTAGTATGATCAGACAAATACATTGAGCAGAAATACATACATTCTTGATCCAAGTAACCGTTCACAATACAACCTTCGGGAATAATTGTTGTTCTGAACATTTGATTTCAATGTGCACATATTTCTTTCAGTTGGATACATCCAATGGGAAGAAACGGGTCCTCTAATAATTATTTCGGTCAGAAGATGGACAGTCAGACTCAACATGCATGTAAAAAATGATGGAGGGAATATTTTCTCAAACTCACACAAAATTAATGGTGTCTCTGCCAGCGGTTTTTGCAAGAAGGATTTGGACAACCTCTTAGCACAAAGATCTCTATACAAATAGCAAAACTGAATAACTGAGACTCTATCATTATTGGACAAGAGATGACGGATTGCTATTGGAATCAACTCATGAAAAAGGACGTGATAATCACGAGTCTTCAATGATTTCAGATTCCACTCATTTTTGTTGAACTATTTTGATATATTGTTTGAATATCCGCCAGGAACTTTAATAGTCTATAACACTTCAAGAAATTGATTTGTTTCAACAGGTGTCATCACATAAGAAGAACATGGAACATGCCATTTGTTTTCACTCATACAGGCAGGATGCAATTCTGGTCTGATCCCCCAATCTACCAAGTCAAACTGAGATTGTAAATCATATTTTTTCTTCCCCATTACATTTAGAAGAATCAAAAGCAACATTTCACATATATTCTTTTCAATTTGCATTACGTCTAAACAATGATGTAACATGTTGGTTGACCAATACGAAAACTCAAAGAATATACTCTTCTTCTTCCAATTGTAACAAGTATCATTGGAAACATTTTTCCTCTTTCTGGATTTCATTACACCCTTCCCAAATGAATAACTAAAATCTTTCAATTCATTAAACACATCAGTTCCAGATATACGCTGAGGTGGATCATCATTCTCCATGGTATTGTCAAATCTTCGACGATTGTTTCTATATGGATGGTTCACTGGCAAGAATCGCCGATGTCCCATAAAACTAAAACTACGATGATATTTCAATCTTCTCGATCGAGTATTCTTCATAAAAACAGGAGATGAAAATTTTCCTTTTGTTCTCCATCCAGACTTCGTTGCATAAGCAGGAAAATCATTGATCGTCCACATAAGCGCAGCACGCATCTAAAATATGTCTTTTGAACATGCATCGTATGTGGGGACACCCACATCCAAAAGAAGTTTCAACTCTTTTATTAAATATTGCATGTATACATCTATATCATTTCCAGGATCAAAAGGGCCAGATATCAGTATAATCATGAAATTGTAAGGCTTTTTCATACACCACCAAGGGGAAGGTTATAAATGTGTATGAAAACTTTCCATGTGGTGTGTGAAGTAAGCATCTGCCCAAATGTATTAAAACTGTCAAATGAAAGACCTAGTCTCACATTACGCACGTCGGCTGCAAATTCTGGATATCGAGTATCAAATCTCTGCCATAAAAATACATCTTCAGGGTGAACCAACTCTTCATTATTCTTTTTTCTCTCAGTGCCATGCCATCACATTTTTACAGATATTTCATCCGACATGAAAAGGTTCTGTAATCTGGGGATCAATGGAAGGCGCCACAATACATTTTGTAGCACATGATATGGTGATCCATCATCTTTTGGCTTCCATCGGGAGGTTCCATATTTGATACTATCATTTCTTTCAGCAGTTTCCTCCCAAAATATGTTGCAATCATTCGTTCTAGCATGATTTTTATTTTTGAGAATCCAAGTTCATCAACTATCTTCCATGCCATATAGTGGTTTGATGGAATATCTGCATCATCTCGAAGTAAGTCCTTCAAGAAGGTAATAATGTAATCAATTGCATTATTTGAAATCCCATACATTGTTTTCCCATGAAACAATCGGATTAAAAATTCCAACTTTTTCATTTTAACACATTACCAATATACTGGAGTCGTTGCAGCATCATTCAATTTTTTCACCCTATCAACATCATCATTTTCATTGGACGCATCATGTGTGGTTGTATCAAAATCTTGTTGGCTAGACATCCTTTCCTTATCATGATTTCAAATAAATGGAAACTGATCATATATCAAACTCTCCAATTCAGTCCTATCATTTGGATCATCAAAATTTTGAGATTCCATTTTCTCTCCATTGTGATATCACACATAATAGTTTGTTTGGAAACCATATTTGGTTATATGATAGCTAACTACTTCACAACTCAACCATGGTCTTCCAACACAATTAAATCACTAGCAGTGTATGCGACCACTATCTAAAGCCTTTTCAAATGCAAAATATAAAAAGTTGTTCAAATAATTTTGAAAATTAGTTGAAATACAATCATTTTTGTACATCCAACTTTTATCCATTCTGTTAAAAAATTTCAATAAGTCATTTCAAAGAAATTTAATAATATTGAAGTTCAATCAAAAAAATATTTAGGTAAATGACAATTGTTTACTTTATATAAAAGCATAACTGACACATTACTCTATATGAGAATCATATTATGAAATAAAAAAATACTGCGTATATAAGAAAATAAGATACAGAATTTCTAATGACTATATTCAAGGATTTCCCAGTAAGATATTGGAAGTGGATCAAGGAATGCATAATCCTTAAGGGTATTGTTGGGAGTACATAAGTTTTATAGTTTAACTTCTTTAGGTAGATCATGATGAGGAGTAGGATGAGGATCAGGGGAGAGGTGGAACTGTCCAAGGGGGTGCGGGGTGTCCAGGGGTGCGGGGTGTCTAGGGGGTGGGGGTCGTCCGGGGGGTCGGAGGTGTCCAAGGGTTGGGGGGGTGTCTAGGGGGGTCTGGGTGTCCAGGTCGGCGGGGTGTCTGCGGGGGTGGTCAGGCTGTCCAAGGGGGCAGGGGGAGTCCAGGGGGTGGGCGGGTTGTCCAAGGAGGTGAGCAGGGTTTCCAGGGGGTGTGTGGGGTTGTCCGGAGGGGAAGGGGTTTCTAAGGGGTGGGCGGGCTGCGCATGGGATGTAGGGGATGTCCAGGGGGTCTGAGGTGTCCATTGGGGTGGGCGGGCTGTCTAGGGGGTGGGTGGGCTGTCCATGGGGGGTGGTCAGGCTATCCACGGGTGTGGAGGTGTTGTCCAATGGGGTCGAGGGTGTCATGGGGGTGGGGGGGGGCTTTCCAAGGGGTGGGGGCGTCTGGGGGGATGGGGGCGTCTAGGGGTGGTGGGCAGGTGTCCGGGGGTGGGGTGGGCGGGCTGCCAACAAGAGTGGGGGGGATGTCCAGGGGGCATGGGCTGTCCAAGGGGGTTGGCGGGCTGTCCACGGGGGTGGAAGGGCTGTCCAGGGGGTCGGGGTGTTAAGGGGGTGGGGGACTTTTTAGGGGGTGGGGGTAGTTCTATAAATTTTGCGGCAGCTTCGGGGAATCTTCACAGAATGTTTTTAGTGGCGTTTTTGGTTTTAGCGATGGTGTCACCTGCCAAAAAATGGAAAGGATATAGTAGTGGTTTGAACCGCCATTATATCCTCACCATTTTTTTTCATGGAAAACAACTACTAAAACAGAAAACAGTAAAAAAAATATTGACCTTAAATAGTGGGGGTTTAATCCATTACTAAACAACCATTAGGCATATATATCAGGGGGTTAAAACGTTTCTATATATTTCTTTAAAAAAACAAAACTACAGAATTTGCAACCCCAGAAGATAAAAACAAAATTTAATTCACATGTTTAAAATTATATCCATACTCGCCACACCCACCTATGAGATCATATAATCATGAATGTTATCAACATGGTTTACTAGAATGTAAAAATTAATTGAATATTTTTGGAATACATTACATTATTTAAGGGAGTAAAAACATTCAAGTGGCTATTAGATTTCTAAGACATCCTTGTAAGACATTAATGAAGGAAGAAGTGAACTCATTGAAAAATCTAATGAGAAGTAAAAAATCTAAAAATGGTATTAAGATATGAGATATTAGTGGTAATTATCAAACATGGATCCAAAAATTTAAAAGATTAACTAAGTATAAATATGTTTAATGAGATTTTAGAATACAATAAAAATGGGATCTGTCTTTGTACAGTTCAAAATAAACCATTTAGAAAACATTTTACCTATTTTATAAACATATATTTTAAACCACTCATTTATATCATTAAAATATAAATAGGTTTCATTATTAAAAAAATCAAACGTTGGCATCATAAAAACATAACCAAATTGTAACTCAGTGAGTCGACACCACCTACAAAAAATTTTGGCACACTTTATGAATATAATGATCTCTAAGAAGAACTTAAGAATAACTCACCTGAAATTCATTACCAAAGGAACCCTATACATAATCACTATAAATCCATAAGGAAATAAAATACATTAAAAACCAACACTACAAACTCTATAGAACAAAAGAAGACGAAGCCCCATGATCCTAGGAAAATTCCTCCAATATTAGGAGGAATCACCATATTAGTGGTAGTATGTTGTATGTTTAGTTATAAATGATATATGAAACCAAAGTCAACCCCAGTCATAGACATCTACCAATCATGTATTAGTCATTGATTCAATATCAAATAGTGTGAATCATAAAATTTTCCAAAATCCCTAAAATAGGAAAAAATGACGTTATCATTAGAGATATTGAAATAAATATGGAAATCGGAGTAAGAGGGCTTGTATTTGGGAAGAGGTTTAAAGATTCTAACCTGGATGGCAGAGTTGCAGCCAATCTGATGAAAGAACTTGGGTTAGGGTTCACCTGGGCGACGTGGCTTTTGGAAATTGGGGAAACAACTTTTGTGTTGTGCCCATGCTGTGGGGGCCTCTGGAAGCCGATGTATTTGAGGAGGCCTTTTGCAACGGTTTGTAAAAACCATTGGGAAAAATGAAAAAAATTTGGCTTTCCTAACAGTTTCTTAAAATTGTTTGGGAAGCCTTCATAAAACCAATATTTACCAACGGTTTGTAAAAACTGTAAGTTAAAAACACTTATACCAATGGTTATCCTGAACTGTTGGCATAAAAATGTTGGGAAAAGTCTAATTTCCAATAGTGAATCATAACATAGGAAAAATATCATGAACATGAGAGGAGCATAAATAAAATACTTGAAATGTGGCAAGGCATAAAAATGAAACATCATTTCTTAGTGGTTAACTACCACACATACATGTGAACCAATCTAGAATCTTGTTCACACATCATTTCACATTTACTCATTCGATTAATCACTTTACCTAATTCATGGAATCATTGTATAATTTTGGGCGCACCAGTCACATTAAAACATTCATATTGCGCTATATAATTCGGGGTGCACCCGTCACATCATAACATTATCATTAACATGCATTCCACATAGAACATATAACATAAATGTATATAACTAACCCATTAAATGGAATTTGTTTCATCTCATAATGACACATTCATAAGCTTTGGGATCCCAAAATAAATAGGGAATAACATACAAGTTATATGAACTGTCCACATTGAGTGAGAAGTAAAAGGGGTGTTCTTAAAAGAGGAGTTCTTTTGGAAAAAATTTGGTTTGACATAAAAACGAGTGAGAAACATGTATATCCAAGAAAAGTAAAGACAATGATGAAAAAATGATCTTTAAGGAGTAACCATATCAAAAATGGAGTGAATGAGGTAGAACCCGAAGGAAGAAAATTGGGTCTGAGATTTTTCCTTAACTTGTATTCGAATACTTAATTCTATTTAATGTCCTGTATAATGAAATTATATTAATTAATTAAAAATTCTAGAACCTTTTATACATTAATAGGGTCAATTATGGTTTCATTATGTCATTTTATGTTCCTTTCAATGACTTATAGTGTTTAAAAACATTGTTCGGGGATGTTCGTTATTATGGTTTTTCTTGGGTGGTTCACTTGTATTTATAAATTGAAATCTTGGTAAAACAAGGGTAAACGTCCAGAAATGATATTACATGTCATTAATGATATTACAGGAGTATGGATGATATTATAATGAATTATATTATATCCATGTGGATAAATCATTAGATAATAATTAAATGATGGTTATTTGGGTCAATTTAGGCGACTTTTGGATCACAAGGAACATATTTTAACTTATCACTTAATATGGCCATAGGTTATTTCCAGAACATTAAAGAGGAAATAATACATATAACATATTATAGATCAACCATAAATATGGTTTCATGACCAGATCTGAAGGTAGAAGTGGAAGAAGAAAGCATGTCGTTCTTGAAGGTGATAAATTAACACCTCACGAACAACGTTCTCTTTAATAAAATAAAAGGAAGTGGGAAAGGGGGTTGGATGGTATAATATCCCATTATAATCATAAAATTACATTATATGTATAATACTGGAGCTAAAATATCTTTTGGATGAAGACAGGTGGGGAGAGATCAAGAAATGAACTTGAACTTGAAAGGAAATTAAAGGAGAAGAGTGAGAGAAATTACCTCTGGAATCCTTCTCTTGATAACCTCTTTAAGGGCCTAAGAGTGGTTTTTTTATGAGACTAGAATCTCTTTAACGTGGGATAGGGGCTAGTGAAGGTGTTTGGGCCGTTTTTAGAGAAGTCTTGGATCTTGAGAGGTGTGAGGAAATGAGGGTGTGAAGGGTGGCTTTTATAGTGGAGGGGAGAGGGGTTTCTTTAATATAAAATTCATTAGTTTATTAATTTCCCATAAATCAATGAATAGTGAGTCTTGAATGACCAAGAATAGTAATTGTTTCATGTGATCCCGAACCAAGTGGGATTACATCAGAAGAGCATCATCGATGACTCAATAAATCCATTATTTAGCATTTATTGTGAATTATCAGATTCTACTATTCATCAAAAAATTCAAGTATTTTAGAAAAATACCAAACATTTACACATACCATTTTTCTATGTCTTGAATTAAAAAATGAATTCCATTTTTCAAATATAATTTTATAAATATTATTAATTTAATATTTAATTAAAATCATATTTTACTTAAAAAAAGTTTTTAAGAATAAAACTTATTTTATAGTCCATTCAAAAATTATGTAGGGTCTTATAAAATTATCTAAAAACTATAAGACATTGATTTGATAAATAATGAATACATTTTAATAAAATACATTTTCCTTTAAATTAATTAATTAGTTATAATTAATTATTTATGACTTACAAAATTCCAAAACACTTACTAAGGTCAAATTGTCACTTTCGAAGATGTCTAAATTTTATTTAATTATTCACGAGTAAGGTTAATCTTATGTTATATGATTTAATATTCATAAGGGTCATATTACTATTCATAAGTGTATGTTACTATTCCTAAGGGTATGTTACTATTAAATGAAAATTATTTGTGTTTCATTAGACTCCAAAAATTATCTTGAGCACAACCGTGTATATCGGATTTTTTAAATTCCAAACACAGAAGTGACAAACTTATGTTTCAAGGTAACTTATCAATTTTTAGTTCATTATGTTTTGTTTTCATGTTATTTTATGACATAAATATAAGAAGGGAATTTCTATTGAAAAATATTGGGTCGTTACAAGATGTTTCGTGATATGAATAAGATGTATATCCATAGTTAAATGAGTTTTTGGTGTGTACCTATGGATCATTTAAAAATCTCTTCTAAATAGTCATGAAAGTAGTAGAATAATTATTCCTGAGACAATAAATTCAAATAATTTATCATTTCTATCATACTGAATCCATTTATAAATATCCATTATATTTTTTCAATGATATTATCTTGGGATTCATTTTAATTTCATTTTATTAATAAAATGGGTCGTCTTTTAAGTTATTTAAATTTACATATTTACTATACCTAATATAATCATGATAAACTTGTAATTTATTTAATAAAATTATTTTTTAAATATTTTCCATTCAATATTTATTACACCTTATTGATCATGTTCTATTTACTCGTGATATTTTCACAGTATGTAACCCTTACTAAGAATTGGAACTCACCCTTATTTAGTTTCATTCCACTAGAATACGGGAAGTGTAATATGAATTAAATACAAGGATATGATAGAGATAATAATGATATTTTTCTAAAAAATATCTTTTAATTTTTGTATTTAGTTGTAATACTTAAATCAAGTATCTACATATTTTACTAATTCTACTATACTATTTAGTCTTTCAGGATGTGATTCCTTTTATCTTATGCTAATGTAATACTGTGGTCATTGATTACGAGACACTCAGGTCGAGGTCAATAAATGTGAATTTATAAAATCATTGAAAAATATTATATGATATTCATACTATTTGGTGTTTTTATTTATAGCTCAATATTGAATTTTTGGTAAAAACATTCAGTTCATAAGAAATTGGATTTTTATAACGAAGAATCTCTATCCTCCTCAATAGTTGTCATTGAAATGGTTTCTCTTTATTTCAAATGTCTAGGATGTTCTAGGTTACTATTTTACGCATATATCATTGGATTAATGCAATGAATTGTACATTCCCAATTTCCTTTCAATTCATTAATGGATTTTATATAGCCCTACATTTCCTATGAACTCATAAGCCTTATAATGATTTCTCATTCCCTTCATGGAATCCATGAGGTCTTTCTTCCCACATTTTTAACACATATAAAATTAAATATTAATTCCTTCTACATATTTTTCACAAGAACATCCATGAGGCTACATAATTATCTTCTATTTTGTATTTTGGGAATCAACTATGTTCACAATATGAATTGTAATTTGTGATAGGTGATTATTAATAATCTCATGATTTATCACTCATGATATTAAATTATTAGGCTGGTTATTGGGACAACCTATATATTGTCTATATAAACCATTATTTATTTTTTTCCCTCAATCCGAATCCACTACTAAAACACAAAGGAGTTAACTATGAGTGATGAACACAAAAAGAGAGTTATTTTCCTAAAATTACATGAAAATTTCAACTTCAAAATTAATTGTTCTTCGAAATTATTACAGTAGTATTCTGTTCATCCTAACTGAATATTCATTCAACCAAGATTTGATATGTTTGGTTATATTATATTTCATAACTAAATTCCTTATAATAATATATCCATGATAATGGATTCCAAATATAAAGTGATTATCCAATGCATATCCCATCAGAGTGTCTAGCCAGGTGTGAAATAATTATAATATACTGAACTAGTAGACCCTAAACGGTGGCTAGAACTGGGTGGTAACATGAAATGAATCATTCCTCCCCTTATTTTGGAGGCCACTAACTAGCAGCAAGGATCTAAGGTGGTACAATGGGGAGGCTCTAAAATCATAATTAGAGTACGAAAACGCTGTAATAAATGAATAGATATTTAAAGAATAACAAATGTAATCCAATGAAATATTAATCATCCATATGTAAAATAAACAATTAGGAAATGACAATATTAATTATCTTATATAAATTTTTTTCCTGTCATGTACTTATCAAAAGGAAATAGGAAAACATGGAAGCAGGTATGGAATATAGTACATGAATCAAATGACCAAAAATACCAAAAACATTATCCCCAACAACATCACGAGTTATAGCTCAGTCCCATGATTCCATGATCTAATTCTATAATCACTCAAGAAACAATAGCTATGCGCATTCTCATGTCCTTTCCAACATATATATAATATTCCCAGGAACCATTGGCGGGCCAAATACTGTGTGAAATAAACTCAGTTACCACCACTAGCAGTTTCTATAAATACCTATTCAGTTCATGTTATATGATAATTGTGTAGATTTGATAATAGTAATCAGTAATAAAAACAATAAAGGGATATAATCTTGTTCATAAAGGACACTAGGCTGACACTATCCCATTTTGTCTATGATGTATAATCTCTGAACAAGTACCCATATGTATACATATATATGTGTTGTATACATACTTATGTCTAAAGTCTTATATGTTGATAATGTAACTAGTATACACCTGAAGTATAACATATTTTCCCATGGGTAGTACTATGAATCTTCCAAGTGTAAAGGGTTTTCTTTTTTGGTCTCATAAAACTTGGGTCATCAAGACTGTGTATCATAACAATATGGACATCATGCCTATATATCATATTACTGGGGTCACCAATCCCATTTATCATAATCCACATTAGTGTCCATACCCATTCATCATAATTTGTAAGGTTCACCATTCCCATTTATCATAATTCATAAGGGTGATTATGCCCATTTTTCATCATTAACATGGGTTACCATGAACAGTTTTCAATTATCTACAAGGGTCTCTATTCCCAAATGTCACAAATGTAAGGGACATCAAGCCCATGTATTTAAATATACGGAATATATCTCTGAGTATCATATTATAGGGATTCCAATCATGTGTCTATTAAAATTAGTGTTATCATGATCATTTGCCATATGTTTGAGGGTATCCATGCTCCTATATCATATAAGTTTATGGAGTATATGGATTTAAGAAGACAAAATGTATAATTATTAGTTAATTTCCATTTCTCTATAAATGGGGTGGGGTACATTATTTCTATTTAAGAAAATAATGTTTCTATACTAATAGATTATATTGAATTAATTATAGTCATCATGATTAGGTTTCACCCTAAAAGCATATTGAATATTGTTTTCTCACATGATAATTTTAATAACAAATTTAGTTCAATTGGAACACCTCAAGGGGTGGAAATAAATCATGGGGACCTATCACAAAAATAATTAGGGGTAATATGTTATTTCTAATAAGGATATTGAATTAATCATGGTAATGTGAATTTTATGGAAAAACACAAAGTATATGGAAAGTAGAATCATGAATCATTGTATAATACAACAATAATCAAGAGTTAAATAATATTCCACCAACTATATGCTTGAAGTGGAACACTTTCCCTATGTCATCCCACAGTTTTTCCATTTTTGGAGAAAATATATTACTTACAAACACCCTGGATATGGGGCATATGAGGTAGCACCAAAATTTTATCATCAATATAAAAAATAATGGAAAAAATAGTAATTAATGAATAAATTATATAGATTTATCCAACAAGGGAAACTGTTGTCGATTTGTGTCCATAAGGAAGAGTTATATTGTAACCTAGGTGCGGTATGTCGAGTCTCTCTCAAGGGATGATGGATTTTTTTTCTATCCCCAAGAGGAAGTAATAATAAAGTGGTGTCTATTTAATATAAATTTAAAGGTTGAAAAGGAAAATATTACCCAACTTATAGGGATAGAATACTACGACAAACCATGCACAAACTATACATGGAATTCCATCTGAGAGGGGACTCACATAGTTCATGGACACATTTTGGGAAACCTTATGCAAACCATATTACTAGGATATGTTAAAAAAACATAGTTTATTCACATATTCATGTAGCATGGGTCCCATGGTTAGGTACAACCATGAGGAAAAATTAATCCAACTAAAATACCCCTCTTGGTTATGAGAAACTATGTGGACTGGGTGGCATAGATTCTACTAAAATTCTAGTCCACCTATTTAATTGATTGTCCTGTGGTCTGGGCTCTGAAAAACCCCCAAACCCCATAATTTCTACGATATCAATACAGGAAATTTACAATTGTATAAAATTAAGTAGTTAAACTCTTATTTAAAGGATCCATACCTCAAATAAGAGTCAGGTTACTATAGTCTTCCCCCCTTAAATGAAAATTTCCCCTAGTTTCACTTCCATGGGTTGTGAAACTACATTAGAAAATAAAATTAACTACTGAGCAAGTATATTGTAAATCTACTCCGATGTCTTACCCTATGCATGGTTCTTCATCCATAACACTCCTAAAAAAGTGAATGACTGAACAAAGTGTTCCTTTATGATATGATCAAATATGTATATGTGATACCTCTCTAAATATTCATCCAAATCTAATTCCGCATCCTTGGGATAAAAAATTTTAGTAGGGTTGGCATGGTAATCTAAAATATGAGAAATGGGGATGTTGTTAGGCATGGAATGGTACCTATGAGGTAATAGAAACTGATGGGATACCAAATCGAACCAATCTAATATCATAAATAGCTCAAAAAAAGTAGTTCCAAAATCTATTTCCTCTTTATCATAATAGTCCAACGTTAGGTAGATTCCTATAAGAATTCATGACCCATGACCTCAAACTCCAGAGGTCATTGACAATGATTGAAATATGATCTATGCCCAGACTGAGCATTCAATACACGTTTCTTTATTCAGAAGGATCTAAGGTCTCTTACATGAGGCAAGAAACTAGTAATAATGCCTTATGTTCCATTATCCATCACATAGGTGAGATACGTTACCAAGAATATAAGTCCACATGTTGAACTATATGAATTGTATCATGAAGGATATTATTTTAGGAAAAGTCAAAGATATGTATATGTTTCTCTGAATAACCTCTAAAATCAATGAATATTACTTGGATAATATCCTCCAACACCTGTATAGTATATTCCGACTGGCCATTAGTCTGAGGGTGGAAATCTACTTTAAGAAGAACCTATATACCGACATCTTTCTATAAACCCTTAATGATCCTAACTGTGAAAATAGAATCCCTATATAAAGTGATATAATGAGAGACCTGATGTAGGAATATAATATTATATACATACAGTCTTCCATGTTCATTAACATAGAATGTCTCTTAGATAGGAAGGAAGTGGGATACATTCTTTTATCGACCCATAACTACCTAAACCATTTTTCCACCTCAAGGTTACCTTGGCAACTTCAAGTAAAAATACATTACCACATCAACCCAGTTACATTTTAGTAATGTTAACTACAATAATAAGATAGAATGACATTAGTGTTCCACCTTCACCTTCTTAATGGTGGAACACCTAGTTATAAAACATATGATCAGATGTCTCAACCCCTGCCACCAAAACTAATGGTTCATATCATGATACATATTATAGATAGCCAAGTGAACTAACTGCTGATATGAATTGTATTTTCATGTTAGTTCATTTTTTATGTTTATAGGATCCCATATATACACAAGTATATTCTGGAAATCATCTCTATAAACAGACCTATCTAGAGGGGGTCCCTTAAAAAAACCACACTCTCATATGAAAAAACATTCTGGTTTAGAGAATTGCTTTCTATTTACCCTATATAGAAGTGAATATGTATATTCTATTTTTATAATAAAATAATTTTCATTAATTTCAGGAAACTCCAAATTCATATCAGAATGAAGGGACATCTACTTTAATCCATTACTGGATTCTAGAATATCTTTCACCTGTGTTTTCTATCTCATTATGTCATCCACCCTATTTTTTATTTAACATATATAGAACAGATCAAGGTAAAAATTACGAATCTATTCAAACCATAATAAATATTTTAGATTCAATTAATGATGTTTAAATATATATTTGATCCTATTATGGCCTTTAAACAATATAGTGTTCTCTCCCATAAGAAAATTCCTCTAACAATTCAAGTCATGAATGATTCTTATAAGCATGAGGTAATGCATTGGGTAATTCCACTCATGAGACCACAATTAGAGAGACTCATACACAAAAAACAATCCTCCTAAATCAATATTCCACACTACAAAATTCGTAATTAATCTCATAACAATGTATACCTAGTTAGAGTCACTAGAATAATCAAAATCAGTTCTAGAATAAACCTTCCTTTTAGATCATAATTTTACTCCACACATAATTAAAACTGCTAAAACATTACTCCCTTCTTAGTCAGACCAATATGAGGTGTCACAAGACATGATATGTTCTATATGAAATCCATATCATAACCAGTCATCCCTATGAAACTATATATGTAAAAAATGTTCTTGGGATGTTCTTGGGAAAAAACAATAGTCACATTATTTGGGCCAAATAATACTCCTGATTCTGAGATAACATTTCAAAAGAAGTCAAAAATACTAATCCAGAAGAGGAACATTTTTATCATAGAATATAACTAATTATATCATAGTTTACTCAATACGATGTAAATGATTTTTTTTATTATTGATTCATGTATTATAATCCATCAGTATGTCATCAAAAAAATCAATGATGAAGGAATCCTAGTAGGGGTGGAAAACATGATTCATTAAATCCATTAAAACTGATGTTGTGTTTCTGAGATCAAATGACATTACCCGATACTCCTATAAACTATATCAACATCAAAATTTAATATGTGGTATATCTGAAAGCCTGACTTGCACCAGGTGATAGCCTGATATCAGGTCAATATTCAAGAACACTCTAGGTTCTCTGAGCTTGTCCGAGAGGTCATATAAATGAGGAAAGTATACCAGTTCATATTATTTATGATCACTAATCTTCTATTAATACACACAAATCCAAAGTGGTGTATCCACCTTCATGGGTAAAAGGACTATTGAACCCCTGTAATATGTATTAGTCTATATAAAACTCATACGTTCTAAATACTCTAGCTACCTCTTGAGATCCTTCAACTCAATAATATCCATCCTACAATAAGGAATGTTTACCAGTGTATCTCTATGAACTATCTCAAGGGAAAATTATTCCACTCTCTCATGAGGTTGTATATATAATTCATTAGGGGTGAAAGCCATGAAATTACCTACTATAGGTGGGAAATCTTCCAGATGTTACCCCTAATCATCCATATAAATGATAAAAATCTAGGAGATCACTCCACCTAGACATAGATTATCTAGTACAACTCTACTTTCCTAGAAATTCCATTCACCCTTTTGATGGAAACTACCTCCCTCTAGTGATTTAAATGATACCATGTGGAAATATCCATCCACATAGGTATGATACAGAATCAACCATTCAAAAACAAGAATGACATGGAATATATTCATTATGTAGACTAAGAGATCCCATAAGAGAAGATGGTATACTTATTCAAGGGGAAATTCAATACATTGGATTACACTATCTAAATGCATACCCAAAGAGGTATCAATTGTCATCATATAACAAAAGAACTTATTATCAAGACCAAGTATTTAGACAAGAACCCCATTGATAAAGGAATGTGATTCACCTATATAAAATATGAAATATAAAATAGTATAGTATAAAAGAATAACACCAAAAACTATAAATATCCTAAAAACCTTCTAATTTGTTATAGTCACCACTAAATAAATCTATTCTGATCCCTGACATTTTTCTCCAATGTGAATACCACGAGGAGGTCCAATCTAATAGAGTTGTGTATCTAAATTCTGGCTACCTCAGCAAAGATCTCCTTTAGATCATGTATTGTAAGTATTACCCTAAATATGTAGGTGGTGAGGTTCTCTTGATCCTGGTATTGAAGGAAGAGAATATATGGATCCTCTCCCACTAGGCATTGATGGGAAGGTCCTGAAAAAATGTTACAGATTCCCAAACAACCATATAATAGGAACTAAAATGGGTTACTATTACACTAGGTATTCTTATTCCATACCTTACGACACTGTAGAAAAACCGTGTATCTATAAATGGGTTTCATCTTGCTGCCACTACTACGGTGTGCAGTATCAAACCCTCGCTTCCGACCACAAGTCAAACCACTTCACTATCTCAGTTCTGAAATCTCTTTGGTTCACACAATCATCTTATCTCAGGTTTCAATCTATGATGACAGTGTTATTTACTATATTATACATGTTATTCAACCGAAAAATGTTTACCTAATATTGAATATGATTCCTAATATTATCCTCAAATTATCTCACTTGAGTGGATCCTTAGTAGTATAGATAAGCGCAAATAAATGAATGTGTGTCAAAAAAATTAAGATGTATATAAGGGAAAAATAATATTGATGAAGGTGAATGAACTCCCTATAATGAATAGTCATTAGGGTATTTGGGAATATGTAGTCATAAAATCAAAATTAGAAATATCACTAAATCACTTCTCGGTACTGACATTCCTGGTTTATAGATTCTAACCAATGTTTGGTGGATCCTCATCGGATATATGTAAGGATCTTCACTCTCCTCTCATTAGGTGTCTCCTAGGTCTTGATGATAGATAATAATGTCTCATTCCATAACTCTATATCCTCGGGGCCACCTTACCTTGAAAAATTATGTTGATGATACTACTAAAACTATCACATCAACTCCCCCGTATAAGTGGAAGTTTGTGTAGCTCAATGTATGGTATTCATAATCAACTGAAACTCCTATTGAAACCCAAAATCATCCCCCAAATTAGGTATAATAATAATCTCCCCATGTTGAAATACTATAGGTAACACTGGTGGCTCAGGGCCCACTACCTTTAGAGCATGGTCATCACCACCCTCCTATAATATGACACAATGATGTATTTATGTAATTGCTTTAAAAATAAAAAACAATCATCTGATAATATATTATAATCATAATTTCATTGATACAATAATATTATAGGTACAATCCATTCTTATTTAATAGTAATACCCCTCAGCCTATTCATAATGCTAGTTCTAGGTATTTAAGAAAATCAATAAAATCATGATAGACACTGCCTAATGACCACTATTATAGTCTTGTTGGGGTCAAGTTATCTGTTTTACTTTAATTTTCCTGATATACAGATATATAGATGTGTGTTATAATAGAAAAAACCATTAAATTGTCAATAGAATCAATATTTAATATAGTATGTGTTTAAAATTACAGAGTTATTAATTCTCATATTTAGATAATAGACCAGTTATCTAATGTAACATTTCCAATTTAAACATGTACATTTTTTATAAATTGCATTTTGTAATTCATTTAACTGCAGCCCAAACATAAAATTTGATTGAAAAATAAAATAGGTAATATGAGATAATTCAACAATATGAATCACCATTCCGACTCTATAGCGGTACATAAAAATTTTAGGTTACAAATTATAATCATGTATTTTAAATAAACTAATGTTTCAATCTATGTAACCTCGATTACATATTTCAATCTGGTGATATTTGGTTAGATAAGGGTACATCAACAACCTATGGGAAAGCACATTCTAGGCTGATCCTAAAACTTTAAAAACATTTTCTCTCATCTCATTTTTCTGATCGAACCATTTTTTATATAACTTATATATCATTCAGGGAACATAAATCAAGTATCATGTAGTCATGCAATAAAACCAGCATGTAATGGCATAATGCATGACATATTCGTGTTATATGGTGACTGAAACGATGCAGGTTCAATGTTTCGTTTCTATAGTAGGCCAATGGTAAAATAAAATCCAAAATCATTATTATAATAAACCCCACACATCATGTGAAACGATTAAAGGTATAATAAATTGGATTGAAATAGGAATAAACCATAACATGATATCACATCCTATATAATGTGTCTTTTTTCATGTCTGTGGGTTACCTAATCCTAGTAACGTGATCATTACCAAATTACAACTCATCATATTTTCTTTATACCATCCAAAATAATAAGGAAACAAAAATAAACCTTTGATTCAACATTGTAACATCCCAACATGTGAGCCACTAAACAATTCCCCTATCCAATGTGCCAGATGGCCTCATGCTTGACTCCCCATATGATAGAGTCTTTCGACTAACTATGAGGGTCTATGGTTGTATGATCGAGAGGTTATACCATCATAATCAGAGTAATACAACGTGGAAATAAATTAATATATACTGTAACCATAACAAATTTGGAACATCTAAAAATAAATATACAAGTTTTAAAAAATAATCAACATCAATAATTTCTAATATCTTATCTAAATTATTTAATGTAATTTACTTATCAAAAGAAAATAATCACACATAGTCAAAGACATAATATACAATACATCTATCAAAATAAAAAAATGCCAAATTCCATGCTATAATAACTTAAGTATCTACAACTGAGTTCTTTCCCAGGTCCCTACTGGCGTCAACATAATCATTCTGAGAACTATTCGATACCCTGATATGGTTTGAGATAAACTCAGTAGGCCACCACAGATGGTGAATATCAATAGCAAGTTAGTGCATATAATATGATCAGTGTGCAGATATTATAATGGTATTCAGTAATAAAAACTATATAGGGGTTGGGTCTAGTTGTTGGAGGATAATAGGCTACCACTACCTACTTCGGCCCATGTCGGATAATTTCTAAACAAGTACCCTTATGTATTGAAATACATGGTATTTATACAATAATGACCATAACATTTATCAATAGAATTTATCCATTATTATAGTAATTTAATAAATTATAAATAACATATAACTACTTATAGACAATAATAAGTACTTTATAAATGAATAATTATTGAAAGAAAAAGTATTTATTGAATTTAAGGAACCAATACTAATGAAATAGTAACATGACCTTAGTAATAGTAATGTGACCCTTATGAATATTAATTCGGCCAAATGAATAGTTCCATCAACCATGCAAGTATAATTAAATATTTTTCATCTTATTCAGGAAAATATGATATAATTTTATCATATTATATGAATGTAAATATTTTAAAACGTATTAATTAAGTGTTGAAATTTTTATAATTAATAAATACATAGTTAATTTTTTTTGATTAATTTAATAATTTAAACTAATATATATTTTCATAAACTGTATTCATAAATTTAATTTTTTTGACTAAATATTTTAAGATAAGTTTATGATATCTTAATTAATATTTCTATGTGTTACAAAATTACTCATTGTAATACAATTTGTATTTTTGATGTAAATGATGATTTTAATTAGAAAATCAATTAATCATATTTAAAAAACTGATTTCAAAAAATGGATTTAATTTTTTAATTCTACATGTTTGAAAAATAGTTTGGGGGAATTTCTGGGAATTTTTTGAAACACTTGAATTTTTTATGAGTAGTATAATACGATATTTTATGATAAATTTTATGTACATGAAATATAGAGTCATAGGTGATTTAGTGCAGATGTAATCCCATTATGGTGAACAGACATGATCTAATTACTTTATTTTTTAACAATAATCATCACTATTTATGGTCTTGAGAAAAATAAAAGACCAATGGATTGAATAATGAGAAAACACCCCTCTTATCCACTATAAATACCACCCCTCAAACCCTATTCTCATAACAATTATCATGATTGATCCTTCCCTATATTCTAAAAAATAAAAATACCTAGTATCTCCCACAAATCCATGAGATTTTGGTCTCATAAAAATAAAAAATACCATTTTCCTAATGAGATTCACAAGGGGGATAAATCCATGAGGTGAAATAATCATTGTTTTTCTTTTAATTCCATTTCAGTTTCATTACTTTTTCCCACTTCTCTTAACCTACATTCATCCAAATGGAATTATATCTTCATAATCCTTGATATACTGAAATTATATCATGTCAATTAAATATCCAACCATAAAATCCTCCCTCTCAATCTTTTTTTAATAAAATCGCTGCCCGTGATGTATCAATTTATCGACATCATGGGAGATGATTTTTCATTTTTCTTAAATTCCTTCATGGAAGCTAATAAAACCATTAAATAATTTTAAACCGATTATAATTTTTATTATAGAACCACATTAATTTTCTAAAACAAATATTTATACATAATACTAATGGATAAAACAAAACGAGTTCATTATAATAAAAAATATCATTAATTTACCTAAAACAATCCTCATTAAGTTTTATCTAATGATTCATCCTCATGAAATATATCCAGATTCATTATAATATCTTTTAAACATATATAATATCCTTAATAACATATAATAACAATTCTTTATGTTTATCCTCATTTTTTCATGAACTTCCATTCCTGGATACAAGTGACCAAATCACGAAAACTATGAAAAAGAATGCTCCTAAACGATGGAATTAAACTTGATAACTCAACATAAGGACCGTAAATGAACTTAATAAAACCATAATAAAACTGATTCCTAAATAGAATTTCATTTATTTGTTAATTTATTAATCCAATTTTATTACATTGAACATTAATGTGACGAAATCATTCTGACACAAGGTAATTTAAATTCTGGAACACAACACTCTTTGTTTGGGTTTTCCCTTCTTGACCCCATTCTAAGAATGATTATTCCATAAATATATCTTATTATCCATTATCTTAACTTATCATGGATATATATTTTTCACTTAATTTTATTAAAAAATAAATGTTTTCCAAAAGAAAACTTCTTTCAAAAAAGAAACCATTTACTTCTTGAAAATGTTTCTTCTTCATTCAAGGTTGACAAGTCTTATATCAAGTATTAATTTCCATCATTAATTTTGGATCCAAAATTTTATTAATGTATGATTTACTAAAAGAAACCCATTCCATACAATGGGTTATTTTATGTTCAATATTTATATATGTTTTATGTGCATTTCATGATAATTTAAATGTTATGATGTGATAGGTGCACTCATAATTATAGAGGGAAAAGTAAATGGTAGGATGTGACGGGTGTGCTCGTAATTATATAGTGTTACAATGCATTGGGTAATGTGATGTATCTAAATATGAAAGAGAAACATCCATGAACATGATGATAGATTTTTTCAAAACTATGTGTTTTAGTTAATAAATTAGACAAGATGTTTCATTTTTATGCATTGATACATTTTAAGCCTCTTCTTAATGATTCCTCTCATGTTTATTATCCTATGCCTATGTTAAGATGATAATTATTATTCTCACCCCATGTTTTATTGATTCATGTTATTTTCAATATGCTTTATGTGATTTTATCACAACCCTTTTTATGTATATCTTTAGGTGATTACATGTACTAAGGATAATTCAAGGGCCAATAATAATATGTAGAAGAAGAAATTAAATAAATTTTTATGTTTTATTTTGTAAATGTTTTGTATGGTCATAATTTTACCATATAAAAAAAATTTAAATCATATACAAGTAATTATTCTATGTTTATTATCATTAAAATGTTTTATTAATAATTTAATAAGAAGATGGGTCACTATAGGTGGTATATGTTCCCATTTTAGTTAATTTGGGAAATATGATTAGAGAACCTATGTGAAAACCCATAGTATGAGACTAATTATAAGTTAGAACCCAAGATTATATGTTTTCAAAATCAAAAAACATAGGGATCCCATATGATAATAATTTAGAATTATATTATGTATGAATTTTTGAATAATGTTTTGTTCTAACCAAAAAAATATTTTATAAGATTGTGGGAACCATGATAAATCAGGCTGACAACCCATACAAGAGAAAAGTTATCAATTAACCAAACAACAACACCAATTCTTTGGGAGGAGTATTTTAAAATTTTATGGTGATGGTTACCCAACTCTTTCAGTTTATGAATAGTAAATTGAATAATTTGGAATGTCTTGCTTCACCTAAGAGGGAGAAATAGTCTATCACTTGTTTTATATGGAAACAGACAGTGATGTTTTGTAGATCATCCATTCCATCGGTCATGGAATAATGGGTCTACTCAATGAAGAAGATATTTAATTTTATTCAATATTCTAAGATTGTGATGTTGAATATTTTTATTTATCATATAGATGGAGAGACCTATCAATGGTGGGATTTTATTAAGAACAACATGATTTGGGAATAAATTAAATAGATAGAGTGGGAAGACATTACGATAATGTTTCTTAATAAGTATTTACCTTGAAATATTTACACAATTATGGAAATATAATTCATATATCTCATGAAAAAATGAGGAGAGTTGGTCACGACCTAAGACAAAAATTTCCCAAGTCTTGAAAGGTATGCTTCTAGTTTTGTTATCAATAAGGATAGAAAAATATATAGATTCCATAGTGGTTTAACCCCACCCCATCTAAAGTCCTTTGAAATTGGGGAATGTTTTAGTTATAAAGAATTTTTTTAGTGTCCTCTAAATATGGAGATGGAGTTTTTATAATGGTCCCATGGATATAGTGATAAGACACAAAATATTGAGTTTCATGATAGAGGATCTCCTGAGAATGGTGGAATGTGAACTCAACCACCACATGTCAAAAACATGAAACGAAAAATCATGGGATGTATCTCAATAGGATATAGAAATGCTTCAAGTGAGGGAGACAAGGCCTCTGAGGTCATGAATTTCAGAAATCCATGTTGATGTAGGATATTTTGGTGGAGGAATAGAGAGAAGAAACCGTGGTCCAATGCTAAAACTGTAGGGAGAAAGGAAACTATACAAGATAATGATCTAAAACTCGAGTCCTTGAGGTTTATCGAATTCATTACCCACCAAAGCCAAAAGAGAAAGGGGAGGCATATTCCATCACTAATATAGAAGTGGACCAAGAAAAATAAGTTCAACAAGCTACACATCTTATTCAGTCAAGAATGGAAAATGTATTATTTGATTTTGGTTCTACTCATTCCTTTATATCTTGCATGTTCTCTAGAACTATTGAATTGAATCCATTAAACCATGAACTAGATATATCTGTAAAAACACAAAGTGATGAAATCATTGTAACCAAAGTGTTAGAATCTTCTTCTGTTGGCGTGTGTGGGGTGATTCTTCCGGAAAATATCAGGATAAGTCCTTTAGTGGAGATTGATGGTATAATAGGAATGCATGGTATCTCGTTATATAGAGCACATATTAATTGTCTAGAAGAGGAAATATCTTTTCAAATTATAAACCATCCCTTTCTCCTCTACAAAATGCACAGAAGACTATTAATCTCCTTTTGAAAATCCTTCAACATTGTGGGTGTTTATTCCTTGCGAAGAGGCATACCTCACTCAAATGGTTGAGTCAAAGGAAGGTGTTTCCAAGAGGAAACACCCATTGTGATGGAATAAAATGATATATTTCATGGATACGTACCCAATTTTCCCTCAGATTGTGAGGTATCTTTCTCAGTAGAACTCATACCTAGAGCTACTCCTATCTCAAAATATTCCTATAGGATGTACCCTATTGTACTGGAGGAGTTAAAGAAGTAGCTATAAGAGAATTCAGATAAAGGGTTGATATGTCTTAATGCCTCACTTTAGGGTGTGCCAGTGCTTTTTTCAAGAATAATGGTTGATAAATGTGGTTGTTTATCAGTTATTAGGAACACTTAAATATCACCACAAAGAACAAGAATCCTCTTTCTATGATTGATGACTTGTTCGATTGGTTGTGAGGAGCTCATTACATCTCAAAGGTGAATATTTGTTCTAGATATGATTAGGTAAATGTGAAGAAGAATGATATTTTGAGGACTTCCTTCCATATAAGTTATAAGAACTATGGGGTTTATTTATGCCCATCAGACATACTAATTACCTAGAAATCTTCATGTATTTTTGGAATCTAGATATTATACATTAGGTCAAAATTTGTTTGGTAGTGTTTATTAAAGATAATATCTTCTACCCTAAGAGTAAGGAGGATCAGTACAAACATCTAAGGCCTACGTTTGTGAAATTAAGGAATGAGAAATTTTACACCATGTTTAGAAAGTGTTACTTTTTGATGTCGAAAGTCACATTCTAGGGACATGTCATCAAAAGTGAAGGATTTTTTTTACCCTAAAAATTTGAAATTAAGAAATGGAAGAGGCCATCTAGTATCACCGAAATATGTATTTTTTTCTTAGTAGGGAACTATCGACATTTTCGGATAAATTTATCATGATTTTTAGACCAATAAATATTTTAATAATGAATCAGTTGAAGTATGTCTAGATAGAAGAATGCGAGGAAAGCTTCCAGGATCTAAAGAGAAGGTTGTTCACTAAACCTGAACTCACCTTACCAAGAAGTAGAGAATATTTTGTGACATAAATTTATGCTTCAAAGAAATTATTAGATTGTGTAATAATGAAAAATGATAATGTGATAGACTATGCCTCCTAGTAGACGAAGATCCATGAGAAAAACTACCAAGAACATGATCTAGAGATAGAAAATGTGATTTTTTTACTAAGAAATATAAAGGTACTACCTATATAGTGAAAAGGATGACATATATACTAATAAAAATAGAATAAATCATATATTCACATAGAAGGGTCTCAATTTGCATTAAAGGTGATTTTTTAGAGTTCATAAAACTCTTTGATTTATCTATTCACTATTATCCATGCAAGTGGAACATGGATGATGATACCCTTAGAAGAAAAGTGCCTGATACTCTCTCCATGTTGTGGATTAAAGAAGACCATATCTTCATGGATACACAATGTATGGATTTTAAAATACTAATAGTAGGTAATACATCCAACCTTTCCCAATTGATTTCCCAACCATCTATCCAAGTGACTTTTAAAGAGGTGTAAATGGATGATATAGAGTAACAAAATAAGGTGAATGAAATAATGGAAGGGAAGCTAAAAGAGTTTTATATCGATGATGATGGTGTGATTCAGTTTGGAACAAGACATTTTGTGCCTTCATCACATGGGATAATGAAGGAGATATTTGATAATTCATATAGTTCATCTTTTTATATCGAACATAGGAGTACCAAGATGTATCATGATCTATGAGAACACTTCTATTGGGAGAACATTAAGAAGTTTCTTTTTTGGTATATCTCAGGGTTCTTGATATTTCAGTAAGTCAAATAAGTGAAAAAAAATTACCAAGGGATGACAAAACCATGAAAAAATCTTATATGGAAATGGGAGAAGGTAAATTTGGAATTTTTAATGGGTATCTCAAAGACAACCAAAGGAAATAATTTGACATGGGTTGTGGTAGATTGAATCATCCAAACTTCCCACTATACAACTATCACGAAAGATATATTACCGGAATAACTTGCTATGATATAAGAGAAAAAAGTTATGAAACTTCATGGGGTTCCCCTATTGATTTTCTCTGATTTTGATCCCAGGTTCACATAAAAATAATGAATGCGTATTCAACATGCCTTGTGTACTAAATTGAATTTTAGCATGACCTATCACCCCCAATCTAATGGCTTCTCTGAAAGGAATATTCAGACACTCAATGATATTCTAAGAGTGTGCACATTATAATTCAATGGTGTATAGGATAATAATATTCCATTGGTTGAGTTCTCATTCAACAATGTCTTCCACTAGAGTATTCAGATGGCTCTATATGTTGCTCGGTATGGATAGCAATGTAAAACACCAACTTGTTGGGATGAAGTTGGTGAAGAAGATATACATGTACATGATCTTATACAAGAGATGACAGAGAAGGTTCAAGACATCCAATAACATATCAATTATGCTCAGAGTCAGTAAAATATCTTTGTTAACAACCATTTAATGAACTTGGATTTAGATGTTGGAGATAATGAATTCCTTTGAATATCATCACGGAAGAGATTCATGTGTTTTGGAATAAAATTTAATCTAATCTCAACATACACTAACCCCTTTATAAATCCATGGTCTCATAGGATCAATAGATTACCAATATTACCTTCCACTGAATATGTCTCAATTTCATGAAGTGTTTAATTTAAATCTCTTGATTATGTACATACCAAATCCCTCAAATATACTGAACTTAGAGGTGGTGCGTTTGGAATATAATCTATCATAAGAGGAGCATCTGATAAAGAATCTAGACTGAAGAGATATAGTTCAATGAAAAATGGAAACCCTCATTTTCAATGTGTTTTGGATTAACCACATTGATGAAGAAGAAAACTTGGAATCAAATGTGGTGATGAGGGAAAATAATGTCACCTATTTATGAAAAACTAAATTAAAAGGGAAAAGTTGAAAATGGGAGAAGAATGTAACGACCCAAAAATTTATAAATGTAATTTCTCCCTTATTATAGAAACTTCAAATAGTATAAATAACATATATTCACTTATAGACTATAATAAAAACATTATAAATGAATAATTAATGAATTAGGAAGTATTTATAGAAGTTAAGGGACCAATACAGTTGATATATAATCATGAACTTAAGAATAGTAATAAGACCCATATAAATAGTAATCCAGATAAATGAATAGTAAAATCAACCATGAACATATAATTAAAATTTTCGAATATTATATTTCAAAATTTGATATAATTATATCATATTTTAATTAAGTAAATATTTTAAAAAAATGTTAATTGGGTGTCGGTATTTTTAAAAGTCATAAATAATAAATTACAATTTAATGATTAATTGAATAATTTTAAAGAATATTTAATTTCAAAAAATTTATTATTAAATTAATAGTTTGATTTCTTATGATTTTAAGATAATTTTATGGTACCTTAAGTAATTTTTCAATGTTTTTCAAAAGTAGTTATAATTTTTATAAAAGTATTTTCCATGTAAATGATTATTTTAATTAAAAATTAAATAAAGAATATTTATAACATTATTATCATACAATGGATTTCATTTTTGAATTATATAAGTCAAAAAATGTTTTGGGTGATTTTTTGGAATTTCTCAAAAATAGTTGAATTTTGATGAATAGTAAAATATGATAATTTATGATAAATGCTATATACATGAATTATTGAGGAATAGGTGATATAGTGCTTATGTTAGACCATTATATTGAACTCACATGATCTAATTATTGTATTTAGTCTAAAAAATCAACAATATTTGTTTTCTTGAAAAAAATAATAAACTAATGAATTAAATAACGAGAAACACCCCTCTCATCGACAATAAATACCACCCCTCACAACCTCTTCTTATCACACTTCTCATCCATTGAGACTTTCCAATATTATTATAAATAATATTCCCTAGTCCCTCCCCCATATCCATTAGATCTTTTTCTCATAAAATGAACAAAAACAATTCCCTATGGTGGTTCCCAAGGAGGTGAAATTGAAGTGGTAAAATACTTTTCATTTTTCTTTTAATTCATATTCAGTTTCATTTATTTTCATCTGAAATCCAAACATGCATTCATTAAAATGTTATTATAAATCCATTATAATTGATTTACTATAATTATATAATTTTATTTGATGTTTATTCATTAAAATCACCCCTCTCACTCTTTTATTATAAAAATGAAATCGTCTCCTATGGTGTATCAATTTACCAAAATCGTGGGTGATGCACATTCATTTTCCATAAAATCCCTAATTAATGCCAATAAAACCAGTAGTTGTTTTTAAAATGATTTTAATTTTTATGATACAACCCCCTTTATGATCTGGAACTAATATTTATATATAATACTAAATGATTAAACAAAATGAGTTTGTTGTGATCGAAAAATGACCAAAGTTAACCAAAAACAATCATCATTAACATTAATCAAATTATTAATCGTTATGATATATAACCAAATTATTAATAATTTAATTTAAACATATGTAATATCATTAATAAATTATTATAATAATTATGGATATTTATCCTCGTTTTACATGAACTTCCATTCGTGAATACTCGTGAAACAATTAAGAAAATGAAAAAAATGAATATTCATGAACGATGAACATATACTCCATATCTCCACAAAAGGATATTAAATAATCTTAATAAAGACATAATGAATGAAATTATTGTATAAATGATTTTTCTAATTGTTAATTAATTTATCTAATATTATAATATAGTACATTAATGTGTAGAAAGCGTTCAAACATTAGGTAAGCGAAATTCTCAAACCCAACTCTATTTATTTGGGTTTTCCATATTTGATTCTATTTTTAGTATGTTTATACCATAAATATAATTTATGCATAATTATAATGAATTTTATTGCATATACATATTTTCTACTTGAGTTTATTGAAATCAAAATTATTTCCAAAATAACCCTTCTTTCAAAAATATCATCGTTTACTTTTTGGGATTGTTTCTTTTTCACTAAAGGTTGATTATTCTTATATCATGTATGATATACCCTATATAATATTGGAACAAAATGTTCATGAATGTATGTTTTAAAAAATGAAATCCATTCCTTTATCTGGGTTAATTTATGTTCCATATTGATATATTTTCTATGTGGCATGCATGACAATGTAAATGTTATGATGTGACAGTTGTTCCTGGAATTATTAAGTGCAAAGAAAATGGTGTGATGATATCGTTGTGTCAAAAATTATATAGAACAAAAATTCACTGTGTAATGTTTTGTATCTTTATAGAAAATTGAAACATGTGTGAACATGATGCTGGATTTCTTTACTGCCATGTGTTGTAGTTAACTACTAAGCCATGATGTTTCATTTTTATGCATTGCCACATCACATGCCTCTTCATATTGATTACTCTCATGGTTATGATACTATACATATGTTATGATGATAATTATTATTCTCACCCCATTGTATATTGTTTCATGTTATTATCTACCCTCTTACTGGTCTTTTAGACTATTCCTTTCGTATGTATATCCTCTGGTGATTACATGTACTGTGGAGAATTCATGGGCCAATAAGAAGCGGAATAATAAGGAATTAAATAAATTTTTATATTTTAGTTTGTATATTTTATGTATTTACCTAACATTTCCAAGGCACTAGATGTTTTGGATCCTGTTAATTTGATGCTTTTATGTTGTTTATCATTAAAATGTTGTATTAATAATGCACGAGGAAGTCATGTCGTACTATAAAAACGTGAAATCTAAATTCACACACACACACACACATATATATATATGATAGTGTGATCCCATAGAGTAACTTATGCGTCCATGGGTAGAAGCATGAATCTTAAAAGTGTCATAGTATTCCATTCCCAGTCTCTTAAAATTAGGGTTTTCATGACCATGTATCAAAATTTTCAAGAGTTCAGGAATGTATATCATATTTGTATGGTTTCCATTCTCATATATCAATATCCATATAGGTATTCATTCCAATTATTGATAATTCATAAGGGCTTCTAGGACCATTAATCCTAATTCATATGGTTTTCCATGACCATTTATCATAATTCATATATTTCACCAAGAACATTATTTAAAATCCATAAGGTTCTCTATCTCCAATTATCACTAATCTAAGGGACTCGATTCCCATTTATCACAATATAGGGATGTAATACCCATGTATGATAGTATCGAGTAACCATGCCCATATTTAATAAAAGTATGGTTGTCGTTCCTATATGTTATATGTGTAAGGAATTCAATGCATCCATATCATATCAGTATAATGGTTGTACAGCTTTAGGAAGATCCAATAGATAAATCTTAGTTCATTTTCCTTTATCTGTAAAAAGTTCAAACCCATTGTTCTATTTATGAATGTAATGTAGTTATATCACACACTTCTATTAAATTCATAATTGTCATCAGAATTTGGAGTGATTCCAACACCATATAGGTGATGGATTGGTAACATATTAATTTATAATTCCGAAGGATGATCCACATGAACACCCAAAGTGGTGTAAACAATTTAACGAGACATATCCCAAAAAAATAAAGGTTTACTAGGTCATTTAATAAATGGATATCATATTAATCCTGGTTGTGGGTATTTTAGGGAAAAACGGATAATCTAGCATGATGAATATCATAAAATAGTATAATAGAACAATACATAAGGTATAATTACTAAACCACCTTCCTTATGCATGTAGAAAAACAAATGTTCAATATCTACCTATGGTTTAGTCCATAATGGAATAACACATCAGTAAAGATGAATGAATTTGAAATTGGGAAATTGATATTGCACCAAAATAGCATTATCTATAGAAATTAAAATAATAATAATAAAGAGTTTGAAAGTTACTGATAAGAATCCAACGAGATAATCTGATATCGATTCAGATCCCAGATGGAAGAGTCATACAAGAACCTAGGTTATCTATGTTGCGGTGCACACAAGGGGAGAGGGAGAGATCCACTATCGTATAGAGGATGAAATAAGGTATAAAGGTTATTTTAATAATAATTAAAGTTAAAAATTACCCAACTGAATGGGGTTTTAATGTTTTCTAAACTGGGTGCCAACTGTGTGTAGCCTACTAGTTATAGATAGACTCACACAGTTCATGAGAATTGTTTTGGAAAATATGAACATAATATTCTATAATATTATGTTAAAAACTAAATATTACTTTTTTGTTGAGAGGCATGTGTGGTAGGCATAGAAAAAACTCTTTATCCCACTACTCCCTACTAAATCACCCCACACGGTTAGGAAAAACCATACATACTGGCGAACAAGGATTCTTCAAACCATGTAGCCCAGCTTTTTCTTTCATCATCCTGGTTTCCAGGCACCAAACAAACCCAGAAAACCCACATTTCCTATATATAATTTTTATGCATTAAATTTACATCAATAATAATTAAACTAAAATTTAATGGATCCACTCCTCATAGAAAATTTTGGTTTATTCAGTAGTAGGCATACTAATTGTGAACCAAATTGATGATTGAGTTAGTTCGCCAGCAATCCTTTTTTGGTGAATACCCCCAGATGAGTCATTTCCACAACCATATTCATATTTCAATATCCATTAATGGATTTAATTATTAGTGGAAAAACAATATATTTACTCCACTAAAAAACATAGATAGTATCTTATACAAAGATTTATCCTACGTATGTATCCCTAAAGTCATTTATAATTTTATATTATTATAATCCTCAGACAACATAAAGTATCCAAGACAACCTTAGATGTTTCTAAAGGGTTATTTTTTCCATTTGAATTATGATCAAACATAATTCATAAACCCTTATATCATCCTCAACTAACATCATAACCCCTAAATTTAACTAAAAACTACTTTAATATCCCTACGAATTCCTAGACATGTACTCCCAGATCTGATGTTGAAACATACTATTTAGATATCATAATTTATGTGAACCAAGGGGACTCAATTTAAACCATCAATAGATACATTATAAATAAAAATATTGACAGCCATACATTCAAAGGACCTCTAGGTTTAGATTTTTATAGAGTTTAGAGAAACGTTTAACTAAACAATTCAATGAAAATCTCACAAAAATGTATATGTTTTCCACTATATAAGAAAATAATTAATCTTTAAAAAGTATTGATCATAACACAATAAAATATCATCTTATGAAAGTTTCTTATAGAACTATCAGGTGTAATATTTCCTTCAAAACCTCAAGAAATCATATCATAAAAATTTTGAGATAAAACACTCAGTGGGGGAAAATTATACTAGAATCTATCATGGAATGGATAAAATGGGTGGAATAATAATATTAAAAATGAACCATCTTGTAAAACACAAGATAATAAAATAAAACCAGGTAATTTATATTAATATAAAATATAACATGGATAAAAATAACAAAATTATTTTTGATGGAATGATAAATATTGGAAGACATGGTTTTTATTGTCATGGTCTCAACCAAGAAATTATTCTTGTATTTAAGGACATAAGTAGGACATTATTATTTCAATCATGGTCACAACCATTAAATAATGTTTAAATTGGGTTTGCATAAACCATATAACCAATCCTTTTTTATATAAAACCAACCAATGAATTGAGGGTTTATTAATACCATTCCCTACCTTTGACTTATTTAAGTAAAAGCATTAACCATATAAAATAAATGAACATAAATACATGTAAATATTAACCTAACATAGTAATCAATAAAACATAAATATTTAGAAACAAAAATATGGAATTTATATAGTTTTATAGTCAATAAATGAATATAGGACATGTAGTTAAAAATTTTGTATTTTTTAACAATTCAAAATTAACATTCATTATTAATAAATAATCATCCATATTAGAATAAAATTTATAAATATATTCGGTATTTTTACAAAAAAAATACAAGGAATTGATTTATACCTAATAATACCAAAAAATAATATAATAAATATACATGGGAATACAACTATGTGAATAATTTACCTAATAAATCAATGCATATAATCTATGTGAACACCATTCAATCATTTCATGGTAATACATAGTATGAACAACATGTCAGGAACCAAACTGTGGTGCCATCCAACCCGACTCCGAACCTGATTCATGGAAAGGTCTGAAGGGAAGTCTTGATCCCCAAGGTCTGGAAACTACCATCTGGTTATCAAAATTACAAGTTAAGAATTATTTTATCCATGAATATTAAAATAACAAATAATAATAAACATTACATAACTAATAATCATAACCAACTGAGGTACACCAATTTTTTAGAGTCAATGATAAACATCATTAACAAAAACCAAAAGTACAAAGAAGGATTGGGAAACTCAAAAAATACCCAAAATACTCAATGCGACAAGAGGGACATCACTCTAACTCCACCACCACCAACACCTTTAAGAAGATGAACACTAGAGACCGGATCCACCAACACTACCATGATACATCTTACCTTTTAATTGGTCATATATGGAAATGTCTACATACACACAAAGGTGTATGCAGGGTGTGATGAAAATCCTAGTAGGATTACACCAAAAAGAAAATATTTTATGCTATCAAATTATAAGAAAAATAAACACGAATAGTTTCATGGAAAACCTTTTTCAACAGTAAGATTTATTAAAATAAGAATTTACATATTTTCTACCATTTGTAGATAGATAGAACCAAATCACATAATCTTCTTGTCACAAGAGTTAACCATTGGAAAATCCCTATAGGTAACTATCACAAGTGAGACAGTATGACTTGCGTACCTATGTGACCAAAATCCTTGACTAAAGATCCATCAATATTAATGTGCATGATCCATTAGTATGGATCCAATACCAAAGTCCAATGGTCTCCATATCATACCCTAATACCACCATCATTCCCATTCACAAAAAATGAGAGTGGAAAACATCCCTAGGTCTAGTGGTCACTGATAATATAATACGTTGAGTTAGTGTTTTAGCATTAATCTTGATTGATGAATTCAAGCGTCACCCACATTCGAATCAACAAGAGTACTAGTTAAAGTTTTCCAACCTTGATACATGGGATTCCCTTTGTTCTCAATTCTATTTAACATATCACATAAATCACAAGATTCACATACATGTGCAAATCATCATAAAAACAAAATGAAATCACTATTTTTCACATTTCCACCTTGATCCAATGATAAAAACTCCTATGGAAAATAACCATTTTCCACAAAAAAACCACATTCTATTTAACAAGCCCACCAAAAACATTTAGAAATATTGTTCGCATCACATTCATAATTCAAGAAACCCATTTTAAAAAACAAAAAAGAAGAGGTCATGTGAATCTCAACCATTTTGATGGGAAAATCCCCTTTCAAATTCATACCCATATCAAAACAATTTTATAAAATGATTCACATCACATCCATAATGAAAAGACATAATTAAGGTTCCAAATTGATTCAAACCTCAAAAACCCCATTTCTCTTCGAAAATAAACATTCATCACATTTTTACTATTACATTTATTTGAAAAGATGTTTAAGACCTTTCACAAAACGCATATAATATAATTAAGAAACACCACAGTGATGAACACATGAAATATAACCAATTTCCTTTGAGAACCCCCTCTTCATCACATGTAAATCCCAAAAACTTTCCATGAATTATTTTTCACTAAAAAAACTATGAAACACATTTAAACAACCAAAAATAAAAACAAACCACATCCAATGCATGGAATAAGCTACATCAAACATTGTAATGTTTTGAAATAATTTCGAAAACACAACTTCACCACTACAAGACCTTATAATGGAAATATAAGAAAATAAACAACATGATTCCACCAAGAAACACAAGATCAAACCCCTTTTAGTATAAACAGCTTGCTAGAGAATAATAGATCAATAGATTTGGATGATAAACCATAGAATAGGGGATAAATCATTTGAACGGAGACTTAATTGAGGTTTCCTTGATGAATAATCAAAAAAATCACAGAATTATTGGAGTTAAAGATATATAATAAATATCTTTGTAGCTCCCATTACTGAAAACCCAAATGGGGTGGATGGGAGGTGTTTTATTATTATATTCAAAGAGGGAACATAGGTTAATTTACATTTTTATGAGATAGACCAGTCACATGGTTTTCCCACATGGTTTTCCAAAAAAGATTGATAATCAAGTATCCATCACTATTAAACAAGACCATGTCGCATGGTTAGCACACTTGGTTTTCCAAACCGTGCAGCTAGTGTGTTGTCACCACTGTCCAAGACCAACATTTTACATTTGATTTTATGGGAAAGGGTACACAATTTTTCCAACTTTACGCACCCCATGATCCATCTTCTCTTAATCCAAATATATCAATTTTTACCCAATATACATGAAAATATAGAAAAATAAATATAATACAGAAATTAAGAAAATGAATACCTCAAAATGAAAACACGGATGTGATAATTATCCACACGATGAAGAAATTCCTTCACTAGAATGTTAACTCAAATATTGATTAGATAATAGAAACATATACTCCTCCTCAGCCCATGGAATCCACTTACTTGTATCATGATCTTCACTACCATGGTTTCAAATAACATATACCAATGGAATATTGTTCCTATGAATTTGTCTCTCCTAGGGGTTCACAATCTTCTCTCTACACTCAAACACAGATAGATTCGACTATTACTACAACTCCTCTCATTTCAACACATGTGATAGATCTAGATTGTTACTTTTCATTTAAGATACATGGAAAATCCATAAACTGAAATCTAATAAGTGGTAAATTCCAACATATAGTCCACTTTACCAATCCACTCGGTAATCTCAAATGATCTGAAATACCTTGATGATATATTTCCCTACATAACCAAATGTCAATAACCCAAGAAAGGTGCCACATTCTTGAACACCTGCCACCTATAGAAAATAAAAACTCTGAAACCTCTGATCAACATGATTCTTATAGAGATTATTCACCATTAACAAATGTTGCTGGATCAATATAAAATTATATGACATTTCCAACACAATGATCGATCCCAACAATGAGGTCTCACCCACCTTAGCCCAACAGATTGATATTTTCTAGATTCTTACAAATCCTAAAATTATATATGGATAATTTCCCTAATGTATCAAAATAATCGGAATGTGATTACTAGGTTTTGAGTATGTTGGTTGTCTATTTTTACAAAAAAAAATGATTCCATTTTTAAATAAAAATACACTCATTTAGTCATATTGGTAAAACTGTGCATCAATCCAACGTGTTTCTACTTCCCAAATTTCCCAAGTGAAATATTTTTCATTTTCCAAATGCATCAAAATAATTAGAATTTGTGTTCCGGGTTTTTAGTTTTTCAGTTATTCTTTTTACAAAAATTATTATCAATTTTATATAAAATGAATAACATAGAGTCATTCCGGTCACTCCAAGTGTAGGATTGAGATGACACTAGTTCCTACATGTCCCAAATGACTTATGGAATATTTTTATAATGTATCAAAACAATAATAAGTTTTTTGTTGGTTTTTTATATTTCTCTTTTCATTTATACTAAAATTTGACTTTAAATTGGTAACAAACACATTGACTCATACTGATCACATAACATATTAGTTTGCTGTAAATCCAATTACTACACATCCAAAATTAGTTATTAATCGACATCATAAATTATCTGGAATATCTTGGAACATTCAATTTATATTCATTGAGTCAAACTTATTGAACTAAAATAAAGATTTTAAACTAATAATAGACACATTAATGCATACATGGAACATTGTGTATTAGATTTAGGTGTGGAAGATTACTTTATGTCACAAATAACATATGGATCATTTTAATAAAGTATAAAAATGAAAGAAATTTTTTTTCTCAGTTTTGAGAATAACATGTTTCCTCTGTACTAAATTTAATGTACATTTTAAATAAAAAAGAAGCATTTGAGTCATATGAGTCACACTGTGTAATAGATTGAGGTGTGGTTGATTCATACACATAAAAATGTCTTAAAAAACCTAAATACCAGTTTTATGATGATTTAAATTGACATTAATTTTAAAACTAACAAGACAAAATATTTACATGATTTTCATTGCTGAAAAAAATTCTCATTGTTGAAATCTAGAAGAGTATATGAAGCTCATGGTCCCTCTACTCATCTGGATTTCAACAATGAAAACTTTTTTTGGATAATAACATCATATCAATATGCAGTGTTGGTAGATTGATAAATAAAGACGATGTAAATGGAAACCATGTTAACATTGGAAGAAAGAAACATTTTGACTCTTTTGAGACTTGATGTAAATAGAAGAAAAAAAATATTACTTGAAAACATATTTGTGAAATAATAACTATTAGTTAAAAATTAAATGGATATTAGCTTATAAATAGTAGATAAATTGTAAAATATTAATTAAAAATGAGAAGGAATTAATCATTTCATGATGGTTGTATGCATTTATAATGCATTTCCTTGTTGTCATTATCTCAGTTGTAGGGTCAAAGTCCAATCTCTAATTAGTATGACCATCATTGAACAAACCATACCCATTCAAAAAAAATTCACCTGTATAAGAAATTAACTATTGTACAATTAATCCATAAAAATTAATGAATTAATCATAAATATGAAACAATACAATAATTCAATTTATACTGATTTTAATGTGACAACATAAAAGATTACCTATGTGATTGATAAGTGGAGGGAACATTAAGGAATGCGATAAATGCAAAAAGTTCCGGGGTGAAAAGTTTTCTTGAGGGAGAATAAATATGTGGATTCTTTGGTGTATTAATGCTTGAAATATGAATAGACTACCCAAAACGAATAAAAGAATCCACCCCTATAAGAAAAAATTATTCTACAAGTAATATAAAAAATAAATAAATAAAACATAAATATAAAATAATCAATTTTTTCTATAAACAATTATTTTATTAGGAATACATCAAGATAACCTCTACGATTAAGCAGTGGAGGGAACATAAAGAAAAGTGATAAATGCTAACATATTAGGGGTGAAAGGTTTTGAGGGATAAGAAGTCAATGGATGTTTTGGTGTAGAAACGCATTAAAGATGGAAAAATATTTTAAAATAATAGAACTTTCCAAGAAATAATGAAGATTAAATCAACATTTCATTATATAATGTTTCAGTTAAATAGTGAATGTGTATCATAAAATTACCTTTACATCATCCAAATGGGTTTAATTCATTATTGATTTTTAATCTAATGGATTGGTAAGATCATATTTTGCAGAAGACATTGTTTGCATGAGAAATAAAACATTTAATTTATTAAACTCTATTTCATTTTTTTGAAGGTTTTAGCCATTTGAATCCTTTACCGAGAATCCAAATCCCCTATATATGTTCCACTCAATCTTACAATAGATTTTCTACATTGGGACTAGAATGAACTGATTCTGATCTCCCAACGAAAGGGCCACCCAATATACTTTTAAATATGTGTATTTGATATCCATCATCATCAACTCATCTTCTAATCATTTATTATTTCATTTTTATATTTGACACACATACTCCATCTCCTGTGGATGTGAACCTATGTTTCTTGAAATAAAACAAGAATTAGCCATCCATGGGAGGACTAATTTATAGAGTAGTACAAGAAACAGAAAAGAGACTGGGGATGAATCTCATGCCAACAAAATTCAATAATAAATATTTGGGATATGATGTTGATATGGATGAAAATTGAATTACATTGGGTTCCCTAAAAGGGATAATGTATCCTATTTTTGAGAATTACACTGTTGATAAAAGTAAATAACTCATTCCCTATTTAAGGTGACATTTTGGGGGAATATACATTCTTGTATGTTATTCAATGGGTCTTGGTGGGGACATGTTGTGATATATGAATCTTTGGGGCCTCAGAATTCAATATTTATAGGTGAAATATCACTTTTAATACATTAAATCATCTAAGAAATGTCCAACCTCTATTACAATGATCCATTAATTATTTGTTAAACCCCATAAACAAATTAAAATATAATATATGCAATCAATAATAAATAAGGAACCCAAATATGATATAAAAGAATAATAAACATTCATTTCATTAACTAGAATATATATAAACGAATAGATAAAAAAATTTATAACAAAAGTGCCATTTCATATACATGGATTGTAATCAGAGATTCTTAGGGGTGTAAACAAGACATGTAGACCTAAAATGATAAATACCTAAAAATAATTTCTAATAATTATTCCAAAAAATATAGAATTTGATAACATCCCTTCTATTTTTTGGAATAGGAGATGTAACAAAAAAATGAATTTTTACATTTAATTCTAATGGTATATCAATTATTTAAAAACATCTAAAAATTATAATATAAATTAAAAATTGATAAGGAATGGAAAAAATAATTTTAGGAAATGAATATACATAATAATGATAATATTTTTGACCATATCAAAATTATTAGTTGATAAATTTATTCAATAATTATACTTAGACAGGTTAAAAACAAGAATTATTTTAGAGTACTCGAAGAGTATGATTTATAGTAAACATTTATTTTTATGGACATTATGGGTTCTATAGCCATCTTGGGAAAAAATTATAAAATTTTAGTCATAATGAAATAAACAATAGTAATTATGGAAGATATAGTGGTTTCATATTTATTGGGACATGACCCAATATTTCAAAAATAGTTTCTATATGAGATGAATGTTCAAAAAAAATATGACATTTTTAATTGTATAGTTATAAATTTGGGTAATATATTTGTATAATATATTTTTATATTATAATTGTAAAATATATTTCTATAGTATATTTTTTGTAACATATAGGTATAATATATTTGTAAAATATATTTGTATAATATATATTTGTATAGTATAATACGTTTTTGTATTTGTATAATACATGTGTTTCTATAATGTGTTTTTATAGTATATATGTATATTATATATACATAAGTATATACTTTTTTTAAAAATATACATGTTTATGTGTCAATATATATATGTGTAATATATAAACATATTATATATAATATAAATATAGACCAAAATTATTGATATATGAGTATTTTTATAAATTTATACACATAAATATACTAATATTTAACATAATTATATATGTTATGTGCTAAATAAATTACATAAAAACTATATATATATATATATATACACACACACACACACATGCACATATATATATATATCTATATATATTATAAACATACACACGTATATATATTGATATACATAAATATAAATATATTTATAAATATGTGTGTGGTTTGGTGTGTTTATGTAAATATAATTATATTAAAATTTTACTATGGTATATGTATATATCATTATACTGAAATGTTCTAGATATGGTGGTAATTCACCTAGATTTCATTCCATTGACCCTATTTTCGAGTCTAACAGGAAGATAATTTCTTGTTTGGTGTTATCTGTGTGTAGATTGGTGGTGGTGGTCTCATGTGATGGCATGAGCGAACACATGAAGGTGGAGGTCGTCATGAGCATAATGAGGGAACTGTATAGATTATATTTCTCCAATTTTTAAATTGTGAAAATCATTAGGGGGTCAACATTCTCAGGAAGTAGGTGTCAGTGGCCATGGCGTGGGTGGGTTTTATAGAATCAGCAAGTGGTGAGGATGGGGGAGTGTATGGAACTACATCCCTTTGTACTTTAAACAAAAATGGCCAAATGAAAATTATTGACCATAGGGATATGTCTATGGTAAATAATTAATGGTAATAATAAAAACAAAAAATAGATATCACCAAACAAGTAATCAATTAGTTAAGAGGATGAGGAGAAAATAAGATACCTTAGATTGATGCTTTTAATCGTCTATGAGAAAGTCGAAATATTAAAAACCTAGAAAACGTTTGGGCCTTTGATTCGTTAGACCCTTGAATAATATATTCATTGGATTTATGCCTTGAAATTATTTGAGCCTTGGAGTTGAGACTTGATTTGATCTTCAATTAACTGAGGAGGAGGGATTGTAGGGGGATGGCTTCCATAGAAAGATTCTGTATTGTACTGATTTCACAATAGGTCTGGGTTATTTATTTATATTAGCATAATTTTATTAGTGCATCCAAAAAGTGCTGATAAAGATACCTTTTATCAGGACAAAATTAATTGTCATTGATAATGTTCTATCTTTATCATCACTAAAAACACAAAAAATTGGGGTTTTTCAAGGCACAGATAAAAAAATTAAAAATATAATTAAAAATAATTTTGTTTGAATTTATATAAATATATATATTTTTAATATATATAGTAAATATATTTTTTATTTGAAAATATTTATTTTAATTTTATAACTATTTATTTATAATTGTATAATTTTTTTAATTTATATTTTTATCATCATATATGTTTATATAATTATATATAATAATAAAAATATCTAAATATAAATATAGTAATTATATTGATTATTTAAATAAATTTAATATATTTTCAAAATTATTTAAATTAATTTATCATAATTTTATAATTATTTTAATATATATAATTTATTATTTATTATTATATAAATAAGTTTTAAAAATAATTGTTATTTGTTTATAATTATAAATATAAAAATGTGTAAAAATAGAAATTATACATTTATAAATATATTTCTTTATCGATTTTTTAATTTTATTTAGCATTATTAATTAAAATTTAATCTTAAGGGCATGTATGTTAAAAGTGAGTGATATTTAATAATAAAAACGAGTAAACATTTAGAATATTTAAATAATGGATGAGTTTTATTAATTAAAAATAAATTACTAAGAAATTGATATATATTGAAATAAATATGAATACGTATTCAATATAATAAAACATAGTAAATATATATATATAATAAATAATTGAAATGGATTATATTCCCCAAAGAAATATTTGTGTGTCTACATGAATTGTATTAAAAATAAATTATTATGTATATGTGAAATCAATATAAAACACATAAGATCTATTTTAAATTGAAAAATAAGATGACATTCAATTTTTTCCATTACTCATTTAAATTAGTCTGAATTTTTAATTCATATTAATTTTTAATTATAAACTATTATTCACTAAATATATTACAATTTAATATAAATAATAAAAGATTTGTATCATATAAATCATATTTATATACATTAATATATATATAAATACTTAATTTATAATATTTATTAAGATTATCAATATTTATTAAATTAATAAAATGTTTCATATTTTCCTCAATTTACATATTTTTTATTTTTATTCGTTTACATTTCATTTTAAATATATTAATATATTTAATTTACACTATACATTAGAATTTTCAATTTATATATAGTATAATAAATAAATTCATTTTATCCATAATTATTTAATTAATAAATTTTTTAATATTTTTTTTATGAAACCCATTTTAAATTCATTAATTAAATATTTCATTTTCATCAGACCTTTATCGACTCTAAAAAAGTGATGATACATGATCTTGTTATGGGTGCTAAAAATAATGCACTAATAAATGGTACCTTTATCAGTGATAAAATTAAAGCGCTAATAAATGGTACCCTTTACCAGCGCTAAAAATAATGTTTTTCTAAAGCATACCCTTTATTTTTTCTTTTTTTAGTGCTCATTAATATGACCACTATCATCACTTCTTTCTTAGCACTGTTAAAGGCCAGCACTATTTAAAGCCTATATTATAGTACTGATCTGAGGTCATTGATAGTGATAATATAAATATTTTATGATGGTTTGTAATTTTTTTGTAAATTTACAATTCTTATCCCATTGGAGTGTCAAACTAGGTGTGCAGCAAGGAACATTTTCATTCAGTGGGGGTTGATAAAGTCAATCTCAATGTCCCATTTCAGGGTTTTTACCCCAAGGTACCTCTATGTTAGAGACACATCTACTTTTTTTTCTCCAGATAGTGATGTAATTTCTAGGAAAAAAATCATCTACCCTTTACCAATATTATATGACATATTCTTATACATTGAATCATCCTTAGAAATATCATTAAGCATATCAGCATAAATATCCTAAGAATTTTTTTCAGAAATATCACTTGGGATCTTGATAATGTTTTCACATCATAGTTTCTGAAGAATAACTAAACATTTCTCGAATACCATATTTAGAAACTGAGGTTTCTTATAAATAGATAATACATATTTTTTTATGAATATTCATTAATTTAGCCAATAAAATTCCTTAAGAACAAAATAATTTAGTGTCTTTGGAGACTAGGTACACAATCTTCTAATATGTCAATATATCTTCAACATCTCCTATAAAAATCATCTATTTTAGTACTCTTTGTAATCAAACCATATTTAATACTTTTATTCATATATTGGGGAAATGAAACATAAGAAAGGGAGAGATAGGATTCTTGATAAAGAAAATGAATGAAAATTTTTAAACATAACATTAGAAGATGTTTCTGATGTCATTAGTATAACAAATGAAAAATATGCACTGCATATTGAATACAAAAATATTGATAATAATAAAATTATTGGTATCTCATAAGGAATGTATCATAAGGAAATTAAAGAACATTTACGTGAGGGTAAAATAATGGAATAATATTTAGGTGTATGGAATGAATATAATCATATGATTTCTTAAATCATGTCTACTGACCAATATATTCATATCTTGTTTCTCTTGGGATAACCACTTGCATATCATCATTGGGCTTGGGCTAACCACCAATGTACCATCCATTTTTGGACCGGGCTAACCATTAGTGTAACCAACTTTTTAGGTATGATATAACAATCCATTTACAATCTAATATAAAAGAACATTTACCAGTACCCCAATTTATTGGAGGGTTTTATAGGTCCCAGCTATTCAAAAAATGAAATCCTGAATATGTGATCCACAAATATCATAAAAAATTTATCATATCATAACCCATGAAATGAAATGGTTTTGATAAACATTTCATCATAAACTATGGAGAAGAAACTGGTTTCCCAATAATTTCGTCATAGGGAAACCTATGGAGAAGAAACATGATTCATAATCTATTTATTATTTCATCATATAATAACTTGTGGAAAATGAATGTATTTCATAAACGTTTTCACCATAAAAACCCATTCATAGAATGGATAACAATGGTTTCCCAAGGCCATATCACAAGTAAAGTATAATTAAAATCAAAGGATATAATCCTAAATAGAACACTATTTTGATATATCATATGGAATATTTCTTGAGGAGAATAGACCTTCCCTATGTAATATACTTTTTTAAAATAGAAAACCTTCCCAAAATCCATTTCATTCAAAATATTTTTTGATGATCATTTGAAAATAATTCTTAAGAAAAATTTATTTTCCAAATGAATGAAAAACAAATAATTTTTAAAATCAGTTTATTTTGAAAATATTTATGGTGAATTGTAAGGTAATCATTAAATCATTGACTTTTAATAATAGTAGTAAATACTATTCATTCCATGAACTTTTTTAAAAATATTCCATTTAAATTAGTAGTAAAATCTAAAGGGAAATTATTTGTAAAAAAGTGAAGATTCATAATTATTTTAGAAGGAAAAAATGGTTAAAAATTTATATCTAATATAAATTGAATAATGTTTGAAAACATTTTTGAATACACTTTTAGAATACATTTTTAGAAGAAAACATATTTCTTACAGAAGAGAGAAATTAAGTCTTAATTTTTTTAAAAAAAATTACTCAGTTATTTTGAAAACATAATATTGGAAAATAATACCATTAATATCATGAAATAATATAATATAATAAAATTCATTAGTTTCACGAGATATACCTCATTATATTTTATCATCAGAAACATAATCATAAATAATCATAAATAATCATGATAAATGATGAGATTATAACATAAAATCATTACCCCTTTAGTAAATAATAAACTTAAGAAACACGGAGGAATATCATAAGGATTAATAAATTAGTGATATTATATTTGAAATGGGATGCATACTCATATCGTAATGGAATATGGGTTCATTACATAACATATATCACAAAGAAGGTAAATTGAGTAAAAAATTCACATACAACTTTTGTAAATTTTGAAACCTAATCCACATGTAAGTGTTACACATAAATTGATATATAAATCCCAAAAACATTCATGGGAATAATAAAAGAGTACATTAAATTTCATTATAAACACCACTTAAAATTACATGGTTGTGAATATGTAGTGTGTCTGATAGAAAATCAAAGTGGGACAAAAATCCATTACATTAAGCCTCAAATTCCTTCATACACATTTAAAACGCTTATATATTAATAAAATATATTTATTCATATATTAGTTAACCATACACATATATTTCACAACACATATTATTTTCTTATTACATTTTATTGCTATTTATTACTAATTCCTTGTCAAAATTATGTTTTAGGTAATTACCTATGATTTTCAATATATTTGATTTTTTATTTTCGGTATAATTATTTTGATCGTGAATAAATTAAATGAAAAATAATAGAATTAAATAACTATCATATTTATAAATTAGTTAATCATTTATGACCTATAATGATAGTGTGTATTGAAAAATTATGTCTCTTACAATCATGGAGTTGGTAGGTCGTACATAGACATGAGAATCATTTCCATTTTTCAACGCCCATTTTGGAACGGTGGTAAGTTATATAATATAATTATGAAATTATAATAATTTCCAAAATTCCATATTATTTTTTTAAATATACTTATACATATCACCCATGTGGTTTGTTGATTAAAATATATAGTCACATAGCTTCATGAAGCTGATAGTCAATTTGTACCTGAATGACGTTAACATCATTCAGAGAGTGAAAATGTAAGAAATTAAAAGAGTTACTATATTTTATTAATTATAAATATTTAATTAAGATAAAGATTATATAATTTAAGAAATATATTTTTATCCTTACTATCTTCCATTGAATTATTTAATGGGAAATTAATCATATCACATCGTGAGGAGGTATTTCACCGTACACACAAGTGACGTTATCGTATCTCTTATGGAATGTAAATTAAAGATGTATATTTTAAATAATGGAAAAAGTTATAATTATTTAATAAATATCATATATATACTTTACATCTATCATCATACCCAACCATGTGAAGTGGAAATCTAAAAAATGAATGACAACGGTTCGCATGGCGGTAGTATACAGCACAATCGAATGATGATTTCGTAACCCATTTTACAGAAGTGGAGATGGTTGTAGGTAAGTAACTTAAAAACAACTATTTATATGAAATATAATGATATAATTCTATCATCATATATTAATAATTATTTATGCTTGTGGAGGATAAAATATAATTAACATTCGTGCTGAAGAACGTCACCTCTTCCTCTAGTTACATCATCAGGTTTGTACCAAAAGAAATACAGGGTTGGTTAAATAATCAATGTTTAGATTACAGTATTAGAATATTTTTTTGAAAATTTATTTTTTAGGAATTTCCATAACCAAATATTTTAATGCTTGATGAATAACGGAGAGGGGTGACTTTTATAAGTGAGGTGAGCGGCACCATTATAATTTTTTGAAAATAAAACATTGTACCCTTATTATTAACAATCCAAAAGTATCCAAACATTATTATTTCAGTTCCTTGGACCTTATAGGGTATAAATATATCTATAAAATATATTTAATAAATTTTTTAGTTCAATTTAACCCTTACCATTTTACATTAACCCTAGGTAAAAAAATTATACCTTAACTATGGTAAATAATTTTTTTTTGTTAATACAATTGTTTTTGGGAAAACAAATAAGTGAAATTTTTAGATAATATATAGGATTATTATTACAAATATATAATTCATTTTTTCATGTTCAATTCATAGGTTTTGAATATTTAAATTTAAAATAAGTCTCATATGTGTGAAAAGTATGTGAGTTTTCAAAGATAAAATGCTCAATCATTAAAAATGGTTTTATATATAAATGAAATATAAAATTGATGAAAATTAAAATAAATAAATAAATATATTCATAATTTTACTAATATTTATTTTAAAACTTTTTGAAAAATAATTTAAATTTATATATGAATTAAACAACATCGATGTTTTCAATTAAAATTTAGTATTCATCACTATTTGTTGGAAAATCAAAATAATAATAATAATCCAAAAAAATAAACATAATATAATTTTAAAATTTGATTTAAAAAATTACTTTTATTTTTTATAATAAATTTTATAAAAGTTGAAAATTTAAATTTAATACCATACCCGCTGACATGATTAGAAAGCAGATTTTCATGATGTATATTTTTTCAAGCAAAAAATGATTTTACAATGACTCTGTGTCTAATAATAATAATTATAGGAACATAAATTATAATTTATTGATATAAAATAATAGAATTTAATTTAAAACATTCCAATTTAGGTATTGATTTAAATAATTAAAATTGAGAAATATTATCCACTTTAAAAAAGCTTTCGGCAAAAACACTTTTTTAAACCTCAGAATGAACGTATACTAAAATAAAATATATATTATATTTAAAATTAATTAATTGGTTTATATATTAATTGTTAATACATATATTATTTTAAAACATAACTATGAATTTAAATTACATAATTTATTGAAAATAAATTATATTTTTACAAAAATATATATTCATCACTATTCATTAAAAAATCAATATTTTACAAAAAATATGTTAATTTCACCGATGTTATTTTTGATATGATGAAACAAAAAATTAATTTCATTTTATAAAACTATATTTCTAAAATATATATAAATTTTTTATAATATTTTTTTTCATAAACTGAACTGAAAATCATATTTGAAGAATATAAATTTTGGAATAATATAATCACTTTACCAATTATTTTTTATTATTTTATAATAATATATAAATATAATAATTTTTATTAGTAAATTTTTATTTATATTTCATAATTTATTTAATATTATTCATAACATCCTCTTTAATGTCTATGATATGGAATGCATATTTAAAATAAATCTCTGTTGTCGTTCTCTATAGCTTGGTGTTGTGTTTGATGCATGCTATCAGAGATAATCATTATTATGTGTAATATAATATAAAATTTCTGTTGATAATATTGAAATAAAAATAAAAAAGTTAATTAATTTGGAAAAAATTATCATAAAATCTTGGGATGTTATGGGATGCATCAAAAACCATCTCAAACAGCATAAGCTCCTCATGAAATTTAAGCATTGGAGAACTAACCAACTTCTCATTTATGTAACCAAATGATTATTTTCATTAATAAATCAACATAAAATCTTATTCTTTCATTGTAATCGTGTCTATTAGTGATGTAATTGAATAAAATTTGGTAAATACCTCAACAGTAGTCTGTGAGTCTATTGAAAATTCAATCCACTTCCATTTTCATAGGAGTTACCTTGGAAAAAAATTCCTTGAACATTGAAAGGTAAACATAAACACCCTGATTACATACCATATTCCATTTAAAAATTTATCTTTTGGGGTCCAAAACACTAACTTGGAAAAAAATTTAGTAGTTATTTTTTCACTGAATAAGTTTGAAGTCATCTATGAGATATGTAACATGCTCCCCGTGTAAATTTTTAGTTGATTAATATGTCATCGATGTACATAGCCATGAAATAGTGAAGGAATTCATGGATAAAGAGATTGTGATCCCCAAAAAATGATAGCTGGTGAGCTCATAAGAATGAATGACATGACCATGAACTCAATGTGAACACACCAGTATCTGAAGGAATTCATTGGGATGTCTCCCTCCCTCACACTCAATTGTGGATATCCATACCAAATATCAATAATAGAAAACAAATAGTCCCCTATAAATTGGTATAAAAAATCATAAATCCTCGGAAGAGAGTAATGATAATTGATCATCACCTAGTCTATCTAATGTTAGTCAACAAAAAAACCTTATAATATATTTCACATTATTGGAAATCAACGCTAAATATCCCTTGGATGACACACCATGCTTAATGATACTCTTCCACATTAAATCATCAATTTTAGTCCAAAAATCCTATAACTACAATGGTTTCATCCGATAAAGGTCCCTAAATATCATAAAAGAATAGGGCTTCAAGTCTATCCATAACACAACATCACATTGAGTGTGTAGAATCACATATACTTTCATAAAAATGTCTAAAAACTCCCCAAGGACCCTGGTAACCATCATTTTCCTTGTATTCACTGATTCCATGGACAACATAGCCATCATGGAAAAAAGGAGATCCACACATCTACTTCAACCAAACTAATCGACCTTCCGATAAAAACATGATACGGAAAATCTACATCTGACAAAACAACTCCCTGATAAAGATATTTGATAATATCATACATATAATAAAAACATTCAATATCTTGGATGTAACTATATGAATATATGTGATGATTGAAAATATCTTCATGGGACTGATATATCAACATAAATAGTCTACATGCTCATCACACATCAAACAATCTTGTTTGGAATCCATCTAGTATAGTCAACACTAGTGTTAAAAGAATCCACTCTATGTCTAGTCCTTGAGAATTAACTAGAGAGGGTGATACTATGGAGTGTGAAGATATTGAACCTATCAAGTGTCAAACAAGTGTAGTCAAAAATCTAAACTTACCTCAACTGATATATGGTCCATCTATCATTTTATTCTCCACCACATACTATATACTGTTCCCAACTCCCCTACATATCTACTAGTGGCCACCATAAAGATCATACCCAATTCTAGTTCCTTCAGAACGAGGTAATAAGGTCTAAATTTACCTTTATTTTCCCCCAATGGTGGGGTGGGTATTATCTTACTACCCATGCTGTTGAAATTGTATCAGTGCATGTTTTTGATGAGGTGGAAACTGATCATTACTGCCTCCATTGAGTTGGGTTTATAGAGCCAGAAGGAACTAGTTTTTGCGATAGTCCCAAACTAGAAAACAATTCGACAAGTCCCTAAGAAAATTTAAAAACCCCATCAAAATATATTTCAGGAAATGAGACTCCAATATTCGGCTCCCTACTGTTCAAAACCTCGAAGGCCTTGGTTTTTATGACCTTCCACCATTTACTCTACTGCTTGAAGAAATATGCTAGCTCCCCATTCATGGTAAACCTCCTAATGTGTGATTCCTTTCAATAACCTATTCCATATATGAAACCTCTAGACATGTCAAAAGCATAAAGGGAGTAACATCATACTAGATAAAAGGATGGATCACCTCCTCAAGACATCTCACATGACGCTCATTATTTGGAAAAATATATAGGGGAAATTATAAATTTCCTTGAACATAATCGGAAGATCCCACACAGACATACTCACCTACTGAAGGGAAATGATCACCTTTATATTTACATACATCATACTTGAATAAAGGAACAATACACAGAACACCTTCTGGAACACACCACATGAAGTGTCTACCTCCTTCAACTTACCTAAATATAACATCACCTAATATCGTGTAAATCCTCACCTATAAAAAAATTAAATGGGACACACCACTATATATAGGGGAATATAAAATTGAATCATATCTATAACTCCTCTTACTATCTACATGTATGTAAATTTTAAGAACTTCTCTTATACTTCCCCTAGTCATGTTGCTCAATAGCATGAGACACCACTACCCATAATCACCATCCTCTTCTAGGTCAACCCATACATAATAAATACAATTATCATGAAGATCCTACACTACCTAAGCCAAATGTGGACCATAACCATGATCTATATATTGAAGAGTAACAATGAGTTACATTTTTGGTAATAAGAAATTTTGATATGTTTATCAAATTCATTTTAACTTATATAAACATTTCCAGAACCCAAACTTCCCAATTCACACAACAAGAAATGTAATCAAAATTCATGTCCCTCTCTTAGGTGTATAACATGAAAATTGGTTCACCTCACTTGGTCAATATATAAGAAAGGAGTCGATGCACAATATCAGGGGTCCTAAAATACACTATTCTAACTAGTCTCCCCATATTTTATCATGCACCATGCTTGAATAGAACCCATTCAATACCAACCCATGAAATCATCATCATACATAACTCCAAAATCGATAATATCACTCAGCCATCTCATGTGAAACCATTTTATTAATACCCCCACTTTTTAAATATACGATGATGATGTAAGAGAGATAATGACTTATAATACTCTCCTTCTATGGGCCCCTAGTTGGTGAGTAGCACATAGTGTATAAAAATATCATGTTTTGGAGGCATTGACATATATATGAAATCTATGATCTAAATATAGGATGAATAAACCACAAGAAACTCCATGAAATAATATAAAAAGAAACCTGAAGCCTTTCACAAAATTCATGTATAATGTGAATACATATGGATAAAATCCTCTAGGAACCCAAATTTAAATCCAAAGTAGTGAGTCAATAAGATTGCCAAGGTCTGATCTATTTATGTAAAAAATGGTCTGTTTAGTCTCTTGGAAACATGGAAATATGTTTATATATACATGGTGAGAATATAATTGTGAATAGTGTGAGGAAAAAATTTTCTATTGCACTTGTGAATTAAAGACATAAATGAATCTATGAGAAAAATTGTTGAACCAAAAGTAACTAAAAAGGTCAATGATCCAACCCAATCCTCACCAAGGAAGTCTCACCAAATAATATAAGCCATGTATAATAACATCTTAAGTAGTATGATGATAAATGTGACACCAAACCACTTTCCCACTGATTTTATGGTATCACACCCCAAAATAATTAATCTTGGTTCTTCCATTACTTTCTTATATCATGTACTGCCTCTCAATAGTAGGGTAACATCGCATAAAACCCATAGAAACATAATACATCAAATCACATATTCTTCTATAAACAAAGTAGCAGGCTATTGTGGCCATGCAAGGAATAATACTCATACCCCCATCTTACAATACACAACCCTTACCATAATCCCCCTCACAACATGTTCATAATATATCTCATGAACAAAAAGCACGATCACATCACATCTCACCCACAAACATCTGGTCTTTCACATAGCACACTAATGGACCTCCATCCATCAAAAAATATTCATATCTACTTGATTGTGATTGATAGATGGAAATATGGGGTATTCATCCAACCATCCTCAACATTGTGATATTTTAAAAAAACACACATATAGATATTTGATTTTCAGGAAAATGTTTCCAATATAGGTGGGGATAATAGAGAAAATTATAGTGAACATACAAATATATATATATATATAACCCAAACTATCACTTTCCTTACCACCACTACATGCATAAGAAGACATAATTCCCATGAAAAATTTCACATTACCAGCCAATTCTACTATCTATCCCATTCAATTCACTATTAATCATCAATAAAATTTAACAACAATTATTATTATGAATTCATTAAGTATCCATTTACATCCCATTAAACAATCCAACCAAATATATGTAAAACATTATTTAATAGTTATTCCTTCACAAAAAGGGTATCTAGAAAAACACACAAATTATATTCTCACATTTAATGTAACAAAAATAACCATAAAATCCAAATTTAATAGACTCATATACACCACACATAATACCATATTGGATCACAACCATACATCACATCCCCACAACATGACCTCATATCACATCATTCTGTGCCACCCATAGAACGATAAAAGCTAAAATCATATATTTTCAACTTACCACAAAAGCACATCACTACACCACTACAAGAACTCAACAGAAACAAGAATCATACAGAAACCACCACAAAACACAGTCAAAAAATAAGAACATCCCAACACTTTCTTTAAGTTTCAGAAAAATACAATTTTTATCGCATTCTAATTATTTAAAAATTTAATTTTCATACATTTTATTAATCTTAAGGATCCCGTATTATCTACCAAATATAATTCGCTATCCAATTTCTATTTTAAGTTTTTTTTAATAAATCAAACCATGGTTCCATTTTCACCTGAAATGTTGCACCAAAAAATCCCCAACTTCCATAATTTTTACTAGGTAGTTTGACATGTAAAATTAAAATATCACAAATAATATCTATGTGTTAAAAGAATTAAAATCATTCTTATCCCCAATAAATTCCATGTAACCAATTATTTATATACAATTTCATTTGTAAAAGATATGTCCATAAAAATAAACAAGAGAAGATCCCATCCATATAATATACCATTATGAGATGTGGAATTCCTTACCTCAAATATGAATTTCCAACTTATTGTGCATCATACGGAAAAGAATAAATTCCCAAAATCCACAGACACAAATGGGGAAACCACAGATCAATCTATACTACACCTAATGATCATGAAAACACAACAAACATACACCTCAAGGAAAAAATAAAATGTTGCAGTTTATCTATGAGAATGAATGTAAGGGAAAAAATAAGGAAAGAAGGAAAACTCAACAAAGATCTCCAATGGTAATACACCAGAACCCATGGATCAAAGTAGTATACTGAGTTACAAATGATCCTCTAAAATATCCTTGGGTGATCCTCGAAATGAGAAATGTTGGCGTATGTATGAATATTTATAAAAATATGTTTCTGAATAAAAGATATAAAAACATGGAACCCAATTCGTTTAATGTATGGACTAAATTCTTGAGGTGAATTCCATGTAAAGCTCCTTTAATTCCAACTACTATGAAATTTCATGTCACCTTCTCTCAAATTAATTACATATCAAAAATTATTTTCATGACATGAATCCATATTTTTGATTTCCTCCCATTCCATTAATAACCCATGAAACTGAGTAGCTACATAATTTATGAACTGGCAACCAGAAAATGAAATCAGTTAAATCCAAGGAACATCTGATTCCATATTCCTACGACTGGAACATCCCCTGGGCCCTCCATAACATCCATAAAACACTATAAAACCACCAAAACTAACAATATAACTAGTCTTCAAACCATGAGCCATTATATATATATATATATTAAATAAAAATGTATATATATGATGATGATAATAAATATATTCTAAATATGATCCTCCATAGAAACTCTAGTACAAATATTGAATAATCATATTAAAACTCTATTGAATAAACATCCAAATTCAGTTATCAACTAAACCAAGTTAAATAATTTCCAATCATCACCATCTATCATTCACTAAATGTATTTTATAAGAACATTAATATAATATATAAAAGATATATTATTATAAAGGTACACAAAATTAACTTTCCAGCTAAAGTAGTTTCCCTAAATACCAATGACACATGCTGTAGTTATCTCGCACCATTATTATTTACTCAACCATATACATAAATATTTTCTTATAGAGAAGACAACCACAAACAAAGCCACATGTCCAATCACTACCACATCCACAGAATTACATTTCATAAGCTTCAACCATTATAGATGACATATAAATATGATATACCATAAGAAATTACAATATGTGCATCCATATACATATCAAAATAGTTTTCCATTATGTCCTACACACACACACACATATATATATTATAACATTATGTAATTATTTCCCCACGCAATTTAATCCTTTATATATTCATATTTTATAACATCAATCCATGATATCTGTAATATTTATACATATGATAATACATCCAAAATAACTGTCTGAGCAAGAGAGGTAAACGGTAATCAGTATCCTCTACAACCTAGATATTAGGAAAACACAAAAAAACAAAACCATATATGGGATTTAGTCACGTTAAACACCTATTGTGTGGTATTATTAGTCATAATAAATATATAATGAATATTGTAGTATAGATAACCAATACAAGGATAACTACATAATACACTAGTCTAGGGCTACATCTAATAATACCACATTCCAACATTACTTGCATCTCTGTATTAAAATAATGTTAATCATAACAATCATATCTACCCAAATATTATATCATAAAAATTTACATTTAATAATCAATTTTTTTATTTATTTTTCCTTTTACCACGTTTTACTTTAATCGTTCATCCCATCAATAAGTACATTATTATTTATGTTTAATTAATTAATACATATTATTTATTACATTATTTTTATTCATAATGTATATATTCATTCCATCACTATAAATTTAATATCTAAAAAAAACCAGTCATCACTTATTTATTAACATCACATTATTTTTTAAACGCATACACAAGTAATCCGTCGTCATTAAAAACTTTAAAAAATCATTTAATACTTCATCATTATATCATTCGAACATATCCCATCAATTATATTTATTTAATTTTCAAATTCCTTATTCGATAAAGTTATGATAATTTTATTCCAACTAATGTTACCAATTTAATATATGATCTAAAAAATATAAATAAATACAATAATTAAATTTTTAGAGAAATAACCTAACCCCCATCAAAACTCATTATCACCCACATTAACTATCACCATAACAATAATATATTGTCATCACCACCTCCATTATAATAACACCAACCTGGTCCTATCATCCCAAATAAATAAATACCAAAGCATTCAAAAAAACATAAGGAAAATAATATTTATAATCACCATACTGGTTAGCATAAAAAATGATAATAATAATTTAGTATAACAATCGTATCAATAATTCAATTCTCATGAATTTTAATAAAAATCCAAGAATTTATAATCCATTTAATATTACTCTATTTATAGTGTTATCTAATAAATAACCTTATATTAAATCATTAACTACTAAGATAAATGATCAAGTAATTTTATATCCAAAAGATAATTATAAAATATTCAAAATCATGGAAATCAATTTCATATAATCTGAATTATGAAATCATATAAAGGATGTGATTCACATCTCCCATTTTAAATATGTTAAACTAATTTGTTTTTATTTTTATATTAATTCCATAAATATACCCAGTTAAATCTAAATCATGATGATTAGATATATACACATTTTACTATAGGGGGTTTTTTTTAAACCCTATATCAAATTGATATTCAATTTTCATTGTGAAAAACCATGATGATGAATGATGAACACAACACATATAATTTACAATAAAAACCCAAATGCCCGAAAAACACTATCCCATGATTAAAATCAATCTATTAAAATTTATACATGGATTATTTCAACCCTTTTTTACATTTAATAAGAAATAAGGATTATAAAAATGGATATAAGATAGTGGAAGAAAATACCTCAGATCAAATGATAATTTTATAGACATTATAAGAACTATTAATCAAAATAATATTGTTCAAATTATCCATAAAGAGGTGTAAGGGTCTAATAGGTGTTTTACATGGTCATGAGAACAACATAAATGTATCAGATGCATTGAATTTATAATAAATTATACGAGGTCCTCAATCATGGCAAGGTACTTTCTGTCATAGGTGATTCTCTATTGGTCATTGGGATTTATATTTTTCATCCATTAAAATCCCTATAAATACCTCATTAAAAATCCTATCTATTTTATTTACTATTCCTAGTTTTACTAAATTATTTCATGAAACCCTTTGAAATGTGACTTCTGGCCTCAAATCATGGAAAACAGGAAAGAAAACCCATGACATTGAGAATCTAACCTCCTTAATTCACTCCCAAATTTTCATATGATTCCAAAACACATAAATTGAATAAAACACTCTAAAAAATTTAATTTCCGTTATTCATAATAAAATAATTAATTTGGAACCCATTTTCTATAGAACCCACACAAACACACCACACATTTGGAAATGAAAAGATTCATGATGAAAATCACAAAACATCATGATCCAAGATCCAATCTATCACAACCACACACCCCACTCAATACACCCAACTTCCATTCCCAAAAAATTATTATGACACACAAAAAATGATAAATTACCCAAAATAGGCGCTTCAAATAAACTTTATCAAACCGTCCACCAAAAATTCAAATATGGAATTCATATTATCAATAAAGTTGTTTTAGATCCAATAATTTTGAAACCAATCCATTTACCAAAAAATTCCCATAAAATTATACTATAATTCCACAAACACTTTCATTTGACAATGCGAATATGTAAGTAAAGTCTTTATCCATACATTTTATTCCACTAAAATCATCCCCTTACTTGAGAAGAAAAACTATAATGAGAAAAGATAAAATTGACCATAAAACCAAAATTTTCATGAGATACATCTTAAAAAGAGTTATCTCTATGTTCGGTTCATATCAATCAAATCAAGTAATCGATAACAAATCTTTTCAATCATAATTTCATAAAACAAAATCATCCATATCACATCAACCCAATTCGTGGTATTGTAAAAATTATCGTTCAATCATTTTTCAAATAATCTTATTTAGGATACATCTATGACCTTAAATCCAATATAAAATATTACAAGACACTTAAACTAAATAAGTAAAGAACAATAAGAATATCATAACCAAAAATCAACTTCTCTTGATAGACCTAAATATCCAAATCCATCTCTATGAAGTCTAAATCCACTTCAAGAACAAAATTACCCCTTTGAATAAAATGAGTGACATTATGAAAAAACCAGAGGAACTCTAAAAATATGAAAACATCATCGATATATATATATATATAGAGGATGAAACAAAATGACACAACACCTTTAAAACCTTCTCCATCACCTTGAATGGTTTAATTAATCAAGGAGAAATATTACTCCTATGACAAAACATCTGATGCCCATGATGGGGGAAATTATTTAAAAACACATATCCTTTATCACCGAACTCCAATTTTCAACTCTTATGATCCACATTATATATAAAACACTCTTGGGAATACATTATCTACTCAAATATATATTGAAACTTTTATAATATACACTTTTCCGATTGTGATACAAGAATTAATGAATCTTAAAGAACTATAAAAATAATAGAAATACGCATTGTTAGACATTAATAACTATAAATAAAACCATACTAATTAATTAGTGGTGACTGTTATAATAAATAAACTCATTAAATGGTAGGTTCTTTAACCCTGAACATCTAAAATCCAGAACACGTGTATAAAACATGTCCTCTAATGTTTTGATAGTTAATTCCATCTAACAGTCCATATAAAGATTAAAAGCAGATTGGAGACATAAATTTAATCCAAATGTACAATAATTTCCACTTCTTACATATGAGGAAAATTTACGATCATTCCTGAAAATGATCATTATATGATCATAATGAATCCACATGATATAATATTTAAAAACTCTAACAAATCATTCACCATTATTTATTATTTCATTAACAAAATGAGGGCTTACCTAACCATCCTTTCTGAAATTACCCAAATAGACTCATATCCACCCTAATAGTGATGAAAATTTGAATTACATATGTCAATACATCCAAAAATATCCACCATAGAATATCGAATAACAACATAGAATCACCAAAAACATGATGTTTTACCTTCACCATTTGACAGATAAAAAACAGACATATACAATGATACCAATTGCTTTATCATATACCAAAAATATGAATCCTCATAGAACACAATCTTACTATTATATAAAACTACTGGTATGAAATTAAATTAAATGAGAACCACCTCATGCACTACTTATGGATCAAATAATCTCCTCTAAAATAATTCCCAATGATAATCATTCATTGAACAACACATAAGAGAATCACCACAAACAACTTGATCACAACTAAACTATACCTAAGGATATCCAACTATGATTCCACCAAATTATGCAAAATTTAAGATTGTACAATAATATCCTAAAGAAATCCTCTTTCAAATACATTCTCCATATCATGATTTATCAGTATAACCTCTTAAATCACTTTCCACACATCCCTAGACTTATCAAAAACATATATACATGAATTCTTAATCAGTTCACGAAATACCACACCCCCTTACCTAGAGTATAGAATATATCAATTTCATAATCATATAAGAACATCAAATATAAGTAATTATGAAAATTCAAATAACTATATGGGAAAATATATCCCAAGATTATGAGATTATTCAATATCATAAAGTGATCACTAATGAGATAACTCAAATAAATGTTAAGGAATAAACAACTATAACTATATTGATATCATGGGTAGCATAATTATTTCTAGAGACGGTGTCTATTGATTTGAGTACTGTATGAATGTCCTACAATATATTATTACACAACTAATGTCAAGATGTGTGGGATTGTAGAAGGAACCAAATTTCACAACGTCTACTAGAAAATGAATAAAATGATCACTAATCATATTATTCCTTATGAACTCAAAAAAAGTTTGATAATAGTCAATATTTTCGGAAGCATGTTCCATCAATGTTAAAGCAATAAAATGAGCCATGATATTGGAAATATTAGGCCCAAACCCTCTCAAATAGCGTACAAGACCATGTTAACACAAAAACACTACAACATAATTTATGTATAACTAAAAAAATTACATAAAAATATTAATCATCCACTACTATTCTCCAATATGATACCACATTCGATTGGAATTATATTTCATGCTCCCAAAAATAATAATTAGTCATATTCCCAAAACGAATATGATTACAAAAAACCTCTTAAAACCCTCTCCAATTCTTGGTAATATCCTCCATAATCTCCAAATATATTAGACTATTATTAATGGTCACTAATATAATGTGATCAATAAAATCCTTCTATTTTGAATTGGTTTGTAACATAATTTTGGTTGGTGTATTTATGTGGTAAACCCCAAACTCAATGGTCCCATAGTGAAACATGAAGATACTAATTGACATATCTTTATCCTTCTCCAAGATCTGTTGATTCCAATTTCCTTACATCAATTAGAGAAAAAACTAGATTCTTTCAACATATGGAATATTTATTCAATAATAGTGTGTGGAAATGGTTTTTCACTGTGACTAGATTCAACTAAAGGTAATTAATTAAAATGAAATAGACTATTATTTTACATCTTCATTCACCGTACTGGGTTTCGCCAAGGAGACACACTAGGATGAATGATTTTTTTTCAATTAATAATTGATATTTATCCAAAAATCATAATACATTGAAGGTGTAATCCTATTTGATAATATGAAAATTAGAGAGAAAAAAAGATATTACTATATACCAGATATTATATGACATACAAGGGTAGTATAAGAACCTCATCTAGAATGAAATTAGCGACCTATTTCGTGTCTTTCAAAAACAATGTCACCTAATCATCTCTTTGGAAAATTATTATATCTTATTCCATGGATGATAGAGTCTAGAAAAGATGATTATATATCCAATTCTAACACACTGGAAAAATAATAGGCATTAATTTATGATTTAATTACGGAATAATTATCGAAAATAAATTGATAATATCCCACACTGAACAAAATAATCAATGATAATGATTATATTTTATGTTTGTAACAATATAAATTAGAGATATCCTAAGAATCGATGGTACCCCAACATCAACTCATTGGCTCAACATACATCACATATTCTAACCACACCCCCTATTAGAATGTCCAAAAGTAAGTAAATTAGAAGGCTATAATCCATGAAAATTAGATCATTATAAAATGATTGTTATATAAAAAATGAAAATTTTATTACATAAAACTAGGAATATAATAGAGTAGAATACTTAAATATGGTACCTCGTATAGTGTCTAGTCCAACTGAGGATGGAATCTCTATTGCCTACAATTGAATTCATCAGGCTCCATTAATATATAGAGTATGTTTTCAACTACCACATCTATCAATCCCATTATCATGAAACTATAGTCATGGGGAATACATTAATATATTATACAAGCTCCATTTATTATCTCTTATCCAATACACTATTCTCTATATCATTATTACTACTACAGTCTTAGAGAAAACTATTTCAAGTGTTATACTCGTATATTTCCACCATATCCTCAAAATCTACCACAGGGGGATGGATACTAGATCTCATAGCTACCATGACCTATATAATAAAAGATAACCATGGATAAAATTTTTCCATAGGTATGAGAATACTCTGGTTTTATGAAATAAGATGTGGAACATTATGGTCGAGTCATTATTCACTGAAACATTAACTTAAGAAAAAACTAATACAATATTATTATGGATATTCCCTTCTAGAAGTCCTAGAAACATCAATCATAAGATAATACCCCATGAACCATCATTGGTAATCACCTCAAGGATATTTATAAATATAAATTGTATGACTCTATACTAAATATTATGATTAAATAACTCCAAAAATTATTATATCAACCATTTTCATCTAATTTGAGATCCAAAATATAATGAAATAGGCTCGTAAACAAAATATTAAACCCCTATATGTTGTATCTCTCTCATTGGAGAAAAATTTACTCCCACTTACATGAAACCTTCATTGTTGAAGAAATGAAATCGTCCAAAATATTATCATAGAACATATTCCCAAATTCTTTTTGTTATCAAATGATCACTAATAAATGATAACTCTAATAAGCTTTTATCTACAAACAAAAAACATATAGTTAATGAGATAAAACTAAATTTCAGGAAATTAATCAATTTGAATTAAATATATATATCCTCCAACCCACATTTAGACTTTGAATCTAAAATGGACTCTTAATAATGTAATTAGATCTCAAAATAAAATTATCACAATTTTTCCACTAAGGATCATCCTTATTAAACATGTCTCTTTAATGATACATCATATAATCTTATTACATGTCATATAAAAAACCTCACAATGTTACTATCAAAAAGAAATTAATATAAAATATTAAAACAATTCCAAATACTGTGTAGAAAATACAAATTTTTCATGATCATTTATTTATGACTATTTTATCTCATATACTCTACCTATTTAAATAAAATTAACAATAATTTGTAATACATCAACCACACCTAGGTTTCTAACTTTCAAGAAGGATGAATTTTCAAAAATAATTCAGAAAACATTAATGTCCCTTTGTTGAATCACTGGGTGGCATGATTTCTTATACCATAGTTGGTTTCCCTTTCCTTCACCACATACATAGTTGAGTTGATAATATTGCTCTATTAAAAAAAGAATTCATAACATGTTCTTAACTCCTATTTTAATCTTTTCATTTAAAAATAAAATCATATACCACTATGTAACAAATATACTTAAGCATAATAAATCATAGTAAAATAATGAAAAAAACCATGACCCTCAAATAACACTTAAAATATGAGAGTGTGTTTGTGACTAGAATTAAGTGTATATAAACATTCGAATGATAGGAATTACCCTAAAAATTCAAAAAAAAAGGAATTAAAATAATGAACTCTGATACATAATTAGTATGTTTTCCTTCATATGAATGAAATGTAATAAATTATCTACACTCTAAATAAATATCATGAAAATATTCCCAATGATAAAAAAACCTTTAAAAAATGAATAAAGCATCCCCTGCTAGTAAAATCCATATGATTCAGAAAGCTCCACCTAAGAACCTAGTATATATATAATTTACTAAATATAGTCAAAATATATGTATAATTAGGAGTATTTGACCTAATAACACTTTAGATAATGTATAATAAAAAAAACTGAAGCCTGAGATAAAAATCATTAAAAGAAACTTGTCATCTAATCTAGGGTAACCTTCCCATCCCCATTAGGGACCAATTACTATATACCATATAAATTAATGGTAATATAATATCAAAATGATATATAATAATTAATCTAGATTGTATCCAAAACTCCATTGATCTATTCATCTTAAAAACCCACAACAAGAATCCCAGTGAACCCATCCCTTCCATCTCCACACAGCTACTAAACAATATGTAAACATACTAATAACTCAGCCTCATAAATATATTTGTGATAAAATTACTACCAGATAAACATCATCAAATTTTATAACGTTGATATATTACGACTAGTATAAATATACAAAATAATTTAATATATTAAACCTCATGAGTATATATACATAACATAACAATAATTAATTATATCATATTATAGACCATAAATGTAAATGGGTTTTAACCTCAATATACTAAATCCAATTTATATATAAAATATCCAGAATACATCATAGGTCATACATGTATATATACTAAACTATTTCTAAAAGAGAGAGTGAGGTAATGTGAGTACATATCAATCTATATCCACCAGAACATAGATGTTGGGAAAATCACACCTAAACCAAAGCTATATGTGGGTGTCATACAAATTACATAAATCATTTATTGGAGTGTAAGTAATAAAAACTATATTTAATATTAATATTTAACATATAATATCTATGGCTAACTTACTATATACTACTCTTTAGTTATGGAAAACACCACTACATTGCAAAAAATATTTCTATATTTACACAACATTACAAGAAATCATAATAAATTTCATCCAAATTGGCTAAAATCATGTAATAATTAAACATTTCTCAATAAATTATATAATTTAAATTCCCCAATATTAATGTTTGATTTAATCATTAAACCTATAATTAATCAAATTATCATGGAAATAAAATTAATTTTGATACATTTGTTACTCCAATGTTTATATTTATATTCGACATTTTCATTACATAACCTTAAATTGAATTACCATATGCCACATATTTTCCCCTTCTTTCAAAATATGAAAATTTTAATTCACCCCAATATCAATTAATCATTTATTATTTGACATATTAATTTATTCATCACGTTAATTTTGATTTCTTCGTAACGTCAACAAAACCAATCCCATTAATTAAATTAATATTTTTTCCATTAAAAATTTTAGAAAACATGGACACAAATATTAAAAAAAATAAAAATCCACTAATATACTTTCCAACTACTTCATATCATATTCAACATCACATGCCATTATATGAAACATCATCCCCTTCACTAATCATCAACGACCACATCAACCATCTCAACAATAAAAATATATAGAAAAAACTATCCCATACATAAAAACACAAAACCAAACCTTCCACCATTATTTACACCATTTAAACTATTATGGGAATGAAAAATAATTAAAACCTCCAGATATTATATAAAAAATATAATAATTTTATTAAATTTATATCATGTCAATCTTTTTAATAATTAAATGAATAAAAAATTTATTAATAGTCTCTGAATTCTTCAACCTTTCCACAATACCCCTTTATATATTTATCAGATTATGAACTTGATAAATAATAATTATCTCTAATTATAACACTATAATTATCTTCTTATTAATCAATAAAATAACACATATTTATTTTCCTGTAAATTAATTTTATACTATAAAAATAAAATCATATGATGTATGAAGTGCACATCTCAAATTTCTAATAAGTTAAGTATATTTTTCTACCTTTTTATTTTAATTCCACACATATACTAAATTTATATCAAATCATGATAAATTTATATCTATGCAGTAAAATAAAAGAGAAATATTGAATAAACATGTCAAAAGTAGGATCAATGATAATAGTGTATGAATTAGATGATGAAGAATAAAAACACCAACAAGAAGAAACTAAAATAAATTATAGAAATTGTACCACTATCAAAATTAGCCAAAAAAACATAATTGTGGCCAATATTAAATCTGATTTATCTTTTTGAGAAAATTATATAATTACTATTGAAAATAAATTGAACAATGGTGTAGGATAATACTTTTCATTAGTGGGGAATATAACATATGAAACAAGTCATTTGTTTCGTAAAAAACGTATATATATTTTTAAAGCGGTAGGAGGGTCATATATGGATTTTGGTGGATTGATAAAATGAGAAACATGAAAGAGAGGCTTTAAATTTATAAGAAAATATGGGAGGACCACCACCATGACATGGTGATGTCAGCCCTTTGAGTTTCACTATTTTTTAAGATGATTCGGATTCCACATCCATTAATATGACCATAAATTCCCCCCAAAAATACCCAACTATTTATATAGTCATGTGGAGATGACCTACGTTGTAAAATTTCCTCCTTCAAAATAATTATTTTGACCGCAAACGAGGAAAACCGCAATATCCATGACATGACCATTCAAACCCCTCCATTTCTCTTTATCTCTACATAAAAAATAGTTCTTCCATGGTTTAAATTTTTTATGATTGTGGGCCTTTCTACCATACCCCCAAGCATGGCATACAACAGCACTCCAAAACTTCAAAAATACCTAGAAACATACCTAAAATAATCTTAAATTCCCTTATTGAAGCACAAAACCGTAACTATAACCCATGATACTAAAAACCCATAGCTTATTTTCCCACAACATCTCTACGATTAATGAGTTCACCCAAAATAGGTGTTTCATATAAATTGTTCCAACCCACCCAAAATGGTTTACAAAACATTTAGAACTTTATCAAAATTGGTTTTTAAAATAAAAAAAACCAAACTCATCATTTTAACCCTCGAACATCTACAAACATTCTTCATGATCCATTCTGACTACTCCAACACCCTCAAATGATAAAATAGAGAAATAAAGAGGGTCAAGGTCTCTATATTAGTAGTATTAATATTATTTAATATTTATATATATAAATTTATTTATATTTATATATTTATATATTAATATAATTAAAACATATTTATAAATTTAAATTTATTTATAAAAGTATAAGTATTTCCATATTTATATATTAATATATCTATATATATATATATATTGATAAAAATGGGGAAAATATAATAATATGTGATGAATAAAAGATAAATCAATAGAATCATGACTGATCACCTCTAAAAATGGGGAAATTATTTTTTGCCTGAGAAAAGTCAAAATAATATATCATGATTGCATAATTAATTAATATTTTGAACTACCCGATTGGCCTCCCAATATTAATATTTCATTCACAATCACATGAACAAACACACAAATATTCAGTTATATATATATATGTTCACAAATATTTTTATTGTTATATCTATTAAACAGACACATAAACACTCATATATCATTATATGTTTTTAAATATATTATATAATTATTTTATTTTATTTTTTCTATATTTGTAAATATTTACACATATTTATGCAATTATGTATAGTAATATCACTTTTTTATAAATCTTTGTATATATTTATATATAAATTATTATTTACATAGTGTTATTATGAATAATAAAATTTTAGCGACTATACTATATATATTTATGTATAATTAAATGTATTTATATAGTTATATACTTATATATTTATATTTGTATGAGTGTGTCTATATATATGCTATTATGTTATTAAAATATACTATTTCAAAAACAATTAAGAAACTTATAAAAAAAAATATGAAATAAAAAGCTTGTAAATAGTGAAAACCAGAGACAAATAAAATATTTTTTGTTAGTTTTACAAAGATATCATAAAATATTTGAAAAATTGTAAAAATTACCATCAAAAGATAAAACCGTAAAAATTTAAAATATTTTTTCAGCCTTTAACAACATTTTATTAAAATTGAGAAAATATAACATTTTTTGAGCATTTTAAAACACCCATTAAATAGTAAAACTATTGCAGCAATGAAATAACGACAATGAACACACCCTATGAATAAATATTACTATCATTTGATTTTTAATATTTTATTATGAGATATATTTTTTACAAATGATATAATTTTTTTGAATAATATATATGATGTGTTGAATTTTCATATCGATACATGTTATTTCAGTAATTAAAAATCATTATTGTCATATAATGAATCATGTTAATTTTTTTGTGATCTGGGGGAAATGTTAATAATACTTTAAATAAGGTATATCACTTGATATATGTTTAATATCATGTTTTCTATGGAGAATACTACTGATACCATTTTACGAATTGTGGATAAAATTTTAAAACTGCTATTGAGTTTAATGATGAAATATTATTTAAAAATGAGTAAAATAGTGGAATGTAAATTAGTTTTATATGATATTTTTATTTACTGTGTGTGATAGGAAGTGGTATTTATCATCTAAACATATTATTTGTAATTTTTAATTCTCTTATTCTTTATAATTTTAATTTCAAACACAAGATTTCACAAAACAGAACAGATATCCACTAATAATGGCATAAAATCCAACCCATGATAAGTCTAGAAGGGAATTAACTATTCTCACAGTCTATCAAAGGTTCTAGGGTATCAATAAATAATGTTTGGGAATGATTTACCTAAGTATGAAAGCATAAAACATTTAAAACCATCAATAATAAGAATCTGAAATTTTCATGCGAAACAAGTTTTAACATTACCAGATCTAAATACATGGATTTAAATATATTAAAATTGGTACAAATAAAAATAATTATAGTATCAATATATCCACATAGACTCCATACGACAAGGGGTCGTCACCCCCGAGCCACCTCCACAACACCGCATCACATTAGGGGTCTAACAACCAAACCACCTTCACTTGGGGCTTTGCCATTACCTATGTCAAGCATAACCGAGTCTACTAACACCCAAGGGGTGTATTTATGGTGTGAGACTAACACCACTAGGATAAAACCCTATGATTCCAAATATTATGCAATAAAATGTAAAAAAGAAAGGAGTTTTAATATGTAAAGAAAAATAGTGATAAATTTCAAAAAATGAAACTTTCTATTGTAAACAGTTCTTAGATAAATATTTATGAATGTTAACACAATTAAACATGACATGTGAGATACGATAATGTAAATCGAAACACACCCTAATACAATTGTAAATATAACAAATAAGATGACCACCCAAACAGGGAACACCCTAGGCCATTAGATAGTCTTGGTCCCTATGTACCTCGTTGCCCAGTGTAACGTATCCAATTCAAAATCCATTCCCATGCACAAGCCAGTAGTAGGGAACATTCCCATAACCAATTGGTACCTAAAAATAATCCACATAATTTAGTTAGAGTTGTTGTTATCGGTTTTCTCAGTAAAATAGGGACAAAACCTATCCAATTCAATAGCCATACTAGTACATATCCGCACACCTAGGGACTCAGGCTTCCCCATTTATGCTAAAAAAATTAAGAAAGAAAAAAACATTACTTTTCATATACAAATACCACTAATTTTCACATTAAAACAATAGAGTAGCTATACAAATTTGATTCCACTTAAAACACACCACAAAACAATTTGATTTTCAAAAGATTAAATTCTCAAAATCTCACATTGTTCTGCACCCAAACACTTCGAAATATCAACTTATAACACTATGTACAAACTTTTAAGATATCAAAACAAAAATATCATTTCAATAACCTTAAATTAATCCAAAAACTTAGTAATGGGTCATCCCCATATTAACATAGAAGTAATATCTTTTGAAAACAACCATTTTCACACAAATATGGCACTTAAAGTCCATTGGCTACACAAATGACATTAAAAAACATTTGTAGGAACCAAAAAAAAAGAGAATAAAGATTCAAAATATGATTTTCATACATAATAAAGTTCAATAAAATCAACTAGATAATTATAGGTTAGCCTGGAATGAACTAATAAATGATATAATTGAAAAACACTCAATTTCACTTATAATTGGCGCTTAAAATTCACTTGCATTACCAACACCACTAAAACCTGTATTTGTAGCAATAATAAAATGTAGTAAACATTAAAATATTATAAAATCGTTATCTAGGCCAAAAATATTTCATACAAAATAGAATCACCATAAAAAATAATGAAATCCCTTGAATCATTGTGCAAAAATCAAACCACACCACTATCACACAATAAGGTACTTATATCAATCCAAAAACCAAAATAGTAGACCTAAAAATCCTGAATCATACCCTAGGTTCGAAAAACTAGTTTCTCTACAATAGTAACCTCATGGATAAGGGAATAAACCCTAATAAAATCGAATGAAACCCTAATAAAATTGAAAGAAGAATGAAAGAGACCCACTTACATGAGGGATCATGAAGAAATATCCTAAATAAAACTATTATCTGAATTATCAAACATCCAAAACTAAAATTGTGGTTCTAATAAGGATGATAAGGTCTTATAGGAACTGGAATGGGGGAAAAGAGTAATAATTGAAAGTGTTATTAAGGAAATAATTTACTTCTTAAAATTTGGATGAATTGAGAAACCCTGTGAAGTTCTTCCCTAATTTGTGATGCATACGAGTTTTAAATAGGGGGTAAAGATAATTTGTCTACATCTATGTGCAGTGGTCTTGGGTGACCCTTGTAATCACTAACAAATAACAATAATTGAATAATTTATTAAATAATAGTTTTTACATAATTGGATATTGGATTCCAGGAAGTCCCAATTCCTTAAATAAAAACCCAAATACACCATTATTATAGATTCATAAAGGGAACAACTTGAAATTTAGGTGTTAATAAGTCAGGGGTGGTCATTTTAAAATTGGAATGGATGAAAGTGTTTGAAAAATTATAGATTTGTAAAATAAAAAAAAATTATTTTTTTATTTGGAAATTGGCTCACGGTTTGGCGCAAATTTTGAAAACACACCACTTCCACCAAAATGAATGGGAACCCCCCCCCCAAAAGAATAATGGAAATTAAATGAAAAATACTTTTAAAATAAGTTATGTATTTGATAATTCTCCCCACCATGAAAACTTTCTGTTAGGGAAAGTTAACCTGAAGCATGATCGGAAAACAAAAATGGGTACTCTTCCTCAACCCATTACTTTTAATCCCATATATCATGTTTATCATTCACGTGCTTCCAAAGAACCCGAACCAATGGAGTTGTTATTACCCGAAGTACCGTTTCATGGAAGTCCACTATTCTAATCAGCCATTCAATAACATATAAATTAAGATCCGTATCAAACTCTTCCCAATTCTTTACATGGGATGGATCTGGGTTGTATTTCTTCAACTGGGAGACATGGAAGACATTAGGGATGGATTTAAACTGAAAAGACAGGTCCATCCTATATTCCACCTTTTCAATACGTTCTGTGATCTCAAAAAGTCCTACATATCATGGCGTCTTCTTCCGTTTCATTCCCAATCTACGATGGCCCAAATGAGGGAGCACTTTTAAGAATACCTAGTTGACCGTAGAAAACTCTAGGACTCAACACCTCTAGTCAGTATAATATTTATAGAGACTCATGAGATGTCAATAACCACTGCCTGATCAAATCGATGTTCTCATATGTCTCATGCACCAGACTCGGCCCTAGCAGAGAGGTCTCACCAACCTCATCCCAACACATGGGGGACCAACAAGGCCGACCGTAGTGTGCCTAAAAAGGATCAATTAGAATTGAATATTGGTAACTATTATTATAAGAAAAATTAACCAATCACAAGGGATATCCTAGGAAACTCCAATTTCTAAGACACATGCAAAAAGCATGTCCTCAAAAATATGCCCACACTATCTGACCATCCGTCTGAGAGTGGTATACCATGCTCATCATAATCTGAGACCCCAAGGCCTTTTGAAGGCCTTCCCAAAATTTGGAAGTAAAGTAGGGGTCTCTATCTGAGACAACTGTTTATTTCTTTCCATGGAGTCTCACCACCTCTTGAATATTCAAATGGTCCAACTCATCCACATTAGCAATAACTTTGATCGAAATGAATTGGGATGATTTGGTCAGACGATCAATCACCAACCAAATGGAATTTTTACCCTGAGGCATAGTAGGAAATCCAAAAATGATTTCCATGTAGACCACTTCCTACATATAGGTAGGAATGGGAAATGGCTGGAGAAAACCAGAGGGCCTCTGAAGCTCTACTTTCACCTACTGGCATGTGTAGCATCTCAACACAAAGTCCGCTATGTCCCGTCACATACATGGCCACCTGAATTCCTGACATACATCATAATACATCTTGGTGGCACAAGGATGGATAGACCACTAAGACCAGTTTCTATCAACCATAACTACCTTCCACATAGATAACGACAATACTGAACGGCCCTTGAAGCACTAGATTCCTTCCGGAGATGACGACCAATCATAGGACGTCTCCCCACCCTAAAAAACTGCCCTGACCGATGAAAAAAGATCATCACTAGGCTATACCCACTAAATCAACTCTAATAGTGAATGATTCACCTAAATGATTACCATTAATGCAACTCCATTGTTCTCCTTCGTCTCCACATGCATATATGCAAAGAGACCCATCAAGGTCCACTCATCACTGGACTTCCACAAAGCCCACCCCAAGACCTCTTCTACTCAAGGCGTCAGACACCACATTATCCTTTCCTGGTTTATAGACAATGTCAAAGTGTAACCCCAATAAATACTCAATCCAATGATGCTACCTCATGTTTAGGTCCTTATTCGAGAATATTTAAGCCAAATTTAGTGATCTGAGTAGACCACATACTTCACCCCCAAGAGGTAGTGATTCCAGGTCTTCAAAGAAATAATCACCACTTCTAACTCCAAGTTGTGGGTTGGATAATTATTTTTGTGTGGTTGTAGTTGGCATGATCCATATGCCAACAAGTGATCATCTGACATAATCACGCACTCATGACCCATACCTGAAGCGTCGCAATAGACAACATACCATTTCCCGACCTTAGGAGAATCAGAACGTTGGAGGTAGTCAACCGCAAATTCATCTCCTTGAGGGATTCCTGATATTATGGGGGCCATAAAAAATTCAACCCTTTACAGGGGTCTGATATCATCGATGAAGCAAGCTGAGAAAAATATTGAACGAATTTCATGTAGTAACCAACTAAGCAAAGGAAACTCCTGACCTCAAACACATTTTTTGGCTGCTCCCAAGACATAACCACACTGATCTTCTCGAGGTCCACTGAAACCCCTTGCTCCATGATAATGTGCCCCATAAATTTCAATTCCCTAATCCATATGGTTCACTTTGTCAACTTTTCATAGAGGTGGTGATCCCTCAAAGTGCAAAAAATGATCCTCAAGTGATTTTCTTGCTACTCCTCAGTGCTAGAGTATACAAGAATGTCTTCCAAGAATATTACAATGAAAGAATCGAGATACTGATGGAACAACCTATTCATGAGTTTATTAAACCCCAGTGAGAATTGGTAAATTCAAAGGGCATGACCAAATACTCAATGTGGTCATACATGCTTCCAAAGGCTGTCTTTGGGATATTTGCTTCTTTCACTCTGAGTTGATTATTACCCAAATAAAAGTCTATTTCTAAGAACCAATTCCCCCTTCATCTGATAGAACAAATAATATAGTCTAGGAAAGTGTATTTGATCTTAATTTTTACTTTCTTTAGCTTCTGGTTGTTAATGCACAACCAGAGGGATCCATTAGCCTTTTTTGCGAACAACATAGGAGCGGCCCTAGGAGAGACCCTTAGGCGAATGAATCCATTGGATTCTAAGTCCTTAAATTGTATCATTATTTACCTAAAAATGGTATGGGCCATGAGATACGAGGGAATAGATATAATCTGTGTTTCTGGAGCCAGATAAATCGAGAACTCCACATCCTTCACTGGGGGAAAACCTGAAAAATTATATGTGAAAACCAGCAGAAACTCACTCACCACATGTGGTGGTGCACCATCCGGGAAAATAAAATCATCTTATATAACTAGCGATGATTAATATAAGATAATACTTCCCAAAACTGGAATAGGAGGCCCTACTTGACCTGACCAAGGATCCCATTCTCCATGAAAAATCGGTCGACTACCATCAGGTTTCGGGAAACTCACTGGTCGGTTATAGCAATCGATGTGTTCCTAGAAGAGTACCACCCAATCCATGCCATGAATTATTTTAAAAAATTCCATATCAAAGACCAAGAGGTACCACTCCATCTCAATCCCTAACATGGAGAGTGCATAGGACCAGAACTTGAGACCCTCTTCCTTCTTCCTTCCCAGCGGTGTAACCAACTCAATCGCAAAGGAAAACTAATCGGTTGGTAAATTAATCTTTTCCAAAAAACAAAAATAAATGAATGAAATCGAGGAACAAATATAAAAAGTAATAGCATCTATAGAAGATGTGATCAAATAACTACCTTGAACCATCAACAGTCCCACCTCTGATCCTGTTGTGCATGATCTATTGAATGGAGATTTATGGTCTCTTCCTGAGGATGACCACAGGTATGTGGTTGTTCCATGAATAGAATTTTACTAGAAGATGGCCCATCCCTACCATCATGACCAAAAAATAAAGATCCCTTAGTCCTCGATGGCTCAGATTGTGCTGACGCTCATCTTGAATCCACTGACCCTTCCCCACTCGGATGTCGACATGACACCCTGCAGAAGCATTGAAAATTCCCCAAATCCCCAAAATGGTAACAAGGATTCAGATGATGTGGGAATGATGGTTGGATGTGACCAATATTTACATAATGGTGTAACATAAATGATCTTGCATCAGAATCTGCAAATGAAAACTGCTTGGAAGAGTGGCCTGAACTGCTTCCTCCTTTCTTCACCTGAATCTCCCACTTCCTTTTCTTCTATAAAGTCCTTCCACTTCCCACTACTAATACTGATCCAGAGACACATTCTATTCCTGTTCATTCAATCTCTACTATACAAACCCAATCATCAAACTCAACATCGGTCGTCTTCTTAAATAAGAACACATGGGAGTATATCTCTGGTCACAAGCCTTTCTCAAACCTCTGGGCCTTCGCTTGCTCATTAAAGATGTTTTCAAGATCATACCAAACCAACTTAGCAAAAAGGTGAGAATAATACATAACAGATTGATTCCCTTGAACATGGTCCATGATCTCTTGGGGCCTGACATATGCCCAGACCTTGGGGCAATACTGCTCATCGAAGACAGCCTTTAAATCTCCCAAGTGCATTTGCTCATTCTTCCCAGTCTGAAGTACTGATTATCATCACCTGTGGCTGGGACCCTCTAACATAAAGAAGACACATTTCTCCCTAATATCATTAGTTTTATCCATGAACTTGAATATGTTCTACATATTCTTGTGCCATTCCTCTTCTTCCTGTGGTTTTATGTTGCCACGGAAGGTGGGAGGATTATTTTTCAGGAACTCTAAGAACTTATACATTCTAAGACCGGTATCATCGTCTCTAACAAGAGATTAAAAAAGATCTAGTTCCTATCATATATCCTAGAAATCCCAGATCACTTCCCCAACTAGCCTCTGATCAGTAGGTGTGGGAGAACTCTTTCAGGCTTCCTTCTGTGGGAGCATGGAAGCTTTCTGGGGAGGCATGTTGCTACAAAATTAAATAGTCACAAAAACAATACTAAAGACCACAATTATGGAAATTTTAGTCAAATAAATCAAATATAAATAATCTAGGCATGTTACATTAATAAAATAAACAACTACCCCGCACCCCACCCGCTGTCAATGTGTGGTCTGTAGCGCACACATCACATCTGGAAGAAAAGTCAATCAAACAATTCCAACATCCTCTAGTGGCTCATGGTCTTCCATGAGGGGTGCAGGCTAGGTACTCGACTCATGACCAAAACCCTGAGCCCTGACAGTCTTAGATCCTGTCTATCCAGACTCTTCCCAAAATAGCAATATAACCCCAAAATATTAGCCCCCTCTAATACCATTATGTCACGAACCGGATATGGTCACCACTAATACTAGCATAAAATCCATCCCATGACAAGAAAAAAAGGTATTTAAATATCTTCATGGGATGGAATAATTTCTCGGGTATCAATAAATTAGTTTTGGGAACAATTTAACCGAGTATGAAAGCATAAAACATTAAAAAACTCAATAATAAGAATCTGAATTTTTCATTCCAAAAAAGTTTTAGCAAAACCATATCTGAATACATGGATTGAAATATAGTAAAATAGTTACAAATTAAAATAAATATACCATCATGGAACCCAAAAAGAATCCACATGACAAGGGGTCGTCAGCCCCGAGTCGTCTCCCCAACACCGCATCGGAGGAGGGGGCTAACTACTCGAACTGCCTTCACCCAATGATTTATCGTTACCTATGTCAATCAAAACCAAATATACTTACACCCAAGGGGTTTAGGTAGGGTTCTATCCTACTCCCAATAATATACCACCCAATTATTCCAATGATTATGCAATACAAGGTGAAAAACCAAAATGTTTCAATATGTAAATAAAAGTGGTGATAAATTCCATGAAATGAAACTTTTAATTGAAAATATTTTTGTAAATGAAAATTTAAGAATTTTATAACAATTAAACATGACATGTGATATAATGTAACGTATAGACAAACACATATTAATACAAGGGTAAATACCACAAATAAGACGATCACTAAATCTTGTAACACCCCTAGGAACTAGATAGTCTCGGGCCCTATGCACCTCGTACTATGGTGTAAAGTATCCATGTCACAATACATTCCCGTTCAAGAGCCACTACTATGGAACATAAACATAACCTATTTTCCCCAAACATTTTCCACATATTTTTATTAGATTTTTCTTAATCCTTTTTCTCAATGAAACATGGACAAAACCCATCAGGTTCACTAGCTGTACTAGTACATATCCGCCCACCTCGGTACCTGGGCTTTCCCTTTTAAGCACAAAAAAATTCCGCAAACAACACACATTACATTTAATAATAAAACACAACTATTGATTACATACAAACAATATAGTAGCTATAAAAATTTAATACCACTTAAGACACACCAAAAAACATTTTGATTTTCAATAGAACAACTTCTCAAAATCTCACATTGTTTTGAATCCAAAACACATTGGAATATCAAAATTGCAAACTATGTTCCCACTTTTAAGTCACCAAAAAAATTACAGTTTGATACCCTTCAATGAAACAACAATTTAGTTATGGTGCAACCCCACTGTTGGAACCAACATTTGGGAAGGACATGAAAAAATTAAAATCATTAGGGGCTACCTTGAAGATCTTGTTCGCGGAGCCCCCGTAGCACCACGACCAGTACAAAGCTTCCCCTCCACAAATCCGTCGCAAATCAAGGAGGTAGGAGGCTCTGCAAACCCATTTTACATTAACAAACCCACCGTGGACCTAGTAGGCAGGAGGCTCTATGAACCTATTTGGCATTTGTGAACCCTCCATGGAGAAAATAGGTTAGAGGCTCCGCGAACACATTTGATGTTCACAAACCCACCATGGAGAATGATTTGTATTCTTTCCAAGTAATCTCTGCTTTGCGGCACCTATTGCCTATAAATATTGGGCTCCCCTCAAGCCCAAATGTCAGATCCTCTAACCATTCTCTTTCTTAGCTTTCCAATCATGAAGAAATTTATGCTCTATGAACCATGAGCTCCTCATGGTACTTTATCATCATGGAGTTCCTCTCCTTTTGTTTGAATTCAGCCCCTCTTGAAAGAGGGATTCCCTTCGTGGAGCGCACGAGTCTCTGCGAAGGAAGGGGATCCCCTAGGGGACTCAGGTCTTTACGGAGCTGTTATGATTCCTAAAATACCCTCCATGCACTTGTGACCCACATGATAAGGTAGGGTAATTGTGATTCGCAAAGCACAACGCTTTGCAATGCTACACTTTCCAGGGCATCGTGGATTCACAAGGTACTACTCCGAGAATATCTTTCCATATCACAAAGCACCATCCATATGCACATATTCACTACTTCTACACTAGGCCACTTCACATTGTGAAGGACAACCCTTCGTGAATCCCCTCAACTTCATCAAGCACTAGAGCTTCATGAGGATTCTACCTAACAACCCTATTGCTTTGCAACTCCTTTTCCCATGCAACCCCTGATGTTTTCATTGAGTAATTTCAAGATCCCATGGGTAGTACCTCTTATTGTGTTGCTTCGCCTCATGCTTCTTCACATAGGCACGCTAATGACTATTGCTTCTTCACATAACCATGCTAACATGGACCCATCAATTGTTAACTCCATCACACCCCATCACCACAGCGTTGCTGGTGCCTTTCCTTCCCCACGGGCGGGTGGATATTAGTTATGCAAGTCATAGGGGTGCGGAGTGTGCCCATCTCGTCTGAGCTGAAGGACATTAAACAGCCACTCTCCATCGTCCCCATCACATGAGGGTAAACTGTGACCCCGCCCCCTGAATCATACATGGGGTGCCCCATCTCAGAAAATCTCTACACCCAGTGGTCTCCACGAAAGTGAGATCATTCCTCACATGGAATGAGATCATCCTTATCCGAGTGACGTCTAACCGCGGGGAAAGATGAACCACCTTGGTGTAAGTCCCCTCATATTTTATGGAGGAGGTAGCATTACTACTCCTCCTCCCAACCTCAGTGCCACAGACCAAAGAGAGGGGAATGGGCACCAGAACTCTCTTTTCTTTAGTGTCAAATCCCTCTCCTTTTGGGCTTTGTCACCACCGGGCCTCCACACTGGAATAAGTCCAAGTCTCCATCACCCCGTGATGAAAACAACGTGTAAGCCCCTATTTCCTCTTTGTGGCGGCTAACCATGTGTAAGCCCCAATCCACTTTCCAGAGATGCACCATTCACGATGTGATCTTCAGGACTTTGCTACCTCATGTTTCTCACACCGAGCATGACTCACGCGGGCTTAGAACGAGCACCAAACATGACATCCTCTCCAGGACACCTTAACACATAATCCACAGACAAACCATTCTAAACTATGTGGACTTTGATCCTTTCTAAGGCAAGGAATGTAGGAAGCCTCTCTGATGTTCAAGCTCACCATCCATTTGTCCTAACCATCTTCATATCAGTTCACCAAACCATCCAAAACTACGTGGACATTGATCCTTTCCATGTCATGGTATGTAGGTAGCTTTCCTGAGGTTCAATACCAACAACCATTCGTTTCGAACATTTTCACATTGGTTCCCGCCATCCTGAACTACATGGTCTTTGATCTTTTCCAAGGCAAGGTACATAGAAAGCCTCACTGAGGTTCAATCCCAAAAACCACTAGTTCTGACCCCCTTCACGTCAGTTCCCACCATCCCAAACTATGTAGACTTTGATCCTTTCCATGGAAAGGTATGTAAGAAGCTTCCCTAAGGTTCAATACAAACTACCATTGGTTCTGACCATCCACATCGTTCCACCCACAGTCCTTCATGATGTTAATCTATACGCACCTTTTGTCCTGCATGACACTAAATTTTCCCCTATTCAGCAGTAATCCATTGTCAACCCCATCTAGTGGTAAGTCATTGTAATCCCATCAAGAGGTAAGAAGTTGTGACCCCTTATAGCAGTACGATGTTGTGATACCCTACCAAATGATAAGCCATTGTGAAACTCACGCAGTGGTAAGCCGTTCTCAGTCTAAACCTGGTGGTAAGCCGTTGTTACCCCTATAGTTGGACCCATATATCTAGTCCATCCCAGTGGTGTCAGACCAACCTCAGGCATCTAATCACATGTAATACCTATTATATCATCGGGCTACTATCCGCTATGCACACCCTAATCCTATACCCCATCCTGAACTACATGGACTTTGATTCACTACCACGGGGATATGTATGAAGTATCTTCAAGGCTCAAGCCCAACATCACCATCACATTCATGATGCTTCCATAACATTCCCCATACACTTCACTTAACCATCCATTATCCATCTTGATTCATACTCGGGCCACCACATCCCAGTGAGATCATTCCAATTCACCTCCTAGAAATAGTTTTCCCTCGAGGGGTTTCCCTATATGATCCAACCTTGTCAATGTTCTGATTAGTCTGATCTGTTTCTGCTAGATGTTAAATTGTTGGAATACCATGTGTTAAACATGGGAAGCTGAGGAAAACCTCAAAGACATGCCTATGGAATATAATTCCCCACACTCAATGTGGGAGTCCTCAGGCTTCTGCACCATCGAGTATATAAGGCCTCAGCCTTAAACCTTACTTAATATTGAATTAAATAAATAATTCACATTGAAGATCTTTTCAGGTTTAGATTTTCAGAGAATTAGAACATAACTATTAAATCTCAAAAGATTACAAAGTAGACTATGTTTCATTAAAATAAAAACTCTTAAAAAGAAACATGTCTAGTTCCATGTTTTAAATTTCATGACTTTCCCTTGATCCCATCCTTGACCCTATTCCACATTAAGTCCTGAGAAAAACATTTCAAAAAAAACTTGGGGTGAGCATAAAAAGCTCAGTAAGGGATACACAAAGAATGTAAACTGTTATATTTTCAAACATCAAGTAAACCATGTATACTTTATCAAAGTAATACCTTCACCTTCATGAAGTAGTAAAAACTCTTCACTGAATAAAATATCATTACTTACCCTTTTGTAACCAAAGTATTACCATAAAACCCATATAAAGAACACATAACATATAAAGGTAACTTGGGACATAAACATACTTAAGTGGAATAACCATACGGTCGACTTCCACACACATCACTTAATGAAATAGCCATACAGCCAACTTCCATACATACTTAATGGAATAGCCATACGGCCAAATTCTATACCCAATGCATTGGAGGTTATAACGTAACCACCCATCCTGGTATTCACGGCACCACCCGTCATATGGTTCGTCACGTAACCACCCGTCAAATGTCCAAGTACCATTATAAAAATCATAAGACATAAAACAAATATAATGGAAAGAAAACATTTCCACACTTTGATCACAATATATCACTTAAACATATTGACATAACAAATCCATTATAAAAACAATTTTCAATACCAAAATACATAAAAGAGTATATGGTATTTATTTCATTTAAAAAAAACATTACGGCTTGTTCAGGAATCCAAAGACCAAATAATACTCACGGCGGCGGAAAAGGTCGTTGTCACCGCGTACGTTAAAAGAAACGTTCCTTTTTGTCATTTTGTAAAACGCTTCGTAGAAAAAGATTCTTTTTGTATAAAAGTAAACGTCAAAGGGGTTTATACACCGTATAAAAGAAAGTTGTGTATAAAATGAAATATGCCTCAATGAAAGGAGATTGAGACGAAGTTCCTTACCAAGAACATTTTTAAATAAAATAGATCTATCATGTGTATTCACTGTATGTACACAAAAAGAAAGTATAAATACACGATAGGATATAATAATATCATGACATAATTTGAAAATAGGAGATTAACCCAAAGAATAGAAATTGGGTTAAGAAGTTCCCTTACTTCGGGTCCGACATGACTCGATCATTCTTTAACATCCTGAATAATAAACTTGAGTTAATTTATAATTGATTAAGAACCTTTTTCAAGTTCATTATTCCTTTTATATCACTTATAACCATGTCATGAATACTATGTAATTATTTAAGTTATTAACGGTCGTTTTAAAGATCATTGGTACTTGAGTCAAAAATATGCTCTTTATAATTACAAGTTGTTCATGTATCCATTATATCCAGAGTTATACTCATGATGTAAATATCATATATATCATATATATCCAGTATATAAATTCATTTATAATATTACATAATCATTTAGAGGTAAGAAATTAAATGCACTGTTCATGGAGACGGTAAGCCGTACGTATGCATGAACGCTACTTTCATTTCTATGTCATATTAATGGAATTTAAACTAAATGAGAGGTATGTATATTTTAATTCCAGAATTATATTAATCATTTAGATGTAACATACATCATATATATCCATTATATATATGTACTTATAATAGTACATTACATTTGGGGATAAGAAATGAAATACACTGTTCATGGAGACGGTAAGTCGTACGTACGCATGAACGCTACTTTCATTTATATCTCTTACTTTAATGGAAAGAAATAATAATGATATAGAGGTATATTATAATTCTAGTATAACATCATATATAATAACTTTAAATCCATCCTTTATACGTCCCACATATGGCATTAACAAATCACATCACTTTGAGGGGGCGGTAGTCCGCACTTCCTAAAATGAAATTAGCGTGTTTACCCACAATGGAAACCATAAAGGTACGCCCAAAATGAAAAATACAAAAGATTAAGGAAAACATAATCATATTATATATCATATATAAATATAGTTCCATACTAATGGCCACCTTTGAAGGTGTTAAAAGAATGTTGAACAATCATCGTTTCGGGAGGCAGAAATTCTCCATCCACGGAAACAGTATGTTCTTTAACCATTAGATGTAGGTGTGTCTAAGTGTAGCTCGAATCCTTCTTATAAAAACATACTAGTATATTGAGGATACTAGAGTTTTTGCAAAATAAAAGAATAAAAGGAGTTTAGGTGGTTGGAGAAGCAAAATAAAACAAAAGGACTCAAGTGAAGACATTACCTTAAAATCGGGTGACTCCCTTTGGTTTGAGCTCAAAGGCTTCCTTGGGAAGACTTCTGCCCAAAGTCAGGCTTCAAGGAGTAAGAGAGGGAAGTGGAGAGACAAAATGGTCAGGTTTTGGCCGATCCAAAGGCTTTGGAAGTGTGGGTAAGGAGGTAGAGGTGGGGGCCTTTTATAATAGGAGAGGAGGGGCACTCTTGGAAGGTAAAGAAATGTCACTTTATTTTAAAATGGTATTCGGATTTAAGAGGTCCCACATTGATATAATTCGAGAATAAGGTGATAAGGGTTCTAAATACACCCATACAATAGGTTTTGGACATGTTTAGGTCATATATTTTACATTATCATTTCATTTTATTTAAATCCTTTATTAATGAGGTAATCACTGCATCATCATGATGTCATAAATAATTTAATTTATTTAATGTCTAAAAATTATAAAAAAAAATATTATGATGTATGAAATATTTTTATATTTATAATTAATTTTTATAGTCAAAAATCTGACTAGTATAACCCCATGTAAAAATTATTTTAGTAAAACAACTCATGTTTGTGTCATTTTTTTTAACATTAAATAAAAAGGTATTAATGTCATTTTCCAACTAAAGTGGCTCCATGGGGTCCCCATGTTGACCCATGGATTTTCTTGGTCGGCCATGACACATCCAATAAGGGTAGGACATGTGTGAAGTTCATTTCATATTATTACAACATTATTTTTACCTTAAATTACACTAATTACCTCTAATTGCGATTAAGAACTTAAGAGTTACTATTCACCAAAAAAAATATTTTAATCTCATTGAACCAAATTTTACTTCTTAATGACAACCATGTATGTTGGATTTTTGAAATTCAAAATACATAAGTGGTAAATTTTCATTTAAACGAAAAATCAGTTTTTATAAGTACCACTTAGTGGTTTCACTATTCATCAAAAATTGAAGTTTTTAAGAAAAATACCAAAAATTCACCCTAAGCTATATTTGATATTCCGAATTCAAAAATGAAGTCCATTTTACTAAATTAAAAACATATAAGTTTCATTAATTAATTTAATAACTAATTCCCGTTGTCGGAGCTAATAGCGTGTTTTTATGAAACAATAAGTATCAAAAGATTGACACTAGTTTAAGTCCGATTTCAAAGTGAAATTAATTCCAACGACCACTATTGGATTTAATGGTAAAAATATATTATAATTTCACTTTAAACCCAATTCAAAAGATAATCTAATCATATAAATAAATTATATTAAAAATAGGTTTTGAATTTAAATACAACATTTTACACTATTCATTAAAAAATGAACTTTATCGGAAAAATACAAAAAATTTACACAAAGTAAATTTTGATGTCCCAATTCTAAATAAGAGTTATATTTGGTCCAATAGAATGTATAAGAGTGATCAAAACTATATTTAATGATGGTTCACCATCAAAAGGTGATTAGTGAGCCTTTAGTGAAAATTAGGGTATAAATGCCTAAAATTGAATTCTTTCCGTATTTTAAGCCTTTATCTTTTATTGGATAAATGTAAAAACATTTAAAAAACATATATAATCATATTTTAGTTATTTATATCCATTCCCGCCAATACAATGGCTACATGTTAACTACCATTTAAAATAATTTTATTATATTACTAGTGTGCAACGTAAGTTTTCAAAGGAACTCATCTTTGGGTATCGAGTACGCTATCAAACATAGAAACCCCTTTAAAGTAAAATTAATATTTAATTCGTAAATATTAATAAATATGAAAATTCTTTTTTCTTTATTTACCTGGAATGTTACATCCTTCCCCCCTTTTGGGAATTGCGTCCTCGCAATTTTATTCACTTATCAAAATAAGTGGGGGTATTTATACCTCATAGCATTTTCAGATTCCCACGTTGCCTCTTCAACCATATGGTTTTTCCCCAAAACCTTTACCTGGTGAATTACCTTATTTCGCAACACTTTCTCTCTTCGGTCAAGAATCTGGACTGGTTGTTCTTCATAAGAGAGATTCTCTTCCAACTGAACTACCTCTAGGCTCAAAACATGAGATGAATCTGGCATATACTTCCTCAACATCGAAACATGAAAAACATTGTGTACCTAAGATAAACTCGGAGGTAAAGCCACTCGGTAAGCAACTGATCCAACTCTTTCCAGAGTTTCATTTGGTCCAATGAACCTTGGACTCATCTTTCCTTTCTTACCAAATATCATCACACTTTTCCATGGAGAAACCTTGAGAAAAACATGATCACCTACCTCGAAAGATAGATCCTTCCTCCGGTTATCCGCATAACTCTTCTGCCTGCTTTGAGCTGTTCTCATGTGTTTCTAATTCAACTGAACTTTTTCTGCCATCTCTTCTACCAATTCTGGTCCCATCAGCTTCCTTTCACCAACTTTTTCCCAAAATGATGGAGTTCGACACCGCTTCCCATATAATGCCTCAAATGGTGCCATCTGTATACTAGAATGAAAACTGTTATTATAAGAAAACTCAACCAAATAAATATGTTGGTCCCAACTTCCCTGATAATCCATCGAACAAGCTCGTAGCATATCCTCCAAGGTTTGAATTGTTCGTTTTGACTGCCCATCTAATTGTGGATGAAAATCTGTACTAAAATATAATTCAGTACCCAACGACTTCTGAAGGCCTTTCCAAAATTTAGAAGTAAACCTCGAGATGTCCTCGGTAATCCCACATAAAAGTCCATGGATATGTTTTCCCATTTCCACTCTGGAACTGGTAAAGGCTGAAGCATCCCTTTCGGTAACTGCCGCTCTCCTCTAACCTGCTGACAAGTAAAACACTTCACAGTAAAATCAGCAATATCCCTTTTCATTCTATCCCACCAGTAATACTCCCGCAGATCTCTGTACATATTAGTACTGCCAGGATGAAATGAAAACGGGGAACTATGAGCCTCACATAACAATTCATTCTTCAACTTTGAATCACAAGGCACACATAATCTCTTCACAAACCTCAAAACACAATCATTATCAATGTTGAATTCAGGAAACTTACACTTCTGAACCAGCTCTACCTTTTTCTGCAACTCACTATCTTACTTCTGTGCTTGCTTGATTCTGTCTGATAGAGAAGATTTCACTAATACTTTTTCGACTCAAAACATCGGACACTTTATTTGCTTTGCCTGGATGGTAAGGAATTGTACAATCATAATCCTTGATTAATTCCAGCCATCTCCTCTGTCTCATGTTCAATTCTTTCTGAGTGAATATATACTTTAAACTTTTTAGATCATTATATATTTCACACTTTACTCCATACAAATGATGCCTCCAAATTTTTAAGCCAAAAACAAGAGAAACTAATACAAATCATGTTTAGGGTAATTTACCTCATGAGTTTTTAATTGACGTTAAGCATATGAAATTACCTTACCATTATGCAAAAGGACACAACCAAGTCCTTTCAACGAAGCATCACTGTATATAAAAAACTCACCATTCCTGGAAGGAAGTGGTAAAACTGGAGTATTCACCAATCTTCTTTTCAAATCCTTTTTTAGTAACCTGAGTCAACTGAGCCATCACTACACAAACTATTTAGTTCTGATTCTGACCATCTCAGGATATTAATTTCAAAGTTCATTTCCCTCTATATGCCTTCCCAGAAAATTTGTTCTGTTTCCTCTATGAAAAACAATTCTAAGCACATAAATATCTTAGGCGAAGCAACGTGGTAATCTTTAAATTCTATATCATTCCAATTATACCATAAATTAATTTATAAATTTAACAATTTTCTAACTCCTAAAGTTGTCTAAACCGACCTCTGATACCAACTATAAGTCCTCGACCTTAAACCTTACTTAATATTGAATTAAATGAATAATTCACATTGAGGATCTTTTCAGTTTTATAGTTTTAGAGAATTAGAACATTACTATTACATCTCAAAAGATTACAAAGTAGACTAAGTTTCCATAAAATAAAAACTCTTAAAAAGAAACATGTCTAGTTCCATGTTTTAGATAGCATGAATTTCCCTTGATCCCATCCTAGACCCTATTACACATTAAGTACTGAGGAAAACATTTCAAAAAAACTTGGGGTGAGCATAAAAATCTCAGTAAGGGATACACAAAGAATGAAAACTGTTAGTTTTTCAAACATCAAGTAAACCATGTATACTTTATCAAAGTAATACCTTCACCTTCATGAAGTAGTAAAAACTCTTCACTGAATAAAATATCATTACTTACTCTTTTGTAATCAAAGGATTACCATAAAACCCATATAAAGAACACATAACATATAAAGGTAACTTGGGACATAAACATACTTAAGTGGAATAACCATACGGTAGACTTCCACACACATCACTTAATGAAATAGCCATACAGAACTTCCATACATACTTAATGGAATAGCCATACGACCGAATTCCATACCCAATGCATTGGAGGTTATAACGTAACCACCCATCCTGGTATACACGACACCACCCGACATATGGTTCATCACGTAACCACCCGTCAAATGTCCAAATACCATTATAAAAATCATAAGACATAAAACAAATATAATGGAAAGAAAACATTTCCACACTTTGATCACAATATATCACTTAAATATATTGACATAACAAATCCATTATAAAAACAATTTTCAATACCAAAATACATAAAAGATTATATGGTATTTGTTACATTTTAAAAAAAACATTACGGCTTGTTCAGGAAGACAAAGACCAAATAATACTCGCGGTGGCAGAGAAGGTCGTTGTCACCATGTACGTTAAAAGAAACATTCGTTTTTGTCATTTTTTAAAACACTTCGTAGAAAAATATTCCTTTTGTATAAAAGTAAACGTCAAAGGGGTTTATACACCGTATAAAAGAAAGTTGTGTATAAAACGAAATATGCCTCAATGAAAGGAGATTGAGACGAAGTCCCTTACCAAGAACATTTTTAAATAAAATAGATCTATCATGTGTATTAACTATATGTACACATAAAGAAATTATAAATACAATATAGGACATAATAATATCATGACATAATTTGAAAATAGGAGATTAACCCAAAGAATAGAAATTGGGTTAAGAAGTTCCCCTACCTCGGGTCCGACTTGACTCGATCGTTCTTTAACGTCCTGAATAATAAACTTGAGTTAATTTCTACTTTATTAATAACATTTTTCAAGTTAATTATTCCTTTTATATCACTTATTACCATGTCATTAATACTATGTAATTATTTAAGTTATTGACGGTCGTTTTAATGATCATTGGTACTGGAGTCAAAAATATGCTCTTTATAATTACAAGTTGTTCATGTATCCATTATATCCAGAGTTATACTCATGATATAAATATCATATATATCATATATATCCAGTATATAAATGAATTTATAATATTACATAATCATTTATAGGTAAGAAATGAAATGCATCGTTCATGGAGATGGTAAGCCGTACGTACGCATGAACGATACTTTCATTTCTATGTCATATTAATGGAATTAAAACTAAATGAGAGGTATGTATATTTTAATTCCAGAATTATATTAATCATTTATATGTAAAATACATCATATATATCCATTATATATATGTACTTATAATAGTACATTACATTTGGGGATACGAAATGAAATGCACCGTTCATGGAGACGGTAAGCCGTACGTACGCATGAACTCTACTTTCATTTATATCTCATACTTTAATGGAAAGAAATAATAATGATATAGAGGTATATTATAATTCCAGTATAACATCATATATAATAACTTTAAATCCATCCTTTATATGTCCCACATATGGCATTAACGAATCACATCACTTTGAGGGGGCAGTAGTCCGCACTTCCTAAAATGAAATTATCGTGTTTACCCACAATGGAAACCATAAAGGTATGCCCAAAATGAAAAATACAAAAGCTTAAGGAAAAACTAAACATATTATATATCATATATAATTATATTTTCATTTTAATGGCCACCTTTGAAGGTGTTAAATGAATGTTGAACAATCATCGTTTCGGGAGGCAGAAATTCGCCATCCACGGAAACAGTATGTTCTTTCACCATTAGATGTAGGTGTGTGTAAGTGTAGCTCGAATCCTTCTTATAAAAACATCCTAGTATATTTAGGATACTGGAGTTGTTTCAAAAGAAAAGAATAAAAATATTTTATGGGGTTGGAGATGCAAAATTAAACAAAAGGACTCAAGTGAAGACATTACCTAAAAATCGAGTAACTCCCTTTGGTTTGAGCTCAAAGGCTTCCTTGGGAAGACTTATGCCCAAAGTGAGGATTCAAGGAGTAATAGAGGGATGTGTAGAGACAAAATGGTCAGGGTTTGGCCGAGCCAAATGCTTTGGAAGTGTGGGTAAGGAGGTAGAGTTGGGGGCCTTTTATAAGAGGAGAGGAGGGGCACTCTTGGAAGGTAAAGAAAAGTCACTTTATTTTAAAATGGTATTCGGATTTAAGAGGTACCACATTGATATAATTCGAGAATAAGGTGATAAGGGTTCGAAATCCACCCATACAAAAGGTTTTGGACATGTTTAGGTCATAGATTTTACATTATCATTTCATTTTATTTAAATCCTTTATTAATGAGGTAATCGCTACATCATCATGATGTCATAAATAATTTCATTTATTTAATGTATAAAAATTATAAAACAAATATCATGATGTAGGAAATCTTTTTAGATTTCTAATGAATATTTATAGTCAAAAATATGACTAGTATAACCCCATGTAAAAATTATTTTAGTAAAACAACTCATGTTTGTGTCATTTTTATTTTAACATTAAATAAAAAGGTATTAATGTCATTTTCCAACTAAAGTGGCTCCATGGGGTCCCCAAGTTGACCCATGGATTGTCTTGGTCATCCATGACACATCAAATAAGGGTAGGACATGTGTCAAGTTCATTTCATATTATTACAACATTATTTTTACCTTAAATTACACTAATTACCTCTAATTGCGATTAAGAACTTAAGAGTTACTATTCACCAAAAAAATATTTTAATCTCATTGAACCACATTTTAATTCTTAATGACAACCATGTATGTTGGATTTTTGAAATTCAAAATACATAAGTGGTAAATTTTCATTTAAACGAAAAATCAGTTTTTATAAGTACCACTTAGTGGTTTCACTATTCATCAAAAATTGAAGTTTTTAAGAAAAATACCAAAAATTCACCCTAAGCTATATTTGATATTCCGAATTCAAAAATGAAGTCCATTTTACTAAATTCAAAACATATAAGTTTCATTAATTAATTTAATAACTAATTCCCGCTGTCGGAGCAAATAGCGTGTTTTTATGAAACAATAAGTATCAAAAGATTGACACTAGTTTAAGTCCGATTTCAAAGTGAAATTAATTCCAACGACCAATATTGGATTTAATGGTAAAAATATATTCTAATTTCACTTTAAAACCAATTAAAAAGATAATCTAATCATATAAATAAATTATATTAAAAAGAGGTTTTGAATTTAAATACAACATTTTACACTATTCATTAAAAAATGAACTTTATCAGAAAAATACAAAAAAATTACACAAAGTAAATTTTGATGTCCCGATTCTAAAGAAGAGTTATATTTGGTCCAATAGAATGTATAAGAGTGATCAAAACTATATTTAATGACGGTTCACCATCAAAAGGTGATAAGTGAGCCTTTAGTGAAAATTAGGGTATAAATGCCTAAAATTGAATTCTTTCCGTATTTTAAGCCTTTATCTTTTATTGGATAAATGTAAAAACATTTAAAAAACATATATAATCATATTTTAGTTATTTATATCCATTCCCGCCAATACAATGGCTAGATGTTAACTACCATTTAAAATAATATTATTATATTACTAGTGTGCAATGTAAGTTTTCAAAGGAACTCATCTTTGGGTATCGAGTACGCTATCAAACATAGAAACCCCTTTCAAGTAAAATTAATATTTAATTCGTAAATATTAATAAATATGAAAATTCTTTATTCTTTATTTACCTGGAATGTTACATCCTTCCCCCCTTTTTGGAATTGCGTCCTCGCAATTTTATTCACTTATCAAAATAAGTGGGGGTATTTATACCTCATAGCATTTTTAGATTCCCACGTTGCCTCTTCAACCATATGCTTTTTCCCCAAAACCTTTAGCTGGTGAATTACCTTATTTCGCAACACTTTCTCTCTTCGGTCAAGAATCTGGACTGGTTGTTCTTCATAAGAGAGATTCTCTTCCAACTGAACTACCTCTAGGCTCAAAACATGAGATGAATCTGGCATATACTTCCTCAACATCGAAACATGAAAAACATTGTGTACCTGAGATAAACTCGGAGGTAAAGCCACTTGGTAAGCAACTGATCCAACTCTTTCCAGAGTTTCATTTGGTCCAATGAACCTTGGACTCATCTTTCCTTTCTTACCAAATCTCATCACACTTTTCCATGGAGAAACCTTGAGAAAAACATGATCACCTACCTCGAAAGATAGATCCTTCCTCCGGTTATCCGCATAACTCTTCTGCCTGCTTTGAGCTGTTCTCATGTGTTTCTGATTCAACTGAACTTTTTCTGCCATCTCTTCTACCAATTCTGGTCCCATCAGCTTCCTTTCACCAACTTTGTCCCAAAATGATGGAGTTTGACACCGCTTCCCATATAATGCCTCAAATGGTGCCATCTGTATACTGGAATGAAAACTGTTATTATAAGAAAACTCAACCAAATAAAGATGTTGGTCCCAACTTCCCTGATAATCCATCGAACAAGCTCGTAGCATATCCTCCAAGGTTTGAATTGTTCGTTTTGACTGCCCATATGATTGTGGATGAAAATCTGTACTAAAATATAATTCATTACCCAACGAATTCTGAAGGTTTTTCCAAAATTTAGAAGTAAACCTCGAGATGTCCTCGGTAATCCCACAAAAAAGTCCATGGATATGTTTTCCCATTTCCACTCTGGCACTGGTAAAGGCTGAAGCATCCCTTTCGGTAACTGCCGCTCTGCTTTAACCTGCTGACAAGTCAAACACTTCACAGTAAAATCAGCAGTATCCCTTTTAATTCTATCCCACCAGTAATACTCCCGCAGATCTCTGTACATCTTAGTACTGCCAGGATGAAATGAAAACGGGGAACTATGAGCCTCACATAAAAATTAATTCTTCAACTGTGAATCACAAGGCACACATAATCTCTTCACAAACCTCAAAACACAATCATTATCAATGTTGAATTCAGGAAACTTACACTTCTGAACCAGCTCTACCTTTTTCTGCAACTCACTATCTTACTTCTGTGCTTGCTTGATTCTGTCTGATAGAGAAGATTTCACTAATACTTTTTCGACTCAAAACATCGGACACTTTATTTGCTTTTCCTGGATGGTAAGGAATTGTACAATCATAATCCTTGATTAATTACAGCCATCTCCTCTGTCTCATGTTCAATTCTTTTTGAGTGAATATATACTTTAAACTTTTTAGATCATTATATATTTCACACTTTACTCCATACAAATGATGCCTCCAAATTTTTAAGCCAAAAACAAGAGAAACTCATACAAATCCTGTTTAGGGTAATTTACCTCATGAGTTTTCAATTGACGTTAAGCATATGAAATTACCTTACCATTATGCATAAGGACACAACCATGTCCTTTCAACGAAGCATCACTGTATATAAAAAACTCACCATTCCTGGAAGGAAGTGGCAAAACTGGAGTATTCACCAATCTTCTTTTCAAATCCTTCTGTAGTAACCTGAGTCAACTGAGCCATCACTACAACAAACTATTTAGTTCTGATTCTGACCATCTCAGGATATTAATTTCAAAGTTCATTTCCCTCTATATGCCTTCCCAGAAAATTTGTTCTGTTTCCTCTATGAAAAACAATTCTAAACACATAAATATCTTAGGCGAAGCAACGTGGTAATCTTTAAATTCTATATCATTCCAATCATACCATAAATTAATTTATAAATTTAACAATTTTCTAACTCCTAAAATTGTCTAAACCGACCTCTGATACCAACTATAAGTCCTCGACCTTAAACCTTACTTAATATTGAATTAAATGAATAATTCACATTGAGGATCTTTTCAGTTTTATAGTTTTAGAGAGTTAGAACATTACTATTACATCTCAAAAGATTACGAAGTAGACTAAGTTTCCATAAAATAAAAACTCTTAAAAAGAAACATGTCTAGTTCCATGTTTTAGATAGCATGAATTTCCCTTGATCCCATCCTAGACCCTATTCCACATTAAGTCCTGAGGAAAACATTTCAAAAAAAACTTGGGGTGAGCATAAAAAGCTCAGTAAGGGATACACAAAGAATGAAAACTGTTAGTTTTTCAAACATCAAGTAAACCATGTATACTTTATCAAAGTAATACCTTCACCTTCATGAAGTAGTAAAAACTCTTCACTGAATAAAATATCATTACTTACCCTTTTGTAATCAAATGATTACCATAAAACCCATATAAAGAACACATAACATATAAAGGTAACTTGGGACATAAACATACTAAAGTGGAATAACCATACGGTAGACTTCCACACACATCACTTAATGAAATAGCCATACGGCCAACTTCCATACATACTTAATGGAATAGCCATACGACCGACTTTCATACCCAATGCATTGGAGGTTATAACGTAACCACCCGTCCTGGTATTCACGACACCACCCGACATATGGTTCATCACGTAACCACCCGTCAAATGTCCAAATACCATTATAAAAATCATAAGACATAAAACAAATATAATGGAAAGAAAACATTTCCACACTTTGATCACAATATATCACTTAACTATATTGACATAACAAATCCATTATAAAAACAATTTTCAATACCAAAATACATAAATGATTATATGGTATTTATTTCATTTTAAAAAAAACATTACGGATTTTTCAGGAAGACAAAGACCAAATAATACTCGCGGCGGCAGAGAAGGTCGTTGTCACCACGTACGTTAAAAGAAACATTCGTTTTTGTCATTTTTTAAAACACTTCGTAGAAAAATATTCCTTTTGTATAAAAGTAAACGTCAAAGGGGTTTATACACCGTATAAAAGAAAGTTGTGTATAAAACGAAATATGCCTCAATGAAAGGAGATTGAGACGAAGTCCCTTACCAAGAACATTTTTAAATAAAATAGATCTATCATGTGTATTAACTATATTTACACATAAAGAAATTATAAATACAATATAGGACATAATAATATCATGAAATAATTTTAAAATAGGAGATTAACCCAAAGAATATAAATTGGGTTAAGAAGTTCCCCTACCTCGGGTCCGACTTGACTCGATCGTTCTTTAACGTCCTGAATAATAAACTTGAGTTAATTTCTACTTGATTAATAACATTTTTCAAGTTAATTATTCCTTTTATATCACTTATTACCATGTCATGAATACTATGTAATTATTTAAGTTATTGACGGCCGTTTTAATGATCATTGGTACTGGAGTCAAAAATATGCTCTTTATAATTACAAGTTGTTCATGTATCCATACTATCCAGAGTTATACTCATGATGTAAATATCATATATATCATATATATCCAGTATATAAATGCATTTATAATATTACATAATCATTTATAGGTAAGAAATGAAATGCACTGTTCATGGAGATGGTAAGCCGTATGTACGCATGAACGCTACTTTCATTTCTATGTCATATTAATGGAATTAAAACTAAATGAGAGGTATGTATATTTTAATTCCAGAATTATATTAATCATTTATATGTAAAAGAAATCATATATATCCATTATATATATGTACTTATAATAGTACATTACATTTGGGGATACGAAATGAAATGCACCGTTCATGGAGACGGTAAGTCGTACGTACGCATGAACTCTACTTTCATTTATATCTCATACTTTAATGGAAAGAAATAATAATGATATAGAGTTATATTATAATTCCAGTATAACATCATATATAATAACTTTAAATCCATCCTTTATATGTCCCACATATGGCATTAACGAATCACATAACTTTGAGGGGGCGGTAGTCCGCACTTCCTAAAATGAAATTATCGTGTTTACCCACAATGGAAACCATAAAGGTATGCCCAAAATGAAAAATACATAAGCTTAAGGAAAAAATAAACATATTATATATCATATATAAATATATTGTCATCTTAATGGCCACCATTGAAGGTGTTAAAAGAATGTTGAACAATCATCGTTTTGGGAGGCAGAAATTCGCCATCCACGGAAACAGTATGTTCTTTAACCATTAGATGTAGGTGTGTGTAAGTGTAGCTCGAATCCTTCTTATAAAAACGTCATAGTATATTTAGGATACTGGAGTTGTTTCAAAAGAAAAGAATAAAAATATTTTAGTGGGTTGGAGATGCAAAATAAAACAAAAGGACTCAAGTGAAGACATTACCTAAAAATCGGGTAACTCCGTTTGGTTTGAGCTCAAAGGCTTCCTTGGAAAGACTTATGCCCAAAGTGAGGATTCAAGGAGTAATAGAGGGATGTGTAGAGACAAAATGGGAAGGGTTTGGACGAGCCAAATGCTTTGGATGTGTGGGTAAGGAGGTAGAGTTGGGGGCCTTTTATAAGAGGAGAGGAGGGGCACTCTTGGAAGGTAAAGAAAAGTCACTTTATTTTAAAATGGTATTCGGATTTAAGAGGTACCACATTGATATAATTCGAGAATAAGGTGATAATGGTTCAAAATCCACCCATACAAAAGGGTTTTTACATGTTTAGGTCATAGATTTTACATTATCATTTCATTTTATTTAAATCCTTTATTAATGAGGTAATCGCTACATCATCATGATGTCATAAATAATTTCATTTATTTAATGTATAAAAATTATAAAACAAATATCATGATGTAGGAAATATTTTTAGCTTTATAATGAATATTTATAGTCAAAAATATGACTAGTATAACCCCATGTAAAAATTATTTTAGTAAAACAACTCATGTTTGTGTCATTTTTATTTTAACATTAAATAAAAAGGTATTAATGTCATTTTCCAAATAAAGTGGCTCCATGGGTTCCCCATGTTTAACCATGGATTTTCTTGGTCGGCCATGACACATACAATAAGGGTAGGACATGTTTCAAGTTTATTTAATATTATTACAACAATATTTTGACCTTAAATTACACAAGTTACCTCTAATTGCGATTAAAAACTTAAGAGTTACTATTCACCAAAAAAAATATTTTAATCTCATTGAACCACATTTTACTTATTAATGACATCCATGTATGTCAGATTTTTGAAATTCAAAACACAGAAGTGGTAAAATTTCATTTAAACGAAAAATCAGTTTTTATAAGTACCACTTAGTGGTTTCACTATTCATCAAAAATTGAAGTTTCTCAGAAAAATACCAAAAATTCACCCTAAGCTATATTTGATATTCCGAATTCAAAAATGAAGTCCATTTTAAAAAATTCAAAACATATAATTTGCATTAATTAATTTAATAATTAATTCCCGTTTTCAGAGCAAATAGTGTGTTTTTATGAAACAATAAGTATCAAAAGATTGACACTAGTTTAAGTCCGATTTCAAAGTGAAATTAATTCCAGCGACCACTGTTGGATTTAATGGTAAAAATATATTCTAATTTCAATTTAAAACAAATTCAAAAGATAATCTAATCATATAAATAAATTATATTAAAAAGAGGTTTTGAATTAAAATACAACATTTTACACTATTCATTAAAAAATGAACTTTATTGGAAAAATACCAAAAATTTACACAAAGTAAATTTTGATGTCCCGATTCTAAATAAGAGTTATATTTGGTCCAATAGAATTTATAAGAGTGATAAAAACTATATTTAATGACGGTTCACCATCAAAAGGTGATAAGTGAACCTTTAGTGAAAATTAGGGTATAAATGCCTAAAATTGAATTCTTTCCGTATCTTAAGCCTTTATCTTTTATTGGATAAATGTAAAAACATTTAAAAAAACATATATAATCATATTTTAGTTATTTATATCCATTCCCGTCAATACAATGGCTACATGTTAACTACCATTTAAACTAATATTATTATATTACTAGTGTGCAACGTAAGTTTTCAAAGGAACTTATCATTGCGTATCGGGTACGCTATAGAACATAGAAACCCCTTTAAAGTAAAATTAATATTTAATTAGTAAATATTAATAAATATGAAAATTATTTATTCTTTATTTACCTGGGATGTTACATCCTTCCCCCCTTTTGGGAATTGTGTCCTCGCAATTTTATTCACTTATCAAAATAAGTGGGGGTATTTATCCTTCATAGCATTTTCAGATTCCCATGTTGCCTCTTCAACCATATGGGGTTTCCATAAAACCTTTACCTGGTGAATTACCTTATTTTGCAACACTTGCTCTCTTCGGTCAAGAATATGGACTGGTTGTTCTTCAGAAGAGAGATTCTCTTCCAACTGAACTACCTCTGGGCTCAAAACATGAGATGAATCTAGCAATACTTCCTCAACATCGAAACATGAAAAACATTGTGTACCTGAGATAAACTCGGAGGTAAAGCCACTCGGTAAGCAACTGATCCAACTCTCTCCAGAATTTCATATGGTCCAATGAACCTTGGACTCAGATTTCCTTTCTTACCAAATCTCATCACACTTTTCCATGGAGAAACCTTGAGAAAAACATGATCACCTACCTCTAAAGATAGATCCTTCCTCCGGTTATCCGCATAACTCTTCTGCCTGCTTTGAGCTATTCTCATGTGTTTCTGATTCAACTGAACTTTTTCTGCCATCTCTTCTACCAATTCTGGTCCCATCAGATTCCTTTCACCCACTTCATCCCAAAATGATGGAGTTCGACACCGTTTCCCATATAATGCCACAAATGGTGTCATCTGTATACTGGAATGAAAACTGTTATTATAATAAAACTCAACCAAAGAAAGATGTTGGTCCCAACTTCCCTGATAATCCATCAAACAAGCTCGTAGCATATCCTCAAAGGTCTGAATTGTTTGTTTTGACTGCCCATCTGATTGCGGATGAAAAGCTGTACTAAAATTTAATTCAGTACCCAACGACTTATGAAGGCCTTTCCAAAAGTTATAAGTAACCCTCAAGATGTCCTCGGTAATCCCACAAAAAAGTCCATGGATATGTTTTCTCATTTCCACTCTGGCACTGGTAAAGGCTGAAGCATCCCTTTTGGTAACTGCCGCTCTGCTTTAAACTGCTGACAAGTCAAACACTTCACAGTAAAATTAGCAATATCCCTTTTCATTCTATCCCACCAGTAATACTCCCGCAGATCTCTGTACATCTTAGTACTTCCAGGATGAACTGGAAATGGGGAACTATGAGCCTCACATAACAACTCATTCTTCAACTGTGAATCACAAGGCACACATAATCTCTTCCCAAACCTCAAAACACAATCATTATCAATGTTGAATTCAGGAAACTTACCCTTCTGAACCAGCTCTACCTTTTTCTGCAACTCACTATCTTGCTTCTGTGCTTGCTTGATTCTGTCTGAGAGAGAATATTTCACTGATACTTTTTCGACTCAAAGCATCGGCCACTATATTTTCTTTGCCCAGATGGTAAGTAATTGTACAATCATAATCCGTGATTAATTCCATCCATCTCCTTTGTTTCATGTTCAATTATTTCTGAGTGAATATATACTTTAAACTTTTGTGATCATTATATATTTCACACTTTACTCCATACAAATGATGCCTCCAAATTTTTTAGGCAAAAACAACAGCAACTAATTCCAAATCATGTGTAGGGTAATTTACCTCCTGATTTTTCAATTGACGTGAAGCATATGAAATTACCTTATCATTATGAATAAGGACACAACCAAGTCCTTTCAACGAAGCATCATTTTATATAAAAAACTCACCATTCCTGGAAGGAAGTGGAAAAACTAGAGCATTCACCAATCTTCTTTTCAACTCCTTCTGTAGTAACCTGAGTCAACTGAGTCATCACTACAACAAACTGTTTAGTTCTGATTCTGACCATCTCAGGATATTAATTTCAAAGTTCATTTCCCTCTATATGCCTTCCCAGAAAAGTTTTTCTGTTTCCTCTATGAAAAACCATTCTAAACACAGAAATATCTTAGGTGAAGCAACATGGTAATCTTTAAATTCTATATCATTTCAATCATAACATAAATTAATTTATAAATTTAACAATTTTCTAACTCCTAAAGTTGTCTAAACTGACCTCTGATACCAACTATAAGGCCCCGGCCTTAAACCTTACTTAATATTTAATTAAATGAATAATTCACATTGAGGATCTTTTCAGGTTTAGAGTTTTAGAGAATTAGAACATAACTATTACATCTCAAAAGATTACAAAGTAGACTAAGTTTCGATAAAATAAAAAATCTTAAAAATAAACATGTCTAGTTCCATGTTTTAGATAGCATGACTTTCCCTTGATCCCATCCTTGACCCTATTCCACATTAAGTCCTGAGAAAAACATTTCCAAAAAAACTTGGGGTGAGCATAAAAAGCTCAATAAGGGATACACAAAGAATGAAAACTGTTAGTTTTTCAAACATCAAGTAAACCATGTATACTTTATCAAAGTAATACATTCACCTTCATGAAGTAGTAAAAACTCTTCACTGAATAAAATATCATTACTTACCCTTTTGTAACCAAAATATTACCATAAAACCTATATAAAGAACACATAACATATAAAGGTAACTTGGGACATAAACATACTTAAGTGGAATAACCATACGGTCGACTTCCACACACATCACTTAATGGAATAGCCATAGGGCCAACTTCCATACATACTTAATGGAATAGCCATACGGCCGACTTCCATACCCAATGCATTGGAGGTTATGACGTAACCACCTGTCCTGGTATTCATGGCACCACCCGTCATATGGTTCATCATGTAACCACCCGTCAAATGTCCATATACAATTATAAAAATCATAAGACATAAAACAAATATAATGGAAAGAAAACATTTACACACTTTGATCACAATATATCACTTAAATATATTGACATAACAAATCCATTATAAAAACAATTTTCAATACCAAAATACATAAAAGGGTATATGGTATTTATTTCATTTAAAAAAACATTACGGCTTGTTCAGGAAGCCAAAGACCAAATAATACTCGCGGTGGAGGAAAAGGTCGTTGTCACCGCGTACGTTAAAAGAAACGTTCCTTTTTGTCGTTTTGTAAAATGCTTCGTATAAAAAGATTCATTTTGTATAAAAGTAAACATCAAAGGGGTTTATACACCGTATAAAAGAAACTTGTGTATAAAACGAAATATGCCTCAATGAAAGGAGATTGAGACGAAGTCCCTTACCAAGAACATTTTTAAATAAAATAGATCTATCATGTAAATTAACTCTATGTACATATAAATAAAGTATAAATACAAGATAGGACATAATAATATCATGACATAATTTGAAAATAGGATATTAACCCGAAGAATAGAAATTGGGTTAAGATGTTCCCTTACCTCGGGTCCGACTTGACTCGATCGTTCTTTAACGTCCGGAATAATAAACTTGAATTAATTTCTACTTAATTAAGAACATTTTTCAAGTTCATTATTCCTTTTATATCAATTATTACCATGTCATGAATACTATGTAATTATTTAAGTTATTAACGGTCGTTTTAACGATAATTGGTACTTGAGTCAAAAATATGCTCTTTATAATTACAAGTTGTTCATGTATCCATTATATCCAGAGTTATACTCATGATGTAAATATAATATATATCATATATATCCAGTATATAAATTCATTTATAATATTACATAATCATTTAGAGGTAAGAAATGAAATGCACCGTTCATGGAGACGGTAAGCCGTACGTACGCATGAAAGCTACTTTCATTTCTATGTCATATTAATGGAATTAAAACTAAATCAGAGGTATGTATATTTTAATTCCAGAATTATATTAATCATTTATATGTAACATACATCATATATATCCATTATATATATGTACTTATAATAGTACATTACATTTGGGGATAAGAAATGAAATGCACCGTTCATGGAGACGGTAAGTCGTACGTACGCATGAACGCTACTTTCATTTATATCTCATACTTTAATGGAAGGAAATAATAATTATATAGAGGTATATTATAATTCCAGTATAACATCATATATAATAACTTTAATTCCATTCTTTATACGTCTCACATATGGCATTAACGAATCACATCACTTTGAGGGGGCGGTAGTCCGCACTTCTTAAAATGAAATTATCGTGTTTACCCACAATGGAAACCATAAAGTTATGCCCAAAATAAAAAATACAGAAGCTTAAGGAAAACATAAACATATTATATATCATATATAAATATAGTGTCATCTTAATGACCACCTTTGAAGGTGTTAAAATAATGTTGAACAATCATCGTTCCGGGAGGCAGAAATTCGCCATGCACGGAAACAATATGTTCTTTAACCATTAGATGTAGGTGTGTATAAGTGTATCTCTAATACTTCTTATAACAACATCCTAGTATATTGAGGATACTGGAGTTGTTACAAAAAAAAAGAATAAAAAGAGTTTAGGGGGTTGGAGAAGCAAAATAAAACAAAAGGACTCAAGTGAAGACATTACCTTAAAATCGGGTAACTCCCTTTGGTTTGAGCTCAAAGGCTTCCTTGGGAAGACTTCTGCCCAATGTGAGGATTCAAGGAGTAAGATATGGAAGTGGAGAGAAAAAATGGGTAGGGTTTGGTCGAGCCAAAGGCTTTGGAAGTGTGGGTAAGGAGGTAGAGGTGGGGGCGTTTTATAAGAGGAGAGGAGGGGCACTCTTGGAAGGTAAAGAAAAGTCACTTTATTTTAAAATGGTATTCGGATTTAAGAGGTCCCACATTGATATAATTCGAGAATAAGGTGATAAGGGTTCTAAATCCACACATCCAATAGGTTTTGGACATTTGTAGGTCATAGATTTTACATTATCATTTCATTTTATTTAAATCCTTTATTAATGAGGTAATCACTGCATCATCATGATGTCATAAATTATTTAATTTACTTAATGTCTAAAAATTATAAAAAATATATCATAATGTATTAAATCTTTTTATCTTTCTAATTAATATTTATAGTCAAAAATCTGACTAGTATAACCCCATGTAAAAATTATTTTAGTAAAACAACTCATGTTTGTGTCATTTTTATTTTAACATTAAATAAAAAGATATTAATGTAATTTTCCAACTAAAGTGGATCCATGGGGTCCCAAAGTTGACTCATGGATTGTCTTGGTCGTCCATGACACATCAAATAAGGGTAAGACATGTGTCAAGTTCATTTCATATTATTACAACATTGTTTTTACCTTAAATTACACTAATTACCTCTAATTGTGATTAAGAACTTAAGAGTTACTATTCACCAAAAAAATATTTTAATCTCATTGAACCACATTTTACTTCTTAATGACAACCATGTATGTCGGATTTTTGAAATTCAAAACACAGAAGTGGTAAAATTTCATTTAAACGAAAAATTAGTTTTTATAAGTACCACTTAGTGGTTTCACTATTCATCAAAAATTGAAGTTTTTCAGAAAAATACCAAAAATTCACCCTAAGCTATATTTGATATTCAGAATTCCAAAATTAAGTCCATTTTAAAAAATTCAAAACATATAAGTTGCATTAATTAATTTAATAATTAATTCCCGTTGTCAGAGCAAATAGCGTGTTTTTATGAAACCATAAGTATCAAAAGATTGACACTAGTTTAAGTCTGATTTCAAAGTGAAATTAATTCCAACGACCACTATTGGATTTAATGGTAAAAATATATTCTATTTTCACTTTTAAACCAATTCAAAAGATAATCTAATCATATAAATAAATTGTATTAAAAAGAGGTTTTGAATTAAAATACAACATTTTACACTATTCATTAAAAAATGAACTTTATCGGAAAAATACCAAAAATTTACACAAAGTAAATTTTGATGTCCCAATTCTAAAGAAGAGTTATATTTGGTCCAATAGAATGTATAAGAGTGATCAAAACTATATTTAATAAAGGTTCGCCATCAAAAGGTGATAAGTGAACCTTTAGTGAAAATTAGGGTATAAATGCCTAAAATTGAATTCTTTCCGTATTTTAAGCATTTATATTTTATTGGATAAATGGAAAAACATTTAAAAAACATATATAATCATATTTTAGTTATTTCTATCCATTCCCTCCAATAAAACGGCTACATGTTAACTACCATTTAAAATAATATTATTATATTACTAGTGTGCAACGTAAGTTTTCAAAGGAACTCATCGTTGCGTTTTGGGTACGCTATCGAACATAGCAACCACTTTAAAGTAAAATTAATATTTAATTCGTAAATATTAATAAATATGAAAATTATTTATTCTTTATTTACCTGGGATGTTAAAGAGTAGCCCCATTATAAGGGTAAGAAACCCATACGTGCTAGTGTTCTAATGTCCAGACATGCTATTCATGTGTAACATGACTACTCCCCCGACCGAAGGATGCTTCCCTAACAGGACCCCCTAAAATTTCTCGACATAAGTAGTGTAATTAACCTACATCCATGATGATATGGAACTAGGAAGAGTTTCATGAACAATGTCATAGTCTATAAGGGAGACAGAGACTAGGTGACGAGTTCCTAGGAGGAATCAATGGAAGAATGAACTGACATCCTATTAGCCTATTTTGATCAAAGAGAAAATGTACCTTAATAAGTAACTGTTGTTTTCCTTCTTGGAAAGTGGGAATGTGAAGAAACAGCCAGCACATTCTCATCGTCCTCAAACAGATAGATGCATGCGCCCCAGCAAAAGTGTCAGAAATAGAAATGGTGAACCCGATGTGATGTTTTTCTCCTCAATGTTGATATTAGTAGAGTTTGAGAAATTAGTGGATTAGCATGTCACCAGATCTAGTTATCTAGTGTTGGGTCCCACCGAGAAAATAGTGGGCCCGGCATGAAACTCAACATAAGTCGGGGCGACTAAAATGTTGGACAACCCATTCTCTGACATTGTTAGTGTGGATCCTTATTACCAGCCATGGAAGGAAGAATGACACTGAGGCATTGGACGTTGATTTATTTGTCTCAGAACTAATGGTTTAATCTCCCTACATTCAGAAACCAAGTTGTTGCCTCATGAATCTGATCGCCACCCACCCATAGATGTAGCGGCAGGGGCAGCGCCAATGCGTCAATCCCACGTGGCTCCACCATTTCTGCTACAGACTCCACACCCACGGTTGTTCGGCGCCCACACCCTATCTCCACTTTTGAATTCATTCGACGAAGGGTAATAAATGACTATATATGCTGATATGAGGAAGAGGGGATTATCTCGACTCAGGATATGGCCTTCCATGACTTAGAGGCATCTACACCTTATCACTACCACCACCCCCAAGGGCCGCGTAGGGAGCCACTACTCCCCACTCCAACATACAATCATTTCGGGAGCCTCCCCCTACAACGCCTTGAAGACTCCCACACCTATGCTGATGAGGTTGGGGATGTCTGCGCTTTCCCAACTAGGATCTCGTTTCAAGGTCTCCCAAAGAGGGCACCCACTAGGTCATTCCAACACCACCACCGGGTCCCATGGGCTAAAGAGCATGTAAGTTATGCACCTACACTGCTGACCCAATCCCAGCTGACCCGACGCCAGTGTCGGGTGCAGGCCAAAGAGGACGCCCACCAAGGGGAATCAACAGTAACAACTACTATGGACCATGCCACTGCCGACATGTCTCATCATCCCCATATGTATTTTGAGCATGGGTAATTATATAACTGACCCATATCGAGGCCCCAACCGCTACACAGGTAGGCTAGGTCGACTCTCTTGGTCGCCGGCGCGGGTAGAATCCGACGTGAACTGACCTGCAACAACGACACCTAGTGCGTAGGTCCTCCCTGTACCACTATAATGGAGAACATAGTACATCCCCACTTCCAAGATCAGCATCGATGTCTGCCCCATGCTACCATTAGTCTGAATGAGGGACCTCCCCACGATGGTGACACTCAGTATGGAAGCCTCTCTCATTCCAATTACATCGGGTATAGAGACAATCCTCCTACCACAGACCACCAGTGTGGGGACTCAGCTCATTTGGTCAATCTCCAACATGGGGCCCTCCCCATATTCATATAGAAGCTTGTGAAGGTCCTCCTCACCTCTACCATTAGAGGGGTGAAGGCTATGTTCGCTTTACTGGAACCCCGCATAGAGGTCCTACTCATGCTTCTATAAGTTCTAGAAGATGTCCTTCCTACTCCAGAATTTCCCGCGGAGATTTACTCCTCACATCAGTCATTGGAAACGAAGGCCCTCCCTGTGTTCCCTTGATATATGTCCCAGTGCTCTCGCATCCCAGCTTGCTCCGGAAAAAATCCTCTCTGCCCCAACACCAGTACTGCCGAAGGTCCTCCTTGTGCCAGAAATCTACCATGTCCTAAAGAACCATCATGGGGCAGGAGGGAAGGTCGTTTCCACAATAAAAATAATTATGAGAAGACATAGATAGAGATAAAACTTATTTTCTTCTTAGATTCTGTGACTTAATAAGACGTAGCGATGGATCCATTGGCTAGATCTACTGTGTCAAGGGCCAGAGCAGGAACAAGGCGCACCAACCTCATAATTAAGGAATGTGTGGTCTATCAGATTACCACCTCCCTCCATAGGGACATCTAGGAAGAATAAAATCTGGTATTTCACCAAGGTCCTGTCACGCAATTGCCGCCATCATCACTAGAAGCACTCTCTACATTGACAAGAGATCATAGTGATCTATTCTGGGGACCAATGGTGGATGAGAAGTAGCGTAGCCCATTGCCAGTAGCCATAGTCCCCACACTGAAAACTGTAGTCATCATCTTGTCTTACCACGATGTTTTGGCCGGATCACTACACTCTTCATAGGATATCTTGAGATGTGGCAGCTTGTTAGGTTAGTCGTCGTAATCTCCACCGGCAACCCTGTCATCTCAGTGGTCTTGTTCAGTACCGCTATCAGTTCCACAACGGCCTCTACTTGATGAGTGGTGAAATGAAGGGCTGGACCCCAAGTCATAGCCAAGGAGCTTATGGGTCATTCTTTCATAGGACCATTTCCCTGATATGTTTTGGCCAGTTTCAGCACCAAATTTCAGTGTGCCAGAATCTCTCACCCAGGAAGAGGTCATGTGTTTCCGCTAGACCCTCTGGGTGACTCATTTCCATCTTCTTAATTGACAAGTGGCCTATACAAAGAGTCAGGCGCACTTCAAAGACATCCACGAACAATTTCGTTTCGTTGATTTGGTTTCACTCCTTGTGGACCAACGCCCTGAGTCACCAGGCCTCCATAAGAACCTCTAGTAACGTTGCTTTGAAATCATTAAAGTGATACATAGGATAATCAAGGAGTCTTCTCCCCATGTGAAAATCCATGGTTGGGGGTAGTACGTGGCCCTCCACATCAATTTCATCTGACGCCAGCCTGATATTCTGGGCGACATAGAGGATATGCCTCTAAAAAGGGTTGCGGTTAACATGGATGACCTGTCAGAGGGAGAGAACGAGGTGGATCTCCAAGATGGTGACTTACCCCCTGATGGAGTTCCTTATCTATTAGATCCATTAGAAAAGGGTCACTCACAGGTAGATTAATCGGTTGGGTCTTCTCGTGCCCACGGAGGAACTAGTCCTCATCCGGAATCCCAACAAGGGTGAAGAACACCTACAAGATGGCAAACCCTCGGACCCATCTGGATTAGGACAGAAGGTGGAAGATGATCCAGAAAATGTCATGTTGCATCAAAAACTCACCAAACACAAGAAGATGGTCGACGAACTCCTTCCTAAATGTGCTATAAAGAAATGGCTAGATTGCGGTGATCCTCTTCTAGGGCAGCATGGGTAGCCACAACTTCCCCTCAATGAACTGCCTCCAGGTGACCCTAACCATCCTGCCCACACAGATATGGTTGAGGCTGGAACTTATGGAAAAGTGAGCGGTATGTGTCACCAAATCCTCCTAAACGGTGTGAAAATGCTTAAGACCCAGCTCAGGTTCCCCCATCTACTCTATTTTTCGTTCCACCATCCGCCTCATGAGAATCTTGGCCTACTTATTATGTTAATGAACCTACCAATGTGTTGGTGCTCAGGGGTCCCCATCATGATACGAACCCCTTCCTAGATAATATAATGATGGCACTCATTGCCCGTCTCAATGCATTGGAAATGAAACAGGTTTAAATCCCTCCTTATGGTAAACGATATCAAATGTGTGTGGATGATATGTGAGCACCCCAGGTTTCGGAAATCCACACATTTTCCCCCTTAAATGGGACAAGGGACCCACCATAGCACTTTCTCCACTTTATCTCAATGTGTGGGCCCATGTTGGGAACTCTTGTGTACCAGGACGCTGCCAAACTCCGATGCTTCGTACATACATTGGAGGGACTCGAATTTGTCTGGTACAACTAGCTCCCCCTCGGATTCATAGCCGGCTGGGAAGACCTCCAAAGGCCATTACTCTACTATATTAGTTATACCACTTGGAAGATGTGTATTGCAGACCTCTTCAAGGGTAGGAAAAGGCTCGATGAGCGTGTTTTAGAATTGGTAACCCGGTGGAAAGGCCTCACGCATTCCCATGAAATGCCACTAACTTAAGATAAACTTATAACAATGTCTGTAAGCAATGTCAAGATAGAACTAGTCCCCTATTTGATCACTCAGATCATGCCCAGGGGATTCTGAGACTTCTATAATAAGGCCCAACTCCTAGAGGAAGCCTTACAATAGGATAAGAATGCATGTCTATTGCCACCTGAAATCTCTATTAGAAGGGCCACCAAGGCTGAGCCCATCGCAGTGGCTCAAATAGAGGCCCCCAGGATACTAGAGTTTTTACTCGTGGAGTCTTCTATACAGCCTTGCAGAGGTCGTACACCTCACCTACATCATCCGGCCCAATAGTGCCCACCTCATAACCGGATGGTTCCCCTGCGCAATGCGCTGACTCTTCCTAGGTGCGATAACTATTATCCACCTCCTCGATAGGCTCCTCCATCCCCTCAAAAAGATCATGATTCAAGGACCCCCTTCTCGGATAGAAGGTACCAGAACTACCCGTTTATTGAGGATCAAGTTCCATATTACTTCCACAGTGCTTTGGAGTTTGGGATTATAAATTTCTTAGGAGCAGGAGGCCCGAAGAGGATAACCTCACTGATCTCCCTAATTGTTTCCCCTATCACCGGATCCTGGGCAACAACCTCAGATAGTTTTATTTTTTAAATAGAGGGTTCAAGACCAGGTAGATAACAACATCGTCTGGTTAGGCCCAGCTTCGGCATGGGTGGAATGTTTCTTTGTGAATCTAGACAATAGTAGTGACAGTAAAGGTGAGTGGTGTCAAGTTTTTAACTACGGGTCCCAGAAGGATGACAACTGGATGGCTCATAAAATAGTTTCTCATTCCCATGGTGTTATTTTTGCATGCCTGAATCGACTAGAGACTTCAAAACCCACATCTAATACTTTTGCATCGTCATCTCATCAATCCCCTTCTCATAAGAGAAAACATTGTTGGCACAAGGGAAAACTAAGTCCCCCACCAGTGCCATTATCATCACATACACTAGGAGATTTCATGACCCTGAAGATGTTGATTCCTCCTAGAATCCATTTAGTAGTGGATGAATCTTTGAGTGACGATCAAGGGTATACATCGATTAATAACATTGATATGAAAATCCCCTACTAGATTCCTAAAGATGAAGAGCACTAGGCGGATCTTCCCAACATCCACATCCATCACCAATATTGATAGAGTCGTGGATATATGGCCCGTCAGACTGTCTCGATCAGTACTTCCTTCTAGGTTGTGCAAGCTACCGAAACCAGGTATTAGGTCCAACGTAGAGCTCAGCACGCACAACATTCTCAACTGCTGATATCAAGTCTTCCTTCACCATCATTCGTGTTGTTGGATTGGGCAGAGCCACCTTGACTGCATCTTGATCAGCCACTCTTGTCTCCAAACTGAGCTCAGTCATTGGGCCCTCATCCCATAGTTACTCTGCAGTCTTCGAATAGTGAGAAACGAGATATTCCTAGAACCGGTTAGCCGCTGGTATAGCCGGGAGGGCCCACCATACCTCCTGTCATAAAGTGACATACTGTAAGTAAAAGATCACACCTGGAACATAAGTATGATGTTTTCAAACATTTGGACAGCATTCCAGCAATCCCCTTCATCATTGAGGCACTCCACAAATCATTAGATATGCGTGAGGCAAGCCTCCTCGAATTTGAGGTAGAGGTAGAAACCGCAGAATCCTTTAATGCTGATGTGGTCAATAATTCTGAATTCCAGGCCATCATCTCGTTCTCTGGATAAGATAAATTCTCTCCCATACAGGGGAAAATTCACCCACTATACATCACCATCTAGTTTAATGGCATGGAGGTCTGTCACTTTCTTGTCGACACAGGCTCCGAGATCGACCTAATACCGACTCGGACACTATAAAAACTGGGGTTGTTCGAGGATGATATGTGTCCCACTAACCTAATAATTCAAGGTTATGACAAGATGGAACAAACGCCAGTCGGAAAGATCTTCATGAAGACCCAGTTTTGTGGTCTGGTATCTAGCACCGAGTTCATGGTTGTATCCCAAGACACTGACTATAATGCATTGATGGGTAGGTCGTGGCTCCACCAGCATGTGGCAGTTCATTTATCATATCACCAGTGCCTAGAGTACTCCCATAATGGTCGAGTGGGTGTAATCAAAGGTGAAACATCTTCCATTTCCTCTTTTGAATCCCTCTATCTCTATGAAAACTACTTCAAGAGCAGAGACAAGAAGATTCAGGCTAATAAGGTTGAACATGCCACAACTACGATAAACCCATGGGCAGATCTAGATGATGCCTACGTGTTTCTAATCCACCAATTGGAGGATACAACCCCAGACATGGTACAATTCTTCGTTGTGTCTGGAAAAAGGTGGGAACACATTCCCAAGTCTAATTAACACAAGAATATTACCTCTTACTCCTATACAAATTAGGCTCAGGGGATCGCGGAGCCTCGTACCCCCATAATGTATCGGGATGTCCACCCCATGGCAGCAACAATACATCATACTTTCTTGTTTCTCCAGGAAACAATTTACCGCCTCATGACAATGTGCCACTATTACTTCAATATCATTATATGTGGCCCCTTGGGCCCAAGACCATATGGGATCAGATCGACAACCTTTATCGTTATGGTTTTGGCAACACATGAGTTACCCAAAGCAGTGTCCACTACCGCTCAGGTTGGTAATAGCCTCCCATCAGGATCTGTCAATTTAGAGGAAACTCCTCCAACCTAGGATCCATGTTACATAAGTGAAGAATAGGATTTAGAGGATGATCCCCCTACCTTTGAAGAAGTTTTCTCCGCCACGGTCGATGAAATGGTATGGGTGAACCTTGGTAGAGAGGCAGACCTGAAACCCACATTGATCTGTGATGCTATCCCCCCGAGGTGAAACAGGGGCCCATTAACATCCATAAACAACATCGTGACATATTCACCTAGAGATATGACCTGATTCAAGGACTAGACCCTCAGGTATCCATCCACCACCTTGGTCTCCCGACAAATCATCGCGGGTTCACGCAACCTCCCAGAACGACGCACCCTTCTCCCGGGGCCATGGTTTAGGAAGAAGTTGACAAGCTCATCAGATCACATTTCAATAAGGAATTCTAGTACCCTTATTGGATACTCAACATTGTTCTAGTCATAATGAAGAACAGAAAGATTAGAGTCTACATCGACCTCCGGGATCTCAACCGTCACTATCCAACAGATGACTTTCCCCTTACTATCACGGTATTTTTTATCGATGATACAACAGGGTTATGTGCCCTCTCGTTCATGGATGGGAACTCTGGATATAACATGATTCCAATGACCCTCGAGGAATAGGATTTTACAACCTTTAGGGCACCACAAGGTACCTTCTGTTACCAAGTCATGCCCTTCAGTTTAAGGAATGAAGGTGCCCCCTATCAGTGGGATATGCATCACATATTTAATTCGACCCACAGAATTTTGGTGGAGCATTACATGGATGATATAGTGGTCAAATATTTTCAATGTTAGGAAAATCTCAATGAACTTGAGAAAGTGTTTAGCTTCCTCAATTTCTGGCACCTAAAGATGAATACATTAAAGTGTGCCATCATGGTCACCTCTGGAAAGATTCTTGACTTCGTTTTCAGATACAAGGGGAATCAAGATTAACCCAGAAAAAGATAAAATCCATCAGTCAGATTTCCCCCTCGAGAAACATTCGGGAGATTCAAGGCTTCCTAGGAAACATGGACTAAACATGCCGATTCATCGTGAATCTGGCCAGAATGTGTAATCTCATTTCTTAGCACATAAAGAATGGCACTGTCTACGAGTGGGATGAATAATGTAAAACTACTTTTGAGGAAATCATGAGGTACATGCTGGAGCCTCTGGTCTTAATTCCACCTATCTCCGGAAAGCTTCTAGTCCTTTACGTGACCTCCCTGGAACGGTCTCTCGGTGCACTTCTATCCTAGAAAAACAATGAGGGGATGGAGAACATTCTTTAAAATCTCAAAAGAATGCTCCACAATATAGATACTAGACACTCCCCTATCGAGAAGAGATACCTTGTGCTAGTATTTTCTGTACAGAAATTGCATCATTACCTCCAGCATCAAGAGGTATGGCTGGTGTCCTGGCTAGATCTGTTGATGTATATCTTGAACCGACCCATGTTGACAGACTGTCTAGCTCAATGGGTAGTGATTATTCAGTAGTTCTACATCAGATTTATCCCTCAAAAGTCTATTAAGGGGAAATCATTGGAATTCTTCCTTGCTTCCCATGTAGCTCCTATGGACCAGTTCCTCGATCTCGATTTCCCCGATGAAGTTATTCTCTCAATGGACCAAGCAACGACGTGCTCGCAAATGACCTTCGATGGTGCTTCCTAGATCACCACTGTCAGAAGGATCAATGACCCTAGACTCAATAGAGTAGGCCTAGGTATTATCTTCATTACACCAACACAAGTCATTTTACCATATTCAGTCCTATTGTCAAAAGGTCGCACCAACAATGAGGCTCACTATCAAGCTCTCATTCCTGGCCTCAAGCTGGACCTTGAGATAGATGTTCCTCATATGAAAGTGGACTCCAAACTAGTCATAAATAAGATCAAAAATGACTATGACATGAGAAAGATAAAGCTCGTACCACAGTTGGAACACAAACTCCAGGTAATGGCACAGTTCCCATCTCGGCTAGAAGTTACTTATGTCCCTCAATCTCAGAATGGTCAGGTTGATACCCTAGCCATCCTATATTAAACACTTGAAGGTCCTGAATAGGATGATCTAATTATCCATGAAGCACACAGGAGAGTCATTTCTCTCGTTTCTCCAGATGATGGTGACAGCTCGCAAGTAAGCCACCTCACCGCTGGTGTCTCCACTTCCAGACCCCCAAGTCCCACAGATGCAGAGAATGATGTAACTCTTGATTGGAGAACTTCCTTTCTCAAGTACCTCCAGAATGGTAATCTTCTACCATATCTGGCCGAGCATGAGAGAATTCTTCGTCGTGTGTTACACATTACCCTCTAGGATGGTCTTGGTCAAAATAATATCCTCTACAGGTGTAGGTTTGATGGGATTATCCTCTATTTCATTCAAATAGTTAGGATTCCCCAAGGCATGCAGGAGGTGCATGACAGTTCCTGCGGGGCTCATTAAACTGAATTGGAACTATCTCACTAGATCTAGAGACTGGGTTATTTTAGGACCTCCATGGTCCTTGACTGCATCGAGATCGCCAAAAGGTGTCATACGTGCCAAATTCATTCCAACATTCTTCATTGACTGCCAAAGCCTCTCCAATACACCATGTAATCTTGACCATTTTTTGTATGGGGACTCGATATTGTGGGACCATATCCACTGGAGACAGCTCACCAATGCAGTTTTAACCTGACCTCTACAGATTTCTTCTCTAAGTGGGCAGAGGCAATTCTTCTCAAGGAGGTCAAGGCCCATTCAATCATTGAATTTGTGAGCTCCAACATCATCTACCAATATGGAGACCCTCACGCCATCCTCACCGATAACGACACAATCATTGAGGTAGTTTAGCTGAAGAAACTATACGCTAGGTACAATATCCATTCTATCCAAACCTCCAGCTATAATGTGAAAGAAAATGGAACAATCGAGGCATTCAATTAAACAGTCTCTAACATTCTGCAGAAAATGGTTGGTCTAAACAGGAGGAGTTGGCCGAACAAGATCCCAAACGCCCTCTCGTCTTATCGGACGATGACACCTAATTCCACCCAGGTGGCCCCATATTCCCTAGTGTATGGAACGGAGGCCATCTTGCCCATATAGATTTAGTTTCCCTCATTTCCATCATCTATCTATGATCCACAAGAGTGAGATAAAGTAGTTTAAATTTGAATGGATGAGTTGGAAGTGCTCACCGGGAATATGCTTCGTGCCCTGCACAATCTGGAAAGGCATCAGAACAAGATAGCTAGAGATTTCAATAAGAAATTCCGCCTCCTCTCTTTCATGAAAGGCGACTTGTTGTTGTCCCGGAGAAAACCAATGATACCTGGATTAAAACCACCCATGTTGGATCCTAAATGAGACAGACCTTACATCATTCACCAGGTTTACTCCAATGGCGCATACTCCCAGGTTACCATGGATGGTGAGCGTATAAATTCCTCCACCAATTCCATGTTCCTCAAGCAATACTTTTCCTGAGTCTTATGGTCCTGCATGTCCTTAAAATATATGGTCCCGCATGAACTTAAAATCTATGGTCCCACATGACCGTAAACAATACGATCCTGCATAACCATAAACTATATGGTCCCGCATAAAATTAAACTTTATAGTCACACATGAACTTAAAGTGTATGGTCCCACATAACTTTAAACTGTATAGACCCGTAAGATCTTAAATTGTCTGGTCCCACATGACCTTAAACTGTATAGTACTACATGGCCCTAAACTGCATTATGGTCCTGCATGAACATAAACTGTATAGTCTAAAATGAAATTAATCTGTGAAACACCATCCCACATGACTTTAAACTCTATATCATCCCACATGACATTTAACTATGTGTCATCCAACAAATCATTAAACCTCAATAACTATGTATGTCTTGATTCCCATCCTCCTGGGATACATAAGAATGCTTGGATGCTTCATATTGAGTCTAGACCTAGTGTCTTCTTTGACTATCCCCCTGGGTATAGTTGTCTTGTAGGATCCCACATGATGTCATGTAGGATTCTTCAGTCCCACTCATATTAGGATTACGATTCTTTCCCCATGTGCCCTCCATCGTTCTTCTCTCCTCCCACATCCTAACCGCACGATTCTAAAATTCATGGCCTTTATAACTACATGTGTCTTGATTCCAATCCTTATGGGATACATAGGAACGCTTGAAAAAAAATTCATAGGCCGAAACCCACAAATCAGGAACTCCCTTTGGTACAAAACAAATGGTGTGGTGCCAGCCTTTTCCCTCATTCATGGAGAGTTCATCATGATCGTACCATGTATCCCTCATTTCTAAAGAGACCACCTCTTCTACTACCCAACTTTAATTTATGTTCCATGGGAACATGTAATCTACAATCACTCCATCATTTTGGTTTCCATTATTTTTAATATCTGATAGGCCCCCTGAATGATATGGATACTTAACCTATGGGCTATCCTATCATTTTGTGCCAACTCATTTGATGATTTCGAACGAAAAATTGATACAAGTCCCGTGATGGGAATATGGTCAGTGTTCGATGATCATTTTTTGATCGCATTTCAGGTCACACGATAATGGTGTTATGTTTTTAATTTGGTCAAAAACTATCCTTTGTCATTCTCACCAACCCATATGTCCCAAAAATTTATTGTAGTGGCCCATTCTGCCCTGCTGTCTCGTTAATCCATGGTCTTCCTTAGGAAGGAGTGTGATTACAATAGTTGTACCCTTATGTGATGGGAAGATAATACTGCTATTCCTTTTTTCCCACACCGATCATTGCTTATTTGGGAATAGGAGCTTATGTAAGGTAATACCCGCATGGGGGATCATATCGCTAAGTTGGGCCGGATGCCTAGCCTGAAGTCCCTCAAACCATTCGGACCCCTAGCCTGAGTTCTCATTTAGGAGTCTGCGGTGTGGTATGGACTCATGTCCTTATTCATATCGGGCTATTTTTCCATTCCACACATACCCCCTTTGTGACATCCCTCTATTTATCATCCTCTCTAAGAGAACATGCCCCACAATGCTTCGTGAGCCCCATAATTTGTGTTTCGATCACCTTATATATCCGAAAGGACACTCGAATGGCATGTATTATCAATAAAAGGTATCTCTTACCATTACGGGTCAACGTTGTCAAGGATTACGAGTGACCAATAGATGCAAGTCCCGTGTTACGAATATGGTCCATGATCGACACTCAATTGCTTTCCCCCCGACCATCGGTCACACAAATATGGATACTGTGTTGAAAACATGGTCAACAGTTATCCTCTATCATCATTTCTTCTCTATGTTCATCCATAGGAACAATGATTTATCCTCCATTCAGTATTCCAATGCATATGACATTAAACTAGGCTTGTGGTCTGAGACCTACAACTTTAAACTACGAGAACCACCATCCTCACTACATGAAGACAAAAATGCACATCATCCTTCTCTAGAAATAAATGTGGCTTGATTCCCATCTGTATGGGATATGTAGGACCACCCAAACGTCATTTCTTTGGGTCTGGCCCAATCTCTTTGAAATCTCCCAATCATCCTAGCCCCTTGGCATGCGTTCTTCCAGGAGAGGGGTATATGGTGTGTTTTGGACTTCTTATGACCCCATTCACATCAGGTTTATAACAACTATAACACATACCCATTTCTCTCTTGAGTTCCCTTGACTCCATTTCCCTACAGTCATCTTGTCAAGTTGGCTGCTCTTATGTTGGGTTACTTGACCCTCTTCGGGGATTCACCAATGTGCCCAAGAGTACTCTGGTTCAGAGCCGGGAGTGTTGAATTCTACCAAGACATTCCTTTACCCATTTTTCAGCTTTCGTGTACCCCATCATTTGGGATTAATTATCTTTCATATCCTTAAGGTACCCCCAAATGGCATGGATGCTCAGTCCAAGGGCTCTACAACCATTACGGGCAAACGTTCTTGATGGTTTCAAATGAAAAATTGATACAATTCTCGCGTTGTGAATACGGTCAGCGGTCAACACTCATTTTTTGTTCCGATTTCAAGTTACATGATATAGGTGCTTTGTTTTGAACATGGTCAATAGTCATCCTCAATCATCACGCCAACCCCTTTCAAGCCATAAAATTTTGGTTACATGATTCATATCATTTTCCCACCCTAACATATCTAAATGTAATTTCAACACTCCTGGAACATTCCCTCAGTGTGCATTTTCACATTAGGAGGAAAAATACGTGGTATGTAATTATTAGAGACACTCCACAAACATCCCCTTTTCATATATTACATATATTTCAAAACCATTTTCCTCTCTTGTTTCCCACACTGAGTTTCACTCATGTGGGCATATGGATTGGATCGAGGTTTGTGCCTACTTAGAAGAGTTCCAATTTTCTATGGTTCGAGCGCTAGGACCTTAAACTAAGATCTCTTTATAAGTCCCCTATTTAGAAATACATGAGGCTTGATTCCCATCCTCGTGGGGTATGTAGTAATGCCCAAACATCTCATCTTTGGGTCCATCTCGAGTTCCACGAATTTATATATTTTGTTCTTCCTTTTAGGCCCTGACTCTTATATGACTACATGGTGTGGCATGTGTGGCTTTATTCCTTCGTTCACATCGGGTTTACAACATCCGCACCAAATAATATCCTTCAAATAACTAGTCCCTCTTACCTCCTATCATTCATGAAATTAAATTGTATAATGTCTTACATATTGATAAACTACACCTTTTAGAAAAATGTGTGGCATGATTCCCATTCGCATGGGATCGGTAGGAACACTCAGACATCTCATTTTTTGGTCCAGAACAACTAAGAGTTACTCTATCCTACCTCATATTCTTCAACCTTTTCCGGCCCCTTAGCCTGAGGGTTCTTTCTCAGAATCGCGCACGGTGTGATGTGGGCCTCATCCTCATTCATGTCGGGTATGTTATATCACATCGTGCATGTTCCCTCTTAAACCTCATCCCTCCTGTATACCTCTAACCCATATGACATTAAAATATTATTCCTAGTCTGACATGACATTAAATTGTTACGTCTATATTGTATGATGTTGGAGTGCATGGTTGGTCCCATCCCATGACCTTAAACTGTGACATTATCATCTTGGCCACACGATGAAAAACAACACTACATTGTGGTGTCCTCACATGAGGGGACATGATGTTTGGTATCAATCACACACCATGCCATTTTTCAATGTCGACATATGGATTGATTCCTGTGGTGGTGCCTAGAATTTCCATCTTAGGTCCATATCATCAAAAAAACACACATACATTCAACCCGAAAGAAAAACATTATCTATCAAATTATGCTTCATTAGGTGTGAGGTCTAGACCCGGATGGCCTTATCATCCATGGCACTGGTAACTTATCATGCCATACCAATAACTATGCATTGCTTGATTCCCATTCTCATGGGATAAGTAAGAACACCAACCCACTATACTTTAGGCCTAGCATAACTTTGGTTTTTGGTCCCTCGACCAAAAACATCCCCAAGAAACACATGGTGATCCATACTACGGGTCCTCATTCACGTCGAGATTTATTATTACCTCACCATGTGTCTCCCGCAATACCTACCATATATGGTTCGAGCTCTATGACCATAAACAAAGATAACTATACATCCTTGCTGGAAGATTTAAAACCACACGACTCCTTCAAGAACTACATATGTCTTGATTTCCATCCTTATGGGATACATAGAAATTCCCAGACATCACATATTCGGGTCAATCCCCAGGAATCAAAAATCATGTCCCCTCTCTTTCGTCCCCTAAGACAAAAAAATTTTGGGAACTTGTAGTTTTGTGAGTACTTCATGGGTTCTCATTCACGTTGGGTTTTGCAGTAGCTACACAATGTGCCTCCCATGTCTTTTCCCATCCTGGTCTGAGTTCTATGAACCTTAACTAAGATCTCCCAAGGAGAACTGCACACCACATTTGGCTACTTCGTCGTCCAGCGCATAGTCCATTAAATCAGGCCCCCCCTAAAGGCCCATCATACAACCGTTAATTTGGAAGCATAAAATGTTAGGATGCTTTTCCTTGGATGGGGAATTGACTCCCCCTATCTGATACATCTTATAGTCATACTCAGATGCATTTAGACAAAGAGCCCGAAGTGTGTAATTTTTACAGGAGAATTGCCCTCATTCCATGTCCATGCTGCGTGATCCCATTATTTGGATACTCATCCTCTTCCACATCTGAAGGGACCCCCTCTATGGCTAGATATCATGACATATTATATTACATACCATCTTGGGAAAACATCCCTAAAGACCCCATATGAAAATTGAGACAGGTCCCATGTTACGAAAATGGTCAACAATCGACCCTCATCTGTCTGTCCACATATCTGGCTAACACGATACGGAAAACATGTTTTGAACACGGTCAACAGATATCCCCTATCATCATGCCACCATCATTGTGGTCCAGATATCGAGCATCATGATTCCCATATTTCTAATTCCTTATGTTCAAGTGGAATTCCAACACACTCGAGTTTACTCCTTTGCGCATCTTGGTGCATTATATAGGCGGGCCAACATCATTGGAATCTCATTAACCTAGAAACACATCACCCCTAACGTGTTCTTTCCTATGTTAGGAATGTCCCATAACAACTTATTGTTTCCCACATCGAGCACGACTGACGTGGGATAAGTAGTTTTGGTAGGATGTGTACTAGCATAGCCATGCCACACATGCCTTTCATCATCCCACATGACGTTAAACTATGCTCTCAAAACTACCTGTATCATGATTCCCATCCTAATGGGGTATATAGAAACGTCTGACTGCTTTGCCTTGGGCCAAGACTAACTTTCACATTCAGTCCCTTGACTAAAATAACTTCTTCTGGGGATACGTGGTATGGCGAGGCACCTTATTTCCTCATTAACATCAGTTTTATGGATAACACACCACATACACCCTTCCCGGGATCTTCCATTTCACTCTTCGTCCTATTTTATGATGTTAAACTGCACGATCTCGCATGTCCTTGACGCATGTCACTAAACTGCGGTTCTACCCTGAAGAAATTCAGGATGCTCTATGTTAGTCCTAGGGTGCACCAGATCCCTTTCTAGAGAGAATTGCCTCTATCAGTGTGGCCCTATGGCCACGTCATGCTCGAGAACAATGTTTGAATTGATTCTCATCCGTATGAGATACGTAGAGATGCCCAGGAATTTATCCTTGGGACCAGCCTCTAGATCATTAACCCTCTAGGACACTCGGGGCCGATCTTGGTCCAGGCGGTATAACCTTTAATCAATGTGAACCGTCCTCACCGTACGATGTTAAAATAGGTGTCTATTGTCCATATTGTTTTTACATAAAATTACAGATCATTCTAGGTCCTTACCAGAGAGGTCATGTTCAGAAGTATGATTGATCCCTGATAGGATAGTTGCAACCACCTAATGTGTTTCCACCATAGTGGCATGATTTCAAGAATATTGGACTCCATTTGAGCAACCAATCACTCAACACTCCACACTTTTCATTCCCTTTATTCGGACCCTCGTCCTCTTTCACATAAAAAAGAACCCCCTAAAAGTATGGATTCTTGGCCAATGGCTCTTCTACTATCCTGGGACAATGTTCCGGAATAAAAATATATGAAATTTCATGTCTGGCCCCGTGTTTGGAACATGGTCAATAGTAAGACCTCATTTTTTATCTCCATTTCAGGCTAATGCAAAAAGGACACTGTGTTTCGAACGTGGTCAGTGGTTATCCTTCATTGTCATCAAACCCCCACAGTGTTTTGAATATGAGGTATCGTGACTCACACTTCCCACTCCCTTATGTTCAGATTAATCCCAATTCCCCTGGCACTACCGCGCTCATGAATTAGAGCACACTGGGAAAATGGTAATTTGACTATTCTGAGAGAATAGTCATCCATTCGAGCCACTCTCTTTCTTCCCAAAAATTAGGATTGGTTATTCAATCCCTAGAAGTCCGGAGCATGGTTTTCACACTTATATTTTGATGGAATGGCGTGGTAGTCATCCCTTGTTTCATGCATTGGGCCCAACCCACATGAGCATAAGGACTGATCGCTAGATATTCCATGAATGTAATGGAAACGAAATAAACAAAAAAACAAATAATAAATCTCATGAATGCATCTGGAATGAATAATCAGAACATGATGGTGTCTTCAATTGTTACATTCATCACAGTACCCGATGATTGACCCCTCCCATGGATAGTTTGACCCCATAAAAAGAACATTGTATCTCCTCCACCCTCTACCTTGTGTAATCTAGGATTCACTGTAGCCTATTCATTACCCTCTCCTCTGTGGTAGAAATGGGGTGTAGTTAGTCAGCTATGATCAAGGCCCACTCTTCATTGGATCAGATAACGGTCATCTCCTCATAGGATATCCCCATGCACTCTTCGTCCTCCACCAGCTGGGCCGTCAACCGTGATATAATCTCTGACTGTGCGCTGAAGAAAGAATAATTTTCATCTGCCTGGATGTGAAGCCATTGAATCTCTTTTTCATCCTCCTGGAGCCTCTTGATGTTCACTGTTGTTCTCCGATGCCAAAAAATGCCAGGGCAACAATCATACTCCTGAATCATATCTTCAATGAGATCTCAGATTAAAATGTGGGGAGATTTGGCATTCACCCTCCCAGCACACAGTTCACATAGTCACGAATGAACTCTCTCCATCTAGTCTATCAATTGTTCTTGAGGGGTTTCATCGATGAAGCACCTGATTGTCTTCCTTGACCGGATATAGGCTATCTTGATGTCCTCTTCACCATAGGTTGTCTCATCCCATTCCACGGGGTTGGAATGCTCATACGTGGGGAAAACCCACAACAACTCCACAGTAGGGTCCACATATGGTGTCTGATCAGATATGGTAGGAACCATGATGTCTGATCGATCTTTATCATCAGATCCCACGTCAATAGTCTCATGCTCAGCCCTACTAATAATCCCACCAATGATCAGGGGTGTTGTAGTTGGATCAGTCGGACTATATGCCTCCACAAACACTAGCATTCTATTGGGAAAGGTTCTTCCTGAAGTACCAACCATCCTCTCCAAGGCTTCCCTTGCTATTTGAAGAACTGTGCATACCAAAAATGGCACAGATGTTAGTTAGCCCAGTCAATGGGTGGCAGTCGTGAATTTTGTAAAGGATATTTATAGAGATCGAACTCTCGATGTCATTCCTATGTTGTTTCTATAGGGACCACGAGGTGTGGCCCTCAGTATATTATAGGGAAGTCTGAATACTTTGGGGGAGCCACTTCGGATGTCTTGGACCTGCCAGACACACTAATCACCATATAAGTGGGCACAGATCCCGAAGGACATTAATCTATATCTCCTGTAGAGAGTGATCGGGTTCTATGTATAAGGTCTTCCTGTACAGTTAAAATATTCATAAGGAGTTCAAAATGACCTTGAATCAGACCCTGAGGAAGGGGCTTGGGATGTTACCCCAAGGGCCTCTACAAATTCTTCATGATCTGAGTCTTGATCACTGACTTCGCCCTCCTCCAATGGGCTCTATCCACCGGCCTCCTCCCCCCACGAGGACTCGTATGATTATTCTAGAAAAGGGAAGCACTCTCTCAGTTCAAAAGTTGTCAACTACACTGGGGCTATTCAATCTAACAACACCTTCACTCGGTCTGTCATTAGAAGTAGGGATCGTCGTGAGTGCCCAACGACCTCCAACTCCACCAGGTATTGCTCCGCCTCATCTTGGGATACTGAAAAGTCGACCCTGACAATGACTATCCCTGGAAAATCCTTCCCAAGATGGTTTAGGTGTTTCCACATCACAGACGGGAAGAGGAATTTCCTTTTGAGATCCATTATTTCCTAGGCCTCTGAGAAGACAACATTATCCAGAATGTCTATATGACGTAGCCACATCCCCAGATCCTAATATGATATTCTACAGAATCCCCTTGGTGGAATCCCCTATGGATGACACTAAACCTCTAGGACGACCAAGTTCATTACCGATGCTTGATCTGGTGTCTCTTTTTCAACCAGTGCGGGCCTCGCAGCCACTTCGGCCCTGCCACTGCGAGATGTCCTTGCTGCCTTCAGGCCCTGGACTTGATTTTGGGGAGGCACACCATCACTGACCCAAATGGTTGGTTGCCTCATCATCTCCCCAAGGTAGGCTGCCTCCCAACATTTGGCATACTCCTTCACCAACGCAAAGATAGATGTGGACAGAGGTAGCTCGTTCCGCATCTTCACATATTCTCATGTGAACATGAGCCACATTTTTGTCTTCATGCATGATTTCTCCTCATTGTGCACCCCCAAATAGACCTGTGGGTTCAGTCGCTGCATGCACCAAAATTGACTTCCAAATCGGTGTGGGATATACGACTCATAGAGGGGCTCACAGTCCACTCATGCCACCAGGACTCCACCTCAAAAGGCTTGGAGGTAGTACCGATGCTCTTCCATTCCATTTCTGTAATGTCCTGACCCTAGTTACCCAGATTCGGTGCATTATTACATAAAATTGGCATGATCACAAGAAAGATCAAATCTCGAAAGACCGATTGGTTTAGTAGCCTTAGAAACACTAGATATATTCATAAAGTTTTACATTACATCATAAAGTGAAAAACTACTACAACAACATAGTCTCCATATTCCACACTCATATCCCCACATAAAATCCCTACAGGTCATTCATAACTTACTTCTTCACATCCTGGGAAAAATAAAACATAGAAAAGGGGTGAGCTCAAATTCCCAGTAAGGATAACAATATAGCGGAAACTTTCAAAAATAAGCATAAACATTTTAGGCAATGTATAACTAAAAAAACTTTTAAACTTGAACTTCAACATAGTATGGCAAAAGAAAAATGAAATAATGCCATTTACTTATTCACATGGATATTCTACTAATCGAATAATCACATGCAATATCAATAACCACTTTCATAATGATGGATTGCATAATGCCAGACTATCATAACCACATAGCCAAGGCCTCGTGCCAAGACTACAAATAATATTTTGCCAAGGCCTTGTTCCAAGACACTAGTTTGTCTCATGAGACCTACTGATGCATTGAGGAGCTATAGCGCGCTCCACCCGTCACATATTAAGTCCAATGCATTCCCATATGAAAATGTTTAAACATAACATAAACATTCGTATTAAAACTAGCATACGAAATGTCAATACTTTCACCATAGACTATGAATGGTATAAAAATAGCGCATCCATAGTAAAACATATCACAAAACCTTCAATACAATATAGAAGTTTTGTATCATAATAAATCAACTTCAAATAAGCGTAAAATCCATCAAAGGATGTTGACATAGATGAAATCAAAACTATTTTTAGAGAAATATCTCTTTCTATTTTGAAATCATTTAAGAGTCATATATTTATAAAATAAAACATTTTCTTTGAAAATATTCTTATAATATTGTAATTGAAGCTTCGACAATTTTATAACGGTGGAAAATAACCACACCCACCGTATAAGTTAAAAAACCATTCTTACCTTAATTCTGTCGAAAAGGTTAAAAATCACCTTGTTTGGAAAACAACGGAAAGATTCCTTTATAAAACACTTATAAAAAGTCAAACAAGGGTATAAATGACTTTAACCCATATTCTTGTAAATAGTAAAAATGTTTTGAAATACATTTTTAAGAAACATAGATGTGGATGATAAAGATATCCCGGTAGATTATTACGTATAAACAACCTTGGATAATGAAGAGATTGCGAAATAAACCCTTACCTTGTACTTTTCCTTGGTTGGGGTAGGTTAACCTCCTGTATGATGGTGAAATAATTGTTATTAAATTATACAAGAATCATATACATTAATATGATATCATATATGATCTTTTAACATTGATTTGTTAATAATATCTTAGTATTATCGTTGTTTCGGGTGTTAACTTACTCGTTTTATTTTATATGTTTTGTTACGTAAGCCATGTTTTTAATGGGTAGGTTTTATCTTAAACATATCCAGAATTATATCAAGTCCTTATATACTATTATTAATCATCAAATGAGAATTATACTTGAATGGATACGATGGACAATGAATCTCATCGCGTTCGTGGAGACGGTAGTCCGTACATACGCACGAGCGACAATATCATTCTTTTGATATTAAAATAATATATAAAAGGATGGTATATCATATATACAGAATCATTAACATGTTATATTTATTATTTACATGAGTTACATATCATTATTATACCCATCCAAATAATAATATATTGAATAACAATTACACCACGACGTGGAGATGGTAAGCCGTACGTACGCACGTATGGTGACATGTTATTCAAAGGGTGGATAGAATACTGAATATGGTTGTACCACATTTATAATAACATCACAGTATATATATTATCCTGGAGTTATTATTTTAGAATGGTAATAACAAAGAAAGAAGAAGTGGAAGAAGAAATGAACTTGGAAAAGGGTGGTGAAATCATTACCTCTTCTTCGGGTTCTTCCTTTTGATTTGATCAAAAGGTCTCCTTAGGTTGGCTTTCTGATCAAACTAATGCCTCTAGGTTGTATTGAGGAATGTTGGGAGATTATTTGGGCAGAGTTTGGCCGAACCAAAAGGCTTTGAAGGTGTGAAGAAATGAGAAGGAGGAGTTCACTTTTATAAGAAGGGTGAGGGGAACCTTTGGAAAATCTAGAAATATTAATTTATAATAAATTTATATTCGGTTTCTAATGGATAAAAAGTTTATTATTCAAAGTTTAAGGTAGGGATAGGTCTAAAACCATTCAACCAATAGAATTTAGATAGGTTTGGGTTACTATATTAACCTTATCTTTAAGTATTAACTCTAAGTTAATTAGTTTCACTTTTACAATGTCTCTTTGTATTTTTATATTATATGGTTAATAAACTTACTATATACATCCAAGAGACCCCCAAGTGGTCCATTAATGATACAAATATCATGATATAAGTCTCTTGGCCGAACCGTAGATTTTTTGGAATTTAATATCAATTAATAATATAAAATTTGTTTTAAAAACTCTTTTATGTCAATTTTGACACTATTCAATAGTTGATTTTTGTGAAACTCATATAAGAATTATTACTTCGAAAAAAGTTAATTAAATCACTCCTAACATGTCATATTAACTTATAAAATTAGTTTAATTCATAAAAAGTCTCAAATTATATTTATTTGTGTATTTATAATATCAATTATTTTAATTTTTCACTATTATGGTAATTACTGCATCATCATTGTGTCATAAATAAATTAAATTATTTAATGTCTAAAAATTATAAATAAAATATAATTATGTAGGAAATATTATTATCTTTATAATGAATATTTAAAATCGAATTTATCTTATGTATAACCCTATATTAAAAATTGTTTAGTAAATAAACTTTGATTTTAACTCTTTTAACTCTTCTTTGAATTAAATAATAATAAATGTCCTAATCTAATCCAAGTGGACCTAAATGATAATATTTTATTCCTAAGGTTATTTTTGGTCGAGATACACTTGTACAATAGAATTAGGACATGTGTTAGGGTAATATTAATAGCATTTTTACCCTTAATTACCCTATTTACTTTTAACCGTGGTAAATAAAAGTAAAAAGTTACTATTCACCAAAAATTATTTTCATCTCATTGAACCACATTTTACTTCTTGATTTTAACCGTGTCTCTCGGATTTTTGAAATTCCATTCACAGAAGCCGTAAAATTAAGTTTTATGAAAAATTCAGTTTTTTTAACTACCACTTAGTAGTTTCACTATTCATCAAAAATTGAAGTTTTTCAGAACAATGCCAAAATTTCACCCTAAGTTATAATTGATATTCTGAATTCAAAAATGATTTCTATTTTCAAAAATTGAAAACATATAAGTTGCATTAATTAATTTTATAATTAATTCCCGCTGTCACAACAAATAGCGTGTTTTTAAGAAACAATATATACCAAAAGATTGACAATTGTTTAGGTCCAATTTCAAAGTGAAATTAATTCTAATGAACACCATTGGATAAAATGGTAGAAATATATTCTAATTATATTTTAAAACCACTCAATAATATAATTTATCGCTATAAATTATTTTGATTAAAAAATTTGTTTTTAAGTATTTTTCACTATTCATAAAAATTGGAAGTTCTCATAAAAATACCAAAAAATCATCTTAGGATAATTTTGATATTCCAAAACCAAAAATGAATCCATTTTGAAATATATATAATTTCAAAAAGTAGGTATTACTATTCATAACGGCTAGTTTGATTGGTTGTGGTGTGTTAGAACTCGATGTTGCGTACAACACACGCTATCACATTATTTAAAGAGAAGTGTACCGTAGAAACATGGGGTGTTACATTCTCCCCTCCTTCAAATAATTTCATCCTCAAAATTTCCAGAATACTACCGCATGAAAAGACTTGGGTGGTTCTTCATCATAAGTTCCTTGGGTTCCCACGTTGCCTCTTCCATCTTATGGTTTCTCCACAAAAATTTTACCAGACGCGTCGTCCGGTTTCTCAGTACTTGTTCTCTCGTATCAAGAATCCTGACGGGCTCTTCACAATAAGACAGATCGGGTTCTAGTTCTAACTCCTCATAGGTGATTACATGCATTGGGTCAGACATGTATTTCCTCATCCGAGATACGTGGAACACATCATGAACTTTGGAGAGACTTGGCGGCATTTCCAATCGGTAAGCTACAACGCCAATTTGTTCTAGAATTTCGAAAGGTCTGATGTACCTGGGACTCAATTTACCTTTCTTACCAAAATGTATGACTCCCTTCCATGGAGATACCTTTCGGAAAACATGATCACCGACTTGAAATTCCAAATCCTTCCTTCTATTATCGTCATATCTCTTCTGCCTACTTTGAGCTGCTTTGATGTGACTTTGGATTACCTTCACCTTTTCCATCATTTCCTCCACCAGTTCTGGGCCTACTAGTTTTCTTTCACCAACGTCATCCCAACAGGTTGGTGTACGACATCTCTTTCCGTATAACGCTTCATATGGTGCCATCTGAATACTTGAATGAAAGTTATTGTTATAGGAAAATTCTACCATTGGTAAATATTGATCCCACATACCCTGAAAGTCAAGTGAGCAGGATCTCAACATGTCTTCTAAGGTTTGAATAGTTCTTTTTGATTGCCCATCTGTCTGAGGGTGGTAAGCAGTGCTCAAATGAAGTTCAGTATCCAAGGATTTCTGAAGACTTTTCCATAATCTTGAAGTAAAATGGGGATCACGATCTGAAAAAATTGATAGGGGTACTCCATGAAGTCTCACAACTTCATTAATATATAGTCTTGCTACACGTTCCAGGGGTAGATCTTCTCTTATAGCAAGAAAATTTGCTGACTTGGTAAGATGATCAACAATAACCCATATTGCATCGTTCCTTCTAGGAGTCTTTCGTAGCCCCATGACAAAGTCCATCATAATATTGTCCCATTTCCACTCTGGTATGGGAAGAGGTTGCATGACTCCTCCAGGTTGTTGCCTTCCAGGTTTCACTTGTTGAAAAACCATACATCTTGACACAAAATCAGCAATATCCCTCTTCATATTGTCCCACCAAAAATGTTCCTTCAAATCTCTATACATTTTGGTGCTCTCAAGGTGTATAGAGAAATTGGAACTATGAGCATCATCCAGCAATTCCCTTTTTAGATCAGGTATATTGGGAACACAGAGCCTCTTCCCGAATTTCAAAATTCCATCTTCATACACAAAGTCTCTCAGTATCCCATCATTCACATATTTAATCTTCTTTTGAAATTCTCCATCATTATTCTTAGAACTCTTAATCCTTTCTAGTAATGATGGTTTGTCAACCATTTGAAAAAGCATTGATGTTTCTCCTTCCCTGGTTATTCCCATGTCCATCTTCACTATATCCATGAAAATTGGATCCCTTTCAATTCTCATATTGTTCAAAACTCCATGATCTTTTCTGCTCAAAGCGTCTTCCACCTTGTTTTCCTTCCCCGGGTGGTATTGTATCGTGCAATCATAATCCTTGAGTAATTCAAGACATCTCCTTTGCCTCATGTTGAGTTCTTTTTGTGAGAAAATATACTTCAAACGCTTGTGATCGGTATAAATCTCACATTTTTCACCATAGAGGTAGTGCCTCCATATCTTTAAAGCAAAGATCATAGCTGCTAACTCAAGATCATGAGTAGGATAGTTTTGTTCATGAATTTTCAACTGTCGTGGAGCATAGTCAATAACTCTATCATTCTGCATAAGGACACAAACAAGTCATTTCTTCAATGCATCACTATAAATAACGAACCCATCATTCCCCGATGGTATAGTCAATATAAGAGAATTGACTAATCTTCTCTTCAGTTCTTCGAAACATTCTTCACACTCTTTTGTCCAAAAAAATTTAACCCCTTTACATGTGAGCTTCGTTAATGGGTTATCCAATCAGGCAAAATTCTGGACGAATCGTCGATAATAACCTGTCAAACCAATAAAACTACATACCTCAGTTATACTCGTAGGTGATGGCCATTCTTGGATTGCCTTGGTCTTAGAAGGATCAACAGAGATTCCATCATTAGAGATAATATGGCCAAGAAAAGAAATCTCATGAAGCCAGAATTCACACTTTCTAAACTTCCCATATAATTCATGTCTTCTCAGAGTCTTCAGGATAATGTGCAAATTATTTTCATGATCTTCGTAGATTTTAGAGTATACCAAGATATCATCAATAAATACCACCAAAAAATCATCGGGGTACTCCTTGAAAACTCTATTCATCAGATCCATGAATACAGAGGGTGCATTAGTCAATCCAAAAGGCATTACAGTAAACTTGTAATGCCTGTACCTGGTTCAAAATGATGTCTTTAGAATGTATTCCTTTTTTACACACAACTGATGGTATCCGGATCGAAGGTCTATCTTTGAAAAGTATTGAGCTCCATGCAGTTGGTCAAATAAATCATCAATGCGAGGTAGGGGATACTTGTTCTTTATTGTTATAGCATTGATCTCCCTGTAGTCGATACATAACCCCATGGATCCATCGTTCTTTTTAACAAAAAGAACAGGGGCTCCCCATGGAGAAACACTAGGGCGATTAAATCCCTTATTACTCAATTCCTCCAGTTTTTTCTTTAGTTCGACTAATTCTATAGTGGCCATCCTATAAGGGGTATTCGATATAGGCCTTGATCCAGGAATTAAATCAATGGAAAACTCAACTTCTCGTTCTGAAGGATGTCCAGGTAAATCTTCCGGAAATACATCTACAAATTCTTTCACAACAGGTACATCTTCTATTTGAACATTCCTTTCCTCACCCACAGTTATTTCATTATCTTCCTCCCCAAATCCTGAAATATTTTCTCTAGGGAATTTATCCATTGCTCAGCTACTAAGGTATTTTTACTCCCATTGAACGTTGGTGGTTGTTGCCTCATGAATCGATCTAACATTGATCCTCCATGCTGCGGATCAGGGTGCTCTGTACGGGTAAGGTTATTATTCATAACCTGAGTGAGTTGTCCCAGTATGGTGATTAGCTGATCGGTACCAGTTGCATCACCAGCTCCACTATAATTATCTTGCGCAGGAGGGAAATCCCTACATGGTGTGCGTGCATTGATACGTTTTCCATTTCTTCCACTAGGAACCATTTCTAAACAATGGCATAAATTAGATCAATTTATGAATCAAAATACATAATTACATACTTATAAAAAACTTAACATAGATTGAACTATTTATGGATATAATCCATAATCATAAAAATATTTTCTTTGATGAAGTATATGCTCATAAAACCTTCATAATGATTTGTAAAGAAAATGAGAGTTATCCTAAGCATATCCCTTGGGAGTGTCGTAACCAAGAGTGCAGCAAGGCCCGTTGTCGTGCACCAGTTCCCATTCGAGTCTAGCTCAAAGCGGTGTTTTTGGGTTTTACCCCTAGGTACATCTGTACTAGAGCCGCCTCTACCTGCTCGTATCTAGATAGGGATGTATTTCTCGGAAAACTCACAAAATATCTACAATACCAAAATTCTAGGAAGTTCTTCTATCCTAATCCTCAAAGTTCATCTTAGGTCTACGTGCTCTAATCAGAGTTTATCTAAATATAGCTTCCAAGGTTTGTACTAAACTTCCTCTAATACCAACTGTAACGCCCCGACCCCAGTTACCCAGAGTCGGTGCATTATTACATAACATTGGCATGATCACAAGAAATATCAAATCTCGAAAGACCGATTGGTTTAGTAGCCTTGGAAACACTAGATATATTCATAAAGTTTTACATTACATCATAAAGTGAAAAACTACTACAACAACATAGTCTTTATATTCCACACTCATATCCCCACATAAAATCCCTGCAGGTCATTCATAACTTACTTCTTCACATCCTGGGAAAAATAAAACATAGAAAAGGGGTGATCTCAAATGCCCAATAAGGATAACAATATAGCAGAAACTTTCAAAAATTAGCATAAACATTTAAGGCAATGTATAACAAAAACAAAAGCCTTTTAAACTTGAACTTCAACATAGTATGGAAAAAGTAAAATGAAATAATTTCATTTACTTATTCACATGAATATTCTACTAATCTAATAATCACATGCAATATCAATAACCACTTTCATAATGATGGAATGCGTAATGTCAGACTATCATAACCACATAGCCAAGGCCTTGTGCCAAGAATACAAATAATATTTTTCCAAGGCCTTGTTCCAAGACACTAGTTTGTCTCATGAGACCTACCGATGCATCGAGGATCTATAGAGGGCTCCACCCGTCACATATTAAGTCCAATGCATTCCCATATGAAAAGGTTTAAACATAACATAAACATTCGTATTAAAACTAGCATAAAAATTTTCAATACATTCACCATAAACTATGAATGGTATAAAAATAACGCATCCATAGTCAAACATATCACAAAACCTTCAATACAATATAGAAGTTTTGTATCATAATAAATCAACTTCAAATAAGCATAAAATCCATCAAAGGATGTTGACATAGATGAAATCCAAACTCTTTTTAGACAAATATCTCTTTCTATTTTGAAATCATTTAAGAGTCATATATTTATAAAATAAAACATTTTCATTCAAAATATTCTTATAAGATTGTAAGGTAAGCTTCGACGATTTTATAACGGCAGAAAATAACTTCACCCGCCGTATAAGTTAAAAAAACATTCTTACCTTAATTCTGTAGAAAAGGTTAAAAAGCACCTTGTTTGGAAATTGACAGAAATATTCCTTTATAAACCACTAATAAAAAGTCAAACAAGGGTATAAATGACTTTAACCCATATTCTTTTAAATAGTAAAAATGTTTTGAAATACATTTTTAAGAAACATAGATGTGGATGATAAAGAGATCCCAGTAGATTATTACGTATAAGCAACCTCGGATAATGAAGAGATTGCGAAATAAACCCTTACCTTGTACTTTTCCTTGGTTGGGGTAGTCTAACCTCCTGTATAAAGGTGAAATAATTGTTATTAAATTATACAAGAATCCTATACATTAATATTATATCATATATGATCTTTTAACATTGATTTGTTAATAATATCTTAGTATTATCTTTGTTTCGGGTGTTAACTTACTCGTTTTCTTTTATATGTTTTGTTTCGTAAGCCATGTTTGTAATGGATAGTTTGTATCTTAATCATATCCATAATTATATCAAGTCCTTAGATACTATTATTAATCATCAAATGAGAATTATACTTGAATGGATACGATGGAGAATGAATCTCATCGCGTTCGTGGAGATGGTAGTCTGTACGTACGCACGAGCGACAATATCATTATTTTGATATTAAAATAATATATAAAAGGATGTTATATCATATATAAAGAATAATTAACATGTTATATTTATTATTTACATGAGTTACACATCATTATTATACCCATCCAAATAATAATATACTGAATAACAATTACACCACGACATGGAGACGGTAAGCCGTACGTACGCACGTATGGTGACATGTTATTCAAAGGGTGGATAGAATAATGAATATGGTTGTACCATATTTATAATAACATCACAGTATATATATGATACTGGAGTTATTATTTTATAATGGTAATAACAAAGAAAGAAGAAGTGGAAGAAGAAAAGAACTTGGAAAATGGTGGTGAAATCATTACCTCTTCTTCGGGTTCTTCCTTTTGATTTGATCAAAAGGGCTCCTTAGGTTGGCTTTAGGATCAAAATAAGGCCTCTAGGTTGTAGTGAGGGAAGTTGGGAGAGTATTTGGGCAGAGTTTGGCCGAACCAAAAGGCTTTTAAGGTGTGAATAAATGAGGAGGAGTGCCCTTTTATAAGAGGGGTGAGGGGCACCTTTGGAAAATCTAGAAATATTAATTTATAATAAATTCATATTCGGTTTCTAATGGCTCCAAAGTTGATTATTCAAAGTTTAGAGTGGGGATAGGTCGAAAAGCATTCAACCAATAGAGTTTAGACAGGTTTGGGTTACTATATTAACCTTATCTTTAAGTATTAACTCTAAGTTAATTAGTTTCACTTTTACAATGTCTCATTGTATTTTTATATTATATGGTTAATAAACTTACCATATACATCCAAGAGACCCCCAAGTGGTCCATTAATGATACAAATATCATGATATAAGTCTCTTGGCCGAACCTTAGATTTTTAGGGATTTAATATCAATTAATAATATAATATTTGTTTTAAAAACTCTTTTATGTCAATTTTGACACTATTCAATAGTTGATTTTTGTGAAACTCATAACAGAATTATTACTTCGAAAAAAGTTAATTACATCAATCCTAACATGTCATATTAACTTATAAAATTAGTTTAATTCATAAAAAGCCTCAAATTATATTTATTTGTGTATTTATAATATCAATTATTTTAATTTTTCACTATTATGGTAATTATTGCATCATCATTGTGTCATTAATAAATTAAACTATTTAATGTCTAAATATTATAAATAAAATATCATTATGTAGGAAATCCTTTTATATTTCTAATGAATATTTAAAATCTAATTTATCTTATGTATAACCCTATATTAAAAATGTTTTAGTAAATAAACTTTGATTTTAACTCTTTTAACTCTTCTTTGAATTAAATAATAATAAATGTCCTAATCTAATCCAAGTGGACCTAAATGATAATATTTTATTCCTAAGGTTGTATCTGGTCGAGATACACTTGTCCAATAGAATTAAGACATGTGTTAGGGTAATATTAATATCATTTTTACCCTTTATTACCCTATTTACTTTTAACCGTGGTAAATAAAAGTAAAAAGTTACTATTCACCAAAAATTATTTTCATCTCATTGAACCAAATTTTACTTCATGATATTAACCGTGTCTCTCGGATTTTCGAAATTCCATTCACAGAAACGGTAAAATTATGTTTTATGAAAAAATCAGTTTTTTTAACTACCACTTAGTAGTTTCACTATTCATCAAAAATTGATGTTTTTCAAAACAATGCAAAAATTTTACCCTAAGTTATAATTGATATTTCGAATTCAAAAATGATGTATATTTTACAAAATTCCAAACATATAAGTTGCATTAATTAATTTTATAATTAATTTCCACTGTCACAACAAATAGCGTGTTTTTAAGAAACAATATATACCAAAAGATTGACAATTGTTTAGGTCCAATTTCAAAGTGAAATTAATTCTAATGAACACCATTGGATAAAATGGTAAAAATATATTCTAATTATAATTTAAAACCACTCAATAATATAATTTATCACTATAAATTATTTTTATTAAAAAAGTTGTTTTTAAGTATTTTTCACTATTCATAAAAATTGGAAGTTCTCATAAAAATAACAAAAAATCATCTTAGGATAATTTCGATATTCAGAAACCAAAAATGAAGTCCATTTTGAAATATATTTAATTTCAAAAAGTAGGTATTACTATTCATAATGGCTAGTTTGATTGGTTGTGGTGTGTTAGAACTCGATGTTGCGTACAACACACGCTATCGTATTATTCAAAGAGAAGTGTACCGTAGAAGCTTGGGGTGTTACAATTTCCTTCATTAGTGATTAAACCCTTTGGAAATGGGAACGTGTGATTGTTAAAATCCACTACCTTATAGACTCGGTTTTGTATCGACTACGTGGTTAGCTTGGCCAGAAAGCTCCCAGCAACATTCAGAATGGACGAGCAGAAGTTTGACTCGGAGTGGAGATGGGGTTCAGATATACATAGACCCCCATGACCTGCGCTACTATCCACCCATACAGGAGGTGGAATGGACCACATATTCATTGTGGCTTCTTCCCCTCGCTGATATGCCAATCATCTTGTAAATCTTGGAGAGAATCGGGATCCCGAGGTTGACCCGCCCTCCTGTCGCCAACATGGATACCATGATAAACTTACATGGTCGCATGCCCATGTCCGTATATCGCATTGGCAGGATCCAACCTCTGATTAGTGCTGCAATTAATGCAGCCAACCTAACTATCGGTTTCTACTCAGTGCTGATACCGAATCCCCATGTTTTCCACTAGCTTTCCCCCAATATTTTCCAGTAAGAGCGCTCCTGCCCCATTGGCCCCCCTTTGGGAATGTTCGAGGTGTCAGCAGACACTACCTATTTTCGGGGAAGATCAACAACTTCTTGAACCATAATTTAAAGTGGACTTTCCTCACAGATTATTTTTCCTCTCCCGGTACTAGGTTCATCAACACCATCGCCAGCAGTGGCATTTGCTCCGGATCCTCCCACACACCCATAATAGCGAGGAACTCATCATACATCACTCCCAATATTGGGACCCCTAAGATCTGATGTAGGTCTCATAAACTGATGTTGACCTCTACATGGTACAGGTGGAAGGTATTGGACTTCGATGACCATATTCTTAGTAAATTCGGCATCAACTACTTTGGCATATAGATGTGGAATTAGTATGACCAAGCCGCCTAATATAGGTCTGTTGTTCTTAGATATACCCCAAATTCCATCGATGAGGCACCTACCTAATAGGACAAAGCCCATTCATTTGTGAAGATGCTACCCTGGCACATATCTTACTCCTTAGACCACCCCATTCCTGGATTCCTTAGGGACACCTTCAAGATAGTATGATACAACGGGGGAGACATCTCTGATTACAATTCCTTCCCATCAACATTATTCATGTGATTGTATATGCAGTCAACATTGACAGGCGTGAAGTCCTCCAGGGCATGGTTGTACGCTTCCCTAAACCACAAGTGCTGGCATGATGTGCTTCTGGACCAGTAAGTTGGCTCGTGCCTTCACCATTCAGGGATGAATATGTCATCCCCTAGTCCAAACCCATATAGAGGAATCCTCTTATACATCAGATAGTTCTTTCCACTTTCTAACAGCAGGGCCCCAAGTGAATTAGGGTCAGAGTGGATCCGCACAAATTCCCCTATAACCAAGCTATCTGATATCTCCACCATCCAGGTAGCATCCAAAAGGGCCCCTAGTAGCCTCCCAGTGAGGCATTCTATTTTTGACTTTGGGTATTCCGTTATTTTGGTTCGCGAAGTTCTTTCGCGGAGCTCATTCAAGGAGGTTGTTAATGAAGACTATTCGTGGATCCCTACCCTAGCCTTCAGATGCAAGCCATAGAGAGCACCGTCACAATGTCAAAGACTCGTTTTTCTCTGTGAAGTTGAAGTCTCGATTCTCTAAGAGAAATAACAGAGTACATGGAGCATCACGAATCGAGAGCACTAATAGCCAAATCGCAGAGATGATAAATATTAAAATAGAATTAATACCCCCGTATTTATAGGTTATGACCCATGGTGATTTGGGGTACATCAAGTCGCGATGAGCTTCGTGGCGCCCCTATCCCGAACATATCCTATCTACCCTACGAATCTCCTTTGTGAGTATTCTTTGTTATTGATCGAGGGATTTTGGAAACTGACACTCCAACTTGGACCCTTGGTTTCTCCTTGGATCCCATTCTGAGGGGGGCGGAATTTGTTGGCACCAAAATTTGGTATGAAAAAAATGGAATGATTTTGGGGATGCCTCATGGTGCTTGTTCACGGATCACCTATATCACCGTAACCAAAAAAAGGCTTCCCCTCTATGAAGCTGTCACGAAGCAAGGAGGCGGGAGGATCTGTGAACCCATTTGACATTCACAAACCCACTACAGAGCAAGGAGGTGGGAGGCTCTACGATCCCATTTGAATTTCATGATCCATCCTTGGAGAAAAGTGGAGGGAGGCTCTGTGAACCCATTTGACGTTCGTGAAGCTTCCACATATGAAGGAGGCTTGAGGCTTTGGGAACCCATTTAACATTCATGAACCCACCTCAGAGCAAGATATGTCTTCTCGCCTAGTGAGTTCTGCATCACGGCTCCTCTTGCCTCTAAATATTGGGATCCCCTAGAGCCCCAAGGATGGATCCTTTGACCTTTCTCATTCATAGATCCCAAATAATGAATCAATTTTTTCACTGGGAACCACGATCTCGTCAAGGTTTTTAGCATCGCGAAGTGCCTCTCACTAGGATTGAATTCAGCACCTCTTTAAAGAGAGATTCCCTTCATAGATCCCATGGGCCTCTGTGAATTAAGGGGATCCCCAAGGGGACTCGGGTATTCGTGGAGCACTTATGCTTTGTGAAATACCCTCCATGCACATGTGACTGACATGCTAAGGCAGGGTCAATATGCTTCGCGTAACATATTCTTCACAATGCTACACTTTACAGGGTACCCTTTCTTAATGAGGCACTACTCCACAAATGACTTTCCACATCATGATGAACCTTCCATATGAACCTATTCCAAACTCCTAGGCTAGGACACTTCACTTCGTGGAGCACACCCCTTCGCGAAGCCCCTCCACTTCATGGAGCACCGAAGATTCATGAGGCATCTACCTATGAACCATGTTGTTTCACAACTCCTTTTCCCGTGCAACCCTCCAGGTTTTCATTGAGTAATTTCATAATCCCTTGGGAGGTACCTCCTTTTGTTTTGCTTCACCTCATGATTCTTTGCATAAGTATGCTAACAGATATTGCTTTTTTTCATAGCCATGAAAATGTTGACCCCTCAGTGGATCACCCCATAACACCCTATCATCATTGCATTGCTGGTGACTTCCCTTCACCAAGGGAGGGTGGGTATCATTTATGTTAGTCATAGGGATGTGGAGTGAACACACCTCAACTAAGACAAAGGACATTAAACTTCCAAGAACCATCATCCCCACCACATGACATTAAAATATTACCCTGCCCTATGCATCATACACGGGGTGCCCTATCTTAGACATTCCATATGACCACTGGTCTCCACAAGAGTGAGCTCATTCCTCACATGGAATGAGATCCACATTATCAGAGAGAAAACTATCCGCGGGGAAAGGGAAACTGCCATGGAGTAAGACCCCTATAATTTCTTACAAGAGCTAGCCTTCCTTCTCCTCCTCCCTTCCTTGGTGCCATGGACCAAAACGGGGGGGGCACCAAAGCCCTCCTTTCATCAGTGCCCAATCCCTCTCTCTTTGGGTTTTGTCACCACCAGGCCTCCACTGTGGAGTATGTCCCAGTATCTATCTCCCTAAGCTGTGAACTAAATGTAAGCCCTTATTTCTTCTTTGGGTATTCTAACCATGTGAATGCCCTATTCCACTTCCCACAGACACACCTTTTACGACATGATCATTTGGTCTTTGTTGTCTCGTGTTTCTCACTCCATGAATGACTCACTTGGTCTTTGAGTGAACACCGACCATGACATCCTCTTCGGGCCTCCTTAACGCATAATCCCCACAAAACCCATTCTGATCTATGTGGACTTTGATCCATGCTAAGGCAATGTACATAGGAAGCCTCCCTGAGGTTCAAGCCCACCATCCATTGGTCCCGACCATCTTCATGTTGGTTCACCAAACCATCCCAAAATATGTAGAATTTGATCCTTGCCGAGAAAAGGTATGTAGTAAACCTCCTTGATGTTTATACCCAACAACCATTGGTTAGGACCCCCTTCACATCAGTTCCCACCACCCCGAATTACATGTAATTTGATCCATGCCAAGTCAAGGTACATAAGAAGCCTCCCTAAGGGTCAATCCCAATAACCATTACTTCCATCCATCTTCACGTCGGTTCCCACAATTCCGAACTACGTGGACTTTGATCCTTTCCAAGGTTAGGTACATAGGAAGCCTCCTGGAGGTTAAAGCCCAACAACCATTGGTTTCGACCATCCATGTTGGTCCACCCTCTGTTCAGTATGAAGTTAAACAGTATGCCCCATATGTCCCACATGACACTAAACTATCACCTATTCAGCGGTAATCCATTATCAACCGCATCCAATGGTATTCCATTGTAATCCTATCCAACGGTAAGCTTTGTGACCCCATCCAGTGGTAAGCCATTGTGATCCCCTACCCAATGGTAAGCCATTGTGTACCTCACACAATTTTAAGCCGTAGTAAGTCCAAACCCAGCGGTAATCCATTGTTGTACTGTCTGTTGGGACCCATATCATTGCTCCGTCCTAGTGGCGTATGACCAACCCTGAATGCTAATCATGCGTAGGCCCTAGTATATCATCAAGTCGATGTCCTCTATACACACCCCAATCCTATACCCCATCCTTAACTTTGTGGACTTTTATTCCCTTCCACGGGGATACATTGGAAGTCTCTTCGAGGATCAAGACCAACATCAATGTCACCTTCATGACAGTTCCATCACATTCTCCATCCAATTCACTTGACCATCAATTATTTATCTTGATTCTTACCCAGGCCATCACAACCAGGTGAGATCATTCCAATTCACCTCCTAGAATTAGTGTTCCCTTGAGGGGTTTCACTCCTCTGATCCACTCCACTTAGTGTTCTAATCAGTCTGACCTGTCTCTGCTTGACGCTAATCCTGCGGAATACCCTATGTTAAACATGGGAAGATGAGGAAAATCTCAGATACATGTATATGGAATATAATTCCCCACACTCAACGTGGGATGTCTCGGTTTTCTACACCCATGAGAATCCCTATAATAAGCGGAACAACTCAGACTCACTAGTGTTCCAGCGTCCAGAGATGCCGGTGATATCCAACATGACTAATCCCTTGACCGAAGGTTGTTTCCTTGACCGGAGCCCTTAGAATGTCCCAAGATAAGCAGTGTAATTAACCAGTGTCCATGAAGAATGAAACTGTGAAGTGTTTCATGAACAACATCTCATTCTATAACGGAGACTCAGACTAGGTGACGCGTTCCATGGAGGAATCCATTGAAGGAGGAACTGACATCCCATTATCCTATTTTGATCAAGGAGCAGAAGTCCCTGAATAAGTGACAAATTTCGCCCACCTTTGTAAAGTAGTAATGAGGGGAAACAGCCAGTGCTTCTTTATCATCCTCAAATAGATGGATGCCTGAGCTCTAGTGAAAGCGTCAAAGACACCCATTTGAATGAAGAATTTATATCTTTAAAAAACCCCCATTTTCACACAAACATTGCACTGAAAGTCCATTTACTTCACAAACACCATTTAAACAATCTTTGGTAGGAAAAAAGGGGATAAATATTCAAATAATTTTTTTCATCTCTAATACAATGTGATAAAATCATCTAGTTATTTATAATAAAGCCCCAAATGAAACAATAAAATATTTATAATAAAAAACCCCAATTTCACAAAAAAATAGCACTTAAAATTATCTTTCATTACAAACACCAATAAAACCAATTTTTTCAGCAATAATAAAATTTAATAAACATGAAAATGTCATTAACATTGTATCTAGGTTATAATGATTGCATAAAAAATGTAATAACCTACCAAAATAATGAAAATCCTTGAATATTTAGACGAAAATCAAACTGCACCACCATCGCACTCCAAGGGGATTATATCAAGACTAAAACCAAAAGAGTAAACCAAGATATCCATAATCTAACCCTATGTTAAAAACCCTACTTCCTGTACATTAGGAACCTCAAGGATAAGGTATGAAACCATAATAAAATCAATTTAATCCCTACGAAAATTGAATGAAGAATGAAAGAGATCCACAAACATAGAGGATCTTGAATAAATCTCCCCAAATACACGAGTAGATGAATTTGGAAACAACAAAAAATAGAATTGAGGTTAGATAAAGGAAGATAAGGTAATGTTGGAAGTATAATGGTGGAAAATAATATGAATTCATTGTGTTATGAAGGAAAAAAGTTACCTACTCAAATCTGGATGATTTGAGAAACCCAATGAAGTTTTTCCCAAATATGTGATGCATATGAGCTCCAAAGAGGGGGAAAGATAATGGGCGCATCTCTAGGTTCATTGTTCTTGGGTGACACTTAGAATCAATAATAAATAATAATAACCCATGAATATGTTATTAAATAAACAATTTGTTTTTAAAAAACTAGAAATGGGCTTCCGAGTTTGCCCAATTCCTTAAATAAAAACTCAAATCCACAATTATTATGGATTTTTAAAGGTTCCAAATTGCAATGGAGGTGTTAATAGGTAAAGGGAATACATTTATGAATTGGAATGAATGAAAATTGTTGAAAAATAAAGGATTTATAAAAGAAACCAAATTTATTTCTATATCTAGAAATGGGCTCACGGTTTGGCCCAAATTTCAAAAACACACCACATCCCCAAAACAAAGAAATAATGTAAATTAAATGAAAAATACATTTCAAATATGTTATGTATGTGACACGTGATATTTTATTTGTGGGTAGAAAAGAGGTAAAATTTTACATGGTGTGATTTTGTGAGGTAGATATAACATTGTAGTTATTAAAAGATGATTTTTAGAGATGAATCATTGGGGATATGATATGAAAAAATTAAATTGAGTTAGAAAATAAAAGTGATGAATTTTGAATGAGTATATATAATAACCTAGCAAAAAATAAAATTAGTGTTTTTTTGGTTTACTATTATAAATTGTTTGATGTATTGTAAATAATATTTTCTTCCAAATACTATAATGGAGTACATATATATCAGTTTTTATTACCAATAACGCATTTTAAAATATAACAATTTATGGAAATGTGTACATGATTATCACATGGTATGAATTTCATAAATTTTTATTTAAAAGACACAATGATTCAGGAGTATTTTTATCAAATAAAACATTATTTGAATTACAAGATAATAATGATGATTAATATTTAAGTAAAGAAAACTAGGATTTTAAATTATAATATTTGTGATAGAAATTATTAAAATTATTTGTGTGAAATATGTGAAATTAATTTCTAATAATGACTATTGATAGGAAAATTGATGATATTTTTATTCTAAACATAAAGGGATTACCATATGTTCCCTGCACTGAAAAATATGGTCTATAGAGGGAATGTTTTCAAACATTTTTAAAATGACGATTAAGGATTATAATGTGGATGTATTGGTTTTTGAGATAAAAATACAAAAGTATTCATTATACGAATCTTCAAATAAATTACATTATTGATTTATAGAAAATGTGATAAAATAGACCTAATTTTGAGTTATTTTATGGATAATGTATAATATGAATTGTTCTTTTATGAAAGTAGATATAAGTTTTTTGTGGCCTTAGTTATGTCATAAAAACTCCCTATAATACCTCATGAATCCAGGGTTTAAAATATGTAAGGAGTGAATTTATAATGGTAAAATATTGTAATATATTATTGTAGTAGTGTGAGTAATATGATATTCGTTTTATTTACCAGAATTGGGATTTCATGCCATATATTTAGACTTATATCTAATAGTACTTCAAGACATATCTTCAAAAATTTATTACAATAGTTGAGAAACCAAAATATGATGGTGTGGAGTTGTAGTATTCATGAGTTGTAGCGGTGTGGATATGATATAGTATATGGATGAGGTGGACACATTACTCAATTTAGGTCTTGTGCAGCTCTAGAAGTTGAAAAAAAGCTAACAGTATAATCAGGTAATGAGATTGTAATTGAAATTGAATATTGTACTAGGGAGTTGTTGATTCTGATCATTATAGTTAAAAGTGTACTCCTTTTTGTCTCTTTTCATTTGGTTCATGTATTTTGGGTCTCCATGCCATGTATGGGTTCCATCTCAACCCTGTTAAAAAGAAGGAATGTTGGAAAAAAATATGGAACATGTACGTGAGAAAGAGTATATAAAAGCGTTATATAATTTTTAAAATTCAATTTTTTATTGTGAAAAATAATTTCTATTAGATTTATTAAATTCATATGCATTGAAATGTGAAATGAAAACATTTCTAGGTGAATAAAATTTCAATTTTATCACGTGTCTATATTCTTAAAAATAAAAAATATTTAGCAATGAATAAATATTTGGTATAAAATAGTGTTTTATGACTTGTAAATTGTTTCATATTATATTTAATTAATATATTTATTGACAGGGAACTAGATGTTTTCCTAGAATATTTGATTATTTATGTATAAATTATTTACCAAACTTTATCGATATAATTTATATTTGTGAATTTAATGAGATGATGAATATGAATTTTGAATTTGATATATTTGGATATATATTTATATATATATATATATATCAATTCAAATAACGTATCTATATGTTTATCTTAAAAAACGAAATACCTATGATATGATGAGATATGATATGATCTTTGGTTTCAAACAAGTGTTATATTATGCCATGTTCTTGATTATTTTCTAAGGTGAAGAATTTATATGTGTAATATTATGGGTTAGACATAATCTATATTAATCCATTTTCAAATAATTACATTTATACGATGGTTAAGAATGAGAGTTGATGGGTATGTGGTTAAAAAATGGTTATTTTTAAATTCTTTTCATAAAGACAATCTGTGTGTGTTTTTCTAACATAACAATTGTATAAGTCTAAATCATGAGGGAAGTATGAGATTGAGTTCAAAAAATTGAAATTTTTTGGGGTTATTAAATTTACTAATATTAATGGTGAATAATTTTGTAGTTAAGAATCATATTGGTAGATATGATCATCACATATTTATGATGGAACCATTTTCTACTTATCGGGATCTCTTTCCACAATGATTTTTAGGGGTTTTGGTCATTTCATTAGGTAGTGATAAAATCAAAAATAAGATTTCCATTTCATTTTAAATTATTTTTTATATATTTTATCATGAACATATATTTCCTCATTTTACTCATTAGTTTTATTTTTTCTACATACAACGACCATTTCATTCACCATGTTTTCTCGGTAATATCTTCCACAGGTGTTGGTATTTTTTATATTCATTCTTCTCTTATTTTATCCTTGAGTAGTGATTCTAATTTAAATTATCCATTTTTCCCCTAATAATAATTTCTATACTATTTGTTATATTGTTCTTCCAACCCTATGTGTTGTTGAATCATTGTGTATTTCCCTAAAATTTTAGCTATATCAAAAGTTCTTCTCAAAAATTGAAAATATAGTGTGGTTGTAAGAAGGATTTATGGTGGGTTTGGATAGTCATGTTTATGGTTTCAATGATTTGGATATGTTTTCTCATTTGGTAGTGGTGTTTTTCTATGAAATTTGATTTCCCACCAACTTATTGGTCACCTAGGGTTGGAAGTTTTCATTTTTTTCAATACTCTATATCCATGAGTTCAGTACATCAATTCTAGCTCCATGGCCTGCTTTTACTTTAGATTATTTGTTTAGTTTCTCATTTTTTGATTTATTTAATTATTTTGATAATTAAAAATTCACTATTGTTATTTATTTAATTAGTTATAGTCTTGTGTTATTTATTATTTGTTTTTACTTGTTTTAATAAATTGTTTCAATATTTTTTTGAATAATTATTTCAAAATTAATATATATTATGCATCAATACTTATTTATATTTAAAATGTGTATGTATCTTAAAATATCTTATTTGTGTTTTTAAAATAAAAACATATTTCGACTCATATGATGTCTTACATTTAATGTTTTCCAGTCATGTATTTGATATAAATCTTACTGAAAATATTTTTTCTTCTATATTTTAGTATTATACCAATGAATTAACCCTTATAGGATTATCAATTATATTCTTTGAATAACTATTATGATTTTTGAAATGTCTCATAAATTGTCTTATTATTAATTTTATGCGGTATACTATGTGTATAAATTTATATTATCCATGATTGATTTTAATATATTTGTGATGTATCAATTATGTTTCCTTCTTTTTATTTAGATGTACTCTTAAGAAATTCAAATTTCTTTAGACTTTTCAATATTGAATTGGTGAAAATACTAGAACTCCTGTAGATAACTATTAAAAAATAATTCTAGAGTTAGATTACATTGTCAAGTGTTTCACAAGATAATGGTATGACATGTTAAAATATATAAATATAAAATTCTCAACATAAATCATTACTCGAAATGATGTATCTAAGTAAGTTTTAAAATACATTGTTATGAATATATTTAAATTGTTCCCCTATTTTGAATGTTTTTAGTTCATTAATTGTCATGTAAAACCTTTCTTATAATATTGATTATTTCTCATTTCAAACATTATGGTACAAAAAAAGTTGAAAAGAACTAATCATTAAATGTTGAGGGAGGAATTTTGGCACATTAAATGATGGAATGTGAAATTTATGACTAGAATTCAATATATTTGTTAGTAATTTTGGTGGAATGATTTTCTTTGTGAAAAAATAGAAAAACAATGATGTTTTAATTATTTATTGTAACATTACCATAAACCCATCACAAGAATATGGTTATAATGGATGAAAAAACGAATTGAAAAGAGTATAAACTTGATGAACTCATCAGATCACCTGTATAATTTTAAATAGAGTTGAAAAATATTTCATAAGAATATAACACAAAAACCAATTCAATTATTTTAAAACAGTTAATTTGGTTTCTTATTATTCTATTTACAACAAAAATTTAGATGAGAAAATGATTATGTGTCAGTACTAGTAAAATGAGTTTTTGAATAACCTAGAAAAAATAAAGGCTACAAAATTAAATTCTGAAAAGATTAAAAAATATATTATCAAAAAAATGAAGGTTATTACAATTTATATAATAATGTTATAAAACCAAATTATTATGAATTAATAAGGAAAAAATATTTTCTTATATTTTCCAAGATTTAATAATGAATGAAATAATAAAAAATATAAATATAAATGGAAAAGTGCATTAGTTATGGGATGAAGTTTCAATAAGGACATAGTTTCATGTGAAGATTATAGTATTAAGAAGTAGTGTATAAAAACATGCTTCATGGATACTAATAATAAGGTTAATGATTCTAGTTTTAGTTCTAATTATTATTATATAATATACACTAATTTTGAACAACCTAGGAAAAAAGATCAGAATAGAAATATTGATAACTTTAAAAGATATTTCAAATTAATAGATGAGTTATAAAAGAATGTAAATGTATTTAACTTGAATATTACTAGGAAATAAAATATTATTACTCAATAGAAATAGGAACCCATTGGTACTGCATCCATAATGAGTTAAATTTTATGTGGTTATTTAGAACTAACTCAAAATGGGAATGGATATCTTTAGAAGAAGATTAGATGTTTAACAAAAAAATTAGCTATTTTTTTAAAAGATATGGAATTTTATAAAAAAAAAATTATTTTTAAAGTAAATAAAAATAATACTGGTGTTAGATATGAACAATAAATTCCATAAATTTATATAAATTTATTTATGAATGTCCCAAATAGTAGTATTTCTACTTGTATGTGTTATATATGTAAAATTATTGGTTATAATGCAAGTGAATGTTCTTTATATTTCAATAATCTTTTTTAAATGCATATAATTTATTTATAAAAAATTATATTCTATATTTACCACAGATAAATCTAAAAAAAATTATATATGCTCAAAAAAAAACAAATTATCCTGTTGGACACAATGTGTCATGTGTATGAAAACTATCTTCTAAATTATGTTCCATTAAATATTACATGGAATGAAAAATAAATAAATTTAGTTGATGGTTAGTTTCTAATAAATTCATATCACTAGATATCCATCAAATTGTATCTCATTTTATTAATGTGATAGAAGCACTATGAATTTTTAGTTAACTCCAATTGAAATGATATAGATTTATTTAATTTAATATTTCTAATCATATTATTATTAATTGGTTTTTTATTTTTATGGTTAAAAGAGTAACCTAATTAATATCTCCCTTTTATGTGTTCATGGAATGGTTTTTTTATATTTCAAAATTTAAAATGTTTATCATTTATAGATGATAAAATATTACTTTTTACTAATTATAAGGAGAATAGTTATTCTCTTGAAATTTATATACTAAAAGTTCAATTTCTGAAGTGCCTAATTTCTATGAAAGTAGATAAAATATTCATCCATAATAATAAAGGTAATTATAACTTCATATTCCATCATAATATATATACATATTGACTAATATTATTGTTACCAAATCATAAATTCAAAAAACCATTTCTGTGATTAATTTATTAATGGAAGGAAGACTAATGGTTTTTTCAGTTTGATCAAATATATTAATACTAAAATACCATTATATTCATTTAATTTTAACTTGATTAGACTTGATTAAATTCAATACATTCATGGTAAAAAAATAATATTTTGTTATTATTAATGACTTTTTCAAATTTAAAAAGGATTTTTTTTTCACGTAAAAGTGATACATAATAAATATTTTTTATTTAATATAAAATAGTTCATAATGAAAAAGTAAATTAGATTATATATATTCAAAGTGATAAGGATGAATATTACAAAACATATAAATTGAATGTTTTTGTGTGCACAATATTTATAATTAGAAAATTAATTCCTATGAACACCTCAACATAGTGGAATTATAGAAGAGAAAAAACTAAACGATTTAATTAATAGTTAGAACTACATGAAGCAAGTATAGTTTAGCTATATATGTATCAAATTATTTTTTGAGGAAAATAGTTATATTATAAAAATATTCATTGTATACCTTTATTGTAATAAAATACCTTATGAATTATGGAAAATAATGAAACCAAATGATTGTAATTTTAGAGTTTTCAGATGTAACAATTTTCTTTAAAATACATATGAATGTTTTTTAAAAATTATATTAATTATGATAAAATATTACATTTTAGATATTATAATTTTAGTAATTCCTATAATGATTATTATAAAATTTGGTTTTTGAGAAATATATTCATGTCAAAATAATAGTTAATTATTAAAAGAATATATCTTCTCGATAAGATCATATTGAAGAAAATAGTAAAGAATTTAATTTTATAGAAATTGAAGATGTTAATGTATAACCACTAATTATTTATAAAAATATTATTTCATCATTCATAACATCATTTCCCACCAAATATACACCATAGATCAATTTGATGCTTTTATTTGGAAAATTAGTTCAATAAATATAGTATCTTATATATAAACATAATATCTCCACGTCAAACTATATATTGATATCCTACTCCTATGATTCCTATAAAATTTATTATGATATGCCAAAAAAATAAATAAATAAATGGGTGAGCTATAATTCATTATAATGTAATAATCAATATAAATCATGAGAGAATAAATGGGTTTTGTGGAATAACATGATACGATATGTTGGATGATCATACACCTAGAATCATGATATAAAGGAATTAAATCATAACATAATGGAACCATACGAATTTTGGAGTATAATAACTCATGTAATGATAATAATATTTCATAAATAACCACCTTGAAAACATAATATAAAATAACTGTGATAATAATCACAGAATGGTGAGATTAATCTATATTAAAATATAATGTACATAGGCTAACCACCCATGTACAATATGTGGTATATCATTTTAAATTTACATTATCCAAGGCATTAATGGGATATAAGATAAGCACTAATAAAATCCTTATATGTATATTCATATGTGTTCCATAAAAGAAAAGAATCCATAAAAAATCATAAGCACGATATAACCCAGAATAACGATGTGGGATTCACAATGTTATCATAAGACATAACTGAGGAAATTATCATATATATTCTAAATAAAATAATGAAATAAATAATTTTGGAAGTTCATATTTGAATAAAATGTAATACAAAAATTTGGAGTTCCATTGATGGAAAAAATATTATGAAAAACAAAGTTGTAAAAATGCACCACTTAGGATAATATTTTTTAAATCAATAAAGATTATTTGAATAGATGTAATTTTTTTTTAAAACAAATAATCTTAGAAAAGAATTCTATTGAGAAAATAATTATTGATTTCAAAAAATGTACAAGATAAGAAAAATTCCATTTTTATTGGGTAATACTCAGCATGAAATTATGCCGAGTGATGTTTCCATAAATGTGGTTCATATAAAAGAAACAATTTCTTAGTTAACATAAAAATGTAATTTCCCTATCAAATAATTCAACTTAACTACATATGTTTTTTAATATAATTATATACATAATATTTACGATATACATGAGAATAAGATAATGTAAAATGAAGAAAAATACGGAAACATTTCTTCGAAAGGGTAATTAGGGTGGTTCAGGGGATCATTATAGTGTCTGAAATACATTTTCAATTTCACTTAACGTCCAAAATAATTAAATTATGTACATTTATTATACACCAAAGATCATATTTTAAATGTATTAAATTTTATAAATTCTATTTATTACCATTTTTATTAATATTTAAAATATATTACAATTACATATGTTACTTAGTATTGCTCAACAATTTCATTTGTACCACATATGATTGAATGATCACTTTCAATGGTGTGATAAAATAACATCATTATTTTGATAATTTTATAGGAATATTAATTTTATTATTTCATTATAGAAACAATTGTATTATAGTTACCTGATCCATTTAAATATATTATTACATGTTATTTAAAATAAATATCTAATAAATAAAATCTAAGGAGTTAGAGACCAAGATTATTTGGGACATATGTTTTATAAAAAAACTAAAAAAACAAATGATTTTTTTTTATAATATACATAATTATATCATAAAACCTTTAATTATCCTAAAACATCATATTATTTCCTAGGTAATACATAATAAAATTGTGTGAGGTATAAATCTCATTATGGGAATAAACATGACATTGAATCATATCATATGAGTTAGAAGAAATTAAATGTTAAAATTAAAGGTAAGGCATGTGAATAACCATATATAAGTGTAACATAAATATAATTAAATCATAAGACTATATGGAATTTGAAATTCGGTATGGGATAGAGAAGTGATATTTAATAGGGTTTTCTTAATGAATGAATTTGACAAGGGAACCATTAATACATGCATATCACAATAAATGAATGGTTAATTAACCTATTATATATTCAGAAAAAATATATAATGAATATAAAATATGTGAATAAGAAAATTACTGGGATAAAAATAAGAAATTAACGAGAGAAATGTCACCATAAAAAATAGTGTGGTTAAGAGAGCTTCGTTAACTTATGTTCCAGAATATTTCATAACACGAACTGAATACCCTAAAAATCAAATTAAAATCATTAGAGACATATTTTTGAATATTTATCATAATGAAAACATTTCATATAATTATATTTTATTTATTTACAACCATTTCAATGAGATCTATTCCTTAATATCAATGTTTAGAGGGCATTCATTTCATGGTTCCATGGTCTAATTGCTAGTGCATAATTATTGATATTCTTGTAAAGTATAAATAAAACAGTAGAAGATAAATGTAATGATATAATTATCCTTAAAAAATGTTAAATGGTTCCAAATATCCATATTTGTTATGATATATAGATGAATCATTTATAAAAAACACCATTGTTATATGGTTAGTTTATTTTGGTTATTTTTTCGTAACCACTAACTAGTTTCCTTTTATTTAATACAATAGACATATATTCATTCCACAATTTTATATATATATATATATAATATTTTTTTCTTTTAAAACCATTATATGTGAATTCAATACTACTATTATGGTTGCAATGGAAAATTAAAATTAATTATCTACGGAGGCATTGAATTGATATAATATAGAATGTGGTATCTTTTTTATAATAGGAAGAGAATAAAAGAGGATGGATGTTCTATATGTCATTAGAACTATTAGATTTCATAATATATATATAAGACATTGGATTTCTTCTTCCATGTATAATGAGGGGGTGATGAGAATGTAGAAGACAAAATGATTTTGAAAGAGGTATTTTGGGATATTAGCTCTTGAATGGCATCTCCTTAAAATATACATATGGAAAATGGAATTCCTATTATTGGGAGAAATAAGAACTAGTAAATTCAGAAATTATTCATATGATAATTAGTTTCAAAATATTCATGGTCTATTGATTATAAGATGTTAGGAGATGGGGAGGTGAGGGCTAGTATTTATAAGGGGAGGAGAGGGGTGTTTTAAAATATTGTATTTATTAGTATATTATTTTGGTTTAATAATAAATATATTGTTTCTTATTTTCAGTATATATTGTAAATAGTGAATTTTAGGTTTAAAAAATGAGTGATTACACAATCCATGACTAATAAACTCCCATATTCTCTTATAATTAAAATTACACTATTTTTCTCTAATTTAACAATTCTCCAAAAATAAAATTATTTTAGAAAAATACCAAACAATCACTTTAAAAAAATATACTAATGTTTATATTTTTGAAATGAAAACTACTCTATAAAAAATTGTTCTGAATATGAGAAATTTAAATTTACGTGAAATCCATATTTATTTAAAAAATTAAATTTTTAATATTATGATCAACTTGGAGACCCTTTAAAAAATTACATGGGGTCCTATAAAATAATACTATAATTATAATAGATCATATTATTAATTTATAAATATATTTTAGTGAATTAAAATTAATTATAAATTATTATATCTATTTTATAAACAAATATAAAACATTTGTGTTATCAAAAAATAGAAACACTTATTTTTTCAATATTAAAAAATTTATTTACTAGTTTACATATATAAATATATCATATTTTAAATTTATAAGATAACTAAATATTATTTTACTCATACAGAAGTGATGATTCTAATATAATATCAAGGTTTCTATTCTAAATGGATAGGTTACTATTATGACAGTCAGATTACTATTAAAACTGTTACATTTTTAAATCTCATATAAGTTCCCTAATTCCTATAAAACATCCTATTTCAATAATTCATAATTTAATTATGTTTCCACTCATGGTTATATATATTTTAATTACCATGATTTTTTCCCCAATTATTATATATAAATATTTTATTTCCTTTGTGCTTTTCATGAGTGTAGTTATTTTGAAGGATCGAACAAATTGATATTATCATATTTTTGTTTTCCAATATTTAGTGTATTTTCAAATTGAAATTTGTTTTCAAATATTATGGCCATGTTCATTATCTAAATTTAATGTTAAAATTAATATAATAATACGGTGTGGTTTTAATATTTTTTTGTATGCTCATTAAATAATAATACATTTCTATATATGAAAAAATTATACAATTAGAGGAGAAATTATAGTGAAAAAATTATATGTCATTTAATTCATACCCCCTTAAGAAATTTTTGAATTAAAATTTCATTTTACACAATAATGTGAAAATAGTTTAGGGAAATTCTGTTTCGTAGATACCCCATGTTTCTGTGTTTCCTCATAATTCTTGTGGTTTCACCATAGTACTCTTACTATGTTTGTTTCGTTGTTACGTTGAACATTATCTGTATGGCCCAAAATCATCATGAATTATCCTTATAAGAGAATTAGTTTTCTAGGTGGATGAAATATGAATTATATAAATTTGAGATATTTGGTATCTACTTATTCAATATTGATAGATGGAATTTTTCATTTACTTGATACAAGGATGGTGTGAGTTCTAGTTGATAAGCCTTGAATCTGATGCGATTCAGAATCCCAAAGTTTCTAATGTACATGGGACTTTGAAACCCCTATTTCCCTTATATATTAACTCTAATACTTCGAGATATATAGAGGATAACTTTTTCACCAACCTCAAACTCTAGGAATCATCTTTGAAATTTAGTGTAGAAATTCCATGGACATTGAGTTGATATGATATGTTGTTGAATAGTCAAGACCATTATATCATTTCCTCAACCAAATTAGTTAAAAAAATTAATTTTATCACTTCATCCAAGAAAAAAGTGTTTTAAATATCTTCCCCTTACATTTTCCATATTGATCCATTTGGATGCTTGATCTAACGAAATTATTTCATGAGAACTGGAATATAGGAGAATACTGATCCCATCCTCATTTCATGTAAATCAAGAATTCTATAAACATGTCATACATGGTTTGGATAGTCCCATAACATGTGATATTAGATTCGGGTGATAATTCAACGAAAACCTCACATCAGTGTCCGGATAATGTTGGAGGATCAAACGTCATTTTGGAAGCAAATCTTGGTTATCTATCTGATTCAATTCAATTTTGTGTTCCATGTAGCCTCACAACTTCTCTAATGTTTATACATCTTATTATATCAAGTGAGAAGTCATAAAAAGTTGAAATAATATTATTAGACATTGAAATGTGGTACCACAACCCATATAGAATTATATCCTTTTGATTTATTATCGATGCCAATGTAAAAACCATATTTATGTTCTCTCATTCCCATGAGGGTATGGAAAATGGTTGTGACATCACCAATGGATTTCTCATTTCTTCTGTCACATGCTGAAGTACTAAGTACTTTTTTGTATATCATATTTTATCCGTATTTATATTTTCCCAAAAATATTTCCCTAAATGTTCTCAATACATCGTGATGATCCCTAAATGGATAAACATCATCATGCTATGTGAACAATTAAATTCATCCTTCATTATCTCAAGATATAATGGTACACATCATCATTATAAAAATATTACACTGATTTCTTCATCAATTATAAACCCAAAATATCTCCCTTTATTATATATTACCACTTCTTTTGAATTTACATATCATCTCTTTAATCTTACTTTATACTCCATTGAATGTATTGTTGAGAAATCACTCATAAAAGAACAATGATGTCACTTCCTTTATGATTCCCATGTTCCAATTTTGCATGTCTATGATAATCTAATCACACTCAATTCCAATAATTCATAATATCTCAAGATACTTTCTACTTAGAGACTATTTCAGATTATTTTAATTCCTCATATGGTAGTGCGTTACGAATTCAAAGTCCTTGAATAACTCTAACAATCTTCATTGGTTCATATTATGATCCTTCTTTGTTAATATATACATAAAGATATTAGGATATGTATATATTTCACACTTCTCCCAATATAAATAATGATTCCAAATATACAATGCAAAGAACTATATAAGTAACTCTAGGTTATGTGTTAGATAGTTATGATCATGAAAACACCTCTTCAGTGAACAACAATATATCACATTACGTATCTGCATTAGTAAACAACCCAATCCCCTCGTTCAAGTATCGTTGTTTTTCATGATTATTTCCCCACTTGTGGGTAGTTTAAGTACTCATGTATTGAAATACCACTTTCTGAATTATTTGAAAATAACTTCATATTCATTGGTAAAGGAAAAAAGTACCCCATTCCGAGTCATGCTTCTAGTGGGTTTGTTAGACATGATATATTTCCCAAAAATCATCATTAATAACCATATTTTCCATTGTATCGTTGTCTCTCTATTACAGTTATTTTTGGGCCACACCTCAATTCCCATTATCATAAAAAGGACTACATATATCACTTATTTGGACCTAAAAATGATATTTACTATATATAAAGATCAATCTTTTTAGTCTTTTCATAGAATTTATATTATTAAAATGTCTTTAGAGTATATGAAAATACTCCTAACTCTCCTCCATTGATAAATAGTATATCAAAATATCATATATATAGAATACTATAAAATTTTCAGGGTATTCACTAAAGAATCCAATCACTATGTCAATGTATATTTATAGATCATTAGTAAGTCACAAGGGAATCTCTATGAACATATAGTGTTTATACCGTGCTCAAAATGTTTTCTTGGGAATATATTCCATGTTCACCCTTAAGTGGAGATATTTCATCCGATGGTCCCCAATAGATATGTCTTGGGCGTCACATTATTTATTGAACTGGACATCAATCATACGTAGGGGAAACTTCTTATTTATCATGGTTTTATTCAATTAATGATAATCAATGCAAAGGTTCATTGACCTATCCTTCTTCTTGAAAAAAGGGATTTTCTCACCCCAAGATGATGCTGTGAGAAATATAATGAATTTTATAAGATTCTATTATAACTAATTCATCACTTATTCTAACTCAATGGGTGAAATTTGATAATTATTTTTTTATATTGGTATAGATCCTTGAATATGTTCAATTTATAAGTAAACCTCTAGAACATGTGGAAGGTAATGAAACTCTTTTAGAAATACATCAGTTTTGTTCATAAAAATAGACTTTTCACCAAGTGTGATTGACTAATTCCTCTCAATAAATTGATAATGATATTATTTATCATAGGTAAACATTCCATTCTTGAGAATATGTTTTTAAGAAGATTTATCATCATCCTTACAATTGATCAAAATTAGTGTATAACTAAATATGTGAAAAGAGATATCCCTAAACCAACAGTTGATGATTAATTTATATATGGATACCTCATATATTACAAATATACCAAACACCTCCTATAATGTAATTTGGATAATATTTTCTAAAAGGTTCCTCCCACCAACATTGAAAAGTGTAGAGTTTTATACTTCAAATAAAATAGTTTTCCCTTTTATGTTCCAATATATGACACAACCTCTATGTTTTGTGGTGGTGTATAAATAATTATATTAAACATCTTAGATATCAATGAATTTTTAGAACTATAATCTCATAGGGAATTTTATTTTCTTAAAACAGAAATTTTTACACCTTTAACATTTGATTTTTCCTTTAATAATTTCCTATATATAAAAAGGCATAGGGATGAGTATTATGATAATATGATATGTATTTTCCATTAATTCCTAATTTATTACATAGGATTTCATGTAATGAAACCCAAAATATCGATATGTTTTGGGTATTTGGTAATAAGGTACATTACATGAAAACATAAAATATAAAATATATCATATTTATTGAAAACATACTTAACATGCTCGAACTATTATAATGTAGTTAAAAACACTTGGGATAATCTGGTGATATACATAAAAATGGGATGATATATAAAGTCCTGTAAGGTAATAAAAACACTCTAGAATAAAGAATGTGATAAACGTTATACAATAGTTATATATATGGTACATAAAAGGGGTGACAATCCTTAACATGAACAACCATGAATGATATAATATTATAACTTATGAGAAATATAGGAAATATGGAAACAACTTAAAACAATGGATCATAATCATAGGTAAAGGATAACTGCCAACAAATAATGGTGGAACAAGTACAATAACAAATCAAGATCCCTCCCTTTCCCAACTTGACATCTCATGAGACTACACATTATCCAATTCATTAGAGTGGTATATAATTCGTTTCTCACTCATCACTTTCATATCATTCTCATTCTTACGTGTGCCACATAGATCATAATAAACAGATTCAATTATGATAATTGTTTTTTACATGATCAAGTAGTAAAGAATAAATAATTGTAAATACACTATAAATAAGTAAAAGTGCATAAAGGCGAACATACTTGATAGGAAATGGGTATATGTATTCATAACAAATATTTCCCTATGGAAAATCATGGTGAAATTTCAACAGCATAATAGGGGTGTATGAATGTTCATGGGTGGGATTTATGAGACCGAAAGGGTTCTTTAATAATTTATACCTAAATTGTACATTAAGGAAAAAATGTAAAATTATATCCCATCATAATGAAATGTTGAGAAAAGACATGTTAAAGAAGATAATTGAATAAAGATGACAATGAGAGAATCACTTACCTTGTGAGTGGGTCTCCAAATGCTTGGGAAGAGCTTCATTATAAATTGGGGGAACATGTGGTGGAATATTGAGAGAGGAGGGAAGATTAAGGATGTTATAAATGGTTTTTTAGTGAATATAAGTGGGAGAATGGGTGGGTTTATATGGGAAATGGAAATTAAATTATTTATCATTTCTCAAACATAGGTTTACACTGTATATAATAAAATAACTAATACCAGAAAAATATCCATTATTGATTCCAATTATTTCATAAATTAGCGAGTGGTAATAAATATTTTATATATCCGTGAAACTAACATAATTTATTAATACCATTTCTGATATGTAAGTGATTTATAGTTTAAAATAATTGTTTTTTAAACCATAAAATATATTAATGATTATAGTGGAATCATAAATGATTTAATTAGATTATAAAAAAAATAAAAAAAATTATTTTAAATGGAAAATTAGATTTCTCTTGGATATCATATACTGTATTTATCACATAACTTTTGGGACATTATGATGTCAAAATACACAAAGTATATTTGTATGGTATTTAATTTTTATCCAATAATTATAGAAGCTTAGAAAATTATATAAAATTAACAATTGGATAATTTCTATGATCTTATTGAAAAAACAATATTTATTTTTTCTAAATAATTTTATAAATTTTTTAATTTTAACATTTAAATTATGAATATACATTTATTGAGAAACTCTAGGGTTTTCAAAAATAATATTTTTTGAACCCTTATAAAATCAACATTTGACTTCATATAAATTATGTGATAAGTTATATTTAATAAAAAAAATTAATAATAATATTCTCTCAAAAATATTATTTATTTAAAAATCAAATAATTCACTAAATAAATGTCTTATTTGAAATTGGATATTACATAAAAATAAAGTTTTTTACAGATTAAAATTGGAAAACATTTATAAGTTAAATATAATTAAATGAAAATATATTTTTTATTCTATAATATATACATATTTATTTTATTTGGGACATGATTCATATACCTTAAATAGACTAGATAATGAACTATGTGTATGGTTTGTGATAATGAAACTTTTATGGGGTGATTTAGCATACATGGTTTGGTCAAAGATCTTGATAACCTTGATCTTCTCCTATAAATGGGTTTTCTCATGCATTTGGTTTAACATCCCAAAATGTGAATGGTTAGAGGATAATCCCAGTGGTGTTATCTCCCTTATAATATCTGATAAATGGGCTTTATAGGTTATGATCCTACTAGATGAATCCCTTATTTCCTTTGACAGTGTTAATTATAATTGTTAAAATAATTTATTTATACAACTAATGTGTTCATTGTTCAAATGAAATATTGCAAATTGTATTGATAATTAATATTATTTTAAATCCAATTGTATATAATAAAACAAAATAAGTTTATTTTTTTTCTATAACCATATTACATAATATTATATTTAATATAATCATATATGGAATTTTATTTATAAAATTTTTTAGTCGTTAAAATCATCCCCCCTTTAAAATTTTCTCCTTTAAAATGTTTATTTCTCACACTAAATAATATGTGGTTAACTATGTTTCATCACATCTCATGGTTCCAACATATGTTATTTAATCTTATGGTTTCTTCAGAACAATTTGACCAGGTGCATTGTCTTATTTTGTGTTAATTTTTTTCTATTACCTAAGAGATTAAAATGTTTCAATTCATATTAAATATCATTCTCCAATTAAACAACCTCTAGATTAAGTACACGTGAGGGGTCATCTATGTACTTACTCAAGAGAGACACATGGAATACATCATGTAATATAGATAGATTAAGTGGGAGTTCTAGTCGATAGGTCACCGCTCTGATGTGATCATGGATCTCAAAGTTATCGATGTACCTTGTAATAAGTTTTCCCTTAATCCCAAATCACATCACATTATTCCATAGAGATAATTAGAGGAATTAATTTTCTCCATTATCAAACTCTTGGAGTCATCAATTAATTTAATCATATATCTTTTATTGAATATGAGAAGCATTGAATTGACACTGAATAGTCTGATCATTATCCAACATTTTCTCAATCATTTCAGGACCTCAATGCTTTTCCCCAACTTCATCTCATCTTATAGGTGTTTCATACCTCTTTCCATAAAGGTATTAGTAGGAAGTCATAGGGATGATAGCTCGGAAAATATTATTATTTGGCATCTCAACGAGAGGTTTAAGTTGACCCTATATTTTATTCAAGTCAATTGAGGATAGTCTCAATATATCCTCGAGTGTCTGGATAGTAGTTTCATACTAGACATCAGTTTAAGAGTGATAATTCATCATGAAGTTCAAATCAGTATCTAGAGTATGTTGGAGACTCTTCCATACCATGGTGGTAATTCTTGTATCTTGGTCAGATACAGTCGATAGTGGTGTTCCACACTTATTCACCACATATCTAATGTATGTCATTTCATGTCGGTCGAGTGATAAATACTATCGAATTGCTATAAAAGTGTAGTATTTTTTAGACTATCCACCATATCCCAGGTATCATTATTCCTTCTGGATATCTTTATAAGACCACTGAAAATTTCCGTGGTGTTGTTTTCACATTTCAATGTAGGTATGGGTAAAAGTTGCATCACACCCATGGATTTATTCCTTTTGGATTTCAATTGCTGACAAACAAGACATATTGACTTATATTCCATGATATCAATATTCATATTGTCCCAAAATTAGTGTAATCATAGATCTCGACATAACTTTGTGCTACCAAGATGGATAGAGAAGATAATATAATTTGCATCATCCAACAACTACTTATTTAACTCATAATTTTATGGTAGATGTAGTCTTGAACCTATTATCACAACCCCTTCATCATTTACATTGACGTACAATTATTTCTCTTTTATTATAGTTTCATAATTCTTATAAATTACCACACTATCTCATTACGAATCCTTTTTTTTCAATATAAGGGATGATTGAGCAATCATTTTTGAAAGGATTTATGATGGTCATTCTTTTATGCTTCCCATGTCCATCCTTTACAAATCTAAGATGATCAAATCACTCTCAATTATAGTCAATGATGTAATTGATGGATAATTTCTATATTGATCATCTGACACATTATTTTTATTTCTTAAAATTATATTATATTGATTCTTTATTGTATTACATTATCTCTGGACATTTGTTTCTATATATTCAGCCCTATCTTTCCAAATATATACTTGAGATTATTGTGTTCCATAAATATTTCACACTTCTCCCCAAAAAGAAAATTCCACCATAATTTCGTAGTGAATATCACTGTAACCAACACTAGATCACGCATTAGGTATTTCTACTTTTTAAATTTCAACTACCTTGAACCATAGGTTGTCACATTATCATTCTTCATTAACACACTACCAATTACCATTTTCAAATCATCTCTAAATACCATTAAAACTTCTCCAATTATGTGTATTGTGAGTACAAGTATAGTGATTTTTCTCATTTTCAGATGCTTGAAGATGTAATCACATTCACCAATCCATGTAAACTTGAATCCCTTATTTGTTTCCTTGATAAGAGGGCTTGAAAATTACAAAAAATGTCTCACTGTCATATGACAATACCATGGTAATCCATGGAAACTACATAAATCAATCGCATATGTTGTCCTGATACGTCCTTAATTTTCTTCTATCTTATAAGGGTCTATAGATATACCATTTTAAGTGATACTATATTACTATAATGATACTTCCTTCAACTATGAATCACATTCTATGCACGTGGAATTCAAATTATCCTTGAATAAGGTCATCAGAACAGTTCCCAAATGCTCCTCTTCATCCTACTTGATTTTTGAGTATATTAAAATATCATCTATAAATACCACCACAAATTTGACATGGTAGTACCTAAATACACTATTTATCAATTCCATTTTCATTTATGGAGCATTGGTGGTTTGAAATCACATTACTATGAACCCATATTTCATATATCTTGTATCAAACTAGTCTTGGGGATATTCTCATTTTTCACAATAACTTTGTAATACCCTGAAAAACAATCCACCTTGAACAATTATTGTGACCCATGTATTTGATCTAACAACACTTAAATATGTGCAAGATGATAATTATTCTTTATTGTGATCTTTTTGAGATCATTATAATGAATGAAATAGTGCATCGACCCGTCCTTTTTCTTAAAGAAGAGGACTGCTACACATCATAGTGAATCAGTTGGTCATATTTAACCTTTATCCATATTATCCTGTACAAGTTTCTTCTACTACTCATGTTACAAAATAACCATTCTACATGGATTCATGGATAATGGTAATCCCCCTGTTATAATCTCGATTTAATATTCAACCACTCGTCTAGGAGGAAGACCATCCAATTATACATGAAACACATCATCTGGTTACATCACAATAGGAAATACCTCAAAGGTGATATTTTCCTTAAAAACAATCATTTAAGTTAGATACTATTTCCCATACTGAAATAATTTCCATTCTTGAGATATTGTTACTATGTAATATTCATTCTCCTCATTGCACTTATTCAAAATCGATTGTTAATTCTTGATATAGAGTGTGATTTTATTCTATTGAATATATAAGTTGGATATATATAGCGAAACCCAATGCATACCCATAATTGAATCAATGTACACTAAAGGGAGTACGAAAAGGTTCTATGGGATATTCAACAAAAAGTTATTGATAAGGGGTGTTATTTATATGGGATGTATTATTTTCCCCATATGTTGTTTTCACTAATATTTCTAGGTCCATGCAATTTGGTGGTGTTTTAATAGTTATACAATATATTCTTTAAATGATGTAATTAATTTAACCAAAATCAAAAAGGACATTTTCTATTATTGAATGTGTAAGTAGAGTGCCTATCACCACTTCATTATCAAGATCCACCACATTAATTGAAATGGAAATAACATGCTCTTTTTTTCTTGGATGTTGTTTATTGTCTCTGAAAACCCTTGGATTAGTTCATTAGATTTCAAAGATCCATTGTTACTTTTAGTTAAAGAAATTAACAATGCACTGAGGGTTGATCATAGAATTATTCTACTCCACCACATTAGTGGATTTATCATGTGGAAATTTTCTAGCTATGTTCCCCTCTATCCATCACCTAAATCATTTCCAAACCGACCTTGGGAAAAATATCAGGTGATTATTTCCACACTGTTTACATGTGGGATGTTGAAATTTCATAGCACTATTATATTTATCCATTATAAAACCATAATTACACTCTTAGTTTTGGTTAGTATCCTTTTAATACACTTTATATTCACCGATGTCCATCTCTACTTTGAGGAAATATTAGGGAATTTATTCTTAGCTATCAAATTTTCGGATCACTTGGTATTTCCATAGAGTAATGTTTATCCCACAAAATGAGCCATTAACATTTCATTAAGGCGTAATTATGAAGCTGAACATTCATCAGGAAATTCATGTGATGTTTTACTCAAATTATTTGGTAAATTAGTCTTCTTCTTCTTTTTTATTTCATGGAAATCTATTTCTATTTTTTTAGATCATCAAGGACAATATTTATCCAATAACATTTTTTGGAATACATTCCATCCCACTGCATTGATCTATTCCTCAAGATTATTATTTCTGAGAAATTTCCATAAGCGAAAAATTATACCTCTTTATGATAAAAACATGTAAAACCACCTCGTTCTTAGATCATTACAACAAGAGAAAGATCTTCTTAATGGACTTGATCCATTGTTCATTGATTAAGGTATTGAATGATATATTTAATTTTGGATCCCTATTTTCCAAAAATAAATCGATTACATCTTGTTATTTCTTTAAGGGATTTTGGAAATCATTCTATTCTAGGATTCTTGTTAGAATATGAGTAATTTGAGTGAGTATCATCAAAAGTCACAATTCCTGCTCCCATTGGGTTGGGAATCTCATTGGGGAAGTCATCACATCTCTCATCACCATGGTTTTTTACCAAGTTCCTCAAATGTAGAGCCAGTGGAAAGAATAATGGGAAAAGTAGGGATGATTATATTTAAACTATTAAACTCATAAATGTTAATCTAATGACATTAAACATTAAACATATAAATTTATTTTATTTTATTAAAATATGAATTTTGAGGTTTTAATTAATGTTATCCAATATCTATTTTTTATATTTGACATTAATGGGAATTTTTTATTCCCAAAATAATGGTTCATAATGTTATTTTGAATTTACCAATGCATCTGCTCTGGGAGGGTCAAAATATGTGTCCAATGAGGCCCATTTTTATCCACTAGTTCTTATCCAAGTGTAGCTCCACACAGTGTATTCGGGTTTCAAAAATATGTATATTTGTTCCAAAGGTGCATCTACTTGTAGTATCATGAAATTGATCTATTTTCATGATAAAGCACCTACATTATACATACCAAAATATAGTGATGTTTTATTATTAATAGTTTTATCCTTGATTCTTTCTCTAGAGTTTTCTAAACCTAATCCCATAAATTAATAAATGTTTTATTTGATACGAACTATGACAAACCTTCTCTTTATTTCACATTAATACATGATTTATTACATAAGATTATGCTTAATAAACATCATAAGATCGATAAGTATAGTGTATTTGGGAATTAAGAACATTGGATAAAAAATTAAAATAGATAATACATCGTCTTTATTGAAATTTTCCTTAACATTCTTATAAAATTCAAATATACTTAAAACTAAATGGGATAACATGGGGATATACAAAAAATAGGGATGAGATATAAAGCCATGTAAGAAAAAATTGTAATTTCATGAAGATATTAACATATGTTAGTAAATAGGCATAGTAATAAGTCATAAAAATTCTGAGAATCATAAACATTGACAATGAGGAATGATATAGCTTGATAACATAATGGAAACATGTGTAATATTGGAACAACTAAAAACTCTACATAATAAAAATGGGTGAAGGACCAGTGCTAAGAAAAAATGATGGAAAATTCCAATAAGGTAATCAATTTCTCTACCTATCACATCATCGTGTCTCATGTGATAAAAAATTACTCAATTCATTCTAGTTCGACCTAATTATTGGATCACTCGTCACTTTCATTTTATCCTCATGCATTAGTGTTCCACATAAATCATAAAACATGGATTCCTTCATCATAATAATTTATTATTAACCGAGGATTTTTGAATACATACCTTTATTTTCCCAATAAATTAATATATGTTAAAAAAATTGAGCACCCTTGATATGAAATTGTTAATTGTATTCACTACACATTTGTTTATCATGAAAAATTGTGGTGAAATTTCAACAGTATAGTGGATGCATATGAATATTTAGGGGAGGAATTTGTGAGAGGTAAAGGGGTATCTTATTATTTATATATAATTGGATATTAATGGGTAAGTGGGATAACATATTTCATTATATATAAATTATGAAAAAATACATTTGTAAAGAATATACTTAAAGAAATAGTAGAAATAGAAGATACCTTGCCTTGAAAGTGTGAAACAAAATGATTGGGAGGAGATTCTTGAGAGGTTATAGTGACCATTGGATGATTATAGATAGGGTATGGTAGTTTAAGGACATGATAAGATGAATTTTGTTCAATATTAGTGGGATATTAGGTGGCTTTATAATATAAAAGAAAGGGAAATTATTTATCATTTTCCAAACATTGGTTTTCAAATATATATAATAAAATTACAAAAAACACAATGTTTCCCATTATTTCTGAACATGGATTCTAAAAATGGGGAGAGTTTTCAATTATTTAATATTTTTAGGGTACAAACGATATAAAACAATATATTTTTTATGATTTCAAATTGAGTAATACTCATGATGAAATGATTTTAGAAAAAATAGTATTTTAATGGATTTAAGTGATTCATAATGGATTTATAAAACGAAACAATTAAAAATAAAATAAGATTATATCAAAGATAAATAATATATTTAGTGTTGGAGATCATTTATCATATTTATAAAATCTCCTTTGGTTCATTATGATATCTTAATACACAACACATATTTATATGGTACATAAATTTTAAACAATAATTTAATTGTCATAGAAAATTAAGAGAAATAATCATTTAGATAATGGTGAAATTTATGGTTTCCAAATAATATAAAATTTAACTAAATAATTTTCTAAACATCTAAATTTTCACTTTGAAAATAATAATCACCATTTACTTAGAATGTTTGGGATTTTAATAATTTAAGCTTTCAATACATTATATAAATTACATTTGACTTCATTAAAATTATATGATCATTTAAATTTAATAAAGATTATTAACAAATACTATTTTATTAAAATATTTTTTATTTAAAAAATCATCTAATTGAAGACATTAAATGTATTATTTGAATGCCAATTTTACCCATTAATAGAAATTTTTATTTACTAAAAAAATAAAAATATTTTATAAAGTATAAAAAATAAAATAAAAATATATTAATTGTTCTCCATACTAGACATATTAATTTTACTAGGTTCATGATAAATATCCATTTAATACAACAGTAAATGACCTTATAGTGAGGTGTTTAACAGTGATACTTTCATGGGTTGTTTCGTTTTAGTTGTTTTGGGTTATGATATTGATAAGCTTAAACATCTACCGAAAATGTTTTATCTCATGCTTATGTTTTGGATCTCATAATGGGATTTTTCATGTGAAAATCCTTGTGATGTTATCTACCTCATATGATCTAATAAATGGAATTCATTGGGTATGATCTTATTGGTCAACCCCGTCACTTAATTTATCTATTTAAATTTGATTTGATGAAACCATATGTTTTTAGTAATCATGAGGTCACTGTTAAATGACTATATAATAAACTCTTATAATACATAACTATTTTAAAATATAATTGGATATTATAAAACAAACGATGTTCATGTGTTTTATATAAACATATTACATAATAATAAATTTAATTAAATCATAAAGTGTATTTTATTTACAAATTTCCATGTCATTACATGTATATATAAAATAAAAAACATATAAAAAGGGAATCATTGGAATTATACGGAATAAATTATAAAATGAATATAAATCATAACTTATGTGTTTCTAGGATTCAATATATGTTATGTAGGGTAACTTACCGATCATCTTTTCTAACATAAAAATCTATTCATGTTCTTTATGGTGGTTTATAAAGTGTTTTTAAATTTTAAAAAGGATAAATAACTAGAGTGTCAGACCATGTGTATTGAAATGCCTCTATCATATATCTGGTGATAACAGATTTTAATACCCAATAATCCATTTTGTGGTTATTAACCCTTGTTCAAACTTTGTGGGACCCATATCCACTTGTAGTACCTAGACATTGATTTAATTTCCTGGAAACCTCTCAATCTATACTTCAAAAAAATTATGTTCAAATTCCATTTGATAGATTTTTCCCTAGGGTTATTGAAAATTTATTATAGTTATAATCCCAAAACATAAATATAACTTCATATAATATCAGCTACAATGACCAAATCTATTTTCAAATATTTTTACATGTTTTTGAAAATGAATATCTAAAAAAGACCATGGATCAAGAGGCCTATTGTATTTGGGAGACTAGTATATAAAAAATAACATGAAACTTAATATAAAACATATTTAATTTTATATCCCTAATGATCTCCAAAGTTACTTCACTATCTTAACAAAATATAGGATAGATTGGGTAATTGATAAACAAAAAGAGAGATACAAATCCCATTAATCGAATAGACATTACTATGAAGTATAGAATATGAGTCAAACGACAAGATGTGATATCATGTATGATAAAGGTCAAAAGTAATCATATTAGAGATTAAAATAATAAACATGGAATAATAATATCATTTAATAATAGTAACATAGAAATAATATAAATCGTGACATAAGAATAATACAAGGATAACCACCAAGACAACATAACATGGTGGAAAACGTCTCATCGTAGATTATGTTTACATCTGAATACCATACATATTATCAAAAAATACATAATGTTACACAATTTATTAGAGAATTATCTGGGTAAATACATCCTAACATGTAAATTTTTATGTGTGACACGTTAGGAATCAAATGAAATGCATAAATACATTGATTACCTATGGATAAAAATGTGTTTCATAACTATATCTTATAGCACAACCAGCTGGAATATCCAACTGGGTTCAAAGAAATCAACCATTAAAGAATTCTTGTATGTTTATATATGAAAATTAATATTATATCATTAATAATTATTTTCATGTGAAATGAATGTTAAAAATAGTGGATATGTAACTTGGGAAGTGTACCTATTAAGAGGGGATTTATGGGGACATGTATAGAGTCATTAAAAGGGAAATAGAACATTCATTTACATAAAAATAGAAATTATGTAAAAAGGTGTTTTAAATAATAAAATATGATATTTTAGAAAAATTGGATTGTTTAAAGTATTTTTATTAGTGGTATATGAAATGGGGTAATATATAGATAATATCTATTAAAATGGTTTTCTTAATGAAATAAATTAAGAAGTGAACCTTTAAAACATTTATAAACCAATAAAAACACGGTGAAATATAATAGCTATATATGTGGCTAAAATTTATACAAAATATATAATATTTAAATAAGTAAAATATATAGATAAAGTCATGTAATGTAGGTTAACTCTAAACTAATGAAAATGTGGTAGTTTAGAGATATCCATTACCTTACGCTCCAGTTTTTTTCCAATGCACAAAATATCTGGAATATTAAAATTAAAATCACTAATTAATAAAATCATAACAGTATATATATATATATTATTTATTCAAACTAATGATAACTTTTTTATTTTAAATTATTTCAATAAGATTCATAATTTAATTTCACTATTCGTAGGTTGTTTGTTTCATGGTTTCATGGTCGGATCACATAATGATAATTGTGGAAGTTCTTTTCAAATGGGTTTAAAACTATAAATGTGAAATGAAATGACATTAATTCCCTCAAATAAATTTAAATGGCCTAAAATACCAATATGTATTATGAAAAATGGTTTATTTACTTAGTAAAAACATTAATGCCATATGGTAAGTTAATATTGGTTGCTTTACTGATAACCATACACTAGTTTCATTTTAAAAAAATATTATTACTATTTATTCTTTACGAAATGTGAGATGGTATATTATATACATAACTATGTATTTTAAAAATTAATAAAAGAATTTAATCCTACCATTAGTGTGGAAATAGAAAATGATAACTTATATTCCATAGAGGACGTGAACCAACATAATATAGACAATGTTTTTTTTTTGAATAACATGAGGGGATAAGTGGATAGATGGTAGATGTTACATTATCAACATAAAATTAATCTCCTTATATATAAAATACTATTTTTATAATTCTATGTTGAATGATGGAGTTTTGGAATATTTTGATGAAGAAAATATTAAAAATTACATGTTTGAGATTATTACCTATTCAATGTTGTCTCATTGATGAATACATCAAGGCACTGGGGATTAGATTTGTGGAGATACAACAATACTGTGACATGGAATAGAGTATTGTAAAGATAATTAGATATAAAATTATAATTATATATGTCATAGAATAAGTTAGGAGAAGGAGAGGTGATGAGTGACATTTGTATGTGGATGAGAGGGGTTTTTCTTAATATTATATTTATTACAGTATTAGTATGCCTAAGAAAATCAAATACCATTGATTATTGGGACTATATATAGTAAATAGTTATTTTTAGTTTGAACCATTTTGTCTTTTACATCATACATGACTCATAATTTCATGTACTTTTCTTATAATGAAAATTTACAAAAAAAATTAATATTACTACTCAAAAAAATCATCTATTTAGAATAATACCCAAAAAATAAATCTTACCATTTGAAAATGTCTAGATTCTAAAATTCACATAAAATTTATAAAAAAAAATTTTAAATGTGATAAATATATATTATAAATTAAATTATTATTTCTATTAAAAAGTATATATTTTAATTTTATAATAAATATTATGCCCCATTTAAAATTTATTAATGGTCATATAAAATTAAATCATCATTATAATACATCTAAATATTAATTTATATACCCATTTTCGAAAAATAATAATTATTTTAATTATTTTATAAATTTAAAATTTCCTAATAAAACATATATTGTTCTCAAGAATATAAACTCATATATTATCAATTTAAAAACATTTATCTTCTAGTATCATGATATAAATATGTTATATTTTTATTTTATAATATTCTTAAATAGTATTTTACACTTTTCTATGTCAGTGTAGTATTATAATCAAAAGGTTATTATTCCCAATTTCTATATCCCCATTCCAACAATTAGATTCCAACAGTGATATTTGTTATAGTATAATGGGTTACCTACTTCCTATAAATACCCCATATTCCATTCATTATTAATTCAGTTCTATTTTATATAAAGATTATATTTATTATTCTTTCAAATATGAATATTTTATTATAAAAATACGTTTTTATATCTAGAGTATTTTTCATGAGCGCAGTTATTCTGGTGGAACTAGAATATCAAATTTTTCAGATCTTAGTAATGTATTTTTCTAGATTTTTTCACATTTTAATATTTTCATTTCATATTACAATGTTTATTCTCTAAATATAATGTTAAAATTGATATAATAAAACGTTATTGGTCATATCATATTTTTAATTTGATTTATATAAATGTAAAATGCGAAGAATGAAACAGTTATATAATCAGAGGTAATGTTCGAATGATAAATTTATGGGTTATTAAATTTACATTTTCAAATGTTATCAGAAAAATATCTTATATAATAAAGGTTCCATGTTATGTCTGTTAAGAGAAGTTAAATTTGATATCGTCATTTATTATATTTTTCAGTTATACATTTTCATATTTTATATGTCCAAAACATTAATAGTGTCAAAATATTATTTTACACACTAAATAAATTTTCAAAGGTAGTCATGTTATGTGTTATGGAAGACATATCATGTTGTTTTTGGATTTGGAAGTCCACACACACGCATGATGACATTTCCCTTTTTATAAATGATTTTGGATGATGTTATAAAATGGAAAATCAAATAGTCTCATAATATTTCATCATAGTAAGACTTAATTTATTATCTTACCATCATATAAATAGGGCACGTAAGGGGTGTAGAAGTAGAAAATAATTTTGAAAGGTTGGGTTGAGTGTATTAACATTCCATTGAAAAATTTCCCTTAAGTAACATAGGAAGACTATTTAGGTTGGTTTTTTTGGTGACATAGAATCATAAAAATGTGAGTATAGAGTTTAATAGATATTTTGGTGGAGAATATGATAATTTAAGTCTTGATAGTTGGTAGAGAAATGGGGAGGAGGCATATCATATTATAATTGAAGATATGTGGTATTTTTTTTGTAAACACTCATTAATTTTCAATAATATCACTACATTATTTGGGATAAATGTCCTCAAAATTTTCAAATAATGGTTTTTATAAAGTTACAATGTTCATCCACCCAACATCCCCCATTATAAAACATGTTTATCACATGTTTCGACCCATTTGACTACGTTAAACCTTTTTACATTAATTTTTCTATACAATGGTGATTCCAATTTCACCCTTAGAAACTGATTTTAATTGAATAAATTAAAATTTTCATTATTTAATAATCTGGACATGATGACTTAAAATTTGTAATTTTTTTATAAAATTCTGTGCATATTATTTTTAGAAAATTATTTTATCCTTATCTTACATAACACATATAATCTCGTTTTTATGTCTATTTTCATATATATTGTGTATATATTTAAAAATATTAGAAATGTTGTTAATTGGAATGTTCTTAAGAATATTAGTATTGTTGAAATATGTTATATTTTACCTTATAATAAATGTAAACATAGTTTACCATTATATAAATTTAATTAAATAAATTGAAGATGGTCAACTTTCATAATATATTACCTGATATTTTAAGATGAGATTATTGGTTTTTATAAATTAATCAGACAATATTTAATTTCATTATTATAATATATATATATTATAAAATAGTGTTCAAAAATTTAGTGTCATTTTAAAGTGATAAAATTATAAAAAATTAGTATTATTTTTAATATTCATCTAAAAGAAATTATTTTAGAAGAAGATTAAACATTAATCAACAACACATTTTCAAATGATGAATCCCAAAAATGAAATAAAATATTTTATAATAAATATATATAAATGAAATGAATTGTTTTTTATATATGTTTTAAAACTAAAAAAATTAGAAATGTATTTTAAAACAAAATATATATATATATATATATATATATATATTATACCATAAGTGAGACTTTTATCCCAAATGTAATATTACATAAAATATTATCTTCTGAGTAAATTATATACTCATGTTTTTTCTTACCATCTATATTACCATATATTACACACATATATATTCAAGAGGGGGATTTATAAATAATTTTTAGCATAATTATATTCTTCCCCCTAGAGAAAATTCCCCCCTAATGGTCCATTCCAAACATAAATGTTATAATATACAAGGGTAAATTGGTTTCATTGTCTCTTAAATTTCCCATGATAACTCTTCAATCCTTTGGTTTCTATAAAGTAATGTTTCATGGCGAGTTCTCCAGTTGTGAATAATTCTTTCTCTAAAGTCAAATATCTTTACTAGTGCTTCATGTATTATATATGATTCTCTAACTATAGCATCTAAGGATTTAATAAAAAATGTATATGGGATGTATTTCCTCAAAAGGGATAAATGGAACATTTCATGAACTTGAGGCCAGTATAGTGGAAGTTCTAGTTTATTGGCTAGCACTCTAACTTGAACAAGGTTATATAAAGGGGAAAATATACCAATAACATAGATTTATGTTTATTATGAACCTCACAACTCTATTTCATGGAGAAAAACCTAGAAACAATTTATCAATAGTTTCAATATCTAAATCTCTCAAGTGGCTCTGAACATGACTCTTCTATAGAATTTCTTCCATTTGTGAATGTTTTTAAATATTCTGGAACTTTTAAACCATTTATTTGACCACGTAAATTAATAGTAAAATTCATTCACAAGCATCATCGCAACCCACAACTATTAAACATCTACTCCAATATAGGTCTTTATGAGGGGGTATTTAAATCATTGAGTGTAAAATGATGATGTACGAGCCCATATATAATGGAAGTTGTTGTTCCTTACCATCTGTGATGTTTATATAGAAATATCTCAATATATAATCATCTGTATAGATATTTCATTCATATTTCCCACCATCATGGGGATGATATTCCATACAGAAGTTTAAAACTATTCATAGATACTATTGAGGATTTTTTGAGAACATTGTGGTAAACCTCATATGATAATAAAATAAAATAAATTGTTTTGTTACTTAATTCCTTACCACTTATAAAATTTATATATTTTCAAGTTGATTGAGTGAAAAGTTAACTCCAACAACAACTAAGTGTATTGTAATTGGATTATGGTCAAGAACATCCCATATATAATTATTTCCTATCGATGTCTTTAGATGACCCATGAAAATGTCTATAGTAATGGTTTCCCATTAATATATATGTATTGAAAATAGTTGGCCTATCCCATTGGATGTTTTACATGTAGCCTTAACCAACATCAAAAACATTAACATTTATCTATATACCATAATATTCTTCTTCTTTTTTGTACTTCCAACAGAGTTCTCCAAAATATATAATATCCTCATGTTTACCAGGTTGATGAAGAACATTTACCTACGAGGATCATCTAGCAATTGCTTCTTTATAACTAGAAGAGATGGAACACATAGTCTATTCCCAAATCTCACCACTCCTTTGTCATCTTTGATGAACAGAAAGGGTTTTTCCATTATTACTAAATATACTTTTTATTATTTCATACATATTTTCTTTTAGATTTTGAAATTTTTTATAGAATATTCCATTGATATAATATATGGAAAATATGATGTTGATCCACCTTTTATTATTCCATTGTCCATCATTTTCATTCCTAAGAATATTATATGTTAGTAAATTCTCCTCATTGATAATGTTGAAGGATGAATTCTTCTTCCCATAACTTCCACTAAATTTTACTTCTCATAATAGAAGTTGGTTAGAAAATAAAAAAAAATTGATTATCTCCAACCTTCATTGTTCACACATGTTGAGCTCATTATTTGTGAATATTTATTTAAATTTTTTTTGGCATCTATATATTTCATGTATCTCCATAGATAGTAAATTACCATAAATAGTCATGGAAATGATTATTTCCTTAAGATCATGATGATTTATTAGATAGTTGTGTTCATGAAGTTTTAACTATCATGAAAAATAGGCTATTACATTATCATTATATAATAGTACACAACTAATGACCATTTTCTATGTATCAAAATAATTCAAAATAACTTCCCCACTAGATGGAAGCGAGAGACTAGGTTATATTAATAGACACTTATTCAAGTCATTGAAGCTTTACAGACAATCGTAATTTATATTATACTTAACTCCATCCAATGTTATCTTGTTTTCTGGTTATAAAATAAGGATAAATTCATCAAAATATAGTTATAATGTACAGGATAGATAATGAACCTATATAATTATGTAATAAATATTGTTTTCCTCCATTATATGAATACCTTTAACATTCATGAATTTATAAATATCCCTATAGTTTTGATAATATTCACTATTAAGGATACTTTTTACAAAAAAACTAACATTTACAATAATTTTCATACAACTTATCATTATAAAATGTATTCAGTACAATATTCAAATTCTCATGAAGTTCCACCTTGTTTTTATATCATATATGAATATCATAAAAAATTACTATAATAAATTTATCATGGTAATCTATGGAGACTCTATTAAGTATTTATATGTGGGTTTTTGGAGAATTTGTTAGTAAAAATTGAATTTATATGAACTCGTTGTCTCTTTACATTGTACAAAATGAAAAAATTGCATTATAATCCTTCATAACATTTAATTGGTGATACCCAGACCACGGATAAACTATATATAAGTATTTATCTTCACATATCTATTCGAATAAGTCATCAATCCAACGAAACAAATATATTTTATAAATCCTGATTTTTTAGCTCATTATAATCATTGTATAGACACATAGACCTATAATTCTTCTTATAAAAGAGAATCAATTCACTCTATGGTGATTTTCATGGGTACATGAATCCGTTTTCCATATCAAAATTTATTATATTTTTTTATTTCTACCAATTCTATGGAATGAATTCAAAATTAATTCTAAGATATCATCATGAACCAAGATATAATTTTGGTTTTGGAATAAAACTCTCACTTAAGAGGAAGCCTAGGTAAATATCTTTGAAATTCATCAATATATTACCTTAAAATGATAATTTCATCCAGATTCCTCCTTTAATTTATTTCAATAATATAATCTTGATATTAATGATCATTGGGAAGCTATTTATATTATAATGATCAAAAATGAAAATGGTGTTAAAATTATTATACATACACTTGTATTTAAGTACAGGATACATTGGAATATGGAAAGTGATTTTATTCATTTATAATATAATGTAGGTTTTAAATAAAGGCATCCAGACTATACCTAGGAACCATTAAATTCCATTATAGGGTGTATGACTATATATGTAGGGAAATCCATCCCAAAAATATTAACTAGGGAATAACAGTTTAGTTGCGAATAATCAGTGAATCATTTTATAGTTTTCACTTATAAAATAACCTCTATGATTTGCATTGGATTTTTAATAGTTCCAAAAAAACATTCATCATTTTAATGACTATATAGAAATTTAATGAAAGAATAATTTTTATATTCTTAAAATAGAAAATAGATTACCTAACTCAACACCGTTGTCCGGATCCACATCAGTGGTACTGATTGAATAATTCTACACATTCACTCATTGGCTTGGAGGTTATTTCCTTTGTTTAATTTCATCAACAAAATGATCATGGGAGTGGTTCACATAGTGTTCATGTCACTTATAATTTGAACAATAGAAAATTATGTGTGGATTTATTGAAATATTATTCACATCATTTATTTTCAAAAAAAAATTCTTTTCCACACATGAGAAGCCTTCTTCCCCCTTATAAAAATTTCTAGAATGCATATTCCTAGAATTATGATAACTATGTAGTTGGGTTTTTATTCCATTATGAGATCAATATGATGAAACTCTAGAGTTAAAATCCATTTTTGATTTCTTTTCACTAGTAACCATTTCAACTTTGAGGTAATATCTAAAAATATCCTCATAACTATCAAATTCATAAACTGTCAAATATTCAATAAGATCCTTATATTAAGAATTAAATAAGTTATTAATTTTATTTGTAATTTTAATGAATGCCCTTGAGGAGTAATGATAAATCCTTTTAATGATAACCTCATATGTACCCACATATTCCCCCTCATTTTGGATTTGTTCATGGAATTTCCTTTAATTTTTTCATGAATCATGTGTTAAAAAATTTATTGAAAAATATACTCCTGAATTCTCTCCATTCCTTAGATTCAATTTGTTCTATAGAGTTGGTTTTATTGATATATGTTCACCATCACTCAACTTCTCCCTCAAAATGATAGGCTACCAATGTAACCATGTCCCTCACAGAGCATTGGGGGATTGTGGATGTCATCTCAATGGATTCAATCAATTTATTTACAACTATTAAATCCAATGATTATTTAATTTCAAGAGTCCTTTAATGTAGATAAACAACACCAAAAAAATTTCCTACCCTATAATTAGAAGGTTGTTCCACATGATTTAAGTTATTACACATAACTTAAGTATGATGTACTATTATTTCGATGATGTTTTTGATTCGACCTCACATAATGTTAGGTATTTATTTAGTGAAATATGAAAACATCCCACCACATACTCTATTGATATATTTCCTAAAATTTTAATATATTTTATATAATAAAGTTATATTATTATTTAGAATCCTCAAAATTAATAAACATGTTGAATTATTCTAGAAAAATTGATAAAATCAATCAAAAAATTGTACCCTATCATATAAATTTATAAAAATAAATTTATGATATCCCTAGTTACATTATAATTATGTTATCACCATCAAATTATTATAAATTATAGTAAAATACTTATAATGTTTTCGTAAGAAACGTGTTAATTAACCAAATAATATCACAATTAAGTGTCTATACAGGTGTGTAGTTAGGCCTATTTATTGTTCAACTGGCCATTGTGGATTTAATACCTGACACACAATCTTCAGGGTTATTTCCCCATGGAAAAACTATGCTAGTGCATGAATTACGTTTCCAATATCCATACTAGTATTTCGTTTCTATTGAAACTACACATAATATACTTTACCAAAACTCCAAGATGTTAACCTATTCTTAGGATTAACCTTTTGGTTTTGATTAATGTTCTTTAATAAAAATCTATATAATATGTAGACATTCTTTTGATACAAACTATACCACCGAATACATAAAAACATATTATTCCGTCATTATTAACATTCCTTTCCATCAAATAATCACCAATTATTGATTATTCGAAAATCAGTGGAAAATTAGATAAATAAACACAACATATTAAATATAAATGAAATATATTTATTTAAAATTAAAATTTTTGATTATACTCCCATGAGTCATCTAAAACTTCATGGGTTATCCTAGTAAAAAATACATAATGGAAAGGGTGAGTTAAAATTCGCAGTAAGGTTGCAATTAATTTGAATTATTATGCCATAAATAGGTTATGAGATGAAACATGATACAATAAGGGATAAGATAATAAGAATTGAAACACTTCATAAAGTAATTTAATCATAATATCATTGAAATATAACATATGGAACATCATAAATCAAAATAATAAGTATATTCCATAGATAACAACAAAGATAACATAACAAAGACCATAAACCATCATAATCATAATATGTTCAAGCTAACCAAAATTAAAACCTAGTGTATTTATCCTAACATCCCATTCACCATACATTCTATCTCATGAAACATTAAAAATACCTAATTAATTGAAGGGCCTACAACGGACCCATATGTACATTCATATTTGTACATCCTCAGAAATGAATCAATAGAAAAATTATAAGCAGTATATAACCCAGAATAAGGAATTGGGATTCCTAATATTTTTAATAAGACATAATAAATGCACTAATCATATAGATAATAAGTAATGAAATATATTTATATATATATTAACATGTTTTTTCATTTAAAAAAATTTAACATATAATTCCACTAAAATTAAACAACCCATGAATAATGATGTAATAAAAAACATTCCACATTGATTATATATTTTTTAAAATTAATACAAGTATCTCATATGACATATATAATTCCATTAAAAATAATAATATTTCCCAAAAAAATTTCTCTAACATTATGTATAATTATATAAAATATAAATGATAACAAAAGAAATTATGGGGATAAACGATAAATGAAAATATTCATATGGTATTCCAATAATATTATGTTCATTTAAAATAGAAAATTCAAAAAATATATTCAATATGTATTATAACCAATATAAATGGGTAATGTAAACCATTTATATTGGTAAAATACACATATATATTGAATATGATGGGTATTCTTGAGATTAAATAATAGAAACCATATAATAAGTAAGGAAACATGTAACAAAAATGTAATTAGGGTAGTTTGAATAGTCCCTTAGATTATAATAGATGGTTCACTGTACATGAAGGTAAAATACCGAAGAGTTAAATTATGTTCATTAAATATATATCAATATACATTATTCACCTAAATTTAATTTTTTAAGGTTAATTTATTGTCATTTGTTATTTTTTAATATAGATTCTGATTACGTCAGTTACTCATGGTTTTTTGTTTATTTTATATGTAATACATTCTGTTTGTTGACTATTGTCAAAAGTGTTGTAAATGAACATCACGATATCTATAATTGTGTAGGCTTATTCACTTTATTTTTATATTAGGGAAATACTTAATTATTTTCATTGGTTTTCCCAAAAAGTCCCAAATTATGAATGCTTCCTTGATAAGTCCATTTAAGGAAATTAAAGTTACTATAAACATTTTTTTATTTTTATTATATTTTTTTCATATATTTTCATTAAAGAATATTTATATTGTAAAAGATATTATTTTTATATTTTAAAAACATTTTTAAAATCATTTATTCTAGGTGGCCATGGAAAATAAATGATGTCATTCATGAATTTAATAGTCCACACACCTATGATTAAATTTTCTTTTTTATCAATGATTTTTAAGGAATTAATAAAATGTATATTCCATTTTTAAAAAAATAACCTATTAAAATAAGAGTTTTATCATACCTTCATTGATAAAATGTACATGATGTTTTTTATATAAGAAAATAACTTAGAGAAGTTGGGTTTATTTTATTACATCTTTTTTGGAAGATCTCCATTTGGTTACACATTAAGGCTCTTTATCCTAGTATTTTGGTGACATAAAGGTTTCAAAGGACTACAGTGAGTGTTGAGGAGTGTTTAGGTTAGTGTTTTTGTTGATACAATCGTAGAACAACTATAAAAGTGATAGTTAAAATAATAAATGTTACTTCCCTTGTCTATAAGGTGAAGAAATGTTTTCTTGAGAGTATGTGATTAGAACTCCATAGTTATATTTTCTTATCCCAGATTAGTTTCAGGATGGGTGGACTCCTAATAATTATCTTTGATTATTTTAAAGATAGAAAAAATAACAATTTATGAACATTTGTTGACATGCAGGGAGAGTCATTAGTATGATAAGTGACCATTGTGGGTAATACTTATGGTTTAATAGGAAGTAAAACATTGTATAATAGAATAATTATGGGGTTAGATGACCATATTCTTGGACTAGGGAGGTTGGATTCAGATATTGGTTTCAATTCTAATAACAATATGAAAATGTAGTTGAACTCTATTGGATTGAGGTGGGGTTATGTAATTATGTGTTTGTTCTAAAAGGGGTGTGGGGATTGAAACACCACTAGAAAAAAGATACTTAAATGTCTAAATATAACAACCCATGTCATGAAAGTGCACATTTCTTTTCCAGAGACAACTAGATTAGAACTCCATAATCATGTATTCTAAGCCTAATGATGTGATAGGATGGGTAAACTCTGGGGTTTCTTCCCAAAGTCTATGTAAATAATAAAAAATAACATTGAAATAACATGTGTTGTCCTATGGGGAAACTAATTAGTAAGATAATCCACCCATTAGGTAATACCATGGGTTGTGTTTGGAAGGAATCCACGGAATATTAGAATACCAATGGGTAATAAAATGGTTAATTGTCCAAGGATGTTTTTTTTGGAACCCAAAGGGGTTGAGCGAACCTCGCAAGAAAGTGTTGTTTAACATTCACATGTAAGAGATAGTCCACTATCATTGAGATCCATAAATGAAATTTTCTTATCATGATGCTCCCTTCACATCATGACATTGGATAATATTAAAGGATTCATTATGGAATCAGTCTCATTTGAGCATGACATTCCACCACCAGAATGACCGCCAGAAAAAGTTGACCATTTAGGTTTTGGAGAGAAAACTCTAGGAACGCATTTGAGACATTGATAGTTTTTTTAGGATCATTTGCCTTTTGCGAAGTTTTCATATAAGAAAAAGATACAATTTAACATTATGTATGGATCTATTCATCACTTTATAGGGGATACCCCAGGATTGAACAATATATTGGAAAATTTCAAGTGAGTCAGCAATCATGGGCATATAATTGGTGAGAGAAATGATAAATAAGGTACAAATTTCATAGTAGAAGATAGAGACTACACAAATCCAATATATGTCTTATATGGAATAATGAATGGTGATATTTGATTTCTTGGAAGGAGAAAATTTGTTCCTAAATGTCCTTCCTCATCTTTGATTGGGGATATTTTTTCATGGGGAAGTTCTCTCAGACATCCATTGGACCATTATAAATAATCTATAGGGTCACCGAGTTAGGGTACCAATTGTCCATAATTCTATAATGAGACCAGATACATGATGTCTGCAACATGTTAGTGTAAATGAAGTATGTTCATATCCCATCTCATGTTATTGACTTGGGTGATCCGTGTCACAAACCAACCTGGAGTGACCCTAATTTGGGTACCCAAACTTTTCTGTGAAATGGAATGATATGCATTCATGATTATTTCAATCTGTAAACTACTTGCATGTACTATATATACTCAATTGGTATTTATTTATCCCATAAATGAATAAATATGAAAAATAAAATAATTAGTATAATTGTAAAATAAATAAATAACTACTATACCTACCTCCTTGTGATGTTACATGTATCCTCCAACCATAGAACCAAAATTGGTCCATGAGAGAACTAGATACGGGAAAAACTAAAAATAAAAAATAATAGATAAAATAGACCTCAGAAAAAAAATTCCTAGTAAGTATTCAATGGATAACAATCCTATATTTCTTACCCTTAATGAGAAATCCAGATCATGCTAGTTTGAAAATAATACATATATAAATTCGGATTTATAATTTTTTTTAATGAAAACAAGTAAAAAAATTCCATCTAAAGAAAAAAAATTCATTCTGTTATAATTTCAAAAATATTTTTCAAATAATAAAATATTATTAAAATCATTTCTCATAATAGGTAAGCATTTCTAAAATATGTTTCTTAGTATGGATCCATACCAGTAGATAAATTAAACATTATTTTTTAAAATTATAAAACAAAATCCTACTAAGAAAAAAGATAATTTTAAAATAGAGTCTTGGATAACAAGAATAAAATAGTGTAATAACCGTGGGAAAATTCTATGTAAAAAATATTATTTGGTACCTAGTATCCTCATACTATCTTTGATCAAATGTTTAAGTGAATGTCTATTCTACTACTCAGTGCAACAAATCAACACTAGTAGGGAATATTTTCTTTTATAGTGTAATCTTGCTAGGTAGTGTGGTTCATTCTTAGAATTCATTTATTATTATTCCTTCCAAGGTACTCAAGATTCCCATGATCCATGCCCAAATAGAGGTGACTTTTTATCAATATATAATATACAAATGTATGATATACATTTCAATAATATCCACCCACCACCTCACAATAGATCTCCCTCCTCAACTGAATCCCCTTTCCAATTCACATAAACCACGAATAAACCTCATTATTAGGAACAAATCACACATCACACATCTAACACATGCATAATTATTTTAATTCAAATACATTCCTTAAGGGGATTTAACATCTATAAAACATTTCAATGTGGATACCAGAAATTATAACCCAAACAATAACTTTTTTGTAACAATTTGATATTCTAAAACAGTTATTTCAAGTTCAATATAATTTATGAGATGCAAAAAAATATTAGAAGAAAATGTAACATTGTGAGACCTTATGAAATATTTTTTAAATTAATTCAATCTCATAGATAGCTTGTATTGCACAAATTAGCATGTTTAAATAATACACGACACTATAATATTATTATTTAAACATTCCCATTATATAATAGGTGTTAAGTTAGAAGGTATGAATAATACTAAATGAATATTTGATATTATATATATTACATAGGTATTTAATAAATTTAATGGATATCTATTGAATAGAAATAAAATAAAAACCCTTTTTATGAGAATTAAATGTTTTTAAAAAAAAATTGTTTTTATAAATTAATGATTAAATTCAAATTTCACACATAATTTAAAATTAATTTCTTATTAATTTTAGAAAATTTATTCAGAAAAATACCATTTATTATTGAAATATACATTTAAAAATTATCCTTGGATAATTTTTTTTTAATTTATTAAAATTCTATTTTAAAATTAATTGAATAAACCATTTATTTTAATTAAAAACTATATTTTATTTAAAATTATATATAATTTTAAATTATATATTAACTAGTTTTTATGACACCCATAGATTTTAAAATATGAACATCATACTTCATATCATGTTTTACAACTCCATTTGTATAAGGGAATATAAAATTCCATAACATTATGATATATTTATTTCATAAATAGATCCAATCTTGTTACGATATTTTATTATACTCAACATTGGGTTTATGTTTAATTACACACAATATAAATATTATCTCACAATACAACAAACTCTTTTTTAGCATGTGTTACATGCAATACTGAGTATAAAAAAATGTGTAACGTTATTAAAATATTAGTAGTTAATATGGTATTTTTCAACTAGATACTATAATAGGTGGGTATAAGTAGTAATAACAACATGATGGAAATTATAGTATTAGATTGATTAAAAATAAAATAAGAACCATAATAAATTATAAAATATATTTCTTGAAAAAATATATTTTCCCAAAAAGATAGTTTAATTGCCCTTTGTAGACATAATATATAATTATTTTTAACCACCATTAAAAAAATAATTGATAAAATAAAATTCATTTTTTCTTTCTACTCACCAAAAAAATTCCTAGCCTAATATTTTGGATTTTTTTTTAAAATGTTCATTTCTGATGAATAATGAAAAATAGTGAATATCAATTTAAATCATCCTTTACCTTAAATTATTTTATAATGTTAAATTATATATTAAATTTATCATAACTTAAATATATATAAATTATATCTATTAAACCAATTTAGTTAATTTTAATAATTTTCATATTAATTTTTTTATGTTAAAACAACATAATTGTTTTACCATTTTCTCCTTAAGGACCCACTTTCTAATCACTACCACAAGATTCATTTTAATTGAAAATTGTAACCCAAGTGAATTTAATTTTGAATTTTTGATTTCATATTTGGAATCATCATAATTTATATTTTATTCTGTGGTCAACTTATTTTTTGAACATGGTGAAAAATGAAAGCAGTAATTGTTAAATTTCATAGTTAAAGTAAAAAATGGAGTTCGTAGGGATAAATTATAATGATAAGGGATAAAAATTACCTATAAATATGTAAAACAATGATTTTATTGAAATATTTCAAAGTTTTATCATATATATTTGATAATGGACCTTTTTTGAGTCTACTTTCATGAATAAAAGATTGGATTGATTGAATATTTTCAAAAATTACTAGTGTGCCACTCACATCCCCTATATAAGGGTACCCACTCTCCAGTCTTATTCAGAAAATAAAACCATTTTTTAAATAAATTCCCAAATCAAATCCAAAATTCCCTTATAAAAAATTATATGCATTAATTTGACTATAAATATATCCTATGAAGGATTTGGAGAAAACATATGGAAGAGGCTCGAAAAAGATGTAATATTCTTCAATGAGAATTTTTATTTTATTTACATTTCAACTTACTTCAATTATTATTAAACATTTTTGTAAAAGTAAAAAATAATATATTATATATAATAATGGGTTTTTATGTTATGAGTTTTAACAATAAACATCACCATATCTATTAAATGTGATATGAAGTCATTATTTATGTGTACAGAAGACTACCAACTCACAAACTAATGTCATTTTTTCCATTACCAACATTCACATATGCCTATGATGATATAATTAAATTATATATATATATATATATTAAATTTATAACATATTTATGCCTATTTATTCTTTATATCATACATACTATTTCTTATACAATAATGTCACTCATGTGCGTGGAAGATTACCTTATCGCACTGCAATGTGATCCATCCTTCACTAATGATTTACATTGAAGGTGAAAATAATAAATTCTTTAGTAATATGAGATATAAATATAATACTTTTTATATTCATGAAATATTTATCATTCTGATAATACAATAAATATCATTTTCTTTTTTACCTTCTCACTCAGTGGATGATGATATGGTTGTTTCTATACGTGTGGAGTACAGACTCCAATAAAAGATATGACTATATTTTAATCACCACACCACATGTGTAATATAAAAACATATTTTTAAATAAATATAATTCTCTTAAAATATTATTATCAATTTTTACTGATAATATATTACTTTCCTTCTATATATAATGATCATTTGGAAATGGAAACTTTACTCATGTGTACATATGACTTACTATATCCATGATCAGGTCATACTTAATTTCTCAAAACGTTCTTCCATGATTGGTGATAGAAGTATATATTATGTATAAATATGATAAATATTTAATTATTATTAATCTATATATGATTAAACTATGTCATATGTGAAAGAAATATATCTTTAATGACAAATCACCCATGAGAAAACAAGGCAATTGACACCCAAAATGATGAAAATATTGAAAAATTATTAATGAAATGGTGATTTAAAGTTATAAATGGATCTCATATGATATTATAAATATTAATATATTTTTAGTGTAAGATGATAATATTTTTAATACAAATATATAAGTGTTTAATGAATTGTCAATTATATGGAAGGGATGAAAGAGATTTCTTCTCAATTAAAATTCCATTAAGACTTAATTTTTATTATATACTAGCTTACATATATGTGATATAAAAAATTCCCCTTTTAAATTTAATATCATGATTAATTAATACATTGTGGATTTTTTGGTTTCTATTTAAACTTTTTCATATAAGGGTATTTTACATGATAATTATAAATCCATAATTGTTGTTGTAAAATCTCACATTATTATGTCTTTGTTAACATTCTATAGAAAAAATAACATTAATATAATGATTTTTCATTAGAAAATAAATTTATATTAAAATTTCATATTATTTAATGGTGGATATTATTGTATCCTAACCCATGTCTGATTTTTATATATAGTGTACACTTTTACGGTTTTTTTGAATAATTATGGAAATAATTATTAGTTGGTGTCCTTTTACCAATAAAGATATATGATGATAATGATGATAATTCATAAATTAAATGATTATTATATTTATAAGGATGTATTTAGACATAAATAAATGGGTGAGACATATTTATAGATAGAACCACTATTCATAGAAATGCCTCGTGAGATAATTCAGTTTCTTGAACCCTATGACTTTATATCTAGTGGCATTATATTTTCTTGTGAAATGTCTTGACAATATATGTATATTTGAAATAACTAGAGATGTTTGTACCTCTTAGTATTAAACAATATTTTCAAACATTTTGACGGTATATGTATCATTTCTTAAGAGATGACATCTAATAATTAACCATTTCCGGATTTAGTAATTAAGTTATTAATATCAATGTGATTTTAAATTTCATATTTTCTCTCGACTCATTTAATTAAATGTTTAATGATTAAATAACATATGTTTTCTATTTTTTTAATTTCCATATTAATTATTACTTATCTAGTTATGATTGTTATGTAATTTAAGTGGAATTTTTTTTAGTTATTTACATTCTTATATTGAATATTCATATTGATTCATGATAGGTTCCATTTTATGCAACCCTTAATGAGAATTTGAGATCTCTCTAAATATGTTCTCATAACCTGTGTTATAAATAACAGATATTTTGATTATTTTTCAAGGATATAATTTGTTTTATTTGGTTATGTATTATGTTTTATTTTATGCTTTCAATATATAGTGAGAATCATATATGTATATGGTTCTCCAAATTTGTTAAACGAACCGACCCTTTAGGATTTTGATTCCTTTTATCCATACTATTGTAATAATGTAAGGAACCATATCAATGATACTTGGTTAATGTCCATTATAATTGATATCAGTAGAACTATAGTCGAAACCTTGGAAAATAGTCTAAGAAAAACATATAATATGTAACATAACCATATAATATACTATGAAGATAACTACTGAAAAACGTCGTAATGTTTTTTAAGGAAAATATTATGAGGTTTTTCTTTGAAATAAATATCTTTCTCAATAATAGATTTAGTAGTGATTCTAAAATAGAGGTACAAAGGGTAAATAAACCCAAAATGTTACATTGGGATAACCTTGATTGTCACCTGGTGCATGAAATTGAGCTATATTACACAACTAGATTAATACTCATGGGAGATATTCTAAGATTATTTTTCATTTTATTAAAAAATAATTATAAAAATTTAAAATTAATATATCCTCAAAGAAACTATGTTTATGATTATGAGATCAGGTGTTCATATTGTTTTTATTTTATTTTAAGTATTTAAATATATTTCTATTATAAAATATGTTTTATAATTTTATAATCTATTTCAGTGTACACCATCATTTAGAAATTGTTCCTGAGAGTAAGAATTATATAAATATTTATGGCTAATATAGGGATTTGATGTCTGAGAAAGATAATAAAACATTAATTGGAACTATGATAATTGAAGATATAATAGGGAAGATAAATTATTTAATTTAAAATAACCATTCCATGATGGAGAAACCATTCCATATTGAGAATCTATTATGATAGATCTATTTATATGACAAATTCCTCCATAGTTTCATGGGAGTAAAAATCCAATGGAAGACGAACAAGGGATTGAGTATATTGAGATTTGTTCCTATGGGATGCGGGGTAAAAGAAATGGTTACACTTTCAGTGCATTGTATCGAATTAGATTCAAAAAAATGTTATTCCTTGGTCTAGAAAACAAATAGAGAAGTTGAAATTGAAATCATGGAATTTATAGAATTAGAGGATGAATTCTTTCCAAAATATTAACCTGGTGATAAAGAAACTGATGTAAATATAATGTTTGTAAGCTTAGTGAAAATGGAAGAATAATTTTTTATAGATTTGGAAGCTACGTTTATATTGCTAGTAAGGTACACTTAATATTACATGAACAAAAAATTAAAATATTAACAATTTCATTGAAGGTATTAATCCATGTATTTGAAGGGAACTTGTCTCTAAAACATTTTCATCATATGATGAAATAGTTTCTGTGTAAAAAATTGTTATTTAATTATCAATGTATTATGGATTTTAAGGGAATCATTGGAATAATATGATGGAAGAGAAAATTATTGATAAAGAGAATAAGGGAATAAAATATTTTCTCGCATGTGATAATTGTGGATGTAAACATCTTGGTACACGTTAATGTGGAAAAAACGTTTTATTCATGTTTGGGGAAAGGGGAACATTGATCATCATTGTAAGGACTATACGAAAGTTTCCAATGGTAAAGGCATCAACTATAAGAATACGGGACAATACGAAAAAAATTACCCTTTAAGAAATGGAATATAACTCAATAGTAGCAAATAGATCATGGTATGGCCTATGATATTACCATAGAAAATGTTGAATGATTAATTTTATTATTCTTGTATTCAGGAATTATGTCATTTTGTTATTTTATATACAATATAATTGTTATAATAATTACAAATATTATATTGATTATGCTAAAATATCTTTTCATGAAGGATTTGGATGTGTATGTTGAATAGTACCAATGAACATGAAATATGATTTAGTGTAAAGTTAAAATTATTGGAAGACACGTTATTTTGGAAGATAACCCCCAATATGTTCCATATTTTGAGATAATGATGATGGTATAAATATAATATTGAGTGTGATATTGTAAACTTGATAATACAAATTACATTGGGATTGATTAATAATTTGATGACATTGTATTTTTTTCTATCATTGATAGAGTTTACATTATATTTGTATTTGTGGAATATAACCCAAAATATGTTATTTAACTAAGTAATAAAGAAGTTTTCTTGTTATAAATTGGGTTTTATTGTAATACAGTCTATTTACAAGTTTTGAGTGTGACGATTATGAGCTACTTCAAATTGTTCAAGGGATTAATTATAAGCTTATGTTGGAAATATAGTGACCTCATATTTATAGTTTTTGATCAAAATGTTTTTTAAGGATCATAATTTTATCAATTTAAGAAATGGTTTAAGTTGACATTTTAATGATGTATTATAGATTAATGAATTACCTTCCCATCAAGAGATTTATGAATATTAGATAACTTTTACAAATGATATTGGTTTTTGATAATTGTATTAGATATTCAGAATTGGTTTTCATTATTTTATAAAAAATATGATCCATTATATGTGAATTTTAGTGCATTAGGAACATGAAAATTCATTTTTGAATTTTATTTCATGGAGTAGGAGACTAATTTGAAATTGATCAAAGAATAACCAATGGATGAAATTTTGGTTATAATATAAAAAGATATAAAATATGTATAACATAATATATTCACTGTATGCATGAAAAAATATTTATTTAAATCTATGAAAAATATCTTGAAATAAAATTTTATCATATTAACATAATTTCTGATGATAACAATGTCCTTGTTCACACATCTCTGGTTTAGGTATTTGTGATCATTGAACATCTATCAATGACAAACTTCCTTATGATCATGGTTATTCATCACTATCAATAAGAATTTGGTTTTTAGTTTTCTCTTTCATGTCCACATTTCAACATCGCACATATTTCCTCCTATTTTGGAAACCTAGTATATGTAATTCCCGATGACTTTCACATGTCCCTTTCTCTTTTTTAAGTGGATCATTTTTAGCCCTTTTTACAGCATGTGTTTATATGAAATAATTTTAAAATTAACCAATGATTGTTTAGATCAGGATTAATTTTTTGGATGGAATTTATTTAAGGGGGTTGAATGTAACACCCTAATACTTTAAAATATGAAAATCATATCTGATATTATATATGACATGAAATACCAAGTTTAGAAGGGAATGTAAAATCCCGTGACCTGATGATATATCTATTTTTTTAACTAAATTTATTAAATATATGTCAATGCACTCACCACTATATTTATCATTAATTACATTCAACACATTATTTATATTGTACTACATGAAACCCTTAGTATTTCTTGTGTTACACGTAATACTGAGTTTGAAAAAATTATGACCTATTATTAAAATATTTTTTTATATGAAAATTTTAAACTATATATTGGAATATGTGGGTCTAAAGATTGATATCTAATTTAATAGAATTATGGTTTTTTATTTATATTATATTATATTATAATCATTTAAAAAGAAAAAGAAATATATTATAAAAAATATAATTTTATAATCAAAGGTTTAATATAATTTTGTACAAAAAATTTAAAAATATGTTTTACCAATTTTAAAAAATTTATTTTAAAAAATAAAATTCATTTTTTAAAATCTAAACATTAATATTATCTTAGGCTTAATTTTTTTTCTGTTTTGGAGTTTTATATTTAGGTAAATAGTGAAAATAAGGAATTTTAAGTGAAAACTTCCATTTAGTTTTATTAAATTATAACATTAAATTATATTTTTAATTAACTATAACATAAAATAATTAAAAATATATTTACATTGATCAAATTTAGGTAACCATGGCCATTTATTAGTAAATTTCTTAATAATAATTTATAATATTTTGAATAAATTATCTATAAAATCCCTCTTTCTCATCGCGTATGTGGGATTTATTTTAAATTGAATGATTTGACATATATTAATTCAATTTGGAAAAAAAATATTCCATATATATAACAATAATAATTTTTATAATCTATTATGGTCAAACTAAATTTTCTCTAACACGAATAGTGAAATTAATAAAAATTAACTAGAATGATTAAGGTAAAAATGGATTTACTGGTGTTTAAAATCCGAAGATAAGGGTTAAAAACAAAAAAACATGGTCAAAAATCCATTCATAGACATAATTTTACCGTATAACATATTTTATAGATAATGTCCAATTTTGGAGGTGTGTGTCATGATAAAAACATGGGTATTATTAGATCATTTCCAAAAATTACCAGTGTGCCACTTATGTCACCTATAAAAGGCCACCGCCTCTTCTCTACTCATCACACCATATGATTTTTTTCTAATATTCCATTAAAATATCATCTACAAAATCCTATTATTTCATAATATTTATGTGTATAATTTTCACATAGTATGTCTTTAGAGAAAACTTAATGAGGATCCTTGAAAAAGAGGTAATGTTCATCAATGATTATTTTTATTTTATTTATTCCTCCACCATTATAAATTCTTATAAATCTGTGATGATATAACAACATCATAATAATACATATAATTAGGTTCTTTTATATTATTATAATGACCCACAACCATATTCACCTCCATTAAATGGGTAACGAAATCATCATTTATGTGTACGGAGAACTACCACCTCATGAACTAATGTCATTCATTTTTTCATTACCACATCTCATGGTTAGGTGTGATTATGGATGTAAAGTATATATATGATATTTATAACATAATTAGACCTCTATATTCATTATATAATACATAAATATTTTATTTTTTAATATGTAATAGATAAGATTATGTCTGTCATGTGTACGGAGGACTACCGCCTCACGAAATGATGTGATTAATATTCCACTAATGCATTACATGAAAGGTGATAAGGATAAATTATATTATTATATGTTACATACATTAAATAATTATGATATTAAATACATATTTATCATATTTATAAGATAATATATATCATTATATTTCTTATTGTTTTTCTCAATGAATAATGATAACGTCATTCACGTACATGTGGACTACTACCTTTCCAAAATAATTTGACTATATTTTCATAATCAAACCACATGGATGAATTATCAAATTATATATTAATAATTAATATGTTATATATTATTTTATTTTAATTATATAAATTTAAAATATTACATAATTTATCTTCTAAAAATCATTGGTTAATAGAAATGTTATTTATTTTTACGTACAACATACCATCTCTATGGTTGTAACATACTTCATTTAAGAAAAAAAAATTCATGATTGGTCTTAAAATTTTAAATGATGTATATATATTATAATTATATCTTGATTATTATTTTTCATATGAGGTAAATATTCAATATGCAAAAAATAATTGATATTTTATGAAAAAACACACATGAGAAAAAAGGAAATTAACACCCAAATAATGAAAATAATAAATGAGTATTAATGAAAGAGTTATATGATATTATAAAAGGTTTATATATGATATTGTAAATATTAATATCATTTTTTTTGTTTGTTAATAATTTGTATAAAACCACTAAAAAGGAATATAGAGAATGTTCAATCAAAAGTAATTATGAGGAAGGGGATCTTGTTTGATTTTACATTCCACTTATATTTATCATTAATATAGACTAATTAAATTTTAGGTGGTCTATATAATACCCCATTTGAATTGTAATATAATTATTTATTAATAAATCCTGTAATTTTATGTTTTAGTTTAATTAATTTCATCCAAGTGGGTTTTACATTAAAATTTTCACACGGTAAAAGTTATTGTATAATCTCATTTTATTTTACAACTCTTAACATTCTCATAAAACTATATATTTCTTGTAATAATTTTTCATTATAAATTATATTTAAATTAATTATCCATCTTCATTCATAATGGATATTATTATTACAAATAATTAATATAATTACTTTATATACGAGGTTTACAATGAATGTTTTTTATCAACACAAAAAAAATAATGATAAATCCACACCCTTTACTCAGTGGAGAAATTTTATGATAATGAATATTATTCATAAATTTAATAGATTATTTAGTATATTAGTAATTATTTTTACATGAAATCATGGGTGGTTCCAGGTTATAGACATCCCAAAAATGCATCAATAGGTTTCATGAGACAAATTAGTTTGAAAAAACCTTATGAGTTTGTACCCATTGCTTTTAAACTGTCTTCTGATCGGTCATGATTGTATATGAATATTAGGCAATACCAGATGATCATGAAACAGTTATATTTAACCTTTATTATTAAATTTCATGAAGGATATGTATCATCTTTCTAATACATGAAATCCAATAATTAATCATTTTGTTTATTAAAATTGTTTTTATTATAATCCATTGGATTTTCACAAAGATATTATATATTGATGTATTTAATTATTAGTTTAATGATTTAAGGGAATGTGTTGTTAGTTTTTTAAATAGAAATATTAATTATTCCCTATATATATTTATGATAATAAGGTTATTAAAATGTAATTTTTTTTATTTATATAACATTCCATGTTGATTATTCTTATTGATTAATGATAGCTTCCAATATACGCAAATGTTACTGAGCGTTAGAGCTCACCCTTATTTAGATTCATTTCAATTGGATATTAAGAAGAGACAATTAAATGAGATTTTAATTATTTATTTCATTTTATTTATTTATGTATCATGTTTTACTTTTTAATCTCAATGATAAATGCGAATCACGTGTGTGTCTGGTTCTCAAATCAGCTTAACCCATCGGTCTTTCAGGATATAATTCCTCAAATCCATGATAATGTTATAAAGTATGGAATCCTATTTGAGATACTAGGGTTGGTGTCATTACATTTTAATGTAAAATGAGGTCAATTATATTTTAATTTATGAAATTTAGGTAATTGGAATAAATTACAATTTTATTTTGTCATTTAAACTTTTTATGATTAGGTGATGTTTTTATTTGGAAACCTTCTTTTCCTTCTTGTATATGGGTATAAATATTAATTATATTCTATTAAATATATGAATATAATATGAAAAATAGATTATATATTTTTAATAAGAATAATTTATATTATAAAATAATGTAATATTAATTTTTTACCACTCTGAATATAAAATACAGTAAAAAAAATTACCATGATTTTGGTAATGATGGGTTGATCAGGGGTTCAAATAAAACGATAAGGGTTAAAATAACACTTTTTAAAAAAAACATTTTATTTACATATTTATAAATTATAAATATTATTTTTTTTAAATGTCCCAATTAATAGTTTTTTTCATCGTAAAATTATTTGTGTAAATGATTCTTTTTCAAAATATTTCAAGTGTAAACTCTATCACACTTATAAAAGGCCTCCCCTCCCATTCCCTATTCACTCCCCAAATTCCATTTAGTATAGACAATTAAATTAAAAATATCTTCCTCACATATATAAAAACAACCAAGAGTCTTTTTTATTGGAAATATAATCTACAAAGTATTTACTTTTATCCTAACTATGTTTCTTAAATAAGAGTTAATATTTTTATTAAGTGTTTTCATTATACATCATCCTCAAACTTTTTAAAATATTTTACAAATAATACCGAATAAAAAACCATAATTTCTTATGTACTAATATTATACTATGTTAATTAAATAAAATTTAACAATCTCTACTTCTATAAAATGTGAAATAAAATCATCAATCATGTGTTGAGTGGACTACCGCCTCACTAACAGATTTAGTTCATTTTCTATAACAACCATTCAATGGTGGATGTATTGATTTATATAAAATATGTATAAAATATCAATTATATTATACTTATATAAATATGATATCTCATATACATTCTTAATTTTATTTCTCTGAGGCATATGATAATGTGGCTCTTGTGTATGGACAACTACCTCCTCGTGAAGCAATATGATAAATTTTTTCTAATGGTTTACATGAAATGGAGTAAGAATAAAATTTAAGGAATATATTTCATATTTATGATCTAACCATACTTCAATAAATATAATATCACATATATATTATTATCTCCCAATATATAGAAAAACAATAATTTTACTGGTGTGTACGTGGGAAAAACTACCTCCACGTAGTGATGTGAAATGTTTTTAATTTTTTTCACATGGATGGTAATAAGTAAATATTTTTATATATAAATAATATATATGAAAAAAAAATTATTTCATAAAATTTAATTTATTTTTATTTTTATTTCCTTCCAACCACTGTGGAAAAAATAAACAATATTTATGTGTTTGTAGGACTTACTATATCTATAAACATGTAATTTATTTTCTATCTATAACATTTATAAATTACTATAAAGAAAAATATAATAAATATATATGATATTTAAATCATTATTTACATTCTTGAAATTTCGTAACTTTGATAAATTTAAAGGGACCAAAATTACGTAACCAAAACAAACATGGTAAACGAAACATTTATCACTTTGAAAAGTGATTTTAACAATGAATTTCTAAAAATAGAGCGTTAACAGATGATAAATATAATCATATATTGTATGAGGATTATGATGATGGTTATAAAATGTATTTATAATAAACATATATTTATTACACACAAGGTTTGGAATCATACATAATATGTCCAAGAAGTCACAATGGTTTCATGCCTCACTTTTACTTCCATGAGACGTATGCCTTAATCACCAATAATTCCTTTTTGTGGTGTATATACATAGCCTATTTATATGTTATATCTTGAATATATTTATCTTGTTATTATTTTTTGATTAATTTCAATTAATTATTTTCATGTCTATTATTATTCATAAGTTACCAATGTGGTAAGGATTTATTTTAAAATGATATCATTATTGAAGATTGTTTTTTGTTTAAGACCTCATTGGGAGAATTATATTATATTTCTATATTAAAATAAATATATTTTTTTATCCTATGTTTATTCGTGAACTTCTTCAATTAGTAGTACCATTTTACACTCTTTGGTACATTAAATTATTGAGAAAATATTTTTCGGAATATTTGACATTATTTTCACATTGGTCGAAAATCATTCATCATCCAAATATAGGTTTTCTAAAAATGATTTCATTAATTTTTTTAATGATTAAAAATGATTTATTATAGAAAATTTTAGAAATTTTAGAAATTTATTTTTCTTTAAAGGGATCATAATGATTTTTTTAAAACAAGCCCAATTTGGATTTTATAGAAAATTTGAAAGGAATATTTGTCTTATTGGATACAAAATGAAAATAATTTTTATTCTACTTGAGAATAAAATTTTAAAAGATAATTCTAAAATTAATAAAAGCCTATTTGGAATGAATATAATATTTTAATAATTTTTTAAACATTTTTTTAAATTATTTTCAAAGTGAAATGGTTATTTTCATCAAAAAAGTTTATTATAAAATTTATAGTATTCATATTGTAAAAAAATCAACCATTTTTTGCAGATATGATTTAATGGGGATATTTTGTTTTTATACTAACATTGTTATTTATTAAGATGTTTTATGACCATTTTTATTGGTTATTTACTCATTTAATACAATTCTCCATATTACTATACATGGTTTATGATATTGTTTATCAATTGGGGTAAGTACTTACATTTCATATGTATTTTTTTATAAATGAATTTTTATGTTCACTGTGTTTCACCCTTTTAATAATAGGAATGTGTTTGTATTGTTAAGGGATATGTGGGGCCATGAATTATATAACTTCTCAAATCATAGATAGGTCTCATGAGACATATTAGCTTGGATAATTTTCTATGACCTTCTCATTTATATAGAATGTATTATAAAGAGGGACTGATGTTATGAAGTATCAGAATAAGGCCATGAAAACATGTTTAAGGTGTTTGAATTTTTGGATTCCTTCTTTATGAATTCTATTAATGATATTCTAGGTGATTATTTTATTAGTTATAATATGTGTTCTTATGATTCAAGATCATATAATTATTTATATGCAATTATTTGATCATATTTTAATCATTTCATATAAGGATAAAAATATTGATTTAGATTAATTTTTTTATCTATTTACCTTTAAATATTGATTATTACTTATTTATTCATAGATTTTGGTGTGCGAATTCATTAAATATCATCTGAGATAACACAATTCTTATGTTTTATTTTCCATAAGATACTAAGAAGTATTTTGTGATTGATATGCATGGAAAAACTATGAGGTATAATATAATTGAAAAAGAATGAATAATTTTCATTTTATGTTTTCGAATGTCTATTAAATTAAATAATTAATCTTTATTAGTTCAAACACCGAACCATTCAATACATCAGGATGTTATACCTTGAATCTACTAAAAATTTAATTATGTGACCACCGGATATAGGCCACCAGGGTTGTGATTTCATTAGTTTTCCATAATAAGACACATTTTTTCCAATTCATTTATGTTTTAAAATCATATTATTCATAGACAACGTTTATACCACGATTTAGAAATAAGTACTCATTAGATCAATGCACATATTCCATTCCCTATGAGTAAAAACATTAAAATTTGGAACCAGAATATATATTTATACATATATGAATATATACATCAATTTATATGTATATAAGTCAATTTCAATAATCCACAAGACCACAAAAACTTTGGTAATTTCAAATTTTCTTAATAGAATCAATTTTGAAAACTGATTTAAAATTTAAAATTCTATAAAAAGTTTAATAATATTTAATACATTATTATGAAAAAATAAACCAATGATAAAATCTCAAGAAGAACATGTAAAATAAGTGAAAATTAATTTCTAATAACAAAAAAATTATATAGCATTTTATTTTAATGCAAAAAAACAACATTTTAAAAACAATATGGTATCATAGATTTAAAATTAATGGTTTGTACATATAGAAGCTACATCAATGCATGTATCCTATGATGATATGAACCCAAATCCACTTTAAAGAGGGCCACAAAATAACGTGAGTATCCGAAGGATCCTGGGGAAGAAATACCCACCTTTTACACTTGTACCCATATGAATATTTACATGTATATGTAAGTAACCCCAACAACAATGTAGATATTCACCCCACTATGATTTCATATAAATTAAGTGGGTATATAAAAATATAAATTCATTTCCCATTTATATCTGTGTATGTCACCATTAGAGAGTTTCATGTTATCTACTTCATGAAATATGGTCCAAAGGTCTAATTATACTAGAAATATTCTTAGAATCCAAAGGCTAAAAATCCATAAATACAATTTGTCAAAATAGGATGTATGAAATGAAACCTACCTAAAATTGACGATTAACCCACTGCATTCAATGTTGAAGACTGAATCTCATTTGAAATGAGTATAAGATAACTCATAAGAATGAAGAAACCTGAGAAACATTAAAAACAAAAAAAATCAGATCATGAGAATACCAATTGTTTTTGGAAAATCTAACATTGTAGTGATGAAATGGATATGAAGAAATAAACAAGTGATGGGGAATGAGTAATTATTAGCTAAAGAGATCACACCAAGAACTAATGGAAGAAATAATGTGCAGATGAGGTCATGGAATGGGGTGGCATGTGCAAGGGGAATAGGTGAGGGTCAAGGTAAAACAATAGTTGAGGGGTGAGGGAGAGGGAAAACAAACCTTATAGGTTTTAATGAAATAATGAAAACAATTCCATTTAACATTTATTTTGGAAACTGAACATTGTGTATAGTTTTTACGCATGGTTGGAAAATCCATGTGGCAACCAATCACCTCCCCTAGAACTATTGGATATCCAATATTGGTAGGGTTCCCAATTATGGAAACCATGAACTATTAATGTGGTTGGCTCCAATAAAAATTTTAGAGCCACCCACCTGTTTCGTTTATAATTACTATTATCTCTGGTTCATCTGTGGACCAATACTAATAAATTAACAAAATTAAAATCTAAACCCTATTCCGATAATAAACCCAAAAAAATATTAATTATAAATTAATAATTAAAAATAAGTTATATAAATTAAAAAATAATTCAAAATTTAGGGTTGGGGTGTTACATTTCCTAACACCATTTAAAATAACTACCCTAGAATGTCACCAAGCATAAACAAAGAATAGGATAGGAACACTACAATTTGTATAAGAGCTTCAACTAAACCCAAACGACTGAAATCCAAAAACATTGATTAATCCTCTCATCTTCATAAGTCACACCATAACAGATCTAGAGAAAAAACCATGGTATGAGACATGCATGATCGACACACCATTTAAAAAACAACTACAATGGATTAACCCCACAATATAAGGTGGCATAAATGACATTGACTAAAACTAAACAATAAAATGAACCATGATTCATAATTTCAATTAGACATCAGAATAGAAAAATTCACACTACACATAAAATATAACATTCTAAAATAATTCCATCTAATACAAATTACCCTACTACATGTCACTAATAGAAAGATCACAAAACATACAAGCCAACAAAACCACCAAAAAACCGATCCCAAAAGATTCAACCATAGGAAGGGGAAATAAAAACATCTTAATCTACAATTCTATATTTAATAATTTTTATATATATAATTCAAACCAAATATTTCCTTCATTGTATGAAAATAATTAATTTGTGGCCTATGGATGGATCCCTCATGTCTTAAAGAATCATTTTCCTTGTAGTTAGGAGTTGAAAATCTCTAATTGAAACTTCCTCTTATGAAAAAACAACCTCATGAACTTATTAATGTGTCTCAAGAATCAAAAATAATGTAAATACATTATATAATTATAGGAAAATTTATTAGTGTTCCAAAATCGAGAAAACAAGAAGAAAACAGGAATATAGTCAGATTATTGAAAAATATTAACTGATGAAGGAGACACCCCAAGAACAGTTTCATTTGGTTCACACTCCTCGATGAATGGGAGACACTAACCATCATTTATAGAATCCAAACCACAAACAACTACTAGAATACCCTTGGAAACCAAATTATCTAGGAATGCATCATCCACCATGTTACTAAACAAAACTTCCCTGGATGAGATTACTCAATCCTTAAACTCTGGGTGACAACACCATCATAAAAATCAACATTTAACATATCTATCAACACTAAAAATACTAAAAAGAACTATCATATTCAATATAGTCAAAAACATCCTTCACTATATATGGGAATATTTGAACACCCATGATCTCTTCCATACTACCACTTCTAATGATCCTTAACTACCATGAAAATCATGAAATATAAAAAAAATAAGACAACTCCACAGATACAATGGGAGTCGTGGCAAAATGAAAACTGTAAAAGACTCCATAAAATCATTTTTCAACATTATTGGTGGCATTTAATAGAATAATAGCCATAAAACCAAATTAAAACACCTCAGAAATGAAAACCCAGCATCTTAATCACAAATAAAGAATCCAAACACATATCACAATTCTACCAAATCATCAAACACTTCAAAGCCATAAAGTATCAGAAATGAGATATCCAAATCAGACTAGATAACATCAAACAACACCCACTTTTCATAACATAAAGTTACCCCTTTTTTAAAATAATTTCTTAAATAAAATCTATTGCTAATGGTTAAAGACACACTGAAGGTATTTGATGAAGCCTCACATATATACACCCTCACATTAGCCCAAGAACTCATCCACACATTCTAAAAACCATTAATTTAGCACACCCATACATACATATATGTGATTTTTCATAAGAATAAAAAATATTAAAACAATTCAAATACATTTACATAAAAACAATATATTCACCCCAAAATATTAAATTCTCAAAAATACTCTATTTCAAATTTCATAAAAATTATCAAAAGAATGAATAATGATTTAGAAAAACCATAGCATGTCTCTCTTTAAAAGACCTATTTGTATCTAAATATAGTGTAAAAAACTTCTATTATCAAATCAACCAAATTCATTTCCAAATAACCCAATGATTTCATTGTCAAAATCAAATTTTAATAAACCAAAAACCATTTAAAAATTCCCGGTAATCACCCCAAAATAAACACCAATAAATATAATAAAAACTATAATATAGGTGTAGAAACCCCCCCCCCTAGTAACCTAGATCAATTTATTGTTTATTACTTTGGACTCATATATATATATAATCACATATTGATAGACCAAATAGTTAATTATTCTTAGTAAAATAGATAAATACTAGAAATTCACATTATACATTTAAACAAAAAATTCAAAAACAAAATTCATAGAGAATTACATTACATCCTTGTGTGTAAATCAGTATATCAGTACAAAATATATCCTTTTTTCCAATTTAAAATGGAATATATTAAAGGGGAGATCTTAGATGCTCGTCAAAGGTAGGAATATAGTTGAAGGTATGAATAAATATGGAATAATCCATATGGAGAGGTAAATAAAAAAACATGATCCATTTAATCTATAAATTTATCATAATATGGAAGGAGTAAATTAGGATCAAATAATTCCATATAAATAATCACAAGAGTGTGAAAAATAAGAAAGGATACTCTAACTAATCTATGCAGTCATATGAAATTTCAATAATTAAGATCATATTAATGGAATTCATAAAGTTGTACATAAAAAATCATACAATTAGGGCATTGTCCTATGATATCTAATACCCTTGAAACATTATGATGAGAAATAAATATAAAATTTTATGGACTTAGCCAAAAACTAATTTAGTTTGCCTCATGAGACCAACCAATACATCTTGGGGATATAACAAGCCCCACCCATCAGTTACAAAGTGAAATACATTTCCTATATGAAGGGAGTTAAACATAACACACATAAATATTCATATTTAATTTCACATTAGAATTGTAAATTCATTCCCAAATTAGTAAACATAATAATAAATAGTACATTGTAAAAATTATAGATTCAACATAGTACATACCCAACCAAACTGATCATAAACCATCTGGATAAATAGTAGGGATGCTTTCATTGGAGTATATCACTATTAAAGAATATGTATAATTAAAGTATTTTTATTTTATGAAAAAATATTTTTAAATATCACAGTGTACATTTATCAAGTAAAATATCCATTATTCAAAAATAAACAATCTTTTTTTAAAACTAGAAAATTTATAAAATATTGTCAAAATGATTTTGTTTGAAATGTAATTTTAAAAACTATGAAAATCAAGAATTTAGAGAAAATATGTTCTGTAAAATGAACCTTGAATTCATGAAAAGTAATCATAAATTATATAATGGTCTTAATGGTGGATATTTTCATACATGCCATCTGTGGAAAAACATTACCTTTTCATTAAAAAGGGTTAGGAAAGTTCCTTCTCTCGAAAATTATTTACAGAATACATTAAAAATAGTTCTCAGTAATTATAAAATTGTATTTATTTAATAAATCAATTTTAGTGTTAAAAAATTGAAAACATATTTATAAAACATTATATTTGAGGAAAATTGAATTTCATTTAAAAGGATAAATAAAGTTCGATTTACTTAAAAACATTTTTATAATCATTTCACCTACCAAAGATGTAAAAATAGTAATATTTCTTGAATATTTTATGAATTAATAGATTATTTAATAAGAGACTTATTTTAGGATTCAAATATTGAATAATTCCCGTAAGAGATAATTAAACAAAAATCATCCCAAAAAATAATTAGATTGTGATATAAATCCTTACCACACTGAAACCATTATTTCAAAATCCCAACGAATGAAATAAATTTAAATGAAACATTAAAGACAATGAAGATAAATTAATTCATTATGTAGAATACAATAAACGATTGTATGTACACTAGAAAAAAATAATTGAGGAATATGACATATGTCTCACTAAAGTAAATGTGAGATGAAAATCCCTTACCTTGAAAATTAATCATAATTTACACTATTTATCTTCTAAATTAATGAAATTATGTATATTATTTATTTTACTCATAACATTATCATTTTTTTCATTACTTTTATTTCACTTATTACCATGATATATATTATTAATAAAACAACTATGTTTAAATTATATGTTTTTATGATACTTTTAGTATGTTTCAAGAATGACTTTGGTATGATGAAAATGAATAAAATATGTCATTATTTAAATATATAAATAATAAAAATCATGGAATAATTACAATATTTATACATTAATTATATATTTATGTACAATCAATTATTACAGCTTTGATAAATGAAGTACATTACAATCATTGAGATGGTACGTCATACTTACGCTTTGGTGAAAATCCATTATTTAAAGATTATAATAGAAAGGTGGTAAAAAATATTTTATCTTTATAAAAGATAATAATATCATAAATACAAAATTATTACTTTAAACATACTTATATATATCATCCATGAGGATTTTGATGAAAATAGAGTCACATCGCATTGTGAAGGCGGCAGTCTACACCTACATGAACGATATTATCATATATTTGTATGTTAGATGATAATAAAATAAAATGATATATTTTACTTTATGAATGATAAATATTTCATTAATATCATAATAATGTAATAAATATCATATATAATTATTTACATTATTATTATTACCTTTAATTAAAAGTGTTATTGAAAAAGTGACTCACATCGTTTTGTGAGGTTGTTGTCCATCGTACACAAGAAAGATTTTATCATATCCCTGAGGAGTGGAAATTTAAATGGTATATATGATATAATTAATAAATAATTATAATAATTTTATAAATGTAACATATATATACGTTATATATATCATCACACCAAATTGTAGAATGTGGTAATGGAAAAAATAATGACATCAGTTTGCAAGGCGGTAGTCCATTGTATAGACGAATAATGAATTCATAACACATTTGATTGAAGTGGGGATGGTTATAAGTCATTAAATTAATAATAAAATTTATATTTATTTGGGTTGTAATGTATTTATTATATCACCGAGGTTCAATTATAATTGATGGAAATGGAAGAATTTTTTTAAAAAAAAACTTACTCAAGAATGTTAACTCTTCTTCAGGTAACCTCCTTATATTTCACTGAAATCCATCCTATGTTTAATTTATGACCAAAGTGAGGCCTAAAATATTATATTAGGAAATTTTATAAATTATTTTTTCAGTTTTTTGGGAACACAAACAATTTTAGGTTCTTTAGAAGAGAGGAGAGGGGTGGCCTTCTATAGGCGGGGTCAGTGGAATACATGTAATGATTTTAAAATGAAATGGTCTACCCACGTTTTATATATCCAAAAAGGTCCCAAAGTGAAATATTATTGATAATTAGGTATTATAGGATTAATTTTTTTTACATATAATATATTTTAGTAATTTTTATATGTCATTTTAATACTTTTTTGTTTTTAATTTAATCTCCAAGTAACCCATTTTTACCCTAATCAAGATAAATATTTTTTACTAATAATTATCAGAAAAATTAATTTTAAATTATTACATAATATATATTATTATTATTAAAAATATGAAATAAATTTTTAAAAAATCCAATTATAGAAATGTAAAAGTATCTTTTAACAATAATCACACAATTATCCTAAGAAAGTGAGTTTTCAAAGAGAAAATGTTAAAATGATTAAAACATTTTTATATCATCATTCAAAATGAAAATAGTTATAATGAACTAAATTGGACTAAAATATATATAATTGAAATAATATTTCTATAATACTAATGTAAATATAATATTAATTTATAAATAAATAAAACAAATAGTTAGTTTTCAATTAAAATCTAGTTTATTTCTTATTTCATCGAAAAATGTAACTTATCATAAAATACCTAAAAACACACTAAAATATTACTATATCTATATTGAAAATATTATTTTTATATTTTAAAATAATATTTATCAAATTTTTAAAATATATATTTACAATATCTACCAAAATCATGACTAAACTATCTTTAAAAAATACAAATTTTCATGAAGCATTTCATTATCTATTAAATGATTATTATTTAATATATAATAAGTAGAAAAACAATGTATTTTTTACATGTTTAAAAATATAAATTTCATAATTTAGTTAGTACTATTCATGCATTCAAATTTAATGGATAAGTGATAATGATATACTATATTACGGTTCATTTATACTTGGGGTTTCTTGTATCACAAGAAATCAAAGTGATTAAATTTATTGAAATTTATTTTTTTTGTTTGTTAAATTTAGTGTTGTGTTTAAATTATTATATTGAATTAAATGTTCCTATTATATAATTTTTGGGTGTTAAATACTCCCCATATTTTATAAATTTCACCATCACAATTTAAGACTATTCATCGTAATAAAGGGTTTAACATTTGAAAAAACCATTATTGAAATCTCAAATCAGGAGAGGGGTTAATAAGACAACCCCTTAATAAGAGAAAAAATAAGTACAAAGATTACCGAGATTAAAAAAATTACTTTTTTTCAAAATTGGATAATATTTGTAGGAAATGATATCATATATAAGGATGTGAATACAAGTGACCATGGATTAATATATAGTGATACAATTTATTGGAAACAAGATTGTGGGTGATCAAAATAAGGTTAAGGATCACAAAAACATAAGTCTGTGATGTGTTAAGGGACCATGTAATACATCAGGTGATAATTTAATAGGGTAAAACATGGTCTCAGCACCCTTTTCCAAATGGTGAGTAATAATTTTATAATCTACCAATACAAGTAAATATACTTACTTGAAACATTTCAATATCATAAGAACAATTGCATCTTTTAGTGGTTCTACGTTCAATTTCCAATTAATTTCCTAACCCATGAAATGGACATTGAAAAATTATTTGTTCTTCCTGTAGTAGAAAAATTATATTTTATTAGCTTATAAGACCAATAATATAAGGATAATTCATTCCTAAAATCTCAAGATATAATTTTAAAATTGGGTTTTATTGGTTTTCCATTAATCATAAATATCCATATGATGAAGTAATATAACAATATCTAGTAAATTTCTAAAAGTATAACATAAATGATTTAATAAAAGGTTAACCCTTTGAATCTTCCAAGTGATTAATATAAAACAAATTATAAAAAAATTCACTAACTTTGAAAAAATAACATATCATTAATCTCTCAAACAACATGAAGAAGGTCTTAATTTTCACATACCAAAAATCGGAATAACATCCTTTTGTATTATATTGAAACCTAAAAATAACCCAAATTACCATAAATCATTATTGAAAATATTCATTCAAACATATTCCACAAACTAAAAAAATTATTTTTGAAACACCCCGAGATTTTATGAAAAATATTATTTTTAATTTTATTGATGTGTTGTGTTGTACACTACACCAAAAGGAGCTTGAAATAGACTCATCCCTAACTTAGATTTCATTACACGCAATCATGACCTTCCTCGATAGCTTGCATCGTACGCAATACCGAGTTTCACTAAACAACGATATGCTATTAAAATATTATTAAAACTAGCCGTTATGAATAGTAATAACCAATTTTTGAAATTTTATAAATTTTATCTTTCAAAATGGACTTCATTTTTGGATTTGGAATATTTAAATTAACCTAGGGTAAAATTTTGGTATTTTTCTGAAAACATTAAATTTTTTATGAATAGTGAAAACACTGGGTTACTATTTAAAAACTGACATTTTATTTAAATATTTATCTATTTTATTTTTATTTTATGTGAAAATTGATACATAATACGTATATAAGTTCAATGTATTTCATTGGAGTCATTTTATAATAATTTTAGACATAGAAAAATTTTATTGAACTTTTCACTGTCTTTTACCCACCTCCTATGAGAATTTGAAAATTCACATAAAACTTAATTTTACCGCTTTTGTGAGTGGAATTTCAAAAATCCAAGAGATACGGTTAATATCATGACTAAAATGTGGTTCAATGAGATGAAAATAATTTTTTGTGAATAGTAATTTTTTACTTTTTTTTACCACGGTTAAAAGTAAATAGGGTAATTAAGGGTAAAAACGATATTATTATTACCCTAACACATGTCTTAATTCTATTGTATAAGTTTAATTCGACAAAAAACAACCTTAGGAATAAAATATGACCATTTAATCCCACTTGGATTAGATTAGGACATTTATTATTAATTTATTTAAAGAACGGTTAAAATAGTTAAAATCAATGTTTAATAACAAAATAATTTTTAATATAGGTTTATACATAAGATAAATTTGACTATAAATTTTCATTAGAATGATAAAAATATTTCCTACATAATGTTATTTTATTTATAATTTTTAAACATTGAATTATTTAATTTATTTATGACACAATGATGATGCAGTAATTATCTTATTAATGAAATATTGAAATTAAATATATGTTATAAATACCCAAATAAATGTAATTTTAGACTTTTTATGAATTCCACTAATTTTATAGGTTAATATGGAATTTTAGTATTGATTTAATTAACTTGGTTCGAACTAATCATCCTGTTATGATTTTCACACAAAAATCAATTACCAAATAGTGTCAAAATTGACATAAAATAGTTTTTAAAACAAATATTATATTATAAATTGTTATTTTATTCCTAAAAATATACGGTTCGGAGAAATGACTTATATAAGGTTATATATATAAATAATAAACAACTTCGGGTTTGTTTGGCTTGTTATAGTAAGTTTATTAACCATATAGTGTAATAAAACAAGAAGACACGGTAAAAGTAAAATTATTTAACTTAAAGTTAAATCTAAATGATAAGGTTAAAATAGAAACCTAAACATTTATAAATTCTATTGGATGAGAGTATTTCGACCCATCCCCACCTTAGATTCTAAATAAATCAATTTGGAGCTATTAAAAACCAAATATGACTTTATAATAAAATAATATTTTAAGTTTTTCCAAAGGTGCCACTCTCCTCCCTTATAAAAAGGAAACCCCTTCCCTCTTCTCCTCACACCCTTTTGATCCTTTAAGCTCGGCCAAACCCTTCCCATTTCTCTTCTCCACTTACCCAGCAACATTCTGGAGGTTCTAGTATTCTCAAAAGACCAACTCTACTTCCATAAGAGGAAGCTTAAAGGAGGTGCGTCAAAGAAGAGGTAATCTCTTCTTCCAATTCTCTCAAGTTTCTTTCTTCTTCTACTTTTTCTTCTTTAGTTGTATCATTATAAATTAATATCATCAGTATTAATTATATACTCATATTTTATTATAAATATGAAACAATCCTATTTCACCTTCTATCCATCCTACATAAAACGAAATCATCGCGCGTTCGTACGTACGGAATATCGTCTCCACGCCATGGTGTAATCTGTTTTAGACCAACACCTTACATGGATGGGTATAATGGTGTAAATAAATAACTATATATAATTATTTTAAAGTGATATTTATTCTGAAATATTACACATACGCTTCAATACAATTCCACGATCATGGGAATGATATAATCGTTCGTGCGTACGTACAGACTACCGTCTCCACGACGCTATGAGATTCATTCCCCATGTTAACAATTCATGAGTGATTATAAAGTCTATAATAATGAAATATATGACATAATAATGATACTGTATTTATGTACATATATATGTATTTCATCTGCTTAATTCCATTCAATTCAATAAGGAATAGAAAAGAGAGTTCATGCGTACGTACGGCCTACCGTCTCCATGAATGGTGTGCTTCATTTCATTTATCTATCTATTATATATATATATACTGAATATATATGATATATAAATCAGGTTTTAAATTCTGTAAGTATGTAAATCATGGTATAAGTAATAATAATATCAAGAACAACAAGTCCAAACACGTACGATAAATAAAACAATTTTACCCAAAACGATATTTTAACATGGAGTTGACAAATGAACGGGTAATATAAATAACTAAGTGAACCATATATGACATAATAACAATAAATATGTTTCTTTAATAAGTCAATGACATTATTTAAATCATTATACAAGAGGTTCGGATATATACAGAGCATATCAGACATAAGGTAAGGGATAATTTTGCAATCTCATTTTAAGCTGAGATCGCTTATACGTAAGTATTTACTGGGGTTATATTTTTCATACATGCCCATAAAATGTTTTTCATAAAGTGTTTAATATTATTCCATGTATATTTAATGTCATGATTACCCCTATTTGACTTTTATGTTGTGGTATGTATGGAATCTTTCTTTTTTTACCATACGAGGTATTTTTTGACTTTTCCGACAAAAGTATGAGAAGAATGTTAATTTTAACTTATACGGTGTGAATAGATTTTTACAATTTCATGACGCCTCATTTTCATGAATCTTACTCTATAATATTTTATTAATATATTCAAAAAATTACTTTTCTTTTAAAATTACATGGAATTTTGTGAAAAGAAAATGATTTTGAAGAGGAAAGGATATTTTCCTCAAGAATTCATTTCAAGTGTTTTATCAAAACCATTTTCCATCTAAGATGACATTATTTCATATGTGTAAGTTTCATGTATAATTTCCATATGATTTATATGGTTTCACATTTCTTATGGTTAAATATCCATTTGTTTTATATGAATTATGTGATTATGGAATGATGTTTATGAAACCCATTTTATTCTTTGGGTTATGATGAATGTTTTAATTTTATTTTGTTTCACAAGTAAGAATGATTTCATTATGAGATGGGTGGGACCTATATCTCCTTCCAATGAATTGGGTAAAGATTTATATATCATGAGATAGACATGGCTGGAAAGGTAAGATAATATGGTTTAGTGTTATAGGAATGGAATGAGGAGTGAACTCGATTTAGAATGGGACTTTGTCCACTAAGATGGTCTTGGAAGAAATGTGTCTGCTACTATGGAAATCATAACATTTTCTTAATGGATTCCAAAATTACATGTTTTGTTACAATGATAGTTTATCATGACTAATGTTCCTTTATGATCTATGCCTTGTGTACTTCCAAGATTTATGTCGTTGCTCATGATTTTGATGTTTAGATTTTATGTTCAAGTTTTTGAATTCAAATTTTTATGGATTGTTTTATGTTCTCTATGCTTACCCTTACTGAGCATTTGAGCTCACCCATTATGTGTTTTCTTTTCCCCATGATTTAAAGAAATGTTTTAGTTAATAAAAAAAGGGGAAGATCTTTATGGGAGATTTTGATGATCTTCCACCATGATTAGAAGATTATTTTTCCGAGTTTCCAAAGACATTAAACTATTATAGTCCTTGAGTGTTGGTTTTTGTTATGTATTTATTATTAGGAAAATGTAACGTAATGTCCATATACATCAAGCTTTGGGTCTCTATAGTTGGTATCAGAGGAAAGGTTTAGTTAACCTTTGGAACGTAGGATATGAAAACTTTAGTGAGATCCCTAGAGATATTTCTAAGGTATGTCTAGGTATGTCCCTAAGGTTAAGTATAAGTATAGGTTATAGTCCTAGAATTATGTAAACGATATTTGAATTAAACCTAAGATGTTAGATATTGAAGGTACTCCCCCTTTATTATGTTGTTTTCCTAGCATGATTTTTGTATCTCACACTGTTCTTTTGGGTTTTAGACAATGGCTGGAACATGAAGGAACCGTGTTGATCAATGTAATGGACAATGCAATCATTGTCCTCCCGAGCAACCAAATGTGATGGAAGATGCAGTGAAAAATCTTATTGCTATACTTACACAAGCTATGAATCATTCTGGATTTCCAAATTATCAGGGAAGGGATCAATATTATATTGAGTCCTTCATGAGGAAACGTCCACCATTTTTCAATGGGTCTTCTGATCCACTTGTTGCTGAACAATAGATCAGTACCATTGAAAATATATTTTCCATACGCCGCTGTTCAGAACATGAAAAAGTAATTTTAGTTGTTTACTATTTAGAAGGTGAAGCAGACTAGTGGTGGACTCTAATTAATAATATAAGGCCCCAAGAAGAAATTGAATCCATGGAATGGGACGAGTTCAAGAACTTTTTTTTCACTAAATACTTCCCTCGTATTCTTCGAACAAAGATGGAAAAGGAGTTTCTTGAGCTTAAGAAAAAGGATGATGAATATGTTGGTATATAAGAAGCGAATTTTACAACAATTGAAAGGTATGCATCTGTCTTTATCATCCAACCTTAAAGTAAAGTTGATCGATTTTTCAGTGGCTTAAAACCAAGTCTTCGAAGGGAATTGGCTATAAGATACTTCAGTAGCAATGAATAAATTGTGCATTGTGCTTTCAAGGTAGAACTGAAAGTTGGTGTAACATATCCATCTCATTGTTTTGACAAGAAATGAAAGATGGTGTTCAAGGATAAATCTCAGAATAATGGTGAAAAGAAGATGAATGTTTTTTATGCTCAAAGTGTGGAAAGAATCACGGTGGATATTGTCTTAAATGGACTATAAAATGTTTTAAGTGTCAAAAATAAGTTCATCGAGCATCTGAGTGTCAAATTAATGGAAAAATGGTTTCTAATGATGTGAATAATGAAAAGACTGTAGAGAACTCACCACCAACACTTCAATGATTCAAGTGCAAGGAAATGGGGCATCATGCTAATCAATGCTCTAATCTAGGGGTTAATGATGATCAACGTGAGCAACCACTTAAAGAAAAGGATAAAGGGAAGTCACATGCAATCACTATTTGTGATGTTGAGTATGAAAATGATGTTGTGTAATGATTAAGTGTTTATGTAATGGGATTTCGAAATAGTATCATGGAATCTCATTTATAGTATAGTGGAATTTTGAAATACTTCTGTATTGGTCCATTGTGTATTTCTATAAGAACATGGTATCAGTAACCATGAAAATTGATTCAAATATTTTGGAAAGTAGATGATATGCACCTAATGATTGGATAAAGAGAAAATTAATTTTTTGACAGTATTCATGAGCTCATGATTGATATAAGGACTAAGTGATATCATGGTTTGAGTATATAGAATTTTGAGAATTTTGGTACGTGGAAAGTGTTAACTTTTAACTGCATTAATTTTTTCACTAAGGTTCAATGGGTATTCATTTTTCAAGAGAATACATGATTAAGGCCTTCGAATGTTTGGAATATGACCAACAAGATATATTTTATGATATATGGGGCATAAATGATGGTATTCACATACTTGTTATGTGACCTCTCAAGTAATCGTTTTCTTTACACTAAGAAATTGGACAGAAGTATTTTCGATAAGCTTAAATGTTGGAATGGATTATGTTGGACTTCAGATAGAATTTTTTAAGGGTATAATTTTTTTTCGATATAATTTATGGAATGTTATAACAATGCAGTTTTAGAAAAGGGATAACCTGCAGGACGGGCGACAACCCGTCGCGTCGGACAAGGTTGGGGGAATCGAACCCACAACTGAAGTGCGACAGGCCTTTATCACCTACCACTGGCCTACAGGAAGTCCCTGTTTAGTAGAAAATTGTTTTATTATATTAACCAGTATGATATATGAATTATAAGTCCATTTTAGGAACCATATATGATTAATCTCACTATAGATGGACTTATATATTTTTTATAACTTTTTCTAACCTTTTGCTTAAAACAGATGGAATGACCCATCATTCTATCACATGATCTTCTAACAATTCACAAATGACAAATTCAACTTCATTTATTTAAGATATGAAGTGGAAATTTTCTAAATAATAACCAACGGTGAGACTGTACCAAAATCAAGAAAGTATTTCTTCTAATTCCAAATTCTTCCACTTTAGGGAAATGATCTTGATAACCAAATATGTTGTTCTAGTGCCCTTATATCCGATGAATCATATGGTACCTTAGATCATCAAAAATCTATGGATTTGTGATTTTTGGCTTTTTCATAGCCATGTTCTCTACCATTCTCCATCAGAACATGATGGTGAGATTTCTCTTCCATATCCATATTTTCACCTATGTTCTCTTATGTGGAAACCCAGTGATTTGTTAATTTAGGTAACCGTTACGTTTCATACATTAGTTTTTAAAGATTGGTTTTGGTATTCCTTTTTACGATGTGGGTTTCTATTAAAGAATCTTTTGAGTAGTAAACCATTTTTAACCCCAACGAATTTCGAGGGCAAAATTTATTTTAAGGGGGTAGAATGTAACACCCCGAGATTTTATAAAAAATATTCTTTTTAACTTTATTGATGTCTTGTGTTGTACGCTACACCAAAAGGAGCTTGCACTACACGCATCCCTAACTTGTCTTTCATTAAACACAATTACGACCTTCCTCGATAGCTTGTGTCGTACGCATTACCAAGTTTCACTAAACAACGATATGCTATTAAAATATTATTAAAACTAGCCGTTATGAATAGTAATACCCACTTTTTGAAATTTTATAAATTTTATCCTTTAAAATGGACTTCATTTTTGGATTCGGAATATCAAAATTAGCCTAGGGTGAAATTTTGGTATTTTTATGAAAACATTCAATTTTTGATGAATAGTGAAAACACTGGGTTACTATTAGAAAACTGACTTTTTATTTAAATAATTATTTATTTTATTTTTATTTTCTGTGAAAATTGATACATAATACCTATATAAGTTCAACGTAATTCATTGGAGTCATTTTATAATAATTTTAGACATATTAAAATTTTATTTAACTTTTCACCGTCTTTTACCACCTCCTAGGAGAATTTGGAAATTCACATAAAACTTAACTTTACCGCGTATGTGAGTAAAATTTTAAAAATCCAAGAGACACAGTTAATATAAATAACTAAATGTGGTTCAATGAGATGAAAATAATTTTTGGTGAATAGTAACTTTTTTCTTTTTTTTACCACAGTTAAAAGTTAATATGTTAATTAAGAGTAAAAATGATTTTATTATTAGCCTAACACATGTCCTAATTCTATTGAATAAGTATAATTCGACCAAAAACAACCTTAGGAAGAAAATATGACCATTTAGGCCATCGTGGATTAGATTAGGACATTTATTAGTAATTTATTTAAACAAGGGTTAAAATAGTTAAAATCAATGTTTAATAAATAAATCATTTTTAATATAGGGTTATACATAAGATAAATTCGACTATAAATATTCATTCGAAAGATAAAACTATTTCCTAAATAATGGTATTTTATTTATAATTTTTAGACATTAGATAATTTAATTTATTTATGACACAATGATGATGCAGTAATTATCCTATTAATGAAATATTGACATAATTGATGTTATTAATACCCAAATAAATGTAATTTGAGACTTTTTACGAGTTACACTAATTTTATAGGTTAATATTACATGTTATTAGTGATTGAATTAACTTTTCTCGAAATTATCCTTCTGTTATGAGTTTCACAAAAATCAATTACCAAATAGTGTCAAAATTGAAATAAAATAGTTTTTAAAACAAATATTATATTATTAATTTTTATTTTATTAATAAAATTCTAAGGTTCATCCAAATGACTCTGATAAAGTTATATATATTAATAATAAACAACTTGGGGTTCTTTTGGCTTGTTATAGTATGTTTATTAACCATATAGTGTAAAACAACAAGAAGACACCGTAAAAGTAAAATTATTTAACTTAATGTTAAATCTAAATGATAAGGTTAAAATAGAAAAGTCAACATGTATAAATTATATTGGCTAAGATGCTTTCTACCCATTCCCACCTAAGCTTCGAAATAAATCAATTTGGAGCTATTAGTAACCGAATATGACTTTATTATAAAATAATATTTTATGTTTTTCAAAGCTTCCCCTCTCCTCCTTTATAAAAATGTCACCCCTTCCCTCTTCTCTTCACACCCTTTTAAGCCTTGAAGCTCGGCCAAACCCTGCCCATTTATCTTATCCACTTCCCTAGAAACATTCTGGAGGTTCTAGTCTTCTCAAAAGAGCAACTCTACTTCCATAAGAGGAAGCTTAAAGGAGGTACGTCGAAGAAGAGGTAATCTCTTCTACCAATTCTCTCATGTTTCTTTCTTCTTCTACTTTTTATTCTTTAGTTGTATCATTATAAAGTAATAGAATCAGTATTACTTATATAAATATATATTATTATAAATATTAAACAATCATATTTCACCTTTTATCCATCCTACAGAAAATGAAATCACCGCGCGTGCGTACGTACAGAATATCGTCTCCACGCCGTGGTGTAATCTGTTTTCGACAACCACCTTACTTGGATGGGTATAATGGTGTAAATAAATAAATATATATGATTATTTTAAAGTGATATTGATTCTGAAATATTATACATACACTTCAATACAATTCCACGATCATGGGAATGATATCATCGTTCGTGCGTACGTACGGACTACAGTCTCCACGACGCGATGAGATTCATTCTCCATGCTAACCATTCATGGATGATTATAAATTATATAATAATGAAATATATGACATAATAATGACACTAGATTTATGTATATATATATATATATGTATTTCATCTACTTAATTCCATTCAATTAAATAAGGAAACGAAAACAACGTTCATGCGTACGTACGTCCTACCGTCTCCATGAACGGTGTGTTTCATTTCATTTATCTATCTATTATATATATATATTGAATATATATGATATATAAATCATGTTTTAAATTCTGTAAGTAAGTAAATCATGATATAAGTAATAATAATATCAAGAACAACAAGTCCAAACACGTACGATAAATGAAACAATTTTACCCAAAACGTTATTTTAACATGGAATTGACAAATGAACGGGTAATATAAATAACTAAGTGAACCATATATGATATAATAAAAATGAATATTATTCTGTAATAATTCAATGACATTATTTAAATCATTATATAGGAGTTTTTGATACATACGGAGCATATCGGACATAAGGTAAGGGATAATTTTGCAATCTCATTTTTATCTGAGATCACTTATACGTAAGTATTTACTGGGGTTATATTTTTCATCCAAGCCCATAAAATGTTTTTCATAAAGTGTTTAATATTATTCCATGTATATTTAATGTCATGTTTAACCCTATTTGACTTTTACTTTGTGGTATGTAGGGAATCTTTCTTTTTTTACCATACGAGGTATTTTTTGACTTTTCCGACAAAAGTACGAGAAGAATGTTATTTTTAACTTATACAGTGTGAATAGATTTTTACTGTTCCATAACACCTCATTTTCATGATGCTTAATCTACAAGATTTTATGACTATTTTCAACAAATTACTTTTCTTTTAAAATTACATGGAATTTTGTGAAAAGAAAATGATTTTGAAGAAGAAAGGATATTTTCCTCAAGAATTCATTTCAGGTGTTTTATCAAAACCATTTTCCATATAAGATGACATTATTTCATATGTGTATGTTTCATTTATAATGTATCGATGTTTTACATGGTTTTACTTTTCTTATGATCAAATAACCATTTGTTTTATATGAATTATGTGATGATGGAATGATGTTTATGAAACCCATTTTATTCTTTGGGTTATGATGAAGGTTTTAAGTTTATTTAGTGGCACATGTAAGAATGATTTCATTATGAGATGGATGGGACCTATATATCCCTCCAATGCATTGGGTAAAGATTTATATCTCATTATATAGACGTGGCTGGAATGGTAAGTTAATCCAGTTCATTGTTACAGGGCTGGAACGAGGATTGAACTCGATTCAGAATGGGACTTTGTCCACTATGATAGTCTTGGCAGCAATGCCTCGGCTACTATGGAAATAATAACATGTGATTAATGGATTCCACAATTACATGTTTTATTACCATGCTAGTTTATCATGACTAACGTTACTTTATTATCTATGCCTTGTGTACTTCCAATATTTATGTCATTACTTATGATTTTGATGTTTAGATTTTATGTTCATGTTTTTTGCATTCAAATTTTTATGGATTGTTTTATGTTATCTATGATTACCATTAGTGAGAATTTGAGCTCAAACTTTATATGTTTTCTTTTCCCAAGGATTTATAGAAATTTTTTAGGTAAGAAAACAAATGGGGAAGATCTTTATGTGAGATGTTGAAGATCTTTCACCACGATTAGAAGACTAAATTTCCGAGTTTCCAAAGACACTAAACTATTACTGTCCTTGAGTGTTGGTTTTTGTTATGTATTAATTATTACGAAAAATTAATGTAATGTCCATGTACATCAAGATTTGGGTCTCTATAATTATATTATATATTACATAAATAAAAAAATGTTGATAACTCCATAAATGAAGGAATAAACCACATTTCAAAAAAAAATTAATCTGTTTCAAGACTATTAGTATTGTCTAATTTAATTTATCCATATCAATAATCCCTTTATACAAAAATCATTATCTAAAGAAAAAAACATATTAATGGTTTTTATTTCCCTCAATAATTTATTTTCTATGATGTAAAACCTTCAGATCAATAATTATTATGTTTTTTCATTACTATTCAACAAATGCATTTGAATCCTTAATGAAAACATAATATTGTACAATCCATATAAACATTATAATTCATATAACTAGGATACAATTAATAAAATATTCAAATTACATAATTTTAAATCAAAACACAAGAACATTAACCATTCCACTTCTTCTGTGGTAATAAAATAATCTTGGCCATGATACCTTAGCTACTTTGAGGTATATTGGTTTGATTCTTGTTGAATTGGTCTTCTTAGTTACTTATTTTGTTACAGTTGATTCATAGAACATTGGAAAACATTTTCTTTACCTAGAAATAATTATCATTTTTTCTTTTCTCTCTAATCATATTCAAAACATCCATTCCCATTTAGAAATAATTATGGTTTTTTCTTCCACAGTTATCACAAGTGGGAAAAAATTTCTTTCTCTACATCCCTTTATAATTATTTTTCTATGCATCATATTATTCTCTTTCATACTATAAAATACATAATACATAAGAAATTATATCTATATATTATTTTACATGATACTATATCATCGTATGATTTAAATGTTTTTGAGACTAGTTCCCTTCAAAAGTGTTCTTTTTACCTATATAGAAATAGATTATTATTATTATTTGGATTAAAAGAATTGTTTTGGTTCCCATTAATTTTGTCAAGATAAATTTATAAATGATTAAAAATTTTATATTAGACTATATAATTTTGAAACAAAATGAAAACTCCCAAATCTATTTAAATGAATTCAAATTTCTAAAAATTTCATGAACATATAATATAGTAATAATATCCAGGGTTTATTTGGTGATATAATTATTTTTAACTACTTTTTTATTATTTTTAAATAAAATTTGAATAATACCGATCAAATACCCAAAGAGTTTAATCCATGGTGTGTAATAGGCCCATTACAACTTACCTGGGGAATATGAGGTCAATCCAAGTGCACCCTTTTCGAAGTTATTACACCATGTTACCTCTATACCAGAGCCACATCAACTAGTATGATCCAAAGAGGTATATATTCTCTAATGAAAACCTCATAATATCTTCTTGAGGAATTCATTAGGATGTTATTATGTAGTTTTCCTCAAATTCAGCCATAGGGTAATATTCTCAATATATGTTTTTACATAATATAGTTTTCATTGTATCTACTAAAATTTTTATGGTACCAACAATATTGAACCTAACCCCAGTATTCTAGATCTGGTGTTTCCTTTATTAGATTATAATATGATAAGTAATCACATCATGTTTGACTGAATAGTTCAGTAATCTTGGTAAACATGATACATACCTTATATTAACATTAACTTTTATATAATAAAACACAAAAATAATTTTATCAGATTCCTAAATTATTCCCAGTAGTGGATCCCTACATATCAATTAAAAATTACTTATTTTATAATATGGAAAATAAAACCTAATAAATAGGTGAGCTCAAATTATTAGTTAGGGTAACATCAAAACAGAAGCAATGAATAAATATTGATTAATAAAAATGGGATGTTAAATATTTATATCACATTTCATTTAATCAATAACATGGTCATAATATTAAATAAATTAAATATTATCAACTAATTCCATATGAATAATGACATGAGCATGAAACCTAATCATGGGTATTCTATCTAATCAAATACTCGCATGGAATATCAATAAACGAATTCATTATTTTGGAATTTATAATTTTAGACATTTAGAACAAACCGTCAATCACATTACCCTATACATATAATAACCTAGAGTCCATATTCTAATATATCTATATTAATGGGTATGGACTCAATAAAAAGGTAATATAATTTTTATCATAATACCTACCAATGGATTATGGGCTAGAATAGTCCCCGACCATAATATACTATTTCTAATACATTAATCATATGAAAGGGGTGTCACATAAGGAACATAAACATTCCTATTTAAACTAGAATATAAAATTTATGTATTATCATTAATTAATAAATATAATCATATTTTATCTATAGTATAATAAATGGTATTAATATGATACATCCCTGGTTGAACGGATAAAAATTTAGCATGATAAATAATAACGGTGTTATCATTGGATAATTTCCCCATGATAAAATAAATAACATCGAATAATGTCTTATAATGTGGGAAAAGATTTTGAAAGTTCATGTGGAACATTCCTGGAAGAAAATAACATTTCATTAAAAATCAAGATTTTTATTTTAATGCTAGAAAATTCATAAAATATTATCAAAATCCTTTTATATGAATATCTATTTAAAAACAAAAAATTTAAATAATATAAGGAAAAAACTTATTTTCATATAACATTTTAATCCTACAATGTAATATTCAATTAAATGAAGGCCATGATGGTGGTTAATTTCTTACATGCCATATAATTAAAAAATCACAATACTTTTGCACTATAAAATTGTTAGAAAAGTGTTGTGGTTTGAAAAAGATAGAATATTACATTCAACTAGATATAAAAAATAAATAATGGGTAATTTTTTTTAATAAATCATTCTGAGAATGATAAAAAATTGTTGATTTTTTTTATAAAACATGGTTTTAGATGAAAAGAATTTTTTAATCAAAGTGATTTACAATGATGGATTTTCTTAAAAATAGCTATTAATCATTTTAATTTCCAAAGGGAAGTAAATTGTTCTATTAATTGAAAAGAATGATTCATAACCCTAGGATAATAAAATATAAGGATTCTTTTATTTCAAAATCTATTAATTCCACCAAAAGAGACCGAAATTAAAAAACCCCAAATAATGATGAGATGGTGAAATAAACCCTTACCACATTAGAATATTTTTCATCATAAGCCACATCAAATAAATAACATTAAATTAATATTTCAATCACATGAATATAAATTAATTCATGATTAAATATATAAATTAGTCAACATATACACCCCACAAAATATATTATGGGTGAATATTCATATGTCCCACGGAAGTAAATGTGATATGAAAAACCCTTTCCTTGAGTTTGACTAGTTACATATGTAATTTTTCATATTGAATAATAGAATATGTTAAATTTTTTCATTATTTATAACTTTTTTATTTTATTTATTCCATTTATTTCACTTAATACCGTGTTACTTATTATTATTTAACCAATTAAGTTTACGTTATATGTTTCGATGATATTTTTCTTTTATTTCAAAAATACTTTTGGTGGGTTTTCTATGGTCTAAAATATTATTATTCAAAAAAAGAAAAATTATTAATAATTAAAAATATATATATTTATTCACTAATTATACATTTAACACCACCACTGAAAGATTGTTTTGAGAAATAATGTATGTTATGATCGGGGAGACTCGGTCATATATACACTTGGGTGACATTTCATTTTGTCAATAATTAATATGGAAATGGGTTGTTTGATATTTTATCTTTCAATAAGGATAAAAATATCATATATAACATATTAATTCATTAAATATATATATATATATATATATATATATTATACATGTGATGTGGTGGTGAAAAGACAAAATCATTGCTCCGTGAAGGTGGGAGTTCCCATGAACAAGAAAAATGTTTTCATATTTAAATGTGTAAAAAGGTAAGAAATAAAATGATATATTACCTCTTAACAGTTCTTACTATGTCTCGAATTTAATATACTATCATGTATATCATATATATTTATTATCATTATCCTTACTACTTTCCATGTGATGCTTTATTATATAACGAATCACATCAATTCGGAAGGTAGTTGTCCACCATACACACGAGAAATGTTATCGCATCACATAAATAATGGAATGTAAAAAAATTATTTTATGATATAAATACTCCAAATGTATAATTATGTTATAATCAACATATATATACATTATTCCCATTATCATACTGAACATCATAAGTGATAATGGAAAAATGAAAGGAATTGGTTTGTGAGGAACTAGTTTTCTATACACACGAATGATGATTTCAAAACCCGTTTGATTGATGTGGGGAGGGTTTTTGGTCACTAAAAAAAATAAATACATAGAAATATGTGTAAAATAATTACTTAATTATATCAACATGTTTTAATTTAAATTTATTTAGTCAGAGGGATAAATAATATAAAAATGCTCATTGAAGAGCTTTACCTCTTGTTCTGTTAACCTTATTAGGTTTTCACCAAAATCCTTGTGTGATTATATTTATGCAAAATATAATTCATAATGTTTGAGATTAGGAATATTTTAATTTTATTTCATAATTTCATGGCAAAACCAAATGTTTTTTATGGTTTGAATGAGAGAGGATAATGGGAATCCTTTTATGGGTGTGGTGGGTGGCACACTAAAAAATTTAAAATAGAAAAATATGTATGATGTTCTAAGCAGTAAAAAGGGTAAAATAAATTTCATTACTGAAAATTAGACATTATAGGGTATATAAAATTAATTGTAATAGATTTTAGAGATATTTTTGTGGCATTTTTAACATAAATTTTTTAGTTTAACCCCCCATTAAACACATTTTAAACTTATACTCTGAAAATAAGTATTACTATTTTTTATATTAATTATGGAAATAGATTATGTTGAAGATATTATAAAATATAAAATATTATCATTATAAATATATAATCCAATTTTAATATTTCATTCATAGAAGTGGAAAATTGTAATTTAAACCTAACCTTGTAGACACAATGAGAAAGTATGGTTTCAAGAAGACAATATTCAAAAGTTTACAATGTTTTTAAATGAAATTAAATATTATGAATGATTACAATGACCTAAAATGGTTTAATAGATATATAATTTAACAAATTTTACTTTAAAACCAATTTAAAATATAATTTAATTTTATAATAATTTTTTTATAAACATGATGGTTTCTATTAAAAGAAATTATTTCTCACTATTCATTAAAAAAAGAAACTTTTTAGAAAAATATAGAAAAGGAACCTGATATAATATTCAAATGTTAATATGAAAATTTAATGTTATTTTTAAAAATAAAATATCTATAATTTGTAAAAAAAATCTTAATTATATGCTTTATGTATGGAAAAAACATTATTTATAGAAAATAAAATATTTTGAATTATTTTTTCAATGATTCTTAATTTATATCAGATCAATAGTATACAAATGAAATGTTTTTACATATTTAAATAATATATTATTAAAATATTAATTAACACTCTTCATACCTACCAATTTAAAAACTTGTTAATAATGATATATTGTATTAATGATCATTTAGACATAGGGTTCTGTGTTCTGCAAGCTATTGAAGAGATTAAATTAAATGAAATATATATTGTGTGTTGGTTAAGATCGGTGTTGCATGTCACAAATTATATCAAATACAATGTTCTTATTTATGAATATTGGTGGGTTATAATAACACTAACTCAATAGATCGAAATTCCAAAACTTCAAAAGAACAAAAATAGCACCTTTACTAACCACTCGATTTAACATGTCAGGTACCAAATTGGTGAGCACATTGGACGTCATTAGAGTTAGTTTCATGTTTTTCATGTGGTTTTATGTATATGAAAACAAAGAAATACTCTTATAATTCATCCAAAACTAACACCAAACTCACAATACTAAACAGAATCAGTCCATAAAAACCAATGACCTCTAAAACATCATATCAAAACTCAGATTTTGGGGTAGAAACATTCGAGACCACATTGTAAATACAATTATACATCCAAATATGTGGAGATAAATAAAATACATATTAATAGACACATAAATTATAAAAAACCTAGATTAATATTACCAGACATCCGAAAATAACTAGGGCTAATTGCACTGATGCCATTTTATCATGAACCAACACTGGTTGAACACAAATCGGGTGCTCAACTCATCTATGAAAAGGTTCAAGAGGAATTCATGATCCTCTCCTACTAGAAACTTTTAAGAATGATTAGATATACTCAATTTTTAATTAATAATCCAATAAATTACTCAAAAACAAAAAATAATTATAACTACCTGAGGAATAGAATAATTAACTACTATACATACTTTCATGCAACCTGAAGGGTAACCTATAATAATATAACCCTGAATTCTACATGAGCTAACTAGATTTTTGTTGAATTGAAACTAAAAAATGATAGAGAAAATATGCAAGAGATAAAAAAATCCTTATAGATATTCCATGGATAACAACAACTTATTCCTTAACATTGAAGTGAAATCCATATCATGATAGTTTAAAAATATGACATATAAAAATAGTGTTCTAAATGCTTTCATGGAAAAAAAGTAAAAAGTTTCCATTTTAGGGAAAATTGAATTTCAATAAATTTTTAAAAAATGTTCAAATCATGAAAGGAATTTCCAAATATTTCTAATAAAACATAAATATTTCTTAACATTGTATCTCAGTTTGGGTTCATAACTTTAGAGAATGTAAACATATTTTTTGTTTATTTAGAAAATAATAGGAAACTAAAAAATATAATTTTTCAATATAATGATGAAAAACAAGATCAAATGATATCATGAACCATCGGAAATTACTTAGCCGTTAGGGTATGTGTGGTCCAAGAATCCTCATAATTTAAGTTACATATCACAGATATAAAGGTATTTTATCCAACTCGAGCCATGAAATCCACACCATCATATTTTAAATGGAGTTGTAATATGATCAAACTAGGTAGAGCGGGTTATTAATAGTGTACTTATCATATTTCTTCGTCAAACATTATAGGGAATACCATATGTTATGGATAAATGTAGTTTAGTTATTATAAAGATAAAATGTAGAAACATATCAAATACCCTATTAAAATCATCAACATTCTCAACTCTAATATCCCTCATTAAGTGATTCCCCTTTCTGAGTCCCCTAAATGATGAACAAACCTCAATACCCTAAAACATCAAAAATCCCACATCTAACACATACAAAACAAATTTTATTAAATAGTAATGAATTAAGAGGGTTTTTATTAACATAAAACTATTAAAATTATCAATCAGGCCTCGTCACATTTATTGAAACACATTTCCTTTAAAAATAGTGTTTAGAGAAACATTTTTAATGTATATTGCAACATTATGCACTTAAAACATATACATATATATTTATATATTTTCCCACATTATCCCAAATAAAATAATTCCTCTTCCAAGGGTGAATATGTTAATAGTTGGTACCCAAATAAATATATATATATATATATATTCATATATTTATATCTATGTATGACCCAATAAATATGTCACAAGAATGAATCACCTTTGTGACATTTCAAATATTATGATAGTTATCATTTATGAAAAACTAGAACATTTAACAATCAATACTATTATAAATATGTTTGAAACATTTCATAAAAAATAAATCAATGTTTTAATCTCAATAATAACATGTAAAGGAAGTGAAAATCAATTTAAAAGAAACTAAAACATTTACATAGAATATACATTTCATATGAAAAGGGAAAAAATTAAAATTCACGTGAAATCATAGATGTTTAATTAAATTATTTTATGTAGGGAACCAACATCAAAACATATCACCTATGATGATGGAAACCCAAATCCATGTCAAATAGGTCCACATAAAAATGATAGAAAATGATGGAGTCTATTTAAAAATATCTTAATTTACACTTACACACACATGGACCTATACACACACTCACACAGATATATATATATATATATATATATATATATATATAAGTACCCTTAACTAAAATGAAAACCTTAGAAATAATATTAGTAAATATATACAATGATTTTTTATATAAATATATATATCTTACCCATCTATACTGGTGTATGTGTCCTTGAGGGAGTCACGAGTTTTCTTTTAACTTGAAAAATGGTCTAAAGAAACCAAAAGGTGGTCCATGATATACTATAAAATGTAATGAATCCAAAGTTTGTAAAATACATAAATAAAACCAATATAAATAGGATAAATTAATGGCATCCTACATAAAACTCATGGAGAACACACTGCAGTTCAAGCACGAGAACCAATCTCATCTCAAATGAGTCAAAGAAATCTCAAAATAATGAGGATATATAGATACATAAAAAATACCTAATAATTTATACCATATTTATACCCTATTCAATTACTAACCTCGCTCCATTTAATGGAAAAAATTACTAAGGATTATGGTGGTTATGGAGAATGATAAATGCATACATGAAGAGATTAAACTATGAAAATGTAGAAGAAATGATGTGGAGTGGTGGATGAGGTAATGGTGGGAACACATGAGGGGAATAGAATATGAGATGGTTCATGTGATAGATAAGAGTTGATTTATATGGAATATAAATATATAATAGCTTAAATTAAATATTAAATAAATGTTTTTTTTCAGTTTTTTTTTGAAACTGATCATTACACATGGTTTCGCCACACAGTTTCCAAAACTAGGTGCTAAATGTGGACCTATATTGGAAGGAATATACACCACTCTAGGGTTGGGTGAAAATAAAGTAAAATAAGTGTGGAACATATAGTCATCTCTATAGAAAATATCATATTCCCATTCATGGGGGGTTTATGGTTTCTACCAACCGTGGGCCCATTCTGAAAATCCAAAAAAACTAAAATTAAAAACCTGGTTCTCCCAAAACCCAAAAATGGTGGTAAATATAATTTAGTAAATAATTTAATTAATAATAGTGAAAATTAATTTTTAATTAAAGGATGGGGTGTTTCATGATGGACATTGATGACAGTGACACCTTTCTAGACTACCCAGTAGAGGGGAGGATAAATAAGATGAGATCATCCTCATGAGAATGATTCCCTTAGTGCATGTCATATGAAAGTATGATGATCTTTAGGAGAGAACTTGTGATATGGATAAATATATGAGATCTATGTTCCCTCATTTCTATTATATTATTTTTTTTAAAAGTCACTGAGGTGGGGAGACTTTGACATCATAATTATTTCATTGTAAGGATTTGGAATATATTAAGGAATATTTTCTGAGACAGTAGCAAAGATGTCATGATATTCCCATAGCCAGTGAGCCTCAATGTTGATATTATAAATATATTATATATATTATATAATTTGAAAAACATTTTTCATAAATAATGGAATAAATATTGAATAGAGTGTCTGATCATAAATTTGAGACAATAGTAGAATCGAGAATATGGGTTTCACAAAAGGAATGATATTTCCTTTTTCAGAATTAAACATTCTATTAAAGTTCTCATGACCTAACCTATTTCGGTCCTTGAGTCACAACAACCCCATTCTCACATCCATAGTCTAGGGTATGATGAAATCACTAGAGGCATTTAAAATTAAGAGGCTAAGTACCTGTACACATACATACATCCTAATCAATTAAAAAGTGCAGAGGGAAAAGAGTAAAAGATGTTATACATCTTCAAGAAATCCAAACATGCATGGGATTATAAATAGTACAAGTATGGTAGTGTAAATTGAATGAAAAAATGGGAAAATTAAAAACCCAACTAGAAAATTTTCCCAAATTGACATAAACATGAAAATTAAAATAGCTAAGAGATCCATGCTCTTAGATCCCATGCTACAACCACTGTATACGGTCCGAACACCCTATATACAAATACTACTCTAAAGTCATTATCAACCTATATATCACCTTCACAAGGAAAGATATTTGTGGGAAAATACTATGTAGGTGTGATTATAAAAATACATTGTAGAATGCCCTGAAAGCTAAATAGAGATAAGTAGAGGATACAGTTATGTAGAATGGAGTAGACAGAATAAGTTTTTGTAAATGGTTGCATCTTGAAACGAAACCAAGAGTGTGAGAAATAAGATATATATGCTTAGTTTAGGGAAACCCAAACAAGAGAGTAAGGGGATATCCACCTTCCATCCCAGCCTAAGAATAATATATGCTAGTATTTCCATGAGTATCCATCAATGATTCCTATCATCCCACAAAACATCCTTGAACATGAAAGTCAAAGGGGTTCAATCTGCATACCTTGATATTATTCTCTTTGGGTGGCACTGACTCTCCCTTACAGTTTCAGGTCACATTACAAGGACACTTCTTGTTGGGTAAAGCATCACTCTTCCTTGTGAGTGCAAAGATATATCAAAAGAAGTCTCACCAAATATCTATATAGTCGGATGGTATAAAATCAATATAGGACCCACACCCAAGTAAGTCATGTGGGTTACTCTATAATAGTAGTCTTAGGGGACCCACCATTTAATAAATCAAGAGGGTTCCACTATAATAGTTCTCCTAGAGGACCCATAATATATTGTTTCAGAAGATGGTTCCACTCTGGGTCATAGATCACATGGACCCTATATTTTATTGGGTTCCATTTGTAAGTAATTATAGCAGACCCCACCCATTCCGATGGGGTGGGGGGGTCCACACTGATGTTTTTGGTGACATGTCTTCTAGTTCATCAAGGGGGGTCCACTTGGAAATCTCCGATATACTTGTCTGATCACTCCTATCATTGAACACCGCCTGAATAAGCATCATGATAGGAACCCCTCACTTTATATCTTGATAGCCACATCAGAGGACACAATCATTCTCTATGCCGAAAAAATGTAGGATATAATGTTTACTCATCTGAATTAGGTATCTAGTGAAAAGGTTATTTTCAAAGAAATATCCTCGAATGGGACCTCGTAGAGACTATGCCTTAATCCCAAATTTTTAATTCCCAAATGGCCTTCTAAAGGACCATATTGAAAAGGGGATCACATTTCCAAAGACATCACGTCAACTTGATGCTCTGTTTAGATGATATAACTATTTCACATGCCACTCGATGAATTGATGGGGCCCATGACAAACTGGTTATTGACCGACGATTGTGGTCAATCCACTTACCACTATAGTCGACCGCACGTAGAGCGACAATAGATGGATCATCCACCATGTTCAATCCACTTTCCATGAAGATCGACCACCATAGTAAATGGATTCCTAAGAAGATGAAATGTTAGTGTATCCAAGGTATCATGAGTTATCGAAGCTCCTCGGTCGACCACAATAGGGCTCTACCCCAATCCTCTTCAATTTTACCCAAGTCTAACTCGGATCCGGACCACTTAGACTTCCTTGGCCCGACCCACCTCGGCCTGACCTTCCGATCCAGCCTACATTGTGTCGATTGATGTAGTCCCCACCTACCATGGTCCTTCTGGACCACCAAAGCATTCCATGTCCATCATACACTACCCCACAACTAGCCACATGTAGTCACTACCATGCACCACCATCAGCCACTACCTCACCAGTGGTCCTATACATGGACCATCGTTCCTCCTCTGATGTATGAATCTTGATTGAAACACCGAACTTGAATCCGTAGATAAATATCTACACTGATAAATATCCCTCTTGATGATCCATTGATGTTTCATCATTCAAAAATGATAATGATGATATCACAAATAATGGAATAAAAAGACAACATAAAGAGATCCAAATATAGATCTGTCAATGGTTGTGTTAATTTTTCCATCTACATTGAGGTATATGGATGAATCCATTGAGAAAGAATACATTTTTCATCCATTAACTTAATTTAGGGATGCATATTCCAATGCAATGGATCCTGCCTGAATTTTGATCTGTTCTTAATTGAAGAACATTCCCTCCAACTCTTTAATAATGATTTGTCATTGATCCTCCATAGGAGGAAGGGGGAAGTAAAATTTTCACTAGTTGTGGGGTTATGAGGAATCCAGAGTGAACACCCATATTCATTTATTTATAAAATGTGATTAAGTCAATGGTAAACTCTTAGCTCCAACCCAAGTATTGCAATATCTAAAAATCCTTCTCCATCCCACTTTCGGTGGCACATGTGGATAAACCATAACAATAATTTAGTGGTGGTATCATATTTCTTATATGATTTATCATTCAAGAGATAGTTAGATTAAAAACCCAAATAAAATAAAATAATTTTATTATTTTATTTATGGTTACTTCATCGGTGCATTTTTCAATAAAAGAAACACACTGAAAAAATTTATGTATCGCTTAGTCTAAACACCACATTCTGGACTCTTCCATGCCCTCAGATTTCTGATATGGCCAATCATTTAATAGTTATCTTGTTTCCTTTATGTGTATAGTATAAAATATTATTAATAATTTTATAAAATAATTTCTTGGGCACACCGGGCCTTAGAATAGCATGCAATCTATGCACCAATAGATGAATATATATATATAAATATTTCAAATTATTACAAGGAAAAAATGGGTCTTTACATTATTCCATCCTTCCTTATTTAGGTCCCAAAAAATAAAAACAATGAAAAAACATATCTTACTGAGCATGTATATGGCTCTCTCATTCCCAATAACTCTGATTCTCATTCCCATACTCCCACATTACGTAATGCAAAGGGATAGTCTGTCCACATAAGCCCATCTCCTATTGATCCTCGATCGCAATCGAGTTCTTTGCAAAGGTGGATTCGTATTGAATAACCAAATCTCCCTAGTTAATGATGTGAATAATTTCATGTACATATCTCCTCAGCTATGACACGTGGAAGATGTCACGAACCACTCCATTTTTGGGGCTTGTTCAAGGTGGTAGGAAACCTCACCAAATCTATACATGATCTTCAATGACCAGATGAACCTCGGGGATAGCCTTCCACCGTGGTTGATCCTCCTCATTCCGCATTTTCGGGATACTCTAAAGAAGGTGTGGTCTCCATGCTCGAACTCCACATGACTATGTTGGTGATCTTCATAGGATTTATAACAATTTGGGTCATCTTTATCCATTCACACATGGCCTGAACATTCTCTGTCGTCGCCTACACCATCTCGGGGCCCATTAGGGATGACTCCTCAACCACTTCCCAACAATAAGGTGACCTGAAGGATCTCTCATATAGGTCCCCAAAATGGTGCCATGTATATTGTGGTGTGTTCAATTGGGTTTTAAGAAAAATATACCAAAGTAATGTGATCCTCCCATATCTGGAAAGAGACCAACACACAAGCCCTAAACATATCCTCCATCACCTTGTTAGTGCACTCGATATACCCATCAGTCTGGGAGTGAATAGTTGTACTCATCAACAGCTCGGTCCTGAATTCATCTTCTAGGACTCTACACAATTGTGACTTAATCCACATGTCACGATTATATACAATCACCTAGGGTACCCCATTATGGTGTAAGATCTCTCATACATTCAACAACCCAAAAATCTCCACTGAACTCTACTCCCAAATAGTATGGAAGGGGAATGAATTTCTGATTCATTCTAGAATCACCAGTATGGTTTCATGGACCTTCTTTATGTGTGGAATATATTTGAAAAAGTACATGGATATGTTGTCCTATTTTTTCCTTGTAACCTCAACAGGCTACAAGAAACCAACAAAATCCTAGTGCTCATACTTGACCTTCAAATGGGCGAGGCAACATGAGACAAACTCAACTTTTCTTCCTCTCATACTAGACCACAAAAAGTACTATTGGATATCCCTCTAAATCATCCACACACAAGGATGTATATCTATGGGAGAAATGAGGAACTCCCACATCACATTCTTTCACATCATGACTGAAACCATTTTTGACCCTAGAATTAGATCTTTTAGTTCACAATCATAGAATATTTGTATAGGGTATTGCATATTGATATCTTATCACATAGAATATCTCAATTTATGTCACCCAATTACAACTTTTTCACATGATCAAAGAGAAAAGGAGTCAGCACCATCGATTGTAGAAACATTGTACACTCCTGCTCCACCAGGGTCAACTGTAGGGAAGCTAACTTCTCTAATTCATCCTACACTAGGTGCGCCTGGGAAATACAACAAAATGTATCATCTAAAATTTTTCCCTTTACTAGATTATATAATATCTAATTATTTTAGTCTTTTAGGAACAAAAACTAGCTTTTCTGCATCATATTCAGGTATATTTGGGTGATGATGTACTGGAGGCTATGGTGGTCTGAGTAAACCACAAATTTCTCCCATAGAATGTACTGACTCTACATCCTTTTGGAGATAACTGTGATTTATAGATATAATACATTACTCACATAGTTCTTCTCACTGGGGATTGACAACATCAACCCGTATGTGATTACTACATATCATTTCATCAAAACACAACTGAACCTGTCCTCTGAAGCATCACAATACACATCTAAATAAACACCATCCTCTATTAGTCTCAAAACAAGATCTATGATTAGCCTCTAACTCAACTCCTCAAAGGCCTTCTTGCACTTCTCAAACTAGATAAATGAATGTCACATCCACCTTGTAGTGAAAAATGGAGATTCCATCGTTGAGACGTCGTAAAAAAATATGAAGTAGTATGCTACCGAACCAAGAAAGTGTCACACCTCTGATAAATGATTTGGTGGTCCCATGAAATCATTTCTTATGTCATTGATCTATTCATGGAAGGACCTTGTTCTGAAAATGAATTCTCAAAAAAGTAGAATATATTTATCCAAAACCGTCACATCAAGATATTTACTTAATGATGATGCTCTCCATGTATACCAAGAACCATCCTCAAGTGCTCCACACATTCCTCCACTAATATATAGTACACTTGTATGTCATTAATGAAGACTACCAAAAACTGGTCTATATAATCATGGAAGATCTGGTTCACCAATTCCATGCAAATGGTGAGGGAATTTATCAAACCAAAGGGCATCATTAAGAACTCATTGTACCCATAGCGACATCAAAAATCCAGCATCAGAATATCAGCCTTGCAGACCTAAAGCTGGTGATAGCCAGATCTAAGATCCATCTTGGAGAACTATATCACATCCCCAAACTGGCCAAATATGTCATTGATCCTTGATAAAGGGTACATTTTCTTCATTATGGCCTAGTTCATGCGATGATAATCCCAAAAAGCACAATCTCACGCCTGCCTTCTTCACAAACAGAACTAGTGCTACCCAGGGGGACACATTGGGACTGATGAATTTTCTAATAAATGTCATATAACTATAACCATTGCTAATAGAGATTGGTGGGTTCCATATTATATGACTTAATAGATATCAGGGAAATCCATGGTTTCATGTCAATGTAAAACTCAAACTCCCGTCTCAGAGGTAATCCCTGGAACGCATCAAGAAACATTTCCATATAATCCTCCACAAATAAATGATCCTAGATTCATGAAGAGTATACTACACTAAAATTTACACTCTCTAACTAATGGGTGACAGACTGTCTCCCCCTTTCATAGCACCATCCTTGCCTACTACAAGGTCTCTTTCATAGAGTAAGGAAAACCACATCCCATCAGTGTATAAGAAACTGAAAGTGTGCGGTAAATGGTGATATGTGATTGAAACATGGAAATCTAACCCATGCCCATGAAGATTTTTATGGTTCTATTGCCATGAAAAGTAGATCCCACGTGAACTTCTCTCTTACAAGAGATAACTCTCACAACCAACAGATTAATTACATAGAAGAAGTGCTCTTTGTAGGTACCTCAAGAGAATGTTGTTGTGATTGTGCCTCTACTAGTATCTCTTAGCCCAATGCCTATAGTAAATAGATGAAATAATGATTGGAACCTATTTATACTAATACTAAATAATGAGTATAATAAACATAGATCATACCGAAAAACATCTTGTGTGTTTTGGGATCACATACATCCATAGTGTGAAACTATCTATGGCCATGACTGCTAGCTCCCTTTCCAAGATGTGAGTCACCTAGTGGAGGTTGTGGTGGTGGGGGGGGGGTAGAAAATCATAGCTTATTCCCCTCCTGCAACTCCTCCCACTCCTCTCTAAGCACCGCCTCCCTAGGGACCACCCTATCCCCACTATGGGAATCCACGATCATGATGTTGTCTCTTTTGGGGTGTTCCGTCTACTATCTTCTTAGGAGGCTCAACACATCTAGTTAGGTAGTCTCATTCTATGTGATCTTTTCCATCACAAGCATAGCATCATCCCTCCTCGGGCTGCCTCGGTACTCAGTGTTTCCCCAGTGTTGTCTAACAACATGCTCGAGCATTATCATAGGGAGGCCTCCTGCATTGAGATCCTGTAAAATTATGTCTTCCAATTTCCATAAACACCTCAACTCTTTCACATCCACATCCTTTCCTAGTTAATTGGCCTCCTAAAAAAATATCTACCATAAATTCCACCTCCAGCACCCAAATATATGTGGGTATGAACAGGGGTAACATGTTGTCATAGATATCATTGTGGTGTAATTTTTCAAGCATTAGTTCTAGAAATTTTCCTTCACAGATAACGTCCTTAGAGTAACGAGTCAGGTCTGTGAACCCATTTTAGTACTTTTCAACTGTCATCCCTCATTGCCGAATCTCTATAATCTCTTTAAATAGAATAGAGTATAAGTAGGATAGGTAGTACTCCTTAATGAATAGGTTCTCGAAGTCAACCCACGAGAGTGTCCCCTCATGAAACTTCTTTGTTACCAAGATCTAGCAACGTCCTACCTCTCCATTGAATATATTATCTGCTAAATCAACCATCTTATCTACATGTTTTTAAACAAACCTAAAGAGCTAGACCACCAAAACATAACAATCCTCTACTATATGAGGATATATATCACCGTATAACCTTATGGATCTATGAATATGTATATAAGGCCCCAGCCTTAAACCTTACTTAATATTGAATTAAATTAATAATTCACATTGAGGATTTTTTCAGGTTTAGAGTTTTAGAGAATTAGAACATAACTATTACATCTTAAAAGATTACAAAGTAGACACTTCTACTAAGTCTCCATAAAATAAAAAATCTTAAAAATAAAGATGTCTAGATTCCATGTTTTAGATAGCATGAAATTCCCTTGATCCCATCCTTGACCTTATTCCACTTTAAGTCCTGTGAAAAACATTTCGAAAAACTTGGGGTGAGCATAAAAAGCTCAGTAAGGGATACAAAAAGAATGAAAACTGTTATTTTTTCAAACATCAAGTAAACCATGTATACTATATCAAAGTAATACCTTCACCTTCATGAAGTAGTAAAAAAAAATTTCACTGAATAAAGTATCATTACTTACCTTTTTGTAACCAAAGTATAACCATAAAACCCATATAAAGAACACATAGAATATATAAAGGTAACTTGGGACATAAACATACTTAAGTGGAATAACCATACGGTTGACTTCCACACATATCACTTAATGGAATAGCCATACGGCCAATTTCCATACATACTTAATGGAATAGCCATACGGCCGACTTCCATACCCAATGCATTGGATGTTATAACGTAACCACCCGTCCTGGTATTCACGGCACCACCCGTCATATGGTTTATAACGTAACCACCCATTAAAATGTCCAAGTACCAGTATAAAATCATAAAACATAAAACCAATATAAAGTAATGATAACATTTCCACATTTCAATCACAATATATCATAAATATATTGACATAATAGAATCCTTTTTCAAAACCATTTTCAATACCAAAATACATAAAAGAGTATATGGTATTTATTTTATTCTAAAAACATTACGGCTTGTTGAGAAAGCCAAAGATCAAATAATACTCGCGGCGGCGGAAAAGGTCGTTGTCACCGCGTACGTTAAAAAAAACATTCCTTTTTGTCGTTTAGTAAAACGCTTTGTAGAAAAAGATTCCTTTTGTATAAAAGTAAAAGTCAAAGGAGTTTATACACCATATAAAAGAAAGTTGTGTATAAAACGAAATATGCCTCAATGAAAGGAGATTGAGACGAAGTCCCTTACCTCGGGTCCGACTTGACTCGATCGTTCTTTAACGTCCTGAATAATAAACTTGAGTTAATTTATACTTGATTAAGAACCTTTTTAAACTTCATTATTCCTTTTATATCACTTATTGCCATTTTATAAACATTATGTAACCATTTATGTTAATAATGTTTGTTTTGTCAATATTTGGTTCTTAAGTCGAAAGTTGACTTCTTACAATTACATGTTGTTTATGTGGTCAAAAGTTCTTTATATCCATAATGAAATTCCCTATTTGGATATAATATGTATCATATATATCCAGCATATAAATTTATTTATAATATTACATAATCATTTAGAGGTAAGAAATGAAATGCACCGTTCATGGAGACGATAAGCCGTACGTAGGCATGAACGCTACTTTCATTTCTTTGTCATATTAGTGGAATTAAAACTAAATGAGAGGTATGTATATTTTAATTCCAGAATTATATTAATCATTTAGATATATCATTAATTATATATATACATTATATACATGTAATTTTAATAGTACATTACATTTGGGGATAATAAATGAAATGCACCGTTCATGGAGACGGTAAGTCGTACGTAAGCATGAACGCTACTTTCATTTCTATCTCATACTTTAATGGAAAGAAATAATAATGATATAGAGGTATATTATAATTCTAGTATAACATCATATATAATAACTTTAAATCCATCCTTTACACGTCCCACATATGGCATTAACGAATCACATCACTTTTAGGGGGCGGTAGTCCGCACTTCCTTAAATGAAGATATCGTGTTTACCCATAATGGAAACCATAAAGGTATGCCAAAAATGAAAAATACAGAAGATTAAAGAAAACATAAACATATTATATATCATATATAAAAATAGTGACATCATAATGTCCACCCTTGAAGGTGTTAAATGAGTATTGAACAATCATCGTTTCGGGAGGCAGAATTTCACCATCCACGGAAACCGTATGTTCTTTAACCATTTGATGTAGTTGTGTGAGAGTGTAGCTCAAATAAATATTATAACAACATCCTAGTATATTGAATATACTCGTGTTGTTACAAAATAAGTAAATAAAAAGATTTTAGAGGGTTGGAAGAGCAAAATAAAACAAATGAACAAGAGAGAATGAATTACCTTTAAAAGTGTAACTCCCTTTTGATTTGAGCCTAAAGGCTTACTTTGAAAGGATTCTGACCAAAGGGAATCCTCTAGGATGAGTAGAGGGATGTGGAGAGAGTAATTGGGCAGGGGTTGGCCGAGCCAAAGGCTTGAGAAGTGTGTGAAATGGGGTAGAGGTGGGGGCCTTTTATAAGAGGAGAGGAGGGGCACTTTTGGAAAGTAAAGAAATATTACTTTATTTGAAAATGTGTTTCGGTTTTAAAAGGTCCCGCATTGATATAATTCGTGGATAAGGTGATAAGGATTCTAAATCCACTCATCCAATTGGTTTTGGCCATGTGTAGGTTTTATATTTTTCATTATCTTTCCATTTTATTTAAATCGTCAAATAATGATGTCATCGCTGCATCATTATTATGTAATAAATAATTTAATTTATTTAATGTCTAAAAATTATAAAAAAAATACTATGATGTATGAAATCTTTTTATCTTTCCAATGACTATTTATAATCAAAATTCGTACTTGTATAACCCCACTCAAAAATTATTTTAGTAAAACAATTTATGTTAGTGTCATTTTCACTTTAACATTAAATAAAAATATATTAATGTCATTTTCCAAATAAAGTGGCTCCATGGGGTCCCCAAGTTGGCCCATGGCTTGTCTTGGTCGTCCATGACTCACCCAATAGGTTTAGGACAAGTGTCATGGTGTTTTCACATTCTTATAATACCATTTTTACCTTAAACGACACTAATTACCTCTAATCGCGATTAATGAAAAAAAGTTACTATTCACCAAAAAATTATTTTAATCTCATTGAACCAAATTTTACTTCTTAATGACAACCATGTATGTCGGATTTTCAAAATTCAATACACATTAGTGGTAAACTTTCATTTAACTGAAAAATCAGTTTGCTTGATTACCACTTAGTGGTTTCACTATTCATCAAAAATTGAAGTTTTTCAGAAAATTACCAAAAATTCACCCTAAGCTATATTTGATATTCCGAATTCAAAAATGAAGTCCATTTTACAAAATTCAAAACATATAAGTCAAATTAATTAATTTAATAATTAATTCCCGTTGTCATGACAAATAGCGTGTTTTTGTGAAACAATAAGTATCAAAAGATTGACACCAGTTTATGTCCAATTTCAAAGTGAAATTGATTCCAATGACCACCATTGGATTAACTGGTAAAAATATTTTCTAATTTCACTTTAAAACCAATTAAAATAATAATCTAATCATATAAATAATTTAGATTAAAAAGTGGTTTTGAATTAAAATACAACATTTTACACTATTCATAAAAAAAATGAACTTTATCAGAAAGGTACCAAAAATGTACACAAAGTAAATTTTGATGTCCCGATTCTAAAGAAGAGTTATATTTGGTCCAAAATAAAGTATAAGAGTGATCAAAACTATATTTAATGACGGTTCACCATTAAAAGGTGATAAGTGAACCTTTAGTGAAAATTAGAGTATATATGCCCTAAAATTGAACTCTTTCCGTATTTTAAGCCTTTATCTTTCATTGGGTAAATGTATAAACATTTAAAAACATATATAATCATATTTTAGTTATTTCTACCCATTCCCGCTAGTACAACGGCTACTCGTTAACTAACATTTAAAATAATATTATTTTATTACTTGTGTGCAACGTAAGTTTTCAAAGAAACTCATCGTTGCGTACCGAGTACACTATCGAACATAGAAACCCCTTTTAATTAAAATTAATATTTAATTCATAAATAAAAAAAAAATTATGCTTTATTTACCTGGGATGTTACATCCTTCCCCCCTTTTGGGAATTGCGTCCTCGCAATTTTATTCACTTATCAAAATAAGTGGGGGTATTTATCCCTCATAGCATTTTCAGATTCCCACGTTGCCTCTTCAATCACATGGTTTTTCCACAAACCATTACCTGATGAATAACCTTATTCCGTAACATCTGCTCCCTGTGGTCAAGAATCTAGATAGGTTGTTCCTCATAAGATAGGTTCTCTTCCAGCTGAACTACCTCTGGACTAAAAACATGAGATGGATCTGGCATATACTTTCTCAACATCGAAACGTGAAAAACATTGTGTACCTGAGATAAACTCGGAGGTAAAGCCACTCGGTATGCAACTGATCCAAATCTTTCCAGAATTTCATATGGTCCAACCAACCATGGAATCAACTTTCCTTTATTACCAAATCTCATCACACTTTTCCAAGTAGAAACCTTGAGAAAAGCATGATCACCTACCTCAAAAGATAGATCCTTCCTCCGGTTATCCGCATAACTCTTCTGCCTGCTCTGAGCTGTTCTCATATGTTTTCTGAATCAACTGAACTTTTTCTGCCATCTCTTCTACCAATTCTAGTCCCATCAGCTTCCTTTCACCCACTTCATTCCAAAATGATGGAGTTCGACACCGCTTCCCATATAATGCCTCAAATAGTGCCATCTGTATACTGGAATGAAAGCTATTATTATAAGAAAACTAAACCAAAGAAAGATGTTGGTCCCAACTTCCCTGATAATCCATCAAACAAGCTCGTAGCATATCCTCCAATGTCTGAATTTTTCGTTCTGACTGCCCATCTGATTGAGGATGAAAATCTGTACTAAAGTTTTAATTCAGTACCCAACGACTTCTGAAGGCCCTTCCAAAAGTTAGAAGTAAACCTGGGATCACGATCCAATACAATGGAGAGAGGAACTCCATGTAACCTGACTATCTCTTTAAGATACAAATGGGAAAGTTGATCTAGAGAGAAAGTATCTCGTATAGAAAGGAAATGAGCATATTTGATCAAGCGATCAACAATAACCCAGATTGCATTATTACCTCGAGATTTCCTCGGTAATCCCACAACAAAGTCCATGGATATGTTTTCCTATTTCCACTCTGGCACAGGTAAAGGCTGAAGCATCCCTTTCGGTAATTGCTGCTCTGCTTTAACCTGTTGACATGTCAAACACTTCACAGTAAAATCAGCAATGTCTCTTTTCATTCCATCCCACCAGTAATACTCCCGCAGACCTCTGTACATCTTAGTACTGCCAGGATGAAAAAACAACTCATTCTTCAACTGTGAATCACAAGGCACACATAACCTCTTCACAAACCTCAAAACACAAACACAAACTTATCCAAGAACTCATGGAAAATTTTATTCATAAGGTCCATGAATACATTAGGTGCATTGGTTAACCCAAAAGGCATAACTAAAAATTCAAAATGGCCATATCTAGTACGGAACGCAGTCTTCGGAACGTCTACTTCTCTTACTTCAACTGATGGTACCCCGACCTCAAGTCAATCTTCGAAAAATACTGAGCTCCCTGGAGCTGATACCACTTCATTCGATGGCCCAACATCTGCTGAAGTTGTTGCAAAGGATTTTACCACCCCTTTCTGCTTGTAGTCTAACTACTTCCCATCACTCAAGCTCCTTGTCGGACACTCGTCTACATAATGACCCATTTCATTACACTTAAAACATCTTACCGTTGGCTTTTCATTTCCTTTTTGATCATCTTCCTTACAGTTACGAGCAATATGACCAGACTTACCACACCGAAAGCACTTACCAGACTTGGATAAACATTCTCCAGGATGCATTTTACCACACTTCTCATAGGATGGATATTTGGTTTTCTTACCTCCTTGCTTCTTTGATGAATTCTTCCCATTTTCCTGCCAACTAGATCTCTTATTCTGTTGTTTTTCATAGAACACCTGATCATCGGCAAACTTTATTTCCACCTTCTCCGTACATCGAACAAGTTTTTCATAACTTCTGAACTCACGAGAAGCTAAAGCCCTTCGATACTTTGGCTTTAACCCTGAGTAAAAACGGTTTATTTTACTATCAAGATCTCGTATGAAGTTTGGAGCATATGTAACGCCCCGACCCCAGTTACCCAGAGTCGGTGCATTAATTACATAAACATTGGCATGATCACAAGAAAGATCAAATCTCGAAAGACCGATTGGTTTAGTAGCCTTGGAAACACTAGATATATTCATAAGTTTTACATTACATCATAAAATGAAAAACTAATACAACAACATAATGTTTCCACAATCCACACTATTATCCCCTCATAATATCCCTGTAGGTCATTCATAACTTACTTCTTCACATCCTGGGAAAAAATAAAACATAGAAAAGGGGTGAGCTCAAATGCCCAGTAAGGATAACAATATAGCAGAAACGTTCATAAATAAGAATAAACATTTAAGGCAATGTATAACTAAAAAAAAGCCTTTTAAACTTGAACATTTAATATAGTATGGCATAAATGAAATGAAATAATGCCATTTACTTATTCACATGGTTATTCTACTAATCGAATAATCACATGCAAAATCAATAACCACTTTCATAATGATGGAATGCATAATGCCAGACTATCATAACCACATAGCCAAGGCCTCGTGCCAAGACTACAAATAAGATTCTGTCAAGGCCTTGTGCCAAGACACTAGTTTGTCTCATGAGACCTACCGATGCATCGAGGAGCTATAGCGGGCTCCACCCGTCACATATTATGTCCAATGCATTCCCATATGAAAAGGTTTAAACATAACATAAACATTCGTATTAAAACTAGCATACGAAATGTCAATAATTTCACCATAAACTATGAATGGTATAAAAATAGCACATCCACAGTCAAACATATCACAAAACCTTCAATACAATATAGAAGTTTTGTATCATAATAAATCAACTTCAAATAAGCGTAAAATCCGTCAAAGGATGTTGACATAGATGAAATCAAAACACTTTTTAGAGAAATATCTCTTTCTATTTTTGAAATCATTTAAGAGACATATAAAATAAAACATTTTCTTGAAAATATTATTATAAGCTTGTAAGGGAAGATTTGACGATTTTATAAAGGCGGAAAATAGCCGCACCCGCCGTATAAGTTAAAAAAAACATTCTTACCTTAATTCTGTCGAAAAGGTTAAAAAGGACCTTGTTTTGAAAACGATGGAAATATTCCTTTATAAACAACTTATAAAAGTCAAAAAGGGTATAAATGACTTTAACTCATATTCTAGTAAATAGTAAAAATGTTTTGAAATACATTTTTAAGAAACATGGATGTGGATGATAAAGAGATCCTAGTAGATTATTACATATAAACAACCTCGGATAATGAAGAGATTGTGAAATAACCCTTACCTTGTACTTTTCCTTGGTTGGGATATGTTAACCTCCTGTATAATGGTGAAATAATTGTTATTAAATTATACAAGAATCATATATATTAATATGATATCATATATGATCTTTTAACATTGATTTGTTAATAATATCTTAGAATTATCGTCGTTTCGGGTGTTAACTTACTCATTTTCTTTTATATGTTTTGTTACATAAGCCATGTTTGTTGTATCTTATTCATATCCAGAATGATATCAAGTCCTTAAACATCATTTTTAAATCATCAAATGATAATTATACTTGAATGGATACGATGGAGAATGAATCTCATCGCGTTCGTGGAGACGGTAGTCCGTACGTACGCACGAGCGACAATATCATTCTTTTATATTAAAATAATATATAAATGGATGGTATATCATATATACAGAATCATTAACATGTTATATTTATTATTTACATGAGTTACACATCATTATTATACCCATCCAAATAATAATATATTGAATAACAATTACACCACGACGTGGAGACGGTAAGCCGTACGTACGCACGTATGGTGACATGTTATTCAAAGGGTGGATAGAATACTGAATATGGTTGTACCATATTTATAATAACATCACATTATATGTGAGATACTGGAGTTATTATTTTAGAATGGTAAGAACAAAGTAAGAAGAAGTGGAAGAAGAAAGGAACATGAAAAGGGGTGGTGAAAACATTACCTCTTCTTCGGGTTCTTCCTTTTGATTTGATCAAAAGGGCTCTTTAGGTTGGCTTTCTGATCAAACTAAGGCCCCTAGGTTGTAGTTATGGAAGTTGGGAGAGTATTTGTGTAGGGTTTGTCCGAACCAAAGGGCTTTGAAGGTGTGAAGAAATGAGAAAGAGGAGTGCCCTTTTATAAGAGGGGTGAGGGGCAGCTTTGGAAAAGCTAGATATATTAGTTTATAATAAATTCATATTCGGTTTCCAATGGCTCAAAAGTTTACTATTCAAAGGTTAAGGTAGGGATGGGTCTAAAACAACTCAACCAATAGAATTTAGACAGTTTGGGTACTTATATTAACCTTATCTTTAAGTATTAACTTTAAGTTAATTAGTTTCACTTTTACAATGTCTCTTTGTATTTTTCTATAATATGGTTAATAAAATTAATATATACATCCAAGCGACCCCCAAGTGGTCCATTAATGATGAACCTATCATGATATAAGTCTCTTGGCCGAACCATAGATTTTTAGGAATTTAATATCAATTAATAATATAATATTTGTTTTAAGAACTCTTTTATGTCAATTTTGACACTATTCAATAGTTGATTTTTGTGAAACTCATAACAGATTGATTACTTCTAACAAAGTAAATTAAATCAATCCTAATATATCATATTATCCTAGAAAATTAGTTTAATTCATTAAAAGTTTCATATTATATTTATTTGGGTATTTATAATATCAATTATTTTAATTTTTCATTATTATAGTAATTACTGCATCATCATTGTGTCATAAATAAAATAAATTATTTAATGTCTAAAAATTATAAATAAAATATCATTATGTAGGAAATCTTTTTATCTTTCTAATTAATATTTATAATCTAAAATCAAACATATATAACCCTATGTAACAATTGTTTTTCTAAAGGATATATGCTTGTGTCATTTTTGTATTCATTTTAACTTAATTAAAATAAAGTGTCATTATCACTTACAAGTGGATCCATGGGGTCCCAAAATCGTCCCAAAGATGCCCATGGTCGACTATGTATCAACCAATAGGGTTAAGACACGTTTTAGGGTAATTTCGTATTATTATAATATTATTTTTTAACCCTTATTTACCGGATTTACCCTTAACCATGGTAAATAAAATATTTACCGCAGTAATTATTCAAAATGTCTAAAAATAAAAGTTACCTATTTACACAATTTGAACATCCTGATTCCAAATATGGAATCCATTTTCCTAAATTCAAAACACAGAAGTGGCAGAACTTAATTTAAAATTAATTCCCGTTGTCAAAACAAAAAGCGTGTTTTTAAGAGATAATAACTATCAAAAGATTGACACTTGTTTATGTTCGGTTTAATTGTAAAATTATGTCCAATGACCAACATTATATTAAATGGTAAAAATATATTCTAAATATACTTTAAAACTACTAAAATTCATAATTTATCACTATTAATTATTTTGATTAAAAAAGTTGTTTTTAATTAAAATTTAGTAATTTTCACTATTCATCAAAATCTGAAAGTTATCCGAAAAGTACCAAAATTTCACCTTAGGCTAAATTAGATATTCCAAATCCAAAAATGAAGTATATTTTGAAATATAAAATATATATGATTTCAAAAAGTAGGTATTACTATTCACAACGGCTAGTTTAATTAGTTGTGGTGTGTGTTAGAACTCGAGGTTGCGTACAACACACGCTATCACATTATTCAAAGAGAAGCGTACCGTAGAAGCTTGGGGTGTTACATTCTCCCCTACTTCAAATAATTTCGTCCTCGAAATTTCTAGAATACTTATCACATGAAAAGACTCGGGTGGTTCTTCATCATAAGTTCTTCGGGTTCCCACATTGCCTCTTCCAACTTATGGTTTCTCCACAGAACTTTTACCAGACGTGTCGTCCGGTTTCTCAGCACTTGTTCTCTCGTATCAAGAATCTTGACGGGCTCTTCACAATAAGACAGATCGGGTTCCAGTTCTAATTCCTCATAGGTGAGTACATGCGTTGGGTCAGGCATGTATTTCCTCAACAGAGATACGTGGAACACATCGTGAACTTTGGAGAGACTTGGCGGCATTGCCAATCGGTAAGCGACAACCGCAATTCGTTCTAGAATTTCGAAAGGTCCGATGTACCTGGGACTCAATTTACCTTTCTTACCAAAACGTATGACTCCCTTCCACGGAGATACCTTCAGAAAAACATGATCACCGACTTGAAATTCCAAATCCTTCCTTCGATTATCGGCATAGCTCTTCTGCGTACTTTGAGCTGCTTTGATGTGATTTTGGATTACTTTCACCTTTTCCACTATTTCCTCCACCAGTTCTGGGCCTACAAGTTTTCTTTCACCAACGTCATCCCAACAGGTTGGTGTACGACATCTCTTTCCGTATAACGCTTCATATGGTGCCATCTGAATACTCGAATGGAAGCTATTGTTATAGGAAAATTCTACCAGTGGTAAATATTGATCCCACATACCCTGAAAGTCAAGTGAGCAAGATCTCAAAATGTCTTCTAGGGTTTGAATAGTCCATTCTGATTGTCCATCTATCTGAGGGTGGTAAGCAGTGCTCAAATGAAGTTCAGTATCCAGGGATTTCTGAAGACTTTTCCAAAATCTTGAAGTAAAACGGGGATCACGATCAGAAACAATCGATAGGGGTACTCCATGAAGTCTCACAACTTCATTAATGTATAGTCTTTCTAGACGTTCCAGGGGTAGATCTTCTCTTATAGCAAGAAAATGTGCTGACTTGGTAAGACGATCAACAATAACCCATATTGCATCGTTCCTTCTAGGAGTCTTTGGTAGCCCCATGACAAAGTCCATCGTAATATTGTCCCATTTCCACTCCGATATGGGAAGAGGTTGCATGACTCCTCCAGGCTGTTGCCTTCCAGCTTTCACTTGTTGACAAACCATACATCTTGACACAAAATCAGCAATCTCTCTCTTCATGTTGTCCCACCAAAAATGTTCCTTCAAATATCTATACATTTTGGTGCTCCCAGGGTGTATAGAGAAATTGGAACTATGAGCATCATCCAGCAATTCCCTTTTCAGATCAGGTAAATCGGGAACACAAAGTCTCTTCCCGAATTTCAAAATTACATCTTCATACACAAAGTCTCTCAATCTCCCATCATTCACATCTTTAATCTTCTTCTGAAATTATTCATCATCGGTCTGAGAACTCTTAATCCTTTCTAGTAAAGATGGTTTGGAAACCATTTGAAAAAGCATTGATGTTTCACCTTCCCTGGTTATTCCCATGTCCATCTTCACTAGATCCATGAAAATTGGATCCCTTTCAATTCTTATCATGTTCAAAACTCCATGGTCTTTTCTGCTCAAAGCATCTGCCACCTTGTTTGCTTTCCCCGGGTGGTAGTGTATCGTGCAATCATAATCCTTGAGTAATTCAAGCCATCTCCTTTTCCTCATGTTGAGTTCTTTTTGTGAGAAAATATACTTCAAACTCTTGTGATCGGTATAAATCTCACATTTTTCACCATAGAGGCAGTGTCTCCATATCTTCAAAGAAAAGATCACAGCTGCTAACTCAAGATCATGAGTAGGATAGTTTTGTTCATGAATTTTCAACTGTCGTGATGCATAGGCAATAACTCTATCATTCTGCATAAGGACACAGCCAAGTCCTTTCTTTGATGCATCACTATAAATAACGAACCCATCATTCCTCGATGGTAGAGTCAATATAGGATCATTGACTAATCTTTTCTTCAGTTCTTCAAAACATTCTTCACACTCTTTTTTCCAAACAAATTTAACCCCTTTACGTGTGAGCTTCGTTAATGGGTTAGCCAATCGGGCAAAATTCTGGGCGAAACGTCGATAATAACCTGCCAAACCAATAAAACTACGTACCTCAGTTATACTCGTAGGTGCTGGCCATTCTTGGATTGCCTTGGTCTTAGAAGGATCAACAGAGATTCCATCTTTAGAGACAATATGGCCAAGAAAAGAAATCTCCTGAAGCCAGAATTCACACTTGCTAAACTTCCCATATAATTCATGCCTCCTCAGAGTCTTCAAGATAATGCGCAAGTGATTTTCATGATCTTCGTAGGTTTTGGAGTTTACCAAGATATCATCAATAAATACCACCACAAATTCATCGAGATACTCCTTGAAAACTCTATTCATCAGATCCATGAATACAGAGGGTGCATTAGTCAATCCAAATGGCATTACAGTAAACTCGTAATGCCCGTACCTTGTTCGAAATGCTGTCTTCGGAATGTCTTCTTTCTTCACACACAACTGATGGTATCCAGATCGAAGGTCAATCTTTGAAAAGTATTGAGCTCCATGAAGTTGGTCAAATAAATCATCAATGAGAGGTAGGGGATACTTTTTCTTTATCGTTATAGCATTGATCTCCCTGTAGTCGATACATAACCTCATAGATCCATCTTTCTTTTTAACAAAAAGAACAGGGGCTCCCCATGGAGAAACACTAGGGAGAATAAATCCCTTATTACTCAATTCCTCTAGTTGTTTATTTAGTTCGACTAACTCTACAGTGGCCATTCTATAAGGGGTCTTCGATATAGGCCTTGATCCAGGAATCAAATCAATGGAAAACTCAACTTCTCGTTCTGGTGGATGTCCAGGTAAATCTTCCGGAAATACATCTACAAATTCTTTCACAACAGGTACATCCTCTATTTGAACATTCCTTCCCTCACCAATAGTTATTTCATTCTCTTCCTCCCCAATAATTGAATTAAGTTGAGATACTGGGGGTGGATCTAAATAAGAATTAGGTGGTGACGATTCTGCTCTAAAAATAAGGTGTTCCTTATCATTATCATCAAGAATCGTAACCTCTTTCTTCTTACAATAAATCTTCGCATCATAGTCCGAAATCCAGTCCATACCGAGGATTATATCAAACTCAATCATAGGTATGATGATGAGATCAGCAGATAAAGAAAATTTATGTGCTCTAATGGGGACTGATTCACAAAACTTTGTTGCAATGATACTTCCCTTAGGAGTTTTAACTGACAACTCCCTTATTAAATCAAATTGGAAATATCTAATTTTCTTAGCAAACTGGGAAGATATGAAATAATGCGACGATCCAGAGTCAAATAATGCATTTTCTAAACTTGAGGAAATCATTAAATTACCTGCCACCACGTCTTTTGGAGCTTCTACCTCTGCAGTAGTGATAGCATAAGCCTGGCCTTGATCCCTTGGCCTTTTCTGAGGTAAGTTCTCCTGACTCTTAGGACATGCATTTGCATAATGCCCCATCTCCCTGCAATTGTAGCACTGAACTTTGGTGGCTTCCTTCTTCCCTTTGCAATCACGAGCTTGGTGGCCTTTTTCACCACACTTGTAACAGACTCCCATTCCCTTCAAGCAAGCACTGGGGTGTTTCTTCCCGCATTTACCACAAGATGGATATTCAACCTTTCCCTTCTTCCCCTTATTTCCATTCCCAGATTGATCAGCAGGTCTCTTCTTCTCTTGCTTTGCTTTAAAGTCATAAGACTTAGAGAATTCCTTTTCGGTCTTGATAGCACATGAGACAATGTCTTCGTACGATGAAAAGGATTGTGAGACTAATGCTCGACGGAGAAATGGTTTTAACCCATCAAAGAAATGATCAATCTTACTTCTTTGGTTACGTATATAATCACCAGCGTACCTTGCTAACCTTGTAAAGTTAGCCTCATACTTTGTGACATTCTCATCCTCCATTTGTCTCAGACTCAGAAATTGCCTTTCCATATCTGCTCGATGGTCGCGAGGAAAGTATTTTTCTAAAAACAGATCTTTGAACTCCCTCCACTCCATATTTGATACTTCATCATCTTCCTTCATGTTTTGAATCAATGACCACCATTGATCAGCATCTCCAGTGAGGCGGTAAACTGCCATGATAACTTTTTTCCTTTCACTGCTCCCCAAAGCCTGAAATATTTTCTCTAGGGAAAATATCCATTGCTCAGCTACTAAGGGATTTGTATTCCCATTGAACGTTGGTGGTTGTTGCCTCATGAATCGATCTAACATTGATCCTCCATGATGTGGATCAGGGTGCTCCATACGGGTAAGGTTATTATTCATAACCTGAGTAAGTTGTCCTAGTATGGTGATTAGCTGATCGGCACCAGTTGCATCACCAGCCCCACTATAATTATCTTGAGCAGGAGGGCAATTCTTACATGGAGTTCGTGCATTGATAAGGTTTCCATTTCTTCCACTAGGCGCCATTTCTAAACAATGGCATAAACTAGATCAGTTTATGAATCAAAATACATAATCCCATACTTATAAAACACTTAACATAAATTGAACTATTTATGGATATAATCCATAATCATAAAAATGTTTTCTTTGAGAAAGTATATACTCATAAACTCTTCATAATGATTTGTAAAGAAAATGAGAGTTATCCTAAGCATATCCCCCGGGAGTGTCGTAACCAAGAGTGCAGCAAGGCCCGTTGTCGTGCACCAGTTCCCGTTCGAGTCTAGCTCAAAGAGGTGTTTTCGGGTTTTACCCCTAGGTACATATGTGCCAGATCTGCCTCTACCTGCTCGTATCCAGGCAGGGATGTATTGCTCAGAAAACTCACAAAATCTCTACAATACCAAAATTCTAGGAAGTTATTCTATACTAATCCTCAAAGTTCATCTTAGGTCTACGTGCTCTAATCAGAGTTTATCTAAATCTATCTTCCAAGGTTTGTACTAAACTTCCTCTGATACCAACTGTAACGCCCCGACCCCAGTTACCCAGAGTCGGTGCATTAATTTCATAAACATTGGCATGATCACAAGAAAGATCAAATCTCGAAGGACCGATTGGTTTAGTAGCCTTGGAAACACTAGATATATTCATAAGTTTTACATTACCTCATAAACTGAAAAACTAATACAACAACATAATGTTTCCACAATCCACACTATTATCCCCTCATAATATCCCTGCAGGTCATTCATAACTTACTTCTTCACATCCTGGGAAAAAATAAAACATAGAAAAGGGGTGAGCTCAAATGCCCAGTAAGGATAACAATATAGCGGAAACTTTCATAAATAAGAATAAACATTTAAGGCAATGTATAACTAAAACAAAAGCCTTTTAAACTTGAAAATTTAATATAGTATGGCATAAATGAAATGAAATAATTCCATTTACTTATTCACATGGTTATTCTACTAATCGAATAATCACATGCAAAATCAATAACCACTTTCATAATGATGGAATGCATAATGCCAGACTATCATAACCACATAGCCAAGGCCTCGGGCCAAGACTACAAATAAGATTCTGTCAAGGCCTTGTGCCAAGACACTAGTTTGTCTCATGAGACCTACCGATGCATCGAGGAGCTATAGCGGGCTCCACCCGTCACATATTAAGTCCAATGCATTCCCATATGAAAAGGTTTAAACATAACATAAACATTCGTATTAAAACTAGCATACGAAATGTCAATAACTTCACCATAAACTATGAATAGTATAAAAATAGCACATCCACAGTCAAACATATCACAAAACCTTCAATACAATATAGAAGTTTTGTATCATAATAAATCAACTTCAAATAAGCGTAAAATCCGTCAAAGGATGTTGACATAGATGAAATCAAAACACTTTTTAGAGAAATATCTCTTTCTATTTTTGAAATCATTTAAGAGCCATATAAAATAAAACAATTTCTTAAAAATATTATTATAAGCTTGTAAGGGAAGCTTTGACGATTTTATAAAGGTGGAAAATAGCCGCACCTGCCGTATAAGTTAAAAAAACATTCTTACCTTAATTCTGTCGAAAAGGTTAAAAAGGACCTTGTTTTGAAAACGATGGAAAGATTCCTTTATAAACCACTTATAAAAGTCAAAAAGGGTATAAATGACTTTAACTCATATTCTAGTAAATAATAAAAATGTTTTGAAATACATTTTTAAGAAACATGGATGTGGATGATAAAGTGATCCCAGTAGATTATTACATATAAACAACCTCGGATAATGAAGAGATTGTGAAATAACCCTTAACTTGTACTTTTCTTTGGTTGGGGTAGGTTAACCTCCTTTATAATGGTGAAATAATTGTTATTAAATTATACAAGAATCATATATATTAATATGATATCATATATGATCTTTTAACATTGATTTGTTAATAATATCTTAGAATTATCGTCGTTTCGGGTGTTAACTTACTCATTTTCTTTTATATGTTTTGTTACATAAGCCATGTTTGTTGTATCTTATTCATATCCAGAATGATATCAAGTCCTTAAACATCATTTTTAAATCATCAAATGATAATTATACTTGAATGGATACGATGGAGAATGAATCTCATCGCGTTCGTGGAGACGGTAGTCTGTACGTACGCACGAGCGACAATATCATTCTTTTGATATTAAAATAATATATAAATGGATGGTATATCATATATACAGAATCATTAACATGTTATATTTATTATTTACATGAGTTACACATCATTATTATACCCATCCAAATAATAATATATTGAATAACAATTACACCACGACGTGGAGACGGTAAGCCGTACGTACGCACGTATGGTGACATGTTATTCAAAGGGTGGATAGAATACTGAATATGGTTGTACCATATTTATAATAACATCACAGTATATGTGAGATACTGGAGTTATTATTTTAGAATGGTAAGAACAAATTAAGAAGAAGTGGAAGAAGAAAGGAACATGAAAAGGGGTGGTGAAAACATTACCTCTTCTTCGGGTTCTTCCTTTTGATTTGATCAAAAGGGATCTTTAGGTTGGCTTTCTAATCAAACTAAAGCCCCTATGTTGTAGTGAGTGAAGTTGGGAGAGTATTTGGGCAGGGTTTGGCCGAACCAAAGGGCTTTGATGGTGTGAAGAAATGAGAAGGAGGAGTGCCCTTTTATAAGAGGGGTGAGGGGCACCTTTGGATAAGCTAGAGATATTAGTTTATAATAAATTCATATTCGGTTTTCAATGGCTCCAAAGTTGACTATTCAAAGGTTAAAGTGGGGATGGGTCTAAAACAACTCAACCAATATAATTTAGACAGGTTTGGGTACTTATATTAACCTTATCTTTAAGTATTAACTTTAAGTTAATTAGTTTCACTTTTACAATGTCTCTTTGTATTTTTATATAATATGGTTAATAAACTTACTATATACATCTAAGCGACCCCCAAGTGGTCCATTAATGATGAACCTATCATGATATTAGTCTCTTGGACAAACCTTAGATTTTTAGGAATTTAATATCAATTAATAATATAATATTTGTTTTAAGAACTCTTTTATGTCAATTTTGACACTATTCAATAGTTGATTTTTGTGAAACTCATAACAGATTGATTACTTCGAAAAAAGTAAATTAAATCAATCCTAATATATCATATTATCCGAGAAAATTAGTTTAATTCATTAAAAGTTTCATATTATATTTATTTGGGTATTTATAATATCAATTATTTTAATTTTTCATTATTATAGTAATTACTGCATCATCATTGTGTCATAAATAAAATAAATTATTTAATGTCTAAAAATTATAAATAAAATATTATTATGTAGGAAATCTTTTTATCTTTCTAATGAATATTTATAATCTAAAATCCAAAATATATAACCCTATGTAACAATTGTTTTTCTAAAGGATATATGCTTGTGTCATTTTTGTATTCATTTTAACTTAATTAAAATAAAGTATCATTATCATTTACAAGTGGATCCATGGGGTCCCAAAATCAACCCAAATATGCCCATGGTCGACCATGTATCAAACAATAGGGTTAAGACACGTTTTAGGGTAATTTAGTATTATTATAATATTATTTTTTAACCCTTATTTACCGGATTTACCCTTAACCATGGTAAATAAAATATTTACCGCAGTAATTATTCAAACTGTCTAAAAATAAAAGTTACCTATTTACACAATTTGAACATCCTGATTACAAATATGGAATCCATTTTCCTAAATTCAAAACACAGAAGTGGCAAAAATTAATTTAAAATTAATTCCCGCTGTCAAAACAAAAAGCGTGTTTTTAAGAGATAATAACTATCAAAAGATTGACACTTGTTTATGTTCGGTTTAATTGTAAAATTATGTCCAATGACCAACATTATATTAAATGGTAAAAATATATTCTAAATATACTTTAAAACTACTAAAATTCATAATTTATCACTATTAATTATTTTGATTAAAAAAGTTGTTTTTAATTAAAATTTAGTAATTTTCACTATTCATCAAAATATGAAAGTTATCCGAAAAGTACCAAAATTTCACCTTAGGCTAAATTAGATATTCCGAATCCAAATATGAAGTCTATTTTGAAATATAAAATATATATGATTTCAAAAAGTAGGTATTACTATTCACAACGGCTAGTTTAATTAGTTGTGGTGTGTGTTAGAACTCGAGGTTGCGTACAACACACGCTATCACATTATTCAAAGAGAAGCGTACCGTAGAAGCTTGGGGTGTTACAGCATACCTTGCCAATCGAGTGAACTTTTCTTCATAAGTAGCCACTGAATCATCCTCCTGCCTCAATTCTAGGAACTATTTTTCCATCCTAAGATGAACCACCTTAGGAAAATATTTCTCATGAAACATACCTTTGAATTCGTCCCAGTGAAGATCCTCAATCTCATCACTATCCCTTATATTTTTCACCATCGACCACCACTGATCAGCTTCACCTTCAAAACGGTAAACAGCAAGACTAACCTTTTGATGTTCTGAACACCTCATGACATCAAAAATCTTCTCCAGTGCTTTAATCCACCCTTCAGCTTGCACAGGGTCAGATGATCCTCTGAATGATGGGGGATGTTGCCTCTTGAAATGTTCCACCACTGACATGTTCCTCTGCGGTTGATCTGACTGATCTCGTGCATGGATACCACCACCATTTATAGCCTGAGTCAACTATGCCATTACTGCAACAAACTGTTCAGTTCCGATTTCTACCATCTCAAGTTGCTGATTTGGAAGGTTATCTTTCTCCTGATGTCGTCCCAACATAGCTGCTTTGTTTCCTCTGCGGAAAACCATTCTGAACACAGAAATATCTTAGGCGAAGCAACATGGTAATCCGTAAATGCTATATCATTTCAATCATATTATAATTTAACACTTTTCTAACTCCTAAAGTTGTCTAAACCGACCTATGTTACCAACTATAAGGCCCCAGCCTTAAACCTTACTTAATATTGAATTAAATGAATAATTCACATTGAGGATATTTTCAGGTTTAGAGTTTTAGAGAATTAGAACATAACTATTACATCTTAAAAGATTACAAAGTAGAAACTTCTACTAAGTCTCCATAAAATAAAAACTCTTAAAAAGAAAGATGTCTAGATTCCATGTTTTAGATAGCATGAAATTCCCTTGATCCCATCCTTGACCTTATTCCACTTTAAGTCCTGTGAAAAACATTTCGAAAAACTTGGGGTGAGCATAAAAAGCTCAGTAAGGGATACAAAAAGAATGAAAACTGTTAGTTTTTCAAACATCAAGTAAACCATGTATACTATATCAAAGTAATACCTTCACCTTCATGAAGTAGTAAAAAAAATATTCACTGAATAAAGTATCATTACTTACCTTTTTTTAACCAAAGTATAACCATAAAACCCATATAAAGAAAACATAGAATATATAAAGGTTACTTGGGACATAAAAATACTTAAGTGGAATAACCATACAATTGACTTCCACACATATCACTTAATGGAATAGCCATACGGCCAATTTCCATACATACTTAATGGAATAGCCATACGGCCGACTTCCATACCCAATGCATTGGAGGTTATAACGTAACCACCCGTCCTGGTATTCACGGCACCACCCGTCATATGGTTTATAACGTAACCACCCGTTAAAATGTCCAAGTACCATTATAAAATCATAAAACATAAAACCAATATAAAGGAATGATAACATTTCCACATTTCAATCACAATATATCATAAATATATTGACATAATAGAATCCTTTTTCAAAACCATTTTCAATACCAAAATACATAAAAGAGTATATGGTATTTATTTTATTCTAAAAACATTATGGCTTGTTGAGAAATCCAAAGATCAAATAATACTCGCGGTGGCGGAAAAGGTCGATGTCACCGCGTACGTTAAAAAAACATTCCTTTTTGTCGTTTAGTAAAACGCTTCGTAGCAAAAGATTCCTTTTGTATAAAAGTAAAATTCAAAGGAGTTTATACACCGTATAAAAGAAAGTTGTGTATAAAACGAAATATGACTCAATGAAAGGAGATTGAGACGAAGTCCCTTACCTCGGGTCCGACTTGACTCGATCGTTCTTTAACGTCCTGAATAATAAACTTGAGTTAATTTATACTTGATTAATAACCTTTTTAAACTTCATTATTCCTTTTATATCACTTATTGCCATGTTATAAACATTATGTAACCATTTATGTTAATAATGTTTGTTTTGTCAATATTTGGTTCTTAAGTCGATAGTTGACTTCTTACAATTACATGTTGTTCATGTGGTCAAAATTTCTTTATATCCAGAATGAAATTCCCGATTTTGATATAATATATATCATATATATCCAGCATATACATGTATTTATAATATTACATAATCATTTAGAGGTAAGAAATGAAATGCACCGTTCATGGAGACGGTAAGCCGTACGTACGCATGAACGCTACTTTCATTTCTTTGTCATATTAGTGGAATTAAAACTAAATGAGAGGTATGTATATTTTAATTCCAGAATTATATTCATCATTTAGATATATCATTAATTATATATATACATTATATACATGTAATTTTAATAGTACATTACATTTGGGGATAAGAAATGAAATGCACCGTTCATGGAGACGGTAAGCCGTACGTACGCATGAACGCTACTTTCATTTCTATCTCATACTTTAATGGAAAGAAATAATAATGATATAAGGTTATATTATAATTCCAGTATAACATCATATATAATAACTTTAAATCCATCCTTTACACGTCCCACATATGGCATTAACGAATCACATCACTTTTAGGGGGGCGGTAGTCCGCACTTCCTTAAATGAAGATATCGTGTTTACCCATAATGGAAACCATAAAGGTATGCCAAAAATGAAAAATACAGAAGATTAAAGAAAACATAAACATATTATATATCATATATAAAAATAGTGACATCATAATGGCCACCCTTGAAGGTGTTAAATGAGTATTGAACAATCATCGTTTCGGGAGGCAGAATTTCACCATCCACGGAAACCGTATGTTCTTTAACCATTTGATGTAGTTGTGTGAGAGTGTAGCTCAAATAAATATTATAACAACATCCTAGTATATTTAAGATACTGGTTTTTTTTACAAAATAAGTAAATAAAAAGAGTTTAGAGGGTTGGAAGAGCAAAATAAAACAAATGAACAAGAGAGAATGAATTACCTTTAAAAGTGTAACTCCCTTTTGATTTGAGCCTAAAGGATTCCTTTGAAAGGATTATGCCCAAAGTGAATCCTCTAGGATGAGGATAGGGATGTGGAGAGAGTAATTGGGCAGGGGTTGGCCAAGCCAAAGGCTTGAGAAGTGTGTGAAATGGGGTAGAGGTGGGGGCCTTTTATAAGAGGAGAGGAGGGGCACTTTTGGAAAGTAAAGAAATATTACTTTATTTGAAAATGTGTTTCGGTTTTAAAAGGTCCCACATTGATATAATTCATGGATAAGGTGATAAGGGTTCGAAATCCACTCTTCCAATTGGTTTTGGCCATGTGTAGATTTTATATTTTTCATTATCGTTCCATTTTATTTAAATCGTCAAATAATGATGTCATCGCTGCATCATTATTATGTCATAAATAATTTAATTTATTTAATGTCTAAAAATTATAAAAAAAATACTATGATGTAGGAAATCTTTTTAGCTTTCTAATGACTATTTATAATCAAAATTTGGACTTGTATAACCCCACTAAAAAATTATTTTAGTAAAACAATTTATGTTAGTGTCATTTTCACTTTAACATTAAATAAAAATATATTAATGTCATTTTCCAACTAAAGTGGCTTCATGGGGTCCTCAAGTTGGCCCATGGATTGTCTTGGTCGGCCATGACTCACCCAATAGGTGTAGGACAAGTGTCATGGTGTTTTCACATTCTTATAATACCATATTTACCTTAAACTACACTAATTACCTCTAATCGCGATTAATGAAAAAAAGTTACTATTCACCAAAAAATTATTTTAATCTCATTGAACCACATTTTACTTCTTAATGACAACCATGTATGTCGGATTTTCAAAATTTAATACACATTAGTGGTAAACTTTCATTTAACTGAAAAATCAGTTTGCTTGATTACCACTTAGTGGTTTCACTATTCATCAAAAATTGAAGTTTTTCATAAAATTACCAAAAATTCACCCTAAGCTATATTTGATATTCCGAATTAAAAAATGAAGTCCATTTTACAAAATTCAAAACATGTAAGTCAAATTAATTAATTTAATAATTAATTCCCGTTGTCATGACAAATAGCGTGTTTTTGTGAAACAATAAGTATCAAAAGATTGACACCAGTTTAAGTCCAATTTCAAAGTGAAATTGGTTCCAATGACCACCATTGGATTAACTGGTAAAAATATTTTCTAATTTAACTTTAAAACCAATTAAAATAATAATCTAATCATATAAATAATTTCGATTAAAAAGAGGTTTTGAATTAAAATACAACATTTTACACTATTCATAAAAAAAATGAACTTTATCAGAAAGGTACCAAAAATTTACACAAAGTAAATTTTGATGTCCCGATTCTAAAGAAGAGTTATATTTGGTCCAAAATAAATTATAATAGTGATCAAAACTATATTTAATGATGGTTCACCATTAAAAGGTGATAAGTGAACCTTTAGTGAAAATTAGAGTATATATGCCCTAAAATTGAACTCTTTCCGTATTTTAAGCCTTTATCTTTTATTCGGTAAATGTATAAACATTTAAAAACATATATAATCATATTTTATTTATTTCTACCCATTCCCTCCAGTACAACGGCTACTCGTTAACTAACATTTAAAATAATATTATTTTATTACTTGTGTGCAACGTAAGTTTTCAAAGAAACTCATCGTTGCGTACCGAGTACACTATCGAACATAGAAACCCCTTTTAATTAAAATTAATATTTAATTCGTAAATAAAAAATTTTTATTCTTTATTTACCTGGGATGTTACAATGGATCTCATGGAAAACACTCTCCCTCATGACATCCTCAACCTACTCTACTAAGATAATAATCTCCTCAACAGATTGTCGTGTTTCCACCTATCCATATGGAGGAAGGGGATCATACGAATGGCCATCAACTGATCCCTCATCACTCACAGGGTTATCATCACGAAAGGGAGATACTATCCTATCTAGCTATCTTTGTGGATGTGTTATGAAAGTTATCTAGGTGGACCATGGTCAGATGAGAGTGTATATATATACATATATATATTAACCACAATTGAAAAATTAATCAAGAAGGACCATCAAGGACTCAATTATATATGAATTGTCTACCATTGATTCATGAAACAAATGTCATAGAATGATGATTCTATAAGAGGGTAATTAGGGTCTTATTAAAGGGATACATTCGCTGCCCGCACCATCATTGGACACCCTCGCCTGAGAGCTGATCTCAAGATACTTTGAGACTATTGTCCTAAACCCAACCAGTCCTTTTGTGGGGAAACGTCAGAACAACAATAAAAGGAATGAACTTATTTTTATTCCAATCATTCATGACATGAACTATGATGGGACTTGAGCTCCAACTAACCCAATCCCTCCTCCATAGGCTTGGGGGTGGCGACATGTGCCGAAAAAAAAATATTTGGGAGGCCATTTTCTATATACATGTACACATGAAAACATAGAAGAAAATGAAAAAATGAAGAGGGAAGGGAGTAAATGATTCTACAATACTATTTGTAAACTAAACATCACGGAATTCTAAATAGTATAAGTACGGTAATGTAAAATGAATGAAAAAGGGGAAAATACACACCCTACCAAAAAAGGGTCCCAACTTGATAGAAATTAGAAACGTAAAATTGATAAGATAGCCTTACTCCTAGATCGAGAGATATGACCACCATACAATATCTAAAGAAAATGTATATCTAATATTCTCTGATGTCACGATCAACCCGTCCATTATTTTCACAAGGCACAATACATGTAGTAAATGCCTGTGCACATTTGACTATAGAATTTCCCAGTCGGATGCCCTGAAAGATAAATGGGGGAGAAGTAAGTGATACACTAAAGTGTAAATCATAAGATAGAAAAATACTAGAGAAAATAGTGAAACTCAACAACAACAAAATAAAGTGAAAAACATGATATATTTTCTTAGTCAAAAGAGAAACTTACAAGACAGTAATGAAATATATATATATATCACCACCCATCCCAAGAAGAAGTGTAACCAAACATTCTTGGAGTATCCATCAATGATACCCAATATGCCATACATATTCCATGAACATGCATCTAAAAGGGGATAAATTGTCACACCATGATACAATACAATCTGGGTGGCACTGAATTCCCCTCACAGTTTTAGGTCATGTCCCAAAGATGCATCTATATGGGAAAAGAGTCCCCCTTTCTCATGAAATTAATGGCATTTAAAACCACATATCATCATTGATTTGTATAGACAGATCGTGCAATCTCAAAGTAGAAGACCTATTTCATAGTGAGTCATAGTTGTTCCACACTAATCGTAGTCATAGAGGACCCACAACCTAGTGTGTCATTGGGGTTCTACTCTAATATTAGTCTTAGAGGACACAATCCCTAGTGCATCACATGGGGGTTAAACTCTAGGTCATCGAGGACCCATACAGTACCAGGTACGAGGTTTCTGTCGAATGTAATTGTAGAAGATTCATGCTCATACCTATGGGGGGGTTACAATCCAATGTATCTACTAACACATTCCCTAGTGTTTCAGGGGGTTTCCACTTGGAAATATCTATTAACCTTACCTGATAGCCACTGCCTTTGAACACTTCCTCAATAATCATGATTCTCATAACACCTTGCATTGTATCATGATATCCTTATCAGATTTATCCATAACTCTCAAAGTACAAAAACAAAAAAAAAAATATGATATTTACTCAACTGAATATAGAACCATGTAAAAATGGTTCGTTTCATCGCAACATGCATGAATGATACCCCGAGGGGGCCCATGCCTCAGTCCAAAATTTTAAAATCCCAAACATGATTCAAGAGGTATGTCTCATAAATAGTGTTAGGATTTCACATAAAGAATTCCAATTAGAAGATCTGTATATAATTTATGAGTGTTTGAACCCGCCACTTAAAGAAAAACCTAATACAGGAATGGACTGAACATGGACTGACCACCATATTCTTTCCCCCAACTGCCATGGTCAACCAAACATAGAGAAACAATCCAGGGATCTAAAGACATGGTCAATCCACTTTTCATGCTAATAGGACAATGTAGTTAACCTCCCAGGGATTGACCATCCGGTTGGAGTACTCATGGATGCTCATGCTACCACAGATTTGTGGTCAACCACTATGATAGACACTAATTGGGCTCCTCTAAGGTCCCCCTCTATTCGAATATGGTCTGGCACACCTCACCGACCTCAGCCCGACCCATTTCATTCTGCGGCCCACCGCCACACCAGTGGAATGTCGCCATCATGTGGCCCTTTTCCACTCCTGGAACCCACCACCTCCCCTGTGACTCTTTTCCCACCATATTCAGTTGCCTTTATGTACCATTACTGAATACCACCACATCGGGGGTCACTTCTACAGACCACTGTTCTTCCACAGATTCCCAAATATTGAAACAATGTTGATCTAGAATCGATTGACCATGATCTTCATATATTAATTCCATGCTCGATGATCCCTTTATTTTCATCTTTCCATAATGATAATGATGATTTCGCGAAGAATGAAGGAAGAACATGTCCAAAAGGGATACAAATATAGACCGATCAATGGCCGTGTTAGTTTGGCCTTCGATGCTGATGTTCAATGATGATGAAATAAAAAATGAATAAATTTTTCAATTAGGAATTCAAATTGGGGATGAATAACCCAAAGGAAATAATCATACCTCAATTTGGATTTGTTCATCATTGAAGAACATTCACACCAAAGCATCATCAAAGAATTGTCCTTGGTCTGACAATAGAGAAAAGAGGAAGAGGACATGCCTCCAGTGGGAGTGATATGAGGAACTCCTTAAAAATCACCATAATCACACACACACACACACATATATATATAACAAGTGATTTTGTGAAGGGTAAATGCTTTATATAACCTGTCAATGGTCATTGGATGTGAACATCTCACACCCTTCTACATTAGGTTTCACTTAGGGAAAACACTACATTATGAACTCAATGGCAGTCTCATATTTCAAATACGAGTCTATGTTCATGATTTATTCAAATATACATAGAAAATAATATTAATAAATCTAACTAATTTATTAATGGTTACATCCTCGATGAATTTCTCAATACATGACCCACATCGACAAATGTGATGTCTTATCTAGGGTAAAATCCATGTTTTGGACTAAAAAGTGCCCTCATATTTTTGATCATGACTATTTTATAAGAGTTATCCCTTTTAATTCTCATGTGTAATATAAAATACACATAATTATTTCAAAAAATTAAATTTATTGACACTGGGACTCCGAATCATACTTTTTATCAGAACAAAGATCTAAAAATATATGTAGAAATATTTCAAATTTGTACAAGGGATACCCAGATTCTCTAAAAATTACATTTATGTGAGAAACTAAATATATATATATATATATATTATAACACTGTGGCCTATCCCTCTCAATATTAAAACACAATTATGACCAATCCATATAGTTAGAGCACAAATCGAGTGACTGATAGAAGCCATTGGTGTAGTGTTCTTATCGGATTATTTTACAACCAATGAATGATCATGGATTTTAAATCATAGTACCAATATGAGCTTTTGGAAAATGCCAATGATGAATATGCCTAGATTTATTTGACAGTGATCAATTCAACCTAATGTTGGGTTTTTTCTACTGTTTTATTTTATCCATTGATTTTCAAATGATAAAAATTAATTAAATCCACTAAAAGATTAATTATTATTTTATTTATTCGTATGTGATCAATTTTATATTCCTTAGATTTTATAATTGATATTATTTATTTTTTTATTCTTCAATCATAATTATATGAAAACAAATCATGTTTATCACAACTAATAGCTTAGGTTTATCCCTTTTTTCCCCATTCATTTAATGTTCATCACTATTATTCCTATGGATTGGGTTTTGAATAGTACTAGGTAATTAATCATTAAATGATTGTTCTTCAATGAAATTGACCGATACTATTGGTTTGAGTTATGATATATATAGTGATCATGTTATAATTATGAAGACATATAATTAGAGGTGAATTAGTATCAAATAAATTGTACACTATCAGGCGTTGTAGTATAGTGAATGACATAGAGGGACACAAGCAGATTCCCTAGTGGACTGGATGGTTAGTATATGGTCATTAGGAATGAAATGACTACTAACAATCAGATATATGGTTTTTTATCATTGTTGTTGAATATTATGGATACAGTGGTGTGGAAAATTGAGGGAAAAATCATGATTTTTTCAAAAACTCAAGAATACATGATGTGTAGTCCAATGAATAAACATCATGTAGCCCACATTTTATGGCATGATTCTTTATATAAAATGAAAATTATTACACAACATATAACTCAGTGTTTGAAAATTTAAATTTACTCTATGTTTTCAAGGTCACAAAAAAATCTAGGAACATGGGAAGTGGTCAAGTACTTGTGCATGACCTAGTACTCAGACATGGGTAGGTACACATGTTGGACACAACATACATGTTAATTTTAAAAAGTACACGAGAAAGAATTGAAATACAAGGGAACATGCTATAGGTATTTTGTGTTCTATCATGACCTCTTCACACCATGTATTACTTAGGGAAACACAATGTATATGGAGTAAAAACATGTCAGGTGATACAGTGAGGCACGAGTAGACCTTGGGTTGGTAAGACATGTCATGTACCCCTTGTACATTACTTTTACATTATACACTATATATTTTAGACCTATATTTATTCACTTTGGACCAATATTAGTTGATTTTGTTCCCTTCGTCGGTTCTTATGAGGGTACATTGTTCCATTACATCATGGGGGATGAATTTTGGCCCCCAAAATGGGAGTTATCATGGATAGATTTTATGGTATCACTACATGAGAATAGTATTAGATCCTAATTCATATCATCTTCCCTAAGTGGGGTTTTTGGAATCATCATTAGCAACTAATGTGGGCATACGATCCCTATATAGTGGGATATTCCACATTAGGTTTATTGTGTCCACATGTGGTTTGATGTATGATAACCTATCAATGTTTGAGATCTTCAGAGATCCATCAAGAAATATATATTACTCCAAACCTCAATCCACTATTTAATTTCTATTATTTCATAACATGTTTCAACAATTTTCACTACATTAAAAAAATGTTACTCCATTTTACCCTTATGATGTAAAATCCACCTTCAACATTGGAGTCTATTTTTTTGGAAAAAATTAAAAATAACTTTATTTAATAATTTTAAAATTATAATTTTTAATATGTAATTATTTCTAGAAAATGACTTTTTAATCATTTAGGGAGATTCATTTTAGTATTACAACAAAAATATTGTTGAATCCCTTTTTTATGGATTATTTTTAGTCATAATGTTAATTTGATGAGAACAAATTTCAAAATTAAAAATTATAATTAATTTCAGACTACTTTTATTTTTAAAAAAACATTAATGTGAAATTAAAGTAAATCCAAATGGATTCTTCCCTAGATGTTAATTTAATTAAAGAAAAAATATTTATACAATATATTTTTATTTAATAAATTAATAATAATCGGTTTTATTAAATACACATGTTATTTTTAAATTATATTTTTTTCTTTATATGATTATATATTTTATACCATAGGGTTTCAAAAACTCTTATGTTCTATAATAGTGATTATATTATCACAAATCCGAAAAAGGGAATCTGTTTGTGGTTATGATTTGACTTGTTAATGTTAGGTTGTAGAATATCACAACTCACAAGAAATTTAAATTTATTACTATGAATATTATAACTCTTGAAGAGTATATGGATATTTAATATAGACACAAGATCAAGGTTATGAAAACTACTATAAAAATTTAATGTGTTCTTAATTACATAGATGTAATTTTAATGTTAAGTTTTCTTATCATAAAAGTAGTAAATTTACCCCCATTAACCATTTCAACCATCTATATATAAGAAAATATTTGTGAAAAAATTATAATCAATTATTATATATCTATAAGAGGAACATTTTTCGTTAATTCATTAAAAAATTTCCAAATTGTTTATGTTGGAAGATAATGAAGATGGGTTGGGATTCAAATGTGATGCTTTGATACTGGGATTTTGGTTTCTGGTGGAATATTTCTATAATTTGTAGTGGTAAGATATTTATAGTAACATTATGATGATATTTATTTTATTTTATACATGAATTTTTTACTTTTTGAAGATGGTTTTCTTTGTCTAGTTGTCTTGTTGTTAAGATTTTATTTTGATGGGTGTTGTACATTTGGAATTTGGGATTTTAAAGGATTTCGAGGGACATTTTTGGTAATACATTTATAGAAATAACATATATCAAAGATAGAAAGTCACAAAAAAATCATATATCATAGATCGTGCTAGATGTGGGCACATCATCAACCCACAATTTAGGTTCCCAATTCTTCTAGGTCTCCACTTAATATTTCCCATGTGCAATTCCTAGTCCTCCCTATTGTTAATTTTTTATGTTTGTTTTTTTGGTTTTTAGTTTCTTTTTTTATTTCAACTCATTCACTCATATACATTTAAAAGAATATATTTAATAAAATCAGATAATGTGTTTGAGGGAAACATTAATATATTTATGAAATCATGTGACTACACATTGATTTTTATTAAATATTATAAATGTAATATATATAAATTTTAATTTTTGGTTAATAGTGTAATCAGCGATTCCTAGAATAAGATAATAATAATGATAGATTTTTTAACTAAAATTGATGAGATGAATTTTATGATATAAGGTAATTGGGGTAAAAAATCATAACATTTGTAGAAAATTTTAAATGGATTAAATTATATGATTTTGGAAATTTATGTACATTATTTATACTCGTTATTTTCATGTATATAACCCTAATGATATTTTAGTTTCATGGATCTATATTCATGAAAGAGATAATATATATATATATATATATATATTAGGTTAAATTAATTTTATTATTATTTAATATAAACTTTTTATTAAAAAAGTCAAATAAGAAGTGTTAGTATATAGGTGATGTTAAATTCTTTTGGTAGGGAGAATGGATAACAGTTCTCAGAATATTTGACAATTACATTTTGGAAGAATTATTTTTTCTAAGTGGATAATTTATAAAATAAATACTCTTTTATTTTATTTTATGACATGATTATATTTCTGGTATATATGAATTTGTTTTATAGAGAAATAGGTAAATAATTATTATAAAATTGTTATTGTTTTAAATTAGGTAATTTATTTAAAATTTACATATAAATGTGTTTCTAAGCTAAATAAAGTTAATATTTACATGGGTGATTTTGTAATGATCAGGGAACTGATTAAACCGTGATTATAATTTCTATATCTTATGAAATGACTAATAAATTTATAAAAAAAATTTTGATCGTTTATAATATTATGTTCATAGATGATAGGTTGTTGGAAAAAATGTATTTCATCTATTTCAAAATAATTTTCATTGTAGGGTTTCTAGAACATCAATTATAGTAACCAAATTAAGACCTAACTACTTAGTTTGAAATTGGAATCTAAATCATAAGCACATGATAGAACAATTGAATGAAAAAACATGATTTTGATGATGATGAAGTTTATAAGGTTCTCTAAATCATATAGGAATGATTTATGATATATAAAAGAACAACCAAAAAATTTCATGAAGATGTATATATGAGTCTTCATATAAATGTCTAAAATAAATCATTTAGTTGAAACATCTTGTCGGATGGATCATTTGAGGTTGTGGGGATTGTGATTTTTTTATTAGATGGATGATATCCTATATTAATTTCTATGGGATGGATGTTTTTCGCATAAATAGGATGATGATGGAATTATATATACGAGATAAATATTTTTATCAATATGGATTGGGATCAAATATTTTTTATTCTAATATTGTTATCTTAATATACCCTTAGTATAAAATAGAATCATTATTCCTCCCATTGAATAAGATTATATCCTAAACCATGTAATACATTTTTGTTGATTCGTGTTTTGTCTGTGTAAATTAAATTGATTGATCTTAGGTTTTCCAAAAGTTCTAAAGGTGATCAAGGAAATTCATTATGATATATTTGATCATAGTTCCATCATCTTTAAATTTCCATCATGTGCTTCCAGATACAGATCTTTCGACCTTATTATTCATGTGAGGTTCCAAAAGGAGTTTTTAATTTGGTTCCTGAACATAATATGTGTGATCGAAGCATGGTTTTAGAATTATATAGTTTTAATTTATTTAAAATATTAATTCTAATAAGTGTTTAATTAATTTAAAAAAAAGATCCAGTGGAATATAAGATTACGGCATAAAAATTAATTGTATCAAACATTATATTCTAAATAATCTGGATTGAAGATATCTATATTAGTAGGAACTAGAGTTTATATCAAAGGGAATGAAATTATAAGTAATGTAAAAATAAAAATGGGAATGTCTTAAATAGAAATCATAATGGGTATTTTTGGATAAATTATCCCAATAATGATTCTTTCAACATCCAGTTGATGATGAAAACAACAGAGTTAATGAGATATATTTTAAAATTGTATGAACATACTTCATGATGATCAAATAGTTATTTATTGAAATAATATATTATAATAAGATATGGTATAAAAATATTTTTATAGATCATGTTACATATTTTATCATGATTCAGATTCAAATCCAAACAAGGAATGCGTATTTTTTAAAGGAATAAAAAATTCCTAGGTCAACACTTCTGGAATCATAGGATTCCACAGTTACTACCGTTTCTAACTCAAGAAAAAATGACATGGTGTTTGAGGAAATATATGATCTTATTCTAAATATAAAAAAATATAAAGGGATTATATATTAATAAAATTACATCATTCATTAAAGAAGGTAGAGTATGATTCTCTAAAAGAGAAAACCAAAGTCAACAAAAGTTAAAATAGAAATGAAAAAGGATTATAGGGAGATCATCTAGGACAAGACCCATATATCTTCATTTTGGGAATAAGGAGAAATCAAAAATGAATTAATATACTAAGTAATATACTTTTTATGGGTTTCATTCACGGTTTCATTTGAAAATATCTTAGTTCGAGGGGAATTTTTTATGTGTATTATGACTATTGGATTTATGGATTAATAATTTTAGGGAATTATTTAAGTCAACATCCAATAGGGGATCATCATAATCATATTTATATAACATTCAATAAGGTACATATTCGTGACTTTAAAAATCTTAAGATATGATAAAAGTGTTATGTGAATTTATAAATAGGGTGAAAATACGTTTTTGTTTTAAAAGTGATGATGTATATACATAGTTTACAGAAAACTTCAATATCTATTAGTTAGTTAGATGTTTCTATAGCTATATTTTTTAAAGAGTAAAGGATGATAACTCATGGTGCCTAGGTGGAGTCCAAATGGGTGATTAATGGAATATTTTAGCTTATCGTGATTTTAGATGATCGAACAATTACTATAAAAAATAATTCAGAATGTTGAGGTTGTGGTATGATCATATAGTAAACAGTAGTAAGAAGCGAATGGAAGCCATATTTTGCAAGGTAATGATAAATTTAGATCCTGTGTGTTGAGAAAAAATCCCTCATGGTATCATTGAAGCATTTTTTAGGTGATTTCATTTGTCGACAAAGCGGGACATTGGAATTTTGTCTACAACACATGTTTCAAAATCAAACATCAAAATATGAAAAATGATATAAAGTAGTGCGCAACTGAAAAATTGGCACGCAAGTGTGGAAAACAAGTCATAAAGGGGAATGAAAGTGATGAATTGGAGCACAAGTCATTAAGTAGAATTCAAGTTCTCAAGCGGCGCTCAAGTCTCAACATGACACACAAGTCATATTTCAAAACAAGACATCAAAATATGACAAATGAAATAATGCGGCATGCAAGTGAAGCATTGGTGCGCAACTTTCATACACAAGTCATAAAGGGGAACTCTAGTGAAGAATTGAAATGAAAATAATATTTTGTGATCATTCTAGCAAAATAAGTCAAAGGAAAGAAAAGGGCCTATAAGTTAGGAAGTGACGCACAAGTGAAGAAGTGGTGCACGAGTCAAGATTTGGCATGCATGTAAGGAATTGGAGCACATGTGAAGATGGGGCATGCAAGTCATATTTCAATTTCATCACCCCAAAATATGACAAAGTAAATAACATGACATGCATGTTAACAAGAAATGCACAAGTCAGCAATGGGTGTGCCAGTCAAGAAGAGGCGCACAAGATATGGAGTCATGCACAAGTCACAATGCGGCGTTCAAGGTGAGTGGTGTACCTCTCACACAGGGTCCCCAAAATTCCTATAAATATAGGGATACCCATCCTCATTTTCAATGAAGATCTACACTTATAGAAAATATGATCTCTGATTGCTCAATTGGAAATGGTGCGCAAGTAGTTTGGTGCGCATGTAGTTTGGAACCCAAGTAGTTTGGCAAGAATGTAGTTTGACATGGAAGGAGTTTGGCGTGCAAGGAGTTTGGCGCACAAGCAGTGGAGTGAAATAGTGTTGTGAAAGTATAAAATTGGGGTGCAAGTGAGTTTTTTCACAGTAATGGAAGAGGTTGTGCACTAGTTAAAGGGTCCCAGAAGTCACTCTATGGTTTTGTGAAAGTTGGAATTTTCCCAGTACACCTTCGGTAATGGGGTATTCATCAGTGGAATAAAATTGGATGTCAATAGAGAATCTACACACATAGAATGATGTATTAATTTTTTATAATTAAGTGACTTATAGGTCTGTAAACTATGAGTGGATCCTTTGAAGAAGCAGTGATCTCACTTCAATTAAGAGAGTAGTGATTTATAAAATTGTGAGTGGTTGTAAACTAGGAGGGTAAGTTATTCCTCTTTTAACATGTAAAAAATAGTGCACTTATAGGGGAATTGGTATATCAGCACACTGCTGGTGTATGCCACTTGGGAGTTTACCAATGAGGGTGACCCATGTAAACATTTTTGTGTAATGTGCATGATTTATGGATTATTAATACACAGCAACAGGAAGAAGAGAGAAGAGGGTTTTGTCTAACAACAAAACAATATCAAAAGGAGCAGTTGTTTTAATCTGTCATACCCTGATTCACCCCCCTCTTAGGGTATCTTGCCTAGTGGACCTAAAAATTGGTATCAGAGGGAAATCTTGATATCAGTGTTTCTCTCTCAAATTGAGGCCACCAATCACAAAGGGATTCTGATTGTTGATGGGAACAATTTTCAGCTATGGAAGAATCATATGCAACACTACTTTGGATCCTTGGGAATGGATGTGTTCACAACAACAATGCACAACACAACTACTGATATTAATAGTGGTACATTATTTGAAGTTGGGCATTGAGAATTGGATGCTGATGCCAATGGAATTAATTATTTATGAGGATCCCTAACCAATGCTATTTATATGAAGCAATGTAAGGAAAAAAACCTCATGCCTTGTGGGAAAAGCTATTTAATATATAAGAAAGAGATACAAAGGTCAGAAAGGCAAAGATGCAAGTGTTGTGGAACAAGTTTGAAGATATGAGAATGAACCTGAATGAATCTGTTGATGCAATAATTGATAGGGTAAATGTTGTAGTGGAATACATTCGATGTCTTGGAGAAGTTATTAAGGACATAATGATTGTAAATAACATCTTGAAGAAACTTCCACCTCAGTTTAATCCAAAAGTTTTAGTTTTGGAAGATAAAGACCCAAAAGGGCTGTCATTGTATAACCTACACAATAGCCTTGTTGCATATGAAATGAGAAATGATGATAACTATGCTATGTAAAAAGGGAAATCCAAAGAGTTGTAATTTAAGTCCATGAATAACTTCACCATTGAATATTCTCAGGAAGAAGAAGAGACAGATGAGGTGAAGTCATTCCTCTTCTCAATCCTTCGAAGGGGAAAATGAATGTTTAAATGGAAGCTTCCACTTGCTTGTTTTCGATGTGGAATGGTTGGAAATCTTGAATCAAGTTGACCCAAAAAGTTCGAAGAGGATGATGACTTCCATGAAATCGAAATTCCCAAGAAGAAGTCTCTAGAATATGGGAATGGAAAGAAATAATTCAAGAGAAATTTCTTTAATAAGAAGAACCGTTTTCAAAATAATGTGATAGTTCAGACAAGCTTGAGGGTGAGGAGGTTAATGAGATAAAGAACTATAGATATCTTGGAGAAAATGCTATGGTGGCAGTTGTCAGTAGTTCTCATAAGAATAATGAAACCGAAGTTGATGAAGAAGAATAAGAAGTGGAGGGAAGAGTAGAAATGCAAGCTGAGTTAGAGGTTTCTCTTGAGGAGATAGATGTTTGGAGAGCCAAAAAAATTAAATCCAACAAAGTTTATCGTAATGCCAAATTCTATATGAAGCTTCAAGAAGATGAGAAGTCTGAGCTAATTAAAGAAATTAAGAAAAGAAATTCATCAACATAGAGGACTCAGAATTAGTTAGTGAATATAAAACAAATACTGAAGAATAGAAAAGGTAGACCGATATCCTGAATAACACAAGGAATGATCAAATCAAGAATATTGAAGAGCTTGGAGGAGAAGTAGTCAGTTTTTGAAAATAGGTTAAGGATAAAGAAAAACTCTTGACTCTTACTGGGATAGTAGGAAAGAAGATCACTCAGAAAATGGAGAATATGAAAGTGGAGAATAGTGGTTCATAAGAATGGAAGCATCAATTATGTTCATATGCTATTGTGTATGGGGGTATTGATCAAATATAAAAAGGTGTGAAAATTGAAATTAGACCGCAATCACCCATTCCTTGATTAAAGGTTGATTTGGGCATAAAGCAGATTCAGAATATTCAGATATCCCAAGGGGAAACTAGAAGTACTAAAGTAACATGATGGAATGTGCCATATATTAGGTGTTCTTATTGTGGGAAGATGGTACATTCATAGTATGTGTGTTCTATAGCTAGAAGATACCGAAGGGCACAAGAACAGAGGTGGCAGCCAAACAGAGAAAGATTCCCTATAATGTATTTCGAGGGACACTATTTATGGTGTAGATCATTTCGGTACATGGTTAGATATTGTACATCGACCATATAGAGGAGTGTGCCAAAACATAATCAAAATGTTCGCAATCCGCAAATTAATGAACCAACAGGTGAGTTGAAAATGAAAAATAGATTTTAATCTTTGCTAGATGAAGTTGTTCTATCACAATCTAAGATAGATCATAATTCTCAATCTATACTGAGTGTTAAGACAAAAATATGGACCAAGAAGAAGAGATCGAATAATGAAGTGGTTGTAGAAATTGCACTTAAAGCATCAGATCATTCTGGTTTGTGGATCTTTGACAGTGGTTGTATGTCTCACATGAAATGCAGCAAGGATATGGTTAGAGGCATAAAATTTGAAAAAGAATGAGTTTTAAATATTGGAAATAATGAAGACCGGAAGATAATTGGATCGGTAAAGGCTAGGTTTGGGGGTAGAGAACTAAGACATGCAGATGTTTTGGTTGTAGAAGGTCTCAGTCATAATTTTCTTAGTTCCAGTTAGCTGTGAGACTCAGAGAATTTTATACGATTTACCAAGAAGATGTGTATTTTCAAGGGAAGAGATGGTATAGTGATCGTACAGGGAAAAAAGATAAAGGAGAATCTCTACCTTTTTCGTGGAGAAGAAGATATGTTCTTTTTATCCTGAGAGAAAGAAAAGTAATTGTGGCATAAAAACATGGTCATCTATGTCAACCATCTATAGCAGATCTGGTAAAGTTTGAAGTAGCAAGACACCTCCCTAAGCTATCACGTAATCGTACCCATATATGCGATTCTTTCTAATAATGGAATATCATCAGAAAGACCTATAAAGCAAAAGAAATGAAGTCAACAAGTGTTCTTGAATTGGTGAATGTTATTGTTTATGGAACTATTTCACCAAGATCCATTGACAAAAAAGTATATTACCTTCTTTTCATTGATGATTATAGTAGAATGGCACGATTATTCATCATTTCCCATATGTATGATGTTTTAAGTTTCCTAAAAAAATATTGGAGGGAATATGAAAGGATTCTTGGGTAGAAAATTATGGTGTTTTGTACTGACAAAGGTATGGAATTCACAAATAGTCAGGTGAAATAATATCTCAAGAAACACCGAATAAAGAATAAAGTATCTTTAGTAAGAACTCCAAAATAGAAAGGAGTGGTTGAAAGGATAAATAAGATCATCAACAACATGGCCAGAACAATGCTCATTGAAAAATACCTACCAGAGAAATTTTGGAAGGAAGTAGTTTTGACATTGGTCTTCCTTTCTAATAGGGATTTGTTGTGTCGGAAAGAAGGAAATAGTTTATATGAGATGTGGCATAGAAAGAATCCTACAGTGAAGTACTTTTGAATCATTGGACGTAAGTGCTTCATTCTCAAAAAATAAAAACACATGAAATATTAGTCACGTGGAAATGAGGGGATATTCTGTGGCTACTTAGGAAAGAGCAATGCATACAAATGCATTAACCTAAGGCTGGGAAAAGTAGTTGAGAGTAATGGGTTCACTATTGTGGAAAATGAAGATAATAATCAACAATAATGTGAACAGTTTCTTGATGAATGTGATGAAGAAGAAAGTAACATAAAAGGATTAGAAGTAGCCGATGTTGATTTAGAAGAAGATACAAATGATGAGGATGAGGAAGTAAAATCTGTATCTACCCAAAATCCAATGGGATGCCCTGAAATTGATATGCAGAATGTCATCAGAGATCAATAAGCTCCACTTTAGACTAGAATAATGAAATCACTACAGCTAACATTCTTCTTATCTCAGGTGGAGCCTAAATGCTTTCATGATGTAGTTGAAGGTGAAAATTGGGTCCAGGCTATGAATGAAGAGATTGATCAAATTGAGATTAATCATGCGTGGGAGATTGTTTTAAGGGTAGTAGATAAGAATTTCATTAAGACTAAGTGGGTCTATCAAAACAATATTAATGAATATGGAACAATGATTGGAATCCAAGAATGACTAGTGTGAAAAGGATACTCCTAGATAGAAGGAATAGATTTCGATGAGTCATTTTAACCAATTGCAAGGCTGAAGACAATCAGATTATTCCTATCCATTTTAGTGCAAAGGAAGTTCAAAGTGTTCTAGATGGATATCAAATCCACATTGTAGAATGAGATTCTAGAGGAAGAAGTATATATTGAGAAGCCAGATGGTTTTCTAATTCATTAGGATGAGAACAAGGTTTTACGTCTAAAAAGGGAATTATATGGGCTGAAACAAGAACCAAGAGCATGGTACTCAAGGCATGATCAGTATTTGAAGAAACTTGGTTTCCAGCATGGTGGATTTGATTACAATATCTATTTCAAAAACATCAGAAATAAAAGGATCATGGTTTGGTTTATGTCGATGACATAAGATTTGGTGGATCAGAAGAAGTACATTGCAAGTAGATTTTTGAATTCATGAAACATGACTTTGAAGTGTCTATGATTGGTGAATTGATGTTTTTCCATGGTCCACAGGTATCATAATTATGGAATGGAACATTCATTTCTCAATCCAAATATTCTAAAGGGGTTCTGAAATGATTGGGAATGGAAAATTCCAACGGGTTGAAGACTCTGGTTGCAACCCAGATGAAATTATCAAAAGATAATAATGGAAATGTATTTAACATCACAAAATACAGGCAGATTATTAGGAGTTTACTCTACTTGACAGCGACGATACCTGATATTTTTTTCGCCACATTCCAAGCATCGTGATATCAAAGTAATACTGAAGAAATCCACATGCTAGCAGTGAGGAGAATACGTCAGTATATCAGGGGAATGGTGGATTCCAGTTTGATGTATAATAACAAATCTCATCAAGTGTTGTTGAGATATACAGATATAGATTGGGCCGGTTTAGCAGATGACCGGAAGACAATGTCAGGAGGGGCATTCTATCTTGGTGGATTGTGTCATTCTTGGCTAAGTTAGAAGAAGTAATACATTTCCTTGAGCACCTCATAGGCTGAGTATATTGCTACCACAAAATCCTTCTCACAGTTATGGTGGATAAAGCAGCAACGTGGTGATATGGGAGTAGAAGTGAAGTATCCGATCAGAATCTTGTGAGATAACTCAAGTGCTATAAATATCAGAAAAAATCCCATCCCTCACTCAAAGACAAATCACATTGAGATAAATTATCATTTTATCAAGGGGAAGGATAAGCAGGGAATCATGAAGTTGTATTATGTGCCTACATAACTACAGGTTGAAGACATTATAACAATGTCCATGGAAGGTTTTGAGGGGCATTAGCTGGCTCTGGGGGTTCAATTGACTCCTCGCACTTGAAAATGTGTGGTTATGGGACTCTCCCCTATCGCCAAGGTATGGTGTGTTTTTTTTCTAATGGGATAATTTGTGTTATTTGCTATGTCTCAGGACATATAGTCGTGACCTTCGAGTTCGTTGAATAATGGTGAGAAATAGTGAAAAGGGGGAGAAATTGTGGCTAAGGGATAAAAATGACTTAGTCAAAGACACAGGGAGAAGCTAACAGGTGAAGCATCATGATTGGGGGAGATCAATGAAATAGGGGGAGAGTAGAAAATATGATGATGCTAGAAGTGATTGATCAATGATTAGATATCACGACAGCTGAGGATTGTGATAAAAGAAGTAGAGTGATTCTGGAATGGTGTGAGAAGGGATTCATGGATCAATAATTGGTATCAGTTTAGAAATGGTATCTATTTGGTGTCAATAGTTGGTGTTAGAAATGAAGTGATTCATTAATGATACTTTCATTTAATTTTGTTTCTCACAGAGAGAATTTCTCATGTTGGCCTGGAGTATGTGTTGAGAAAATCATTGAACACTATCAGAATTGCAAGAGGATATTGGTGGTTCTGATGGAAGAATCATTAATGAGGTATCAAATTAAGAAATTATTGTAAACAAACCCAATCAGAGATATTTTTGTGTAAAAATACCTCAGGGTATCATTGAATAATTTTTGAGGTGATTTTGTTTGTTGAAAAAGAAGATGAATAGAATTTTTTTGGACAATGCATGTTTCAAAATCAAACATCAAAATATGAAAAAGTTAATAATGTGGCTCACAAGTGAAAAATTAGTGTGCAAGTGTGGCACACAAGTCCTAAAGGGGTACGCAAGTGATAAGTTGTCATGCAATTCATTCAGTGGTGTGCATGTTCACTAGTGGCGTGCAAGTCTTAATGTGACACGTAAGTCATATTTTAAAATGATACATTAAAATATGACTAAAGAAATAAAGTGGTGCGCAAGAAAAGCATTGGTGTGGAAGTGTGGAACGCAAGTCATAAAGGCGTGCACAAGTGAATATTGGTGTGAAAGTTATATTTCTTGATCATCCTAGAAAAATATGATAATAGAAAGAAATGGGTGTGAAAGTCCGGAAGTGCTGCTTAAGTGAATAGGTAGCATGCAAGTCACGAATTGGCGTGGAAGTCAAGAATTAGTGTGCAAGTGAATAAGGGGCATGCAAGTCATATTTAAATTTTATCACCCCAAAATATGACAAAGGAAATAAAGTTGAACACAAGTTAAGAAGCAGAATTCAAGTCAGCAACGGGTGCGCAAGTCAAGAAGGGGCGCGCATGTTACAAAGCCGCGTGCATGTCAAGAAGGGGAGCGCAGGGTGGGTGGTGAAACTCTTGCGTAGGGTACCAAAAATTCCTATAAATAGAGGGATATACATCCTCATTTTCCATGAAGTGAAACACTTAGAGAAAATACGAGCTTTGATCGCGCAGGTGGAAATGGCGTTCATGTAGTTTGGCACGCAAGTAGTTTGTCACACAAGTAGTTTGGTGCGGAAGTAGTTTGGCGCACAAGTAGTTTGGCCCGCAAGGATTTTGGCATACAAGCAGTGCAATGTGATCCGTGGAGCACAAGAAGTGGTGCACAATAAGTGGCATGAAAGCGATGGTTCTCATGTATAAAATTGTCGCACAAGTGAGTTATTCCACATCAAAGGCATAGGCTGTGAACTAGTTAATGGGGGCCATAAGTCACTCTACGGTTGCGTGAAAGTGGGAAGTTTCCCAGAACACCTGCAGAAATTGGGTATTCATCAGTGTATGAAAATAGGACATCAACATAGTATCTAAACCCATAGAAATATGTATTCATTAGTGATAATGAAGATACCTACAGGTCTATCAACTATGAGTGGATCCTCTAAAGAAGTAGTGAGCTCACTTCAGTTGAGAGATTAACGAGTTCTCAAATTTTGAGTGGTTGTAAACCAGTAGGGATAGTTAGTACACTTTGAACTTGTAAACAATAGTGTGCTTATAGTGGAATAGGTACATCAACACACTACAGGTGTATTCTCCTTGGACGTAGCCTAGTGAGGGCGAACCGAGTAAAAATTGATGTGTAATGCACATGATTTAAGGTTTATTCATACTCTGCAATGGGAAGGAGAGATAAGAGGGTTTTGTCTAATAGCAAAACATGATAAAATGGGTCTGTTGTTTTAGTCTGTCATACCATGATTCCTACCCCCTCCCTCAGGGTATCTATCCTAGTGGACGTAACAGTGTGTATTATGTATCATGGGAGGAATGCATCCTAGGGTTGTAGTGTATTGTGTCCTTCAATATATAATGAATAATGTCAAATAATTTAAATCTAGTGAATATTTATATGGATTCATATGTCTAGGTTCAATTTAGTCTCATGGAGGTTCAATGGATCATGTTACCTTAATCAATGATGTGATATAGAATCTGTTGGAGTTATTTCCAAATAAAATTAAGATACATTTATAACTTTCAGTTAATGGAATGTTATAAAATTATGATATACCATTTTAAATAATACATTTAATTAAATTAGTAGTATAAGGGAGTATAAAATTAAATAATTATAATGGTTTTATTTGATTAAAGGAATTTTTTTTGAGATAATAGATCTTATAACTTCAGAGTAAAATAATGTTTTTGATTAAATGAACTGGATATTTTAAAAGAGATCTATATGAAAAATAATTCATTTCTATTTTCTAAAGGTGTTTAGTGTGGAAAAAAATTGTTTCGTAATGTACCTGGTAAACAGAATTCCCTTCACAATATTAGGGTTGTACACTGTATACGAAAGTAAGACATAATTAAAGGGATATGTATTCTTAATAAACATCATTAGATATATTTTATATTTATATATTGATTCTAAAAAAATGTGTACATTAGAATCAATTACCAAATAATATTTCATTTTGGTTTATGGAAATGAATAAATAATTTTTTTTAAGGGATAACGATATTTAAAATATCAAAAAAAGATAAAATGTTTAACATAATCGGTAGATCTTATATAAGGATCATAATTTAGTGGAAATTTTTGATGGGAATAAATAATCATCAAATTCTAATTTTTATCTATAAATAAGAAAAAAAAGTTTCAATTATTCTATGAATCAATGAAGTTATACAATATCCTAAATTCTGAAAGGTGGAGTGTTTGATTGAGGCCATATTTTAATGGTTCATCCAATGCTAGATATGCTATAAAACATAGGGTATATTAATTATTGGGGGTAATTAAAATGTGAAGTAGTATCAGATAGAGCACATACGTTAAGGATTGGTAGTATTACAAATTTATATAATGGGTTAAAATGTTTTGATTTAACATACATTAGATTTTTATAAAAAAAAGTGATATTAGATTTCATAAAGAAGAAAAACGTCCCAATGATTCAAACTAGTTTGAGTTAGTGATGAAGGAGGTGATGGAATCCTTATATGATTTTATAACATGGGATCTATTAGAACAACTTCTTTGAATGAAACAGTGATAGAACAATTATGTCTTCTAGTTAGTGAATGAAGTATATTGTAATAATGAGAATAATTAAATTCTAGTGGAAAAGTGGTCTCAATATAATCATGTACAGTAATTCAATTAAATTTTCTCTCTAGTTTTTGAATACCATAAATTAGGAATCTTGTAATGGATATGAACAAAGATATTTATCTTTAACAGAATGATGTGAAAATATATTTTGTATATGGATATTTAGATGAAAATTTTTACTTGTATAAACTAAAATAATATATAGAATCTAAATGTAATATAGTTTAAATAAATAAATTATATATGGGAAAAACAATCACTCAGGTAGTGGGACTAGTTGTTTGATGCTTTTATAGAAAAAAAGTTCAACCCATAAAACATTGATTATGTCTAACCTCTAATGGTTATTGATGATTGACTCATAATCATGAATCACATGTATATGGATTCCCTGCTAATGGATGTTTAAAAATTTATTGGGATTTATGATCACAAAGATGATTTATTAGGATAGTTCATGTATAAGGATTGCAGGGAACTAAAATAAATTTTGGGGATGCGAATCTGGTGGTATGGAAGAAAAGAAAAATGATGTTTCTATAGTCATGGTATATCTAAATGTTAGTATAATTCTTCTAAATAAATTTTTTAAAAAATATCACAACCTCAGGATCAATATATTATAAATAACATCAGGATAGGGAACCATGAATGCTATATCAATATAAATACATGGAAAATGATCCTTCTGAATCTGTAGTTTGATGGTTGATATATTTTTGATTTATAGAGTGATAAACATTAAACCTATAGTGGGAAATACTAAATGATTTAGGGATAATATGGAAAGAAGTAATAAGAATTTGTGGATTGGATAAAAAAATATTGAAATAGTTAAGAAGAATTGCCCTTATTTTCCCAAATGGGTGATCAATTAAAAAGGAATTATAATGAAAATTTTTAAGTGGATACCAATAATCGGAGAAGTATACTCTAATAAATAATTAATTATGAACTAAATAACCTATTTTTTATTTCAAGGAATCAATAAACATTTTCACTATCAACAAAAAAATTATTGTAAATTTTGATAATGAGATCTTGTATGAAAATGATAGGGTTGAAGGGATTTTTATAAGATATTTTGGGGAAAAATCCTCAAAGGATAATTCGATGTGTCTTATTGATGATATATTTGTTGATATAGAATGAGTAAAATGTTAGTTGTGAAGTTGAAGTATTATTATTGTCATGGTATGTTAGAAAATCACCCAGACATAGGTAATGATTCTCTATAACTGATTAAGAAAGTATTGCATACATTGTACCATTATTTCCCTATGATTTCTAAAAAATTGGGTTCCAAATATTAGGGGAAGGTAAATGTTTTGTGGAAGATTTTTTTTATGGACTACCTCATAAAAATATTAAAAGGGGATGGGATACATGAATGTTTGAACTTTTCATCAAAAATTAATAATTTATGGAATACTATTTTGTCAAGGTGAAAATTTAGGTTATGATTGCAATTTTTTTGGAATCTTAAGTAAATAGAAAATATACCCAAACTTTACATGAAGAAATAGATTTTAATGAACAATTTAAAAATATTTTTGAAAATTTTGTTGCAAAAAATATTGTTTCGCAAAGGGGAATCAATTTCTACAAATAGGTAGTTACCTTCCCCCTTTAACTATAGGAATCCTTATTGAATATTATAATTTTATGAATTGATGAAATATTAATGGAATATATTTTATTTTACAAATAATTCATATGAACATAACATTCATAATGAATGGAATTTCAATTAATGTTTTTAGATCATAGACAAATTTTTTGGATTTCATAAAAGATAGTATACTTAGAATGAATTGGAATGTTTCATGAATATTTTGATACAATTTCATAGAAGTTAATCTTACATGAACTAAATGGATTTTCCTATAAATTATCTTTTAAGTAAGTATTCAATAAGTGGATCAATTTAAATATTCATTATTCCCAAAATGAGGTTTACATAGTTTCGATTCATATAATCAAAATAAAAATATATTTAAGGGGATGTGAGAAAACTATTGTTGAGAGTAGTAAGATTTAAAATTTTGATTGGTAGTTAAGTAAGAGGGATAATGAGTCTACTTTAAACTATATAAAATTAATGTATTTGTTTGATTTGGTACATTGTAAAATTTTATATATATCCTTCTTGGACATATCCCATCATGGGAGAACAAATTAAAATCCTTGTGTCTCGTGTATATTTTAATTTCAAGTCATCCAATTCTATTAGAATGGCAGAAAAAGTGTTTTTTAATGAAGAAAAATGATTCTAAAGTGTGAATTATTTCACTCACACTCTAAATGAAACCCCATTTTTTGATATTTAGCCATGTTGTAAGTATAATAATAATAATAGAAAATATAAAACTATTGTTTATCTATTAGAGGATTCAATGGTGTCCGTTAATCAAAAATACCTTTTGATATTTTATGGATATCTTTTAGTATCCTATGAATAAGGTGAATCATTACATCTAATGGAAAAGTGGGTATTATTTGCGTAACCTATATGAATCAATGTCTTAAGTGGTTCTATTTCCAACATAATCTACATGAATGTGATTTTATGTATTTCATCACATTCCTTATGGGAAATGTTTTAAACATCACTAATAATTATTTTAATATTTGAGAATAAACATTAATGGTTTTGTGGAGTAAGTATGTATACCTGAGAATTCACCATAATAATTCATTTTATTTTTTATTTGATAGGGTGAATGATATAGACATGGTTTCGGAAAAATCCTTGATAATTTGAGGATATTTTAGGAAATCTTGGAACTGTTTTTTAATCACAATGTCACTTTATAAGAGAAAAATGTTCCAAATAAGATAACATTAGATAGTTTAAATAATACTCTTGAAGTATAATAGAATAGAAATGATGAAAAAGAGGGTATGGAATCTGGGAAATCCAAATAGTTGGAATTCAAGTCCATAATGAATATCCCTATAGTGGATGGTCAGGAAAAATAAGTGGGTGGTTGGGTGATGAAAATACTTTCTTGAAATCTGTATAGAGATAAATAAATGTTTATATAGAGACATCTGTTTTTATGATTTATATTTGGAACAGTTTGATATATTAAAAAAATTCTCTTTAAAAGTTTTCTTATTGATGATGCTCATTTAGTTGAAAATCCCATGAATAATTCTTTATCCTATATAAATGGAAAAAATACAATAAAAATTTCTTTGTAAAGAATAAACCCCTTTAAAAAATGAATTGTATTTTTTAAGATAATGAGACATATTAAATTGAGTACTGCAAATATCATTGGAACATTCCATGTTGTAATTCTTGGGAAATTCATAGATAAATAAAGAGAGAGATAATGAACAATTTTAAGTGTAAGGAAGGGTCCTTCTTAGAGAAGAAATATAATCCACACATGCGGAGAATGGTTTTGGGAGAGCCACAATGAATAAATCCTATTATATGCTCCTTGATTACAAACTCTTAATACAGAATCTCGAAGGAGAAAATCTTGAGAAAAATGTGGGAATTCATAAATCATATTCCTTTAATATAAATGATCTCAAAAAATATCACAGCCGATATTTCCTATGTTTAAGAATTTACCAGAGTTATCATTAGATTTACTAACAAAGTGAAAGATCAAATAAAATATATTAAAGAACCTAAAGAGGAATTTATTATCCTATAATTATAATTTGAAGATTAGTATAGACTCTTGACTCTTAGTATAAATTTGGAAGGAAATTATCTAATGTGATTGACAAATGGAAAGTGGGGAAAAGATGTCCAAAAAATAGAAAAGGCAGTCATATTCTATTTACATTATTGGTATAGAGCATGATCACAAATATTAATATTTAATGATTTATATCATACATCTTGTTCCCATGTTATGGATGGGAATTTATTTACTTGTAATATAGAATTGAAATGTACTGAGAACCTAAGGAACTATTGGTTCTATATAAACTACACACAAGAATTAACCTTTTATCATGTCTTATTGATGTGGAAACATTTTATAATATAAAAATATATGCATCGTATCCAAATTGTGCCAAAGGGAATAATAAAAATAAAGATATCCACATAGAGTAAAATATTCTAATAATTATTTTAATGGACATTATCTAGGGTGTGAAGGATTTTGATAAATTCCCAGATAATTATCATCGACGATGTTGAGGTATGTAACAATATAGACCCTATGTGGATGAAAGAATTTAATCAAGGATGTAGTAAATGTTCAGAAAAGTAAAAAAATATTTATATCCATGAAAGGTGACGTGGTTCCATAGTAATATGAGGATTATTTAGAACACCATTCAAATTTAAGTATGAATTCAAATATTTGGATCAAAAAAGAAAATATATTACTAGGTAGTGATTGAATATATTTCATTTATTGTTTTGGATTTTAATTAAATATGGATTATTGATCATGGATGTACCACTCATATGAAATGAAATAACTATTGTTTTGAAATGAATCTTGTATAAAAAAAGGTTTCATTTGATTTATAAATTATGAGTTCCTGAAGATTTTTGGGTCAAGAAAACCCAAGTTTATAGGCAATGATATTTTGTGGGATTATTTCTTAGTTTTTTTATGTCTAATTAAAAACATGTTATGTTTCCATTAGCTATGAAACCTTGTGAATTCTATATATCGTAATAAAAAATTTATCATGAAGGTATAATATGGTGTTTTTTATTTTTATGGAATGTGATTATAGGGGAAATATAACCTTGTTACTACACAAAAAGATATGTGGTTTCTATTTGAGTAGGAATAAAATAGGTTGTTTCATAAAAGACAGATCCATTTCTGCCAACCATTCTTGGAAGATTATGCGAAATAAAATGTTTCTATTGATTTTCCCAATCTATGGTGTGCTTATATGCGCACATGTAAATCTTTCCAATAGGGGAATATGATTTAAAATAAATACATGGAAAAATAGAAGAATCCAAAAAGAGTTCTTGAACTGGTTTATGAAGATGTGTGTGCAACTATATCACTATTATATACTAATTGGAATTATTATTTTGTTCCATTCACAAATTATTTATGTCATATTTCAGGTATATATTTCCTTTTCAATAGGTATATTGTTTTTAATTTCATAATTCAATTTTAGAGGGATATTAAAAGTATGCTTGGAATGAATATTTTGAAGTTCTAAATCGACAATGGTACATAATTCATAAACGACATGGTGGAGGATTATCTCATGAAAAAAAAGACAAGGAACTATGTTTTAGCAGTGATAACTACTCAAAAATATTAATTTTCTGAGAGGAGAATTAAGATAATATACAAATTGTATAAAAAATACTATTTAAAACAATCTATAAGAATGTTTTTCAATGGATGGAATTATTACATCAGTCAAAATTCCAAAATTTATCTTCATTTTCTCAGAAATAAGAAAATACACCATAAGTGTTATGGTATGGAAATAATCCATCATTGATGTACATTTGAATATTTCAAGTAAGTGTTTTATACTAAATAATGGAGTTTTTTTGGATTATGTGGAATGAGGGGATATTCACTTGATACTCTTGAAAAATAACATCATAAAGTGCTTCATTAAGAGGATATAAAAAGTCTTTGAAATAAATGATGTTATTATAGTTGAAATTGATAAAAGTGTTCATTAATGGTGTTAAATGTTTCATGGTGATAATTATGAAAGGGTATGATTCTTAGGGGGTGTAGAAGTGTAAAATTTTGATTCATAAGATAATACTGATGATGGGAAGGAAAAATTCAGAACTACATATATACATCACCAAAATAGTCCATATTAAATTTATTAGAAAAATCACTAGTGATTAGGAAGCACCATTTTAAACATGGAAAATGACGTATCTATAAAAAAACCATTAGTTTGCCTTATTTAGAGCCCAAATATTTTGAATAATTTTCCCTAGATAAAGACTGGCTTAATGATATGAATGATGATTTTGGAAAAATCGAGTATAATTTTACCTGGTGATTTTTTGGGGATGGTATATAATAATGTTATCTGGGACAAGTGGATCTCCATGAAGACACTAAATGAATATCAAATTGTCATTCAAAAAAGAGAATGGATAGTGTTAAAAGGACACTCCCCATTCAAAGGAATTGATGTTAATAATAAATATGCACTTGTTTTATTTTTATACAGTTTACATATTCGTAGATATTATAGTGTAATAAATGTTAAACATTTATTATATGGATATAAATTCAAAATTTATGAATAGTGTTCTTGAAAAAGAATAGTATATAAAGTAGATTAATAGTTTTCTCATTCCCAGAAACATATTATAGGGGGCATGGAAAATGGGGTTGTATAATGATTTAAATTTTATGATGGTGAATATTTCCATTCAATATTTTATATAAAAAAGAAGGGTTTTATGATTTATGATGTTTTATAGTGGGTTCCAAGAGCAGTTCATCATGAGTGTCTCCATTTTCATTATAAACAATGAAATGATACTACTATAGTGAATGAATTTCATAAAGGGGTTTTTTATAACAAATTAATTCATCTATGAAATCTTCATGCTACTCTTATTTATCATATTTATTATGGGTCATGTGGTATTAGATTATGTTTTTAGTAAATATTTCATCACTATATAATGTATCATAAAGTGAATTTATGAATATGATGGAAGGGTAAAATGTGTTTTTTAAAATATGGAAATAGAACTTTTATTGTAGAATCATTGGGTGAAATGTTTTCAATAAAACCAAAGGAGATATTTTTCATAAAAAATTTCTCAAGGTGACTTTGTCGTGTTTTTTGGTTGGTTTTTTATAAAAAAACATTTGTTTAAAGGATAGTTTTTAATTTAAACATGATTTTGATAAGGTATGTTGACATTGATAAAAGATATATGTATGGAAGCACTAAATTGGTTCAAATTTATTGTGTTAATGTTGGAGTCATTTTCCAATTATTTCCAAATTTTTACAATACAAAATTTGAAGGATTTTAAAGGATTTGTAAAAATGAAATTTTTGGACTGCCTTATGAAATCATGTTACATTCTTGGAATTAATGAATGATTGAATGATTCAAGAAATATTTGATATTCATCGAAGATGGTTTCAAAAAAGTGATATATTCTATAAAGGATAATCATAATGCGATGATGACATGTTTTTGAAATCAAGTTCCAATTAAGATATGACCAAATTTTTAATGAATAAATGGATTTCTATGAACATATTGAAGAGATTCATGAAAATAGTGTGGTGTTGAAAAATGTTTGATTAAGTGGAGGATACACCTATAAATAGGTTTCTACCTCCTCATATTAGGTATTGGAAGCCTTAAAGAATATTCAATGGCTCTGAATTCATGTATGATCTTCAAAAAGAATTTCATTTCATGAATCATTAGTAATAACATTAGTGTCATGAATAAATGATTTTGTTGATTGATTTTACTGGTTTAGGAATAGATATTAGTTTTTTAAAATTAAAATTTTTTGTAATGAATTTTAATGTTTTATAAATGTTGGGATAGGGTTATGTGAAAGTAAATCATACACAACCTAGTATGTTTTTTGGTACATTCTATTTTTAAGTAATATTAATCTAGTGGATTAATGTATATATTCAAGAATCAATAATTAAAGAGTTAAAAATATTTATTCAAGTGATCAAAGATTAAATTTATGAAGGAGTAGTGAGAACAGATCATTTGAGGGGGCAGTAAGATTTCAAATTATTATTTGTAGTGAACCAGGAGAGGTAGTGATTCCACTTTAAATATTCCAATAGTGTTTCACTTTAGTGTATTTGGTATATATAAACATTTCCTATTTATTCTCCATGTAGAATAATAGTTTTTATGATCCATGTAAACATTTTTCTCTCATGAATTTTTTAATTTCTATTCATACATTTCTATGGAAAAAAAGAGAGATGAGTTCATTCTTTAATGATGATTCGTAATATTGAAGGTGAACATATTTTTATCATTCAATTAATTATTAAATTAACTCTAATTGTATTTAACATACTTATGTTAATAGATTATTTGATGGAGTATAGTTAATAAAATGTTATTCTATGATAGTCATAGTGAAATATATCTTGAAAAGAAACCACTATTTCAATCATAGAAAAAGTCCACTTAAATATTTATACATCTATAAGATCATGATGAATGGATTTTTAGAGACATATAGGTGAGAAGGGTGTCATCATTTAGCTTGTTGGATTATAAATTTAATATCCTTTTATGGATTATTGTAATGTTGTTCCTCAGTGGGATTCAGGTTTTCTAAAAGAAAATTATTAAGAAACACTAATTTTTAACGTGGGGTGAATGGATTGTGGGATTATAATGTAGTCTATCTTATTTCTTTTTTGATATTGAGAAACAATTCCCAAAAGAGATATTATTAAGCTAATTTGAAAAATTGATTTCGTTTATGTCTTTGAAATGCTAGGATTGTTTTATAAAGATTTAATAATATAATTCTATGAATAAATTTATAATAGAACTTATGTAGTCCAATTGTAGAAGATGAAATAGAAGTCGAAGCTATCATAAGTTTCAATAACTCTAAGACTGGGAAGATAATGAATGTGACACCACGAGATTTTATGAGATAGATTATTTATAATTTCATTGATTCCCAATGTTTTACGCTACACAGATATTATCTTTCACTATACACAACACTGTATTAGCTTGCAGTATACGCAACACAAGTCTTGGCTTGCGTTACATGCAAGATATACCTTCCACAATAACATGTGTTGTACGCAATACCGAGTTTCCCTAAAAAATGATATATTATTACAATATTATTATTTAATGGGATATAATCTAGACTTTATGAATAGTATTAAAAACATTTTAAATTTTATATAACAATGAGATTCATCTTATCTATTTTCTAGACCTGATATAAGAAAAAAATCATTTTTTTAGATAAATGATGTATTTTTTTAAAAAAAAGCAATTTTTTTTTCTTTTTGATGGAGAAATAATTTTAAATTTAGTTTTTAATAATTTTATGTATTCTATTTGGAAAAATAAACTTCTTCTCTGGAAGAAAAACAAAATTATTTGGTTTTTTTGATTTTATGGGTTTTCTGGTAAAATTCATATTTTAATGAATAGTGAAAAATAATGCATTTTAATTCAAAAATACATGTTCATATAATTTATTTATATTGTTAGATAATATTTTAATTGGGTTTTATGTGAAATTGGGTTTTGTTTTTATCATTTAATTCAATATTGGTCAATGGAAGTAAATTTTTTTTCAATTGGAGAAAAACACATGACAATATTTTGATAAGTTTTTGCTTCCCAATAACCCAGTTTTTGGTTTTAATAATGGGAATTAATTTAAAATTAACTTATTATGTGTTTTGAAATATGAAAAATGGATCCCATATTGGGAATCAGTGGGTCCAAATTATGTTAATAGGATACTTCTATTTTTGGGCATTATGAATTTTATCTTTCGTAATTATTTTTATTACCATGGTAAAAGGTTAATCTAGTAATTAAAGGTAAAAATAATATTATAAAATTACCATAAAACCTATCAAAAACCTATTGGATGAATAAATTTAACCCTTATCATCTTTTGTTTCAAATAGAATCACTTAATAGCCACTTTCCCTAAGAATATGGCATGAATATAAAAAAAATTAATGATTGTGAAAAAATGTCACACTCTCATTTTATATAAATATATTAATTTTAATGTAGGAATTACCAGGAAATAAAATAGAATATTGGTAGTCTCTTGAAATATAATTTAATTAACTTCATAATAGAAATGATTTTATAATTTTTAGAGATTAAATAACTATCATTAATGATAGTGATGCCGAATTTATTTTATTAATATAAATATCAAATAAATTATATTAAAAATATTAAAATAAATATAATTTTAGGTAATTAATGTCTTTAACTAATTTTATGGATTAATTTGATGTGAAATTTATTGTTTAGAGGTGTTTTTTTGAACATATCTCTATGTTATGATATTTCTAAAAAGTCAACTAATATATAGTGTCAAAGTTGACAATATTGATATTTTAAAGAAATGATATTTTATTAAATTATATAAAATTCATAAAAAAATATTCTTTGGATAAATAAATGGTATAAATTTAAATATGTCATCAATGGTCCATTTATGGATCCATTGGCATTTTAGAGCGACAATATTAACCCTTAGTAAATAAAAATTCATATTTCTAGGGTTAGAGTTTTAGGAATTTATTAAGGGTAAATCAAAATTATATGGTTAAAAATAAATCTAAAATATGTAAAAAAATATTGGATGAGTAATATTCAATAATTATCACAATATTATATATTTATGGTAGTTTAATGAACACTTGTACATGAAAATAAATTATATATTATTTAAATCATAGATAGTTACAAAATATCACTATCTTGTATTTCAATATATTTTTTGTGCCCACATAGTGCCAAAACAAAGCTATGAACGAATATAAATTACTATTTTGATATAAATGAAATCAAATTCATTATGTAAATTTATTTTTAATTTTTATATGTTATATAATTATCTTAAATGTATCTTCCATTCTAAAACAATATTTATTCCAATAATAAAAAAAATAGAATAATTTATTTTAATAATATAATTTTTTTTATATTATGTATTTGTTAATTTGTATAGAATATTTCCATGATATTTAATATATATTATAGATTTTTGAAAGAATTGTGATCTAATTCCCAATTTTTCTTATTTTATTTTATGTCAAATTAATTGATTAGTATTAAAGTTTGCAGTAATAACATCTTGTTGAATTAATTTAATAATAAATTATTTAAAAATAAAAATTACTAAATAATCCAAAGGGGATAATATATGGTTTATAATGTATTATAAATTTCATTTATGGGATATTTTTAATTATTTAGATCTATAATAGCCTTATTATATATTAATTTATTGAGGGTTTCCTAAAGTGTCACTCTCCACTTTTATAAAAAGACATCACCTCCAACATTTCCTCGCACATCAATGATGATATTAACTCAACCAACCCATTCTCAATTCTCATATAAACATTATTAGTTAACTTTTGGATGTCCTATTTTTCAAAACAATTCCATTCCTAGTGTCCCTATGAAGAGATCTGATAGAAGTCCAACAAAAAAAAGGCAATTGATTTACCAATTCAATTCTATTTCTCTTATTCTTATACTTCCTATTTCTATGTTGATTCTATAATAAAGTAATAAATCCAGTATATTCTAAATTATGTGACTTTATTATAATTATGGGACAACATTATACCTCCTTTTATTGATCCTATGAATATCAATATCATCACACGTGCGTATGGATTACCATCTCCACTGTGTGGTGTACCTTTTTATTAAAAAATGCATTATTTGGAAGGTTATAATGATGTGTATAATGGTTTTAAATAATAAAAGTAACATTATAATGATTCTATATAATTAATATACCACCCAATTACATACCATTTAACCCTCAAGATAATGATATTGTCGCTCGTGCGTACATACAGCCTAACGTCTCCACGACGTAGTGAGATTCTTTCTCCACATTAAAAATTAAATAATTGGTATAAAATTTAAATAATGAGTTAATATAATAATTATGAACATAAATTCATGAATAATATACATCATATTCATAAAAACCCATCTTACATTGAAAACATGAATGGGAAAATGATTGAGTTAACACCTGTAATAATGGTAATATAGAAATACTACTAACAAAATGATATATTAGGATCATATATAATATCATTGATATGGATATGTTCATAGTATAATTTAATGAAATTATATAAACATTATAAAGGTGGTGACCACACCATAGACTAACAAAATGTCCAAGGTAAGGGATAACTTTTCAAATCTCATTTTTATCCATGATTGTTTATCTGTAAGTATTTACTGGGGGTTATTTATCTTCCACGTCAATGTTTCCTAAATATTTATTTAAAAATTTTATTTATATACTTAAATAATTGTTAAATTTCAATTTTACCAACTGATTAATCTATACTAAATGGTATGAATGGAATCTTTTGTCGTTTTCGGTATGAGGTACTTTTTGAATTTTTTGGTAAAAGTATGACAAGAATGATTTTTAACTTGTACGACATGAATGGATTTCTATGGTTTATTTAAATTTAATTTAAATGAACTTTCATGTAACCGATTTCAATATTATTTTAAACTAAATTATTTTCATTTATAATTGGGTTGTTTTTTTAGAACAGAAAACTTTTTTGAAAAAGAAAGGATATTTCCTTAGGAATTAAGTTCAATTTTTTTAAAATTATTTTCCATCTATGATGACATGGGGTTATGTATCTATATCTATAATTACATTTATTTTATTATTTTTATAAAGGAATTATTCCTATGAAATCCATTTTTTTATGTATTATGAACGAATGGTATTTAAGAAACCCATTTAATTTCCTGGGATTTGCTATGATTATTGGTTTATGTATTTATGGAACATGCAATAATGATTTCATTATGAGTTGGGTTGGACCTATATCTCCCTCTAATTCATTGGGTAATGATTTATATCTCATGACATATAAATGACTGGAAGTGTAAGTAAATATGGTTCAGTAATACCGGGCTGGAATGACAAGTTAATCTGGTTCAATAATACATGGCGGGAACGACCTGTAAACCTAATTTTGTAATAAAATTTGTCCTATATGAGGGAATTGGGAAAAATTACATGGATAATATGGAAATCATATTATTTTTTTAATTTTTCATCAATTCCATGTTTTTTGTTAATGGTATTTAATTAGGGTTAATGTTCCTTTTTTATCTATTACTTACGAATCTCCAATATTTATTTCATGACTCGTGATTTTGATATATAAACATATTGTTCATGTTTCTACATTCTGATTTTTATCATTTGTTTAATTTTCTGCATTTTTAACCTTATTGTGAATTTTATATAACTATTTTTATGTTTTCTTTTCCCCAAGATATAAAAAATTGTTTTAGGTTGGAAAAAAGGAAGATCTATATATGATGTGTTGAAGATATTTCAACAAGTTAGATGTTTATGTTCTATGTTTCCAAAGGCACTAAACTAATACAGTCTTAGGAGAAGGTTTGTGTCATGTATTATGTATTCCTAAAACTAAATGTAATGTCCATGTATGTCAAGATTGGGTCATTATAGTTGGTATCAGAGTAAAAGTTTAGTTAACCATTAGAAACATGGATGAGAAAACTTTAGTGAGATCCCTAAATATATTTATAAGGTATGTATATAGATGTCTCTAAGTGTTAGTATAATTATAGTTTAATGTACTATAATTATGGTAATAATCCTGAATAAACTAATATTAAACATTTGATGTTAGAGATTAAAATTACTTCCCCTTGATTATATTGTTTTATTAGTATTATTTTCGCCTATCACACTATTCTTCGGATGTTTTAGATGATTTTTGGAACCTGAAAGAACCATGTTAATGATCAATGCCTTGGGAAATATAATGATTTTCCTCATCAAAAATCAAATTTTATGGGATATGGAATGAAAAATGACATTTCTATATATACAGAATCAGTGAATCATTATTGACATCTAAATGGGCAGAGATGGGGACAACATTCTATTGAGTCTTTTATTAGGAAACATCACCCTTCTTTAATTGGGTATTCTAATCAACATGTTTCAAAACTATATATTAGTACAATGTAAAGGATATTTTTTATCATTATCTATTTGGAACATGAAAATTTTATTTTGGCTGTTTATCATTTAGAAGGTGAAGCAAACTAGTTTGGGACTGTAATTAAGAATACATGGCAGTAAGATGAAATTGAATCCATGGAAGGGGGCGAGTTCGATAACATGTTTTTAAATAAGTACATACCTCTTATTCATCGAATAAATATGAAAAAGGAGTGCTTTGAGATTAAGATAAAGTATGATGTATCCATTGGTACACGTGAGGCAAATTTTACAAGACATTAAAGGTATGGTTCTTTCTTTATCATCAAAACATGAAAGTAAACATAGTTGATACATCAGTGTCTTAAAGCCAAGTATTCGAAGGGAATTAGCTATAAGAGAATTTAGTAGTTATGAAGAGATTGTAAATATTTATATCATGGTTTAAATTAAGGTTGTTGTTACATATCAATAGCATGGTTTTAAAAAGAAATGGAATATGGATTTCAAATGAAAATCTCAAAACAATGGTGAAAAGACGATGAATGTTTCCTTATTCTCAATGTTTGGAATATGAATTGTGGATATGGTCATAAAAGAACTAATTTTTTTAAGGGTGTAAGATAATTTCATCAAACAGTTAAGTGTCGATGTTATGGTAAAAAGGTTTTTAATAATTTTGGTTTGAGAAAAGATTACAGAGAACACACCACCAACAGTTCAATGCTAGAAGTGAAAGTAAATGGGGCCTTATTCTAACCAATGACCAAATAAAAAGGTTAATGATGATCAATGTCAGCATCCTCTTAAATAAAATTAAACTGGAAAATCACATGTGATCACTATTGGTGATATAGACTATGACAATGAAGTGTTGGAATGATTTTGTGTTTATGAAATGGGATTCCAAAATAGTGTTGTATGATATATTTTATAGTATTACGAAATATTGAAATATCAATGTATTATTCTACTATGGATTTCTATAATTATATGGTACTGGTAACCATGAAAGGTGATTGAAATATTTTAGGAAAGCACATGATATGAACATAATGAAGGGATCAGGAGATAGTGAGATATTTGATAGAGATATAATGGTTAGAGAATATAGAAATTTTGATATTTTTGGTGTGTGGAAAGAGTTAATATTGAAAAAATACATGTTCTCACTATGGTTCTATGGTAATTAATTTCATTTTCATGTTCTAAGAGAATACATGAATAAGGTATTCACATGTTTGGAATGTGACAACCATGAACTACCAAATGAGATATGGGAGAACATTGTTAAGTCAATTTCCATCACCAATTTATAATGTTTTATATTTTCATATTTGGGAAGGATTGTAATGTTATCCATTTATGGATATTATAAGCTATATTCTGGTTGAAAGTTTTAATATTAATGTATTATCGAACTATAGGTGGACTTATGCATATTTGATAACATGTTATATGTCACGACCCCCTCCCCACAAAGTGTACCCCTCCAGGGCCGGCAATGTGAGAAGGGAGATAATGACCCCCGAGTCCCACCTCCAGTAGGCCCCGGGTAGGCGACTAGCACCGAGGGTATAATACACACACTAATGGGAGGCATTACCCTCTAAGAGAACACATGCAAAAGAGAGAGATAGAATAGACTCCAACCAACTCCAACTCATAACTGAAAATATAAAAGAAACCCAAGTACATATATGAAATGTCATGCAAAAGTACTACAACAGAAAGGGAAAACTAAAAGTACCCAAAAGAAAGTAAAACGGCAGCGACCACAAGCCCGAACAGCTCCTCCTCCAACCGCAAGCTAGTAGTAACCAGCTTGATCTCCAACCTGCTCCAAGTGACCTGAAAAACAGTTTATATGTACATAGGGTGAGTATAACAGTATACTCAGTAGGATCCTCCCCAAGACTCTCATGCAAAAGTAAAGAAAGCATGCTAAAGCCCAGTGAACAACAAGTGAAACTAACTCGTTATCTAAACAGGTATACTATGTTCCCAACCTCACCATGGCTACTCTCACCAAGTAACGCATACAAGAATATAGCATATAGTAAATAATATCAAGGGTACCCCACTACTACTTCCCCACTGGTTTGCCGCTTTGCCCCAACGACATACGTCTTGTGCATCTCTCTCCAAAGGCTTGCCCGCAGACACCTAGGCTAAGCTCCACAATCTGCACCTCGTGCACCACAAAGGATTGCCCGCAGACACCTGGGCGAAGCACCACACCGTCCTCACAACCAAAGTAACCAGGTAGTTTCCGAGAGCCACCATAGCTCGTATAACGTGTATCATACATCGAGTATTATTCCTCAAGCCATCACAGGCCATACGCTGAGTAAGGATCCTCAAGTCATCACAGCCTATACACGTTACACCTATAGTATTCCATAGGATACTATATCCAGAGTATATGTGTGTGAAATAACCACAAGCCATTACATCCCTCTACACACATATATGGGTAAAACAAACCACTGTGCCTACCAGCACAAGGATCTACCAAGAGAAGAGAGCGAGGCCAAAGGGGGTAGTCAGCCATTCAACCTCCCATCAGAATATTGGGGAAAACACCCCCCAGGGCTCAGAATCCCCGGGGTGTCAGTTGCCCTTACCGACAGGGTGGAGTAGCGTATAGAAACACAAAAAGTACAGAATATATAAGTAACTCACATCCACACTATGGGCATTACCTAGTCTTAGATACAATTGCAGCTAACGTCTCTCAGACTCCAGGCTGCTACTTCTAAGACTAGGTATCCTATAAGCACACAAACAATGAAGAGCTTTATTAGATTACTCCATTCTCATTTATCAGTTCCACTGTACATTAATTAATTCTTTAAACATTAATTAAGAATGAATAATTCCACATTAAACTGAAATGGCATCACTTTAAAAAACAACTGCTCCTTTTTAAGATTCACATCACCTTTAAATTCCAGCATCTCCATCCCCGTGGATTTTCACCATTTAATCAAACATTCATTACAGAATTACTTTTCCACATTCCCAGGCATTCTAGAAAAACATCCTATGCTTCTAAACACAAAGGAGGCTCAACACGGTGAGTAGATATACTACCCGTCGAGTATTTGCCGCCTATAGAAAGAGCATAGACCCATCCTCCATCGAGAGGCTAAACACGGAAAGAACGTGGCATACCCCGCGTGTCTTCGCCTCCTTCGGAAAGAGGGTAAGCAAGATCAGATGCCTTTATCAGTGGGGAAAAGTAAAGCAGATAAGCAACCAAACCAAACCACCAACATCAAACCATCACATTCATCTCATACCATCACCCTTGGTGTCCTCCCCGACACCCATATGCATAAACCGATGCATCTCGCCACACTAGGCGTCATACGCTGCCACAACCACAAGTCCCCATGCCTCCACATATCACAACAGCCATCCAGGCTTACATCAAATCACAAGCAGCAGGAAATCAAAGATCACAAAATGGGCTCCCGGCCCTTTAACAAGGCATTCAGCCTTCATACAAGATGAGCACTCAGAGCTCCAAACCACAAGGCATTCAGCCTTACAAGCAAGCGGGTAACTCAGAACCCTTTTGAAATTATCGAACTAATAGTTCTTTAATCCATCTTGAATTAACAAGTTCATTAACATGCCTCTTTATCTTTAGCCAATTATTTAACAAATAATTCCAACTTTACGTTCTTAATCAATTTCCATCATGAACGAGCAACAAATTAAAGAAAATCATAGATATCACTCTATCTAGGAAAAAATATGAGGCAAACCGTTATCACGGTACAAAGTAACAACATACGATCAACCAATTCTTTTAATCCGGTTCAAGTATTTAATTAGGTCAATTTCATTGTGATCCAAAGGACTAAATCATGTTAATTCTACGATTGCACATACACAATTTGAGAAGCCATGAATCCCCTACCTCTAAGAGTTCTTGACGTCCTTTATCCACACAACGGGTCATAGTCCTCTTCTCCTCACGACAGCTGCATCCACCGGAGGATGCCACGGTACGACAGTACCAACCAACCCCAAGAAAACCCATTAGAACCATGGAGATTACATGCTAATATGGAAGGAAGAACAAGAGAAGGTGATCCCCGAAGGAACGATGATAAAACATACCTTATATCGAAGAACGATCGACACAACTTGGTTGCATCAACAGAGCGGAACTGATCTGAGTAACGTTTGATTGTGAAAATCCTACGAGAATGATTGCAAGGTTCTAGCGTCTCGTAGATGAGAACCAGGAGGAAGAAAAATGAATAATGATATCTCATTCCTTTTAAAAAAAATTAGAGAGGCGACAGTTTAAGATCCGGTTTATTCTCCATTAAAAACGGATCGCATTAACCCACGCGGTTTGACCAAGTAAAAAACATCCCGGCCTTAGGAATAATTAATATAGGATTTATGGCTTTTGAATCGGCCTTAAAGTCCTTAAAATAAGGTTTTAAAAGTATTTTACGTCAAAGAAAACGTCCTCAAATTTGCGAAGCTGGAAACACTGTTCACATACTCAAAATTTGGAAAAGTATGGAATCGGTAGCTCTTATGGAGTCTGGAAACACTGTTCATTCGTGAAATTTGGAAAAGTATGGAATCAGTAGCTCTTATGAAGTCTGGAAACACTGTTCACGGAACTAAAAAATTTGGCAAAGGAAAGAAAAGCTCACCGATAGAACCTTACCGATAGAAACACAAGTCTACTGATAGATCCTCACTGATAGAAGTCCACCGATAGGACCTCACCGATAGAAACACTGTTCACAGAACTAGAAATTTGGCAAAGTGTTAGCCGAGCTACTGCTGGACTGCGGCTACAAGTATACCGAGCTATCAGTATGCCGTGGCTACCTGTAAACCCAGCTACCGGTAGGATGCGGCTACCGGTAGACCGAGCTACCGGTAATCAGCAGCTACCGGTAGACCGAGCTACCGGTAATCAGAAGCTACCTGTGGACCGAGCTACCGGTAATCAGCAGCTACCGGTAGACCGAGCTACCGGTAATCAGAAGCTACCAGTAGACCGAGCTACCGGTAATCAGCAGCTACCGGTAGACCGAGCTACCGGTAATCAGCAGCTACCGGTAGACCGAGCTACCGGTAATCAGCAGCTACCGGTAGACCGAGCTACCGGTAATCAGCAGCTACCGGTAGACCGAGCTACCGGTAGGCAGCAGCTGGGGGATAAGTCACATTGTCCTCCCGGAACACCTCCAACACCACAATTCCACAAAGTAATGGACCGGAGAGGTCCGGGCCATTACATTAGATACCTCTCAAAACATTCTCGTCCTCGAGAATTAAAAACCAACCCAGAAGAAAAGAGGGGTCCGAACAACCACCCCATAAGATACCTCTCAGGGGAAAACCACCATGAGTTGTTCGAAAGCTGGAACAAAACTCTGACATCCGGGAACAAACAATCCATACCCAAACAATTCAAACATAACATCACATCAAAGGTACATAAATAAAACATGAAAGGTCTAACCATAAAGGAAACGTCATTACATGGAAAGAGTTAAACATTAAACAACTCTGGGTACTGAGCATGTATCTGTGACTCACGCTCCCAGGTACTCTCCTCCATGCCACCGTGTCGCCACAGGACACGAACTAAAGGGATAGAACGCCCACACAACACCTCCTCCTTGTGGTCTTGGATCTCCATAGGTCGCTCCTCGAAGGTTGCATCATCGTCAATATCGATCTCTCCCCAATCGATAACATGAGATTCATCATGAAGATAACGACGGAGCTGTGATACATGGAAAACATCATGTATCCGACTCATCTGAGGGGGAATTGCTACTCAATACGCCACAGATCCAACACGAGCTAACACCTCGAAAGTCCCAACAAACCGGGGAGAAAGCTTACTTCCACGACCAAACCTTCGCTGCCCACGACGGGGAGTCACATTTAGAAACACATGATCCCCAACATTAAACTCTAACGGTCTCCTTCTTTGATCAGCATATGATTTCTGACGATCCTGTGCTGTCTTCATCCTCTCACGAATCACCTGAACCATCTCTGTTGTATTCTGCACTAGTTCTGGTCCGAGAATTGCTGACTCTTCGACCCCAGTCCAGCACAACGGAGAACGGTATGGCCGGCCATACAAGGCTTCAAACGGCACCATACCTATGGTAGAGTGAAAACTATTATTGTAAGCGAACTCTACCAAGGGTAAGTGCTTCACCCATGAACCTCCAAAATCAAGAACACAAGAGCGCAACATGTCTTCAAGAGTCTGGATGGTTCGCTCTGTCTGACCATCTGTTTGAGGATGAAAAGCAGTGCTAAGGCATAGTTGAGATCCAAAAGCATGTTGGAGACCTCTCCACACCCTAGAGGTAAAACGAGGATCTTGATCAGAAATGATCGTCCTAGGTACTCCGTGAAGCCTCACCACCTCCTCCAGATACTGCCTCGACAAAACCTCCACTGAGCTCGACTCCTTGATTGCTATGAAGTGGGCCGATTTAGTTAAACGATCCACTACCACCCATATAGCATCATGTCCTCCCAGAGCTCGAGGTAAACCTGTAACAAAGTCCATTGAGATGTCCTCCCACTTCCACTGAGGAATCTCTATGTGTTGGAGAAGACCACCAGGAACACGGTGTTCGGCCTTCACCTTCTGGCAGACTAAACATCGAGACACACACTCTGCAACCATACGTTTCAGCCCAGGCCACCAGAACTGACTCCTTAACGATCGGTACATCTTCGTCACACCAGGATGTACTGCCAAGGGTGAACTATGGAACTCTCGGAGAACCGTCTCGCGCATCGCCAAGGGAACAAAAAGCCTGCCATGATACAACACTCGGTGTTGTTCATCCTCCGACCAACCATCAGGGGCCTCCCCACAAACAACTCTGTCTCTTCAAACTTCCACCTCTAAATCACCCAACTGAGACTCTTCCACCTTATGCATCAGGGATGACTGCACCGTCATCTGGAAAAGACAACCTCTTCCCCCAACTTCTCCCATATCAAGATGCAAAGATGATAGCTCTTACATCACTATCCAGTAATCACCAGATTCACGCACAACATCATTACGTGACTTTCGGCTCAGTGCATCAGCAACAACATTTCCCTTCCCAGGTGTATACGATATTTCGAAGTCGTATTCCTACAAGAACTCCATCCACCGACGCTGCCTCAATTTCAAGTCGAGTTGGGAGAAAACATACCTCAAACTCTTATGATCGGTGAAAACCACAAAGTGCTCACCAATGAGGTAATGTCTACACAACTTCAGATCAAACACCACGGCTGCCAACTCAAGATCATGGGTGGCATAGTTGCGTTCATGGGGACGCAACTGCCGAGACCCATAAGAAACAACGGACCTCTGCTGCATAAGAACACAGCCTAGCCCCAGATGTGAAGCATCACAGAAAACATCAAACTGGACTCCCTCCGTTGGAAGACAAAGGACTGGAGCACTTACCAACTTCTCCTTTAGATACTCAAAAGCTGTCTGACACTGATCAGTCCATATGAACGCTTGATCCTTCCTGGTCAAAGTTGTCAGAGGAGTCGCAACTCGGGAGAAATTAGCCACAAACCTCCTATAATAGCCTGCGAGACCAGGTAAACTTCGCACCTCTGACACGGTCTTGGGGGCTGGCCAAGACACCACTGCTTCTATCTTCGAAGGATCCACAGCTACTCCCTGTTGGGACACAACATGTCCCAAGAAACGAACTTCTCGAGCCCAGAACTCACACTTGGACAACTTCCCAAACAACCGATGTTGGCGAAGAACTCCCAAAACGGCTCGTAGATGCTCTGCATGCTCCTATTCTGATGTGGAGTATACAAGGATGTCATCGATGAAAACCACAACAAACTTGTCCAGGAATTCACGGAACACAGCATTCATCAACCCCATGAAAACAGCTGGAGCATTTGTCATGCCGAATGGCATTACAACAAACTCATAATGCCCATGACGACAGCGGAAAGCAGTCTTCGGGATATCCTCATCCTTTACACGCATCTGATGATATCCTGACCGCAAGTCGATCCTTGAAAACCAACTTGCACCCTTCAGTTGATCGAATAGGTCATCAATACGCGGGAGAGGATAGCGGTTCTTTATTGTCACTTTGTTTAAGCGACGATAATCGACGCACAACCGCAAACTGCCATCAGCCTTTTTCACAAACAAAACTGGTGCACCCCACGGTGACACACTTGGCCGAACAAAACCACACTGCAACAGACCATCGAGCTGAATACGTAGCTCTCGTAACTCATAAGGGGCCATCCTGTACGGAGACATAGAGATAGGAGACGCTCCTGGTTGTAGCTCGATCCCAAACTCGATCTCTCGTCGAGGGGGTAAGGATACAACCTCTTCTGGAAAGACATCAGGGTACTCCTCTACGACCCTAGGAAACGCCAACTGTTGAACCTCTGAAGAACTCAGCATCATTCCAGCCATCATGGATGATAAGGATGAAACTCGTCTATGACTCATCCGAGGATCTCTCTCACCAACAAACACTACTTCCTCTCCATCTTCATCAAAGAAAACGACCTTCTTCCTATATCAATCCACAATAGCCTGCACCGAATACAACCAATCCATGGCGAGGATGACATCATATGGTTGTATTCGTAAACATAGGAAATCTCCCCAAGAGCGGTGCTGCCCCAACACTAGCTCACAGTCTCTACATACTTCAAACAAGCTAGCTCGACCTCCAACTGGCGTAGTCAACGCCAAGGGCACTGGAAGCCTCTCTACCTCAAGTCCCAAAGCGTGGACAAGGGTAGGGGATATAAAGGAGTGTGTCACTCCTGAATCAAACAAGGCATACACCAAGGTAGAAAACAAGCAAAGGGTACCTCGGACGACGTCTGGCTCGCCTGGGGCTGGCAACGCTAGAGCATGAAGCTGACCACGACCACTTCCACGGCCTCTCTGACCCTGATGACGACCACCACCACGGCCGCGCTCTGCTCTCTGAGGACGGGGAGCGTCATGGGGCTGTCCTCTGCCTGCTCCATCTACCCTCGGGTGATCTAAAGCTGGTGCAACCTGCTGCTGCTACCTCGGCTGGAACTGCCTCAATGGAGGAACCTGGAGTGGAGCGTCTGGTGCACGATGACTGCTCTGAAAAGTTGGGCACTCCCGCTGCTGATGACCACGTCCACCACAAGAAAAAAAAGCACTTGATCCCTTGGCACAGGTCTGAGAGTTGCTACCTCCGGAGAAACGAGATGGGAAGGGCTGGGACCTACCCCCAGGTGAACGGAAACTCTTCTGTCCTGAAAACCGGGAACCCCGGACCACAGCTCTTCTTCGTGAGGAATCATGACGATTCCCCTCTCATGACGATCCGGTCCTGGTCAAAGTTCTCTCAACAACCTCTGCCCTCGCCAGCACCTCAAGATATGTCTTCAGCATAAATGGGGTGACCTGGCGCTGGATCTCTGGACGCAAAGCCTCCTCGAAATGCCTCGCCCTGGCCTCCTCATCTGGTAACAGGTCTGAAGCATATCGTAGAAGGTTCCTGAAACGGATTCCAAACTCTCGAACACTGGAGCTCCCCTGTCGAAGGGTAAGAAGCTCCTGGCGACTGGACGCCTTCGTAGTCGATGAAAGAAACTCAACTCTAAACCTGTCTCGAAACGCCTCCCACGAGATCGCTGACTCCTCACGATCCCCGAGGAACAAGAACCACCACTGTCTCGCTGCTCCACGCAACATCGTCACAACCAAGGACACCCAGTGTTCCTTCCGAGCACGAATCGAACTGAATCCTATCTCGACCTCCTCCAACCAGTCTTCTATGACTGCATCTGAAACGGAGCCCTCGTACTTCTGTAGACTCTGGTGCTGAAACTCTCGGAGTGTCTTCCTCCAAGTGTCATCGTCGTCAACCTCTACCCGGCGGCGATCTGCTGGAACAGCCTGCTGGGCACCTTCTGCGCAAACCTGACGAGGAAGTCGACCTGGAGCCATAACTGTAAAATAACAACTGTTAGAGCTCCTAAGCCTGGAATATGGAAGACTCAACATTAATTAATTAATTATTTTGTTTTATTAATTTTAGGTTACCTATCCCAAGGTCTACCCATTCAAACACAGGCGCAAAAGATAATGATGCATGACCCTTTCCTAGGTCTCTACCCTGCAACCAGTATCACTTTGTTTAGTAGCCACCGTAAACTTAAAGGTCCGTGCAACGTATCATAGGGGGCCCGGAATGCCTATGTCTCTTCCGGTCTCCAGTGTTTACCCCACTTTCTAAACATGAATGACACTGTTGCCCTACCATCCCATGCATCCTCACATGTGCCTAACTCCAAACTCCATCCTATCCCTCAACCAGACCTCTGATACCACTCTGTCACGACCCCCTCCCCACAAAGTGTACCCCTCCAGGGCCGGCAATGTGAGAAGGGAGATAATGACCCCCGAGTCCCGCCTCCAGTAGGCCCCGGGTTGGCGACTAGCACCGAGGGTATAATACACACACTAATGGGAGGCATTACCCTCTAAGAGAACACATGTAAAAGAGAGAGATAGAATAGACTCCAACCAACTCCAACTCATAACTGAAAATATAAAAGAAACCCAAGTACATATATGAAATGTCATGCAAAAGTACTACAACAGAAAGGGAAAACTAAAAGTACCCAAAATAAAGTAAAACGGAAGCGACCACAAGCCCGAACAGCTCCTCCTCAAACCGCAAGCTAGTAGTAACCAGCTTGATCTCCAACCTGCTCCAAGTGACCTGAAAAATAGTTTATATGTACATAGGGTGAGTATAACAGTATACTCAGTAGGATCCTCCCCAAGACTCTCGTGCAAAAGTAAAGAAAGCATGCTAAAGCCCAGTGAACAACAAGTGAAACTAACTCGTTATCTAAACAGGTATACTATGTTCCCAACCTCACCATGGCTACTCTCACCAAGTAACACATACAAGAATATAGCATATAGTAAATAATATCAAGGGTACCCCGCTACTACTTCCCCACTGGTTTGCCGCTTTGCCCCAACGACATATGTCCTGTGCATCTCTCTCCAAAGGCTTGCCCGCAGACACCTGGGATAAGCTCCACAATCTGCACCTCGTGCACCACAAAGGATTGCCCGCAGACACCTGGGCGAAGCACCACACCGTCCTCACAACCAAAGTAACTAGTTAGTTTCCGGGAGCCACCATAGCTCGTATAACGTGTATCATACGTCGAGTATTATTCCTCAAGCCATCACAGCCCATACGCCGAGTAAGGATCCTCAAGCCATCACAGCCTATACACGTTACACCTATAGTATTCCATAGGATACTATATCCAGAGTATATGTGTGTGAAATAACCACAAGCCATTACAGCCCTCTACACACATATATGGGTAAAACTAACCACTGTGCCTACCAGCACAAGGATCTACCAAGAGAAGAGAGCGGGGCCAAAGGGGGTAGTCATCCATTCAACCTCCCATCAGAATGTTGGGGAAAACACCCTCCTAGGGCTCAGAATCCCCAGGGTGTCAGTTGCCCTTACCGACAGGGTGGAGTAGCGTATAGAAACACAAAAGGTACAGAACATATAAGTAACTCACATCCACACTATGGGCATTACCTAGTCTTAGATACAACTGCAGCTAACATCTCTCAAACTCCAGGCTGCTACTTATAAGACTATGTATCCTATAAGCACACAAACAATGAAGAGCTTTATTAGATTACTCCATTCTCATTTATCAGTTCCACTGTACATTAATTAATTCTTTAAACATTAATTAAGAATGAAGAATTCCACATTAAACGGAAATGGCATCACTTTCAAAAACAACTGCTCCTTTTTATGATTCACATCACCTTTAAATTCCATCATCTCCATCCCCGTGGATTTTCACCATTTAATCAAACATTCATTACAGAATTACTTTTCCACATTCCCAGGCATTCTAGAAAAACATCCTATGCTTCTAAACACAAAGGAGGCTCAACAAGGTGAGTAGATATACTACCCGTCGAGTATTTTCCGCCTATAGAAAGAGCATAGACCCATCCTCCATCGAGAGGCTAAACACGGAAAGCACGTGGCATACCCCGCGTGTCTTCGCCTCCTTCGGAAAGCGGGTAAGCAAGACCAGCTGCCTTTAGCAGTGGGGAAAAGTAAAGCAGATAAGCAACCAAACCAAACCACCAACATCAAACCATCACATTCATCTCATAACATCACCCTTGGTGTCCTCCCTGACACCCATATGCATAAACCGATGCATCTCGCCACACTAGGCGTCATCCGCTGCCACAACCACAAGTCCCCATGCCTCCACATATCACAACAGCCATCCAGGCTTACATCAAATCACAAGCAGCAAGAAATCAAAGATCACAAAATGGGCTCCCGGCCATTTAACAAGGCATTCAGCCTTCATACAAGATGAGCACTCAGAGCTCCAAACCACAAGGCATTCAGCCTTACAAGCAAGCGGGTAACTCAGAACCCTTTTGAAATTATCGAACTAATAGTTCTTTAATCCATCTTGAATTAACAGATTCATTAACATGCCTCTTTATCTTTAGCCAATTATTTAACAAATAATTCCAACTTTACGTTCTTTATCAATTTCCATCATGAACGAGCAACAAATTAAAGAAAATCATAGATATCACTCTATCTAGGAAAAAATATGAGGCAAACCGTTATCACGGTACAAAGTAACAACATACGATCAACCAATTCTTTTAATCCGGTTCAAGTATTTAATTAGGTCAATTTCATTGTGATCCAAAGGACTAAATCATGCTAATTCTACGATTGCACATACACAATTTGAGAAGCCATGAATCCCCTACCTCGAAGAGTTCTTGACGTCCTTTATCCACACAACGGGTCACAGTCCTCTTCTCCTCACGACAGCTGCATCCACCGAAGGATTCCACGGTACGACAGTACCAACCAACCCCAAGAAAACCCATTAGAACCTTGGAGATTACATGCTAATTTGGAAGGAAGAACAAGAGAAGGTGATCCCCGAAGGAATGATGATAAAACATAACTTATATCGAAGAACGATCGACACAACTTGGTTGCATCAACAGAGCGGAACTGATCTGAGTAACGTTTGATTGTGAAACTCCTACGAGAATGATTGCAAGGTTCTAGCGTCTCTTAGATGAGAACCAGGAGGAAGAACAACGAAGAATGATATCTCGTTCCTTTTAAAAAAATTAGAGAGGCGACAGTTTAAGATCCGGTTTATTCTCCATTAAAAACGGATCGCATTAACCCACGCGGTTTGACCAAGTAAAAAACATCCCGGCCTTAAGAATAATTAATATAGGATTTATGGCCTTTGAATCGGCCTTAAAGTCCTTAAAATAAGGTTTTAAAAGTATTTTACGTCAAAGAAAACGTCCTCAAATTTGCGAAGCTGGAAACACTGTTCACATACTCAAAATTTGGCAAAGTATGGAATCGGTAGCTCTTATGGAGTCTGGAAACACTGTTCATTCGTGAAATTTGGCAAAGTATGGAATCGGTAGCTCTTATGAAGTCTGGAAACACTGTTCACAGAACTAAAAAAATTGGCAAAGGAAAGAAAAGCTCACCGATAGAACCTTACCGATAGAAACACAAGTCTACTGATAGATCCTCACTGATAGAAGTCCACCGATAGGACCTCACCGATAGAAACACTGTTCACAGAACTAGAAATTTGGCAAAGTGTTAGCCGAGCTACTGCTGGACTGCGGCTACAAGTATACCGAGCTATCAGTATGCCGTGGCTACCGGTAAACCCAGCTACCGGTAGGATGCGGCTACCGGTAGACCGAGCTACCGGTAATCAGCAGCTACTGGTAGACCGAGCTACCGGTAATCAGAAGCTACCGGTGGACCGAGCTACCAGTAATCAGCAGCTACCGGTAGACTGAGCTACCGGTAATCAGAAGCTACCGGTAGACCGAGCTACCGGTAATCAGCAGCTACCGGTAGACCGAGATACCGGTAATCAGCAGCTACTGGTAGACCGAGCTACCGGTAATCAGCAGCTACCGGTAGACCGAGCTACCGGTAATCAGCAGCTACCGGTAGACCGAGCTACCGGTAGGCAGCAGCTGGGGGATAAGTCACCTTGTCCTCCCGGAACACCTCCAACACCACAATTCCACAAAGTAATGGACCAGAGAGGTCCGGGCCATTACATTAGATACCTCTCAAAACATTCTCGTCCTCGAGAATTAAAAACCAACCCAGAAGAAAAGAGGGGTCCGAACAACCACCCCATAAGATACCTCTCAGGGGAAAACCACCATGAGTTGTTCGAAAGCTGGAACAAAACTCTGACATCCGGGAACAAACAATCCATACCCAAACAATTCAAACATAACATCACATCAAAGGTACATAAATAAAACATGAAAGGTCTAACCATAAAGGAAACGTCATTACATGGAAAGAGTTAAACATTAAACAACTCTGGGTACTGAGCACGTATCTGTGACTCACGCTCCCAGGTACTCTCCTCCATGCCACCGTGTCGCCACAGGACACGAACTAAGGGGATTGAACGCCCACGCAACACCTTCTCCTTGTGGTCTTGGATCTCCACAGGTCGCTCCTCGAAGGTTGCATCATCGTCAATATCGATCTCTCCCCAATCGATAACATGAGATTCATCATGAAGATAACGACGGAGCTGTGATACATGGAAAACATCATGTATCCGACTCATCTGAGGGCGAAGTGCTACTCGATATGTCACAGATCCAACACGAGCTAACACCTCGAAAGGCCCAACAAACCGGGGAGAAAGCTTACTTCCACGACCAAACCTTCGCTGCCCACGACGGGGAGTCACCTTTAGAAACACATGATCCCCAACATTAAACTCTAACGGTCTCCTTATTTGATCAGCATATGATTTCTGACGATCCTGTGCTGTCTTCATCCTCTCACGAATCACCTGAACCATCTCTGTTGTATTATGCACTAGTTCTGGTCCGAGAATTGCTGACTCTCCGACCCCAGTCCAGCACAACGGAGAACGGCATGGCCGGCCATACAAGGCTTCAAACGGCGCCATACCGATGGTAGAGTGAAAAATATTATTGTAAGCGAACTCTGCCAAGGGTAAGTGCTTCACCCATGAACCTCCAAAATCAAGAACACAAGAGCGCAACATGTCTTCAAGAGTCTGGATGGTTCGCTCTGTCTGACCATCTGTTTGAGGATGAAAAGCAGTGCTAAGGAATAGTTGAGATCCAAAAGCATGTTGGAGACCTCTCCACACCCTAGAGGTAAAACGAGGATCTTGATCAGAAATGATCGTCCTAGGTACTCCGTGAAGCCTCACCACCTCCTCCAGATACTGCCTCGACAAAACCTCCACTGAGCTCGACTCCTTGATTGCTATGAAGTGGGCCGATTTAGTTAAACGATCCACTACCACCCATATAGCATCATGTCCTCCCGGAGCTCGAGGTAAACCTGTAACAAAGTCCATTGAGATGTCCTCCCACTTCCACTGAGGAATCTCTATGTGTTGGAGAAGACAGCCAGGAACACGGTGTTCGGCCTTCACCTTCTGGCAGACTAAACATCGAGACACACACTCTGCAACCATACGTTTCAGCCCAGGCCACCAGAACTGACTCCTTAAGGATCGGTACATCTTCGTCACACCAGGATGTACTGCCAAGGGTGAACTATGGAACTCTCGGAGAACCGTCTCGCGCATCGCCAAGGGAACAAAAATCCTGCCATGATACAACACTCGGTGTTGTTCATCCTCCGACCAACCATCAGGGGCCTCCCCACAAACAACTCTGTCTCTCTAAACTTCCACCTCTAAATCACCCAACTGAGACTCTTCCACCTTCTGCATCAGGGATGACTGCACCGTCATCTGGAAAAGACAACCTCTTCCCCCAACTTCTCCCATATCAAGATGCAAAGATGATAGCTCTTCCATCACTCTCCAGGAATCACCAGATTCACGCACAACATCATTACGTGACTTTCAGCTCAGTGCATCAGCAACAACATTTCCCTTCCCAGGTGTATACGATATTTTGAAGTCGTATTCCTGCAAGAACTCCATCCACCGACGCTGCCTCAAGTTCAAGTCGCGTTGGGAGAAAACATACCTCAAACTCTTATGATCGGTGAAAACCACAAAGTTCTCACCAATGAGGTAATGTCTCCACAACTTCAGAGAAAACACCACGGCTGCCAAATCAAGATCATGGGTGGCATAGTTGCGTTCATGGGGACGCAACTGCCGAGACCCATAAGAAACAACGGACCTCTTCTGCATAAGAACACAGCCTAGCCCCAGATGTGAAGCATCACAGAAAACATCAAACTGGACTCCCTCCGTTGGAAGACAAAGGACTGGAGCACTTACCAACTTCTCCTTTAGATACTCGAAAGCTGTCTGACACTGATCAGTCCATATGAATGCTTGATCCTTCCTGGTCAAAGCTATCAGAGGAGTCACAACTCGGGAGAAATTAGCCACAAACCTCCTATAATAGCCTGCGAGACCAGGGAAACATCGCACCTCTGACACGGTCTTGGGGGCTGGCCAAGACACCACTGCTTCTATATTCGAATGATCCACAGCTACTCCCTATTGGGACACAACATGTCCCAAGAAACGAACTTCTAGAGCCCAGAACTCACACTTGGACAACTTCCCAAACAACTGATGTTGGCGAAGAACTCCCAAAACGGCTCGTAGATGCTCTGCATGCTCCTCTTCTGATGTGGAGTATACAAGGATGTCGTCGATGAAAACCACAACAAACTTGTCCAGGAATTCACGGAACACAGCATTCATCAACCCCATGAAAACAGCTGGAGCATTTGTCACGCCGAATGGCATTACAACAAACTCATAATGCCCATGACGACAGTGGAAAGCAGTCTTCGGGATATCCTCATCCTTTACACGCATCTGATGATATCCTGACCGCAAGTCGATCTTTGAAAACCAACTTTCACCCTTCAGTTGATCGAATAGGTCATCAATCCGCGGGAGAGGATAGCGGTTCTTTATTGTCACTTTGTTTAAGCGACGATAATCGACGCACAACCGCAAACTGCCATCAGCCTTTTTCACAAACAAAACTGGTGCACCCCACGGTGACACACTTGGCCGAACAAAACCACACTGCAACAGACCATCGAGCTGAATACGTATCTCTCATAACTCAGAAGGGGCCATCCTGTACGGAGACATAGAGATAGGAGACGCTCTTGGCTGTAGCTCGATCCCAAACTCGATCTCTCGTCGAGGGGGTAAGGATACAACCTCTTCTGGAAAGACATCAGGGTACTCCTCTACGACCCTAGGAAACGCCAACTGTTGAACCTCTGAAAAACTCAGCATCATCCCAGTCATCATGGATGATAAGGATGAAACTCGTCTATGACTCATCCGAGGATATCTCTCACCAACAAACACTACTTCCTCTCCGTCTTCATCAAAGAAAACGACCTTCTTCCTGTAGCAATCCACAATAGCCTGCACCGAATACAACCAATCCATGCAGAGGATGACATCATATGGTTGTATTCGTAAACATAGGAAATCTCCCCAAGAGCGGTGCTGCCCCAACACTAGCTCACAGTCTCTACATACTTCAAACAAGCTAGCTCGACCTCCAACTGGTGTAGTCAACGCCAAGGGCACTGGAAGCCTCTCTACCTCAAGTCCCAAAGTGTGGACAAGGGTAGGGTATATAAAGGAGTGTGTCGCTCCTGAATCAAACAAGGCATACACCAAGGTAGAAAACAAGCAAAGGGTACCTCGGACGACGTCTGGCTCGCCTGGGGCTGGCAACGCTAGAGCATGAAGCTGACCACGACCACTTCCACGGCCTCTCTGACCCTGATGAGGACCACCACCACGGCCGCGCTCTGCTCTCTGAGGACGGGGAGCGTCATGGGGCTGTCCTCTGCCTGCTCCATCTACCCTCGGGTGATCTAAAGCTGGTGCAACCTGCTGCTGCTGCCTCGGCTGGAACTGCCTCAACGGAGGAACCTGGAGTGGAGCGCCTGGTGCACGATGACTGCTCTGAAAAGTTGGGCACTCCCGCTGCTAATGACCACGTCCACCACAAGAAAAACAAGCACCTGATCCCTTGGCATAGGTCTGAGAGTTGCTACCTCCGGAGAAACGAGATGGGAAGGGCTGGGACCTACCCCCAGGTGAACGGAAACTCTTCTGTCCTGAAAACCGGGAACCCCGGACCACAGCTCTTCTTCGTGAGGAATCATGACGATTCCCCTCTCGTGATGATCCGGTCCTGGTCAAAGTTCTCTCAACAACCTCTGCCCTCGCTAGCACCTCAAGATATGTCTTCAGCATAAATGGGGTGACCTGGCGCTGGATCTCTGGACGCAAAGCCTCCTCGAAATGCCTCGCCCTGGCCTCCTCATCTGGTAACAGGTCTGAAGCATATCGTAGAAGGTTCCTGAAACGGATTCCAAACTCTCGAACACTGGAGCTCCCCTGTCGAAGGGTAAGAATCTCCTGGAGACTGGACGCCTTCGCAGTCGATGAAAGAAACTTGACTCTAAACCTGTCTCGAAACTCCTCCCATGAGATCGCCGACTCCTCACAATCCCCAAGGAACAAGAACCACCACTGTCTCGCTGCTCCACGCAACATCGTCACAACCAAGGACACCCAGTGTTCCTTCCGAGCACGAATCGAACTGAAACCTATCTCGACCTCCTCCAACCAGTCTTCTGTGACTGCATCTGAAACGGAGCCCTCGTACTTCTGTAGACTCTGGCGCTGAAACTCTCGGAGTGTCTTCCTCCAAGTGTCATCGTCGTCAACCTCTACCCGGCGGCGATCTGCGGGAACAGCCTAATGGGCACCTTCTACGCAAACCTGACGAGGACGTCGACCTGGAGCCATACCTGTAAAATAACAACTGTTAGAGCTCCTAAGCCTGGAATATGGAAGACTCAACATTAATTAATTAATTATTTTGTTTTATTAATTTTAGGTTACCTATCCCAAGGTCTACCCATTCAAACACAGGCACAAAGGATAATGATGCATGAACCTTTCCTAGGTCTCTACCCTGCAACCAGTATCACTTTGTTTAGTAGCCACCGTAAACTTAAAGGTTCGTGCAACGGATCATAGGGGGCCCTGAACGCCTATGTCTCTACCGGTATCCAGTGTTTACCCCACTTGCTAAACATGAATGACACCGTTTCCCTACCATCTCATGCATCCTCACCTGTGCCTAACTCCAAACTCCATCCTATCCCTCAACCAGACCTCTGATACCACTCTGTCACGACCCCCTCCCCACAAAGTGTACCCCTCCAGGGCCGGCAATGTGAGAAGGGAGATAATGACCCCCGAGTCCCGCCTCCAGTGGGCCCCGGGTTGGCGACTAGCACCGAGGGTATAATACACACACTAATGGGAGGCATTACCCTCTAAGAGAACACATGCAAAAGAGAGAGATAGAATAGACTCCAACCAACTCCAACTCATAACTGAAAATATAAAAGAAACCCAAGTACATATATGAAATGTCATGCAAAAGTACTACAATAGAAAGGGAAAACTAAAAGTACCCAAAAGAAAGTAAAACGGCAGCGACCACAAGCCCGAACAGCTCCTCCTCCAACCGCAAGCTAGTAGTAACCAGCTTGATCTCCAACCTGCTCCAAGTGACCTGAAAAACAGTTTATATGTACATAGGGTGAGTATAACAGTATACTCAGTAGGATCCTCCCCAAGACTCTCGTGCAAAAGTAAAGAAAGCATGTTAAAGCCCAGTGAACAACGAGTGAAACTAACTCGTTATCTAAACAGGTATACTATGTTCCCAACCTCACCATGGCTACTCTCACCAAGTAACACATACAAGAATATAGCATATAGTAAATAATATCAAGGGTACCCCGCTACTACTTCCCCACTGGTTTTACGCTTTTCCCCAATGACATACGTCCTGTGCATCTCTCTCCAAAGGCTTGCCCGCAGACACCTGGGCTAAGCTCCACAATCTTCACCTCATACACCACAAAGGATTGCCCGCAGACACCTGGGCGAAGCACCACACCGTCCTCACAACCAAAGTAACCAGGTAGTTTCCGGGAGCCACCATAGCTCATATAACGTGTATCATACATCGAGTATTATTCCTCAATCCATCACAGCCCATACGCCGAGTAAGGATCCTCAAGCCATCACAGCCTATACACGTTACACCTATAGTATTCCATAGGATACTATATCTAGAGTATATGTGTGTGAAATAACCATAAGCCATTACAGCCCTCTACACACATATATGGGTAAAACTAACCACTGTGTCTACCATCACAAGGATCTACCAAGAGAAAAGAGCGGGGCCAAAGGGGGTAGTCATCCATTCAACCTCCCACCAGAATGTTGGGGAAAACACCCCCCCCCCCAGGGCTCAGAATCCCCGGGGTGTCAGTTGCCCTTACCGACAGGGTGGAGTAGCATATAGAAACACAAAACGTACAGAATATATAAGTAACTCACATCCACACTATGGGAATTACCTAGTCTTAGATACAACTGCAGCTAACGTCTCTCAGACTCCAGGCTGCTACTTCTAAGACTAGGTATCCTATAAGCACACAAACAATGAAGAGCTTTATTAGATTACTCCATTCTCATTTATGAGTTACACTGTACATTAATTAATTCTTTAAACATTAATTAAGAATGAAGAATTCCACATTAAACTGAAATGGCATCACTTTCAAAAACAACTGCTCCTTTTTAAGATTCACATCACCTTTAAATTTCAGCATCTCCATCCCCGTGGATTTTCACCATTTAATCAAACATTCATTACAGAATTAATTTTCCACATTCCCAGGCATTCTAGAAAAACATCCTATGCTTCTAAACACAAAGTAGGCTTAACACGGTGAGTAGATATACTACCCGTCGAGTCTTTGCCGCCTATATAAAGAGCATAGACCCATCCTCCATCGAGAGGCTAAACACGGAAAGCACGTGGCATACCCCGCGTGTCTTCGCCTCCTTCGGAAAGAGGGTAAGCAAGACCAGATGCCTTTAGCAGTGGGGAAAAGTAAAGCAGATAAGCAACCAAACCAAACCACCAACATCAAACCATCACATTCATCTCATACCATCACACTTGGTGTCCTCCCCGACACCCATATGCATAAACCGATGCATCTCGCCACACTAGGCGTCATCCGCTACCACAACCACAAGTCCCCATGCCTCCACATATCACAACAGCCATCCAGGCTTACATCAAATCACAAGCAGCAGGAAATCAAAGATCACAAAATGGGCTCCCGGCCCTTTAACAAGGCATTCAGCCTTCATACAAGATGAGCACTCAGAGCTCCAAACCACAAGGCATTCAGCCTTACAAGCAAGCGGGTAACTCAGAACCCTTTTGAAATTATCGAACTAATAGTTCTTTAATCCATCTTGAATTAACAGATTCATTAACATGCCTCTTTATCTTTAGCCAATTATTTAACAAATAATTCCAACTTTACGTTCTTTATAAATTTCCATCATGAACGAGCAACAAATTAAAGAAAATCATAGATATCACTCTATCTAGGAAAAAATATGAGGCAAACCGTTATCACGGTACAAAGTAACAACATACGATCAACCAATTCTTTTAATCCGGTTCAAGTATTTAATTAGGTCAATTTCATTGTGATCCAAAGGACTAAATCATGCTAATTCTACGATTGCACATACACAATTTGAGAAGCCATGAATCCCCTACCTCGAAGAGTTCTTGACGTCCTTTATCCACACAACGGGTCACAGTCCTCTTCTCCTCACGACAGCTGCATCCACCGGAGGATGCCACGGTACGACAGTACCAACCAACCCCAAGAAAACCCATTAGAACCATGGATATTACATGCTAATATGGAAGGAAGAACAAGAGAAGGTGATCCCCGAAGGAACGATGATAAAACATACCTTATATCGAAGAACGATCGACACAACTTGGTTGCATCAACAGAGCGGAACTGATCTGAGTAACGTTTGATTGTGAAACTCCTACGAGAATGATTGCAAGGTTCTAGCATCTCGTAGATGAGAACCAAGAGGAAGAACAATGAAGAATGATATCTCGTTCCTTTTAAAAAAAATTAGAGAGGCGACAGTTTAAGATCCGGTTTATTCTCCATTAAAAACAGATCGCATTAACCCACGCGGTTTGACCAAGTAAAAAACATCCCGGCCTTAGGAATAATTAATATAGGATTTATGGCCTTTGAATCGGCCTTAAAGTCCTTAAAATAAGGTTTTAAAAGTATTTTATGTCAAAGAAAACGTCCTCAAATTTGCGAAGCTGGAAACACTGTTCACATACTCAAAATTTGGAAAAGTATGGAATCGGTAGCTCTTATGGAGTCTGGAAACACTTTTCATTCGTGAAATTTGGCAAAGTATGGAATCGGTAGCTCTTATGAAGTCTGGAAACACTGTTCACAGAACTAAAAAAATTGGCAAAGGAAAGAAAAGCTCACCGATAGAACCTTACCGATAGAAACACAAGTCTACTGATAGATCCTCACTGATAGAAGTCCACCGATAGGACCTCACCGATAGAAACACTGTTCATAGAACTAGAAATTTGGCAAAGTGTTAGCCGAGCTACTGCTGGACTGCGGCTACAAGTATACCGAGCTATCAGTCTGCCGTGGCTACCGGTAAACCCAGCTACCGGTAGGATGTGGCTACCGGTAGACCGAGCTACCGGTAATCAGCAGCTACCGGTAGACCGAGCTACCGGTAATCAGAAGCTACCGGTGGACCGAGCTACCGGTAATCAGCAGCTATCGGTAGACGGAGCTACCGGTAATCAGAAGCTACCGGTAGACCGAGCTACCGGTAATCAGGAGCTACCGGTAGACCGAGCTACCGGTAATCAGCAGCTACCGGTAGACCGAGCTACCGGTAATCAGCAGCTACCGGTAGACCGAGCTACCGGTAATCAGCAGCTACCGGTAGACCGAGCTACCGGTAGGTAGCAGCTGGGGGATAAGTCACCTTGTCCTCCCGGAACACCTCCAACACCACAATTCCAGAAAGTAATGGACCGGAGAGGTCCGGGCCATTACATTATAACCTTTTTGGGGAGACCGATGGAATGACCTGTCATTCTATAATCTAATCTAATAACACATCAAGAATAAAAAATTCAACATCATTTATATAATTAATAGATGATGTGTAAATTGTTCAGGGAAAGATTAATGGTGATATTTTACTTAAATCAAGTAAGTATTTCATCTCATGAACAAATTCATCAACTTTAGGAAAAGGATCGTGAAACCAAAAATGTTATCTTGGTACCTTTTTATCTGATTAATCAGATGGTAAGATAAATATTCACATGTTTATTTCTTTCTGGAAGTTATCTTTCTCCCATCGTTGTTCTATATCATTATCCATCAGAACATGAAGGTTATATTTCCCTTCCAAATCTATTTTTTCACTTCTCACTGATGTTCTACTTTGTTGAAACCCAATGATGAGTTAGTTTGGGTAACTATTATGTTTCAGCTGTTATGTTTCTCACTTTTCATTTTAAAATAAAGATTTTTTATTCCTTTTTAAGATGTGGGTTTCAATAAAGGAATATTTAAAGTGGTAAACCATTTATAACCCTGACAAATTTCAAGGGAAAAATATATTTTAAGCGTGGGTAGAATGTAATACCCCATGATTTTATCAGATACATTCTTTATTTATTTATTTTATGTCATGTGTTGTAAACTGAACTAAAATTATCTTGCGCTATATGAAACACCATATTAGCTTAATGTATATGCAATACTATTCATGTCTTGTATTACATTCAAGTGTGATCTTCATTGATATCATGTGTTTTACACAATACCGAGATTTACTAAACAATGATATCTTATTACGAAATTATTTTTTAATTGGATATAAACGTGACGTTATGAATAGTATTATTTTTTTTAAATTTTATATAACATTTAAATTCATCTCATGTACTTTCTAGATGTGATGTAAGAAGAAATTCAATTTTTTGGATAAATGAAGTATTTTGAAAAAAATGCAGTTTTGTCACCTTTTGTTGGCGCACCCATTTTAAATTTATTTTTAACACTTTCATATATTATATTTCACAAAATAGACTTCTTCTTTGGAATATGAACATTAATATTTACTTTTTTATAATTTTTGTAATTTTTCCGATAAAATTTATATTTTAATGAATAGTGAGAAATACTGCATTTAATTTAAAATTTCCTTTTCTTATAACTTATTTAGATAGATATATTATATTATTAATTTTTTTTAAAGTGTAATTTGATTATGTTTTCATAATTTAATACAATTTTGGTCAATAGATGTAATTTCACATTTAAATTGGACATAAACGCATGACATTTTTTTTGATACGTTTTATCTTTTTAAAAACAAGGTTTTTCTTTTAACAATAGGAATTAATTTTAAATTAATTTCTGAAAATTATGTGTTTTTACATTTGAAAAATGGATTCAAAATTTGGATTTAGTGGGTCCAAATTACGTTAATAGGTTACTTTTATTTTTGAGCATTATGAATGGAAACTTTGGTAATTATTTTTATTACCATGGTTAATGGTAACTCAGGTAAATAATCATGAAAATAATATTATAAAAATAACTTAACACCTTTAAAATCCTATTTGATGAATAAATTTTACCCTTAACATATATGGTTGGAAATTGAATCACTTCATGGCCACATGCCCATGAATATGACGTGAATATAAAAAAATTAACGAATGTGACAAAATGTCAAAATATCATTTTATATAAGTATATTAATATTTATTTAGGGATTAAAAGGGAATAAAATCAACTATATGTATTCTATAGAAATATAATATAATTATATACATCATAGATGTTTTTCATAATTTTTAGAGATTAAATAATTATCATTAATGATAGTGAAGAAAAAATTATTTTATTAATAGAAATATCAAATAAATTATATTAAAAATATTAATATAAATATAATTTGAGTGAATTAATGTCATCAAATAATCTTATGAATGACTTTGACTTTAAATTTATGGTTTAAATGAGTTATTTTGAACATACCTATATGATATGATATATATACAAATTCAACTAGTGAATAGTATCAAAAGAGACACTATTGATATTTTAAATAAATAATATATTATTAAATTATATAAAATTTCTAAATATATATACATCATCTAACTAATTGGGATAAAGATAAATATGTCACCAATGGTCCTTTTATATCTCCTTTAGATATTTTGAGTAACTATATTGAACCTTGGTAAATAAAAAGACATGTTTCCATGGTAAGAGTTAAAGGAATTAATTAAGGGTAAATCATAATTATAAGGACTAATATAAAACCCTAACATGTCAAAAAAATATTGGATGAATAATATTCAATACTTGTCACAATATTATCTATTTTTAGTTTTTTAATGAATTCAAGATCATAAAAATAAATTATATATCATTTAAATAAACGATAGTTACAAAATATCACTATCATGTATTTTAATAGATTTTATGTGTCCACATAGGGCCAAAATCTTGATATGAACGAATATAAATGTATATTTTTATATAAATTAAGCAATTTTAATAATGTAAATTTATTTTCAATTTTTATAAGTTATAAAATTACCTAAAATTTCTCTTTAATTCTAAAACAATATTTATTCAATTAGCATAAAAATACAATAACTGATTTTAATAATATTAATTTTGTTGTTTTTGTATTAGTTAATTTGTGGAAAAATTTCAATGATATATAAGATATATTATAGATTTTTTAAAGAATTATATTATAATTACCACTTTTTCTTGTTGTATTTTAAGTCAAATTAAAATAATAGTATTAAATTTAGAAATAATAATACCTTATTGAAGTAATTTATTATTAAATTATTTAAAAATATCTAAAAAGGAATATAATACCAATGGGATAAGATATGGTCTAACATGTATTATAAATTTCAATTATTTTCTTTATTTAATTATATTTATATAAAATAGTATTATTATATTTTATAATTTTCATAGTTTCCGGATGTGCATCTCTCAACTCTTATAAAAAGGCATCTCCTCCCACATTTCCTCACACCTCAGTGAGACATCTAGAATGACCAAACCTTTAATAATTATCATATAAACATTCTTATTTATGTTTTTGAGGTCTTGGTTTTCAAAAAATTCTATCCCTAGTGTCCAAAAGTGGAGATCCAAAGGAAGTCAAACGAAGAAGAGTTAATTTCTTTACCAATTCATCTCAGTTTCAATTATTCTTATAACTCTTCTTTTATTTTAGATTTCATAATAAAGTAATAAATACGGTATATTAATCATTTGGAGATTTTATTATTATTATGGTACAACCTTATTCCTCTTTTTATCCTTCCTACAAATAATAATATCAATATGCATGCATACGTAGGGCTTAATGTATCCATGTCGTGGTGTAATTTATTATTCAAAATTACTTTATTAAGATGTGTATAATGATGATTATAATGGATATAAATACTAAATATAAAATTTTTATGATTATATATAATTAATATACCTTCCAATTAAATACCATTTAACCATCAAGGGAATGATATCGTCGGTCGTGCGAACGTACAACCTACCATCTCCACGATGTGGTGAGATTCGTTCTCCATGATATCAATTCAGGAATGATTATAAAATTTATATTATGACTGAAAATAATAATTATGAACCTAATTTCATGAATAAAATACATCCCATGCATTACAAACATTACTTACATAGCAAACAGGAATGCGAAAAGGAAGCAATTAAAACATGAAATAATTGTATTATTGATATTGTATTAACAAAATAATATAATAAGATCATATATTATATCATAAATATGGATATTTACTTGGTATAATTTAATAACATGATTAACCATTATACAGGATTTGACCACGTTTTTGACCAACAAAAAGTACAAAGTAAGAGATATATTTGAAAATCTAGTTTTTATCGGAGATTTTTTATCCGTAATTATTTATTAAGAGTTATTTATCATCCATGTCCATGTTTCTAAAATATGTTTATAAAAATATTCTTTATATCCTTAATTAATTATTTAATGTTAATTTTCCCATTGATAAATTTTTACTAAATTGTATGAATGGACTCTTTTGTCGTTTTCAGTACAATGCACTTTTTTGTCATTTTTGGCAAAAGTAAGAGAAGACTGTTTTCTTAACATGTACAACATGAGAGGATTTTTATGTTATCATAAAACCTTATTTCCATGAATATAACTCTAAAAATATTAAATATTATTTTCAACTAGATTATTTACTTTTAAAATTGGGTGGCATTTTGAGAAAAGGAATCATTTCTTAGAAGGAATAGACAATTTTCCTAGTAATTAAGTTAAAGTGTTTTATAAAAATTATTTTACATCTAATATGAAATATGATTAGGTTTATATCCATATTATTACATTTATTTTGTTGTTTTTATCATGTAATTATTATTATGAAATACATTTATATTATATGTATTGTGATGGAATGATGTTTTTTGAAACCCATTTTATTTCAAAGGTTATGCAATGATTAATGATTTATGTTTTTTTGAACATGTAATAGTTTTTCCATTGTGAGACAGGTGGGACTGATATATCATTCCAATGTATTGGGAAAATAGTTATATCTCCTCAGATATAAATGAATGGAATGTCATGTAAATCTACTTCAGTAATACAGTGTTGGAATGACAAGTAAATCTGGTTCTATAATACATGGATAGAACGACATGTAAACTCGGTTCGGTAATGGACTTTGTCAACTATGATGGTCTTGGAATCAATTTTTTGGAAACTATTAAAATCATATTATGTGATTAATTTTTTTCCATAATTCCATGTTTTATTTCAGTGATACATTATAATGGTTAATGTTTCATTATAATATATTCCTTACAAATTTCCAAGATTTATTTCATGACTCAGGATTTCGATATGAATAAAATTATGTTTATTTTTTATATTATTTTGTTTATTGTCTAGTTTATGTTATGCATGTTTCCATTATTTAGCATTTGATCACACCATTTTTATGTTTTCTTTTCTTGAGGAAATAAAGAAATATTTTAGGTAGGAAAAAAGGGATGATCATTATGGGAGATGTAAAAGATCTTTCACTAAGTTAGATGATTATGTACCATGTTTCCAATGGAACCAATCTAATATTGTCATGGGCATCATTTTGTGTCATGTATTAAGTATTCTGAGAAATAAATATAATACCCATGTACATCAAGAGTGGTTCGTTATAATGAAGTGTTAAAATGTGTAATAAATTATATGATAATAATTCTTAAGATACATAAGAATAACTCAACATATTCCCTAAGGTGTAATGCCCTGACCCCAGAGTCTCAGATTCGGTGCATTATTTTAATATATTGGAATTATTACAAGGAATCAAATCTTGAAATACCGATCAGTTTAGTAGTCTGGGAAAATAGATTACATATATGAACATTACATTTCACATTAGAAAATAAAACACAACCTTAATGATCCTTCGAGAATGCTATAAATCCCCTAGATTAACCCTTATTATCAATCATAATACAATTATTAGAATCTTTGGAAAATTAAAACATAGAAAGGGGTGAGCTCAGATGCTCAGTAAAGATAAAAATATAGTGGAAACATTCATAAATATGCATAAACATTTCATGAAATGTTTAAGACTAAAACAAAAGACTTTGAAACATAAAAATCAGCATAATATGGAAAATATACAATAAAATAATGTCACTTACTTATTCACATGGATATTATACTAGTCTAATAATCAAATGCAATATCAATAGCCACTTTCATAATGATGGAATGTATAATGGAAGACTTTATAACCACATATTCAACGCCTTGTACCAAGACTACAAATATGTTTTTTTAAAGGCCTTGTGCCAAGACAATAGTTTGTGTAATGAGACCTACCTATGCATCGAGGAGCTATAGTGGACTGCACCCACCACTTACTATGTCCAATTCATTTCTCATATGAAAATTTTTAAACATAACATAATCATTCGTGTTAAAACTAGCATACGAAATGTCAATACATTATCCATAAACCATGAATGGTATTAAAATAACACATCCAGAGTCTAAAATATCATAAAACCTTCAATAAAATATGTATTATTTGAATCATAATAAATCAAATTCAAACATGTTTTAAATCCATAAATGGATTTTGATATTGATGAAAATGATTTATAAAAATCATTGAGAGAAATATCCTTTTTTCATAAAAACATTTAAAAGTCACAAAATTTGGAAAGGAATTAATTTAATGTTATTTTTTAATCAAATTGTCCCATACCACATTGAAAATTTTGAATGTTATTTTAATTTTAAAAACATTCTTGTCCATATAAATAAATCCTAAAAAACCATTTTGAAAATATTGACATTAATGAGAAGGATTTAGAAGAATAAATATTTAAAACATTTAAAATGATGTTTTAGTAAAAAAGTCCCTTAAATAGAATCCCTTTAAAAACTCTTTTATGAAACATGGACTTGGATAATAAATATGTCCCAGTAGATATTTATGTAAAAACAACCTCGGATAATAAAGTGATTGTGAAATTAACCTTTACATTGAACATTCTTTTAGTCGAGGGTAAGTTTAAACTCCTGTGTGAAGACCACAGTATGTTATTAAATTATACCATAACCATATTAATATTTATGATATCATACATGATTCATTTATGACTTTATTCTACACATTTAATAATAATTTCCATGTTAAATTAACATTTTGGGAAATAATCACTTTCTTTATCGTACGTGTTTTAACTTGTTACTCTCGATTGTATCAAAAAGATCAAGATTTAAATATTTCCAAAATATAAAACATGATTTATATATCATTTATATTTAGAATATAAATATGTATAATAGACATATATATGAAATTTAAAACACCGTTTATAGAGATGGTAGTCCGTACGTACGCATAATCACTGTTTCCGTTTTCATATCATATGGAATGTAACTACATGAATAAGATATATGTAAGTATATATATATATATCAAGTATCATTATTATTTCATATATTACATACTTATTTATGATATATATTTTATAATCATTGTTTAATGGTGAACGTGGAAATGAATATCATAGCATCGTGGAGACAGTAATCTGCACGTACGCACGAGCGACAATATCATTTCCTTAAATGTTTGGAATTGGATGGTATATTAATTATACAGAGACATTATCATGTTATTTTAATTATTTATATACAAATTATTAATCATTATATCCTTCTAAATAACATAGTGTTGAATAAAAAATTACACCACGACGTGGAGATCGTAAGCCATACGTACACATGCATAGTGACATTATCATTTATAGGAGGGGTTGAATAATGAATATGGTTATGCCATATTTATAATAACATCACAGTATATATAAGGTAATGGAGTTTTTATTTTGTTATGGTAATAACAAATAATGAGTAAGTGGAATAATAAAAGAACTTAAAAGAGGGAGGTGAAATCATTACCTCTTCTTCGGGTTCTTCCTTTTGATTTGGTCAAAATGGATCCTTAGGATGGCTTTATGACCAAATTAAGGCCTCTTGGATGAAGGTAGGATATTTGGTAGGATATTTGGGTAGGGCATGGTTGAGCCAAATGGCTTTGGAGGTGTGAATTTGTGAGAAGGGGAAGTTCCCTTTTATAAGAGGGGTGAGGGGAACCTTAGGAAAAACATAAAATATTATTCTATAATAAATTCATTATCGGTATCTAATGGCTAAAAATTGAATTATTTAAAGGATATTGTGGGGATGGGTGGAACACCAACCAAAAAATCGGTTCAATATTTTTTTGGTTCACTATATTAACCTTATCTTTTAGATTTAACTCTAAGTTAAATAGTTTAACATTTTCCATGTCTTTTTGTATTTTTATATTATATGGTTAAAAACATACTATAAACTACCAATCAAAAACCAATTGGTTAATTAATGTCATATATATTATTATATAAGTCTTCTTGCGGAACCTTAGATTTTTAGGACCATTATTCCAATTAATAATAAAATATTTGTTTTAAAAAATATTTTATGTCAATTTTGACACTATTTGGTACTTTTTCGTAAAATCATATCAGCAATATTACTTTGAAAATAATTCATCTAATCAACCCTAATCTGTAATAGTAACCTATAAAATTAGTTTAATTCATAAAAAGTCTCAAATTACATATATTTGGATTTTATAATATCAATTATTTTAATAATTCATTAATAAGGTAATTACTGCATCATTATTGTTTCATAAATAAATGAAATTATTTAATGTTTAAAATTTATAAATAAAATACTATTATGTAGTAAATCATTTTTATCTTTCTAATAAATATTTATAGTAAAATTTATCTTTTGTGTAAACCTATATTAAAATGTTTTAGTTATTAAAATTTGAATTTAACATTTTAATCTTTTCTTTGATTTAAATAATTATAAATGTCCTAATCTAATCCAAGTGGACCTAAAGGATCATATTTTATTCCTAAGGTTGTTTTTTGTCGAATTATACTAATCCAATAGAATTAGGACAAGTGTTAGGGTAATAATAATATCATTTTTACCCTGAATTACCCAATTTACTTTTAACCATTGTAAATAAAAGTAAAAATTTACTGTTCACCAAAATTATTTTCATCTTATTGAACCACATTTTAATTACTTATATCAACCTTTTGTCTTGGATTTTTTAAATTCACCTCACAGAAGTGGTAAAAATATGTTTTATGTAAATTTACAAATGCTCCAAGAAGGTGGGTAAAAGACGGTAAAAAGTTTAACAAAATTTTTATATATCTAAAATTATTATAAATTAACTCCAATGAATTACATTGAACATTCATAGGTATTATGTATCTATTTTGACTTAAAATATTTTTAAATAAAATAAACAATTATTTAAATAAAAAGATGGTTTTAAACAAAAACTTAGTGTTTTCACTATTCATAAAAAATTGAAAGTTTTCAGAAAAATACTAAAAAATCACCCTAAGATAATTTTGATATTATGAATTAAAAAATTAAGTCTATTTTACCAAATTCAAAACATAGAAGTTTCATTTATTAATTTAAAATTAATTCCCGTTGTCAAAACAAAAAATGTGTATTTTTAAGAAGTAATAACTATCAAATGATTGACACTTGTTTATGTCCAATTTCAATTTGAAATTACTTACAATGACCAGAACTGGATTAAATTTTCAAACTATAATCTATTTATTCTTCTAAACCAGTAAAATTTATAATTTAACACTATAAATTATTTTGAGTGAAAATGTTGTTTTCAGTTATAATATAGTATTTTTCACTATTCACCAAAATATGAAAGTTATCAGAAGAACCCCAAAAATGAATTGAAACTAAATTCATATTTCCCAATTCTAAAGAAGATTTTTATTTTTTCAAATTTAATATATAAAAGTTACAAATATTGGATTTCAAAATGGTTCACCATTAAAAGGCGGTAAAAGTGCATTTTTTTAAAAATAGTTCTTATATCTGAAAAAATTTAATTTGTTCTTACATTATGTCTAAGAGACTCATAATATGGATTTTAAAATTATATAGATTATATAAAATTCATAATTCAGCTAATATTATTCATAAATACTTCTGAATGGTTAGTTTGGTAAGTCGTGGTGCGGTTGAACTCAGTGTTGCGTGTAGTGCATGTTATTGAATTACCTTGAAGAAATTAATTAACTATGAAATCGTGGGGTGTTACATTCTTCCTTATTTCAATGAATTTCTTCCTCACAATTTGAAATTGTACTTCTAAAATAAATGGTTGAAAATAGAAAATACCTTTGTGGGAAAACCCACATCTGAAATTGGATTAATAAAATTTAGTCTTAATAAGAGGAGATGGGGAATGGAAAAGTCACCACCAAATTATAATCCTGATTAAGAGAACATTTTTGGAAATTGGAGACACATAAATGGAGAGAAAACGTATATATTTATAGGTAGTGATTGAGGTAATCAGTCACAAACAATTGTAGAATTGAGGGTCTCAATACCATCAATCTATGATGATTTGAAATATTATGGGTTCAACAAAAATAATGTATTACGATAACACATTTTTAGTTTTATGATCTCTTAAAAAGGTTTAATAATTAATTTCTTCATAGAATAAGGGAAGAATAGAATGTATATACTTGACAAGTATAGATCCATCCTTTAACTAATTTCTACCACAAACTCATCTTTCACTCTAAAAGATAATAGAGCTTAAAAAATATATTCTATTTTATCCTATTCCTATAGGGTTCCAAACAAATGAATTTTTATTTCCCCAATCATAACCTTTAAAAAAAGAAACTACATTATACAATCCAGGGACATCATGTAGTCTAGTGGTAGGTGATAAATCCCAATCACACTATGGTTGTGGGTTTGATTCCCGCTGCTTTGTCTGACACAATAGATTGTGACACGGTCTGTGTGTTTTCCTTTTTATAACAATCCAATAATAACCTTAATAATAATATCCAATTTCAAACATAATCCATTACAACCTTTAAACTTATCCAAAATAATTCTATCCAAACTCAAAATCCAAAATTTTTAAGGATGTTAAACACAATGAAGATCCTTTTTTCCATGTGATAACATTTGAACACCTTCATCGTGTGTTATTTTAAAAAATCTTAACACCCTGAATTACCATAAACCTTATTGATTACATTCATGCTACCTTATATTTTATATAATACTAGATATATTCCTTATATACAAATTTTTGGAATATTCCAACAATGATGAAATAAAAAACCATTAATCAGTTCCAAGGGAGTCAGGAATATCCAATATAATTTATCCAAATCATTCATATCTTATTCCAAAAATCAATACCTCAGTATACGAATCATATTAAGGTTTATATTTCTCTAAACCATATATTTTCTAAAAAAATTAACTTGCCATTGAGTCACTTTTCTTGGTTCCACACAATCTCAAGTCCATTATAAAATATTACTGCATTACAATCCTTATATACTATATAATTCTTATAACATGTAATTCATTAATAAAATACTCAAATGACACAATACTTTAACAACAACATAAGAACTATTAATCAATATTCTTCATCATTGGTAGTATCAGAACTTTATTATTATCCAATTGCATCATTTGGGGTATACTCAGATGATTTGGGCATTGATTCAAGTATTGACCCAACCCTATGCAGATGAATCATTGTACACATGAAACCGTTTTCCTATCCTTACAATCATGTACTCTGTGTCCTTTTTCTTAAAACATATAAAAATCTCCCAATCCCTTCAAGAATTTACCAAGTTGATTCATTCCACAGTTATATCATATGGGAAAAACCTTCTTTCCCTTATTTCCTCTAACTATCTTTTTCACTACCATCCTTTTCTTCTATGGCATCCCTTTAAATCCGTATGACTCAGAAAAATCATTACATATCTTATTAACACATGATATTATTTCTTCATATGATTATAATACAAGGGATACTATTCTGTTTCTAAATATTGGCTTAATACCTTGAAAGATATGATCCTTCCAACTTCTTTAGATCATGAATATTGCAGGAGATCTCATTCCATCTATTGGGTGCCATTTCTAATAAAATTTCATACACTGGATTAGTTTTTTAATCTCAATAAATAATAACAAAATTGTAAAATAACTAAAATAAATTGAACAATTTATGGATATAATCCATAATCAAAAAACTATTTTCATTGAGGAGGTATATACTCATAAATAATTCATAATGATTTATATATAAAATGATAATTATCCTAAGCATATCCCCCAGGAGTGTTGTAATCAAGAGTGTAGAAAGGCTCATTGTTGTGCACTAGTTCCCATTCAATTCTAGCTCAAAGCGGTGTTTTCAGGTTTTACCCCTAGGTACATCTGTGACACAGCTTCCTGTACTTGCTCGTATCTAGACAGGGATGTATTTCCTAGAAAAATCACAAAATCATTACATTACCAAAACTCTAGTAAGTTCTTCTATACTAATCCTCAAATTCTATCTTAGGGTAATTTTATCTAATCAAAGTTTATGTAAATCTAGTTTTGAAGGTTATTGATAAACATCTTCTGATAAAAAATGTAACACCCCGACCCCAGAGGCCTAGAGTCGATGTATTATTTTAATACATTTTCATGATTACAAAGAATAAAGTCCCGAAAACCGAACCTTTTAGTAGTCTTGTAAAATAGATTACATACATGAACGTTACATTTCACATTTGAAAATAAAACCCAACATAAATGATCCTTTGAGAAATCCATTAATCCCCTCGCTTAACCCTACTTATCAATCATAATACACTTCTTGAAATCATAGGAAAATTAAAACATAGAAAGGGGTGAGCTCCGATCCTCAGTAAGGATAACAATATAGCAGAAACTTTCATAAATAAGAATAAACATTTAAGGAAATGTATACAACTAAAAAAATACTTTAATACATAATCTTTAACATAATATGGAAAATATAAAATAAAATAATTCCATTTACTTATTCGCATGTATATTCTACTAGTTAAATAATTACATGCAATACGAAAGCCACTTTCATAATGATGGAATGCATAATCCAAGACTTCATAAACACATAATCGAGGCTTTATGCCAAGAATACAAATAATATTTTGTCAAGGCCTTGTGACAAGACTCTAGTTTGTCTCATGAGACCTACCGATGCATCGAGGAGCTATAGCGGGCTTAGCTCGTCACATACTAAGTCCAATTCATTCCTCATATACATAACATAAACATTCATATTAAAACTAGCAAACGAAATGTCAATACATAATCCATAAACCATGAATGGTATAAAAATAACACATCCACAATCAAATATATCATAAAACCATCAATACAATATGTAAGATTATTATCATAATAAATCAACTTTAAACAAGTTTATAATCCATCAAGGGATGTTTATATAGATGAAAATGATTTGAAAAATCATTGAAAGAAATATCCCTTTTTCATAAAAACATTTAAAAGTCACACAATTTAGAAAGGAAGAAATTTAATGAAATTTTTGAATCAATGTGTCCCAAACCACTTTGAAACATTTGAAACGAATTAACAGTTTAAAAACATTTATGTTGATATAAATAAATCCTTAGAAACCATTTCTAAAATTTGGAAATTTATTATAATGATTTAGAAGAATAAATAATTACGAAATTTAAAATGATGATTTAGTAAAGAAGTACCTTAAAATTAATCCCTTTGAAAACTCTTTTATGAAACATGGAAATGGATAATAAATATTTCCTAGTAGATACATACGTAAAAAAAACCATGGATAATAAAGAGATTGTGAAACTAACCCTTACCTTGCACATTCCTTTAGTCGAGGGTACGTTTAACCTCTTGTATAAAGAAGGTAGTATGTTATTAAATTATACCAGAACCATATTAATATTTATTATATAATATATTATTCATTTATTACTTCATACTACCCATTTAATTATAATTTCCATGTTAAATTAACATTTCGGGTAATAATCGATTTCTTTATCGTACATGTTTTATCTTGTTACTCTTGATTGTATCACTTTGATCAAGATTTAAATATTTCTAGAATATAAAACAATATTTATATATCATATATATTTAGAATATAAATATGTATAATAGACATGTATATGAAATGGAAAACACTGTTTATGGAGACGATAGTCCATACGTACGCATAAACACTTTTTCCGTTTTCATATCGTATTGAATAGAAATAAGTGAATAAGATATATGTAAGTGTATATATATATATATCCAGTAGCATTATTATTTCATATATTACAAACTTATTAATGATGTATATTTTATAATCATCATTGAATGGTGAACCTTGAAATGAATCTCATCGCGTCGTAGAGATGGTAATCCGTATGTATGAACGAGCGACAAAATAATTTCCTTAATGTTGTGGAATTGGATGGTATATTAATTTTACAGACACATTAGCTTTTTATTTTCATTATTTATATACATATTACTCATCATTATATCCATCCAAATAACATTGTGTTGAATAACAAATTACACCATGACGTGGGTACGGTAAGCCATACGTATGCATGCATGGTGACATTATCATTCATAGGATGGATAAAATAATGAGTATAGTTATGCCATATTTATAATAACATCATAGTACATATAAGTTGTTGGAGTTATTATTTTTGTCTGGTAATAACAAAAAAAGAGTAAGTGGATGAATAAAATAACTGGAAAGATGATGGTGAAATCATTACCTCTTCTTCAGATTCTTCCTTTTGATTTGATCAATAGGGCTTCTTAGGTTGGATTTCTGACTAAAGGAAAGAATATAAGATGAAGGTAGGATAGTTGGGAGGATATTTGGTCTGGGTTTGGCTAAGCCAAATGGTTTTGGAGGTGTGAAATTGAGAGAAGGGGAAGTGCCCTTTTATAAGAGGGATGAGGGGAACCTTAGGAAAAACATAAAATGTTATTTTATAATAAAATCATTTTCAGATTCTAATGGCTCCAAAAGAAATTATTTAAAGGATAATGTGTGGTTGGGTCAAAAACCACTCAACCAATAGGATTTATACTTGTTTGGGTCAATATATTAACCATATATTTTAGATTTAACTCTTAGTTAAATTGTTTGACATTTACCATGTCTCTTTGTATTTTTAAATTATATGGTTACTAAACATACATTAAACTACCAATCAAAACCCAATTGGTTCATTTATGTCATATATATTATTACTTAATTCTCTTGGCTGAACCATAGATTTATAAGACTATAATATCATTTAATAATATAATATTTGTTTTAAAAGCTATTTTTGTCAATTTTGACACTATTTGGTATTTTGTTTTTTTTTTCTAAATTCATAACAACATTATTAATTCAAAAAAAAATCATTAAATCAACTGTAATATGTTTTATTAACCATGAAAATTAGTTTAATTCATAAAAAAGTCTCAAATTACATTTATTTGGGTATTAATAATATCAATTATTTTATTATTTCATTAATAAAGTACTTAGTGTATCATCATTATGTCATAAATAAATTAAATTATTTAATATTTAAAAATTATAAATAAAATACCATTATGGAGGAAATATTTTCTATCATTATAATTAATATTTATATTCTAATTTATATTATGTTTAACCCTATATGAAAAATGGTTTAGTTATTAAACATTGAATTTAACACATTTAACTCTTCTTTGAATTAAATATTAATATTTGTTCAAATCTAATACAAGCACATCTAAAAGAACATATTTTATTCCTAAGTTTGTTTTTGTTTGAATTATACTTATTCAATTGAATTAGGAAATGTGTTAGGGTAATAATAATATCATTTTTACCCTTAATAACCCTATTTACTTTTAGTTGTAGGTAAAATAAATGTAAAATGTTACTATTCATAATAAATTATTTTCATCTAATTGAACCACATTTTAATTACCTATATCAACCGTGTCTTTCGGAATTTTTAAATTCAACTCACCGAAGCAGTAAAATTAGGTTTTTTGTGAATTTTCAAATGCATGTAGGAGGTGGGTAAAAGACGGTAAAAAGTTCAATAAAATTTTTATATATCTAAAATTATTATAAACTAAATCCAATGAATTACATTGAACATATATTAGTATTATTTATCTATGTTTATCTAAAATAAGTTTAAATAAAATAAATAATTATTTAAATAAAATGTAGGTTTTCAACAATAACTCAGTGTTTTCACTATTTATCAAAAAATCAATGTTTTCAGAAAAATAAAAAAAATTCACCCTAATATAATTTTGATATTCCTAATTCAAAATTGAAGTCTATTTTACTGAATTAAAAACATCAAAGTTTCATTTATTAATTTAAAATTAATTTCTGTTGTTAAAACGAAAAGGCGTATTTTTAAGAAATAATAACTATCAAAAGATTGACACTTGTTTATGTCCAATTTCAAAGTGAAATTCCTTACAATGACTTGCATTGGATTAACTGGTAAAAATATAATCTATTTATACTTCCAACCCATTTAAATTTATAATTTAACACTATAAATAATTTTTATTAGAAAAATTTTATTCAGTTGAAATATAGTATTTTTCATTATTCACCCAAATATGAAAGTTATCAGAAAAACACCAAAAATTTATTAAAACTAAATTCTTATGTCCCCATTCTAAATAAGAAATTTATTTTGTAAAATTTAAAATATAAAAGTTTCAAATATTAGATTCAAATAGGGTTCACCATTAAAAGGTGCTAAAATTGCATTTTTTTAAAAATACTTCTTTTATCTAAAAAAATGAATTTGTTCTTACATTATGTCTAGGATACTAATAATATGGATTCTAAAATTATAAGGATTATATAAATTTCAAAATTCAATTAACACTATTCATAACCTCATTTGAACGGTTATTTTGGTATGTCGTGGTGCGGTTGAAGTCGGTGTTGCGTGTAGTGCAAGTTACTGAATTACTTTGAAGAAATAACGTACTATGAAATCTTGCAGTGTTACAAAAGAGATATATTGGATTAAATATATATATATATATATATATATATATATGAAAAATATTTACAATATTCATTATATGGATCGTTTGAGGATTTTTTCCAATGATGTTGGTCTTGACTTGATGTAGGACCACGCATATATATTTGGTGGTAATAAATATTTCTTTCCTATATTAGATATAGATTTAATCATATATATTGACAGAACTCCCATAATAATATAATATTAAAATTACATAATTTTTTTGAAAATATTTACATCTTTCTAAATTATTAATACTAATGTGAAATATTTTTTATCTTATAGAATAAGATTATGTTCAAATCCATATAAATAATTTTTATATTTAATTGTTTTCTATGATTATTTTTATTCATTCACTAGTAAAAGTTATAGTAATTCTATAATTGATCAAATATAATTTGGTGTTGGATATTGGTTCCAAGATTCCAAATAAAAACATTTCAATCATGGTTTTATAGATACAAATCTATGTACATTATAAAGGTAATTTTTAAAAGGGGTTTCATAATTTGAATCCTTAATAAAAAAAATAAATTAATGAATGTATTATTAGTTGAAATGATATTATTTTCATTTGTGGAATATTTCTTATCATATTTTTAGTCATTAATTTATTTCATGTCTTTGAAATGAATTTATTTAAAGCGAAAATGGTCTATACTTTATAATGTTAAATTGGGAAATAAAAACTCTTGTAAATGTGAAGGAGGTAGATTTAAAATCATATTTGTTTGATTTAAAATAATGAAAAGTTTTTAATGAATGATGAATAATTATATGTGGTGGTAAATTTTAAAATGGAAATATTATAAATTATTAATATATGATTAAAAATAGACATCAATTAGAAATTTATTTTATTCATAGCATGGTTTTGAAAATTATTGTAGAAATATTTTTATTTGTGTGCATTATAATATGAGTTAACTATTTAAATTCAGCATATTATTGTGAATGTTTTTTGGAATATCATTCTTTAAAGGGTGAAATGAGATTATGAAAAGTTATGGATGTTTTAAAAAAATTATCTTTAACATTTAAATGTTCAATTCTTGTTATTAATATGATGATTAAAGGGATCGAGTTTTATTTACATAAAATTATGATATAAATGAATATTTTATTAAAGGGTGAATACATTTTAATTTTCTGACATCATGGGAAAATGATTCCTTTCAATTTTTTAATATCATGGAATTTGAGTCTTCTTATATCTTATTTAAATCACTTTTTCTAACAACCAGATATTTTATTATTTGAATAGTAAAAAACATTTTTCTCTATAATAACAATTTTTTATATTTAACAAAAGTTTTACATAGAATAAATATATGAAAAAAATAAATATGTCATCTAATATTGACAATTACTATAGATAATACTAGTACAGGGATATAATAACCAAAAAATAAGGAACACTCAATGAAAAACTCCACAGTATCAATCTCTTATTTGAATATTAATCATGTCATAAAATAGTAAAAATAATAATAAATATTAGTAATATATGATATTTCAAATGGAATTTGATAATCTTTTTGGAATCAAGTAGTAAAATTTGATGAAGGGTTGTGAATATATAGAGTGTAGAGGGAAAATTGACCCTTAGGATTAGACCTTTACCTGAACATTAGACTAAATGACCCTTGGTCAATATTACCATTTCTAAATATGAATATTGGATTACATGGGTGTTGGGTATTATGACCATTGTTAATAATGTTACCAATATAATTATTGTTTCTAAATGGGGAAGAAAAAATAATACTTTGATAGAACGAAGAAACAATACCCTCAACCAATAGAATCATGAGTTTTGAAGATCATTTTTTAGAACAATGGATAAAGGTAGTATCACTTCTGTTTTCCCATGACTAATCCCTTGATGATATTTAAAAAAAGTAGATTCAATTAAATCAATGATGGGAGAAGTTAATGTTAGTGGAGATCACCCATATGATATTGATAGATTATCCACCCCCTGATTCTACCACCATTTACTAGATTAATTAATGGTAATATGTTTGCGTAATTTGGGGTTATATATCTACACCATAGTATTATAAAATTTTAGTACAATGTTTATAAATGAGATATATTTTTTTCAATCACATTTTCTATATCCATTTATTTAATAATATACACTTTAATAAAAGATCATTTTAATAGATATATTTTTTTGATACAAATAAAACATAATTATATTTTCATAAAATATATATTCTTTTATAATAGAATCATGTATTCAAAATAAAAATATGTTTTCATGAAATAGACTTTTAATATTACATATTTATGATATTAATGATAATTTATTTTTATAGTTCCATTGAATATTTGTATAAGTGTCAGAAAGTATACTATATCATAAAACTATTATTTTTTAATAAATCATGATTCTTAATTTAATTGGTAAAATTTTCATATTCAAGAAGTTATTTTGGTAATGTTAAAAATATATTTGGAATAATAATTTCTAAATTTGTTTAATGTGAATTTTTTATAAATTTTTATAAATTTTTTTTTAGTGAATAATAAAAATAATTTTTTCTTTTTTTGGTATGTTTTTTTGATTCATATTCATTTAAAAATTATTTAATAAATAATAATTCAGTATATGAAAAAAACTGTATTTTATTAAAATTTAGTTTTTTAAAGATTTTAAATCAATTTTGGAAACAATAATTTACTTTTAAATGACTAAATATAAAGTATATTTTAAAAAAAATATTTTTAAAATAATTTACATTTCAGTTTCCAAAGTTATATTAAATAATGGATTTTAATTGAAATGGATTAAAATAACATTAATATGAAAAAATGACTAAAAACACGAGAAAAGCATGGGTAATCCATAGTTGATTAATTTTCCACAACATTGAATTCCATGACCTATATTTTGAAATTATTAAATGATTAATCCTATTTTAACATAAATAACCTTGAATACCAGCATTAATATACACTCAAAATCTAATACAAGTGATTTTTTAGTTATTTTACCACCTTAAGAATCCCTTCATGGCTTTATTAGGATATAAAGGTTCTATCCTCTTGGTTTAGGATGAACCTTCTTAAGGTAATGGGACAGTCCTCTTTTCTGTTTCCATATATGTACCCATTTTTATTTAAGGCTGTAAAACATTTTCCTTATTTTGTTTTGTACACTTTTATTTATCCAATTACTTCCAAAATAATGTTTTATAAATGGTATTTCTTAATTCCATCTTATTATTACATTTATTTAATCCTTATTGTGTATGGTCTTGCTCTTATATTCATTTAATGAATTTCCTTATTATACATGAAATGATATTATATTATGAATACTGAAATCCATTCATTTTCCTTGGTAATTTACCTACCTGAAAACATAGGTTTTTTACTAGCAGATTTAAATGTTTTAAACTCATAATCCATTTTCATGGGATAAAAATTCATAATTTTCAGGAATTTGATCTCTTATGTGCTCAATGTTTTTATATGAATCATCTTATTTATATTCTATCAGCTATTGATGAAATGATTTATTATGATCAATGAGAATCATATGAATTAATAAATATGAATGATGTACCCTGATATCAGAAGAATTAATTGGGTAAATAATTAATATATATATATATATATATATTTCATGTTTTACGATACCTTCGTAAATAACCACATTAATTTTGTTTATGAAACCTTGTAGAGAAACCGTGGTAGTATTCTTATGAAAGTATCATTTTTATGTTGTATCCACTTTTCTATGTTATATATCGAGTATAAATTATTATTATTATCACATATTTCACTTATTGATTTATCCATGTCAATCATTCATTTTATGTTCCATTTTTTATCCCATACTAGGATATATTCTCAAATATTTCTACTGATGTATGTTCCAAAAACATTACTTATAGTGAGTTGGACTTGGGTGGATAAAAAACGATCATTTAAAAAAATTAATAATTATTATGTTTATGTTTCCCTTATGTAATTAATGTATTTTGTTCCTAGTTTCCATGAAAATAGAACATAAAATATCCTTTGATTTTGTTAATGTAATATTTTCTATAGAATCATGTTAAAAGTCATATATTCAAAAGGAACGATTCTATAGTCGGTATCATATTTAAGGTTTAGTTTTTTATAGAAATCGAAAAATAACAATTTTTGTAATAACCCAATGGATATGTGTAAATGTAATACAACATCCTTATATTTTTTTGAAGTATAATAATGGTGGCTTCAATAAAATGAGATCATTGTTTGGATACCAAAATTTCATCTAGCACTCGGATTGTTGTATCTAGGGGTAATTACGCTAAAAAGAGTGAATTGGGATTTGGTTCTATTTTCACCAATTTTTTGAGAATTATTTCTTGTTTCACATCTATTTTAATGTTACTAGGGGATATCCATTGGGTAATCTTAATATTATTAAAAAAAATTATAAAGGACATATTGATAATATATAACATTTAATACTTTTATATATAATTTCAGAGGCTTGCTATTAGTATGTTTCCAAATTAATCCTTCATTTATAATTTTTATTATAAGATTACCAATATTTTAAAGTTATTCACATAGGATTTTTTATTCTAGTAAAACGGTGGGAATTCAAAGGAATCGTATAAACAAAGGATGAAATAGATAATGTGATTATAAAAATCCCAATATGAGAGTTGAAGGAGCTGAAAACATTTTAAAGATGAATAATCTATTATATTTGTTTATTAATAATAACCTAAAACATGTGGACTATCTAACATAACCAATGAAGGAATAACAAAAAGTTGAATCCTCCATGCATCAATGTCCACAATTTTTTTGTTAAACATACAATCTATTGTATAAAAAACAATGGATCGATACTGTAGAAATGAAAATTTTTATAATCCTATATTCTGACCAAGGAAAATATAAATTAAAAAAATATATCTTAGTAGTATAATTTGATTAGTATTGGATATTTATCATGAACATGAAGACAATTTAATAGGTGGAAATAATTTGATGGTAAGAAAAAAATCATTTTTAACAAGTATTTTATAAAGGACCTGGCAATGCAACGGAATCCCCAAATGGGGAGATTTAAAAAAAATAACCAGTCTTTGACAAGAAACTTTTGACGTCGATGAATAGCTTCATAGTTTATGCTAAGGATCACACATGAAGTTTTTTAAGAACAAAAGTAAAACCATAAAATACATGGTTTATATTGGAATCCATGAACGACATCTTCTCATCATTGGTGATCGATGCTCAAGGAATCCAAAGATGAATTCCTCTAGAGTGGTCACCATAACTTTTTGAAATACATAAGAGAGTCAATCATCGAATTGCTTGTACTATCACATAAATCCAAAGACTCTATAGATGCTTCGACGATCACTGCATCACATCGCTAGAAATGAAAAAGAGAGATCTCGATACGAGCTCCTAGATCTAGAGCTTTTCTCTGTAGATCATGGGATATAAGATAGAGGTGATAAATCCCATGAATAGTTCCTAGTGAGAGGCTCTCCTCTTATATATATAGTGTGTAATAAAAATAGTCGGTATTTCTTCTCTGTCCCCCTGAATACATAACACACTATTAAAGACATGTTATGACTTCTAAATTAGTTCATAATTATTGTTTTTACTTCCTGAAATATATTAAATATATTAGAGGATAATAAGTAAGTAATTTACTGGTCTCATCATTCAAAAATATATTTATTGATCCTTGAATAAATTAAAATAATAATTTTCAATTAATATTTCTCATGTATTTAAATAAAACTTTTAAATAAAATTAATAAATAAATTCAATTCCCATTTTTCATTACTTGAATAATGTGATTTTATTTATTTCATTGGTGATCATTTGTCCTTATACAAATCCCAGAACCCAGTGGTTGGATCCACCATTTGAAAAATGCATATTCAACTGAATAGTGCAGATTATTAAATACAATATTATGGGTGTCCCTCTATGACCTTAACGTGATAGGATTGAATATTATTCATATACCAAGATCAAGATCTAGAAACCCATCATGGCCCCTACAGAGAAATGGACTGCCGCAAAAAAAACCATCCTAGGAACACATACCCTGTAATATAAACTCTATTTCTTTAAAAATATCATATAATAGGATGAACTCTTCTATCATTGACCCTTTCTTGATTTAGTATTTTCTGTTCAAACAAGATGAGTTTACATTGGAATGCCATGTCCGTTAATTTATCAAGGTACTACTATCCTAATCAACATGGCCCGAGATATATATCTTCCTTATCATGGAATCAATAAATCATTTCATTACTGTTAAACAAATTACATTCCACCAATGAAACACCCAACACAAACTACATCACCACTATTTCAATATTATTATTTTCATTATCAATCGAAGTAAATAATTAAATGAAATTCATTGGTATTGGTCTCAATTCCGAAGACCATTACACATGATCTTGGATATTAACGTCCAAAGACACAAAAAAACATGTGGTGTTCTTATTGTGGATTCTTTCCTCATGATCTTACTAAAAAAGATCACCTAGTGAAAACATCATGAGAACATTTCTCAAAGCTTAGGAGCCCCGAGCACCTAATTGTTTGATGTTTACTATGTTCTATCTATAAGATGCATCATGACCATGGATCCATTATTTTAAATTAATTTCATAGTATCTATAGATTCTCATTATAGATTGGGATCTTATAGTACCATTCTACATGACAAAAAATTCTTTGGAGATTTCCATTTTAATTGTGGATGCAGAAAATTATACACTATAATGGTAAGTATACATCATCTAAATATAACTCTATACACGATATAGTAATAAAAATCACTACATAGTTTGGTCTAGGGAACCCACTATTTCACCACTACCACTTCCACTAGATCCAACTTGCAAACAAAACATGTTATATACTCACATGAAAAAAAACATGTTACTACTGAGTAAGGGTTTTAGCTACTCGGCCTGCCATGATTCCACAACATGGAATTTCTACTATTTGAGACCTCATCTCCTTGAGTAAAACATTTAAATAAATGGTATCCCCGAGTGTATACATTTTTAAAATTGTCATAACTTGACTTCTTGGCCAATAAGAATATCATAATTTACATTACCATAATAATTTTCTTACTACGGGAGATTCCATGACTTGGAGAAAATCATTGATTTTAACTACTTATTAGCTGACATAAAAGATGAAATATACTCATTTTTTTATAGATATCTTCAACTTATTTATAAGATCTTTTATACATAATAACCATAGCCAAACTATTATATTAGAACACAGAGATATTAGGAATAAATTTTTGTGTCCCCTGAAAACTTGTATCCCTTCGTCTTCACATACCAGGTACATATCTTTTGTACTATATGATGTAAAATTAAATAGTTCGGACTACATCCCTGGTAGTTCTTTTAGATATAAATGATATTTTCCAACTATAAAGTATATCTTGGAAGATTTTATTTTTTGTACATATTTTGGAATATTCAATTGATCCATCACATAATCGTATGGACTTCAACTAACTACATTTATCTCTTTCCATGTCTCGGACATGCAAAACTGGAGAGATTATTCCCTGTGGAATAGAAAATTATTGAATTATATCAACTTGTATTTTCCAATAGTATGTCACTATATTTATGATTGACATGGTCCAAGAAACCATTAGATCAACCTCTATTGATATTGTTCCCTAGAACTCATGTTTCTATATTATGTCAATCACTAGTGAATAGATTTCATCATGGTCTTATATACCTTGGTGAAAATTCTTTTGTCCAAATGTTTACCATCATATTTTACTTGAAAAAACATTGTTCTCCCACTAACCTTTCGTAGACACATGTGAAACAATTATTATAAATGTATATTATTTGATATCATTTCATACATCAATCTTATACCAGATTATAGAAAATGGGAAACATTATTAGCATTCATTGTCATGACTATCCATTTATGGTTGCATTTTATAGACATATTCCATGATTGGTAGTCATTACATCTTATTATTACTATAATTATCATATAAATTATCGATCAAAAGTAAAATTATAATAGATTTAGGCATAATTACTTGGTGAGACCAATCAAGTCTTATTAGTTCTACACTTATAACTTCCATGTATCAAATTATTTGAATACCAAACATATTATTCAAAATATAGGCCCCATGGAAATGTGATACATGGATTCCATTATTGAATTTTAGTTGATATTTTTAATCTTAAATAATTTTTTATACTAAAACCCAATAGGAAATATTATTCACAAAGAATAATTGATCATCGAATGCAGCGAATACAAAATCTATCACCATTATTTTTCCTTCCTAAATAGTATGTGCCTCTGGAACAATCTTTTTCCACATGTACTTGTAGAATATGTTGTTATTCCAACTACTTGTGTATATTTAGGATTGAATAATCCCAAGTCAATATAGATACCACTATATCTAATAGAGATGGGATCCCATATATAGAAATGTATACTATAACTTTACTACCACTTTTCTATCTTAGGAATTTCTGTAATATCAAAAGAAACCATTAGGATTATTACATTAGATACAGAAAGTGTTTAACATGATGCATGTTTATTTATTCCCTATAAACTATTTGCATCCAAACACATGACATAATGGATTTACATCAAAACATGACTCATATGACATCCATTTGTCATTATAGTTGACATATGGTTATGTGATGTCACCATTATTTATAAAGAATGTCATGAAATATAATGGATGTTTCTGAAAGTAACATCATTGAAACTACATACATCATGACTCTGATGTATAAAATATTCTTTTAGGAATTACTTCACACTATATTATATTGATCTGTGATAACATATAAGACTTCATGATGGATCTTTCGTATTAACATCAATATAGTAATGTATATAAGGTAATGTGCATTTAGGAATTAATCAATGCTACATTATCATGATCGATGATTTCATAGTGAATATATTTTTCATCATACCATATCAAAGAAACTCATATCATCATACTAAGTAGTGACAGAAATTTAAAATTCCATAATTATATAATGTAATCTTATGAAGAATAAATATAGCTCAAGATTTTCCTTGAAATAGTTAATGGGAACTTTTTCAACTAATTTCAAAATCATTGTGAGATAAATTTATTTATAAAGGTCTGTTTATCCAAATTAAAGACATCAATAATACCATTGGTGTTTAGTTGTACTGTGATTTAAAAACATACTTGGAATATTCTTGACATCCATGTTTAGTATTTCATTATAAGGAATTATCTTTCCACAACTAGGTATAAGTTGTAAATGTATATTAATCACCCATTGCCTATAATTCATGTACTAATTAACTAGTGAATTAGTATAAATACCAAATACAACAATAATTATTGAACCTTGAATAATTTCCCCTTATGGACAAGGAAACCAATGATTACTATATTTGTTATACTTGATAATGGTTCCACATGAATCATTATTTTTGAAATTGAGAAGTCATGTACTTCTCCTCACTACCCTAGGTATCACCCTTTCTCAACTACTTGTATATCTCACCTGAAATCCATGTAACATTATTTACTTACTTGGTTACTATATATAATCACAGATATGTAATCAACATATTTTACAGAATATGAAAGAAGTAAAATATAAACATTACAGTGATGAATATACCTGAATAAGATGTTATAAATTTCTCTTTTAATTCAGTTTATTACATTTAATCATCTATGGTTTTATTTTAGGATATGAAAAACAAATAACCTTTGTCCATACCTCTACCATTGACAGACATTATGAATATTCCATATTCATTATATTATATTGGCCTTTTTTCATTGTCTTTAAAATTATTCTCCATAAGATTTAAAGGTCAATCTATCTTTTATATTCATATTACTTAGTGATCCTTACCTAAATTGGTAATGAAGCATTTACTCAATACATGTTTGTTTTGTAACCTAAAACAAAACTTGAGTAACAAGGTGAAAATGAAACTAGAATATGATGTATTGAATGATCATAACATGACTTTCAATTTACACATAACAAATGTAACCACAAAATATTCATATCATTTTTTTTCTTTCTTCTAGAAATACTCTCGGACATGAGACATCACGTTTTATCATCCATGTCCTGATGTAGAAACTGCAACTAACATCATGCTTTCATGAATGCATAATGAAATAAACATCATATGCATTGCACACCATTCTCCTGTTAGTAATTTCACCCCTCGCATCCTAAGGTAGTTAAACATGTTTGGGGGGATAGTGACACCTTGATTTTCCTATATCAAAATATTATATGAAAACACCTGTATTATTCATTGATTCTCATTCTATTGTGGACATTTTCTTTGTCTAATATTAATCATTGTTTTAAACGTGTGGTATAACTATCCATTTTCTACAAAAAAAATTGAATTTTATTAATATTAGTAACTTTATCTGGATTACCAGTTAAGAATTATTTATTAATAAATTAAACAATTAAAATTTCTCCCACAATTTTTTCAGATTCTAGGAAACCTCTATGAAAGAATTAAAATACTAAATCTATTGAGTATTCTAGTGGAAAGGACCCTGAACCTCCCCTCGTAGTCTACAATCTATGGCTGCACAACTACTCTATGGGTTCAAGGTAGGATTCTTTCTTACCAACTACTTTAACATGTGGTTCCTTGATTTTTTTTATTGAAATCGAAGCTTCTAAAATTGTTACCAGATTCACTCAATGAATTCCTCTATAATTAAAACAAGATAACTTTAGCTATTTAGTTTTTTTAATTTTAGTTAATTCAACCCATTATTATTGTAAGAATGGCCTGTTAGTATTAGGATCCCATAACATTACCATGACGGACACCTCAGACAACCGGTTTGGTCAAATTTTGAATGATGGAAGGATGTTAAGACATAATATTTTTTTGACTGTATTTATGTGTATTTAATGTGAAGAAAAAAATAATTTTATATCTTCTTAGAACGTACTATGTGATCACACTCAAAACTAAATTTGAAAAAAATAGAAAAGTCTATCATGTCACATGTTTATTATACCTTGCATGTTTGTTTATTATTGTTATATTTGATCATAAATAAGAAACACATTGAGAGAAATAGTAAACCATGAAAAAAAAATGAAGACGTGATCATGATCCAGTACTAATAGTTGATCGTTTGAGTGAATAACAGACTAACCTAAACCTTAGGGGTAATATCATGAGTCACGTTGCCTGCTACTCGAACTGTAGGGTCTGTCACTCCAAGGCATCACATCTTCTGTGTGGTGCGTCACAACGAGTCATCGCGATGTGTGTCACTCATCTCGTCATTATACAACCTTACTCGCACACAATAGAGGGGGTCTCAATCTATAAAAAATATAAAATATGAATGAGCATGCAATACCTTATACATATAACAACTTCGATATAATACACTTATCTCAAATAAATAAATTAAACTAACTATTTAAGAACAATTAAAACAATTAAATAATTAAATTAAATAAACACACACCAAACAAGAATTGGTCGGTCCAAGACTCTTGAATAATCAAATAGGAATTAAATTGTGTATTTAAAATACATTTATAAATAAATTTTGCATGCATTAAAAAAACATGTGGGAATTTTTATTGAATTAAAAATCCACTTATATTTTTAATTTTATAGTTATGTCGTTTGGCCTAGATTAATGAATTTATTTTAATAAATAAAATTTAAATTACATTTTTTATTTAATTATGAATTAAATTAAATTAATTTACACCACATTAGTTTAATTAATCAATATATTAAACCAAAAAGTAATATTTAATTAATTTAATTTATTAAAGAAATTAAATTAATTAATTCGATTATCTTTTTATTAAATTAAATAGCCCAATCCCCAAAAACTGAGAATGGCCTTTATGGGTTTGGGGGAATCCCTGCAGGCCTAATCCATGCCTAGTAGACCTCGTGTGGTGTATCCTGTGCTGGGAAGGCCCGTTCACTTCCATTGCGTGTTCGGTTTGGTCTGTGCAATGCTGTAAGGTTATTCCCTCACATTGGGGGAGTGATCCACACCAACACGGGGTGGTACGATGGTTGGTGGATGGGGAGGTGAACTGCAATGGATTCTACCTAGAAAAGCACATCTGACGTATAAACAGGGGAAGGAGCCACCTCTTCCAGATCTGGCAGGCGGCACGAGGAGTGGGCGGGGAATCATGAATGTCAGGCCTATCGTGGGGCACTCGTCAAGTGGGTAACGGGACAACGGAGTAAGGCCGACAGTGGGCCAAGAAGGGAGGTTGTCACTATTGGGGATATGTGCACCGGAGACGACTGGTTCAACTAGATCTCGATGTGGTAGTGGGACATGGAGGCGTAGTAAGGGGGTTCCCTCACAGCGGTCGAGCAGTGGAGCCCGGAGGGGGCGCTATTCCATGTTTGTGAGGGGAGGTGAGGGAAGGCATTAAGGAATGAGGATGGGGAGGCGGGAATAAGTCGACTGCTGGCTTGGGTGGATGCCAATAGGAGGCGGCGCCGAGGCAAAGCTACGGGTGCGGGCGACCCTGTAGGGCTTCAGTTAGTCGACATAGGTGGGGCCACTCATCACCCCAAACAATTGCCCTTTTGAGTTCTCTTTTCCACACATGTGGCATCGCCCTCACCCATATTCTTGCCCCCTTTTTTCATTATTCAAATCCCGTTTAAATTTTTTATAAAACCTATCTTTTAGTCGTTGGAAAAATAATTAGAATATTATAATAATATGGTTAATATAATAAAATTTGTATTATTTTCAAAATAAAATTCATATAGATTTATTATTATAATAACAAAAAAATTAATTTAATGAAATTAATTTCAACACTGAACTATTTTTCCGATGAGAATTTCTGCCATAGGATTTCTAGTCGAAATACAAATCATCCCTAGAATTTAGTCTCAAATCTGAATTCAAAACAAAAAATATCTATAGACTGACCATCTAATGTCTAATTCTGATTCTGTTTGCATTGTTGGAACCCTAAAGACTCCATTTTCTATATTTTATTAAAATTCCATTTTTCTTTGGATTATATTCTTTATGCAAGCCTTTGATACAACATGAAGGAACCGTGTATATAGCAGAAGCCCCAATAATAATTTTACACTGATGTTCGACATTGACATATCAACATTAGCAAATAGCTATCTGGTTTAATATGAGGATCGTATGTGAAGAGTATTATGAAAAAAATAAAACCAAAAAATATTTGGTTTAGATCTGAAGTCGCACACGGCGTCTACTCATTGTTAATGATCGATGCTCGATGAATCTATAGTCAAATTCCTCTAGATCATCCACACATACTTCAAGAAATTCATAATGGAAATGATTGTGGGATTTTGGATGCTAGCACAGAATTACATAACGCACTGTAAATGAAATTTTATGAGTTTTGAACTCGGTTAAAAATATTATCATAACTTTACTGTAATATATTAAATATAATACATGATAATAAATGACTCATTTACATAAATCTTCCTTCCCAAAAATACTAATTTATCCTTGAATATATTAAAAAAATATTTTCCAATTAATATTTATATTGTATTTAATTTGAACTTGAAAATACATTTAATTCATAAATTCAATTCCCATTATTAGTAACATAAATAATATGATTATATTTATTTCATTGGTGTTTTTTTATCCTTGGAAAAACCATGGACCCAGGTGGTGGGACCCACAATGTCCAAAATTATTATTCAAATGAATAGGGGACACTCTCAAATACGCTATTATGTGTGACCCTCTATACCCTTATCTCAATATTAGTGAATATTATTCACAGAACAAGAGCAGGATCTAACAACCCATCTTGTCCCCTAAAGAGATAAGGATGTTCACAGTAATGAAAACTAGCCTAAGAACACATACAATGTAATATTATCTCTTTATCTTTAAATATATCATAAAGAAATACATACTCTCATGTCATTACCCTTTTCGTGCATTTCTATTTGTTGACCTAACTGGAAGAATTTACCATAGACTTTCATGGTACTACCATCCTGATCAAGATGGACCAAGATACATTACTTCCTTGACAAGGATGCCTGAAATCCTTTCTTGACCATTCAACCAATGACATCCAATCAATAACGCAGCCATCATAAACTACCTATCCATGATTTCAATATCATGGTTTTCATCTTGCGACAATGTATGAAATCAAATGACTAAATTGTTAACAATCTCATGTTCGGAGACCATTACACATGACTGAAGATATGAACATATGATGACAACCTAAAAATGTGGTGTTTCTATTGGTGTGGTTTTCATCAAGATCTCACTACCATAAATCACAAATTGTGAACTTCATGTGAAGAAGTCTCCATCCTTATGAGCCCCCTGCACCTGATGGTTATACATTTATTATGTCCACTAATTGTGATGCATCTGATCCATAGAATCTTAGTTTAATATTAATGTCGTAGTATCTAATGGTTCTTGTTATTTCATGGGATCATCTATAACCTTGCTCTATGATAATTAATCTTTGGAATTTAACATTTTAAAATTTGACGTAGAAAATTCTACAAAATAATGGTAAGAAGAAATCATGCATAGATTACTGTATACACAATGTGGTAATCAAAAGACTTCCATTGTTGGGTATAAGGCACCCACTATTTCATAATTTTCTTCAAAATATTCATGTCAAGATGGAGAGGGAAATATTTATTATTAAATAGAGAGAAAATGAATTATAGGGTAATTATTAGGAGAACATTACATGTCTTGCAAAATATGAATCAAGATTTTTCATCGATCCTGATTATAACATTTACTTATTCATTGGTATATTGAGACCGTATTACTATAATTCATGGAAATAATTGCATTTGGGAGTTATTAAGAGATAATATGGTTTTTTTGGTCAATGTAAAAATGTACTTCCAAGATTCACATTCATCTCATAGATATCGTAATATGAATAAAATCATAGAGGTTTTTTTGGAAAGAATCTAAATTGAAAGAAAACACAACATCCCATTTTCAATTAACTATGGGAGAGAAATTTGGGTATTTATTATAAGAATGTCGAATATTCTAAAATTGTATTAGATAAATACACATACCTAAAAATAGCCATGTGAATGCTAAGACTAAAAAAAATTCCCATGACAATTGGACAATAGTGAATGAAAAATAGGTCATGAAATTATTAATGTATGGGAATCAAGGAAATTTATGTAACCAATAAACAAATAAAAATAAAATCAAGGGGATGCATAGTAAACACTAGAATAAGATAAACCAACAAGGTCATTAAATCACACTCATGACTTTAGAATTTGAGGCTAAAAATGGTTTTTTGGATGGTACAATCATTGTAAACTCAATGCTAGAAAGTATATTGTTTAATTCCAGTTCGATGAATTCTATTATACCATTCATGTTTTAAAAGAACGTCATGTAAAACCTAAGATTTTAATGATAGATTTTATTTTAAAACTAATAGAGTAATTATTTTAGAATCAAATTTATATAGGGATTCTAATATTAAAATGGGAGAGTGACATCAATCTGTGAACCAAGTTGTTCTTTTAATTTTGAAATTGGACATCCCACTTGTTATGGATTAGTTATCAAAAGATAATTCCATGAAAAAAATATTATGAAAATTTTATTCATTTATATTGATGTGAAAACCCATATTTATGTTCAAAGGATAGATATCCTATCTCGATATTTTCAAAGACACTCCAACTATTTTCTTTTGTAAAGAAATTATTGGGAAATAATGACATTAAAGTGTGTTTCAAAATATTGGACATAAACCTTTTCTTGGAATACATTGATGTATTTCTTGAAGAGTTACCAAGACCCCCCCCCCCCACATAAAAGAGATGTGGTGTTACTAGTTTTACTTAATCCTGGATCCAATATAATAACAAAGACCACATATAGAATTACATATGTGTAGTAAGAGTAATTGAAGAATAAAATTCAATTTTTATGAAACGTTTTTATTGGAAGAAGTGTGTCTCTTTAGGGATCATCTTTTCTATTTTGAAAATTATTTATGGATAGATTTGGAGATACATGGTCTAAGAGAGGTTAATGGGATGATAATAAAGGATATATACATTCTCTTGATGATTGATGATTTGTTCAACTAACATTGAGATGCTTATTTTTCCTCTAAGACTGATCTCTAACAAGGGTATCCCTGATTGAGGGTGAAGACAGAAGATATCCTAATGACTTCCTTCTAAACATTATATGTGAATTATGTGTTTTTTTCATTTGGATAGATAAATGTTCCTGAATTATTTATGGATTTAATTAGGAGATACTTTAAGGAAAACATTGATAAATTCTTTGGGGTCTTTAATAATGAAAATTTTAATATATTCAAAAAGGTAGGTAGAACACGAGGATAATATAATGGTCATATTACAGACACAGATTTAGGAAAATATATTTGGTAATATAATAAAATATGATTCATAGTGACAAAAATTCACATTCATGGGATACATAATTACTAATTTAATAATATCAATGTATCTAGTAATGGAAAAGTCATTGGGGTATTCACCACATCTTAAAAATATAACTACTAATTGTACTCTCTTTGGAATAGTATTATATTATATAAGTTTTGTGATTTTTTTGGACTTCTGAATCACTAACCATGTTAAATCAAAGGGATGTTAGGTATATCTAAAAAATGTAGTGTGGAAAATATCATCAAGAATAGATGTAGATTCTAGATAGTTCACATGTCGTAACACTACCGTCTACTAAAGAAGTATTTGTTATATATAGTGATAAAACTACGAATTTGACTATACATATTCTCATGAACAGTGAATGGGTGATTGCCTGTGCATCTCAATATTTAATGACACATGAGGGAAATTGTATTACTCTTAACATAGATTTAGTTATAGTAATTTTTTATCTATATATATAGAGTCAATAACTTAATAGGGAAATGTTTGATACATATATACACCACCAATATTTTATCATTATATTTATAAAAAACCCAAACATGTGACAAATGAGATTGTTGGAGTTTTTAAAAGGATTGATGTTCAATGCATTGACACACTGGAAGAGTTAAATCATTGTAGATGCATTGATTAGGAATGATATTTGGTTTAATATCATGATAAGTATGAAAGGAGATTCATTGATTAATTATATAGTATAGCTTGAAATGGGAATCATAATGGAAGGTACATTATAAATCCTATCCCAAATTATTTATCAAACATCATTATTGGAAAAATTCATGAAAGATCAACGTGATGATCCAATGATGAAAAAAATAGTGTCCATGAATAATGGGATGTTTATTTAATTAAATGTTGATATATAAAGTGAAATATATATAGAAATATTCTATGTATTCCATATATACCAAAGATAAAGGAGGATATAATTAATGAATCTTATAGATAAACATCCTCTCTACACCTTGAAATAATTATGATGTATGGAAAACATCAAGGTAATTATTAGTGGGATAGTATGGAATGGAAGATTAATAATTGTACCTTGAATTTCATCATTTATGAAAATTTAATGGTGGAGTGACTACTTCTTAAAGGTTTATTCCTATCACCAATAATACATATATGGGAGTGTGATAAAACCACTATGGATGTTTCCTTGGCCCTTTGAATAAATAAAAGGGTTCCAACTCTATATGGTTAGTCATTGATAAATTTACAAACTCGTGAAATTTTATTTATATTAGTGATTATTAATCCCAATAATTCATTGATCACAACTATATTCCTGAAGTAGTGAGACTATTTGGAGGCGTGTTTTTTATTGTTAATGAATGAGATTCAAGAATTACTTTAATGTTACTAAGGATCATTCTAATTGAATTAAATATATATGTAAACCATATAGAACCCATATATTCCTAAAAATCAATTATAAAATTATCAGACTATTAAAATATTGGATGATATTTTACAAGAAATATCACAAGATATTGAAGGTAGTTCAGATCAACATATTCTACATTTTAAATTATACTATGATGATAGATTCTATTAGAGAATTTAGATGGAACCTCATGAAGATATCTATGGGAAGTGGTGTATGACTTCATTTTTTTGGGAAGATGTTGGAAAGGGGAGACTCTTGGGAGAAGACCTTGTGAGGGAGACTATAAAAAAGATACATGTGATTGAGAAACACATCAACACTGCTCGGAGTTGATACCAAATTTATGATTACTAATGTGTAATGGATTTAGTGTTTATTGATTTAGATAATTTATTTCTTAATATATCCTTATTGAATTACTTCCGGAGGTTCAAAAAGAAGGGAAATAATAGTCATAGGCACATTGGAACATTTGAGATTTTGGATCATGTTGGAGTGGTTGATTATTAATTTTCTATATCAAAAACCCTTTCAAATTTCTATGATTTATTTCACATTCCCAATTAAAAATTTATAAGTCTAAACCATTACATATAAATTAAATTAATGGCATATAATTAAACTTGATATATGTTATGTAGAGGAAACAATCTAAATTCTCAAAATATGGGGTTATGTATTGACTAAATAGAAAACATGACTTGTAAAAGTCTAGTGGAGAAATTGAGAGTTTGAAGAAACTATTTCTATTTATAAGGAATTAATGATGGAGAAATGTACTTATTTTTATGGATGAAAGAGTAATATTATTAGGATAATATTTGTTGTGTAATTTATAAGAATATGAATCTTCATTTCTGGTATGGATATTTATTTTGGGTTGTTTTTTAGGAAAAAGGATGAAAGGGTAAATTTTCTATCTACAAGTCTTGTACCCAATTACTGTGTATAATCGTGTATTGTCCATCTAATAAATGAGTACATAGCCCTATTGGTGACCTAGAAAACCGCCTAAAGTGGGGGGTGGTTGAGGTAAGTACATAGCATGTACATTAAAATAAAACACCTTGAAATTTTCTTTTTATTTGTTATATCAATGTAGGATCACATTTCATGTCCAGAAACACATTCCTCTCCCCATGATTCGTAGAGGAGAATGAAGTATGACCTAAGATCTTATATCTCTTATCGTTCCACCATCCGACCTCCGATTGAGATGCTGCTAGGTGTGTTAGATTCCCCATTGTGAGTTTTCTATTCCCCTAGAGACTCTCTTCCTGATTTTTCCTCTCACATGAATTATTGAGGTTTGAATGTTTTTACATTTTTCTTAGATCTAAGACTTTCTAAGACTGCCTTCAAGACTATTCATCATATGAACTTGATGTAGGTGGTTATTCCTTTCATTGGTTTTATTTGGACATTATATGCAAAAATTGTTGAATACCCTTGTATAGGGTATTGTGTATTTTGGAATTTAAACATTTTTAATGACTTTTATGGTTGTTTGATTTAGAACGGGTTATTAATTATTCATATGGATTATTACCTTGATTGGTTATGTGTTTCCCATGTTTGATTGGTTATGTCCTTTGGGTCTAGGAAGCATGTTTTTCATATTTGTTTTCCAGGCATAGTGTTGTTAGGATGGAGTTTCTGTTTATTTGAGATGCGTGTGTTTGACATTATAAAATTATGACCAAGGATAATTGACTCTAAGAGATTCCAAAGGTAGGATATTTTCATTATTAAATGTTTATATGAATTACTAGAGGGATTAACTATGAAAACTGTCGTGGGTTCATTGACCAGAGTGGTTAGACCCACTGAGCTACCCATTGGGATGTTATTAAATGAATGTTAGACCATAGGGCGTTGACTGTGAGAGATTCTAGGGGGTCATTATTATTTACTGTTGTTATGTAGACCAAGTGGTATTGACTATGACAGGTACTGAGGGGGTAGTTTATACGTGATTTGTGATATGTGGAACCAAAATGTTTAGACTGTGGGAGCTTTCCCATAGGTTCATCATTACTACATGAATTGATGATATGTTGAAACATAGGGGTTTGACTATGTGATATTTTTTATAGGTTGGCTAGGGAATAATTGAATGATTGTGAAGAGTCTTCCAAAATGAAGCACAAGCCTAGACTCGGACTTACATGATTTTTTTGAGGGTCTTTTGAGACGTCGGTGTGTTTTACTATAAATGGGAATTCAGAGAATATGTTAGATCCCGAGGATATATAATTCAATGGTTTTAATAATTAAGAAATGTAAATCATTGTAATTGGGATTGTATGATTGTTTACTTTTGATTACATCCTAGTATATTTCTTTATATTGAATGTTTCCAACTGTATATATACAGTAACAGTTATGCAAGGATAATTTGGTGGTTCCCTACTAAGAATCATCTCACACCCTATTTGGGGGATGATGTTAGGCCCAAATAGATTATATTGTTGTAGGTATAGGTAAGGGAAATCACCCTACTTCATCAGGTACATGATTGTCGTAGGAGCTGGAGATATTGAGACCAAGATGAGGCTCGTTATTCTATTGAGTTTTTACTATTTTCCATACTTTGGAATCATTATTTTATTTCTATCATTGTGAATTGTTTGGATATTTCCAATATACATGTGAAATGTATCATTTTTTTATATATGTTGATATTTTTTATACTACGAGTCTTTCACTATTTACTTCTTCTATATGGTATTATTGCTTCCGCTATTTTTTAATATTTTCTTCTGCTATATTACTCTACTAATGAGATCATAGATTTACCACTATCACACCCAAGGACCTCACTGCTATTCATAAGCCTCTGGAATTCAGGGATATGCGCTTGAGGCCATGCGACCAACCGGGTACGGGACACCATTGGGCTCCACCTAGATCTGAGACATTATAAAGTTGTATTAGATGAGGTTTATTTCATCTTTGTATTACTATTTGGATCCTATATATATGTACAGGTAGTCATATACATTTATTAATAAGTTATTCCTTGGAGAAGCTAACTTGTGTGTAGGGAAAAGCCATGTTTTGCTTAAATATTTCAATTTTTCTAGTTTTCCAATTTTTACAGTTGATTGGATTTCACCAATAGGTGACACATTTGTTTTGAGATATAATTGTTTATATCATAGTGGTTATATTTATTTTTCAACCTCAATAGATGAGGGTATTAAATCTCATTCATCACATAAGAACTTACTATAGATCATATGTCATTCATTCCCATCATTTCATTTAGGGTGCATTACTGATTGCATGATGTTGTGATAGATGGTGTGCTAGATATAAAGGTTGTGGTAATTGATTTTGTGATGGACTGCCTGGTATTTTTCATAGGGTATTTAAATTGTAAGGTTTCATTTTGATGGATGCCAAAATTTGGTCCCTGAAGTTATATAGGCCCACTTAGATCTGAATTTGGTGGGTCATGTATGATCTTTAATTGATTTTTTCCAATTTATGATGTGAGTAAGGATGTCAAACTATGATTTGTGGGTGTATGGGATCTCACAGGTAGGAATTTTTCATTCCATGGACAAAATTATATTTTTTTGGGGTTCGATATATGATTCAGAGGCTTATTGTCCTAAAACCCCCAAAAAAGTGTGTTGTGTTATTAACACACACCATGTGTTCTTCTGTAATGGAAGAAACAAATTTTCTAAAGAACATGTCATGTACATGGAGTACATTCCATGTAGTATTTAACTGTGTGACTGATTGTGTGAGCAGTGACACATGGTGATAAATGTTGGGAAGAACATGCCGTATGTGGATTTTACACGCTGTGTTATATAAAACTGTTTATCCATACGTGTGACCAATGAAACAGGTTGATGAAACAGTGGTTGCACATGATGTGCCATGTTCATGCACTCCATGTAGGCCCGATTGTGTCTCCTCCAATATAAATATTGACAAAGTTGGTTAGAACATAAGTATTAAACACCGTGTCTAGGGTAATCATGTCGTGTAGTGTAACCCTAGAGACGACCGTGTGGTTCGAGTCATGTAGAAGGATTTGGGAAGGAGGGAAAATTCATGTACACACCATGTCATTGGGGGAACATCCAATTTATATGGGTGTTACATGAGAAAGTTTTTCAGAGGTACATTCTAGGCTAAAATCATAATAGAACACGTTGTTTAGAGATTATACATGACATGTAACCCTGTTTTGTAAAATTTGAATTATTTTTTCTCTTGTTTCTTTCTTGCACTACTATGTTTCTTTCCTTGATAATATTGAACTGAGGTGTGCACTTGACCTTGCAGAGTCATGACACCAAGACATCCTCCAGTTGTGTTCCAAGTGCAAGGTGATGACCAGACATAGGAAAGGATAGATCAGGGACTACCAAAAGATCCTCTCTCCATGCTCATCTTGGCACCGGCTATTATACGAGATGCAGGTGTTGATTCAATGTTCTGTGAAGGATTTTTGAGGATGTTATCAACTTTTTAGAGAGAATTGCATCCTTCCCCATCTATGGAAAAGCTAAAGTGGGTGTTCAAATATTGTAATCCTCTATCCTTTTTAGTTTATGGTGGACCATTGGCTACAGATTAATGGTTGGAGATCATGCATGTTGACATTGTTCATCTTGAGATGCCTCCAGGGAGGTGGGTAAATATTTTTTCATACATGTTACCTGGTTCCAACAGGATATCGATAGATGTTATCTCATAGGAGGGATGTCATCGAGATATGTCTTAGGAATAGTTTCAGAGGACCTTCTCTATAAATTTCTACCCTAGGATGTTGTGGTCCCATCGAGCTTGTGAGTTCATGCATTTGGAGTAGGGTAATCTTTCAGTGATGTATTACTCATCCCATTTTAACAAATCTTCAGTGCTTTAATCCTGTTCTAGGAGGTCACGAGTAATACTTGGCTAGGAAATTTGAGGATGGAATCATGTATGACATCCGACAATAGGTGAATGTCTTCAGGATGACTTACATGATGACTATAGTGAACTGAGCTTGGATTACTGATCGTAACCAGATGTATTTGGGAGCTGTGAGGTAGGGGGTTCAACATTTAGGGCTGGTGCTCCATTGATAGCTAGACAGAATCTCCCTAGATAGATTTAATGACAAATTTCTTCTCGTATCCAGGTGGTATGATACTAGTGTGGGAACAGTGGCCATATGAGACCACATGGCCTGAGGGACCCTGTTGAGTTCCAATCTTAAAGAAAGATGTGTCATATTTAGTGTTTTTTACCACATTTGTCTTCCTAACAGTGAGTGATAATGGTTCTGTTGCGATTCCATATTCAAGATCATGACAAATAGTTTCCCATCAGTCAATGAACTGTAGTTTGTCAAGAATTTCAGACCGAGGAGGTCATTGTGGATATGGTAGTTAGGCTACAGGTTCTTAGTGATAGTAGGGTGGATCAGCTCAGGGTAGTCAGGTCGGGTCACAGGGCTGCGATACCGGTATGACATTTGAATTAGAGCAGACCCAACATGATAAGGATCTCAGATCCTCTACTATTAGAGGAATCATTCTATTTGCCTCATTTTTTTCTTCATCTCATTTTGATATAGTGTCTTCCCATAGATTTATTTATATTACCATTGTGGAAATCCTGGGGATTTGTATCTTTATTTCTAAGGATGTTGTGATGCAAGACACTCTGTTGGGGATTAGGATGACTAGTGTACGTTAGTTCAATGAGCTCTATCTTGAGGATGGTGGGTGTCACTTATTTTGTGACCTGTATTTCATGAAGATGACAGGTTTTGGTTTCATTCTGGGAATCGACTGGTCAGTCTCCTTTGAAGCCTTTTTTTCACTTCTATCACTCTAGAGTGAGTTTCACATCACCATAGGGTGGGTCATTTCTATACAGGGGTGAATGGGATGTCTAAGAGAGTATATTTGGACCCAAGTATCATGGAATGGGTGTAATTACATCCCATATTTCTAGTTTATATATGGATGACCAAGGGACTTTAGTGATGGACTTTCATCTAGTGCGTGATCGTTTTAGAAATGTTTTTTCATAAGACATTCATGTTTACCTCTACAGAGAGGTATATTTCTTTATTGATCGTATTCCAAGAGAAACACCACTGTCCATTCCTCTTTATAGGATGGTTATACCATAGATACAGGAGCTCAAGAAGCAGGTAGAGGAGTTAAACGGAAAGTGTTTTATCTGACAGAATACTTCTCCCTGGGGTTCGCTTGTCCTTCTCATGAAGAATCCAGACAACACCCTCAATATTTGTGTGGATTATCAAAAGTTGAACGAGTTGACTATCAAGAACGGATATACCTTATTGAGGATTGATGATATATTTGATCAACATAGAGGAGACCGTGTATTCTTGATGATTTACATGAGATCCGGTTATTATCAATTTCACTTTATACCATAAGATATACCTGTTACATCCTTTCAGAGCAGGTATGTTCTATACAAGTATGTGGTTATGCTGTTCAATCTCACGAACACTCCTACAGTTTTCATGGAATTGATGAAATGAGTGTTCCATCCTTACATGGACTCTTTTTTGGTAGTCTTCATGGATGATATCTTTGGGTACTCTCTCACTCAACATGACCATTCCACTCATCTTGCGATCATATTGAGTACATTGATAGAGAATCATTTATATGCCATGATATCAAAATTCTTCTTTCTGATGGATTAGAATCACTTTGTGGGTCATCTCTTCTCAAATATATGAGTATATGTAGACATAGAGAAAGTTAGAGCAGTAGTTTCCTGGGAGTATCCATAGAATGTCTGTGAGTTAAATTTTTTTATGGGGATGGATGGTTTCTATAGTCATTTTATACAAGAATTATCACACTTAAAAGTTCCACTGTCGGGCCTATCAAAGAAGGGTGCAATGTACTTGTGGATATATTCCTACAATTCGACCTTAGAAGAGATAAAACCGAGATTTACTTCAACACTGATACTGATTTTACCAGATCCAAGAAATATTTACACCATTTACTATGATACATCAGGTATCATGATGACAGTAGTTCTCATGTTTGGGGAAGGAGCCTTTGTGTATTGATCTCTAAAGTTGAGGCCACCTGAGAGGAATTTTCTGACACATGATATCGTGTTATCTACAGTTGTGCATGCTTTACAATGTTGGAGACATTATCTGTTGGGATAGAATTCTAGGGTGTAAAATGACCCAAAAATCCCCAAGTATATCTTTAATTATTGTGATATTAATTTGAGATAATAAAGGTTGGCTGATATCCTTTAGTATTTTGACTTTGAGCATGCTAACATTCCTGGGAAAGGAAACGCAGTGGTTGATGTGTTGAGCTGAGGGAATCAGATACAAGAAGTTCTAGAGGCCAGTAGTGAGTAGTAGCTTATGGATATGTTCTCTAAGATTCATTTGGTTGTTCACGATAGACTAGGGCTGACATTAATTTCTTCTATATATGTTACCTCTATTCTTCTAGATTGAGTGTGAATGAGGAATCTATCAAATTCTAAAGGCCTAGTCATATGAGAGAGTGTGTCAGGGGAGGACCCTACACCTAGGTGGACCGTAGGAGAGGATGAGACCTTTATTTTTCATGGAAATGTATGTGTGTTAGAAAACATACGCTAGGAGTTGATACATGATTTTCATACCTCAGTCTATGCAGCTCACCTTGGTTTCACTAAGGTGTATCAAGATTTACACCGTCAGTTTTTGTGGCCTTGTGTGAAGAGGGATGTAACTGGTTTCATCATGAGATGTTCCACCTGTTTGTAGGTTTAGTTGGATCATTATGAAATTGAATTGATTTTACATGAGTTACCCATTCTTGAGTGTAATTGGAATGATTTCATGATATATTTTTCGATAGGTTTACTGAGGTCACCTCGAGGGAATGATGCAGTTTGAGTTTTTATCGATATTCTCATGAAGGTTTCACATTTCATGTCGATCAATGAATTATTTAGTGTTGATGAGTTTGGGTGGTTGTACATCTCAGATATTGTATGTTTTCATTGGGTTTTACACTCTATAATTTCAGATAGGGATGCCCAGTTTACTTCTCAAGTCATGTAGGGACTACAGAGCGATTTTGGTACACATGGACTTTTGAGTACAACATACGAACCTGAGACAGATGGCTAGAATGAGCACATGAAATATGTGTTGGAGGACATGCTTCGATGAAGCATCTTGGATTGTGGGGGCTCTTGGGAGAGACACATACCCTTAATGGTGTTTTCCTACAATAATAATTTTTAGGCAATGATCTAGATGGAACCTTTTGAAGCATTTTATGGTAGGCCATGTTGATCATCCCTATATTAGCTGGAAGAAGGAAATGAAACAATGATGTGACTTCTTCATGTATAAGAGACCAGAGAACATGTGGAGTTTATTCCAAAGAGAATCGTTACTGCATAGTATCATTATAAATATTATGATAATAATCAGAGATGACCTCTGGAGTTCATGGTCGGAGATCAGGTTTTCTTGTGTGTCACACAATGTTTGAGACATAGTAGAATTAGGAGATAGGGGAAGCATTCACCAAGATATGTTGGACCATTTGAGGTTTTGGATAGATTCAGTCTGGTGGCCTATAGGAACCACTCACCTCAAATATACTAGGGTATGCATGACATCTTCCATGTTTCTCAGCAATGATGTTACTTTTTGGACCCGTCTCAAATTTTTCAACATGAGGAGGTTGAGTTTGAAGTGGATGTATCCTTTAAGGAGCACCCTGTTTGGATTTTGGATCACCACACAAAGGTTTTATATGTCTATTCTGTTCCACTAGTATGGGTGATATGGTATAATAGGTGAGTACACGATGAGACATGGGAGTGGGAGTTTGACGTACTATCATAGTCGATATAGTTGTTTGAAACTTCTTTTTTACCACACAAGGAAGAGATATTTAGGGATTAATTTCATTATGTTGGAATGATTGTAAAAAATGAATCTTTATTTTAGGTATGGATATTTATTTTGGGTTGTTTTTTAGGATGATTGAAGAATGGGAAAATTTTCTATCAACATGCCCTATGCTCTTTAGTACATGCCATGTACCCGGTTTCCGCACATAACTATTTACTGGTTCTGTAACGGCTGAGTACATGGTCATGTGGGTAACCTGGTAGACCACATAAAGTGGGGGTTTTTTGAGGAAAGTACACAGTGTGTACATTAAATGAACACACATAGTACTTTTCTTTTTATTTGTTATATCGGTGCGGGGTCACGTTTCACATCTAGAAACACTTTATTCTCCATGTGTTTCAAATAGGAGAGCGACATATGACCAATGATCTCCACGATCCTTCCATTCCTCCATCTAACCTATGACTGAGAGACCTCCGCGTGCATTGGATTCGCACTAGTGTGTTCTTACATCCCATAGAACCTCTCTACCTTATTTCTGCTCTCTCTTTAGTTATTGAGGGTTGATTGTGTTTTCCTTTTTCATAGATCTATAATTTTCTCGGCTGATTCATGGTACGACGTTGAAGAGTGTTCATCAAATGGAATCGTGGTAAGCGTGTTTTTCCCTTCATTGTATGTCTTGGGATTCTATATGCATAATGTGTGATATACCTTTTTAGGGCATTGCATGTTTTGAGATTTAACCCTATAGAATTCTTGCTTGGGTTGTTGGATTGAGAATGGGTTATTGATTATGCGTAATGATTATTACCTTGATTGTGGTCAGGTTTACCACTTTTTATTGGTTATTGTTGTTTTTTATATGAACCATTTTATTCTACATTGTTTTCCATGCCCAGTGATGTTAGGATGGAGTTTTTGATTATTTGAGACGTATGTGTTTCACATTATGAAAGTATCACCAAGGTTAATTGACTGTGAAAGCTTCATGAGGTAGGGTATTTTAATTTGGAATCGTTTTTAGGAATGAACATAGGTATTTACAGTGAGAGTTTTTCTTGGAACATTGATAAGAGGGGTTAGACCATGAGATCCACTCGGAGGGTCATTATTAAATAAATGACAGACCATAGGGAATTGACTATGAGAGCTACTAGGGGTTCATTATCATTTATTTTTTCTCTGCAGACTATGGGGTATTGACTATGAGAGATATCCAGGTGGTTTTTTATACTTGATTAGTTTTATGTGGAACTGAAGGGGTTAGAATGTGTAAGATTTATTCGAGGGCCATTATTACTACTTGAACTGATGATATGTTGTTAGGACCAATAGGGGCCTATTTACCCTGAGAGAGGGGGTGAATCAAGGTATGGATATTCTTTTCTAAATTCTTCCTGCCCCACTGGATCTTGACCTCTTTACTAAAAGGGTCAATTTGTTTGAATTTGTGTGTTTATTATGATCAATTCTTTTCAACTTTATCTGATGATGATGCTTTGAATGAAATGTATGGAATAAAGAAGGCATACACTGAGATTTTTACTCGGTTCGTCCTCACTGGGCTACGACCAAGGAGCGTAAAACGACAATGTTCCGCTGTACCAAATCCACTAAATCTCACTTCTTTTTACAAAGTTTGGGATATATCACTTCTATTCCCAGGCTCACTGCCTTTACAATGTTTAGGGTTAGCTCACTGCTTTCCCAAGGGTCACTCCCTGTTTCTCTCTCTCTTGCTCACTGCCGGTGGAGAGGATCACCTTATTCCTCTTTCTTTTCTCACTTCTCTTGAAAGGATCCACTCACAATTTATAGACCTGTAGGTCGCTTCATTATCACTAATGAATACATTATCTATTTTATGTATATTCTTTGTTGAAGTCCACCTTTCACCCGTAGATGAATCTCTCTTTGCACCGAAGGTATCAGGCAATCTTCTAGATTACACGTAGCCCTAAATCACAGTCATGCTTCAACCATACCTGGAGACCTTCTCCAAGCCTCCGTGCAAATCTCTTCTAGCAAGATAAAATTGGCGAGCATGTTCACCTCAATCACTTGCGCGACACTAGCTTCTGCAACTCCAAACTTGCGCAACTCACACCCTTTTACACCCAAACCAATATTTGCGTGCAACCACCAACTGTCACACTTCATAAAAACCTGGCGTGCAATTTTCACCAAACCACTTGCGTGACAGCCCCTTCTTCAACTCAAAAATATAGTGACTCACTTCCTTTCTTGCCCAAACCACTCTGGATGCGCAATTATCAACTGCCGCACAACTTCTCCCAGTGCGACCACACCACCACTTGCGCGACCACCACACCCACACGACGAGAGATATGATTTTCTCCAAGTGTTGAACTATTCACCTAATGATGAGGGGTCGACCACTATTTATAGGCATTTGGAAACCCTTCACAATGGCGCACAAGTCTCCTCTCGGCGCGCAAGTCTCGGCACGAAAGTCTCTACCGCGAAAGTCACTTTCGCGACCAACCCAATAACTTGGGCGCCCCTTTTCTATTTGCCATATTTTGATGTTATGATCTTGAAAAACATATGGTTCCCAAGTTTCCTCTCCATCAAGACAATGGCGTGCAAGTACCTTTGCCAAAACCTCTTTTCTCCATTTGTCGATTATCAGGCCCAAAAATTTGGAAAACACTGGAAAATGGAGCCACCATGTATCTGCTCTTTTTTTTACCGCCTCCTGATCATCCATTCCTTTGTAGATGTTCTTGAATCCAACATGGATCATTTACCACATCCCTTGAACTCTATATGCGACCATGAAATCCCCTTTGTCAACAAATTTGTACATCATGGTTTTTTTTCAACAATCACAACACTGTTGTCCACATTTTCAACAAACACAATCACCTCAAAAATGCTTCAGTGATGACTTGAGGGATTTTTACAAACATATGTTGAACCAAGGGTTTAGACTATGAGAACATTCCCATAGGGTTCCTTGTGAATAATTTAATGATTGTGATGAGTCTCCCAAATGAAAGCACAATCTTGGGTTGTGTCTTACTTCATTGTTTAGATGGTCTTTCAAGATGTCTGTGTGTTATAATATACATGGGTATACAAAGATTATTCTAGATATTGCAGATATAATATACAATGGTTTGAAAAATTAATAAATTTAAATGAATGTTAATGGAATATTATGATGTTTTAGTTTGGAGTACTTCCTTTTTTATTGCTTCCTTTCTCATATTTCCTACTATATATATTCAATGACTGTTAGGCTCATGTCTTTTTGTGGTTTTATACTAAGATTCATCTCACACCCTATTTTGGTCTTGATTTTGGGCCTAAACAGATAATGTGGTTATAGGTATAAATAAGGTCAAGTGAATTTCTTTATTAGGTACATGATTTCTATTAGAGGTTGAGAGCATGGGACACAGCTGAGGATTACAATACTATTAGTCTTTACTATTTTCTATACATTCATTTCAGTATTCTATTTCCAACGTTTTGACTAGTTTGGTTGTTTTCCTAGATACATGTGGGATGCTTTATTTATTTATATATGATTTAGTTGTTTATATTACCATTCTACTGCCGTTTACTTCTGTTTAATGGAATTACTGCTTCCACTTCTATTTACAATTTATATCTACTATGTTACTCTTCCAATGATGGAATAGTTTTCCCACTATCACACCCCAGGCCCTCACTTCTAGTTGGAAACCTCTGACATTTAGGGAAATGTTCTTGAGGCAACGTGACAAATCTGGTACGAGGCACCTTTGGGAGGCACCCAGATCTGGGATGTTACACGGGTGGGGTAGAATGTAATGTTCTAAAATTTTCATTAATGATTAATAAAATCACACATTTTAAATAATTACTATTTTGTTATAACGAACAATATATGTAAATAAAAATACAACTCTATATATATATATATATATGAACATGTATTAATATAGATTATTATAGATATGACTAGTATAGGGATATTGAAACCAAAAAATAGTGAAACACAATTGTGTATACCATATGATCAAACTCTTAAAGTAAAATAAACTGGTCATGAGAAACGTTAAAAGAAAAAGAAAATTTTAGATTATAATTGAAGATTAAAATGTAATTACAAAAACCGTTGGGAATGAACTACTAATTTATTTAAATAGTGGATCTTATATATATTATAAAGGGAAAAATTATCATTGGGATCAAATCGTTACCTTTCCGTCAGCACACATGACTGTCAGTGAATATGAACGTTGGTCAATATAACCATTTGGTATTATTAATATTATTAATAATGTTTTAATTATTATTATTTTTTATAAAGGGTAATGTAAAATTTTAATTGAAACATAATGTTGAGAAAATTGTATCTACTAGTAGATTCATTCATTTTGAAGAAACATTTATAAGAAATTTGGATGGAGGCAACATCAAAGGGGCTCTCACTTGAATAATCCCAAGAAGAAATTTAAAGGGTGAGGCATGAATGAAATCACATACAATTATAGTTCATGTTAGCGGAGATAAACACTATATCAATATTAGCATTTACACCCCACAAAACTACTAGCATTACACACCTTCTATACAAGGTGTCTACAAATGTGATATGAGGTTTATTATTTAGACCATAATGTCAAGAATGTAATATTTATTTTTTAGTTAATGGAATTTTTATTTTTTAATCCAAATTACAGTATTATTATATTAAATAATATAAAAATAAATATATGATGAATTTGATAGAATTGTTTTTGGTTAAAAATAAAATATAATTTAATTTTTTGAAAATAAATATACATTTATAATAAAATAAAGTATTCAAATAAAACTTATGAAATATCCTTATATTTATTTAATATATAATTGATAATTTAATTTTTTTTATGTCCTTGGAAATTAATTTTTTTTTCAGAAAGTATATAATGTCCTAAAAACTATTAATTTTTAATAAGTAATAATTTTTCATTGAAAATTTAAAATTATAATATTAAAAAATTATTATAAATGATTAGGCATTACATTTGGAATGGGAATGTGGGAATTATGGCAGTGTGAAAATTTTAGAATCATTTAAAAATCTATTTTTTTAATGAACATAAAAAATAAGGTTCATTGTTTTAATAATGTTTTATGATTACATATTTATGAAATAAGAATTTAATTTTCAATAATATATTATACATGGAAAATTATATTTTTTTAATATTATTTATTTTATTTATTTTAAATCAATTTCCAAACCAATAAAATACTTCTCAAATTCTAAAAAAATGTGTTTTGGAAAAAAATAATTTTTTAAAAATTACTTTTCTATGTGGAAGGAAATATTCGTAAGAAGGATTTAAAATCTAATAGATTAAAATATTATAAATAATTACTTGAATTACAATATCAATAAGAAAGAAACATGTTTAACAAATTATTTATTTATTTTACACAAAATAGAATTTCATGACCTATATTTTGAAATTATTCATCAATTTATCATTTTTCACATACAATACCCATTTATTCAACCCTTACAATCAACTCCAAATCAAAAAACCATGATTTTATGGTCATTTTTTCTTTTAAAGAGTCTATAAAAGATATATTTATGGCCTTAATGATACATACTCAGGTTCTAGTAATATACTATTCTTAGTAAGGGAATTGTCCCCCTTTTGATTTCCATCCAATTTCTCATTTTGTTTAATTCCATTTTAATATTTAAGAACATTATTTATATATAATTTAATTTATCCAATTACATCCAAAATAATGTTTTTTCAAAAGGATACCTCAATTATCTATCATTATTCACTATCCTTAATAATTATTGTAAACCATCATAATTTTAAATTCATTTATTGAGTTTCCATCATTCACATGATGTAATCTAATATTGTGAATACCCAAAACCCTAAATTATCCACGGGATGTCACATAAGTGTAATAAAAATTTATTAATTTTGGTATTTATATGTATGAAGCCCACATTCCAATTTCATGGATTAAAAATGATGTAATGGTCAGGTCTTTTATACTTATGCACTCAATTTTTTATATGAAAGATGTTCTTTATTCTAATCAGGTAGTTGCTGAAATGATTTATAGTTATAAATATGGCTCAAATTAATTAAAACATATAAAGGGTGTTTCCTAATAGAGATCCAACGAATTAGGTATTAATTAATATATAAAGATGACATTGTTTATGATACCTTGGAATATAAGCTAGGTAATTTTGTTTTATGACACATTGGAAATAAATATTTTTGGATATTCTTATTAATGTCTATTTTTTATATCTCCGACAAATTTCTATGTTATGTAACAAGTAAACTTCATTATTATGTCACTTAATTCTTTTTGTTTTATACATGATGAAATAATATACACTCTTTCCATTATTATCCATTATTGGGATTTATTTTCACCATTTTGTATTGATGTATATTCATATAAAATCACTTGCAATGAAGAGAAATATGATGGATTAATAAATGAGTCTTTTAAATGGATTAAATAATGTTTATGCATATGTTTATCTTTTTTAATTCATGTATCATTGTTTCCTTTCAAATTGGGGATGACCTCATTGATTTACGTTTCAAACATTCTAATCAGTTTCTAACGGGTTTGTTCGTAGAACTCGAAAAATCCAATGATTCTATATCCATTTGGAGCTACTTTCCAAAGTTAGGTGCTCATTAATTTTGAACCATTGAGACTTAATAATTTTCATTGGTTTAGAGGATGGGAGGTCGGACTCAACACAAATTTTTTAGGGGAATTATTGTCTACTCTGGGACTCTCTTTATAGATTTATGTTATGTTCATGAATCCTTATTAAATTACCATGTATAAAATGAGCTTTCCTTTAGATCTGACAATCAATGATTGATATGTAGAAAATTTAGGGAATCTTATATATTTATTCGAGGTTCTTTATCAATAGAGAATCATATTAATTTTTTAGAGATTCTTAGTCTATGGTATCCTTTAATACATTATTTAAAAGTCTCTTGGTAATTATGATGACCATACTGGTTTTAAAGCCACTCAGTGGGGCACTTGAAGTTTATTTTCATTCAGAAGGACATGGATTATTCCAGAGTTGGGATCGTACCCGCAGATAGGCTACCTACGTATCCTTTATTTAGAAAAGTAATCAGAACCCATGTAGTTCGAGTCAGGGAGTATGATATTTATGTATGATTCATGGCTCAAATAATGATGTCATAATTACTTTTACACTTTAATCTCATGTGAGTCATGCTCAATGTGAGAAACAAGAGGTATTGGTAAAACCAGACAATTTGTTCCATGAATGATGCAATCATAAGAAATGATGTGGGGATTTTGTATGTATGACTGCCCAAAAATAGATGAAGATTAAGATTTACATCAGGGAAGTAATCCAGGAACAACGTCCATAAAGGAATATGTACTTTATGGAGATTTGGATACTCTAACATGGGGATTACTCTGGAAAAGGAGGCCCAAATTAGGATGGGACTTATGATTGGGTTTTACTCCTAAGAAGGAACCCCAGATCAAAAGTAAATTAGGGCTGGTTAAGAGAAATTGAGACTGGGGATTAAACCTAAGTAGGAGTCCCAGGTTAAAGGGATTTGAAAATTAAGGGACTTGGGGCTTACTCCAAAAGACGATGCCCATATTTGATACTGGGGTTTACTCCTGAAAAAGGAAACCCAGGTTTAGGGAATTAAGGTTGGGGATTACTCCTGAGTAGGATGCCCAAATTTGGGAAATTATGATTGGGGCTTACTCCTGAAAAGGGGGCCCATGTTAAGGTAATTATGACTGGGGATTACTCTTAAGGAGGATGCCCAGATCAAAAGTAATTATGAATGGTCAAGAGAAATTAAGTCCGGGGTTTACTCTAGAAAAGGAGGCCCAGGTTAAAGGGATTTAAAAACTGGGGCTTAACTCCTAAGGAGGAGGCCCAGGTTATGGGAATTTAAAAATTAAGGGATTTGGGGCTTACTCCTGAAAAGGATGCACATATTTGAGAACATTAATACTGGGTCTTACTCCTAAGGAGGATGCCCAGATTAGGGGACTTGGGGCTTACTCCTTAGGAGGATGCCCAAATTAATGTGTACTTGGGGCTTACTCCTAACGAGGATGCCCAATTCAATGAGAATTTGGACTAGGGCTTACTCCTGAAAAGTAGGCCCAAGTTAAGGATTCTCTCATCTTAAATGATGATGTGGAATGAATGAAATCTATAACTTTAGTGACATGATGATGTGTAAATCACTAGGTTTTGGAAGATGTTCCATGGAATTCCTTTCAGATAAGGATTTCAATCAAGAAAACATGCCATAAATGGCTTTGAAGAGTGTCTTGAAGACTGAATCTTGAATAGGAGATGAGGAATGTCATAAGAGGGGTTAAATGGGCAGGAAGGGAACACAAAAAATAGAAGGGCGCGCATGTCCTGGAAGGCGCACAGGTACTACGTGGGCGCGCAAGTCCTGGGTACACAGGTATACCAGTGCGACACATGGGTACTTGCACGATTTTAACTAGTAGAGTAATACTTGGGTGATCCTTGATCAAAGCCTTTAGAATTATCTCGAGGTACTTCCAGAAGAGTGGCACGCAAGTTTCAATGAGTAAGTAAGGAGGCGCTCAAGTGTGTCCATCTCCCTTAAGGGTAAAACACTTAGGCACGCATGTGTTAGTGAATTCTAACACTTAGACCTTATTCCTCTTGTTTAGACCTTCCATTATAGGTAAAGAATTACCTTATAAGCGTTCAGAAGACTTGAATAAGAGACTTGGGAATTCAGAGATCTGTATTTGAATTCTAGAAAAAAAATCCCTCTAAAATGGGGGGCCCACCGGGGGTATTTATAGGCTGTAGAAAACCCTAGGTGGTTTTCAAAGAGGGAGCACAAGTCACCTACACGACCATTTTGGCAGCGCGCAAGTATACTTGTGTGACCAAGATGGAACCTGTGTGGCCTATGGGCAATGTTCTCTGTGTTCATCCCTTTCTATTTTTTTGATGATTATTCAAAGGATGAATCTTCTTTGTTTGAGGTATTTCCCTTTCAATTTCGTTTAGACTCTGTGATGTAAAAGGAGCATCAACAAAAGTCCCCTCTTAGAGTTGCATCCTAAAAGGAATGAGGATTTGACTATTAAGAAAGAAAGAAACAAAAAGAAATTAAGGTACGTAGGGTATGGTATGAAAAAATGGACTTCGGGAATTCAGGGTATGGTGTGCAGGGTCTAGCATATAGCGGTAAGGCCTCTTCTATAAAAATATGACCTCACTTTGTGCAAATCCCCTGACTATCTCTTGTGTTTTTGCTCTCGGCACGCAGGTGGACTCCCGACTATTGCTCGTCCGGTAAATTTTTCTTATAATTTACACTTCTAATCATCACTAAAAATAATATACAATTCTATCAAAAGATGCTGCTGAACTACCAATGCCTGAAGAGGGTGTTGATATTGATGTCAACCATACCATTGTAGAAACATTAGCTCAAGTGAAGCTAAACCCAGTAAACCCTCCTGAGACCCATCTTGAAGATCCTGTTGAAACTGGGAAAGATGGGGAGGAGTCTTCTCATGCTGTTGATATACTGTTAGGTAATGATTATACTGAGTTTTCACGATAAAAAACAAACTTTCATTGTTCTATGAAACAAACCATACTTTTAAATGATCAAACAGGGCTATCAACATTAATGGATAGATCTAGAGGTGAAATCTCAACTTCGAACCAAACAGCAGTAGAAGGCAATGCAACTAGGGTCAGGGGGGATGGAGCAGAACATGGCACTTCCTTAAGTTCATTAATCCCAGATTACATGCCCCCCTGTGATACTGATGTTGAATCAGACCCATAGGTGCTTAAGGCGCTCACCATTTCACGACGCAAGGCATGAAACAACATATGAAAAATCATATTTGAAGTGCCTCTTGAAGAGATTCCATCAATGATTTCCCAATTGTCGTCCATGTTCGTCATGCTAGGACTTGGCGGTTTTAGATATGAAAAGATCCATGCCGCGGTGAAACAGGTCTTTTTAAGAAGGGAACATGAGCAAAAGTGTCGTGAAGATCTGACGAGGGTGAAGTTGTCTATAAATATCGGTGAATTTGAGGCTGTAGTATCCCGAGCTGAGGCTGATTATGCTTCCAAAATGAAGGAGCTGAAGCATAAAATCAAAGATAAAGTCGTCCAGTAGATGCACCTCCAGCAATAGTTATATGCTGTTACTGGGGAACTTGACCAACTCAATAATTCATTGGAGGGAGCTCAACCGAATGGTATCAAGGCCATCACGGATGCCAAGAAAGAACTCCATCTGGATGAAAAGAGTGAAGTTGGTCGGGTGCATGAGCTTCAAGTAGCTGCTGATGAAGCTCAGGATGTTGTTCATCAAGTGAAGACTTATATTGACAGCCTCTTGTAATTTCCTGGAAAAGAGAAGAGACTCCAATCTGTGGATTTCCTTCTATTTCTTGTGCATCAAATGGAAAGAATGCTTTCATATTCAATCACTTGTGCACGTATTTTCCTACTACCTACTTTAAATTTTACCAAAGACAATGGGACTAGTAAGCATAGTTTGATTTTTACTAGGATTATTATAAATAACCCTACAAACATGGATACTTTTAATTGCTCAATATTACTTAAATCATACAAAATGTATATTTAATGAGCTAGAACATGACTTTTATTCAGAGTTACCTTGTCTTTTGTGGGAAGTTTAAAGTCATGCACGTCATACATAAAGAGGCTAATGTTTAAGGTCGAAATAGCCTTGACCGAAATGGATAAAAATTGACTCAATTCCTTGAAAACATATCTGAAAATATTTTACCACACTCAAGTATGAGGGAAAATATGTAAACTATGACTTACAAATATTTGAATATGAGGAATGATATGAAAAAGAGATAAAAGTCATTAGAAGAAGTATTTCTCAAGAATGAAGTTACCAATATATGACAAACCCGTTAGGGGGTTGAATTATGTAGGGCCACCTAAGGGCATTGGCTGCATAGTCAAATAATAGCATCTTTTGGATGAAAGGTCTGCTATGTAGACTATTTATTCAAGGACGCCTAAGGGAACATGCTGCATTGTCAGGAAAAATAACTGTCATAAATTTACTTTTCTACTGCTAAAAAGCCAGTGGAAGTTTATGAGGATTCAATTTTTCGAATGAATAGAGTTTGCTGTATGGAGAGAGGTACTTGAATATATAGAAGATATTTCCAAACAGGATTGTCTAAGAATTAGATGAATGTTACTCTTATGAAGGTCTGACCTAAACGTAGGTAAGGAAAATAAAAACCATAGACTTGGATAATTTCAGATCATGAAAAAAAAGTATGGGACAAATATGATAAGGATAGACAATTTTTTTACGGATTCCTGCATATTGACATTAAGAAAACTAAGGACAAAAAATATTTTCCTCCTATGAATGAAGTTACCAATATTTGAAAAACCTATTAGGCGGTTGAATTATGCAGGGCCGCCTAATGACATTTGCTGCATAGTCAAATAAAAGAATATTTTGACTGACACGTCTATTATGTAGACTGTTTATGCAAGGCTGCCTAAGGGCATGTGTTGCATGGTCAGGAAAAAGAATTCTCATAAATTGGAAATTTTTTGACCAGAAGTCAAGAAAAGGGTTATGAAGATCTGGAAGTATTCAAGAATAGGATTATGACACATAAATATGGGTATTGTCCGATGTATGCAGAGATACATTGATCAATGCTAACCATAATCATGTTGTGGCTGGATCCTGATTTGAAATATTTGGACTTCCCTACGTATCCCATAAGGATGGGAATCAAGCCATACATAGAACCTAAAACACAGTTTAACGTCGTGTGGGAAGAAAGTGTGGGAGATCTTAGTTTAGGTTCATAGAACTCGGGCCATTATAAGAAATACACAATGTGTGTTTTCATGGGGACTTTTCAGCCAGGGGACTGAAAGTGGAATTTGGGGTTAGGCCCAAAATACTTGGTGCTAGATTCGAGGGACACTCAAATTTTCCTATGTATCCCATAAGGATGGGAATCAAGCCCACGCAGTTCTAGAAATACCCTATGTACAAATTTGTTCGTACATGTGAAGGGTGAAAGGGGAGATTAGTGCAATGATGGTTTAACCCAAGATAAAACGTTTAGGTATTTCCATGTTGGAACATAATTTTTTTTGAATATAACATGATTGAAAATAAATGTAAATAATGATTCCCTATCAGGTGAGGGTATCAAAGAATATTTTAGTTTATTGTCGTACAAGAAAAAAATGTTATATAGTTTAATTTCGTATATCAAGGACGAAGGTGAACTAATGTAACGATATTGATTCTAGGGGCGGTTTCACAAATCAACATCATATGAGATGGAGGTGAACCGATGTGAGGAGATTGGTTTTGGGCTTGAACCTTGGGTGGTTGCCAATGTACCCAGCTTGTAAGGCAAGGATCAAAGTCCACGTAGTTCAATTAAAGAATGAATTAGTGATCAATTTGTTCTTGGGGACAATGACCTAAAAAATTGATGTTAGGACTTACACATGGATAGAGGTCCAAAGAAAGTGTTATGGTCGAAATTTTCTCTAAGCTCATGTGAGTCATACATGGTGTGAGAATCAAGAGGTAACAACAACCATAATGATGCACCGTTTAATTTCATGTAGGACATATGAAGGGACTATGCAGTTTAAAGTCTTGCAGTTAGGACTATTGGTGCTGCACAGTTTAGTGTCATGTAGCAGGGACAAAAATACAGTTTAATGTCATGTAGGACGTATTAAAGGATTTCTATACAGTTTAGCGTCATGTAGTTAGGATGATGGGGACAGTACAGTTTAATGTCATGTTGGAAAAAAGAGGATTGTGAAATTTAATGTCATGCAGTAAGGACAAAAGAGGACACATTTTAACATCATGTTGGACGTATTAGGGACTTTTTCACAGTATAGCATCTTGTTGGACGTAAGTGCCAATAGTTTAAGGTCATATGAATGGACCGTGGATTGTGTAGTTTAATGTCATGCTAGACGTAAGGGTCATGCAAATAGTTTAAGGTCTTATGCAAGGACTGTGGATGGTGTATTTTGTGTTTATACAAAATACTTCTTCAGAAATCTGGCATTGGTTGGAGTAGTGATGAGTCCTCCATCCATTGAGATTAAAGAATAAGCTCAATTGTAATAGACCTTATGTATTGAATAAGGTCCATCCGACTTTGGTTCATGATTGGGAGGTTTCTTTCCTGATATCATTGGAGTTTTGAGAACTAAGACCAATTCTCCCAGAATGAATGAATGAAGATGAACTTTTTTGTTGAAAGCTCGTGCTATTCGATTCTGATAGACTTCCAAGTGGTGTAGGGTGCACAATATTTTCTCATCTAACTGTTCCAATTCATTCAATCACTTTTGAGATTGTTCATCTGTAGATGATTGATCACAAATGGATACTCTAAGAGAAGGTAGTTGAACATCAATAGGTAAGACTGTTTCCATTCCATATACTAGTGAATATGGAGTTGACCGCGTTGCAGTGCAGGTGGTGGTCTGATAAGCCCATAAAGAATGAAAGATTTTATCATTCCATGACCTCTTATCTTTATACACCATCTTTTTCAGTATATTTGATAGATTCTTGTTGAAGGATTCTATCTGTCCATTGGCCGCTGCATGACATTGAGATGAATGATTGGATTTGATGTTGTATTCTTGATACAAATTCTTCTCCTCAGATGAACATAAGTTGGTGCCATTGTCTGTCAATATGGTATGAGGGACACCAAATCTGGTAATGATGTTAGACTTGATGAAGCTAACAATTCTTATAGAACTAACTTCATTGAGAGGTATTGCCTCTGCCCATTTGAAAAAGAAGTCAGTAGTAGTAAGAATATACTTAAGCTGCATGGCTGTAGCTGAAGGGTAAGGTCCCACCACATTCATTCCCCATGTGGGAAATGGCCACGAGTATTTAGCTGTATGAAGCAACTATAAAGGTTGATGAGTGAAGTTGGAATGTACTTGGCATGAATGACACTTCATTGTGAAATCAACACAATCTTGTATCATTGAAGGCCAAAAGTATCCAGACCTTTGAATCTGATCAGACATTCTATGTCCAGACTGGTGGGCACCACAGACTCCTGCATGCACTTCATTCATGACAGGTGGAAGTGTTCCATTTTGAAGGTATTCCCTGATATGTGTCATCCATCCTATAGTATGAACATATGGTTCAAGAATGGGACTAATTTCATTGATCTCTTTTATTCTGGTTCGAACATAATGTGAAATTGTACGATGGTGGGAAATATTGATGGTTGTCTCATCCTGATTTGGATTTGCCAGAGCTATGGCTATATTATGCAGTGCATCAGCTTGAGAATTTTGTGATCGTGGGACATAAGAAAATGTCGGTTCCATAGGAAATTCCACTATTAACTCTCTGACATAACCATACAAAGGGATTAGTTCTTCTTTTCTGATTGCATAATCCCCATTTACTTGTTTGATTACCATGTCTGAATCACCTTTCACCTTTAAGTGATTCACTTGTTCTTGAAGCGCCAACTCCAAGCCTGTGATGATGGCTTGGTATTCTGCTTCATTATTGGTACAACCTTCCCACAATAAGAAGGAATAAGGTAACACTGCCTTTTTTGGAGAAATGATCACAATTCCTAAGACAACTTTGATGAATTTAGGATTTTCCATTCTCCTCCCTGTTAGACTTCTGGAAGCACCATCAAAGTACATTTCCCATGTTTAAGGACTTTCTTGAATAGAGAAGACTTACTCATTATGGAGTTCAATATATGAAGACGTATCTTCCACTGAAGGGTGTTCAGCCAGGAAATCAGCCAGAGCTCGGCCCTTTATTTCCTTTTGAGACACATATTGAATATCAAATTGCTACAAGATAACTGCCCACCTTTCTAGACGTCCTGTAAGCATTGGACAACTAAGGATAAATTTTAGTGGTTTATTGCAAGATACCAATTGGACCTCATGATGTTTCAAGTAGTGTATCAATTTCTAAACTGTAAAGATTAATTCTAGGCATCACTTCTCAATACTTGAATATCGGGTTTTTGCTTCAAGCATAGTCCAACTGAGATAGTAGAGGTTTTTTTCATTCCCAACATCATTCTTCTGATCAAGAAAGGCACCCAATTATCGCTCTAAAGCTGTCACATAGAGGATAAGTGGTATTCCTTCAATAGTTGGAATAAGTATCAGTGGACTCAAGAGGTATTTCTTGAGAATATCGAATTCTTCTTGACATTCTTCAGTCCACTGGTAAGTGACTCCCTTCTTCATCAATTTGGTGAAGGGTAAACTTTTGCCTGCCAAATTGGTGATGAAAACGCCGAATATAGGCTAAGTGTCCTTGAAGTCCTCTTAAATCTTTCAAATTTAGAGGAGGTGACATACCAAGGATTGAATTGGTATTATCAGGATTGACTTCAATACCACGATGGCGTACAACAAAGCTGAGAAATTTCCCCGTGGTTACCCCAAAAACGCATTTTAAGGGGTTCATCATCAAATTATGTTGTCGAAGCTTGAAAAATATGACTTCCAAATCATCCAAGTGATTAGAAAATTGTTTGGATTTAACCCTCAAATCATCCACATAACATTTGACAAACTTCCATAAAAGGGTTTTAAGATACGATGCATGGAACACTGATATGTTGTGCCTGCATTCTTTAGGCCAAAGGGCATTACCCGATAGAAAAACACACCCCGAGGGGATCTAAAAGCTGTAGATTCCTCATATTCTGGAGCCATTTTGGATTTGATTATATCCAGAATATCCATCCATGAAGGAATGTGCTTCATTTCCAGCTGTTGCGTCGATTAAAAGATCTGTAATCGGAACTGGAAAATCATCCTTAGGACAATGCCGATTAAGATCTCTGAAATCAATGAAAACTCTAATTTTCCCATTCTTCTTTTTCATTAGGACAATATTATCCAACCACTTGGGATATTGAACTTCTCTGACGAAGTTAGCTTTGATAAGCTTATCCACTTTAGCCTCAATTTTGGAATAATAGGTTGGGTGAGTTCTTCTAGCAGCTTGTTTGAATCCTTGATGTTCTTCTGGAAAACCCAAACGATGAGTGGCAGCATCAGGATCAAGCCCTAACATCTCTATATAGTTCCAAGCAAATATGTCTCGATTTTGCTTTAAAAAGGTAATATAACTCTATTTTTCATCAAGATTCATGGCCACACTGATTAAAGTGGGGCGTGGATCATCTTTTGTACCCATATTTATTTCTCTAAGTTCATCCACGGTTGTAGAAATACCCTCTTTCAAATGCTAGAGGAGAATCCCTGAGATCTTCCTCTTTTCCTTCAATATGTTTTATGTCTTTTGTTTCTACTTGCATAGTAGATGATTAAGTGGAATTTCCATGATTAAGAGAGATGTTAAAATTTGAACACCTTGAAGAAGAGTCTTCCATTTCTGACCCAACTGATGATGAAGGATCTTCCATGGGTAATAAAGAGGAGATGATGGATTGAGAATCGACATCATTGCTCACCTCTGACATTGCTATAACTTCTTCTGGCCTGGCTGGCATAGTATTGACTTGCAGTATTTCAGCAGATGAAATGAAGACAACTCCATTTGAGCTTTCATCATTGCTTGGTGGATCACCAATTTCTTACATGTTGTCTGGCCCGATTGCCGTAATTGAAATTATGGATCTTTCTATAAGAGTATTTTTATTTGGGTCTATCCTATCAATTTGACTGATAGGCAACACATAATCTATACTCACATGCGAAAATGGATTTACTGGAATCTTTTCCAAACCATATAGACCATTAACATTGGTAATCTCCCTTGTTGTGGATTTCTCCCTTCCTTTCATGTGATAGAATTCCACCTCAATGTATTGATATTCACATGTCTTGAACGGGGCCTTATCACCATACAATGTCCCAACATGACCATCTAAACAATACTTGAGATATTGATGGTATGATGAAGGGATAGTCGCATGTTGATGTAGCCATTGTCTTCCAAGCAAGATTTTGAAGGCTGAGTCTTGATAAACAACCATGAAATCTGAATTGGATACATGTGCTCCAAACTATGTTCTGAGTGTAATATCACCTAGTGGTTCTTGTTTATTTTTATCATATCCTTGTAACATCATATTTGAAGGAGATAAATCAGATTCCAGGAGGCCCAATCGACAAACTGTACGAATGGGCATGAGGTTGACTCCTGAACCATTATCATTGAAAGATCTCCAGATGTCTATGCCATTGACCTTGCCAGATAAGTACAAAGGTCTAATATGTCCATGCACGACATCATCTTCATCTTCATCAATAAAAGATATTACTGCATGGCATTCTGTAGGATTATTCTCTACATGGTAGACTTCAGCTGCAACAATTTCAGTTTCAAACTCTTGAGGACTTGACAAAGATTCAATGAGTGCCTCTCAAAGATCCTTTGATAAATTCAAGGCATCCAGAATTGATAACTTTTCCAGTACTTGGTCCAGGTGTTTCAATACATCATACTTTTAATCCAGAGGTCTGCGTTTCCAAACAGAAACATGTGGTTTACCTGTTTCCTTAGAAGTTGATTCTTTGGAATTTGATGCATCTTGTATTGGGGTAGGAGTTGGCAATATTCCTGACTTTGGAAGATTAGACCGATTAGGTATATTTACGTGCTGAGAGGAATATTATTGATCCTTCATCTGATCTTCTAGAATAATTGTGCTAGGGATGAGTCTGCCTTGTGTGGAAGAACTTTCTTTTTCTTATTGAGCTCATTGAAGGGCTCTACCAGGAGTTTCTGCCACATACACAGTTCTAGCAGGGGTAGAATTGGAATAGTTACCTCTGAAAGATCCACGTCTTCCCCTGTATCCTGAGCCTCTTGAACTTTCTCTGATTCCTCTGTTTGATACAGGGAATTTAGGATCATCGAAATCAAAACTGCAATTGTCATCAGGATCTTTTAAGTGAATCATATTAACAGAACCACAGATTTACTATTCATCCTATGAGGACTCTTCCTGACTAGCCAATTTAGGCTGTAACGTTTGTTGGGGCGGTGCCCATTTCATTGAAGTAGATGGCATGAAATATGCCAGAGTCAAATACATCTTAGGCTTTGAAACATACTCATCTTCTTCTAATTGTTCCTATTTCTTGGAATTGTGTCGTTTTTGTGTATTTTCCCTCTAATGAAGAGGGTTTTACTACGGAATATATGGAAGTAGGAATAATTGGTTTCTTCAATTGTGTTCACAAAATAGCATGAGTTCATTTGACCGTATTTTTGACCATCCAATCATCATATTTTTTTTGCATTTTTGTTTTTACCTTCTTTCAACTCACCTTCCTTCTCTCGAACAGTAGCAATAACACATGCTACCTGAGCTGAAGAACATTTCAGTTTAACTTGTCCCAAATTGACCATTATTTGCAGGAAGTCCTTGAAAACAAAACACTTCTGAATGGGATGCCCCAACATCAGATGAAAGGGGAAATAATTGGGATGGTCTTCATCTCCTTCCTTATTTAGCCTTTTGGGCCTTGGTAACTGAACCAAATTATTCTTGAGGGCAGAAATGAAGTAACCATGAACTTGTTCATTTCGGAAAGAATAAACTTTTCTCTTCAAATATTCAAATTGTTTTCATCTTTGATCTCTTTGATCATCTTGATGAAACAACCTCTGTTGTTGGTCCTCAGGAGGTGGAGCCCTTCGAGAAGATAATGTTTTTGAAGTAGAAGCAGGTATAGGTTCTTGTTTAAGCATAACTGTAGTAGTCTCTTCTTTACCCATTCTCCTTCCTGGAGTAGATGGAATTTCATGATTTTTATGCTTAGTATTTATAAGAGAATCTCCAATCTGTTGAGCGATTGAAGTAAGGTATCGAAACCCTCCTGTGTATTTCACAGGGATCAACGGTGTGTGTAATTCCTCACGCAGATTTTCCACACAGATTGGCAACAGTTATTCTTGAGGGAGTGCTAAGCTTAGGGAATATGTTAATCCCTTCCAGCGAGCAATAAAATCTAAGACCCTTTTATTCTATTATTTCTTACAGTTTGTAAGATCACAAACCATTTTCTTTGGCAACATTGAGTTGAATTGGAGAATGAATTTTTGACGGAGATCCTCCCACCCGGTAATTGACCGGGATTTCAAGCTTGTATACCAAGCAAAAGCTAGTCCTTGCAAGGTTCGCACGAAGCATATGAGTTTCACTGCTTATTTCTATTCTAGAGTTCCCATCATAGGATCACAACAAGACATGTAATGCATCAAATTCTATTCAGGATTTCCTGATCGATTGAAAATTGGGAATATAGGGTTCCCAAAACATGATGGGGGAGAGATTTAATCTACGCATTTAGGGTAAGATCTCTTTTCTGGTTGAACCTGTGCACACTTCCCTTCCATAGTCTCTAACCGAGCTGTTAATGACTCAATGGTAGTTATTAACTTTTGAGAAACATCCAGTTGAACTTGGACTTGGGCAGGTGCAATATTTGGAGCTGGTACAGATGTGGTGGCTGGTGATGCAACCGATGGTAGCACCGCTAATTTTTGTTTCACTTGACCCGTAGGATTAGACATGTGAGGGTGTACTGATTAATGAGGATATTTTTGATCCATTTAAATAGACACAACAAATTCATTTAACTGATTGACTCCATCACGCTTAGGAGGAAGACTACCATGAAGTAGTTTTGCATTCAACTAGCTCAATTCCTTCATTTCTTCCTCTTGTTGTGCAAACCTTTGCTCTAGTGAGAGAGATTGGCCTTCTCTAGAGGAAGGGTATGTAACTTGGTTCTTTCCATTCCCCTTATTTAACACCTTTATGAGAGGGGGATGTGGGTTACTGGAAGGATTACCTAGGTTCTGAGTAATCGTTGACTTTCTGTACGCACACCTTCTTCATTTGTGTTGGTGCGTACAACTTCTTGAGCAGGAACCTCTTCATCTGATCCCTCTGTGTGAGTATCATCTGGTGGATCAGAAATAACAGAATTTATGAAATTAATTGATGCAAAACGCATTGCATCCCTTGTACCAACATTTATGTGATATTGTCTTCTGCCATGCCCCTGACGAGACATTGCCTTTTTTTATTTGATCCCTCAGGAACAACTTGGAGAATCGTAATTTGGAGATAATCTCCTGATAATTTGGATCTTCGTTCCTCTTGAGGCTTCTTCCCCAGTCAAGAAAAGACCAACTTTCTTTGAGGCAGGAATTGAGGATTTAAAAAAGTCCATAGTCCGGTAGACTGGGGCTGTTCCGACTATCTTTGCTCAACTCCTCGAATCCTATTTGTTGATTCCGAGTGTTTGGTTAAAAGAGTCCCCAGTCTGGCAAGCTAGGGTGGCTCTTGACATGCTATATTTGAGACTTTCTTAAAATCTCTTTTGATCTTATGTACCTTAGTCCAGAAATTAGCTGGATGGATCAATCAAAATCCACTTTTATCACCCTGTTCAAAAGACCATTGGATGATTTCTGACACTTCTGTCACTTGATAATGTGCTCGCATCACACAAGAGGTCTATTCAATATTCTCGTTTCCTTGATGCAGGATTAATTCAACAACTTTTTCTCTATAATCATGATTTTGAGAATAACTAGTTGAGGCATGTTCTTGGGAAAGCTTTTTATTTCAAACAAAACCCATTGACTGTTGCCGGCCACGGGTAATAACATTGCATGAAACCATTTTCGGTGAGAATTTCTGACTGGAGAGTACAGTGAAATGTAGTGCTCCATGAACACCACATACCCTGATATGAATACTAGATGGGGAATTGGAAATTAACTGGAGAAATCTTCTTAGTGCGGTAAGGCATGAACATTGAAGCGCTCTCTACTGCTTTTCAGCCTTCAGATATTGAGAAACTGATAGAGATTCCAAATCAATCTAATGTAGTAACCCTTCTATTATCTTAACATTATTTTAATATTCATCATAAGATAATACTTTCTTTTTCAACTGACAAATATTTTTCCATATGATGTGACAAATATCATGAATTCCATCTTCCATCAACATCTCTGGAATGTCATATTGAGAGTCATCCAGAGGCCAAAACATGAATGGCACTTCACCTTTCGCCATTAATTTTTTCATGTTCAGCATTTCGTCTTTATCATTTAATGAAGATTCTTCTACCTGATTTGACCAGATCTGGTGCTTCCTTATTGCTTCATCATATTCAACAAGATTGGTATAGAAATCATTGATTAAACTAGAAGATGCATGACTTATGGGTGGTTTGGAGAATGACCTACACCCTGGGAAATCTTCTGATTGAGAAAGTATTTCACCTTCTAGCGATGAGACATCAGACATGACTGGTTTCGCATTAGCAAGTTCCTCAAGATAAGAGGGCTTTCTCGGCACTACATTATCCACTAGTGCATTTTCCGGGCAATGCGCATCACTACTGCAGAGAGGTCTTTTGCAGAGAAATTCATCATCATGGGGAGGACCACCATGGTGGGTTACAACAAATGATGAGATCTCTTGATCCTTGGTCTTCTAACCACACAAAGGGTTCCTATGGCTCTCATCTGAAGATGAAACTTAGAGATCGACCGAACAGTCATGAAGCAAGCCTTCATGAGGAAGTGTCTATTGAAGACCTTTAGAATTATTGTTCCCACTATTAGGAAATGAGGGAGTAGAATATTGGATTCCAACAGATAACTCTTTGAGGGCTTCAAGAACTCCAGCATCAAGCAAGGCCTTGTTACAGATTGGCTATTGATCTCTTGACTGTACTGGGCGGGTCTTCTTTTTAAACTCCTTCTTACTCACCTTGGAAACCACTTGTTGATGAAAGTGGCTCCTCTGAGCAGGTGTATGTGCCTGACTTGGTTGTCCGTATGATATGGGGGAGTACGCCCCACAACCCTCTTAAACTGGAACAAATGTGTGTGTCTATTCCGGAGTGAACTGTTAATGTGTCACTCCACTAGTAGGGAAAGATTTATGTGTCTTTCCCTAAGATTCTGTTGCAGCTATTATAATATCCTGACAAGCATCCAGAATATGAGCATGGATTTGCTTCTGGTCTTTCACCATTGATAGAATATTCTTGGTGACTTCAGCCTCCGGAATGGGGATATACGTTCATTCCATGCATGGAGTAGGTGTGTGTACCTACCCTTGTCCTCCTTTTCCTATCAGTGAATCCTAACAGTACTCAAGTGTGGGGGCCGAGAGTTGAGTTTTCCTCCTATTTGTCACCTGAGCATTCCGACTGACTTCTACGAGTGCTACCAAGCGAGACTGTTGGTATGATTGATCAATAATAGCAGGTGTATATGCCTGCTGATTGCACTTTGCCGAACATGGTTGACGAGCTCCATCATATGTAGTCAGACGAGCTTGCTGACTAGCTGATGATGTATAAATATGTGTATTTTTCTACCTATAGTACTCTACCGGAATTGCTTGGCGGGATTGGCATGATGATGCCAGACGAGTCTGCTGTACAGCGGAATTAAAACGGACGGGTGTATGTTCCCGCTTGTTGCTTGCCACCAAGTTAGGTTGGTGGACTTCTCTAGAGATGGCAGATGTGAGAACCTGCTCACTATTACCCAGATTTCACCTATGGAGATTCGTCTTGCCTGCTCAGGTTCGAGGAACCTGAGCCGAATGCCTGGAGTCGATACCCTCATCATGTTGAGAGCTTACTGCCGCACGATTCCGGCAGCAATTGTTGATGGGAGCCCTTGAAAAGGACTCCTACTTTCTTGAATTAAGGCCCTGAGGGACCTTCTCATTCACCTCCTCAGAATATGAGAGTGAATGGTGATTGCGTTCCGGGGATAACAACCCGAAATGGTTGGATGCGGTTGTTAGAACCTCCTACTTCTTGATCGCTGGTCGTCACTGTCTGGACAACCAGGTTGAATTGTTCACATGGAGGGCTTGTCAAGAAGCCTCCAGTGTTGGAATGGTACCGTGTTGACGGTACTACTTAACCTGCGCATTTGATACCCAGCGTTGAAGATGATGAGTAGGTGATGTCGTCCTCAGAGCGGACGATGATCCAGCAGGAGTATCAATAGTGGCACTTGCAGTAGATGTTTTCACAGCAGATTTATTCACTTGTGTGAACTTAAGAGAAGCCATTTTGGAAATGCATAATATCTTGGAAAAGGGTGCCTATTTGATATAACATACGTAATCAAGATATGTCCATCCACTACATCTTTTGGATAAGAACATATGTTATTGATTGTTTTGTTGGGCCTCTCATTGAGTTTTAAATAGGGGCCTAACAAATAAGCAATGTATCATTTTAACTTGGTTAAGTATTTACATCGGGTTTACCATTTTTTGTTTCTTCTAGTATTGGGGATGACCTCGTTTATTTAAGGTTGGAACATTACAATCGGTTTCTAATGGGTTTGTTCATAGAACCGGAAACATCTAATTATTATATATCCATTTAGACCAACTTTCCAAAGATAGGTGCTAATTAGTTATGAACCAATGAGCCATAAGAATTTCCATTGGTCGAGAGGATGAGAGGTCGGACTCATCACACCTTTTTGAGGGGAAATATTGTCTACTCTGGGACTCTCGTTATAGATTTAAGTTATGTTCGTGAATCCTTATTAAATTACCAAGTATAAAATAAGGTTTCCTTTAGATCTGACAATCAATGATTGATATGTATAAAATTTAGAGAGTCTTTTAAATGTATTCGAGGTTCTTCATCAATAGAGAATCATCTTGATTTGTTAGAGATTCTTATTTAATGGTATCCTTTAATACATTATATAAAAGTTTCTTAGTCATTAGGATGACTATACTGGTTTTAAAGCCACTCAATGGGGCACTTGAAGTTTATTGTCATTTATAAGGACATGGATTATTTCAGAGTTGGGATCGTACCCGCAGATGGGCTATATACATATCCTTTATTTAGAAAAGAAATCAGAACCCATGTAGTTCAAGTAAGGTAGTATGATATTTATGTATGATTCATGGCTCAAAGAAATATTTCATAATTACTTTTACACTTTAAGCTCATGTGAGTCATGCTTGGTGTGAGAAACAAGAGGTCTTAGTAAAACCAGACAATTTGTGCCATGAAAAATGCAATCATAAGAAATTATGTGGGTCTTATGTATGTATGAATGCCCAAAAATAGATGAAGATTAAGATTTACATTAGGGATGAAATCTAGGAATAGTGTCTATAAAGGTATATGTACATTATGGAGATTTGGATACTCTAACATGGGGCTTACTCCTGAAATGGAGGCCCAAATTAGGAGGGGAGTTATGATTGGGTTTTACTCCTGAGAAGGAAGCCTAGATCGAAAGTAAATTAGAACTGGTTAAGATAAATTAAGACTGGGGCTTATTCCTAAGGAGGAGTCCCAGGTTAAAGGGATTTGAAAATTAAGGGACCTAGAGCTTACTCCTAAAAAGGATGCCCATATTTGAGACTGGGTCTTACTCCTGAAAAAGGAAACCCAGGTTAAGGGAATTAAGGTTGGGGCTTACTCCTTAGGAGGATGCCCAAAATTGGGAAATTATGACTGGGGCTTACTCCTGAAAATGGGGCCCAGGTTAAGGGAATTATGACAAGGGCTTACTCTTAATGAGGATTCCCAGATCAAAAGGAATTATTATAGGTCAAGGGAAATTAAGACTGGGGATTACTCTTGAAAAGGAGGCCTAGGTTAAAGGGATTTGAAAATTGGGGCTTAACTCCTAAAGAGGAGGTCCAGGTTAAGGGAATTTTAGAATTAAAGGACATGGGGCTTACTCCTTAAAAGGATGTCCATATTTGAGAACATTAAGACTGGGGATTACTCCTAAGGAGGATTCCCATATTAGGGGACTTGGGGCTTACTCTTGATAAGGATGCCCATATTAATGAGTACTTGGGGCTTAATACTAAGGAGGATTCCCAAATCATTGAGAATTTGACTGGGGCTTACTCCTGAAAAGGAGGCCCATGTTAAGGATTCTCTCATCTTAAAGGATGAGGTTGAATGAATGAAATATCTAACTTGAGTGACATAATGATGTGTAAATCACTAGGTTTAGGGAGATGTTCCACGGAATTCTATTCAGATAAGGATGTCAATCATGAAAACATTCCATACATGGCTTTGAAGAGTTTCTTGAAGACTGAATCTTGAATAGGAGAGGTGGAATGGCATAAGAGGGGTTAAATGGGCAAGAAGGGCACCCAAAAAATAGAAGGGCGCACTAGTCCTGGAAGGCACGCAGGTACTGCGTGGGCACGCAAGTCCTGGGCGCACAGGTATACCTGCGCGACACATGGGTACTTGCACGATTGTTAACCAGTAAGGTAATACTTGGGAGATCCTTGATCAAAGCCTTTAAAATTATTCTGAGGTACTTCTAGAAGAGTGGCACACAAGTTTCAATGAGTAGGTAAGGAGTCTCACAAGTGTGTCCACTTCCCTTAAGGTTAAACCACTTAGGTGCGGAAGTGTTATTGAATTCTAACACTTAGACAATATTCCTCTTGTTTAGACCATCCATTCTAGGTAAAGAATTACCATAGAAGCGTTCGGAAGACTTGAAGAAGAGACTTGGGCGTTCAGAGCTCTGTATATGAATTCTAGAAAAAATCCCTCTAAAATGGGGGGCCCACCTGGGGTATTTATAGGCTGGAGAAGACCCTGGGCGGTTTTCAAAGAGGGCGCGCAAGTCACCTGTGTGACCATTTGGGCGGCGCGCAAGTATATTCGCGAGACCAAGCTGGAACTTGCGCGGCCTATGGGAAATGTTCTCCTTGTTCATCCCTTTCCCTTTTTTTATGTTCATTCAAAGGATGAATCTTCTTTGATTGAGGTATTTCCCTTTTCATTTATTTTAGACTTTGTGACAAAAAAGGAGTGTCAAAAATCATGTACCTATTGACCATGAAACTAGATCAAAAATTATCCCTAGATGGTGTAAATATAATTTTTGTTCAGTAACTGTGATAAAATTTAGGTATTGAAAAAATGGGAGGCTATAGTCTTGTATATTATGATATGACTATATATTAAGAGAAAATGTTACAATAAAATTTTAAATTTGAACATTGAATTTTGTATTTATTTTTTTACCAAATTAAAAATCAAGATATTACAAGATAATACTGAATATAATATTAATAACATTATATTTAAATGAAAAATTAACAATTTTATGTTGTCTTAAATTAAGGAAAATATTAATTCAATTATTAAATAATAAATTTTTTAAATAAATTTTTCGAATTACTGTATACAATATTGAATAATTATATTCATCTAATTTTATTTATTTTGACTGATTCAGATACATTTGTTTATGAGATTTTTTTGAAATTTTTAGTTTATCATTTAATTGTGAATAAATTTTTTAATGTGATTAAATTTTGTACAATTTAAGAGAAGATAATGCACTGTTTGGAGAAGTTATTGTTCAAAAAAAATTTGATTCATTATATTATAGGTAACATGGGTGTTAATTGTGGGATTATGAGTTTGGTTGATTATAAAAATTGGAATATATTTTTTGAAACCATAACAGTTAGAGAATATAGATCAAATTTGTAAGTTTTTTATAAGTTTTGTCTTTAATGTTTATTTAAAATCAAACAAGGTTATTTAGTATCTTCTTTATTATATTGGGTTTCTAAATATTGAAATTGAAAACAAGTTTTTGCAATATATTATCCTCAATGTTGTAATTTTTTTTAAAAGTATTTTTATTGTAAAACATTGTTGTTTCTTTGGTTTTTAATAGGATAATATTAATATATTTTTAATAGATTTTCATTTTATTATCATAGTATTTATGTTGTCTGAGGAATGTTGAAGATATTGAAGACTAGTATAGAATGAGTGTTTTCTATGAAATGTAAGTGTGTTATGGTAATCCATTAAAAATGGAAATTTCTATTATGTAGAGTTGCAGGAGAAAATTTATTTGGAAATCATTACGAGGAAGTGTAAATTAGTAATTAAATATCTAAGAATCCAGTAAAAGATTTATTTTGTTTTTAATATCTTATTATATAAATATTTTTGTGTTTTAGAGAATAAATAAGGTCTCAGTGTCCAAAAATTTTTACTAGATAAAATCTATAACACCCCAAGATTTCATAGCATGTTAATTCTTCAATGTAATTCAATAATTTTCACTACATGCAACACTAAGTTCAAGCGCACCACTACTTACCAAACTAGCCGTTCAAAAGAGGTTATGAGGAGTATTAACTGAATTTTAAATTTTATATACTCCATATAATTTTAACATCAATACTATGTGTTTCTTAGACAAAATATAATAAAAAATTCAATTTTTTAGATAAATGAAGTATTTTTCAGAAAATAAAATTTCATCGCCTTTTGATGGAGAACCATTTTTAAATCCAATATTTTACACTTTTATATATTAAATTTGACAAAATAAACCTCTTTTTTAGAATTAGGACAAAAAAATTATGTTTTGATAAATTTTTGGTATTTTTCTGATCACTTTCATATTTTGGTGAATAATGAAAAATACTAAATTTTAATTAAAAACATATTTTTTAATCATAATTATTTATAGTGTTAAATTATGAATTTGATTGGTTTTTAAGTATAATTAGATTAAATTTGTATCATTTAATACAATTTATGTCATTATAATTACTTTCACATTAAAATTGGACATAAACAAGTGTCAATCTTTTGATAGATATTGTTGCTTAAAAACATGCTATTTGTTTTGACAAATGGAATTAATTTTAAATTAATTAATGCAACTTATATGATTTAAATTTGGTAAAATAGACATAATTTTTTAATTCGGAATATCAAATATAGCTGAGGCAGAATTTTTCATATTTTTCTGAGAAACATCAATTTTTAATGAATACTGAAAAACCAAGAGTTATTGGTTAAGACCGAATTTTTATTTAAATAAATATTTATTTTATTTATATTTATATTTGGTAATTTAGATACATAATACCTATATAAGTTTAAAATAATTCATTTTATTCATTTTATTATAAGTTTAGAAATATAATAATTTTATTGAACTTTTTACCGTCTTTTACCCACATCCTAGAAGTATTTGCAAATTTGAATAAAACATAATTTTACCACTTCTGTGAGTTGAATTTAAAAAATCCAAAAAAACATAGTTATCCTCAGTAATTAATATTTGGTTATAAAAAGATGAAAATAATAATTGGTGAATAGTAACTTTTGACTTTTATATACAGTAGTTAAAGGTAAATACGATAATTAAGGGTAAAAATGATATTATTATTACACTAACACATTTCCTAATTCTATTGGCTAACTATAATTCAATAAAAAAATTCATAGGAATAAAATATGATCCTTTATATCTACATGGATTAGATTAGGACATTTATAATTATTTAATTCAAAGAAGACTTAAAAGTGTTAAATTCAATGTTTAATAACAAAACCATTTTTAATATAGGGTTACATAAAAGATAAATTCGACTGTAAATATTCATTATAAAGATAAAATAATTTCATACCTAATTTTATTTTATTTATATTTTTTAGACATTATATAATTTAATTTATTTTTGACACAATGATGATGCAGCAATTACCTAATTAATGAAATATTAAAATAATTGATATTATAAATAACTAAATAAATTTAATTTTATTCTTTTTATGAACTCCAAAACTTTTATAGGTTAATATGACATATTAGGGTTGTTTGGATGAATTTTTTCTAAGTAATAATGCTGTTATGAATTTATAAAAAACAAAATACAAAATAATGTAAATATTGACATAAAGGAGTTTTTAAAACAAATATTATATTATTAATTGATATTATATTCCTAAAAATCTATGGTTTGGAAAAAAGACTTATATAATGATAGTTGTATCATTAATGAACCACTTGGGGTTCGCTTGGTGGAATATAGTATGTTTTTTTAACTATATAATATAAAAATACAAAGAGACATGGTAATGTCAAACTATTTAACTAAGAGTTAAATCTAAAAGATAAACTTAATATAGTGACCAAAACCTATCTAAAATCTATTTTTTGAGTGGGTTTTAACCCATCCCCAGATTAGCCTTTAAATAATCCATTTTGGAGCCATTAAAAACCAAAAATGATTTTATTATAAAATAATATTTCCAGGTTTTCTAAGGTGCACCTCACCCCTCTAATAAAAGGGCACTCCCCCTTCTCTCTAATTCACACCTTCAATGCCATTTTTCATGGCCTACCCCAACCTAAATACTCTCTCAACTGTCCTCACTTAATATTATTTTCCTTCCTTTAGTTATAAAGCCAATCTAATGAGCCCTTTTGATCAAATCAAAAGGAAGAACCTAAAGAAAAGGTAAATATTTCATCACCTCCTTCATGTTCCATTCCTCTTCCACTTCCTCTTCTTTGTTTTTTACATTCTAAAATAATAAATCTTGTATCTTCAATATACTGTGATGTTATTATAAATATGTTACAACCAAATTCATTATTCTATCCATCCTTTGAATGACATGTCACCATGCGTGCTTATTTATGGCTTACCGTCTCCACATCTTGGTGTAGTTGTTATTCAATACATTATTATTCAGATGGGTATAATAATGATGTGTAATTGATGAAAATAATAAATATAAATGAAAATTATTCTTTATTTATGATATAAAATCCAATTATATATTATTTTAATATCAAAAGAATGATATTGTCGCTCATGCGTACGTATGGATTACTGTCTCCACGAATGCGATGAGATTCATTCCCAATCGTATCCATTGAAGAAAAATTGTCATTAGATGATTAAAAATAAGGTTTAAATACATAATATCATTCTTAATATGAATAATATAAATCATATCCTTGAAAAATATTACTTACCTAATAAATCATATAATGAAAAATAAATCAGTTAACACACGAAACGATGATAATATTAAGATATTTTTTAACAAAGAAATGTTAAAAGATCATATATGATATCATATTTTTGTATATGATTCTTTTATAAATTAATAACAATTATATCACCATTATACAAGAGGTAAAACTACCATCGACCAAGGAAAAATACAAGGTAAGGGTTAATTTCACAATCTCTTTATTATCTGGGGTTATTTTTATGTAAGTATCTACTGGGAACTCTTTATCATCCACATCCGTGTTTCTTAGAAATGTATTTCAAGAAATTCATAGTTTTTTTATAGATTATGGGTTAAATTCATTTTACACATGTTTGATTTTATAAGATGTCTATAAAGGAATCTTTCCATTGTTTTCCAAACATGGTCCTTTATAACCTTTTCGAAAATAATAATGTAAGAATGACTTTTTTTAACTTATACGGCAGGTACATATATTTTCCACCGTTATTACATCATCGAAGCTTCCCTTAAAAGATTATAAGAATATTTTTAATTATAAATGATTTATTTTATAATTACATGACTTTTAAATTATTTCAAAATAGAAAGAGTTATTTCTCTACAAATGTTTTGATTTCAACTATGTCAACATCCTTTGATGAATTTTAAGTTTGTTTGATGTTGATTTATTATGATACAAAACATCAATTTTTTTTGGAAGATTTTGTGATATGTTTGACTATATATGTGTTATTTCATACCATTCACGATTTATTGATAAGGTATTGACATTTTGTATGCTAGTATTAATACGAATGTTTATGTTATGTTATAATCTTTTCATATGAAGAATGAATTGGACTTAGTATGTTATGGGTGGAGCCGGCTATATCTCCTCAATGCATCGATAGGTCTCATACGAAAAACAAGTGTCTTGGCACAAGTCCTTGAAAAAATATTTTTTTTAGTCTTGGCACAAGGCCTTGACTATGTGATTATGAATGTCTGGCATTATGCATTCCATCAATATGGAAGTGGCTATTGATATTACATGTGATTATTCGAATATTAGAATATACATGTGAGTAAGTAAATAGAATTATTTTGATTTATATTTTCCATATTATGATGAAGTTTATGTTGAAAAGGATTTAGTTTTGGTTTTATACATTTTCTTAAATTTTTATGCTTATTTATCAATACTTTCGATATATTGATATCCTGACTGAGCATCTGAGCTCACCACATTCTATTTTTTAATTTTCCAAGGATGAGAAGTAGTATATTATGACTAACCTGCTGGGATTGTCTATGGGATCTCAGTGTTGTCTATGGAAACAATGTTGTTGTAGTTTTTCATTTTATGATGTAATGTAAACCTTATGGAAGTATCTTGTATTTTAAAGGAAACTAAACTAATCGGTATTTCAAGACATGATCTTTTGTGATCATGAAAATTATACGTAATAATGCACCGACTCTATGATTCAAGGGTCCAAGCGTTACATTTGGTATTAGAGGAATTTTAGTATAATCCTTGGAATCTAGATTTAGAAAAACTCTGATTACCGCACATTACCCTAAGATAGAAATAGAGGATTAGTATAGAATAAATCCTATAATTTTGGTATTGTAGAGATTTTGTGAGTTTTGAAAGTAATACATCAATTTTTGGATATGAGCGTGTAGAGGCGGCTCTGGAATAGATGTACCTAGTGGTAAAACCCGAAAACACCGCTTTGAGCTAGACTCGAACGGGAACTGGTGCACGACAACGAGGATTGCTGCACTATTTGTTACGACACTCCCTGTGGATATGCTTAAGATAATTCTCATTTTATTTACAAATAATTATGAAGTATGTATGAGTATATACCTCTTAAATGTAAATATTTTTAGGATTATGGATTATATCCATAAACTGTTCGATTTATGTTAGGAATTTTACGTGTTTGGAATTATCCATTGTAATTTATAAACTAACCTAGTGTATCCGATTGTATAGAAATGGCACCTAGTAGTAGGAATGTGAACTCCCGAAATACATATAATCCAAAGAGTAAGAAAGATGATATATTTCATGGTATTAACAAAAAATTGAAAAGGAAAATAATCTCCCTTGTATTCTCAACATTTGAAGAAATAGTATCATGTGTTAATAAGATAAGTAAAGATTTTTTTGAGTCTTATGGCTTTGAAGGGATGCAAGAGATGAAAAGGATGGATGATAGAAAGATAGATAAAGGGAAGAGGTAAAAGATGGATTTTCCAATATGTGACAACTCTGGAATGAATCACTTTGGTAAATTCTTGAGGGGAATGTGATTTTTTTATAAGTGTGGAGAAAGGGGACCCCATGTACGTGATTGAAAGGGTAAGAAAAAAGTTTCAAATGTACAATAATTTATCTACAGGGAGTTGGGAAACTAAGTGAATCAGGGTCCGAGTCATCAGAGTATACCTTAAATGATGCTATTGTATAATAATCAAGTTATGATACTACCATAGATGAAGACGAATGACTAGTGTTCTTATGTTGTTATTATTGAATTATTTCATTTGATTGTTGTATGAACAATATACTTGTTATATGAATTATGGAGATAAATAAGGATTGTACTAAAATACTATTTTATTAAGGATTTGAGATTATAAAGTTCTAAGAAAAGTTACTTAAAGGTAAGCTACACTTTTTTGGAAAAATACATGGTAGATGGAAATGTAATCCTTAATGTGGTCATTAAATTGAGGTTGTGATTTTGGAATAAAAGATGGTTGATTTGGATAAATTATATTGTATATTCTTGAGTTCCTTGGAGTTGATTAATAGTATGTTTATTTCATCATTGATGGAATATCCAATATTTTTGGATATATGGAATACATCTAGTATTATATAAAGGATAATGGAGCATGAATGTAATCAATAATGTTTTATGGTAATTCAGGGTGTTACTAAGTTTTGAAATAATACACGATGAAGGTGATCACATGATATTATGTGGAAAAAATGATCTTTATTATGTTTAACTTCTTTATAAATTTTGGACTGTGTGTTTGGATAGAAGTATTTTGGATAAGTATAAATTTTGGAATTGATTATGTTTGAAATTGGATACTAATGTTAAGGTTATTTTTGGATTTTTAAAAAATGGACAACACACAGACCATGTGATAACCCGTCATGTCAGACAAATTTGCAAGAGTCTAACCCACAACCATAGTGCCATTGAGATTTATCGCCAATAACTAGACTATGTGAAGTCCCTAGATTGTATAATGTAGTTTTTTTAAAGGGTCTGATAGGTGAATTATAAATTCTTTTTTTGTAACAATATATGATTAGGAAAAATAGAATATTTTTTTATTTTATATTATCTTTTAGAGTGAAAGATGAGTTTGTGGTAGAAATCAGTTAAAGGATGGAACTCTACTTGTCAAGTATATTTTTTTCTTCTATTATTCTATGAATAAATTAATTCTTAAGCATTAGTTATGGGATTATAAAACAAAAAATTTGTTATCCTAATACCTTATGTTTTGTTGAACCGATTATATTATAAATCATCATAGATTAATGGATTTGAGGACCTCAATTCAACAATTTTTTGTGATTGATGACCTCAATCACTCCATATAAATATTTAAAATTTTCCTCCAATTACGTGACTCTAATTTCCACCAATGTTATTCTAATCGCCATCATAATTTGGTGGTGATTTTTTCATTTCCCTTTTCCTATTATTTGGACAAAATTTTATTAACCCAATTTATGATGTGGGTTTTCGCACAAAGGTTTATTCTATTTTCTACCTTCTATTTTAGAAGAACAATTTCAAATTGTGAGGAAAAAATTTATTTAATGAGGGAATAATGTAACACTCCAATATTTAATAGTACGTTATTTCTTCAATGTAATTCAATAACATGAACTACATGCAACATTGAGTTCAAGCGCACCACCACTTTCCAAACTAGCCGTTCAAAAGAGGTTATGAGTAGTATTAACTGAATTTTTAATTTTATATACTCTATATAATTTAAACATCCATGTTATGTGTTTCTTAGACATAATATAAGAACAAATTAAATTTTTTAGATGAAGGAATTATCTTTCAGAAAATACAGTTTTTCCTCCTATTGAGATCGAACCCTTTTTAAATCCAATATTTGACAATTTTATATATTAAATTTGAAAAAATAAAGTTTTTTCTTAGAATAAGGGCATAAAAATTAATTTTTTAATTTTTTTTACATTTTTCTGATGACTTTCATATTTTGCTGAATATTAGAAAATACCAAATTTTAACTAAAAACTACTTTTTTAATCGAAATAATTTTTTGTGATAAATTATGCCGGTTTGGAAATATAATTAGATTATATTTTTATAATTTAATACAATTTAGGTCATTATAATTATTTTCACTTTGAAATTGGAAATAAAAAAGTGTCAATCTTTTGATAGATATAGTTGCTTTAAAACACGCTATTTGTTTTGACAACAGGAATTAATTTTAAATTTATTAATGAAAAATATATGTTTTGAATTTGGTAAAATATAAATCATTTTATAATTATAAATATCAAATATACCTTTGGCTGAATTTTTGGTATTTTTCTGAGAAACATAAATTTTTATGAACAATGAAAAACACTAAGTTATTGGTTAAAACCAACTTTTTATTTAAATAATTATTTAACTTATTTAAATTTATTTTAGGTCAAAATTGATACATTATACATATATAAGTTCAAAATAATTTATTGGAGTCATTTTATAATATGTTTAGATATATAAAAGTTTTATTGAAATTTTTTCCGTCTTTTATCCACCTCCTAGGAGTATTTGAAAATTTGCATAGAACAAAATTTTTCTATTTCTGTGAGTTGAATTTACAAAAATCTAAAAGACAAAATTAACCTCTGTAAGTAAAATGTAGTTTAATATTATGAGAATAAAATTTTGTGAATAGTAACTTTTGTCTTTTATTTACCGTAGTTAAAGGTCAATACGGTAATTAAAGGTAAAAATGATATTATTTTTACACTGACACGTATCCCAATTCTATTAGAAAATTATGATTCGATCCAAAAAAACCGAGTAATAATATATGATCCTTTAGGTCCATAAGGATTAGATTAGGAAATTTATTATTTTTTAATTCAAAGAAGAGTTAAAACTGTTAAATTCAAAGTATAATAACTAAGCCATTTTTAATATAATGTCACACATAAGATAAATTAGACTATAAATATTTATTAGAAAGATAAAAATATCTCCTAAATAATGGTATTTTATTTATGTTTTTTAGACATTAAATAATTTAATTTATTTATGACACAATTATGATGCAGTAATTATATAATTAATGAAATATTTGAATAAGTAATATTATAAATATCTAAATAAATGTAATTTGAAACATTTAATGAATTAAAATAATTTTACAGGTTAATATGACTTGTTAGGGTTGATTAGATGATTTTTTCAAAGTAATAATTCTGTAATAAATTTAGAAAAACAATGTACCGAATAGTGTAAAAATTGATATAAATGAGTTTTAAAAAAAAAAATATTATAAATTGAAATTCTATTCCAAAAAATATATGTTTTGGAAAGAAGTCTTATATAATTATAGGTGTATCATTAATGAACCACTTGGGTTTCTAGTGGATGAATATAGTATGTTTATTACCCATATAGTATAAAAATATAAAGAGTCATGGTAATTTCAAAATATTTAACTAAGAGTTAAATCTAAAATATAAAGTTAATATAGTGACCCAAAAATATCAAAAATATATTGGTTGAGTGTTTTTAGAGCCATATCAAACTTATCTTTTAAATAATCTATTTTTGAGCTATTAGAAAATGAAAATGATTTTATTATAAAATAATATTTCAAGCATTTCATATGGTGCCCCTCACACCTATTATAAAAGGGAACTCCCCCTTCTCTGTAATTCACACCATAAAATCCATTTGGCTCAGCCAGCCCCTCCCCAAATACCCTCCCTTCATCTTAGAAGACGTAATTTAGTCATGAATCCAACCTATTGAGCCCTTTTGATCAAATCAAAAGGATGAACCCGAATAAGAGGAAAATATTTCATCACCACTTTCAAGTTCCTTTCTTATTTAACTTCCTCTTTCTTTTTTATTTCCATTATAAAATAATAACTCCAGTATATCTCATATACTGTGATGTTATGATAAATATGGTACAACCATATTCATTATTCTATCCATCCTTTGAATTACATGTCACCATATGTGCATACGTACGGCTTACCGTCACCACGTCGGGTTGTAGTTTTTATTCAATACATTTTTATTTGGATGGGTATAATAATTATGTGTAATTGATTAAAATAATAAATATAACATGATAATTATTATGTAAATGTTATATACCATCCAATTTTATATTATTTTAATTTCAAAATAATGATATTTTTTTCTTGTGCATACGTACGGATTACCGTCTCCACGAATGCGATGAGATTCATTTCCCATCATATCCATTCAAGACAAATTTTCCTTAGATGATTAAAATACTGTTTAAAGACATAATATCACTCTTAATATGAATAAGATATATCCTATCCATAACAAACATTACTTACATAACAAAGAATATAAAGGGAAAAAAACCAGTTAACACCCGAAACGATGATAATACTGAGATATTATTAAGAACGCAATGTTAAAAGACCATATATGATATAATATTAATGAATATGATTCTATTATAATTTAATAAAAATTATTTCACCATTATATAGGTGGTTAGCCTACCCTCTACCAAGGAGATGTATAAGGTAAGGGTTAATGTAACACCCCGAGATTTTATGAAAAATATTCTCTTAATTACATTAATGTCTTGTGTTTTATGCTACACCCAGATTACCTTGTGCTATACGCAACACCGTATTAGCTTACAGTATACGCAACACTATTCTTGGATCGCGTTACACACAATTTTGGTAATAGTTATTCTACGCAACATTGAGTATATATATATATATATTCAATGTATAAATTAAATATGGTTGGATTATGTTATATGAAACAACGAAGGATTCTTGCACAACACGCTACCTCGACTTGGCTAGCATTACACGTAATTGCGACCTTCCTCGACAGCGTGTGTTGTACGCAATACCGAGTTCTACTAAACAACGATATATTATTATAATATTATTATGAACTAGCCGTTATGAATAGTATTAACTAAATTTTGAATTTTATAAAATTATTATTCATCTTACACATTTTCTAGAACATGGTATAAGTACAAAATAAATTTTCCGGGTAAAATAAGTATCTTTCAAAAAAATACAGTTTTGCCGCCTTTTGATGGTGCACCCACGTTAAATCTAGTTTTTGACATGTTTATAATTTCAATTTGACAAAATAAAATTCTTCTTTGGAATGAAGAAATAAAAATTTACTTTGGATAAATTTTTCATATTATTCTCGTAACTTCCATATTTTGATGAATAGTAAAAACACGCTATATTTTAATTAAAAACAACTTTTTTCATCGAAATAATTTATATGGTTAAATTATAATATTGAATGGTTTTAAAGTTTAAATAGAATATATTTTTACCATTTAATATAATGTATGTCATTAGAATTGATTTTACATTAAATTCGTAGGTTAAATCAATTCAATCTTTTGCAATGTTTTAAAGAAAACCCCGTTTTCTTTCGACAACGGGATTAATTTTGATTTAATTTATGCAACTTTTGTGTATTGAATTTGGAAAAATGGATTCCATATTTGGAATCATTGGGTCCAAATTATGTTAATAAGCTACTTTTTATTTTTGGGAATTATGAATAGTAACTACGGTAAATTTTATTTACCATAGTTAAAGGTAAAGCAGGTAATTAAGGGTAAATATAATATTATAAAATTATTCTAACACATGCCAAAATTCTATTTTATGGATAGACGTATATCCATATAACCTAAGGGTCATATTAGATTCATTTTTTGGACTTTTGACCATGAAAATAATTTAATTATTATTAAAACCAAAGAAAGTGACAACATTTCACTCTCTTAAATCTTATAAGTATATTAATTTTAATTTAGTGATAAACTTCATGAAACATCAAATATGAGTAGTCTCCAGAAATATAATAAAATTATCTACATCATATGAATTTATTTATAATTTTTAGGGATTAAATAATTATTATTAATTATGACACAATAGTGATGCAGAAATTGTTTATCTAGTGAAAAATCAAGAATATTGTTTTTATTAAACTAATAGTGACCATAAAATGCACAAAACCCTGACCAATACTTATTTTTCATGTACAGTTAAACCATAATAATCCAATGGTAGAATATTAGACCATTTTGAGCCTTATAAAAGTGATTATGACACTTATATTATATTATTTTAAATGATACCAAAGTTGTCACCTTCATAATTTAATAAATATAAAAATTTAAATATTTTGATTTTAAGATGATAATTTCTATGAAAATTATTATTGTGAAAGTTAATAGATTTATATTCATCATAGGATTTTATTTTTAATTTTTATGCAACAAATAAGTATATTAAATAATTATACAACAATGTTGTAGTATTTATTTTATTAAGAGATAAACCAAATAAATGGTTTTAAAAATAATAAAATAAATATTATATGAACTATTTAATGTGCTAAAATAATTTTATATATACATATGACATTTTATGAATCTATTAATGATTTTAGTTCGAACATATCTTCTGTATATATTTTATTTAAATTCAAATAAATGAATAGTGTCAAAATTGACACTATTGTTATTTTATAAAAATAACATATTATAAAATTGTTTAAAAATCACAAAAAATTATAAAAATTATAAATTTAAATTTATATGGTCTATAATGTTATAAAGTAAACAATTATGAAAAATTCACAACAAATATGTAATTATTTGTTATAATTTATAATTTATAATTTTATTACCACAAATAAACTTAAATAGATTAAATAAGGATAAATCAAAATGATAAGGTTTAAAATAAGATCCAAACATGTATAAATTTGATTTTTTGATGAGATTACAACCCTATCGCATCTAATATTTGAATATGAGTAATTTTTGGAGGTTTTTAAGTGGGTTTAGATTTATTATAAATTAATATTTTTAAGAATTCCAAAGGTTCCTCTCTCCTCCCTTATAAAAGGGCACCTCCTCCCTCTCTTCCACACACCACTTTGAGCCTTCAATATCGGCCAAACCCTGACCAATTATCTTCTCCACTTCCCTGGAAACATCCTAGAGGTCATGGTATTCTTCAAAGACCAATTTTAGTGCCCTAGGAGGAGGTCTCAAAGAGGCGATTCAAAGAAGAGGAAATTTCCGTTACCGATTCTTTCACCTTTATTTCTTCTTCCACTTCTTCTTCTTAGGTCTTTTCGTTATGAAGTAATAACATCAGTATCAATCATATAATTATATGTAATTATATGTATGAAACATCCCTATTTCACCATCTATCCATCCTACGAAAAACGAAATCACCGCGCGTGCGTACGTACGGAATATCGTCTCCACGCCGTGGTGTAATCTATTTTCCACCACCACCTTACTTGGATGGGTATAAAGGTGTAAATAATAACTATATAAGATTATTGTAAAGTTATATTGATTCTTTAATAGTATACATACACTCCAATAAAATTCCACGATCATGGGAACGATATCATCGCTCGTGCGTACGTATGGAATACCGTCTCCACGACGCGATGAGATTCATTCTCAATGATTAACCATTCATAAATGATTATAAAGTATATATAATATGTAATCATGAAATATATGACATAATAATGATACTGGAATTATGTATATATATATCTATGTATGTCATCCAATTAATTCCATTCAATCAATGAGGAAACGAAAACAACGTTCATGCGTACGTACGGCCTACCGTCTCCATGAACGGTGTATTTCTTTCCATTTATCGATCTATTATATAAATGTATATTCTGAATATATATTATATATAAATCATGTTTTACATTCTGGATGTAAGTAATCATGATCTAAGTAATCATATGAATAATTACAAGTCAAAACACGGACGACAAATGAAACGATTTTTCCCAAAACGCTCTTTAACATGGAATTTACAAAAGAACGGGTAATATAAAGTCATAAGTGAACAATATATGATATCATAACAGTTAATATGATTCTTTAATAAGTAAATAACATTATTTAAATCATTATACAGGATGTTCGGATACGTACGAAGCATATCGGACCTAAGGTAAGGGATAATTTTGCAAATCTCATTTTTATCCGAGATTGCTTATTCGTAAGTATTTACTGGGGTTATTTCTATCATCCATTTACATGTTTTATAAAAGTTTTTCATGTATGTTTAAAGACCTTTTTATCCATTTTTGACTTTTACTACATGGTATGTAAGTAATCTTTCTTTTTTTTACGTTACGAGGTACTTTTTGACTTTTCTAGAAAAAGTACGAAAAGAATGTTTTTCTTTTAACTTATACGGCACGAACGGATTTTTACGGTTTTATAAATCATTATTTTCATGAAGCTTCCTCAAAAAGATTTCATGACTATTTTCAACAAAATCTCTTTCTTTTAAAATTGCATGACGTTTTGTGAAAAGAAATTGATTTTGACAAAGAAAGGATATTTTCCTCAAGAATTCATTACAAGTGTTTTATCAAAACCATTTTCCATCTAAGATAAAATTATTTCATATGTGTATGTTTCATGTGTAATGTCTCTATTATTGAAATGGTTTCACTTTTCTTATTATGAAATGATATCCATTTATTTTATATGGATTATGTGATGATGGGATGATGTTTATGAAACCCATTTTTTTCGTTAGGTTATTATGAATGATGTATGTTTATTTTGTGGCACAAGTAAGAATGATTTCATTATGAGATGGGTGGGAACTATATCTCCCTCCAATTCATTGGGTAAAGATTTATATCTCATTAGATAGACATGGCTCGAATGGTAAGTTAACCCGGTTCAGTATTACAGGACTGGAACGAGGAGTGAACTCGATTCAGAAAGGGCCATTGTCTACTAAGATGGTCTTGGCAGCAATGCCTTGGCTACTATGGAAATCATTACATGTGATTAATGGATTCCACAATTACATGTATTATTCCGATGATATTATATCATGATTTATGTTCCATTATGATCTATGCCTTATGTACTTCCATGTTTTATGTCGTTGCTCAAGATTTTTAATGTTCATGTTTTTTTTAAGTTCAATTGTATATGGTATGTTTTATTTTATCCATGCATACCCTTACTGAGCATTTGAGATCACCCTTTTTATGATTTCTTTTCCCCTGGGTAAAAAGAAAGGTTTTAGGTAAGAAAAAAAGGGGAAGATCTTTTTGGGAGATGTTGAAGATCTTTCACCATGATTAGAAGATTACGTTCCAAGTTTCCAAAGACACTAAACTATTATGTTCCTTGTGTGTCTGTTTTTGTTATGTATTAAGTGTTCCACTAAAGTAATGTAATGTCCATGTACGTCAAGCATCGGTTCTCTACAGTTGGTATCAGAGGAAAGGTTTAGTCAACCTTTGGAAACTAGGATACGAAAACGTTAGTGATATCCATAGAGATATTTCTAAGGTATGTCTAGGGATTTCCCTAAGGATAAGTATACATTTAGGATATAGTCCTATAACTATGGAAACGATATTAGAATTTATCCTAAGATGTTAGATATTCAGGGTGCTTCCCTTTACTATGTTATTTTCCCTAGCATGATTTTTGCCTCTCACACAATTCTTTTTGGGTTTTAGAAAATGGCTGGAAATAGGAAGATTCATGATAATGGAGGATATGACGGACAATGGAATGATATTCTTCATGAGAAACCAAATGAAACAGGATTTGGAAGTCCAAACATCGTTATTATGCCTAATCAGCAATCTCATAATATGATCAATAATCTCAACTTTGGTAAGTTTCCCGACTCATATAATTAGAGAAAGATGGAGTTTCATGATGATCATAGAGGAAAGAAAGTTCAATTTCCCTCTTGTAAATCATGTGGGAAGAGGCATCAGGGAGATTGTTTCAAAGGAACTGGAATATGCTTTGGGTGTGGAAGAGAAGGACACAAAGCCGGTAAGTGCAAAGGAAAAAATTCAGTTAACACCATGGATGATGATAATGGTATTGCTACGACATCAACAATGGTTAAATGTTTTAAATGTGGAATGTAAGGGCATTATGCAAACCAATTCCCTAAGGGAAAGTCTCATGAAGAGAATTAGTATGGTCTTATGGGAAGTATTTATGTTGATGATGATGAAGAGACTACAAATGATATTTGAGATAAAAGAATTGTTGAAGGTCGGTCAATGGTTTAAGAAGGTAGTGGAATGATTACATGTTTATCAATTGTAATGTTGTATAAGTAATCTCATGGTACTATGGAATAAAGAGACACCTAAGGATTGTTACACTATTGTCTTTCCTATGTTTTGAAAGTGTATGATTAATGGTACTAGTAACCATGAAATGTTATTCAGATATTTTTGGAAAGTAGATGATATGCGCATAATGAAGGGATAAGAAGAAAATTAAATGTTTTATAGTATTCATGAGCTCATGACTGATATAAGGAGAAGGTTATATCATGGTTTGAGTATATAGAATTTTTGGATTTTGGTATGTGGAAAGAGTAACCTTTTCACAGCATTCATGTTTTCACTAAGATTCAATGAGAATTCATTTTTCAAGAGAATACATGATTAAGGCCTTCGAATGTTTGGAATATGACCAACAAGACATATCTTATGATATATGGGGATCAACGATGGAATAAACATGCTTGTTATATAAAATCTCTAGAAATCATTTTCACTATAATATGAGAGTGTACTGCAGTATTATGGATAAGCCTAAAGATTGGAATGGATTATGTTGAACATAAGTTAGTATTGTTTATGGATAGAAGTTTTTTTTCGATATTATTTATGGGATGTTATAGTAATGTAGTTTTAGAAAAAGGACAACCTGCCGGATGGGAAACAACCCACCGCGTCGGAAAAGGCTATGGGAATCGAACCCACAACCGAAGTGCGACTGGCCTTTATTGCCTACCACTGGCCTACATGAAGTCCCTGGTTAGTAGAAACTAGTTTTATTTTATTAAGAAGTATTATATATTAAGTATAAGTTCATTTTTGGAACCATATAAGATTAATCTAACCATAAGATGGACTTATAACTTTTGATAACCTTTTGTCTGAACGATATGGAATGACCCATCATTCTATCACATGATCTGCTAACACATCACGAATAACAAATTCAACATCATTTCTTTAAGGGATGAAGTGGAAATTGTTCAATTCACGAACAATAGTGAGATTGTACCAAAATCATGCAAGTATTTCTTTTAATTCATCAACTTTAGGGAAATGATCTTGAAAACCAAAAATGTTGTCCTAGTTCCCTTATATCTGATGAATCAGATGGTACCTTAGATCATCACAAATCAATAGCTTTGTGATTGTTGGCTTTTTCATAGCCATGTTCTCTACCACTCTCCATCAGAACTTGATGGTCAGTTTTTTCTTCCATATCCATATTTTCACTTATGTTCCCCTACGTGGAAACCCAGTGATGAGTTAATTTGGGTAACCATTAAATTTCATACTTTAGTTTTTAAATCCATGTTTTGGTATTCCTTTTTACGATGTGGGTTTCTATTAAACAAACATTCGAGTAGTAAACCATTTATAACCCCGACGAATTTCGAGGGAGAAATTCATTTTAAAGGAGGTAGAATGTAACACCCCGAGATTTTATGAAAAATATTCTTTTAATTTCATTAATCTCTTGTGTTGTATGCTACACCAAGATTATCTTGCACTATACGCAACACCATATGAGCCTGCAGTATACGCAACACTATTCTTGGATCATGTTACACACAATTTTGATAATAGTTATTCTACGCAACATTGAGTATATATATATATATATTCAATGTATATTTGAAATATGGTTGGATAATGTCATACGAAACAATGAAGGATTCTTGCACAACACGCAACCCTGACTTGGCTTGCATTACACGCAATCGCGACCTTCCTCGATAGCGTGTGTTGTACGCAATACCGGGTTTTACTAAACAACGATATATTATTATAATATTATTAAGAACTAGCCGTTATGAATAGTATTAACTAAATTTTTAATTTTATAACATTATTATTAATCTTACATATTTTCTAGAACATGGTATAAGTACAAAATAAGTTTTTCGGGTAAAATAAGTATTTTTCAAAAAAATGCAGTTTTGCCGCCTTTTGATGGTGCACCCACTTTAAATCTAGTTTTTGACATGTTTATAAGTTCAATTTGACAAAATAAAATTCTTCTTTGGAATAAAGAAATAAAAATTTACTTTGGATACAGTTTTCATATTATTCTGGTAACGTCCATATTTTGATGAATAGTAAAAACACGCTATATTTTAATTAAAAACAACTTTTTACATCGCAATAATTTATATGTTTAAATTATAATATTGAATGGTTTTAAAGTATAAATAGAATATATTTTTACCATTTAATATAATGTATGTCATTAGCATTGATTTTACATTAAATTCGTAGGTTAAATCAATTCAATCTTTTGCAATGTTTTAAAGAAAAACCTGTTTTCTTTCGACAACGAGATTAATTTTGATTTAATTTATGAAAAATTTGTCTATTGAATTTGGAAAAATGGATTCCATATTTGGAATCAGTGGGTCCAAATTATGTTAATAAGCTACTTTTTATTTTTGGGAATTTTGAATAGTAACTATGGTAAATTTTATTTACCATAGTTAAAGGTAAATCAGGTAATTACGGGTAAATATAATATTATAAAATTACCCTAACACATGCCAAAATTCTATTGGATGGATAAAAGTAGAACCATATAACCTAGGGTCGGATTAGATTCATTTTTTGGACTTTTGACCATGAAAATAATTTAATTATTATTAAAACCAAAGAAAGTGACAACATGTTAGTCTCTTTGATCTTATAAGTATATTAATTTAAATTTAGTGATAAAATTCATGAAACTTCGAACATGAGTAGTCTACAGAAATATAATAAAATTATCTACATCATATGAATTTATTTATAATTTTTAGGGATTAGATAATTATCATTAATTATGACACAATAGTGATGTAGAAATTGTTTATCTAGTGAAAAATCAAGAATCTAGTATTTATTAAACTAATAGTGACCATAAAATGCACAAAACCCTTCCCAAGACTTATTTTTCATGTAAATGTAAACCATAATAATCCAATGGTCTAATATTGGACCATTTTGAGCCTTATAAAAGAGATTATGACACTTATATTATTTTATTTTAAATGATGCCAAAGTTGTCACCTTCATAATTTAATAAATATAACAATTTAAATATTTTTATTTTAGATGCTAAATTCGATTAAAAGTATTATTGTGAAAGGTAATAGATTTATATTCATCATAGGATTTTATTTTTAATTTCTATGCAAAAAATAAGTATATTAAATAATTATACAAAAATGTTGTAGTATTTATTTTATTAAGAGATAGACCAAATAAATGGTTTTAAAAATAATAAAATAAATATTATATGAACTATTTATTGTGCTACACTAATTTTAGATATACATATGACATTTTATGAATCTATTAAATATTTTATTTCGAACATATCTTCTGTATATATTTTATTTAAATTCAAATAAATGAATAGTGTCAAAAGTGACACTATTGTTATTTTATAAAAATAACATATTATAAACTTGTTTAAAAATCACAAAAATATTTAAAAATTATAAATTTAAATTTATATGGTCTATAATTTTATAAAGTAAACAGGTATTGAAAATTCACAACAAATAAGTAATTATTTGTTATAATTTAAAATTTAGAATTTTATTACCACAAATAAACTTAAATAGATTAAATAAGGATAAATCAAAATGATAAGGTTTAAAATAAGCTCCAAACATGTCTAAATTTGATTGGTTGATGATATTAAAACCCTATCTCATCCAATATTTTAATATGAGTCATTTTTGGATGTTTTTAAGTGGGGTTATATTTATTATAAATTAATATTTTTAAGAATTCCAAAGGTGCCCCTCTCCTCCCTTATAAAAGGGCACCTCCTCCCTCTCTTCCACACACCACTTTTAGCCTTCACGCTCGGCCACACCCTGCCCAATTATGTTCTCCACTTCCATAGAAACATCCTAGAGGTCATGTTCGTCTTCAAAGACCAATTTTAGTGCCCTAAGAGGAGGTCTCAAAGAGGGGCTTCAAAGAAGAGGTAATTTCCATTACTGATTCTTTCACATTTATTTCTTCTTCCACTTCTACTTATTAGGTTGTTTCATTATGAAGTAATAACATAAGTATCACTCATATACTGATATTTTATTATATGTATGAAACAACCCTATTTCACCATCTATCCATCCTACGGAAAATGAAATCACCGCGCGTGCGTACGTACGGAATACCGTCTCCACGCCGTGGTGTAATCTATTTTCCACCACCACCTTACATGGATGGGTATAATGGTGTAAATAATAACTATATATGATTATTTTAAAGTGATATTGATTCTGAAATATCATACATACACTCCAATAAAATTCCACGATCATAGGAACGATATCATCGCTCGTGCATACGTACGGAATACCGTCTCCACGACGCGATGAGATTCATTCTCAATGATTAACCATTAATAAATGATTATAAAGTATATATAATATATAATCATGAAATATATGACATAATAATGATAATGGATTTATGTATATATATATATATATATGTATGTCATCCAATTAATTCCATTCAATTCAATGAGGAAACCAAAACAACGTTCATGCGTACGTACGACCTACCGTCTCCATGAACGGTGTATTTCTTTCCATTTATCGATATATTATATAAATGTATATTCTGAATATATATTATATATAAATCATGTTTTACATTCTGGATGTAAGTAATCATGATCTAAGTAATCATATGAATAATTACAAGTCAAAACACGGACGACAAATGAAACGATTTTACCCAAAATGCTCTTTAACATGGAATTTACAAAAGAACGGGTAATATAAAGTCATAAGTGAAAAATATATGATATAATAACAATTAATATGATTCTTTAATAAGTCAATAACATTATTTAAATCATTATACATGAGGTTCAGATATGTACAAAGAATATCGGACCTATGGTAAGGGATAATTTTGCAAATCTCATTTTTATCCGAGATTGCTTATTCGTAAGTATTTACTGGGGTTATTTCTATCATCCATGTCCATGTTTTATAAAAGTTTTTTCATGTATGTTTAAAGTACTTTTTACCCATTTTTGACTTTTACTACATGGTATGTAAGTAATCATTCTTTTGTTTACGTTACGAGGTACTTTTTGACTTTTCCATAAAAAGTACGAAAAGAATGTTTTTCTTTTAACTTATACGGAACGAACAGATTTTTACGGTTTTATAAAGCCTTATTTTCATGAAGCTTCCTCCAAATTATATCATGAATATTTTCAACAAAATCACTTTCTTTTAAAATGAATGACGTTTTGTGAAAAGAAATTGATTTTGACGAAGAAAGGATATTTTCCTCAAGAATTCATTACAAGTGTTTTATCAAAACCATTTTCCATCTAAGATGAAATTATTTAATATGTGTATGTTTCAAGTGCAATGTCTCTATTATTTACATGGTTTCACTTTTCTTATTATGAAATGATATCCATTTCTTTTATATGGATTATGTGATGATGTGATGATGTTTATGAAACCCATTTTATTCGTTGGGTTATTATGAATGATGTATGTTTATTTTGTGGCACAACTAAGAATGATTTCATTATGAGATGGGTGGGACATATATCTCCCTCCAATGAATTGGGTAAAGATTTATATCTCATGAGATAGACATGGATGGAACGATATGTTAATCCGGTTCAGTATTACAGGACTGGAATGAGGAGTGAACTCGATTCAGAAAGGGACTTTGTCCACTAAGATAGTCTTGGCAGCAATGCCTTGGATACTATGGAAATCATTACATGTGATTAATGGATGCCACAATTACATGTTTTATTCCCATGCTATTTTATCATGATTTATGTTCCATTATGTATGATTCCTTATGTACTTCCATGTTTTATGTCGTTGCTCAAGATTTTTAATGTTCATGTTTTTTAAGTTCAATTGTATATGGTATGTTTTATTTTATCCATGCTTACTCTTACTGTGAATTTGAGCTCACCCTTTTTATGTTTTCTTTTCCCCAGGATATAAAGAATGGTTTTAGGTAAGAAAAAAAGGGGAAGATCTTTTTGGGAGATGTTGAAGATCTTTCACCATGATTAGAAGATTATGTTCCTTGTTTCCAAAGACACTAAACTATTACGGTCCTTGTGTGTCTATTTTTGTTTTGTATTAAGTATTCCGCTAAAGTAATGTAATGTCCATGTATTTCAAGCTTAGGGTCTCTATAGTTAATTTCTCAGTCCATTTACTATCCAAGGTAGTTTTTACACAAGTATCTACTGGGACCTCTTTATCATCCACATCCATGTTTCATAAAAATGTATTTCAAAACATTCTTAATATTTTATACACTATGGGTTAAATTCATTTATACCCTTGTTTTAATTTTATAATATTATTATAAAGGAATCTTTACGTCATTTTACGAAAAAGGTCCTTTATAATGTTTTTGACAAAATTAATGTAAGAATGACTTTTTTTAACTTATACAGTGAGTGCAGCTATTTTCCGCCATTATAACATCATCGAAGCTTCCCTTACAAGTTTATAAGAATATTTTCAAATATAAATGATTTCTTATATAATTACATGAATTTTAAATGATTTCAAAATAGAAAGAGATATTTCTCTAAAAAGTTTTTGATTTCATCTATGTCAAAATCTTTTGATGGATTTTAAGTTTGTTTGAAGTTGATTTTTTATGATTAAAAAATTACATATTTTATTGAAGGTTTTGTGATATGTTTGACTGTAGATTTGATATTTCATACCATTCATGGTTTATGGATATCATATTTATATTTTGTATTCCAGTTCTAATAAGAATGTATATGGTAGGATTAAACCTTTTCATATGAAGATTGAATTGAACTTGGTATGTGATAGGTGGAGCCCGCTATTGCTCCGCGATTAATCGGTAAGTCTCATGAGACAAACTAGAATCTCAGCAGAAGGCCTTGACTAAATCTTTTTTGTTGTCTTGGAACAAGGGCTTGACTATGAGTTTATTATAGTCTGACATTATGGATTCCATCATTAGGAAAGTGGCTATTGATATTGCTTGTGATTATTAGACTAGTATAATATCCATATAAGAAAATGGAATTTTTTTATTTATATTTACCATATTATGATGATGTTTAGGTTGAAAAGGATTTAGTTTTAGTTTTATATATTTGCCTTAAATTTTTATTCTTATTTATGAAGGATTCCTCTAGATTGATATCCTTACTGAGAATCTAATCTCACCCCTTTCTATGTTTTGTTTTTCCCAGGATGCAAAGAAGTATATTATCACTGTCATGCATGGATAGTCTATGTGATCTCTGGGTTGTCTCTGGAAACAATGTTTTTGTAGTTTTCTATTTGATGATGTAATGTAATCCTTATGAATGTATCTAGTATTACCAAGGCTATTAAACTAATAGGTCTTTAGAGAATTGAACTTTTGTAATCATGCCAATGATATGTAATAATTAACCAACTCTTAGATTCTGGGATTGGGGTGTTACAAAATCAGTGAATCATATTTTGGACTAAAACCCCTATGGGGTAAGGCTTGTAAATACTCGTGGAATTATATTCAATAAATTAATATTTTTAGGTGAATTTATCCATATGATTATTTAACAAAATAAACTTTTTATGTTATTGGTAAACTGGGTAATTAGAAGGTATTATATTTTTGTTATTGATGGTATATAATAAGTGAAAATATCAAGAACCTGTTTGGATGAATTTAGATCATAGAGATACAAATAGTGGAATGGTGTAGTCATTGGACCGATCATAAGGCAGTTGGTGTCTTCAATTGGGTGGATGTTGATCACAAGGTGGTTGATTGATGTCTAATAGGAACATGGATTATATTCAAAGACTCGTTGTATTTTGGGTAAAATTTAAAAAAATTTGTGCCTAAAAAATTTTATTAATTTTTTTCTTACTCTCTTTAGATAAAAAATACATGAGTAAAACTCCACTTATTCTACCCATCAATTCATTTATTTTATTTAACACTAACTCCTTTTTTTAATCATTTTTGAACCATTCATTATTGAAGAAATACAATTATTTTTTATTGGTAACATTATTATATAATTCAATGGTGTTAAGGTTTTATATTATCTTTTGATATAATTTTTTTTGATTGAACCATTTTATATTATGGTGTATGTGGTGTTAAAAATCTGTTCCATGTGTAGATTACGGGTTTTAATTTGTTTATGATATTTCACCCATCGTATATACATTAATTTTATGATTTCAGTATATTTTGTTTTTATAATGTTTCAAATTAACCATTACTTTGTCTTTAGGTAAATAATTTAGTAGTAGTGTATGAAATAAATAAAAGAATTAATTAGTTTTAATTTAATGGATTAAAAGTTGTTTTTTTGTTTAAGTTAAATGATATCTTATGTGATGATGTTGATAATTGATTATATATATATATATATTCATGATTCATGATGAATTAACAATCTAGAATGAGAGATAATATTAATTAATGAAATAATGTGATTTTTTCCTTTTATGTTATAATTTGTTATTTATATGTGATTATTGGGTGATTAACATTCATTATTTATTTATAATGAATTATAGTGACTTTAGTGACATGGAAATGATACTTTACAAGAATAATTATACCTGGTATAGTTTAAATATAAATGTTTCATGTATAAAAACTATTGATTATATTTTGTTAAATGTGGTTTATATGGTAAATCCATAAATGAGTTGACATAATAGAATCTTATATAAAATGGTGATAAATGAGAGAATATTAATGAGTTATATGTATTATTTTGGTTGTATACAGGTGATAGAAATTGGGATTATAATCCTATGGTATGATTTTTCGTTGTAGAAATTAATTATTTTTTAAATTTTATTTTCAAAAATACAAATGATATTTTACGAACAATGTTTATGTTGGTTTAAATTTAAGAATATTATAAATTTCAAGTAATTAATTACATTATATTTTTTAATGTAACACCCCAAATCCAAAAATCTCGTTTCCTCTGTTACATTTTCACATTGGTACAAAATATATAGTCTCACGTCACAACATAATGAATAGTATATCATTAATTGGAGACTAAAAACCTAAAAAACATCCATATTAGATTGTAATACCTAAATACAATGTAATTACTTATTTATTATTTTATGTTAATCTCTATAATTTTTATATTTATTCGTAGTTCACATCCTAGTTTCCTGGGTAAATGGATATATAATAATTGTGAGATGGCATGCACGGTAAGTGCATATGTACATCAAAAGATATCATAATAGGAATACCCATTATAGTATAGTAAATAAATAATACAAATATCATTTAATTAATATCTCTTCCATGGAAAATATCCACGGATGCATAAAATTACTATATAATAACATGGACCAGAACACATGAATTCATTGTGATGGAATGAATAATGTTATAAATCTTTATTGCGACTATCAATTACTCATCCAAGAAATTATTAAGGGAATAATGGTAACGAAAATAGATCATGATTACATTTTGTAGGGATACACCAAATATCCACAACTATTTTCTCTTGAGACCAATTGATGAATTGAAGTATTATATTGTCTTTCACCATCCCATATTTAAGCCAAAGAATCCACTATATGAAATATTCGAATTATAATATTACATTAATAATAAATATCTTTTGGAATAACATCATACAAAAAAAATACATTTCTCAATTCCTATAAATGTGATAACATGTCCATAAGTCATTGAGAAAAATGAGGATAGTTAAAAAATACATATCTTGATGTTCTATAAAGAACATGATAAAAAATAATGGATATATAAAAAATATTAATATTAGTTATAAACATTATTGAAATTTTTATTTCAATTTGAATAATGATGTCCCTTGGTGATTATATATCCATATAAACATTGATGATCCAATGTATAGTAAACATATCATTGAAATAAAGATAATATAGTAGAGAAGGGTACTTTAAATTTGTTTGGTTATCAATAGAAGATAGTAATAGTTTTAAATTGTAGTAGACTATATCAATCATAGGAAAATGCTTTATTATTGGTTGTTAGAGAATCTATATTATCTAATACACATCCCCAAGTGTTTATAGACCGACGTGTAGTCTTATGGACACTCATCATGTTTGATGTAAATAATTTGGTGATACTAAAATAGATATTTATAGTGACATTTACCATAGAAACATATGTTCTAGATTGAAATCATTGTCCTAGAATCAATAACGGGGTTTAATAGCATGGAAATTAATCACATTTTTCAATTACCAAAACATGAGAATTAAACTATGTAAATATTTTTAGTATTATAATTGATTTGGTAACTATTTAGTTAATAGAACATGATGATTGGTTAATGATAAAGGATGATAAATCCAATGAAATTTATGGGAATTATTAATAAAGTACATACATTTTTTTATATAAACGATACAGTGGAGGAAAATAGTAAATACAAATCATATCAAAATGAATCAAAATTGAGATTCACAAACCCTTAACATAATTTATATCACCAAGAAAGAAATTGAATGTAATTTATAAAATATAACTAAGTTAATGAGTTAATTAATGACATTATTCACATCTATAATGTTTTATAGACATCTTTTATAACAATATATTATAAATATTTTACTCAGTTATAGTTTATTTATAACACTAGGCCATACAATATTTTGATTATTTTATTCATATAGATATTGAATGGACATGGTCGATTATTATTTATTAGCACAAAATTAATCAATAATTGATTATAAATGATACTATAATTAATGTTTTTTAATTATTTATAATGTTATAATTTCATTATATGAGTTTTTTTGTTTATGAAACTTAAAAGTAAAATCATGGATTATCATGTTTTTGTAATTATTAAATAATTAAAATTTGAATACAAATTAGTCAGGTTAATAATATTATTATTAATCAATGAGAAAATTAATATAATTATTCACTTATTTATATGAAATATTTTGGGTATTTATGTTATCATTGTAATCTGTGATATGTTTTTTTAGTATTAATCAACTATGTGGTCTGAATGACCCAAACATGGAAACTCAATAATTAATGGATGATTATGATTAAAAAAGTTGTCTATTTTAAAATTATATCATTTTTATTGAAAAACAATGATATTATTTATATGATTTTTTTATGGATAATATTTATTAAAATGTAAATAAAAATTAAGAAATCATGATAAACAATTTACTTGTTACTTTGCGTAGATGGTTATCTTCACAAAACATTATTGAAATATTGATTTCTCAAATACTGGGATGAAAAGAATGTAGATTATAATTTTTATCTTCATAATAATAAAAAAATTATATATGTCACTTTTATTCTTCAATTTCAACATTATAACTAGTGATTAGAGTTATTTTGGAATAATGAAATTCATCTCTTCATGGAGGTTGTAGTCCTTACAATGCATGAATAATGATTTAGTTTTACATATAAAAAAGGTTAAGGTGGCTAAAGTTATTCAAATAACCTAAAAAGATTAAAAATTCATAACATAATGATATAATTATATTTTAATTACAACATTATATTCAAGAACACTAAAATCGAAAAAATCAATTTATGGAAAAAAGCAATCAGATTGATGACTTTCACTTTTCCTTAGAATACATATTAGAAAGTATTGTATTAGGGCCATGACATGTGACCAGCGGATAAATGATATTGATTAAAAATCTAGGGGAAGATTAATGATTTGTTTTTAATATGTCAACAAAATTTTGGTAGTGGTTTTGAAAGGGAGGTGAGAGGCCCCTTTTGTTATTTGTGAGAATGGAATTTTGGTCAATATATCAACATACTATAAATAGATAACTTGGATTACATGTCAGGAATACTCCAAAGTGGAAAATAATGGATCAAGGTGTGATATAATTTTTAGAATCCAAAAAAAATTAATTTTTTATTTTTTTTTCAAAATGATATTTTTGTCCTTTACACGTAGAAATATCATTTTTTTCATTTTATTTTTTACTGTGGTAAATATTTTTAACATAAAAAATTTACCTCTAAATATTAATAAGAAATTGATATTATTACATTATTTTTATGTATTGAATAAAAACATGAATTCCATATTATCAAATATTTTTAACATTTCAAATGAAACTCGACATTAACTTTAGTAATTAAAACATGTAAGAATGCATTTTTTGAAAAATTATAATTTAAATTGTAAAATTTATATATTGGGTAAACTTTTAAATTTTACAGACATTATTGATATTTTTTTATTTATTTATAAAATTAAATAATTTTATTTAATTAAAATAATCACAAAACCTTTTTTTAATAAAATAATATTTATTAAAATTAAAGTCCAAATAGTGTTTCTATTTGAAAATATTACTCAAAACCTTGAAATAATAATAATTAATTAGATAAATTCAAAATAATATTTTGATATATATAATTATACTACATAAATATGTATTTAATCATGGAATTTAATTTTTTTATATTAATTTCTTACATAACACTTTATATATTCCTAATTGTTGAAGTTTTAGTAATAACTGTATTTTTTTACTATTCATTTAAAAAATAATTATTTTATAATACAATGAAAAATTCCCCATATGAAATTTTTGTTATTTTAAATTATAAAATTATTCCCTTATAATCATTATAAAATTCTATGATTTATAAATGTAATTTATAAATACTAATAATTGTTATTTATATTGTGACAGAGTATGAATCGTGTCATACTATTCATAATATAATGTTTACCAATCCTAGTTGGGTATGTGGTACTACATTATAAACTCCTTAAATAGTTTCTTCTAAAAATAAGATATGTGATAGACCCTAAATTTTTGTTTGTAATTCTTCATCATTCCTTCTTGTAGTTCTCATACTGGCTCCTTTAACATGTGAATTATCTAAAAAACTTTTTGCTGTTGAGTTGCAATATAATTGAATAATTATTTTCAACTATCACAAATTTTTATAGGATAATCAATATAATTAAATTAATGTTCCATTTATATTCCCTCTTTTGGGATTAGATGAATTTGATATGTTATGTACTTATTGAAAATTAAAACATTAGAAACACCATGCACATTATAGAGGATGGGTGACATAATAAGATTGTTGGACACAACTCAAATTCTTTTACAAAAATTAAAAAACATCCTATATACCTAAAATTTATTTTACCGATATTGGAATATATTATAAATCATGTCCATTTAGATACCTTTAATAAAAATTGATCCACATCTTGAAATTATAGATTCTTTCTCCAATTATCTCATAATATCTCATTTATTCTTTCAGCTATCTTAATGTGATTCTGAATAGTTATTACATTCATAGTTGTGTCATCAACCAGTTTCTATCCTACTATCTTACTATACCCATCCTCTTTAAAAGATATCTGGTAATAAATCGATTCTTCTAAAATAGGACACATCTTTCTATCATGATACTCTATTAAAATATATTAATATATAAAAATTATACTTATGATAGATATTAATCCCAAATAACATGAATGTAAAGAGTTTATGATCCTAACATATCATTAAAATCTTATAGATTCTATTCATACTATTGAAAAGATTTTGAGTGAAAATTCACTCTGAAATTTATATTACTTATGATAGTGTCGTAAAATCTCCTCTAAAATTTAAATGTGAACTGAGGGTCTTTATAATATACAATTGTTAGAGGTGAAAAATGAAACCTATTTATTTTATTGGTATATATTCAAAAAATATGTTAGGAGGGGGGTTATTTCCAACATTATTTCATGAAAATTTAAAGAATTCATAATGACATCCACATTGAACCAAATGTTGTTATACTATTTAGGATTGTTTGGTTATTTAGTGAAAATTTCCATTGTATGATTTTCCCGCCTTTACATTATCATAGGAAGATGTTGAAAGACATTAATATGTTTACTTATTTCTCTTTTAGAAACATTTATACTATGCATCCTGACACATAGCATGTAGTTCTTGTTGTCATAAAATTCCACTACAAATGTTCTCTTAACTATATGCATATATTTATGCAACTAGGGTATTTATATAAACTCGATCTGTGTTATTAATATAGTAATTCCATTTTTAAATTAGTTATACATATAACTTGTGAGATATTTGAAAACATTAACAGACCATATTTTTTTGGAAAATACAATTTGTATCCCATAATTTATGAATTTAATTATATTTGTAGACCCTTATATTCATTATTTATATTCACTGAATTCTATATTCAAAATTATTTTCCAATAATTTGGTGAATGTGTGGTGTTTCAACTTATTTAATTATTCCAATATCTCAATTAACTAATACATTAAATATTGGATCCCAGTTTATCCTCAACTTTGTTAGTCACCCATTATCATTCCTACATAAGGAACCCTCCAACTTGTTTTCTTTTGATGGATGACATTGTGTCAACCAATAAATGTACATGATCTGTTCAAGACATCTTCTTTATCTGATGATGATATCCTTTTATGAGATAATGTATTTCTATAATTTTTGATATATATATATATATCTCACAACTCTCAAAATATTAATCATTTATCAATATCTTCAAAGTAATGATTACAACTTCTATGTCATTATTATATATTGGATAGTTCAATTTATTGTTCTTCTTATGGTCTGATGCATAATAAATAATTCTATCATTTTACATAAGGAATCATCCGTATCATTTCATAGACACATAAATATATATAACAAATCATTCTATTCTCGATGGCAGATTCAGTAATGGTGATTTGAGCAATATTCTATTTATCTCCTCAAAATTCTCCTCATATTATTTTTAACATGACTATTTTACACCTTTACATGTTATGTTGTTTTAGATATTGAAAAATTTAGAGAATTTTTGGTGTTATATTTGATAGTAACCTTTTTAGCCATGGAATCAATATATCTCAATTAAATTATGAATTTTTGGTTATTCATTGTCTACCTTCAGCTTTGAATGATAATCACATATTCCATTAAACGAGATAATATGTCTATGAAATTAAATTTCATCGAGGTGAAATTCAGAGTTACTAAATTTTCCATACAATTATATTCTCAAATTGTCTCATGAATGATTCACATATGGTTATCCTTATCCCCATGTATTACGTACTATATCAATATATAGTCACTAAATACCCAAAAAAAGTAATAAAGATAATCCATAAATACACTATTCATCATATATATATATTAATATATAATGCATTAGTTGACCAAAATGGAATGAATATGAACTCATAATCTATATACCACATAATAAATGAAGTCATTGGTATATCATCTTTCATAACCATTATTCGGTGATAAGAACAGAAGACATAGATCTTTGAAAAAGGTTGATCTATTAAGATTTGATTAAATAAGTTACAAATGTGTTGTAGATAAGGATTATTATTTATACAGATGTAATTTATAACTCAATATTTGATTATTGAACTATTAGACCAATACATATTAAAAAAATAAGAGGGACACTATAAGGAGAAAGACTATGGAGGATAAATCCATTATCACATAACACATGAAATTGTTCCTTTAGCTCCACTAATTCCTCTAGGACCATTGTTTATAAAATCATAGATATAGTATTTTATGAGATTAGTTCAATAGAAAACTCTTTATTACAATTATATTAATACTCAATTAATTATCTGGGAAACAAATCAGAAAATTGATGAAAAAGAGTTTGTTCCCCATTTTTATTTTTTACATTCCAAATTATGGTATAATTATCATTTATTTTGAAAGGATTGTATTATGGTGGGATACTAGAGGAGCATAAATTAATTACATAGATAATGAGGCCTCAACTATAAATAAAATTAATTCCCAGTACTCAAAAAATCTTAATATCTTACTCTTGGAAATAAATTTTGGAATTATAATTCAAAAAGAAATTCATACCTAGTATTATATAAAAGTCAACCATAGGTATGATATTAAATTCTACAAGTAATGTTTCCTTATACATTATAATGGGGAATGGATAATATCGCCTCATTGAAATATTATTTCCATTTTCTATCTGGATTGACAACTCATTTTATAGAGTGGTACATAATATTTTAAAATAATCATCACATAAGAAGGATCTAAAAGTGTGTGAAGACACCTAATTTAATAAATAATAATCTATATTTCAGTTTATGATAAATATTCTAGTTATGGAATCATTAGGTACTTCAAATTCATGTAGAGTAATTTCATATTCTTTTACTTTACCTGAGGATTATTATATGGTGTATTCCCTTGATCCTTAGGTCATTATTTCAAGTAAAACCCTATCTAATTATATTTGAAGCACTGGAAATTAGTTTAATTATTATTTAACTAGAATTCTTGGGAAAGAAAACCCATATCTCAACCCATGTAACAAAAACCATTTCCCATTAATAGTTTGCAAAGGCGTTTCCTTAAATAATTATCACATTCTAGATGTCTCATCTCTCTCTACTTTCCCATTTCCACATTTGTTTTCTATGGTTATCATCCTTCCCCTTTTTATCATTACATTAAATTAATATGTCAAAAATGGAGAATTATATTTGTGACTTGATGGAATGTAATTCTATACAATCATATATTGAAAAAAATTATTTTCTAGGGATCTTCAAAGGATAAAATAATCTGATAATTAAGTTGTTGATCATAATTTTTAGATTACATATTTAGTCCCTAATATTCATAAAAATTACAATAAAATTTTCCTCATACTCATAAATTATTTCATATTAATTATAAATTTAACTACAAAATTTCCTATCAATATTAGACATTTTATATGAAGGTAATTATTACACAAATAATTTAATCCCAGAAGAATTACATTGCATGATTTCTATATCATTTCGATCCTCAATATTTTGAATCAGTAAAATTTATTGATAATATATCATCTTAGGAAATAAATGACCATTAACAATTCCTCCATTTATTTACTTCAAAAAATGAGTGAACAATTTTCTTCGGTCATGGTCCATTATTTAGCTACACATTGATCGGTGATCCCCATTAATGGAGGAAGTTTTTTTAAATTATATAGTCTAAAATTATTATATTTTTTAGATTATAAGTTTTCTAAATATCGTAATGGTTATTAGTTATGTCTTGAGTCATATTCCCTAATTTGAGAATAATATTCTAAGTTCCAAATCAAACTATGTTGAAATTCTATGAAAGGAACTCCCTACATTGATTCCGTATAATGATCCTTATCCCAAATTTCATAGAGTAGGTTTATAATTTTAAATATTGGCATAATATAGATGGAATGAAATCCTAATCATCTAAATATTATAGCAGTATTGGTAATCTAGATACATATATGAATTTATAATTACATTTTAAAACATAAAATACACAATATATTTTATTTTATAATTCCATTATCCCACTTTGTGTATTCTTGAAAATAAATAATATAAAAATTACACACATATTTGGGAAAATAAATTATAATATACTTGTGTGAAAAGATTCTCAGTAAAGGTATAACATGTAGAAAATAATGTTAATAAATAAGGGATAATCAACATATAAAAGAAAATAGATGAATCAATTTCCATCTATTCATTATGATTACCATGATATGGAAAGAAAAAGTTATAATCCAACAATTCCCTATACATTATTTCATGATCATGGAAATTTAATAATGGATATTCCAAATAAATGAATAATCACATAGAATATCAATAACATAATAATAAGTAAAAATTATTATTTCAAACATAAAAAATTACCATTGCGGCCATATTCCTAGACATCTAAAACAATCAATTATTTATTACAAGACCAATATATATGTGTGTGTGTGATTGTTTTTGTGAGTGTGTGTGTTTAAGGCCTCATCCAAAACCCAATCTAGTTTGTCTCATGTGATGTATTGATTTATTGAAGAGATATAGTGGGCCACAACTATCACATAAAAATTCCAATTGGTTACCCATATAAAATTGAAAAAAACCAATATAAATAGTCATGTTACAAAATTACCATACACATATTTTATACATTCCTTAATCATTAAATGTAATCATAATCCTTCTAGAGTAATATAGATAATACAATGGAAATGGTACATCCTAAGACAAACTAATCCTAATTTATCCATATAACGAATTAGGATGATATCAATAAAACGTATCTATTGTGGATCATAAGTTTAATAAAGGGTTTATATTGTTGATTAGTGGAAATACAATTAAAATATCATCAAAATATTTTTGAGGAAAATAAAAATATTACATTGAAGTTGATTTTAAAAACAAGAGTACAGAAAATATTTTAAAACCCATTTATTTTAAAATAACCCTTTAAAAAAACTAAATTGAGATTTAAATCATTTATTGGTCATGATAATGGGAAATTAAATTCACCTTACACATGTTAAAACAAATATTCCTTTAAAATTTAATATAAATTAAAAATGATACTTTTTTTTACAAATTACACATATATTCCATTAAATAAATTATTTAAAAATTTAAAATACATAAAATTGTATTTAAAATATCATTTTATAATTATTGACAAAAGTTTTTAATACATTTTTATAAAATAATTGTTTTAATGAAATTTTATTTCCAACTGAAGAGAGAAATATATTCCCATTTTAATAAAAATATTTTGTTAATAATTTTAAATGAAAATTAGATGGAAATGGAAGTTCTAATTGAAAATTTTAATAAATAACTACATTATATGTATATAGATAAATTTTAAGATATAAATATCCAAATATTGACCAAAAAAATACTGAAAAACAATAATCTCAAATAATGTTTAGATTCTAAAATAAACCCTTACCGCTATGCTAACTTATAAATTATATGTCTGATGAAATACAAAATATTAAATACAAAATATAGTAAAATTAATACAAATAAATTTACTATATAAATAAGAAATCAACATCATATAGACCAAAAAATAAACAAATGTTGAATTTAGCGTATGTCTCAATGAATTAAAAGTGAGACGAGAAACTTTTACATTGAGTCCAACTCATTATGTAAATTTATAATGTTATGAGAAAAAACATATTATTATTATCAACATTACTATGAACAATTATAATGTTTAATATTAATGTTTATTTTATTTATTACCATTTTATATCTGATTGTGTAATAGCTATTTTTATATTAGATATTCCGATGATATTTTATTATGTGTAAAAAATGCCATTTGTATGTTGAATATGATCAAAGAGGTAACTATTATAAATATAATAAAATAATAGCATAATTTTCCTATTTAAATTAAAATTATAATTTTAGGTTGAATGTTTATTGATGGCTTCGAGAAATGAGGTATGTTATAATTACCATGAAGGTAAGACTTACAAACACATTATTAGCATTTCCATTTTTGAATGATCATTATGAAAATGAGTAAAATAATATTTTATCATTCCATAATGATAACTATCTTATAATTAACATATAATTTAATTAAATATACTTTTATATATCATCAATGTGGGTTTGTTATGAAAATAGAGCATCATTACTTTGTGAATGAGGTAGTCCACACATACACAAATGTCGTATCATATTTATGTGAGGGAAAAGACAAAAAATAAAATGATATATTATATTTCAATTGTGATAAATATTTCATCAAAATAATAATTATTTCCTTTTATTAATTTTATTCATGAGAAGTTTGTAATTATATATTTAAAAACAAATCACATAACATTGTGAAGAAGTAGTCCCCCAGGCACATGAGTAAAGTCATCATATCCCGTAAAGAATTGAATGTAAAATGGTATATATATGGTATAATTAATCCATATTATATTTATATTATAAATATAAAATATATAAATTATAACCATTATCATTCCCAACCATCATAGGTGGTAATGAAAAAACAAATGACATTGTTTCACAAGATGATAGTCTACCGTACAACAGAATGATGATTTTGTAACACATTTGATTGAAGTGTGGATTGTTATAGGTTATTAAAATAACATATCAACATATAAAATTATGGAATAATACTATATTATTATAACTTCATTATTTTAAAATTATTTATAGAGGCGAAGGAATATATATAATAAAAATTCATTTCAAAGAACGTTACCTCTTCTTCAAGGTATCCTCAATATGTTTACACCAAAATACTTCATAGGTTGATTTTATAAAAAACATAAGGACTATCCAAATCATGGATGGATGGATTTAATTTTATTAGGCATTTTAGGATCTAAAATGGGTTCAATACTTTAGTATAGATGATAGGGGGTGGCTTTTTATATGGGAGGTGAGTGGAACACTTGTAATTATTTGAAATCAAAAGTTGGGAATTTTTTTCAGATGAAAAAAGGGTCTAAATAAAATATTATAGATAATTAGACACTATATGGTAAATATATATATATATATATATATATAATAGATTTTATAAAAATATTTTGTCATTTTATCCCTTATAATTTTTCATTAACCACCTAATAAATCAGTTTTTATTTTACCCACATTAATTAATTTTTACTATTTAATTCTCATATTAATAAAATATTATGTTGAAATTATATTGTAATATAAATCATTCTGATAACATATATCTATTATATTAATCTATAATCAATTAATATTAGTGAAAAATTATAATTTAATATTAATCCCACAGACACGATGAGAAAGAAAAATTTCAACGAGAAAACGTTAACAAGATTACAAATTTTTTATTGTAATATTTAATATTAAAATTACTAAAATGATGTAAATTGACCATATTTATATAAAAATGAATAAATTATACATTGAAATATATTTATAATATAATATATCTTTAGTCATAATTTAATCAAAAATGATGTTTTCAATTAAAACTCACAATACATTAAAAAAGAAACATTTCATAAAAATATATAAAAAATTATAATGTAATTTGGACACAGATATTTTAAAATATATGTTTAATTTTTCAAATAAAATTTCAATAACTGTAAAATATTAATTTTAAATTATGCACACATAGAGCGACTACACTTCCCTTTAGAAAAATAAATTATTTGAACAAATAAATCCTTTTCATTCAAATGGTTCTATATCTGATCAAAAAAGAATAATTTTTATACATACTTAAACCATATAACATAATTAACATTATTAGTAATATTCAATCATTATAATTTAACCCCTAGGTTATAATGGAAATGTTTGAATAATTACATTTCAATAGATTATAACATTACATTAAGAACCAGTCTTGGGTGAATTAGAATTTACTCAGGATATTAAATTTCATTAAAAATAAATTTATCATAATATATCAGGATTTTATGTTTTATTATTTGATTTTTTTTCTATTTACAATATTTCACTGAATATGATGATCATAATTTAACATATTGGGGTGTTACATTCACCCTCTTAAATAAATTGCTCCATTTCAATTGAATCTTGATCTCAGAAATCAAGTGCTTACATTTGAAAACACCCTTATTGATGTCCCGTATCATTTGAAGGAATAACAAGGCATCATCTTTATAATACATAAGGTATATAGAAAGATATTATGGAATAAACAATAAAAATGTTTCCATATAGGAGATCATTAGGGGATAGTGAATATATGTAAATGAATGAAAATTATAAATAATTATTGACATCAATATAGGTCATTGATCACAAAAAATTATATGGAAAATAGAAGGATGAGGACCTAAAAACCATTAATATGTGTTGATTTAGAAGACCATAGGTTAAGCATAAATAAATTTATTATTATAGTATTTTTTTTCAATATCATGTTTCTAGTGAACAATTATTATTTTACAATCTATGTGTATAAGGAAATATACTTTCTTGGTACATTTATGTTTTATAAGAACAATTTTATTCTTGGGGTATACTTCGATCAATATCAAATTTATTTCTTACTCCAAAAAATGAGCATCAAAAATGATATTATTATGAATGAAACACTAAATTCATGTTTACCAGATGATAAGATCCCTATTAAGATGATTATCCATTACATTGATATATTTTTTTAAATAAAATGATTTGTAAATTATATTCAATATGAAAAAAATATTGCTGTGGTTAAGTAATACATTAATATCTAAAACCTCATCCAAATTTCAACATAAAAAATTTCCAAAATTGTAAACCTCTTGACCCTTACAAAAAATTAATATCCCAAACAATTAAATTAAGGTAACTAAAATTCCAGAATATATTCATTAATACCAAAAAATATGAAGTAAATGTTAATCCAAATATGCTAACAATGAGGATACCTTAATCATGTATTTTATTGAGTCATTGTAATAACATTAATTTGGATATAAAGTTTCTTTGTACAAGCATGATTCTTTATTCCTTAAATAATACATAGATTATTGGATATATTATATAAATACAACATCACTATTAAATCCATTAGTGTTATCATAAACCACCTTTTCTATAATTCATTTATCAGTTAAAAGGTAGTTGGTAATATTAAATTTAGTTTATTCAACTGAATCCTCCCAATATACCAAAATAATTGTTTCATCATCATGGACATATTTATGATAAATTTTACCATAATTATTTCTTTTTTTAGAATTTCAAAATTCCATAGAATCATATTTCTGGTTCATCAGTACAATTTAATATCTGTTTTCAAATCCTTATTGAAATTGTACTTGACTACAATCCATTTACATTTCATAATTATTTTAACCTGTATATCATTGAGAAAACAATAAAATTACATAATAACTGAATCCAAATAAAATAATATTAATCACTCAACTTATTTTTTTAATAGAATATGCATGGCCATGATATATTAGTTATTTTTGAGATATATTATTTTAACACTAAGTGAATTCATTAAAATAGTTCCCCATATCCTTATAGACGAATCATTAAATATTTGAATATTTTTTCTTTCCCTATCAATCATAATCATGATTGAATTTATCTAGAATCATGTAGAATAATATCATCCACATTAAAGAAGTAATATGGTGTTTCTTCATAATTATCACATGTAGGAAAATACTTCATTTTCTTCTTTCCTTTATCCATGTTTTTCACCATCATCCTATTTTTATATTTATTCTCTTATAAGATGTAATACATAGAGGATTATTTATATTTATTATTAGAATATGATATTATTTCTTCATATTATGAGAAATTTTGGAATACTAGTTTCTTTTGAAATATTATATTAGTCCTATTAATGAAATGATCATTTACACTATTTGGATAGCATGTACTAATTTAATCTTCATTCATTATGATAACAACAATTTTAAAATGTTGGAATACATTAGATTAGATCACATCACTATGAAACATAATTTATAAATACAGAAGAAGTTAAATACCTAACAAAACCATATAAATTTATGAAAAACTGATATCTTAATAAGAATCATGGGTTATTTTGGGATATCATTATTTTAAAATCATTCATAATGTTTTGTAATGAAACAATGAATTTTCCTAATCATATCACCAATGAGTATGAACTATGTCCATATTAAGGATTTTTGTTGTGCAGTGAGTGATGATTAGGTAAATCACGATGTTCCGATTCTGGAGTTATTACCCCTAGTTATATGTTTTCTGAAACCACACTAACATTTGTTTTAAAAATATTGGTTGATTTTTTAAAAAATGACAGAATCACATCCTTACCCATATTTCAGATTTTATTCAATACCTATCCTCATGTACCATCAAATCATTATGTCCCATAATCTATATTTTTCAATATATAGTTTCCACGGTGACTACTAGACTTCATCTGATACCAACTATAGTGAACCCAACCTCAACATCATTTATCTACTGAATAATTTATTACGTTTTTATAGGATAAAATGGACAAAATCCCAATGGACTAAATAGTTTAGTAGTATTTAAATCCAAGATACACAATTGATGTTGAAATTATATTTTAAAACAAAAAATATGCAATTTTTTCTATAGAATTACATTTTTTACTTAGTGCATGCCTAAAAATAAAAAATATTACCCTTATGTCGTATCCTTTAGAAAAAAATAAGAAAGGGGTGAGGAGAGACGCTTAGTAAGAGTATGCATACAATAATAAGATATGAATAAATAATATATTATCCATGTAGAATCAAAATTGACCCAAACACAATCCATTTAATCAATATTGAGTGAAAAATATGGATAAAAATATATAATGTGAAAAAAATCTATATAAATATTCACCTGATATTGAAAACATAACCATAGTTATTTAACTAATTGAGTAATCAAAAGTAAATTTGATAATTAAATTTCTAATGATGTAATTTATAATGATGGAAATAAAAATACATATTATCATGGCCTTGTTCCATGAAATATAATATTTTATGAGCCTTCAATCAGGGATTCTATATGAATTGGAAAGGTGATGGCTTAAACCTAATATAGTATTTCTCATGAGACATTTTGATGCATCAAGGGGATATATTAGGCTATAATCATCACATAAAATATCCAATTCATTCCAAAAATTAATGTGGTAAAACATAGTCAACATAAAAATTCATATTGAAAAAATAGAATATGAAATGTTAATACATTCCCAAAATAATATACATAATCATAAATCATCCAAATTAATTTCAAGAATAGTAATAAAATTATGCATACACATTCAAACAAATAATATGAAAATAAAGGATAAGTATGATATCTATAAAATACATACCTAGTGGATCATATGATCCTCAAAGTGTTTATGAAATTTATTATTATAAATACCATAAAACGATTGTTATGTTTTTAGGAAAATAACCGTTTATCATTGAAAATATTTTTAAAACAAAATGTTCTGAAAAATAACTTATAGAACACTTTATTTGAAATTATTCTTGGAAAACATGTAAAATTATCTTTAAACAATTTATTTCTATTGATGTTGGAGAATTCCATATATTCTGCAAATGATAAAACAAATATGTCTTTCAAATTGTTGGTGAAATCCATACATTAATTATTTTGAATATGAAATGAATATTACCTTCCATTTTTTAATGTAAAAATGGGAAAAAATTTATCTAAAAAATAATTTGGAAAATCATAATTTTTTAAAACAAATATAGAAAACATGGGTTTCAATGAAAAAAGGAGTTTGGCTGATGAGTGAAATAAAGTTACATTTTCAATAAAAAAATTTCTTTAAAATGTTAAGTACCAAAACATGGTAAATTGTTAAATTACATAATCATTTCCATGAATAACTAATGATACAAAAAAAATATGATCTCAATTTATAAATTACATATAATTATTCAAAGGGAGATATAAACAAAATTATATTGAATAATAATGAGATTATGAAATAATCCCTTACAACTTTGGTAACATATGAATAATAAGAACCATAAAAAATAATAATTTATCCATAAATATAATGGATTTAAATTATTTCTAAATATAAAATATCACATAGGAAGTATATACACCACATAACAAATTTGTTGGTTAATATTGTATATATCACACTGATGTAAATGTGAGATAAGAAACCCTTACGATGCGTTCAACTCATTACATGTGTTATTTTTAATCTAGAATAATAAAAATATATTATAAAATTTAATTTTTTTGGAGACTATACAATTATATTTTTCATCTTATTGAAATTATTACCATGTTATAAATTCTTACTTAATCAATTATTTTTACGTTTTATGTTTTGAAAATATTTGGATTATGTGTCAAAAATGTCATCAGTAGGTTGACAATAGTTAAAGTTACCATTATTAAAAAATATATAGAATATTAATATTTGAATATTTATCCTATTTATGCATCAATTACACTCAAAATACTAATTATAATAGGTTTTTTTATAAATTAAGTAGGTTACGATCATTGGGACTTTTGGTCATGCATACAGATGGTTAACATTTCGATTTTTCAATGTTCATTGTGGAAATTGAATAAGAAATATTTGAAAATTTAAAAATGGTAATAATTTCATGAATACAATTTTTATTTCTGTAAATATACTTAAATATATCATCCATTTGTTTTGGTGATGAAGAAATAGTAAGATCGCTTCATGGTGGTGTTGGTCCCACAAGTACTCGAATGAAGTTAATAACATTTTGTGTGTGAGAAGTTATGAAATAATGTGATATATTAACATTTTACAGGGAGAATTATGTAATTTATATTATAACTATGTAACTTATATAACATATATAAATTAAATGTGTCCCTATTTTCTTCTATGTAATGATTTAGAGAAAAACGAAATACATTACCTCATGACCCAGTAGTCCGTCATACACATAAGAGACATTATAGTACCCCCAATGGAATGGAATGTAAAAATAAATATATGATATAATGGATAAATATGTATTATTATTTTACAAATATCATATACATACACTATTTACCTCTTCATATCCAACTGTGAGAGCTGTTGATGGAGAAACGAATGACATCAGTTCCTGAGTGTGTAGAGTTTCGTATACATGATTAAATATTTTATAACACAATTGAAGGAAGTGGAATTGTTTTAGGTCATGAACATGAAATAAAAATTATAAAAATATAGAATATACTATTTTTAGTATATAATAGTAGTTTAATATTTAATTACTAATGTTTAGGTTGAAATTAAAAAACACTCATTGAAGAATGTCACCTTATCTTTTGGAATCCTCCATAGATTTTTACCCAAATCCTTATAGGAACTAAATATAAAAAAATTGGATTATAAGATGAGGTGAAGGAATTTTGAAATTGAATAGTGAATTTCATTTTAAAAAAATTGTTTTGAAGGTGTGAAAAATTGAGGAGAGTGGGTGGCCTTTTATAAGGGAGGTGTATGGCACACATGTAATTCATTGAATGAAAATGGTGTACCCATATTCATCATATTACATAAGGGTAATAAATGGAGTATTCTTGAGACATATAAATTATAATTTAGAAATATTTCCATGAAATATATTTTTTCCAAGTTTTTTTCATTTTATTTCTTTCCATTATAGATTACCCATGGTAAATATTTTCTTAACTTAATCAAGGAAATTGATTTTTACTGTTTAAAATATTAATTATCAAATGAATTTAATTATAAATTATTAATTATTATAAATTATTCTAATTACTTATTGGGAATCAATTTTTTCCAAAATCCATTCAAAGAAATTGAAAATTTTAATTTCAATTAATATTATATACATAATGAGAATGTGAGTTTTTAAATAGAAAATGTTCAAATGTTTACAAAAATATTAGATAAACTTTTTTTATAAAAATCATTAAATTAACCTTAGTTAGAGTAATAGATATATAATTGAGATAATTTTCCTATAAAATAAAATGAAATTATTATTTAACATTGTAAATAAAATAATTAAAAAATTTATTTTCAATTAAAATTTATTATTATTTAGTATTAATAAAGAATGATACTATTTAAAAATACAAACAATGCACCCTAAGATAATTTTGAAAAATATATTTAAAAAATTAAGTTTATTTAGACAAATAATGTTTTTATGTGTGGTGAAATTAGTTATAAATTATGTTCTCATAGAACAAATATATTACCTTTTTAAAAATTGTAGTTTCTTAGAAAACATTTCATTTTAATTCAAATTGTTCTACTTATAATCATACATATCTAGTCTATTGGTTTTAACATGTGTAAGTAATATAATTTTCATTATTAAGTTATTACTATTTATTCCCTCATATTATACAATAATTTTATAGTTGTAATGTATAATTAATATTATTTTAATAGGGTATTTAGTTTCATTCAATCACATTGCTACATTAATTGTAAGTTATTATAGGGATTGAATTTATTTAAAAATAAATATATCCTAAATTATCAAGGTGTTTTATTCCTTTTTTTTGGTTTTCATGTCATATATTCTATCAAAAATGGTGTTCATATATTGAAATATCAACATGTTACATTACAATTGTAGTTCTGATTTCATTTCCTACTATTATCCAGTATCATTAAATAATTCCACATACTTAATTAACTAGTAAAATTATGAATATTGACGCTTAAAAAATACTAAATTAGTTAAATTTTAATGATTAATATATAATTTTGTCATAATGATTTTGATGTTTATGTTCATCTATAATCTAGTTCCCTTGGATTCCACTTAGCTTTTTTTTATCCCAATTGTAACACCTCGACTAATGTAACCGTGATTCTATAGTTAATTAACTACAATTGGACATGATATACGAATACGTATCCTAAAGGAAAAATTTCTTTATAATCATGGGACAATTGGTAGATAATTGATTTTTGTATTACACTTGATTATCAAAATTTAAAATAAAAAAACATGAAACATTCTCATTCATTGTGTATCATCATTGAATTTATTCATGGATGAGTTATTATTAACCAAAGGAAATGTAAAGATATGGATGGTAACCTAAAATGAGAAACATGGTGTAATTTAAAAAAATATATCATGAAAAACATTCACATTTTTTGTACAGTGAATTGTAACACCATGGGACTTCATGATGTATTTTCATTCAAATATATTTAATATCAATGAAAGAATGTCATATAGATAACCCTGAATCTAAATGAATAGCAATATAATATTCGATTATAAAATATCCATTAAATTTATGGGTATGATTATAAGTATGTAAATTGTGAATGTATATGGACTACAAATTTATAAATAAATCCGTTGGTAATAAAAAAAATTAGAAATAAATCTATATATAATTTGAATGAAAATGAAATTATTTTCTTAAAAATTATTTTTATCCTTCTAAAAATACTATTCATTACATTATTCATAGCTATTTTGTAATTAATTTTTAAAATTATTAGAATATTGTTTTAAAAAAATAACTTCCTTTTTAAATCATAATGTAACAATTATCTTAGTGTGATTTTTTAATAACTTTATTAAATGTTTTTTTTAACGAATAGTGAATGAATCTTGTCTTTATTGAACATATCCTATTTATTTAACAAATTTATAAAGATATTTTCTTATAAAATATTAATAAATGTAAATTTAGTTTAATTTTGTTAAAATTAAAATAATATAGTGCATTTGAATCAATTTTATAATGACTTTTGATAAAAAAACCTTTTATACTTAAGTAAAAGATTTATTTAGAAAGTGATATTTTTATCACGCTTGTGGGATTGATTTTAAAATAAACTATTCCAATGATATGTATGGAATTAAGTAAAATGGAATAATTATTTGGATCTATAATAATAAATATTAGTTATTAGTTTTCACTAATATTTTTCTAATAGTGAATGGTGAAAAGATTTCTAATTAATTACGGTGATAAGGATGTTAAGAGATTATCGGAGGTTGATCCAAAGTATAAAGGGTATTATAGGGAAATTAACCTCTATAAATTTTATTTTATGAACTTATTTTTACATTATAATATCCCAATTTGGATTATAGGTTAATTTAATATAATTTGGAACTGGAATGACTTTATCATTTTGTATTCTATTGGGAAATTTCCATGATGTTTCAATGATGCACCCACTCCTATAAAAGAACACACCCTCTCTTCTCATATCCACACATTATAAGACTATTGATTTAATAACTCCATCCCAATAAATCTTCTCAACCTTAATTTATGTTACTTACATTACATGGATTGATCATTAATAAATGAGAATAAGGCATTAATATAAACGTAATGGGGTTCTCCGAATAAGTGGTATAATTTTAAACCAGTTGTTGAAATTTTATTCATTGATTTAAATCATTCAAAAATACTCCATATATTCCAAAATAATAACAATAGTTTTAAAAATAATGATATTTTATTATTTTTATGTAATAAAATATATCCTTCACATTATCAATCAAAAGTGATACAAAAATGTAGATCGTGTATACGACATACTACTACCTCACAGACCGATATAATTCATATTCCATCACCTAATATTGAAGATGGATAAAATGTTGTATTTAATTTATATATGTATAATTTTTTGACACAATAATACTTATGGAATTATAATATTACATCTTGCTTCAATCTTCTTATCAGTTAGTAAACAATAATGTCGCTCATGTGTATGTGTTGGATACCACCTCTATGAAGCGATGTGACATGTTTTTATTCTATTCTGTCACTAATTATAATAAGAATATATTTTAAGAAAATTATATATATATATATTATTGATCCTATAAAGGTTTAATATTATTTACCATTATTTTTTACATCTGTTAAAATTATGAAAAAATATATTTGAGTACGTATGACCACCGTCTCTAGGATCGTTGTAATTCATTTCATCTTCTATAAAATTCATAGATTACTATATATATATATATATAAAATTAATATATACTATATTTAAATTTTGATTAAAATATTTAAAATTATGGAACCATGATCATTGTATGAGGACCAAATCTACTACATTAAAACATAAGCGAAAAAGAATTAGTTATGACCCCAAATATTGATTTTAATAAGGAGATATCAATAAATGGTTCATAAATTATTTTATGTAAATCATATATTGTATTATAATTGTTATTATTATTCATTAATATATTGTTTATAAAACAGAATTTATTATATAAAAGGTTTTAACATGTATAAATGAAATCATAACCGAGGTTAGGGATTTTAGTCTATCGTTTTTTTCTCTGGGAAACATTACTTATACAAATCTTGTTTCTTTTATGTAGGGTATATGATACACATGAGTATACTTTATTCATAATATCAAAATAGTTATTTTATATAAATATATATATAATGGTATTCCTTTAATGGTGCTCATAATTCAAAAGATAGAAAAGTGGTAAGGGTTTGTTTCACAATCTCATCATTATTCGACATTCTCTATGTTTTAGTATCCATTTGCTGAATTATATGATACTTATATTTTTATCTAAATATATTTTCTTGTCCCATTTTAATTTATGGAAATTAAATGTTTCCATTTATTTCTCAATCTTTATGTACTGAACATACTCATGAATTATTTTTTAATGGAAACATACATAGTATTTCTATTTGGTTGAAAATTATTTTTCATCAATATCCATGATTTCAAAAATAATTCTCTAGTTTTTTAATATTCTCATGTAATTGTTAGTATTTATATTCTTCCCATTTTTTATGTTTTATAAAATGGTTTATTTAGAATTTTCCAACCATGTTACAAATTTTTTATTTTTAATCATTTTAATGAAAATATAATAGGAATCCAGGTTTTAAAAAAAACATGGCATGAACAGAATTCCCCATCATCATAGCCACTTATTTCATTGAAGAATAAATTTTCAATTTTCCTTGTATCATTAAAAATAAAATAAAATTTATTTTAATTTTTAAATTTTTAGTTTTCAAACATGATATTAAATGATAAAAATTATTTTCTAACATAATGTTTTTAGTTTCATTATTTATGGCTTTTCTGTTAATCAATGGCAGAACACCTTATTTTACTCATTAACTATGACAGGTGTTCTCTAAGGATACCATTATTATAATTATTTCTCTAAATGTTTAATTATAAAATTGGTAGGGGATATACTATTTTAATACCATTCTGCATATTACTCTATATGATTTTGGATTATTCTTATTTATTAGAGATATCATTAACTTTTCAATTACTAGTTTTTTTAAATTTTTTTTGATATTTATTAGGTTTAAACACATTAATGTAAGAAATTCATTGGGTATATTGTGTTATTGATGGGGCCCAATATAAACCCTGTATACACTAGAATGTATCATGGGAAATAAATAGGGATGTTTTTCATGTCCTTACCCACATATATAGGATATATTAGAATAATACCATGATTGAATCTTTTATATAATCATAATTATGAATTAACTCACAATGAGATTATTTTCTAATGTCAATATGATAAAATTTTTCGTTACAATATCAAGGGATAATTTTGAAGATCATGTGATTCATTATATGGAATTATTTTAACAATAGTTTTTCCATTCATATTAGTCCTCAGGATTATGTTATTGATTAAATTGAATGTTATTTTAGATATTTACCTTTCCATAATGATTGTAACTTATTAAATTATTATAGATTCTACTTCAATCATACCCTTACATAAAATCTGAGCTCACCAATTTCTTATGCTTCCTTTACCAAATATTTTGAGTATTTTTTAATAATATATTGAAAGGAACATAAAAACATGAATAATTATTTTTTCAAATAAAATATAATTTTTTACTTTTTATTTTAGACTATAATGTGATATTTATGTATTTATCAACCATAGAATTAATACTTAACTATTAGGTTGATCATGTAGTGATTAATTGTATCTTATTAAAATTTAATATTGTAACCACTAGTACATGGTTACCATGTTCATGGTATATATTGTTTCTATCATATTTTGTTTAATAGAAACCTTGAGAAGTAAATTTAAGAAAACATATATTAAAAAAATAAACCTAAAAAATGACTTAGTTGATATGTTTATAAATATGATAATATCCTAATTTTATATTAAGGAAATTATTATATGGATTTCATAGAAATATATCACTATTTGTATACTATAGGTTGATGTATCTCGGCCACAAATGTACACAATAGTAATAACTATGGAATGGGTGCATTGATGTTTGACTCGAGCACCACCTAGTGTGTTCTAACGAGACTTTATGCAAACATGGATGGACACACCAAAGGGATATGAGTGGAAAAAATCAAATTTTTATTAATAAACATTATTATGGATTTCAATTCAATTTTATGATATAAAAACATTATGCATGTAACCATGTTAATGATTATGAGATTATATTTGATTTTTTTTTAATTTGTGTAATGCATTTCACATTTTTTGGATTATACTTTATGCTTGATAATGATATGATCTAATCAAGTTTATAATATTGTTAATATATGGATCATAGAGGAAGAAATAATAAGCCAATCAATTCACATAATCCATATTGGGTTTTTCCTTTATAGGTAATATAATAAAACTAGAGAGGGATTTTCTTGTAGTGATGATCAAATTATAACCATATTAGAGTATCTAACTCATGTGACTACAAATAACCATGCCTATATAAAGAATAATACTTCTCCACATTGTGATTTAATAATTTTAGACAGCTTTATGCACAAATAACCACCATCATTTAGTGAGACTAAAAATCAATTTGTAGATGAGAGATGGAAAATTTTCTTATATAATATGTTTCTCACACTTGAAAGTAATGAAATAGATATGCTTTTTCAGGGATGTTTATTATCTCTTAGGGATGTAGATTAAAGGTGGTGAAAAATTCAAAACACTTATGGCATGGATGAGATAATGATAATGGAGGTGAATTATTTTGTGGTCATCTTCATTGAAAAAGAATTTCCTCACAAGTAATGAGAAAGTATCGAGAGACAATTCCTTTACAACAGGAAAATAAAAGATGAGAATTTCTCAAATGTTTGAATACAACATTAAAAGTGTATTTTGAATTGATATAGAATACATATATAATAAAAAGTAAATTATTATCTATTTCTTTGATGTGGTTAAGATAATCCTTCTATGGGAACTAGTTTGTCTATTATTCTCATCACATGAGGATATAATGTAAGGTTATATTATTATAGTTAAATAATTCTAAATGTATATAGAATTAGAGGGAATAGAAAGCATGAAATGGATTTTTGTGCACTATAGAAGATTAAATAAGGGAAAGAGGAAGAATGTAAGGTTGTAATTTAAATAATTTTGTAAACTTAAAATAGAAAACCATCAAATTTTCTTGAGGATAATGGATTTTTTCTACAATTATGGAGACAACGGTCACTATGATCATGGTTTATTGGAAAATAAAGAAGCTATTATTTTGTAATATGTTTAATATACCTATATGGAGAACTGATTGAATTATAGTCCCATAAGTAAAAGGAATATTCCCATTAAATGGGAAACTGATAAAGGTCATGCTTATGCGATTCAAATTACTGAGGATGAAGTTATAATAATGATGTGGTCTCATGTACTTTAAAATTATACTAAAATTTATTTAAATAATTATTTTATTCTTAATTTCGTATTGTTTTATATCATCTAGGTTTTCCGAGAAAATTATATATTTTCTTGCCTTCTTAATAACGGTTTTATTTGTCAAGAATCATAGTGAAAGTCTCAAAATAATAAAAATGTGTCATTATGTTCCTATTATATAACATGAAAATAAAATATTTTCCAAATTCGACATTATATATATGTATATTATATTAATATAATCCATCGTAGGTACTGGACTTTAATATATGATGAATGAATTTATTTCATAGAGAATGAAATTATTAATCATGATGTATATTTCAAATTCCTTATAATTTAATTGGAGGATTCATTATTTAATTCATGTATAGATCCACCCCCGGTAAGTCCTATGAATTATATTCATGTGGAAGAAGCTTAGGAATAATCTATTGATGGAAAATTGTATCTCAAATATTAATGTGTATATGTTGTTTATGATTTCATTGCTTTATTACAGAAGGAATTAACTTTATATCCACTTGTTCATGAATTTAAGATTACTATTGATTTAATCCCTGAAGCTAGAACTATGTGAATCCTTATCTATAAAATAGAATGTATAAAATTAGTAGATTTTAAGAAAAAACTATAATATTTTAGTGATATGTTATTTCTACGCCCGAGTTTTCTATTATAGAGAGCCCTATTTCATTTCGTTATGTAAATGAAGGATCCCAGAGGTTTGGCATTGATTATAGGGAAATAAATTCTATTAGAAAAATGAAAGTGTATCCTATATCTTTCATTGATGTATTATTCTATCAAATTCAATATGATCACTTTTTTTAATGATTTGTCATTGTTGTGGGTACTATAAATTTCGAGAAATGGAGGTAGATGTCAAAATGAAAAAATTACGAATGAGGTGTAGACATTATGAGTTCACAATGATTCCATTTGTATTGAACAATTTACCTATGTCTTCATGTAATTAAATATACGAGTATTCATGGAATATCTTGATAACATTATTGTGGGATTTATTGATGATTTCTCAGTGTAATAAAAAAAATATGAGGACTATGAGAGTTAGATGAATATCAGTATTGATACTCTTAGATGGAAAAAATTACATTGAAAATTTAGTACATTTTAGTTTTGGATTTATAATGATTATTTATTGGCAATATTTTCCCCATGGAATGAATCTTAAATGATCTTGTAATGAAAAAGGCAGTACAAGAATGTCCTACAGTAACAAACTGAACCGAGGCACATAGTGTCCTCAGTTTGGAATGCTGCTCTCAATATTTTTCTCATAATGATTCTTGATTGGATAGCCCATTAACTATGATTACTCATAAGTAATTAAATTTAATAAGAAAAAAGTAATAGAATGAATGTTTTTAATTAGTGGTGTGGATATTGTTCAATTCATTGATTTGGACTCTAATATCAAGGAATAATATATTGTTTGTTGTGTTGGGATGCATTAAGAAAGGGAGTTGGTTGTATCCTTATAATTAATAATAAATTTGAATATTCATCAAGGGGATTCATGATGCAAAATTCTTCCTCATGATTTCTAGATGAGGGATTTAATTTTTTCATTGTTGATATTAGGACATTATCTATATGGTGAATAGTATGATATATAAAAAGATGATAATAGATTGAAATAATTATTTTCATAGAAATAATTCAACATGATGTAAAGACGACAAAACAAGCTACTCAATGATTATACTTTCTAAATACACTACCACACAGGGGTGGAAGATAATGCTTTAGAAGAATTGAACATGAATGATCATGGAGTTATAAGAAAAATAAGGATCAATAGGGAACCTTTGTTCATAGATGACGTAAATATATATATGGAATTTTTTTGAAAGGGATACATTAATCCATTTTAAAATGATTTCAAAACCATATTTAATACAAAATGTAAAATATTCTAAACCTGATGATGATAATTTTCAATAGATAATTTAAGTTGGGAATGTTGGAAAATTGGCGGACATAAATTGTTAAACTGTAATTCTATAATTTGAAAGGATTGTACGTGTTCCAAACATAACATAGCTGAAAATTTATTTTTTATTTTCATTTCCCAATTACTCTATACACACTGGTAGGACCAAGATGTATATATAAATGAAGGAATGTTTTTTGTGGGATAATATGTAGTGAGAAATTTCTTATTTTATGTCTAGATGTTTGGGATAGAAATAGGATTAGGAAGTTTGATAACAAATTTGAGGAGTTCAGTAAACTCTACATACTTTCATGTGAAATAAGATGACATTATTAAGGAATATTTCCTATTATTTCATAATATTAATAGAAATAATTATTCCACATGTGTTGTTTTTGACCGCTTCATGAAATATACAAATTTCCATTCTATAAGGGAATATTTAACACTTATGTTCCATGAATATTCCTATATTAAATAGTTTTTAGGAATTTATTGTGTAGCAATTTTAATTGTTTCTGATTCAAGTCTATAATTTACATCGAAATTAGGGAAAATTTATCTGAAGGATCTGGTTATGGAGCTTCATTTAAGCATTGATTATCAATGACCATCATATGAACAATCCAAAAGGACTACTCAAAAATAATTTGAAAATTTATTATTGTTATATCTAGAATTTTATGTTATTTTGTATCAATATTTACCATTGTTATAATTTATATATAAAAATAACATTCATTAATGTTTTTAAAAAGTGTCATATGATTAATTATATAGAAAGTGATGTATTACACTATCATGTTGCGATGAATTCAGTGAAATGGATGGTGTGTGCCCCGAACATATGGAGGAGACAACAGAAATGGTAGATACAATTAAAAAAATATCAAAAAAATATCACAGAATAAAATAATGACTTCATTAATGAATTTTAATTGCAACTGGGAGATCAAATTTTATAGAAATTATCTCCATGGAATGTTGTTATAAGGTTTGTTAATAATCATAAACTAATCCTCATGTACATTTGACCATATTTAATCTATGAATGATTTGGATTTTTTGATTACCATTTAGTAATTCCCCCATGTCTCTCTATGGTGCATTATGTGTTTCAAATATCATTATTGAGGATGCGAATTTTCAACCAAACAAATTTATCTCCAATAAAAAAAAATAATTGGAACTTGATATAAATTATTTTAAAGATCATATAATTTTTATAGAAATTATAGAACAAGTGTTTGGAAATTTGATTACTCGACTAGTAAATTTACATTAGAGAAATCATATCATTGATGAGGCCATTTGGGACCTTGATGAAATTATGAAGAATAACTTCCTAAATATATTTGTTGTGGTCAAAATATGGAAATTAGGGAAAGAAATTTTTTTAAGGAAGGAATAATGTAACTCCTAAATACATGATGTTATATTTTTTCTTTAATACATTTTATCTCTTCGATATCTTTTGGTATACACGACCTAGAGTCTAAATGAACAATATTACAATATACCATTATATCCTATATATTATATTAGAAGGTATGAACTGTAATAAATAAATTATAAATATATTCATTTGAAAATTTATTCTTAAATTCTTTGATTATGAATTAATTATAAATAAACGTAAAAAAATTTGAAATAAAAAGAATTGTTTTCCAGAAAATAATATTTTTTCTAAGAAGAGGGTTGGTCGTGTCTTGCATAAATATGAAATAGAAATTTTTAACAATTTATAAAAAATATACTTTAAAACATTATCCTCACATATAAAAAAATTTCAGAATAATCATAGAGTATTTTTTGTGAATTTTATGAAGATATTAATTTTGGATTAATAGTGAAAATACAGAATTTAATTAAAAAATTATTTTCATATAAATTGATAAAATGTTGAATTTCATTTTAAAAATGATTAAAATGTAAAATAAGATCAAATATAATACAATAAATCAATTTTATCTCAAGGGAATAAATTTTATGTCTTGTTTTGATATAAAACACAATGTACTTAAGAAAATATTTTCTTTTGAAATACACATATTCATAATTATTTACAGTTTAATTTTAAATTAAATACACCCCCTTGTATGAATTGTTTTTTAAAAAATTTATTATATACATGGAATAATATTAATTAATATTTTTAAATAAGGGGAAATACTATTTTTTCTAAATGAATAGTGAAACCAGAAAAAATTATTTATAGAAGTAAAGGTTAAAACAAGATTACTCGGGGTTTGTGAAAAAAGAAATATATGACTGAAAACTAGACATATAAAAATAATGTTTTATTTTAGTATTTTGAGATTATCATATTTGGCATTAAAATCTATTTTTATTTTGATGATTTTGGATAGGTAATGACTTTATTATTCTTTATTCTATTGGGAAATTTCCAAGTAGTTTCCAAGATGGTCCCCCACTTATATAAGGACACCCCTGCCCTCTCTTATCAAAAATTAATTATCCCATTAATTCACAAATTAATTCCCATATTACTTCCTTATATACCTACCCATGACATAGAGTGATTTGTTTGTTTAGGAAACTATCATATGGGGGATAGTTTTACACCAATGGATGTTCTCAAAAGAAGAGGTATAATTCATAGCCACATGTTTCAATTATATTTCATCTTTTAACTCCATAAAATAATCATCAAATATGGAAAAAAATAAAACAACTATATTCCATATGATTATTTTATATTATCTTAATAGAGTAACCTATATCCATCCCCACGTTCATCAAATTAGAAACTAACTCTCGATCTTGTGTATGATCGAGCTCAACCTCTTGAACCAATGAAATTAATTCTCAATTACGGCTACTTATGGTTATATGTAATTATTGATTTATGGTATATATATATATATATTATATTGATTAAATAGCTATAATTCATAAATTATAATATCACACACACTTTATTACCTTCTAATCCATTAGAAAATTATAACATCGCACATACGTACTCATGGAATACAACCTCTATGAAGTGAAGTTAATTTTTTTTTATTTTGTTATGGAATGTAATGGGGATATATTTAATGAATAAATAATATTTATATGGTATAATAATGATTATATAAAGGTGAAAAAGTATTTTCTATTATTTCCTTCATACAATTTAGAAATGGATATAATATTCAACCATTCGTATGACCTTTCATGTTCAAGAATTATCTAATTCATATTTTATCTCTACCATTTATAGATGAATATATATATACATATATAATGAATACATATTACATTTATATCATCATTAGAATTAGTAATATTATTTAACTACTTTCCAATTATATGGACCAAAAATATTTAACCAAAACATACATAAAAAAGAAGCAATTATCTCCCATAAAAATAATTTTCATAATGAATTATTAATAAATATATATTAAGATGTTTTATGTAAATAATATAAGGAATAACATATATAAGTTTTATTATTAAATTTATATGTAATAATTCTAGTTTTATTATATTGGAGTTTTTTTTATAGGTATTTAGGAAATCATACATAAGGTAAGGTATTTTCATCTCACATTTATTTGGTATGGGTCACATTCCTTATAAACCGTTTGTTTCATTTATTTGGTGTATATACTACCCATGAATTTCATTTATGGTTATTTTCATGAAACATATTTGATATAAACTTTTATATATGAAACATAAAGTTATTATTCTCTAGGTACTCCTTTTCCATTTTTTTTCATGCCTTAGTTGGGTCTTGTTTATAGGTGGTTCGGGAGTAATTTTGAAATTTCGGGATGTATCTGGGATGTGAATAGTTGGTCAATAATAATTCCAAAACCTATACCCAAAAAATGAAAACCATGAAACCCAGGATTGTGGGGGTTGGAACGATTATACGGTGGTTTTAAAAAATGTTATCCCACCTTATAGGAAACATGCACCCCAGTAGAGGGGCACATAGTTATGACACACTATTTTTCAAACTATATATCCCTTCCCAACTAACCTTGTACATTGTAATATTTCAATCCAATTTTTTAAAATATACAAGCCGTATTTAACACCTTTATATCCCCTAAATTAATAAAAAAGTCAAATTCTTAGTTTCGTTATGATATCAAGAATCTACATTGGATCCTCCAAACCCTTTCATTGGTGGATCTAAGAATGATGTTTCTCATCTGATATCTCTACTATAAGTGATTTCCCTCTCCTGTATCTTCTTCTACACAATTTTCTTTTAATCCTTAGTGTTTGATATATAATTTTTTGGTTTTTGGATATAAACTCAATTTATTTGCGTATCGAATATATGTTGGATTTCATGGCCTCTCTTTTCATTGATCATTTTTAAAAATTTACACTATGAGTGTAGTTTTTTAATACCATGAATATGGGCAGGGGGTTCCATTTAATATTTCACACTTATTGAAAACATAAAATTATCATTGTTTGAAATTTATTTAAAATTATTTGTCAAAAACTATTTTGATGTGAATTGGAATTTTTATATTATTTGGATTTGAAATTTGGAAAACCTCCCAATTAGATGGGAATTATAAATTGGAGTGTATTATGACATTGATGACAAAATTGAAATTATTTCAGTATTTATTTTAGAAATTTGGATTAAATTTAATAGATAAAAACTTATTATTTTTTTAAAAAAAATTTGAATTGATTAAAATGATGTTTTTTTTGGTTTTGCAAGTGAATTTTAAATTTTAAAATGAAATATTGGACATTGAATTGTGAGTTATGAATGATATAATAATAAATGAACTACCAATTTTCAATTGAACAATTAATTGAGAACACGTGTGACTGGGTTGATTGTGGGTTATATTACGGATGCACTCTTTGATGGTAATTGCCCAAAAATATGATGAGGATGAGAACAATAGAAAATTTTTACCCAGATAATATCCACAGTGAGATATTGATGAGTCTTATTTTTCCTGAGTCTTAAGGACATGTGTACACCTATTTTCTTGATAAATTATTTTAGATAGCAAGAATCCAATTACCTCAAACTATCATACTATAGGGGAGATGATTATGGTTCATATTATGATTGTCTTTATTATAATTCTATTTATATTGAAAGTGAATTATCCATTATAGGTGATTTACATATAAAAATTCATATGAATTCATTTTTTAACCCATCATTGAAATGTTTTCCATCATCTTGAATTGAATCTTATTTTGTTTTATATATGAAACTGTACTATGATGAATATTTTAATAAAACTTTTAATGATTTATTTAGTTTATTAATATGGTTTACTTTAATATAAAACATGGAGATATCCTACTTTTTTTTATCTCAGACCCTACATTTTCTAGTGGGTGTACATATATTTTATACATCATGGTCCAATAAAAGGGAAGGAACATCATAGAGGAAGTTTCTATTCTTGATTGTTTGGGAACATACTAATAATTCCTTTGTGATGTATGAATTCAATCTTACCAAATTTTGAATACATGATGATGTACTATTTTTCTCTTTTTGATTTACATGTTTGGCTTTTGGTACTATATCCCTTGGTAGAGTTGATAATACTTATATTTTCCTTCATTATTTTTTGTGTAATGTAATAATAATTACCAATTATTCATTTTATGATTCCTGGTTCTAGTTGCCGAAGTATAGGTGTTATAAATTTCCTTTGGGCTATGTTAATATTATCTCAGGGGTCAGTTTTCTTGTATATCTTAGAAAATTTGTTAAAATGTTATATTGGTTATATAGGTTGATCATATTTCCTTCATCTCAGAATGCAATTAATATATTTTTTGGGACAAAATAGGTAGCTAAGAGTGAGTAACAAACCCACTCTTATCATAATGAGCCATAAGTCACTAGGGGTGGTTTGATAAATGAATCTATAAGATTAAATATAGTCATTTACATTAATTTTATTTGGATAAGTTATGATCTAAATATTTATATCTTATATAATAAGAAAAGGTTTACTTATTTCACTTGTATGAGTGTTGATCTGATTAACCTTCTGATTTCTTCAATTCTATTTTTGGATGTAGTGTAGCAACATGCCACTATGAAGATGTCTAAATAGGATCTAGGAGGATGCTACTTGTGAGAAACAACCAGCATATCCTCCGATGGACCAAAATCTTGTTGAGATATTTTTTTTTCATCTAAGCACTAGGACAAGAACCTAAAAATAATACCATTTTGGCTCCAGTTGTGAAATCTCATAGGGACACATCTCAAAATCATTATTAAGATTTCTCTCACTAGAAACCACCTATATTACTGGGCTCCAATAATCCTCAAGAGGGTAATAAAGAGTATATATATTTTGTTTGAGTTATGGTAAATTCCATATTCAATAAATATGAAATGATTCTCCTTCATGGAAGAAGAACCTAGTATGAGATAGTTGAACAAAATGGTGATGGAGTTGAAGAACGAGTGTTTAAAGAGAATGTACATCAAAATTATTAATAACAACCAGTTCAATAAATATTATATGGTGATGGAAAAAAATATTGATTTTTCATAACTAAAGCAGGAACACAAGACCATGATAGTGTATAAAAACCTCTTTTCTATAGATTATATTTAATAAGATGATAAATATATGATAGTTCTATATGGGTATTTGATTTAATATTAGTTATTAGGGATTCTTGTTGAATAAAACTTATAATGATGATGTGTTTGATATGGAACTAAGGGTTAAAATTGAACATACTGTTATTTTGGGGATGATTGGAGTTTTATATTATCCTAGTTGATGTTCTATAAACACCCCTAAGGGGAAGATAAAGAATAATGAGCCTTATGGAAAATATTGAAAGTTTGTTCAATCTAGTCCTCTTGATTTCACAATAAAAATCCCTTTGAATTTTATTCAATTTTGTAAGTCCGAGCATTCAAAATAGGGTTTCATTAATGTAACAAAGATTTTTGGTTCTTATGGACATTCTAGAAAAATGAAAAAAACTATATATTTTATTCCAAATGTAGTGGAATGGGTTCATTATCACCTGAAATTACAACATTTCAATCTATTTCATCATGATGCCCGGTGTTCCATCCACATGCATCTAGAAGAAATATTATTCGCGAAGTGGATGAGTCTCTAGTGGAAGCATATATGGGTCTAGTGATTGTGAGATGTACCAAAAAAATTACTTAATATATACTAACATCATTATTTGATACTGGTGCATCTTGTTCATTCATATCAACCTATATTGTGAACAAAATAAATTTTCATATAGAGATTTTATATTTTTTGATGGATAGTACTATACCCCATGGACTGAATAGATAGAATGGTGTTTCATGTCATTAAAATGTTTTATCTCTAATATATATTAATCAGGAATTTTATTTTTGTGTTATCTATATTAATCCTCTAGATATCATTTTTGAAAAATTGGCACATTGATAATAAATCTTGAACTGACTGTTATATTCAACGTGTAAGTTTTACTATTTCTGGTGGTTTTTGATTTAACATTCTAGTAGAATTGGACCTAAGGTATTAATGATTTGAATATTTTTATCCTAAATTTGGTAAATTAATATAGGTGTTTTATTTTTATGTATAGTGGAAATATTTGAGCGGTAATTTCCATCAAGCTTTCATAATGTTTTTTGATATTTCCATTCTGATTTATTTAATTTTTCACTAGTAAAAGATGTGGATTTTTCTATTTATTTGGTACATGTTACTCCCTAATACGTATTAATTCATTCCACATGAGACCAATTGAAATTTTAGAGTTGAAAACAAGGTTGGGTGATCTACTAGACAACGGCCTTGTAAGCCCATGTGGGTCACCTTTGACCACTCTTATTATCTTTCCTAAGAAATATAATTGAACACTTCACCTATGTGATTATTAATATAAACCCATCCATGTTATTATATTTATAAATTATCCATTTTATGGAATGATGCTATGTTTGACCAGTTGAAAGGGGTGCAGTCATTCTTGAATATTGATATTTGATCTGGATATACCGAGTAGAAAATTAGAGATTCTGATATCTAGAATACCAAATTCCAGAGTAGGAACTTCAATTACATGTATCATTTCATGTCATTTGATCTAAACAATTATCTTATAGTCCTTATTGATTTAAAAAACATTATTATCCATGAGAATCTTGATACATTCATGGGGGTGTTTTTATGACATTTTGGTTTACTTTATGTCTGAGGATGACAATGTGCATCATCTAAGACTTGTTATTAAAATTTTGACAAAGCACCTACTTTTTTTCAAGCTATCAAAATATAACTTTTATTTGGGAAGTGATATTCTTGGAAATCATTGCCTCATAATAGAGCATCTCCATTGATCCTGACAAGGTTAAAACATTTATGAATAGGGAGAAACCATTAACTAATTTCAAGATTTTTTGAATACTGACTTTTGTTCTGTATTATCCTTAGTTCATAAAGGATTTATATATATTTGATTAGATTATGACAAAACACACATAGAAGGAGGTGAATTTAATTTTAGACGAGAAATTTCAGAGTTCTTTTGTTGATATGAGATGTGTTTTGGATTTTGGATCGATGTTGACTCATCCAAATGTTAGTAATGCCTATGTGGTCTTCAGTGACGCATAATGTTTGGGTTTTGGTTTTGTGATTATGAAGGTTGATCCGGTTATAGGATATGGGTGTCAGAATATTAGGTCACATGGGAAGAATCATAAAACCATGGACCATGCACTCACAACATTGATGCATGATCTTAAGAGTTGGCATTTTTACGTTTTCATAAAATGGATTACCATGTATTCGGACTGCAATATCTTGAATTAAATATTCTATTAATAGTATATGTTTATCCTCCATATTATTTTGCTAGGGTACCTATAGTCTTTTGATTTCAACATCACCTATACCCTGGGTCATGGCAATGCCATTGGTGAGGTGGTGAGGATGAAACTTCAAACCTATGCTATGAAAGAACCATCAAACGAGTGAAATATTATGTCTCTTTTTTCACAATGAAAAATAATATTTCAGAAAACATAGTACATGGTTTTATTTTCTAGTGTTTAGTTAAACTCAAATACTCATGAGATTATTTTTTAAGAATAATATCTTCATGATGAATTCATTATCATTAGAGACACTAATTATGGTGGGGGATAATTTCTTAGTGGTCATTCTTCATAGAGGTTGTTCTATGTTTTTATAACTTGTTTGTTTTTACTTTTTTCATAGGGAAATATGTGACACGGAATTTCTATAACATGGATTAGGATATTCACCATGGAAAAAAGGTTATTCATGACATGTTTTGATGATTTTGGTGGCCATGTATGATATTTACATCATAATCTTAGTTTTTAATTACTATACGTACAAGTATGTTAATGTTGAGAATCAGTTAACTTCATATTTATTAGAAACTTCTCGTGACAACATCACAGTTTTATTCTATTTCCATGGAATGTGTAGTGGGGTGGATATGATACTAAATAAGTAAGAATGTTATATGTGTTATGATCAATGGGAAGACCAAATATGATTAGTTTGTAATCATCCATGATACAATCAATGTTATGGTGATTAGAAATATCGATTTGAAAGATATTTTCATTTTTTATTGAGTTTTATCTACTTTAATCCTATATATGGATCCCAAATTTACTTATCATTTTGGGATATCATTTATTAGGCACTAGGATCTCATATTTTTGTTAGTATGACATATCATCCATAAGTTTATTGATAGACATATTGAGCTATATATATTCTTGAGGATATTCTTTGATCCTTCGTCATTAATTTTTGATGAGCTCGGATTGATGATTTGGTACTAATTGAGTTTTCTTATAACATGAGTTATGAGTACATGCTAATATGTAATACTTTTGAGACCATGCATGGTCAGTCATTTAAATCTCCATTATGTTTCTTGATGTTCAATTAATGTTTCTTTATTTTACTGATAAAGGCTCAAGAGACAACATTAATGATTCACTTGATCCATCGTATAATGCTGAAGGCAAAGAGCTAGTATAAATATTATTTTGATCACCATCATTGATCGTTGGAGTTTTTAATTGGTGATTCGGTAATTTTAAATGTTTCACATCGTTTAGTTCATTGATGACTTGTGAGATAAGGGATTATTGCTCTTTATTTTGTGTTACCTTCTGAGGCTGTTTACCTATTAGGGAATAATTATTAGAATTTAAAATTTCCAACATATTTTATGTTTATACATAATGTTATTGATACATCCCAACAAAAAATGTATATTTTTTTTATCCATATCGTGTTTTAATCTTGGGTGACCTTGATTTTGAACATGATTTATATTTGATTAAGCATGTGGTAACATTGTTGATTTTGAGATGATGGTGCTTCATGGGAGGATGATACAATTGGACTATTTGCCATGACATCAGAATTTTAATTCACATGAGATTTGGGAGTGGGAGAAACTGATGAGAGACTCGTGGGCTCATCTTTTTAGTATAAAAAATTCTTAACATCAATTATGGGGATAAACAGTTTCTATAATAGGTTGTTTGTGACAACTAGTTATTGATTTTCAGTTACTCCTACACTATCCTTGTTCATCATACTATATTAGGTCTTGTTTATGGGTGAACATGGAGGAATTTTGAAATTTTAAAAAAAAATTGGGTTCCTCACATTTGGAACACGATTTTAACTTACCATGTGCCCACTCATTGAAAACCTTATAACATTGAGCAGTAGAGATTTCCACTTCTAGAATATGGTTTCAAAAACTATTCTCTGACCATGTTGGACCCATTCACCCCAATAGAGGGGTGAATGGTTAAGGATAATGGTTTTACTAACCATGTTCCATGTCCAAGCTTATCATATACACAATAATTTTAATATCAATTTTTCTAAAAAATTCAACGAGCCCCTATTTAATCATTCCAATCATCCCTAAATAGACTTATTTCTAATTCTTAGGTCTTTTATGCTCTCAATTACAATTTTTGGGTCCTATAAAACCTTTATTTAGTTGATCTATTTGTGGAAGTCCTCATATAATCCATCCTTGTTAAGTGACACTCCTATTTTGTGACTTTTATAGATATATCTTCCAATACTCCTTAGATATTCTTATATAACCATGTTGTTGTGGGAGCTAAAATATTCATATTTTAATCATAATTATTTTATCTATTTCTTGATCTAATTTTTTCTTGTTATAAAATCCCACTATGGGTGTTGAGTTTTGATACTGTGAACACATTTATGAGGTTTTGATTATGACTAGAAAATTGATTAATCCTTTAATATATTATTGTTTTATATTTCATAAAACTAATTTATGAAAATCCAATTTTGTCTAAATTGTAATGTGGATTTCATTAGGAATGAAAATTTGAAATACCCCCAAATTCTAATTGAATTGGAAAGTAGGACGTATTTTGAAATAAAAGGTAATTGTGAAATTATAATAAGATTGATTTTATAAAAAATTATTAAATTTAATTAGTAAAAACATATTTTTGAGTGTTGTTATGAAATGGATTTAATTAATGAAAAACCCCTTGATTTATTTTTGATAGTGAAAAGTCATTTTTAAAATTAAATGTTAACAACTTATTTATGAATGATGATTAATTAAAAATGAAATTAATTTATCCATTTCAATTGATTGATTTACTGATCTCATGTGAGGTTATGTACATATTGTTTTATTTAGGAGAAGCATGATTGGATTGTAATTACCTAGAAATGGATGGATGATGGAAAATATAACAATATATTTGTTAGGAAAATCTTATCTTGGATTGGATGTTGAGGATTTCAAGTTGGATTGATTGTAAGGGATGTGTATACCCATATTTTAATGATCAATGATATAAGAGTTTGAGGATACAATAACATGAAACTATCGTACAACATCGAGTTGACCATAGTTCTTATAGTCAATGTTTTTATTATAATTATTTTGATTGTAAAACAAATTTATTTAACCAAGTTTATATATATAAATTAATTTATAAGAAAAAATTATTTAATCCATTTTTAAATGTTTTCAAAAATTCTAAAAAGAAGCACATTTTATTTTATATATGAAAATGTACATCTGTGCCTGTTTAATTGGAATTGAAATAAATATTATGTTTTCTATTATAGAATATTTTTATATAACTCTTGGAGATACCCTACTAGGATTTCCCTATCATACCCTAACCATTCCTTTGGTTATTTTTAGATTTTTGTCATCCCTACATATGAAAAGGGAAGAACCTCTTGGAAGAGTTGGATGTTCATGAGGCTTTGGGCTCAATGTGTTGATTCCTTCATGATGGTTGAGTATTACATTTTTAAATTATGAGAACTGGATGATGCACTATTTTGGTTTTCTTGATATACCTATTTGTTTTTTGTTACTGTCTCCATTTTTTGGTTATATTGATATATATGTTTATCCTATGATTTTTTTGGCATCAAATTTTTCCATATTTTATATTATATGATGCCAAGTGAATGTAACCAACCAGTGGGGATCAGTAATTCCCTTAGGGATATGTGAGGATTGTCTTAGGTATTATATTACTAGGGTATCCAATATGGTTTGTGATAATATAAGGTTCTTTTTCTCGTGGTAATTATTATTCAAAAGATAAAATAAGGTATTGGTTTACCTCAAAATCACTTGATTATTAAGTATTGTCAACATTTAAGTATATATTGGGGGGAATTATATGATATTTTTATATTAATCCAAAAAAGATTATTCTCCTAAGCCAATTTTGGAAAATTATAATTTCTTTTTCATTTTACACACTTTAGGCACTCAAGATACCAAAAATAATATTTTTAAGTAAAACTGATGTTGTTTTTTTATTTTGTGAAAATTCATCCCACTACCATGTTTTTATTTTCTAAAAATACATTATAAAATGTTTTAAATATTATCCTATCATTATTAAATTAATTATTAAAAAAATTACACATACAAAAATATATTAAAAATATTCTTCCTATCCTTTTATAAAAAAGTTATTTTTCAACTTTTTATAAAAAAATAAATGGAATCATTATTTTAATGTAATATAAATGAACAAAATTTCGCACTTTCAAGACCACACAATGATTTGAAGCATAAATTAAAAATTACAAGTTTATTTTCAATGTATATTTTTCTGAAAATATTCATGTGATTTATTATTTTAAAATTAATTTTCAAAGTGAAGAAGGTATATTCCCAATGTATGTTTTTAATCACAAATTATAGTATTTCAATTCATCAAAGATAATTATTTTTAAAATTATCCTAAAATGGTTATAAATAGTTACAATAACATACTTTACAACTATCTATATGGATTATGATAATTTTTATTGGGGGTGAGTATATTTATACCATTCACCATATTACTCTAGATGATTCAATATTGTGTATATTGATTAGTCAATGTATTGAAATTTAAAATGCTAGTTTTTTCATATGAATGTTTAAATTTGTTATTATTCAATCATTTTATATGACTAATTTTTTGGAATTTTTAAGATATATGTGGGTCATGATATATCATCTCCATGAATCAGTAGGTATCATGAGAGAAACAATCTTGGTTATTTGGCTAAGGACATAAAAATTTATATAAGATGTCATGGATGAGTCCTTGAAAAAATTATTAAGAAAAAAGAAATAATTCATTCACTAATTATAATTTTATTTATTTTTTTCCATATTATTATTTGATTACATATGATATTTTTAAAATCTTGTGTTTTTAAATAGAAATACTATGTTTTATAACATACCCGTTACACCATATTGAGCATAAAAAAACAACAAAATATTATTATTTAAATTTCACCATTATAACCAAGTTATTTGAATAGTGCATATGAAAATGATGAACTAAATTATTGATTTCGAGATTAAGAATTTATAAATAATTATTTGACTAATTATTTAAAAATGAATGTGAAATCCAATTTTAAAAGAAAATAAAATGTTTTTCAGAAAAAAATTTAAATATACACAAGTGTGTTTTATAAAAAGAAATAAAAAACCATTATTTTTGGAATTATATTAATAAAATATATAAAAAAAGTGTTTAATCAAATTTTTATCATTCATCATATGTTTTTTCATACATTATATAAGAATAAATCCAATTCTACGCATAAAGATGAAATTTTCAATAAAAGGTAGTTTTTATGACTTATGATGACACACTTTTTTATAATATATTTCTTAATAATGTTTTAAATTATATTTTAACAAACTACTTATTTTAAATTTTAATATAAAAAATAACATATATTTTTTTTGTATTTTTCGGATAAGTTTCATTTTTTGATGAATATTGAAAAAATAAAATTTAATTGAAAGAACATTTTTTTATCTAAAAACATTATAGTGTTAAATTATATATTTGATTGATTAAATTGTATAATTAGAATAATATTTTTATCATTAAATTCTATTTCTCTCTTGGGAATCAATTTCAAATAAAATTTCAATATAAAAACATTCCAATCATTTGAACGTCTTTACTTTAAAAACTGGTTTTCTCATTCCATCAAAGAGATTTGTTTTTAGTTAGTTTGAGCCAAATATATGTTTTTAATTTTGAGAAATTTATTCCATATTTTTAATGATAAATTCATAATTCAATAATTGGTACCATTTTATATTTGGGAAATATAAATTGTATGTTTACTAATTTTTATTACAATAGATAATGGTAAATAAAATTATTAAGTATAAAAATAATATAATTAATATTATTAAATTTCTATAATAATTGATCAAATTTAATTTAATTAGTTGTTTTAGACCACAATAATTTTTTTTTGATTTTATGAGCTTTTTGTGCAACATAGATGACTTAAATCCACTTATTGTATTTTATTCAAAAGTAGTCGATTTTTTCGTACATTTTTTTCGAAAGTGAAATATTTTTAATATAGGGTAATATAAAATATACATTCAACTATAATTATTATTTCGAAATATAAAATATTTATCTTCATCTTTATAAATAATGATTAATTTTATGTAATAGAAAATTAAATTAATGGTTTACATAGTTGTTATACAATATTTTGGATATGTTTGAAAATATTATCAATGATACATTTTTTTCTTTTTTCTTTTTATAGGAATAATATTAATACATATGAAGTGAAAACCTATGATGTCATTTGAATAATTAATGATATTAAATAATAGTTAAATGTAAAATATAAGTATTAAAAGTTATTAAATATATGTTTAATTTACATTTTATTACTTAATTTAGACAAAAAATAATCACATATTTGTAATAATTTTTTTATCCATTTAGAATATAAAAATTAACTTATATTAATTTGACCATTTGATAAATTATATGAGTGCCCCTCCTCTCCAAGAAAATGGTGCTCATTATTCTCTTTTCATCACATATAAAACCTTTTTTGGTTTATCCATAATACACCCAAATACATTATAATAATTTGACCCCACATTATAGAGATCATTGTTTAGTCATAACATGCTCCTAATAGGTATTAAGAAGTTAGTCAAAGAAGACTATATGAAGAAATTTTATCATTTTTAATTAAGTGTTTATGGTTTCTTCTTTGACTTCCTTCAAATATTCTTCCAAATTGATGAGTCAATTACTCCGTTGTAAAAAATATTCTTATATTTTATAATGTTAGTATTATCTTCTTATTCTATGTCCACATTCATCAAATGAGAAAAGATTTAATCATTCATGTGTAGGGTGGTATACCACCTCCCGAATCGATGTGATTTTTATTCGATCACCATATCTAAAGATTGTTTATAATGATGGAATTATAGACTATATATTTTATTAATGACATATAAATATTTATGAAAATATAATATATCATTTATGTTTCTTCCTTTCTATTCATAGAAAAATGATAACTTCATTCGTGCATACATGTGAACTATCACCCCCATAAAGAGATTCGAATAATTATTCATCACAATATAACATGGATAATATAGATAGGTATATATAAATTATTAATGTAATATTATGATAATTCTAGGAAGAGAATATAATATCAACATTATCTCAATAATGTTAATCAAAACATTGAAAATTTAATCAAGGGTACATATGACTTACCATCTCCATGATTGTAACGTAGTTTATTTTCATTATACATATATAATGGTTGGATTTAAATGTATAATTTATGTATAAAATTTATTATATGTACATTAATATTATTCTTTATATGATAGAATATTGAAGACTTAGATTATTGAAATCATAACAAATACATTTTAGACCCTTGTAATAAATGCCGATAAAATGTCAAAAATTAACAAAAATAATTATTCAATTGTTATTACATGATAATAAGTGATATAAAATCAATAATAAATGATAAAAAGTTTATAAATAATGTAAATAACTATGATATGTTTATTATTCATGAATATAAATATTGTAGTTGACGAGTCAGACTCAAGGAAAGAGATATCATATCAATTTTCATTCCTTTAGGCATATTTTGATGTTGTGAATATATATTATTTTCAGTGTAGTATATAACTCTCCATTGAATTTTTATATCATAAAATATTTTATTATAATTATATATAATGATTCCTTAAATTTCACCCTTTATTATGCCATATGTTTTGACTGATTACAACATAGTAAGGGAATTTCTTAATCAAAATTTCAATCATTGGGTAAAATTACACTTCTTGATTATGACATAATGTGAATATATTAGAAAATTAATTAGAATATATTATTTTATATTTATACTTTTATTATGTGTATTTATAGATGATATATATAATAGAATCATTTTTTCAATTCTCACTTCAATGATATCATCAATGTAATGGACATTCCCTTAAAAACCTATTTTAAAGTTACTATTTAAACTATTTGTAAAAACTACTAAAGGATTGTTTTGATAACCTATACAACATGAATTGAATTTATCACATTCATTTCCCTTTTGTGTTTTTATTCTTATATTACATGTTTACTATATGATTTTCAAATAATGTTTTTTAATTTATGAGTCTGTAGCTTTGTAAAAATGAAAAGTGTTTTAAATGTGGAATAGATATTGTTCTCTTATGCATGATTTTTGTGTTATTATTATGATAAAGATATAGGGATTTTTTATTATCATTGTTTCTTTGATAAACTAAGGGTGGTTTATCCTGTTATATATTTCCAATGCATTGGGTTATGAGAAATAGTTAACTGGTAGGGTTTCTACAAAGAGAGTGATAGAATATATTGGATTGTTTATTCTAAATGTAACTATAAATTTTAATCCCCATTTTTTCATGAGAGATACAGTAAATGAAAGAGTGATATTGAAATTTTTCCATAAGTTATCTTTATCATTTATTATTTCTATAGAGTTTTCATGAAACATATGATTTCGTGAGGTATGTCAAATAGAATTTGATTTATGGGTTAAAAGTATAACTGTGTGAAAATGCATTTTTGGGTTTATAAGTATTTACGGCTGATCTATTGTTTCACTATTTCTAGGTACCTGAATGTGATTTTTTTAATTACCTTAATTTTTAAACTATTTTTCATTGAACCATGGAATATTTGGTGAAATTATGAGAATAATGGAACATATTGAACATTTCTAATGAAAATAATGAAGGTTTTATTTTAAAAATTATTAATTTGTGAAAAAATAGACACTGAGTATAAGTTTACACTTATAATGTATGGGTTTACAATGTAATTTTTTACACAATATTATAAAAAATTATTCTTAAAAAATATGATATTGTATTATTCAAAGAGAAGAATACTGTAGAATCTTAGGGTGTTATAATTAACCCATTATAAAATGTTCATAAATATTCTTTATACATGATGAATCAATCATATGGAATAAATATAAGATTTATCGATTGAAATAAATTAGTATCGTAATTAGGTTATAAAAAATAACCAAGGGGTATATCATAATGGTGGATAAGAAATAATGTTTTTTAATCATACATCTATATTCTTAAATGATTAACAAATAATGTGAATATAGGTAAGAATAATGTTTAAGAAAATTTTGAAATGAACCACTTCAGTACGGTTTAGGGGAAAATACAAAAAAGATATTAAAGCGGACAAAGGAATACTTGTTTTCACAAATTGGGAAATTAACTAAATATATTGTCATTATAAAATAAGTGAATTTACAAAAATAATGGTGGATTAAAAAAAATAATGGAGTGTACTTGAAGATGGGAATGAAATTGGGACATTTCCTTTAATCTGTATTTCTTATCAGGAGGAAATAAAATGGGATACTTATAAAACATGTAGTCACCCATAAAAGAAATAAGAATTGATCTTGGTACATATTTTATTATTATAAAAAAAATATTTTGGAGGAGTAATTATTAATAATTAATACAAAAATTTCAATACAGAGACAGAAAGTGTAACCTAAATGAAAAAATGGTGGTTGATAGAGAATCCCATACCTTATGTAAAAATATGTTTTCACTTTCACTTGTTGTCATAGATAATAAAATTATACCAATTAATTAATTAGTTCAGAACCTATAATAAGTATATTTTATTTATATAATTTATTTCAATTCATTTATAGATATTTCGATGAGTTATATTGTTTATTTTTTTGTTTCATGAGTGTTTCTTTCATTGTTTCATTATTGGTTATCTTGGATATAATTATTGAAGTTATTCTAAAATTAGAAAGAATTAATATAAGGTAAATTATAAGGTTTTAATTTACTGCCATAAATTTAAATGGTCCCATATATCATTTTATTTTTTTACATGAGAATTCTTCATTAGATAAAACAATAATGAAAAAATTATTGATTTGTTTTGGCGATTTTTAGGACTATCATGTACTATTATAATTATATTTAATATTATTATTATTTACTAGTTCAAGAACATTAAATAAGATTTAATATACATTTTTCAATCTGTTTTAACCATAAAATTTGTTTAATGATTCGTCATGAAGGTGGTGTGTTAAAATAAAAACCCGACATACCTGAAGGCTGTGAAAAGAAACCCCATGAAGGATGTTTTCATTTTTGGGAGAAATGATAGGAGATATTTGACTAGATATATTAAATTTACCAAATGTTTTTCCATTATATATAATACATGATTATTTATTCTATTTTTGATAGTGGATATGAGAGGATGATAAGAAAACAAAAGAGATTAAAAGACAGAGAAAGGGGATTTATACTCCTTTGTGTCATCTCCTTGAAAACCTTCTTAAGGCACATCGAATTGGACATTTAGTGAGAATAGAAGGACTAGAATAGAATAATAGTTTAGGGAGAGTAATTGGGAAGAATATAAACAAGATAAAAATCATATAAGTTGTGGTTATAAGAGGTTGTGATGGTTGGTATTTATAGTATAAGGGAAGGGTGGTTTTATTATATTATTTATTTTCTTATTATTTTGACTCAATAGTACCAATACTGTTTATTCATGTTAATAAATATAGCATATGGTTCTAACGATTTCAAACCCATTGGTTCTAACACCATCCATATATTATCCCTGACTCAAAAAATGGTTTATATGTTAAATACTATAAAATATCATAATTCACTACTCAGAAAAAATAAAACTATTTTTGAAAAATCACAAATATTATCCATAATTATTTTTTTACATATATAATTAAAATATGGACTAAATTTTATTAAAATAATTTTCTAAATATGATAAATTTAATTTTAAATTAAAATAATCATTTATTAAAAAAGTACCATTTTTAATATTATAACAGACAGCATTTTGAAAAATTAATTAAGGTCTCATAAAATTATCTTATAATTATAATAAAAAAAATTAATTGATTACAATATTTTATAGAAATAAATTTTATTTTAAATAAATATATTAATTATAAATTTTTTAATAAATAATTCTATTAATAAAAAATACCAACGCTGAAGATATTATTTTTCAGAAAAATATTATTTACTTATACTATGATATAAAAGTATCACATTTGGATTTATATGATACCAAAATTTATTTATACTCTAAAAGGTGAGGTTATTAGTCTATTGGTCTGATTTCTATTCCTAGTGGTCAGATTATTATTCCAACAACTAGGGTATTATTCCATCATTATAGGTTCCAAAATTTCTATGAATACCACTCAATTAATTATTAATTAATTAGAATAATGTTATTATTTGGGTATCTATATGATTTATGTATTTTATGATATATTAAATATACAAAAAATTCCATTTATAAGATTATGGGACATTACACAACTGTTATAGTGATCTAGTGGTCAGAGTTGGTTAGAATATGTTTCTACAATTATCTATTAGGAAGAAAGTAATCATTTTATAAAATAATGTAGTATTTATCCATATATATATCATTCTCAATGAAATTTGTTGTCATATTGGGGGTTTTTCTTATTAGATGGTGTTTCCACTAAATCTATCTACATTTCATGATGCATTCCATATATTTAATCTAAAATATTATTTAATAGTACATTCACATGTAATTAAATAACAGGTTGTGCCATTGCAGAAATATTTCAGTTATGAGGAATATCTAAGGAAGATTATGGATATAATGGATATATTTAAATGATTAATTATCACTCAGATGGACAATGTTTTATCGTGAAACCACAAATTTGATGAAGCTATGTGGGATGCAATGTATGTGATGAGGGAGAAATATCCTCAGTTTTTTAATTAGAGTGGCATAATTTCAAGGGTAAAATTATTATAAGGGGGTATAATGTAACAACCTTTGATTTTATTAAATATTTATTTTTCTAAAAATTATTTCTATGATTTCATACTTTACACACTTTACTTTGTTTTAATGAATCGTGGGGAACTATTAACGTATAACTGTATATTAAGTTTCTAATAACATAGAAATTGGGTTTGAGGGTATGAATATGACTACCCATGTCATGAAAATATGAAATTTCACCCATGTATGAAATTAATACTTATATTATCAACCAAAATTAAATAATTTAAAATTATTTTAATGTAAAGAACAGTTGTTTTCCAAAAATTTTGTTTTTATACACGTAATGTGTTTTTTCATAATAAATTAAATAATCCCTATGGATGACTAATTTTATAGACACACATATATATAAATATTTATATTCATCAAAAATAAAATATTTTAACATTAATCCAATTGTTTCTACTATGAATAGAATAAGAATAAATTCATTTTTTGGATAAAAAATTCATTTTTTCAAAAAACCAATTTCCATTCAATTTTATGAATTTATATTAATATTAATTAATAAATTTTATAGAAATTGAATAATGGAAAATGGAATCCACATTTTTAATCAATATGATCAATGGTGTTAAATAATTACATTTTATTTTCTGTTTTTACAAATAGTTACAATGGTAATGTTGTTTCATCTCGATAAGAGTCAAATAAGTAAAACTGTGTTTAAACTATTTTTAAGGCTTAAAACAATTTCTCTAATACATGGATTTATCCTATTATAATTATTGGGTTTTACCAAATATATGTTTCCTGAGTTAAATTATGTATTTTATGAAATTATTTTTTAGGGAACCCATTATTTAATTTTATGAAAAATATTTTATTTTATTCAAATTAATTTTTTTGGGTATTTTAAATTATTTGTAGTGGTCTAAGGTTGCAATCATTTATTCCATGATAAAAAAATTTAAAACACTAAAATTTAATTATTTAAACATTTTTAAAAAAAATATTATTTTTTTTACTTTAATGGGAAATGTTTTTTATAATAATATTTGGTATTTTTTGCAATAATATGGTTCATGTGTTTTATATAAATATAATTAATATAATTTATGTAATTTATATGTTATTAATATGATAACATAGAATAAATAATTTGAATAATAATTTATTTATTTTTCAAGAAAAAAAAATTTCTTTTTTTATAAAAATATTTCAATTATGGTAAAAAGATAAGCTATCACAATTACGGTTAAATTTAGTGTAAAGGGGGTTTAACAAATAGATAAAGATTAAAATTCACCAAAAATATTCTAAATTAAATTGATTGAATTTACTTCTACCCCAACACATTTTATATATGAATTTTAGGTTCCTTGACTGCATAATATAATAAATATTTTCTCATATATATCTAAAATATTTAACATTTATAATATTTCAACTCGATAAACTAAAAAATGTTCCCAACTTATCCACTCTTCTTAACACCTCTTGGGAAATATAATTTAACCAAGACAAACCCAAATACCTTCATGTATTCCTCACATATGTCCAATAGAATACTTCATTATTATTAGTCCATCATATGAACAATTAAGGTGTAATAAACATTATTTTTCTCAAAGAAGATGAGGTTTGATCATGTATTATAATGTCTACGCATTGGTGCCACGTGCATGTTCCCTAACACGATTCCCTATTTGAAATAAATCATTCTTCCACATATACTAGAGGATAGAAAATAGTAGATATAGACATATATAGGACAAGGGAATACTATAAAATCTTTATCAAATATGTACAAAAGAGGAAATAAATAAACATAATCCAAATTAAAAACCCCAATATCCAAAATAATACCATAAAAAATACATATAAGTTTCACACAATAACCCAAAATAAGGGAAAATATTTGAACTAAAGTAATATATATTTACTGAAAAATATGTTTTAATTGTTAATATGGAATACCCAAAATAAAAACACACTTAAAAATCCAAAGCGATTCTTGACATCATGTTTGGTTCCCTCATCCATGATTCATACCTTCTAAACCTTATAACATAGGGATCTTTCCCTTATCTTATCCTACAAACTGGAATTATACTAGGGAACCGATTAGAAAGTCCATAGAGGTTGTTAATTAGACTCAGTAGTAAACCACTTATTATGTCTAAAACAATAGAAGTCTATAATAGTGTATCCAATTGTATACAGAAAAAAATATGACAAAATAAGTACCTAGTTTTAACAATTCATTATTCCATAACAAACCTCGTAATTCCTTGGGTTGATGATGGTACCCAAAAATTAATTGTTTCTTTGGCCCATGCTGGATTCTAAAACATATCACATATAGAATGGGAATTCATTAAAATAATTTATTTCAGATTCATATCATTGAAACATGGAACCATAGTCCAATTAAAATGTATGTGGCTTATAATGTCGTGTCTATAACCCCATGAGTATTTGAAGAATCTTTAATTAACTCCGACCTCATTATTATTACATATGAGAATCTTATGTAACATTCAATTCCCACACTCATCCTTATTACATATGGTTTTTTGAAGAATATTTCTTTTTCCCACACTCATCATCACATATATAACAATATCACATATATAACATATTTCAATCAAATCAATGTTAGCATCATTAACCTTCTTAACAAACATTCATCTCAATTATTCCCATTTAAATTATCAATTAATTCATATTAATTTACTTTAATCACATGGAATAATATAAAAAATACACCATTAAACCATTTAAATAAATTTAATCATGTAAACCATGAACCCTTTTAAGGATAATCAAACCATCACTTAATTCCCAGTAAAAATAAAATCCTTATCACATTAATAATCAATACCCGAATGAAAAATAAAAAATCAATTTTCTCATATTACTAAAATTCCATTTTCACATTGAAATTAAATTATTTAATTCAATTAAGAGTGAAAGTCCCCAACATGGAAATTGAAATTAGAGAACCCACCTCAAGATTTGTAATAGAAGTTCACCTAGTTGAAAATCCTCAAATTGAGATGGAATGATCAAGATAACAATGATGAAAATTTTATATGATTAAAACATATGATCAAAATAAAACTTATTAACAACCATAAAGGCTATATATAAACCATTTTCAATGGTTGAAAACATCCTTATAAATATGAGAGTATTAAGAGACCAAATTAAAAATCTAAAATAGAAGGAATCACTTACCAATGTTGATCAAATCCATATACTAGATCTTATATTCTTCATGTAGATGGTTTAAGGTGCCTTTGAATAATCTATATGACCTACATTAACATTGGAGAAAGAGTTAGTTTGATTGAACACATTTAGGGGTAATAACTAGGATGTTTTATAAAATAATATATATTTTTTAATAATAAAACACACCAACATGGTTTCTATTGTTTGGATGCATCATTTTCAAAATAGTTCACCATAACCATGAACATCTTATTTGTAGGTCACATGATTGATATGAAGAGAGAAAACTATTTACAAAACCATGAACCAATATTGAAAATACACTCTTTTTGGGTTTGTGTGTTTTACTGGCTTGACTACATTGTTTTGGAAGCCTACTCCAAAACTATCCACTGCAAAAATAGCCACCAAAAAATTAAAATATTCAACTGAATACACGCATGAAAAGTATCAAAAAATGTATAACAAAAAAATAAAAACATTACATAAAAATTATCTCTATAAAACTCCATAAAAGGTTGGGATCTTATAATCTCCCCACCTTAATTGAACATGTCCTAGAGTTGTAATCTCATGCATCTCAAATGTTGAGATAAAAAATTTGTCTATTAAGCCCATATATATACATATCTCTCTCATTATTCCTCTCGAACACAACCATGTTGTCACAGTACATGAACTATCATCATGATATTTCCCCAAAACACATTATAAATTCGATCCAAAAAAAATTCTCATCATAAGATACATTGGCCTAAAGCACAACATCTTTAACACAGATCACATGAGAAGGGTTAAGGTGATATAACCGAAGTTGTGACACATTAAAAAAATTATGCATAGAAATATATGTCAGTGGAAGATCAAATCTGTACACCATCAACACGATTTACTCTATATACTCAAAGGGAACAAATATCCTAGGTTCTAACATGACCTGCCTCTAAATTCTATAGAGACCCAACCAAAGGAACACAATATCACACATTCTAATCTAATGAGATCAATTATGTCAATTAATGCATGAATTATATATAATCTAATTGATATACATATGTTATTTAAATATATGAAGCTCCTCTGATGTCTCATGCAGGCGACTCTGTCCCAACAACTCTGACATACCTTCCTCCATCATTCATAGAGGTGATCTTCATGGAAAACCATAAATATCCTCATATTATTCTATATAAGTAGTCATATGATAATAGTATTTGTATGTATTATCAATGATACCCTTCTTCATCTCATAGGACTTATAAAAAAATAAAGAACTCACACTCATAGAATATACTCAATATCTTATATAGTTCACTTTGAATGTCCATCTGGGTGTGGGTGTAAAAGTTCACTAAAAAATATTTGTGTAATAAGAATATTCTATAATCCCTACCATAATAGAAAAGTGAATCATGAGTCAAGGTGTCAAATGATTCTATGAGGAACCCTAGGTAGATAGATTATCTCTTGAACACAGATTTATCCGAATTTTTCATTTATGAATGTATCTCATATAGAAAATAAATGTGATATATTGAAAAATATATCAACAAACACCACAATATATTCATTATTATAAGGAATACATGAGATAACTACCTTTAAGAAGATGTTAAATTCATTCTACCTCCAATATATAATTGTAAACTACTGTACTAAACCAAGATGTCCTTAATTCTCAACATTAATTAGTTGGAAGGTGTAGAATCATGTCACAAATCATACAAAATCATTTTTCATGCTTGACCATTGAAATTTCTATCATAGGTCACAATACATTTTTTCAAACCTAAATGTACATCCACTTCTGGTCTTGAAAATGATGCATTAGATCAATACGGATACAGAATTAACAAACATATATATTAAATAATTTAAATGAATATTTAACATAATAAAAATAGTACACGGTTGAGGACCATAATTGTTTAGTTTCTTTGGAAACATGGAAACAATTTCTTCTACCCTAGTGAAATATCTTCATCATATCCCATATTAATATTCCCTATAAGTACTCTTATGTAAAACATTTCTTCATGACATGTGTTATGTAATCATAATAAATGGGTGAGCTTATTTTTTTAGTAAAGGAAAACAAGGGAGATATTTAAGCATAACATGAGTATAACGGTAAGAGAAGATGATAATAATAATTAAAGATCATACACTTCAAATCATTCATCAGAAATTGAATTATAGATTAAATATTTATATTTCATAAGAAATAAAATTTAATGGAATCTTGAGTAGAATCTATGAAATCAAATAACAGGGATAACACATAAATATGTGGTAGACAGATAAGAAAATAAAATTATTGCCATATTAGTCAATGAATCACAACCGAGGATATATTAGTTGTATGAGTTCACTCCCAATATCATCATTGTAGTCATGTATCACTCACATAACCATCATAATATTCAAGGATCAATTTTAAGGATATCTTAGCAGACAAACTCCTTTACTAAATGGATATCACTCCATATTCTAACCATGTCTATCTCCTAAGAAATAAATATTTTACAAATTAATTACTGGTAGAAATTGGTCCCACTAAACTCGTAATGAATCATTACATTCATATTCCTCAAGATCGTATAATATAATATTATTGCATATATAATGAATTTAGTATCATAAACATCTAATTATATCACAACCTATGGAAAAGAGACATGTTTCATAATCCTTCTATTAATGCGTAAATAGTGAAATGTAGAGGGGTTAAGAAGAACATAACATGTGAATGAGAAATGGGTTTTATAAACATATAAGTCATAAAATAGAATATTATTTCATTAAAATATAACCAATGAATGACAAACAAGATTCATAAACATCATTCAATCAATAAATAAACAATTTATAGAAATAATATGAATGGAACCTTTGGATCATTTTCATAAAAGGGCATAAGTTACACCTATGGATGTCGTTTTGGGTGAGAAATAAATTGGAAATATCTTTTAAATTTTTTTTAAAAGTAATTAATTTTTTTTATTGGGAAAATTTATTTAAAACAGAAAACCTTTTTAAAAAAAATTCATTTAAAATATCTTTCTAAACATTTAAAGGAAGCTTTTATAAACACTTCTTGAATAATAAATCATTTTTCAAAAACAAATTTTTCATTGAAAATCAAATAAAAAATAATAAATTTACATAATTTATGGATAATTTTTTTTCTTAAATTTGTTTATCCATTCAAAGGATGATTTAATGGAAGGGAGGCCATTATGGTGGATAAATCCCCACTTGCTGAACATTCCTTTTGGGTCGTAAAAATGTAAAAAAATGCCTCGATATGAAAATAACAAAAATATAATTTTTTAAACCATTTTTTAAGGTAAAATAATGGTTATAATTTATTTTAATTATCACAAGAGAATGTAGAACTTTTTTAAAATCATTGTTTTGAAATAATAGTTTTTATGATCATAGACTTCCAAGAGAATAAAGAGATAGTGATGGATTATCATAAAAATAATTTTCTAAATATCATAATCATCAAAGATTGGATATATAGTAATAATATGTGAATATATCATAAATAATAAATGGAGAATAAAATTAAGTATTTTCCATGAATGGTTTATCATAATGATTAGTCAATGAATGAATAATTATAAAAGAACCACAACAAATGATGATATTGTTGCAGTAAACTATTTCCACTTGGTAACATTGAATAATACTCCCCGTTTACCAAAATAAAATTAATAGAAACATATAATATAATATATATAAATATATTCACGATATAACATATGATAGGGTATTTTATACACCTTGTATAAAAACACATGTTTATAACATGGATTCTCTGTCAAAGAATGAAAATGGAAACATAATTACATTATCAATTTGGTATCATTTAAAACATAAACAACATGAAATAAATTTAATAAAATGGATATTTAAATACCAATTAATTTATGTATTAGACAAATACGATACATACATGGTCAGTATAAAAAACATATACCAAATAGGATATGAACATGGCTTATGTCTTATGGAAAATAAAAGTGAGATAGGAAAACCATTACATTTAGTCTTGAATTTCATCATAAACATTAAAACTAGAAGTATAATATAAATACATTAATTATAAATATTAAAAATAAAAATATTCTTCAATATAATACCATATATTATTTGATTATTACTTTATATTACCCATTTACAAAAATTCCATTTTAATGTTACAGTGCAGGTAATATTTGTATCCTTTTTCATATAAGTTTTGATTTGTTATTATGGAAAATCCTATATAGATCATATTTTAACTATTTAATTATTTTAAAACAAGAAATAAATATCATATTTATTCATTATATAAATATTTATTGTAATCATTAAATTATACAATTATGAAATAGAATACACCATTCATGGAGACGGTAGGACGTATGCACGTATTAATGTTGTTTCTGTTTTATTGTCATATTGAATGAAATAATGTAAATGAAACATATGTATTTATAAAATATAACTAAAGTAGAATTATTATTTCATATATATCACTTATTTTCACAAAATCCATCATTAATAAATTCCATGTAATGTGTGAACTAAACATATTTCTTGAGGACGCGGTATCCCACACCCCAACAAACATATTTATCATATTTTTACAAAATTTAATTAATTAAGGTATGTTTTATATAAAAATTATAAAAGAATAAAGGAAATGAACAACATCCTTTCATGAGGTGGTCGTTCTCTAAACACATGAACGATATGTTTGTTTCCAAGGATGTTTGTATAATTTTAGATAAAATATATAAAATAAAAACATATCAGTATATTTACGATAATAAATACATTTTATAATCATGGAATTAGATGAATTGAGGTGGTGTATAGTGAAAATAATAGAAAAGATCTGGAAGAAATATGTTATATCTTGTTTGGGAAACCCCCTTTGGTTTGCAAGAAAGGGATTCCTTGGATGGATTTCTTGCCAAAGGGGGGATTATTGGATGAATTTAGGTATTTTGGGAGGTTATATAGGTTTTATTTTTCTGATCCAATTATCTTGGTAGGTGTAAATATTTGGGAGCGGTGAGTGCCTTTTTTTAGTGGAGGTGGAGTGGAATTCATGTAAATTTTATGAAAAAGAATTCCACCTTCATATTCCCATGAAATATGTAACCAATAATAGTAAAAATTAGATCAAAGAGATTATATAGTCTATATATTAACATAAAATTTCTTATATAAATGATTATAGGTAATTTTTGGCCTAAGGATAATGGTTTAGTCATCTGTTTACTTAATTTTATATTAATTACTGCAATTAATTTTAATCTCTATGACTAATAATTTTTAGTAAAAAATGAGGTCAATAAAAATAAAAATTAAAAAAAAATTAATCATTCAAAATATTTAATCCATTATTAAAAATTATTATCAAAGAGGTGTAAGAAATTAATTTAAATTTAATCCTTCAATAGGACTACAAAACATTATTTAATGTAAAAATGTTCAAAAGGATGAAGTGATTTTATGTCCAATATAAATTTGAAATTGAATTGATTGAACTAATATATAATAATATATGTAATATAAATCTAATTAAACTTTAATAACAATCTAAAATATTATTTAAATAAATAGATAAATTGGATGAAAAAGTTGTTTTGGAATTTAATTCAATTTATTTCTACTCTTAATCAAAATATGATTATTCATAGAGAATCACAAAAAAAATTAACCAAAAATACCTTTTTATATAAATATTAAAAAATAATATTATTTATAAAATAATATATATATATATATGTAAAAAAAATATTCAAAATGATTTCTCCCTTAAAATGTAGTAAAATTTCCGTTTAGAGAAATAAATATTTTTATTCATAAAATATAATTTATATGTATCTTATTCCAATAAAATATATTTTATGAGTATAAAAAATTGTATATTAATATATATTGTTTAAATTTGATTGTAATCATTAATTAAATTGGGTTTTTTAGTTGATTGGTATAAAATTTTGATTGTATATAGAAAAAATAGTTTTCATAGAAAAGTCATTTCATTAATTTAAATAACTTCTTAAATAAAATTCATCTAATTTTTAACTAAATGATAAATATTACATAAAATTGTAAATAATATTTTCATTATTTAGTTAATATTAAATGTAACTTCCATTCTGAGGGTTTTGTGGAAACTGTAAAATTATTATTATAATCAAATTAACTGTATATCGTAGATCAGTAAAAATCTGCCAGGCATGTAACCCAATCATTCAAAGGAGCTCAATATTGAGTGTAATAAAAGACAAAAAAAATACTATTTCATGTTTCTAAATATAATATAATTATTTTTTTTTCTGAAATATTAAATTGGTGTTGCATACAATGTATTCAAAACGTAATGTTTTTATATGAAAACTATATTCATTGTTATGATAGGAGAAAAAATCCAGAGGATTAAATTTAATAAAACAAATTCACAAAATCGTGGGGTCTTAACAGCGCTTCTAATATACTCATTGGTAAAACAGCATGGATCCTTAAATAGTTGAGATCATTCTCATCTATGGTCTAATATGATAGTGGATTCTCACATTCAATTTTTTTAAAGCACAAACATTCCGGATCCGTATACTACCTCACCTGGATTTGGCTAAAAAGTGTGAATTTCAACGATACATATATGAGGTTAAAATAATCATAGACATCCCAAATTAAAACATGAATCTCATTGAAAAAAAGACATCATATTCCACTAAATAATTTGAATCATAAACTACTAATGCCTTTCTCTTTCGACTTAATGAATCAGCAACACTATTTCCCTTCTAGGATGTACATTTTGGCACAAAATAAAATGACTAAATTCACTCAATCCATATCCACATCTAGTGAATCAAATAAATCTATCAATAGAAATATATTATACACTTTTTATCAATATACATCATAAACCATTCTCCTAATAAATAATGATACCCATAGTTCAAAAAAAAACCACTTTAGCATACCCACGATCATAAATATGGAAATTCTGTTCATGAGGTCTCAAAGTTTAGCACCCATATTTTAATAATTAACCCCCTTCATAAAAACAGATATGTGTTCTATTCTATTTGTATTAAAAAACACTTCATACTCTTTACATGTCTTACATAGGATCAAAATATAAGAGGTCGTTGAGAGATTAATCAACTGTTGAAAGGTATCTTAAAAGATCCATACTATTTAAAGATAATTCTAGTCTTGTCCAAGAATGAAATTGGTGCTTCCATATGGGAAACGTCTCATATAAACCTTCTATAATTTCTAGTAATTCCTAAAAAACTGTGTATATTGAAAATATTCGATGGATTCTCCAATGAAACCACTACCTGAACATTCTCTGGGACCACTAAAACACCGTTATTAGAAATGATTTTACCCATGAAATATAACATATTAATAAAAAACTGATAGTAAGATAAAATTGAATATAGATTATGATCTCTCATAATTATCATAGCAATTACATGATGATAGACATGATCATTACGAGTCTTAATGTACCCTTATATTTCATGTAGAATAAAACCAGAAACAATTCCAGGTATTAGTGTATTATTTGATTCATTAATGCCATAAAAACAATTTATACGTTCTGTATCCTGAATGATATCTTAAATAACTACTAAATTCCTTGAATAAATCTGAAATAAGTCTATTGTATATTAGAAGGTTTAACTCTAAAACAATGTTACCATAATCTCAATTCAATAATGTAGAAAACACAAGAAACCCTAAAATGGTCAAATAGGTCATAGATACACATAATAGGATACCGATTCTTCAAAATAATAAGGTTTATCTTCGGGTTCTTAACACATAAGAGAAATTTCCCATGTACCTTTTTTTGTAAAACTCTAGAGAACCCATGGTTTCATATTTGGATAGATAAACCATTTATCCACCAACTAGTCTAGTAAATAAAAAAGCTCATGAATCTATGTTGCTGCCACTCAATATGGTGGAATATAAATTTCTTCTTCTCGAGGCATTATCCCTATTGTAAACTTGATATCCCTACAAGGTTTAGTTCTTGAGTGTTACTGAAGAATCATATCATATAATTGGTCCACAATGGTTGGCATAAATCATTCTTCCCAACACGTTATTACAAAGATGAACTTGAAAATTAGGTTGTGAGGTCCCCTAGTTATTGATTAACTATCCATGGACATCCTACCTTGTTATCCTACATTCCATGATGTAAATAATTGTTATCTCTTGAAGACGTAAAGGTCGCTCTCCTAAGGTTACAATGAATTTGGGCTCAGTACACTACAAACCATTCCATTCCAAAAAAAATCAAAAATCTAAAAATAATGAATCTATATATCCCATAAGAAATTATACTACCCATCCTCTAGAGAACACCCATTAAATAAATTTATGCCTCTCGAATTAATTTACAATGGTGTACCAATTTTCATAACCCAACATTAAAACTCAACTATCAAGATCTAGATGTCAACTAGTTGTAATGATATTAAACAATGAGAGCTCCTGTATCATATAACTCACTATAAAGTGATGAATCTACAATAATGAAAACTATAACTATCTTTTTCCTAGCCACACTATCTATAAGTGTGCGTTGAACTGCATTCAACTATCATTCAATTATTCTTTGTGCTACAGTTTGAGTCTCATGAGTGGAACCACTCCATTAATATGTGTTATCTTTCTTAAAAGTACTAGTTACACATCATCGACTACCACATCTTGTAAAAATCCATCTTCTATAATGATATGGTACAGAATATCCACTTCTTTCACTCATGTTCATCTTATATTTTTTGTTATTACGTATTTTTTGTGGGTTCTTGGAGAAACATGTTGGATTCCCCATCATCCCACAAGCTTGGAACTCTACCGGTTGTGGGGGGAAATTTCTTCGAATGTGACCTATCCTACCACAGTAATGGGAAAATACTAATGTTTTTTCCTGAGTAAATGATCCTTCCCCTAGAAATTCTCCTTTTTTTTCACCCTGGATGTAATTTTTTATAGGACGCTTCCTACTCATAGATGATGGACCTCATGTATATCCAATAGAATAAAAATGTCTCCTACTAGAGGTTTTTTTCATGTCTTCCTTGGATATGATAGCATGATTCACCACTCATAAAAACTTAATCAGCCCATTGATATTAATCTAGGATTTAATTTCACAATAATTCTTATCCTGAAAATGTTTTTCTATCGTAGCCTCATCCATATCTGACATTGTAATAAAGCATTGAACAATATTAAGGTGTCTTACCTTTTTCTTTACAAACACACTCCCCTAGGTGAGCCTCAGGAACTCTGGTTTTCTCTCCTATATGAGAATCTCAGGGTAGAATTTATACATGAAAATTTTCCGAAAATCAATATATTCATTATTCTCTTGTTGTCTATCCTAATTCTGGACGTCCCACCAATGTGTTTCTGGACAAAATAACATATACGAATCTCGTTTGACTAACTAATTAGTAGGATTCCAAAAGTGTCCATGTATCACTTTGATAGAATCAATCCAGAAAAGAACTACCTTAGTTATACCCTCTCTAGTAAATGTCAAAGGGTTATGTAACTGCAATCTTATATTAAGATGGACATACTATTCATACCCATATACTTGTCTCTTTCCATAAATTATAAATGATAAAATTTATCATGGAATTTCTCTTTGTCTCCAACACCTAGAACTATTAGAGCCTCTATGTTCCACTGCTTGAGGATCATTTCACGTCATTCCCTCCTACCATACTTTGAACAAGAACCATAATGGAGGCATATCTCCACAATTATAAACAAACGCCACATGATACATAACACATCCTTAAAACTATTAAAAAGGGTTTTCATATAAATCCATAACAATTCATACCTCATACCCCTTCACATGGTAAAACCCGAGGCACTATCACTACACTCTACCATCCCTATAGTAGATAACAGTTAACATATGGTAAAATATTTCTGTAATTCAATAATTATAATTTGACACCCATTTATCCATTTTAAATTATCACATTTTAAATCATTTACAATTTATCAATTTCATATTATGAAATATTTCAACTTAAATTATAGATGTACAATATTAATTTCCATTTAAAAAAATAACCCCAAACCCTTATTCTCCATACATTCCATCATTGATGCATGTCACATAAAAATCATGAGTTCCTAGAATGATGCATGTACCCTCAACTCTAATGTCATGAATGAAATTCCCAAAAAAACTAATATCATCACACAATAAGTTCATTAATAGAGGTGAAATAATATGTAACTGTAATTGTAAATATCAATAACAACAATCCCCACCAAAGGTACTTTGTTTTACCCACATATAAGGGTTAACACCTACCATGAACAAGCTCTTAATAATGTCCAGACTCATCCTAGTCTCTTATATACCTTTTCAAATTATTTATAAAATGAACTCCTTTAATACCACATTGTAACAACCCAAATGAGGTTCCACATAATGATTCCTTGAGACGGTTCTCTATGTGACATCACGCAGGCCTCCCCTTGCACCACATGCTTCCAACTAGTACGAACGATCAAATATAAAACATTAGGAGGCTATATTTAAACAAATGAAAATAAAAAATGGGATTTCATTATTTAGTTCATTATAAAACGGGATTTCACATCGTCCACATGACCCAAATCATGGATATTTGGAACCATATCATAAAGAGAATAAAAAATCATTATAAAATGGGATTTTATTATTCCATTCATTTCACATTGAAATAATGGATATTTAGAACCATAGTCTAATTAAATTTTTATCTTATAACATCATGTATAGAAACTTGTGGTGATTTGGTTCTTCATTCCTTATCTCAATCATCATTATTATCACATATGTACTTTTTATGCATCAGTCCTTGTCCAACACTAATAGTTCTCACAAATGTGATTCAGAAGAATCAGTCCTTGTACAACCTAGATCATCACATATATCAATATGTAACATAGAATGTATATTTCATGCATATAATGGTTAATCATAATTATCATTCTTAACAAACATTCCAATGAAAATTTACTAATTAAATTATCAATACAATTACAGTTCATTACTTTAATCACATGAAATAAAATAAAAATTACCCATTAAAACATTTATTTAACTTTAGCCAAATAACCCATTGAATTTTTATGGTAATCTATCCATCACTTATTTCTCTTTATCAATCAAATAATTATCTCCCAAATCATCTATTTTATAATATAAATACCAAAAACCATTTTAAATGTTCAACCCACTTCTTTATAACATGGAAATTAAATTAATCTATTCTATTTAGAATTAAATTTCCAAACATGTGAATTGAAATCTCTCAATTACAAATATATAATTCATATCATGACTGTGGGAATTGATAATTTGACCACCTACCTCAAGAACAATGAAATATATTTTCTAACTAGAAAATTCAAAAATTTAGATGGAATGATCAAGATATTAATGGTCTAGAATATATAAGATCGAAATATTTGACCAAATAATTGAATAATATTTATAAAATCCAAGATCTAAATAGTCACCATCAAATGAAATTTCCTCCTATGAGATAATAAGAAGATGAATGATTGAGACAAGAAACCATAGAGAGAAGGAAACACATACCAATGGGGATTCAATCCTCAATCTTTGTATTCTATTAATCTAGATTTAGGTTTGATGGTCCTTGGAATACGTAATAGGACATCAAAAATTTTATAGATTCAGTTAGTCTGAAGTATGTAATTTTGTGGTAAGAATCCCAATTTTGGTAAATTAAAATAAATTTTCATAATAATAAAACCATCACGTATGTTTTTCTGGAATGGGGAACACAGTTTTCTAAACCATGTGTCTTAACTGTACATATATTCATAGGGGGATCACATAGTTACTACTATATTTTTACATGGTTTTAAAAACTACGTGTTTGCTATAAAAAAACCCTCTGTATGGGTGTATGGGGTTTTTTCCTAGATGCATGTTCTTGGAAGATTGTGTACCAACAATGAAATAATAGTGTACCTCCAAAACACCCAAAAAATATCCAAAATTCACATAATCATTTATATGACAAGGCTAAACCAAAGTATGATAAAAATAAAGAAAAATATTACCTAAAACAAAACATGAAAAACTCTAGAAAATATTAGAATCCTACATGTATAAAGGATTATTTTACTTGAGGTTGGGGTCTATATTATAATCATATATTTTTTATTTTATATTAAAAATTTCTAATGAAGGAAATTATATGAATCATATTCTCTAAGGACTATATATTTTCATATCCTATTTATATTCATATTATTTATAGGTAATTGTATAATTTCCCCCTCTTTGGAACTTAAAAAGAGTTAGAAACATATTTTAAGAAAATACATGACTATTTATGCTTTCGTCAACAATACATTTCATTATTGTCCATTTTCATTAAAATGATTCATGTAATATAACTTTTATATGATCAAATGATAGTTTAAATTCGTTTTAGACTCTATTTTAATATCTTTTAAATGTTTTAAAATGAATTAATACAATATTCTCCAAAAATGATATTTATAAATTTTTAATAAATATGTGAAATGATTTTTTACATTTACAACAAAAATAAACATTCGTATAATAATGGATATTACTTATTTTTTAATATTCATTTGCATGTTTCTAGGGTTATTTCCAAATAAAATATATTTCTCAATATTCTGGGTGTTTTATGTTTTTTATGATATAGAAATTAAAATATGTTTTTTATATTTTCGATGAAATGTACTTGTTCTCTATTATAGGTATTTTTAATCTATGAAAACATCATTTATGTATTATTATGATTCAATAGGGATTTTATACTATGGTAATATACACATTTGTTTCCTATAAGGCTCCTGATGATAATTATTCAATGGTGATTTTATGAAACATGTTTTTTTCCATTGGATTAATGATGTTAGGGTGAAATATTTATGAAACCCATTTTAATTATATGGTTTATTCTATGATTAAATGGGGGAATGATTATGAAACATGATTACCTTTTGTGAGTAGTGATATAATGAATTCATTAGTGTTTTATGATCTTATTTAACATTTATATGTTTTTTCTATTATGTGATGTGTGGTACCAGAATTATACACCATAACCTGTGTAGTGTAATAATAGATACCTCATAACATAATATGGAATATAATTGGGGGGGTGAAACTCTATTAATAGGGGGTTATGCCTACTATGTTAGTAATGGGAGGGTCAATTGACTAATGAAATAATGTAATTGAGTGTGAATAAGATACCCAATGATAACATTGAATAGGATACTTGACTATATAAATGATTATGTATACTTTTGTATCCTCCACAAACTTATGTTTTCTATTTATAATATGTTCTTAGAGATCATATCTGATAATTGATGATTCAACATTATTATATATTATTTCTTTCTTATAAAAAATATTTATTATAGGATTCATTACTAAATATATTTTAATGATTGTTTTTTATGTTACGACCACATTACAATATCCTTATTCACATCCTGTTATAATTTATGATCATTGATTGATATCTCCTACATTTACCCTTTCTGAGCCTTTTATCACATCCTATCTTATGTTTCAAATTTTTTAATAATGAAAGGTTTTATGTAAGGAATTTATAAGAAGTATACTATGTGAGAATATATTTCTGGTATATGTTTAAGAAAATTATTGAAATAAGATTATTATATATTTAGACTGTAATGAAAATAATAAATTTATAGCATTGAGGAATGTATTTTTATGATATGTATTTTATAGTCATATAAAATGACATAATATTAATGAATGTAATGTTTAGGATGTATAATATTGAGAAATAAATACCTCCATAAAATATATCCTCGCCACATAAAAATAAAAACACATCATAATAAACATTTATAATAATCAGGACCCTGTTATATTCACATTCACATCCATTTAGTTCCTTTATTAAACTTGCATCATATGTTATAAAGGTTACACACACTACTTTGTGTACATGTAGGATATGAAAAAAAATTACCCAAATTTATACTCACTACCATCAATGAATAACATTAAAAAGTAAATATTATCAACTAAATATTGAAATATAATGTTGAATAGATAGATTTAATTTTTATAAAAAATTATGAGAAGTAAACATTGCTAATGGTCTCCCTTCAAGATGTAAATTTTTTGATATGTAATTAATATAATCAAGTAGTATAGATTAAATATAAACAAAATATTATTATTTAATATAAAAAATCTCTAATAACATACTTATAGAAACATTGATTAAACTTTACAATAAATGTATTTTCCATTAAAATAACATAATTAATTAATTATATTAATTCAATAAAATTCATAGTAGGGATTTTTTTTAATTATACCTCAATTAATTTTTTTTCATCGTTAAATAAATCAAATAATGCCTATTAGTCTCATGAAAACTATTTTTAAACATCAAGACATGAGAAATAACTGTTCTGGTAAATAAAAACCAAGATGTAAATAATTAATAGGTTATAAAGAGTCAATAGATATATATAAAATAAAATCTAATAAATTTATAAATTTGGTTTAAATGATTAAATCATGTGAATTTATGTTTAATGGAAACTCATCGAGAGACCTACCATAATTTTTTGAACTAAGGAGTGATTACATTTCCACTCTTTATGGAAACAAAAATGAATGAATAAAAATGTCTATAGAGATTTATGTGAGAAATAATCACCCATGGAGTGATAAATTTCATGTTGTAGTTATGTGTAAAGGAGTAAAACAATGGATATATTCATGGGGTCAATGAAAATTGAATCCAGAATGATGGGAACCAATAGGTGTTTAACTTACAAAGAAACAATACTACAAAATAAAAAATAATTTTGATCATATTTAATAATTATTACACATGGTTTGGGTAATTTACCAAAAATGTGGTATAAATAATAAACTAAAGTTAGTATACCAGACAATTAGTCCAAACGGTTACTCATAACCATGCACAAATTGTGTGGTATTTTATCATTTGAATGATGAAACTGCATGGTTACTCCTAAACTAGTGGTTCATGTGTTCCCACAAAAAACTAGAATGTAAAATCCATGATATTAGAATATTATTATCTTTAAATAAATATGATGAATTTGATATCTTGAATTACATGTAATGCCATGATTTATGAAACCAAAAATATAAAATTAAAAGATTTATATTTAAAAATCATTATTGTAACCAAGTATTTTAATTTGGTGACTAGAAAAGGAGAAAAATTATGAAATATATATAATTTTCCTACACAATTAAAAATTTTAGGGTAATTATTAAGAAATAAGTACTCAATTATTAATTAGGTCATTTAAGACATGAAAAATTCATTTTCATCAAAAATGATTTTTATATCTTTTGTGTTCTAAACTTATAATTATTTTTTCCCATATTTATAATTTTAAATTCACAAGATAAAAAACTTTAAATCATAAATTAAAAATTATCTTAGGGATATATTTTTGGGACTTGTATGAATATGTTTCTTTTTTAGCAATTTGAGAATAATAACGATTTTTTCGAAACTATAATTTTTTTCATTCAAAAAGCCTTATAATATTTTTAAATTGATCATAAATTAAAACAATCAAATTTTATTTAAAAAAAATAAATTTAATTATGTATTAATATACATTACACATGGTCTTGGTATAAAAATACTTTCTAACATAAACATGGTTTATTCATAAAACCATTTTTCATCCCACATTGCGAGATACTTGTAAAATGAATATATGCAACATATAGAGATTCAAATTTTTCAAATGTTTTCCGTACTCTGAATAATATTAACTAACATCTTTTAGTATGTTTAAATTAAATTCTCTTCATAATTAATAGTTTATATAGTAAAAATTCAACACCATATAACATCAGTAAAATTAGTCAACTATCATTAAACAAAGTGAAACTCCATAATTTTACTTGAAAATTCTCATCGGATAATTAAAATTCAAATCATATAACCCTATTATCAGTAGTAATAATTTTATTTGATTTTTTTTCATGAATTTAACCTATATTCTTTTTAAATTAAAAAGCGACAAGATGTCATTATATTGCATCTTAATATCACATATATGTTATCATTTCCAAAAAAAATGTGAAAAAATATTTATAAATATTTTCATTATAATGTTGAACTTATAATTATATTAATGTATGTTTAATACTTATTTATCATATAATTATCTTAAATTATTACGAAACACTGATGCGATGTTTATTTTATTAATAGAAAAATAAAATAAATGATTATATAATTATTAAATGTATTATAAATTTAATTAATTAATATATTCCATAAAAATTATTAGATAAATAAATATAATTATTCATATGTAAATGTATTGTATTCAAATTCATTTTTTCTTTTTTTAAACTTAAAATTATATGTATAGATTCAAACAATATGTAAATGTTATATTTTAATAAATAATATTTTATTAATTGATATAAAATTAAAATAAATCATATCATCATCTAGGTTTTTTTATAGGTCAATGAATAATTATTATAGTCCATTCAGGGTATATGTTTCCTTTAATAATAAATATATTGACCATTATAGAGTAAAATATTTGTTATTGTGGTAATTGTCAAAAATGTGATACAAGGGTTAGAAACAAAAGATAAGGGTGAAAATATCAAAATCACATGTTCTAATTTCATTATATGAGATTATGTCAACCCATCCTCGCCATACCTTAAAATTATTTCATTCCTTACTTTTATCTGTGAAAATTAATTTATATTAATATAATATTTGATGAAATTTCAAAAGTTCCCCTCACCTCACATTTAAAAGGGAACCTCTTCTACTCTTTTCTTAGTAGTTCCAAATTATTTGGGGTTATAAAATATTTAACTAAATACCTTACTTGTTTCCTTATAATTTCATAGAGGCCATGGTTTTATAATTATATCCTCTAATGAACGATTTTGAGGAAAACCTGAAGTGGTTGACAGTTGAAGAGGTACCATTCCTTAAGGCACATTTTGTTTTTTTTTCATCCTATTAATTTACATATGATTAATCAATGATTATTATATAACAATAAAATAACCCATATTATTATATTTCATTTAGTAGCATAACCTATGTCAATCTCCTCTTCTATCATATAGAAGATGATCCCATCGTTCGTGTGTGTGGTGGACCACCACCTGATATACCGATCATATTCATTTTCATCAATACCTCTCATATCTAGATATAATGATGGATATGAAATATATATATGGTATTTATTACATTATAATTGTTATTTACTTATAATATTGTATATATCTTCTTACCTTCCAATGGTTTGTAAAATGATAACATCGCTCGTGCATTCGTGTAAACTACCACCTCCACTTGGCGATGTAATTTATTATTCATTAACAAGTTAAACGAATGGTAATAATAATATACTGAATGAACCTATATGATATATATGATATAATACTTATTAATTATATTTGAATTAATATATTTAATTATTTCATTCCCTCCGTTGAAAAGTGATAACATCATTCATATGTATGTTCAATATATCGTCTCTTTGAATGATGTATTTAATTACTTTATATCTATAACTTATTCATGAATATGAATATATATGTATATAGTTATGTATTATATTCATATAATTATAATAATTTTAGAGATGATGGAACCGTGATTAAATATAAATATTTAGTACTACCAAACTGAAGCTGTCATGAATGATGAAACAGTTGAAACCCAGAAATGATAATTTAAATTATAAATTATTAATAATTTGATATTGAAATATTATAGGTGAATAGTTTAGGATAATAAGAGAATTTAATCTTTTATGTTATATTTTTTAATAATATTATTTTTTATACGTGTGGTCAGAGTACTATCAATGAATGTGTACCTCAAGGTATGGAATTTTACTTAAAACATTTTTTTATAAGAAACATATGGCATATTAACTGATTTTATATTTTTATTATGAGAATATAGTTACAATTATTTACATTTATTATTATTATTATTAAAGTAATGGAGTAATTCATATCAATATATCTTTTTTTATTTCATCAGTTTTTTATTTGAATGTTTCCAAAGTGTTAAGAGTCTTATGTAACAAACTCATTTTTTATCTAGATTGTTTATGATTATGTATAAGATGAATATATATTATAATATAACTCTCAAGGAACTCATGAATTATATTATCATAATCTTATTTATATGTTATAAAATGTTTCCATAATGTTTCCTCTCTTAATGTACTCAAGATAAAAAAATAATTCCTGTAATGAATACTGAATGTATTTCAATATTCTATTGAAAATTATTTCTCTTCTATATCCATGTATATAAAAAATGTTTTCTAGAATGTCATTAATATTATCCAATTATTGTTTCAAATATATTTTTAAAAATATTATATTGTTATAATTGTTTTAAAAATAATCTTATTATATTTTTTGAAATGACGTTCTTTTGACTTTTTATCAAAAATATATAAGAAATAATTTTTTCATTGTGTATAGAATGACTGTAATATTCTATCATCATGAATAGTCATTTATTTGAATATTTCCGTATATTTTTTCCCAAAAATTTTTTAATTAAATATTTTCCATTATAATTTTTAATTATTTATATATTAAAGAATTATTTTTAAAATAGAAATGTTAATTTTTACAAGAAGGTTTCTTAATGATTTTTTTGAAATATTTCTATTCAACGCATACTAAAACAAATATGTATTGCTTATGTTTTCTACGGATACTATATAATGGTACAATCGTTATTACTTATATTGATTGATTATGAATATGATGATTAGATTTTTATAAAACCCATTTACTTTCATTGTGTTATACTATAATCAATTGATAGAATTATTTTGAAAAATATTTTCATTATTCCTGTTATGATATAATAATATGATTAATAATTTATGATCTTATGGAACATATATGTATGGTTTCTATTATGTGATGGGTATTAAAGTAATAATATATCCCTCTATTGAGTTAGTGAATTATTTTTATCCCATGAGATAATTATGGGCCAAAAGTATATGTACAAGATATACTATGGGAAATAAGCTAAGGTTCTTGATCCATTATAGGATATAAGTGGTGTTTCCTGATCCGATATGAAATGGGAAATAAGAAATAATGATTAATCCAAAATTATTTGATGTTATTTGTATTTAACATGGATATATAACATTATTTTTATACTGATGATGGTTCCACAGTTATAATACATGAACATATTATTCAGGATTGATTTATGATAATTTGTCACCGTTATAAATAATGTCTTCTGGAATGCTAAATCAATATTCCAAGACTCAGGTTTATGATCATTTCCATAAGGGTATAACTTTTTATATATGATCATGATATCATACCCATGTGATTCTCTTATATATTTATATTATCATCAGTTGATATCATCTGTGATTACCCTTATTGGGAATTTCATATATCCATTTCTTCTATTTCTTTTCTATATGGTATGGTGAAATGTTATTAGTATGGTATTTATATATACAATACTAAATGGGATGATACATTTGGTTGATGTTAATGATGTTATATTAAATAATATTATATTTTGATAATTATTCGAAGACACTAAAACATTTCAATCCTGAAGTATGTATTTTGGAATTGTATTTAATATTCATCTTAAATGATGTAATAATTATGTATTTAAATCCATAATTGTTATAGTTTATAGTACATGATAGGATATTTCAACGTTTTCTTGAGACCAGGGTTTGATAAATTTGAGGAAAACCTAAGTGATATATCTATGTATAAGATAAAATCATAAAATAATGGTAAAAATTGATTATTTTAATTTCTTTGTAATACATATCTATCTTGATGCTAAATGTGGACATGGTTTTCACACTAATTCATGTTGGGGATACAACCAAGGAATAAATTCATTGAGTCAATCTCATCCATCATTCTATTTCACAGTGAGGTTCCCTTACTGTAAACCTACATTGACACTAGTATGGGATATTGTTGTGTTAATTCACACATTTTATGAAACCTTATAATTGTTTTTAATAAATGATGATTATGGATGACCAAGTTGAAACCTAACGTTTTATATAATGAAAATATAGCTTCATAATGTAGATACAAGGTAAATGATTTTATATATTTTTTATTATGGTTTCTTCACCCATGATTTGTTATTTTAGTCAATGGTTGTAACTTGGAAAAATGATTCTAGCACTGATTGAGATGGAAAAATGTGGTGATTAATAGAAACCAAATGGGATGATGACTAAAGTGAAATATATTGTAATTATTCTTATTCAATTATCATGATATAAAATTAACAAAATATACCATAATAGACTCTTAGACTCACCAAATTTTAGAAGGATTTAGTCTACTTATATCATAGGTGTTAAAGACAATGGGGGGAATTATGGGTAAATTTACTTTATGTTATTATTGCAGAAAAAGAAACCCGATGGAATCTTTCAAAGGAAACAAATGGAAATTTTATACATGGTAAATAATGTTATTGAAGAATGAATTTCCAAGGAAAATTGATGATTGAAATTGGTAGAAATATATTTCATCATAAGGATACATTTATTATTCATTATGATAAATATAGGGATCCTATATTTTATATGAGACAATTCCATATTTTAATGGTTATCCCATATTACATGTAAGGAACTATGTTTTAAAAATCATTGAAGAGAAATGGTGGAAGTATTTAGGTATTGGGATTCTATAATTATGTTGTAGATGTATTTCTACCAATGGTATTTTTGTTATAAGAATCAAGAAATGTCTACGGGATGTATTAATTTTTTAATTAAATATGTCATTATTTATGATTAATATAACTATTATGGATACCATCATGGGTTATTGAAATAATTTTTCATCGTATGAAACAATTCATAAAATCTATAATGTGGTTTTAAGTAATGGTATTTAAATGTGATTAATAAAATTTTGGGAAAAGTTTATTTGGGAGGTGGTATATATAACACTATGGTTCAACATGAATCATTATTTTATGAATAATTCCGTTTTTATGCTTTTAAATGTAATGGTAAACTTTATGGTTTATATAATATTTGATTATTATGGATATTTTTATGTATTTTATTATTATTTATTAGGACCTTATTAGATTTATATTAGTATTGTTTTAGTAAAAAGGATAACATGTCACATACATCAAGGTCATATGTATTGAACCCATAGATGAAGGGCAACAAGGGTGTAAAACCTACCACTCTCCTACCTGATTTATTATTTACTCTGATATATATTTTTGTAAAAATGTGATAGATAAATATTATGTAGATTTTTGGAATATATGTTTTTTCATATAATAACAAGGATATTGAAAAGATATTTTGTGATTATCGAAATTTTAGATGAATTTCACTATTTTTATAACTTTATATGAATAAAATATAAAGAACACTATATGATTATATTTGAGAAGTAATGGATAAAATATAGTTTTAAAGAATAAATTATTGTAATTTAAATTTATGATGATTCATATTTTTCATGGAAATGATTAGCATGTGATAGATATTATATGTTTTGAACATATACACTTTTTTGTATGAGATGTTATGAGTTATTGATGTTATTTGAAAAAAATTGTTATATTTATCATGAAAAATATGGGATAAAATAATTTTAATATTTTTCTCAATTATATTCTAGAATATTATGAATAATTTTATTGATAGTTTCTTATTGAATGTTTTGTGTTGGTAAACATGTATTAGTGTTGAGTTTTTGGATATTAATGTATTTTGTTTATCCATAATGTATAAATAGTGCATGAAAATTTGGTTTCGATGAAAACTATATATTTAATGAATGAGATTTCACACATTTATGGATGTTAGGATCCTATAATAGTTAATGTTTGTGTGTTGGGAATGAATAATTGATCTTGAATATTTATTCAGGGATTGAGAGATTAATATGAAATTGATCTCAGAATAACAATAGGATGAAATTGTTTTTATGATTTAAAAATAAATATAGTATGTATGTTTTCTGAAATTCATTATATTGATAGTAAAGTAATTAGTCAACATTAAGAAATGGATTGTGAAAAAATATTCATATTTTGCCATCATTTTTATTGAATCGATGGGGCTTTCACCCATCACATATTTATTGTTTCTTTTTTGTTATCATTATACGTACCATGATCTATATCACAAATTATTTTTAATTAAACATTAGTTTTTTCCTACATGGAAATATTTTCAATTCCCACTATTGTTCCCCTATTTAGAATCCATTTATTTTTTTATTCTTATTGTCGAAAATATTTCCATTTTCTTTTTTTTGAATATTTGTTTACTAAACCTTGTTAGGATATAGGTTTTCCTCAATGCAATGTTCAAATATAAATATATTTCTTTCTAATCACAAGAAAAAATAGTGAGGTTCCAATTTATTAATGGGGTCAATGTAACACCATAATAGTTTAGAATATATTTATGTTTAAATAAAATTTAATTCATTGATATATTTCATTACATTAAACACCATATTTTAAATAAATGAAATAGACAATTAATGGATTTTAATTTAAATATTATTATACAAACCTAGTTGTTAAATTTTTATGTATGAATTGTAATAACCACATTTTAAAATATATATAAATACCCCACAAAAAAAATTTCTTTTGTGTAATTATTAATAAATAATTTCCTAAATTTTAATAAAGTCATTTGATGATTAAAAAATGTTCTTTCTTGAAAAAATATATTGAATTGTTTTTGTGAAAAAAATATATATAATTTCTATGGATTATATAATTTTAAAATAAAATCATAAAGATATTATTTAGAAGAATTCGATTTTTTTGAAATTATTGATTATCCTATCTATTGTGGAAAATATTGATTTTTATAACATTTTCTTTTCATTTCAATGAAAAAGCCCCATAATATATTAATTTGATATTAAATTTATATAATAATTCTTTACTAATATGTCATTTAATTAATTTTATATAAATCAAAAATATATATGATCTTAGTATAAAAATACCTATATAATTAAAAATTATTTTTATCGATCTACTGTATTCTATCAAGCTTTATGGGATGATTATAAAATTAATTTTTACCACTTATACGGATTGAATTTAGATAAATTGATTTCATATTTTGATTCAAAATAAATTAAATTATTTAATAAGGTGAACATATTTAATGTCCATTACTATGAGTAAAAATCTCTCAATATGCTAAAATGTTAAATTGGGTTATCTTAGGGACGTAGTATGTGAGAAGTCCATAATTTGTCATCATAATTCATATTTTATGTAGTCCATTAAAAATTTATAACCATTGAATCACTATTTATTTCTTTGTAGGAAATGATTCTCTAAAACTGATCTATATAATAAGTTTTTATTGAAAAATTCAAAAATGTCACCCACTTATGTTTAAATATGAATTATGCATCAACATAAGGACCAAATATTTTTTTTAAAAATCACAATGATTATTTTGAGAATAAAAAAAAATTACTAGGGAAATTTATTTTTAATTTATTGTAATAAAATAATTTTTATAAATATTTTTACAACGCCGACATAGTATTTATTCAATTAATAAAAATATAAAAATATTACTTTATAAATTCAAAATTTAATTTAAATTGAATTTATTATTGTGTTACATGAATTATTTCGACAAATATAATATGTTAGTTTATATTTATAATACATATTCTAATTCCATTGTGGTCATATTGCTTTTAAGTTCAAATCATATGAATACTTCCACAAATAATATTAATGTTATTTTATAATTTATAATATTTTATTAAATTATATTAAATTTTCAAAAAATAATATTTATATCAATGTAAATTTTATTTTTTAAAAAATAACAAATATTTTCCATTAATGGACTAATAATCCTTTTAAAGAACTATATTGATCCATATAGAGTACAATGCTTTGATATAGTGGTAATTGTCAAAAAGGGATGAGATGTGTTAAACAATAATTATAAAGGTGATAACATCACATATAAATGTCAAAATATAACATTATGAGTTTTTCAAGACATACTAAATTTAACATTAAATTTAATAATTTTTACCCTCTTTACCATGAATATAAATTTATATTAATTTTATATTTTATGAAATTAAAAAGTTCCCCTCCCCTCCCTCTTTAAAGTGTACCTCCACTCCTATTTTATTCAAATATATAAAAAGAAATTTTTCCTATAAAATAACTAACTAAATCCCTAAATAACATTCCTTCCCATGAAATATAGTCAATTTTATTTGGAAAACCTAATTGGAAGGATTTTGGATCAATTATAAAGATGTTTTCTGAAAACGAGGTATTGTTCTTAATAGAGAATTTGTTTCATTTATTCATTCACATAATTCAAATAATATTAATCAATTTTGTTACAATATCATCAGTATAAATCATATATGGGGATTTTATTATGTTAATATGACATCCTATATCAATTTCCTCTATTATAAAAATAGGAAAATAAAACTTTCATTCATGTGTACGGGGAGTCCTACCTACTCAAACCTATGTAATTACTTTTCCATGACATCATCTCACAACCAGAAATAATGATGGATTTAAATTTTATTTATTGTATATATTAAAAATTTACACTTCTCAATTTATAATATCATGTATACCTTTATACCTTAAAATCTATTGGAAAACGATAATGTCTCTCATGCACACATGTGGACTACCACCACCACAATGAAATGTGATTCATTTTTCATTTTATCTACACATGGATGGTAATAAAACTAGATTTCGTTTATATAGATGATATATAATACATTAAAATGATTATGTCGGGATAACAATATGTACCCCTATTTTATTTCATCTATTGAAATCTAAATTTAATGTTTATTGTTGTGTATAGCTTACATTCTACATTACTAGTGTAATTCATTTTTAAATATATATCAATTATGAATAAATATATATATTTATATTATATTTGAATAATTACAAAAATTATTGATATTATGGAACCATTATTAAAGTAGAAGGACATAATCTACCAAGTCTAGAGTCTCTGGATAAATGAAATAGTTAACACCTTAACATTTTGATTTTAATAAGGAATTATTAATAAATAGATTTTCAAATATTATAAGTGGATAATTTTATAACATTATAAGCTGTTAAATGATTTTGTTATGGAATTATGACAATTTTTAATTTATTATATAGGCTCCTAGAGTTCTTTTGAAGAATGTGGAACTCATGTTAGTAGCTTTTCCATCCCACTTTTAGTTTTTGTTCGACATATTCCATATTCACCACTTGTTACTTTTTTGGGTGTATATAATTACCACAATTGTTTCGTAATGATAGTAATGAATATTTTAAAATTTTCATAACCATTTATGGTAATCTCATTCATTAGTTATATATTCATATCTAACTAATGTAGTAAGGATTTTATCTTACAATATCATTGTTTATTGGGACTGTTTATGATTATGTTTCCTATTAAAGAAATATTTTGATCTATTTATCATGAAATGAATAAATTTTATTCTTAAATAGTTTTTTATGTAAACTGCATGTTTCCATTTCTTATTACACTCCTCAAATAAACAAAATGGAAATATAATTCTTTTAGTAAAAATCATCATTATATATCTATTCTTTGAAAAATCATTTCTCTTTGATGACTATGTTTTTAATAAAATCATCAATTAATTTAATATTATTTAATGGTTATTAAAATAATTTTAAATAATGTTTTACTTTAAATAAAATTACCTTAAAATAAAATTCTTATTATTTTATTAAATAGGTTAATTTTACATTTAACTAAAAATTTCAAAAGAATGTTTGTTTTAACGAGTGCTACCTGATTGGTATAAAATCCCATCATGAATAATCAATTATTTTAGGCTTAAAATAAATTATTAATCTTTTTATTTTCAATGAATCCTTTTCGAATTATTTTGAACTTTTAAAATTGAAATTAATTTATAACAAAATGTTACTGCTATTATCATCAAATAAGATTTTTCAATGATTTTTTTGGTATCTTTATTCATCAATACAAATAGACTATGGTGTTTTTTATTTTTTTAATGGGTATTTGATCAAATGATTCTATCATTATTATATATATAGATTGTTTATTATTATAAATAAAATATATTTATGAAACTGAATTATTTTCTACGTATTATTCTATGATGGATTTATGAAATGTTTATGAATCCCATTTTCCTTGAACTAATTATGATATGGTGATATTGTGGATATTTAATTATCTTATGGGAAAAATATATATTGATTTTATTTAATGATGTGTGGGTGATAAATTATATATCCCTCTAATTCATTGGGTAATTATTTATATTTCATGAGATAATTATAGGATGAAACATGATATGCCTAATCGACTATGGGAATCATGTCTACGTACTTTTTCCACTACAAGATGTTGGTGGAGATTCCTAATCCATTTTTACATTGGAAATAGAAATGTACGTATGATATATTATGATTTGATGGTCTTGATAGTATACCCTAAAAAGTGAAATTGTTTCTATACCTATTATGGATTCATACATATTTAACGTTAACAAATTGTTCATGGTTGAATTATATGATTTGTCAGTCTTATGAATCATTCCTTCTAAAATAAAAATTATTTTAGCCTTGACTCATGTATATAATCTTTGACAAATTTGGTATATTATTTGTATGTTATGTTCATGATATCATAACCTTATCATTATCTTATATTTTCATTTGATAATCAATAAAAATCATTCATTTTTATATTTACTGAACATCTAGGCTCACCCTTTATTTTTTTCCTCTCCAAAATCCATGATTAATGGTTTTAAATATCATATGTCTATGAAGAGTACTAAATTGGAATATCATTGTGGGGGAGGATTATGATATTTTTTGAAATAAGTAGATTTTTTATTTATTATACAAATAGTCCAATCCACTACAATCCAAGGACATACATTTTTCATATTAATTGAATATTTATAAAAAAAGATTTAATATTCATGTATGAGAACCCTACAATTTTAAATTGAAGGTTCACATATAATATTTATTCATAATGTTTTTACTAACATAAGGTTGGTCATGTACCCGCAATAAAAATTAAAAATAAATAGTATTACATGATAATTTCATATAGTGGTGTACAACTTATCATCTATTTTTTACTAATAATATGATTGTCAGAAAATTATTAATCATCAACAATAGTGTAATCTAATACAATACATCATAAAATAAATCATCTAATAAAATAAAAAAATTAACCAAATGTTATAAAGTTATAGGAGATCCATAATAATTCATGGGAATAAGTTCCTATATGTAGTACAAATAAGTAAAACAATGTAAGCACTAGATAAGTAATAACAACAATAACTCCATACACCTCTATAAACTAATAACATTGTTCTAGAATCCCACCCCAAACTAAATTTTTTCCCTCCTATATTATGTGACATCATGTGAAATTTTCACATTTAGAAGATGTGAATATACATAGTTTGGAAAATAAAACTCAATTAGATACTATTAGATATCTTGGACATCCCCTCATTTATATCATGATAATATTTATATCAATAAATATTTGTTAGGAATTTATAAAAATCAGACAATAGAAATTTAAATCATAAATTGGAAATGAAACTAGCTTCAAATTACATCATACCATTTATATAAATCTCTATGTAAATCTAGCGTCTTTGTCCATGATAGTGTAGCCAACATCAGGTCTTCATTAGTATCTAGTCCAATTACATCGGTTATCACATTATATAACATCCTATCACATGGTATATCATATCACATCTACAATCCCATGCATCATTTTCATCATTTCAAATCTTGATGAATATTAATACCCCATTATTAATAAATGTACCAAAAAATGAATCTTTTGTTTATGGATAGGGAACAGAAATATTTAAGACCAAAGCTAACCCCAGAAATATCCCTTCTTAGAAAACTATGTTATCACATCTCTTAAACAAAATCGAAATACAGGTAAATATGAAATCTATTTTTATCTAATCTCAAAAATTAGACTACTTGAATAATCCATATCACTTTGTAACATAGAACAATGTCAATAATATAGATCTTATCATAACGTAATATATATTAATAATTGAATGGTATGTTATTTAAACAAAAAATATTTAATTTTATTTAATAGATATATCATAATATATTAAATAAAAAACATTCAACAAGATATTCAATTAGTCATCATAAAAACTCATTGTAGTACATAACTATATGTAAAAACATCAAGAATTGTTGAAAAGTAAATTAAAATTAATTAGTTAAAATAGTTCATATTTGTTATAATATATCACTCTAAATGTCAGTAGTGCATAAAAAAATTTTTATGTCAGTTATTGTTTATTTTTTACGTCGGTTTTTAGTCGACATTATTAAAGGAGATGTTATAAATATTTTTTTAGGTTTATTATTTTAAAACTGATATAAGAAGAATAAATCTGAATAAATTTTCACGTCTGTTCCTAAATAACATATGTGAAAACCCCATCAAAGGCCTGATTAATCATGTTGGTTATTTAATAACTGATGTGGTATATAGTTTTTCACATCAGTTATTAAATAAATGATTTGATAAATCAATCCTTCGAAAGGTTTTTACATCAGTTCCTAAATAACAAATATAGAAAAGGATATAGGACATCAGTTAAGTAATAACTGTCATAATAAACTATACCCATTCATTTATTACCTCAGTTATAAAATTACTTAATTAAAAACCATTTCTTATAATAAAACTTCATATCTATTACTATTCTCTGCCAAAGTAGACATGAAACAAGGTGAAAAAAAGAAGAAACTCATACCAAAACTAGACCAAAATCAATACCATAAAAACATCAGAACTAGACCAAAACATGAAAAACCCAAGAAAAATTTAGAATTCACATTTATAACATTCAAAAAAAATATTTCAACTAAGAATACCTAAATTCAACAAAAAAAACTACCATGTACTCAATTACAATTAAAATATTCAAAATTACATTTTACACTATAAACAAACTAAAATCCAATCAAACCTGTAAATTAATTTGACCACTCAGCTTGTATGTTTTTCCTTGTTGAGAAATATAGGTTTGAGGGTCATCAAATAGCTTTAAATTAAATGTAATGGAGTTGAAATGTAAAATGAATAAATAAAATGAAATATTATCGCAATGTTTATAATGAAATCTTACTTGGTTAAAGTTCATTATTTTTTCTGTTGTAATTATTTCTTACTTAATTATTAACATATAATTTCTGCATTTGATGACACCTTGTTGTTCATGGAAATTTAGTTTAAATGAATGCCAATTAAAAATATGATTTTTTTGTAATACATCGAAAATTAGAAATTATAAATGGATATTTACCATAAATTTTACATATTTTATCTTGGAAATCATTTTTATAGTATTTTTTCATAAGTATGCCCATACCCTATTAGAATCTTATATGACTGCGATAAATTTATAATTCATTATAATATAAAAAACTACTAATAAATTGAAACTCAATTTTCCCACATATTTGTAAAACGTCCCCCGCACATCACCATGGACAGAGCAAATCTAATAAAGTGTTTTCTCTATTAGAAAATATAACCTAACATACAATGATCATTGATATAAAAGAAAATTTAAGGTTGGTTGGTTTTATGTTAAAAGATAAAGAACAATTTGTCATATATATGTTTCATACCTACCAAAAAAAGGCATCATCTAACACTGTGTGATTATATTCTATTAAAATATTTCATCAATATAAAGTGTTCGTTATTCCTCATCCAATGCATGTGCTTTAGGGGAAATAATATACATGTCCATGAATCCATATAAATATACCTTTTCATTATTATCACACATTTTTTAAATATACCTAGTACACAACAGTCATAATTATACATTTTCAATAAATATAACACATGGAATAGTGTGAAGAATTATATGAAAAAAATCTGCACCACGTTGATGCCCAACATCTCTCCACTAACAAGATCCATGATATCAGTTTCCACAATACCCAAATTTATTTTACATCCACAAACATGAGATTCCTTTATAAAGAAATATTGATCCACCCACAAATTTGAATATCTTAACAATCTATCACGAATACTAGAATCTGTATCTGATGTAATTCACATTTGCCATAGTTTTTTTCTATACATTGCTTTTTTACCTTGGAAGTATTCATATAAATAAATATAAAAATATATTAGTTTTTAAATATTAAAACAAATTTAATAAAATAAATAAAATATATAACATACATACCTCTATAGTAATGAGTTATAGAAGTCTGGATGGCCGAACCAAAAAGTGGAAGATACTATGTCCAACATTCATCACTCCATCTGTTGGAAATGGTAATCTGAGTGGTCTATCTATAATATTAGTTATAGTGATCCTAAGATGCATTAACTATAACTATTGATAATGAAATGTATGTCCTATATAATATACCAGCCCATATGAAACTATCTGATGGTGGGGATCATCAACATACATATCACAATAAGTTGAAGTTGTGGCGAATGAGTAGGATAAAAAATGGTGTTTGTAGGCTAAGGTGGAGGATAAATAATGAGGTCTGGAGGTGGGGGAGTGGGAGCTGCTGGAGGAGGTAGAGGATAAATATTGTTGTCTATATTGGGAGGTGAAATAGTGGGAGCTGTTGTCTATAATTTTCTTTGCATGTCTACAATCATATAATCGCACTCACGCTATAATAATTTCCTCCAGTGTCTCATTATTCTTATGAACTTCTGTCTCCATGGATTCTATTTTTTTATAAACACCCTCAATGGAAGAAGATGAAGAATGTGGAAACACTTTATTTACTGATACACATGTTGGGTATCCTCGTACATGGATAGGGTGTTTGGGATGTTCCAATGATGTAGATAAAATATCATGCCTCCCAGTAGCTGTAAATACCCCATATTTGGTCTGCTACTCAAGAGAATGTTCTATTAATTACTTAATCATTTTTTTAATTATTAAAATTATAAAAAAATAAATTTAACTTAAATAAATAAAATAAATATATTACAATCCCCTAAGCAACAATTCTCGATTCATCCAAAATATATATCCACTTCCTTTCTATATGAGTTCACATCCATTTTTCCTGTCCAGATAGAGGGGATGGAGGGATTCCTCTCCAGTGCTTGAAGACCCGTCTCTAAATTTTTGTAAATTTTTTACCATCATTTCTTCATCCAATAAACTATACCCTCCATGTGATAAACTGTGAGGGTATAAAATATTATATTGGATCTCTTGATAATATGTCCTTATTTGCTTTAAATTAATAATAATAAATCATTAATATAACATTAATAAGATCATTTATATAAGAAAACTTATAAAAATTTCCAATTGCCTTACTAAAAATGATTCTTTTCTTATACTTTTAAAAAAAAAATTCATCTGTCTTCATATATGAAAGGATATATATGACATGGTTTTCATGATTCCTATGACCCAAAATAAAATCAGATGTGAGGGTTAATTTGAAATCCCTCAATCTCCTAGCATCCTTCGATTAAAATTTCTTCCTGGCTCCTCTAGTGTCTGTAATATCAAATTATATCTGATAAAGAAGAGGTAAAACATATTATACTTGAAACATTTATTGATTAGTCAATCAATAGAAAAATATCTTACAAAAATTGTCTCCCACAATTGAGATATTTTCACTTTGTCAACACTTCTCCAATCATCATACTAAATGCTTACTTTTCTTTTACCCTGAGCTGATATAGAACTCTTAAAATCTTTTGTATTTAGACCTATATGAATGTCATTATCATCAAACTCAATGAGTATCATCAGGTCCTTGCTACAGGAAAGTGATAATTTTGGTAAATGTCTCCATCCACATTTACCTAATCATTAACTCTTCTTTGTCATTATGGGATAACATGAGTATGATTGGGAAACTTAAAAAGGAGAATCTGAATGTTCTTCCTAATATGTATTCTCATGATTCTCTTCTCCAAAATTTTGTGGTTGACTAAATAATTGATCTGTCATTATAATTCAAATCAAAAAAGAAAATAATAGTTCAAAAATATTCAAATTTAAATATTACAATACTATTGTAAACAAAAAATAACAAACTGAACTAATTTATGTAATAGTAAACATGGTCAATGTGGTAAGAATATTAAACAATGGTAAAGATGGTAAACATAGTAATCATGGTAGTGTAATTGTTATTAAAAAAATCAATAAATATATAAGTTACCTAATGAAAAAATATGGTAAAATAAACATGTTAAACATGGTAATGTAATTTTAATTTATCAAAATCAATAGATATATATGTTATGAAATGTTAAACATGATAAAATAAACAAAAAAAATAAAAATATAAATATTTCTACTTATTTGTTTTAATACACGTTTTAATAAAGAAAAATATTACAACATCTGACATTTTATGAAATTAATAAATTTAAACAAGAAATAAAAATATGTTACCTAAAATATTAGGAATGTTCAAATGGATTGTTTTCTCAAATTCCTTTTTCATGATCGTTCATTATGGAACAATCCATGTCTTCATCATGCTCATAATTATTTTCTGCTAATATTTTCATGGAAGTTGGGATCTCACCTAAATTAACGTGTTCATCATGTTGATCCCCAATAACATATATTTTTCCCATATAAAACATCATACCACTGCATATCTGATTGATAAAAAACATAGAATATATTTTTTTCTAGTGTTTCCATTATAAAAGAATTTTTGGTGTCTTCTAATCTATTAAAATTAACAACTTTCATTCCAAATTCATCATTTATGACACTATTGTTAACAATAAACCATTTTCAGTTAAAAACATAAACATTAATTTTAATGTAATTAGCCTCCCATATTTTTTCAATGAATCCATAATATGGACTTGATGTAAAAATTGGGGTTTTTTCATTGTAACTCAAAAAATGCATTGCTTCTTCAAACACCAATACACCACTATTCTAAACTGCACTTCTGTTGTCCTGAGCTTTCATATGAATTTTATATACATTAATGTCATACATGGACCATGTTATAACATTTAAACATAGACCTCCCACTAACCATATTAATGTCTCTGATACATGTCATTTATTAAGGATGGTATTTTTTAACCATGGAAATAAGAATTTTTTGTGCTCATTCAAAATCCACATTTTTTCTTCTTTTGATAATGTTGTCACAACTCATTAATATGAAATGTGATATATGGAATATAAGAATCTATGTTATTCAAGATTTATAATTATATCTTCTTCATTTGTTTAGCAGAAAACGATTTGACTTTCAATCTATAAATGTCCATTCCCTCATTATTAACACGTTCATGGAGAGATGTAGGAAATCCTATGTCCTCCACTATAGGCATGTATCTCGTACAAAACTTTGAAACCTCATGAGAAGTATAATTTTCAATAGTAGTGGATTCTGGTCGATATGAATTCTTAACATACCCATTCAATATTTTCATATACCATTCAAAAGGATATATCCAATGAAGATATACAGGCCCAAAGAAATTTATTTCTCAAACCATATAACCCATTAAATGCACCATTATATCAAAAAACAATAGAGGAAAATACATTTCCAATTGAAAATATATACAAATTTCATCCTTTTCCAAAACCTGCAAAGAATTCACATCAACGATGTTATTACAAATTGAATTGAAAAAATAACACTACTTCATTGTCATCTTTCTGGAATGGATGGGAAATATTACACACAATGTAACTGGCAGAAGTTGTTGCATCATGACCTGATAGTCATGATATTTCTTACCTATCAACTTCAAATCCTTCAAAGTGGAAAAAAAATTACATTTGAAGAGTAACCTTGAAGAACATTGATATCATAACGACATTGAAAGAATATAATTTTCCCCCTCTTCAATAATGTTTGACAAGAGGGGGGCAGAAATGTTTGTCTTCCATTAGGAGTGGGATAAAACTCCAAACGTATTCCATGGGGGTGGGGCTGTCTAGGGGGTGGGGGCTATCCTGTGGGTGGGGGTGTCCATGGGGGTGGGGCTGTCTAGGGGGTTGGTTCTGTCCAAGGGGGTGGGGGTGTTCAGGGGGTGTTAAAGGGGTTTGGGGGTATCTTGGGGGTGAGTTTCTTTTCAACAGGGGTTAGGGGTGTCCAAGGGGGTAGGCGGTGTCCTGGGGGTGGGGGTGTCTGGGGGGCGCGGGGTCAAGGTGGATGGGGGGCTGTCCAAGTGGTTGGGGTGTCCATGGGGCTGGGGGTTTCCAGATTGGTGGGTGGTGTCCAGGTGGTGGGGGCTGTGCAGGGGGTGGCGGTTTCAATGGGGGTGGGGGGTTTCTAGGGGGGCTGTTCGACGGGGTGGGGGTGTCTAAGGGGGTGGGGTGTCAAGGGGGTTTGGGGTGTATCCACGGTTGTAGGGGTTGTCTACGGGTGAGAGTGTCCTAGAAACCCCCTCCCCTAGGTACGGGCCCCCAACACCCTGGATAACCCCTACCCCTTGGAAACCCCTACACCCATAGACACCCCCAACCCCAGGGACCCCCCCGGAACACCCCCACCCCCATGACCCCCCTATCCATTTAGAGAGTCCTCTCACCCCCAAGACACCACCACACCCCCTTGGACACCCTCACCCACTTGCACAACCCCCACCCCCTAGGCAACCCCACCCCCTGGACACCCCCACCCCTTATATAGCCCCACCACCCTCTAGACACCCACCTTGGACACCCCCACCCCCATGGATAACCCCCCACCCCACCCCAAACCCACTGCGCATCCCCCACCCCATAGGAAACCCTCACCCCCTAGGACACCCCATATCCCCTTCACCACCTTGGACACCCCCACCGCCTAGACTCCCCCCTGGGCACCACCCCCACCCCCTTGGACACCCCCTAGACACCCCCACCCCATAGACAACCCCCACAAACCTAGACACCCACACCCCCACCCCCTGTACACCCCCCAACCCTTGACACCCCCACCCCCGTTGGCTTCCCCCCATCCACCTGGACCCCCCGGACACCCCACCCCCTGGACTCCCCCTTCCCCCTTCGACAACCCCCTCACCCACTGGACACCACCCCCACCCCTAGACACCCCATTCCCTTGGACTACCCATTAACCCCCAAGACAACACCCCTAGACACCCCACCCCCTTGGACATCCTACCACCCCCTAGACATCCCACCCCATGAACAACCCCCCCCCCCCTGAACCCCCCCCCCCTAAGAAGACCCTCACATCTACTAGACACCCCGACCTTCATATACAATCCCCACCCCAGGACACCCCCACCCCCCGGACACCCCCCGGACACCCCCCGGACACCCCCCGGACATCCTGACCCCCCGGACATCCTGACCCCCCGGACAACCCTACCCCCTTGGAAAGTCCCCTCACCCCCCCCCTTCGACACCAACACCACCCCCTTGGACATCCCCTTGGATGCCCCCACTCCTGGATATCCCCCCACCCCCTATACACCCCCACCCCCTTGACACCCTAACCCTCTGGACACCCACAACCCATTGGACAACCCTCATCCACCTGGACTGCTACCCCCCTAGACCCCCTACCCCCTTGGACAACCCCCTCACCCCATAGACACCCCACCCCCATGGAAAGCCCCCACCCCTTAGACACACCCACCCCCTAGAAAGCCCCCCACCCTGCACACCACCACCCCCAGGACACCCCCCCACACACACACACATGAATGTACATGAACAGACAAATGATAGAGCACAAATCGTAGCAACAAAAAAACATTGTACTTGCATCATATCACTACGATGGTTTATTTTACCGAAAAATAACTTAGCATGGAATAAAATAGCACTATGAAACATACCATGATATCAAGAACAATGATAGAAAAATAACATATCAAAAAATTAGTTTAGGGAATCACAAAAAATAAAAAATGAAATCGAGGTGTGTGAGGCTTACATGTATGCTGTGAATCAACTTGATAGATCTGATGATAGTATAGAAGACTGATGATGTTGGAAAAAAGAGTTTGGAGGGGAAGACATCAAATAATCTATTCTAGGTTTCCTGTGAGAGATAAAAGAGTCTTAGATTTCCCGATTGAAGTAAACTGAATGACATAATATGGGGCACAATAAATTATTTAAAATCATTTTCACATCTATTACTTAATAACTGGCTTGATACACTATTTTTATGTTTATATCTTCGGTTATTTAATAAGAGAAGTAGAAAATAATTTATCATGTGGGTTATTTTATAGCCGATGTGATAAATCACTGAGATTTGATTTTTCTCATTAGTTATAAAATAACCGACGTGATAAAACGCCTAGAATTGATTTTTCAATTCGGTTATAAAATAACCGATGTGATAAATCCAATCTCTATATTTTTTGAGTCATTTATAAAATAACTGACATCATAAATCTATTCTCGTTGATTTATCACTTCTATTATTTTATAAACGACAAAATAAATCGATTTTTTCACATTTTCACGTTCGTTATATAGAACCGACGTAAAAAATGCCGATGTGGTAAATGTTTTTTGCACTAGTGTGTCAATTTTATTCACCAATAAAATCATTTAATTCTCATTATAACTAATACAGAAATCGTAAGTCATAAAACAATTATCCTTCAAATTATATTATTATTTTTGAGAAATAATAACACTCATTTACATAATCATTCAAACAAAATTATTCTTATTCTAATTGATCTAAGAAATAACTTGGTATTAGGTAGTTAAATTACTCTTAACTATTAAAATTGGACATTTTTTAATCAGTTTTCACTCAATCCAAATACAATTAATTTATTTTTATAATATATACTTATTCTTTAAAAAACCTTTTTTACAAACACATGATATATTTCAATTTATGCTCTAAATTTTCTGACATATGAACCATATTTTATACCATTCTCTATTTACCCATTATTGTTCATCCACAATCTTTTCCTTTTTAATTAACATGAGATAATTTTAGTTATTTCTCAAACAATATTCATAAATATCCATCATATGAAATATTTATATAAATAATATTATTATTAACCCATTAGTGATCAAAATAATTATCTTCAAATTTAATTAATCATGAATTTCATATACAAAAACTCATGGATCACAAATTCTATTTTAGTAGTTATATAATAATTAACACTATTATACAATCTGTAACATTATAACTAATTTTTTTGGTTTTCACCATTCAACATTATAAATAAAATATTATCATTATTCACTCAAAAAAATATTGGGAATAAAATAGTATTTCCAATACAAAAAAATATCATGAAACTTATTTTAATGATTAATTCCAATTATTTCTCTATTTATAAAGACACACATACACATATGTATATTTGTTATCAAATTTTAATATTCTCTCAATAACCATGGAACCCCTTAATATATCATGAAAATAATATTTCAATATTATTATTAGTCATTTGATTACAATAATTGAGACCCAACTGGATTAGGTAAATATTATATCATGCAAATTCTCAAAAAACACTGAGTCTATCACAATATAAAGATACTTTATTCATGATTATATTTCAATATTATATAACATAAAATTAATGTTTCATAACAATAAATTCATTTTTTATTTCACATGGAAAAAATTATCATAGGTAGAATTTTTGAGATTTTTCTAAAAATATTGATTTTTAGGTGGGTGGTTAAAAATATGGTTTCTACTAAAACTGTATCATTTACTAATAAAATAAAGTGTAACTATTAAATAGAATATTATAAAATATAAAACATGATCAATGGAAATTTATAGGTAGAAAATTTAAATCATTTCATATAATATTAAATTTAATAACAATTGATTTTAAATTAAAAAAATATGTAGTATTACACTATACAAAGATTATTAATTTTTAATTTAAATTATTAAAAAATTTAAAAAATTGGATTTGGATTTATTTTAAATAAATAAAATTATTCATTTTATGAATTATATTGCAAAAATAAATTTCATTGATAATTTTACCGTGTACATATAATTAATGATTAAATATACATTCTCAGAAGATGTATTTTTTAACGCCATAATTGATAATTTTTTATTTGAGACTTAGTACCCAAATGATTTTTTTTATAAAATTTATTTCAAAAATTGAATTAGTATGCCAAAATATTTTAATAATGGATACTTTATTTTTAGGAATTATATGAAAATTAATTTTGTAAAAATTAGAAACCAATATAACACCAAAATGCTAAATGTGATAATTATTAGTGTAATGGAATTAGAAATATATATAATTTTTTAAAAAATATTGGTTGGGGAATTATTAACCTTATATCATTCCAAACGCCATTATATTCCATTTTAGAGTATTTCAAAAATGTGAAACATGTACTCTCATTATATTAATTTAAATTATATGAAAACAAAATCACAATCACCACTTATAAAAGGGACCTCTCTATGCCCATTCAATTCCATTCCAAATATTTGGTTTCCTCATTAAAAAAGTATTTAGAATAGACTCCTTTTACTTTTACTTCAGAATATAGTAACATTATATTGGCATAATACCTCAATTTCTAATATTTATTCCATAGAAAATCCAAATTTCTCAAAGTGAGTAATTTTTTCCCAATTTTCCTTCTTCTCATTATTACATTTCCATTTTAATTATACAATGAATATATAATTAAAAATTTTCTGATTCTGTACTGAATGATATTATAATAAGGGAATAACTACTAACCACATTTCCCATATTCTATTATGAAAAACAAAACCCTCACTAATTTCTAACTCAATATCAGATAAATAGAAATTTTATGATATTATACTCATGGATCACCAATTTCCATAATTATCATAGAGATGAGCATATGTTATTCAAGCATCATGCAGAATACATCCCCTATGAATTAATGCATCTCATTTTTGATCTACTTCCTTTTTTATTTATTTTACTCTTAAAAATTATGTGTCACGACCTCAAAAGTATCAAAATAATAAAATATTTAATATTTAATTAGAATATAATTCCAAATTATTCTATTTTCATAATAATAATCATCCTTAAATTATGGTATATTCATCTTTTGGTAGATTTGTGACCCTAATTGAGCATTGTCATAAAATAAAATTATCACGACCCCCTCCCCAAAAAGTGTACCCCTCCTGGGATGGAAATGTGAGATGGGAGATAATGTCCCATGAGTCTCGCCTCCAGTAGGCCCTGGGTTGGTGACTAGCACCAAGGGTATAATAAACAGACAAATGGGAGGCATTACCCTCTAAGAGAACACATGCAGAAGAGAGAGATAGGAGAGACACCAACCAACTCCAACACAGAACTGAAGTGTGAAAGAAAACCCAAGTGCAGATATTTTATATCATGAAAAAGTACTACAACTGAAAGGGGGAAACTACAAGTACCCAAAAGAAAGTAAAAACAGCAGCGACCACAAGCCCCAACAGCTCCTACAACCACAAGCTAGTAGAAACCATCTTGATCTCCAACCTGCTCAATGTGTTCTGAAAAATAGTTTATATATAGGTAGGGTGTGTATAACAGTATACTCAGTAAAATCCTCATAGATGCCTCTTGTGCAAAGGTAAATAAATCATTCTAAAGCACAATGAATGAAAAGTGAAACTAACACGTCACCTAAAAGGGTATAATAAGTTCCCAACCTCACCATGGCTACTCTCACCACGTAACGCATACAAGAATATAGCATATACTAAATAATATCAAGGGTACCCCACTAATACTTCCCCACTAGTTTTCTGCTTTTCCCCAAACGACATACGTAAAGTGCATCTCTCTCCAAAGGCTTTCCTAAATACACCTGGGCTAAGCTCCATAATCTGCACCTTGTTCACCACAAAGGCTTGCCTACAGACACCCAGGCGAAGCACCACACCATCCTCACAACCAAAAGTAACCATGTAGTTTTCGGGATCCACCATAGATCACATAACGTGTATCATACGTCGGGTATTATAACTCAAGCCATTACAACCCATACTCTGAGTAAGGATCCTCAATACATCACAACCTATACATGTTAAACCTATAGTAGTCCATAGGATATTATATACAGAATATATGTGTGTGAATAACCACTAGCCATTACAGCCCTCTACACACATTTACGGGGTAACTAACTGCTATGACTAACGGCACAAGTATCTACCAAGATAAGAGATTGGGGTCAAAGGGGGTAGTCATCCATTCACCCTCCCAACAGAATGTGGGGGAAAACACCCCCTAGGGCTCAGAATCCCTGGGTGTCAGTTTCCCTTACTGAAAGGCTGGAGTAGCGTATAGAAACACAAAAAGTACAGAATATATTAAAACTCACAACCACACTATTGGAATAACCTAGTCTTAGACACAACTGCAGCTAATGTCTCTCGGTCTCTGGGCTGCCACTTCTAAGACTAGGTATTCTATTAGCACACAACCATTTAAAGGGAATTATTAGATTACTTCATTCCCTTTTTATCAATTCCACTGTACGTTAATTAATTCTTCAAACATTGATTAACCATGGACAATTCCCCACCAAATTCCATTAACATCACATCCAAAATCCACTATCCCTTTAAAAGTTCTCAACCTCACCATTAAGTTTGAACAAACTCCAAACCCATGGGTTAACATCATTTATTCAAAAATTCAATACAAAATTAATTTCCCATATTCCCAAGCATTCTAGAAAATAATACTATGCTACTAAACACAAGGGGGCTCAACACGGTGAGTAGATGTACTACCCGTCGAGTCTTTTCTGCCTATAGCAAGAGCGTAGACCCTTTCTCCCTTGAGAGGCGAAACACGGAAAGCACGTGGAATACCCCGGGTGTCTTTGCCTCCTTCAGAAGTAGGGTAAGAAAGACCAGCTGCCCTGAGCAGTGGGGAAAATTAAAGCAGATAAATAAACAATCAAAGCACCAAGAATCCAACAATCACGTCATCCCATTAAATCATCCCTAGTATCCTCCCTGATGCTCATATGCATAAACAGATGCATCTCTCCACTTTAGGCATCATCCGCTGCCACAACCACAAGGCCTCCATGCCCCCACATATCACAACATCCATCCAGGATCACATCGCAGCACAAGCAGTAGAAAAGTAAACATCGCAATAATTTGGGCTCTTGGCCCTTTAACAAGGAATCCCGCCTTCACACACAAGCACTAACAGATTTCAGGTTTACCAACCAACTGAATTAATCACATACATCGACATCAATTTGATTAACATCATTTTTGAAAAACAACAACAACTAGATTCATTTACATGCCTCTTTATCTTTATCCAATTAATTATCAATTAATTCCAACTTTTCATTCTTTATCAATCTCATCTAGATCAACATGATAACAAGAAAGGAATATATATCACACTATCTAGAAAATCAAGAGGCGAACCATTATCCTTGCACAAAGCAACAACATGTGATCAAACCAATTCTTTTAATCTAGTTTAGGTATTTAATTAGGTCAATTCCATTGTGATCCAAAGGACAAATCATGATAACTCTACAATTGCACATGTACAATTAGAGAATCCACGAATCCCCTACCTCAGCAGTTTTGATGGGAACCACAACGGTCAAATAACGACCAAGAAGACCAGGCCAATTCCCCACGAATCCACCTTAGATCTCATCTCCTATAACAACCAAGACCAAATCTCATCATAATTGACATCTAAACACCTAGATCTACTTATAATGGGCATATATCTAAGAAGGTGAGAGAAGAGGAGGAATAGATCTAAGTAGATCTAAGAAACCAACAAGAACAAGGAAGAGTGACCACATACCTCAAGAAACCGGCTTTGATTCTTGATGAGAAGCCTCCGGATCGCCTCCAAAATTCATGGGAGAGGTTCTTCTATCTCTAAGGAAGGGTAATCCTGAGTTATGGCCACATAGGGGCTGAAACTAACCATTTAAGGGAAAAATAGTTTAGATCCACAATTTTATGATCTAACATTATGTTCCTGCATGGTTAGTATGCACGGTTTAAGAAACTGTATGCTAACCGTGCGTTAGCTTCAGCCTCGCCAAAAATCATCGCATGGTTAGTCCGCACGGTTAGACAAATTGTGTGCTAACCGTGCGTTAACCACTGCCTCCAACACTAACCATGCATGGTTTGGCCGCACAGTTTTTGAAAACCGTGTTCCTCCCCTGCAAAAGCTATTTCCCTTCATTTTCCCTTAAAGTTCTACCCAAACACACCTCCAAGTCACCTTGACCTCATGGAACTCCTCTAGCACCACATTTTCAAAAAGGAATGGGTCAGAGATTTCCAGGACATTACATCAAATACCTTTCAAAACATTCTCATCCTCGAGAATCCAAAACTCACCTGAAGAGAAAATGAAACAGTGTCAGAACAACCACCCATCGAGATACCTCTCAAAGGTAAGCAAGCCACCAAAGCAACAAATCGTGACATCTTATAAAAATGAATGTTTCATAAAAACACAAGTTACAACAGTACATGAAAAGAGTCAAACATCAAATAGTTCTGGGTACTGAGCATGTATCTATGTCTCACTTTCATAGGTACTCTCATCCATGCCACCGTGTCGCCACAAGACACAAAATGAATTAATTGAATGCGCATGAAACAACTTCTCCTTGTGGTCTTGGATCTCCACAGTTCGCTACTCAAAGGTTCCATCATTATCGACATCGATCTCTCCCCAATCAATGATGTGAGAGTCATCATGAAAATAATGAGGTAGCTGCGATACATGAAAAAATCATGTATCTGACTCATCTGAGGGGGAAGTGCTACTCGATACGCCATATCTCCACTACGGGCTAACACCTCGAAAGGCCCAACAAAGTGGGGAGAAAGATTAATCCCATGAACAAACCTTCGCTTCCCACAATGGGGAGTCACCATTTGAAACACATGATACCCAACATCAAACTCTAAGGGTCTCATTCTTTGATAGGAATATTATATTTGATGATCCTGCGCTGCCTTCATCCTCTCACGAATCACCTGAACTATCTCTGTTGTATTCTGCACTAGTTCCGGTTTGAGAATTTCTTACTCTCTGACCCCAGTCCATCCCAAAGGAGAATAAAAAGGTCGGCCATACAAGGCTTCAAACGATGCCATACTGATGGTGGAGTGAAAACTGTTATTGTAATAGAAGTCCACCAAGAGAAAGTGCCTCATCCATGAACCTCCAAAATCAAGAACATAAGAGTGTAACATGTCTTCAAGAGTCTGGATGGTTCACTCTGTCTGACCATCCGTTTGAGGGTGAAAAGTAGTGATAAGGCATAACTGAGAACCAAAAGCATGCTGGATACCTCTCAATACCCTAGAGGTAAAATGAAGATCTCGATCAGAAATGATCTTCCTTGGGACTCCAGGAAGTCTCACCCCCTCCTCCAAATACTACCAATAAAAAACTTCCATTGAGCTCGACTCGTTGATCGCAATGAAGTGGGATAATTTTGTAAAATTATCTACTAAAACCCAAATAGCCTCATGTCTTCCCGGAGCTCGAGGAAAGCTAGTAACAAATTGAGATGTCCTGGAACTTCCACTGAGGAATCTCTAATGGCTGAAGAAGACCACCAGGAACACAGTGTTTGGCCTTCACCTTCTGGAAGACTAAAAATCAAGACATAAACTTCGCAACCACGCGCTTCAGCCCAGGCCACCAAAAATGACTACTCAAGGATTGGTACATCTTTTTCACACCAGGATGTACCATTAAAGGTGATATATGGAACTCCTTGAGGACCATCTCGCGCATCTTCAAGGGAACAAAAATCCTTCCATGATACAACACTCGGTGTTGTTCATCCTCCAACCGACCATCAGGGGCCTCACCACAAACAACTCGGTCTCTCCAGACCTCCAACTCAAGATCCACTAATTGGGACGCTTCCACCTTATGCATCAGGGATGATTGTACCATCATCTGAAAAAGAAAACCTCTACCCCCAAATCCTCCCATATCAAGATGTAAGGCTGAAAATTCTTCCATTACTCTCCAGGAATCACCGGATTCACACACAGCATCACTACGTGACCTTCGGCTCAGCGCATCACCTACCACATTCACCTTTCCAGGTATATATGATATTTAAAAGTCGTATTCCTGCAAGAACTCCATCCACTGACATTGTCATAATTTCAAGTCACATTGGGAGAAGGCATACCTCAAACTCTTATGATCAGTCAAATCCACAAAGTGCTCACTGATGAGGTAATGTCTCTAGAACTTCCGATCAAAAACCACGACTGCCATCTCAAGATCATGGGTGCCATAGTTGCGTTCATGGGGATGAAACAGCTGAAACCCATAAGAAACAATTGACCTCCGCTGCATGAGAATACAACTGAAACCCAGATGTAATGCATCGTAGAAGAAATCAAACAGAACTCACAATGCCAGAAGAAAAAGGACTAGAGCACTTACTAACTTCTCTTTTAGATACTCGAAATATGCCTGACACTGATCAGTCCATATGAATTCTTGATCATTCCAAGTCAAAGATTTCATAGGAGTTATAACTCGGGAAAAATTGGATACGAACCTCCTGTAGTAGCCTGCGAGACCATGGAAACTTTGCACCTCTGACACTGTCTTGGGGACTCCCAAAGACACAACTTCTTCTATCTTTGATGGATCCACAGCTACACCATGTTGAGACACATCATTCCCTACGAAACGGACATCTTGAGCCCAAAACTCACACTTAGAAAACTTCTCAAACAACTGATGTTGGCTAAGAACTCCCAAAACGGCTCGTAGATGTTCTATATGCTCCACTTTAGACATGGAGTACACAAGGATGTCGTCGATGAAAACTACCACAAACATGTCCAGTAACTCATGTAACATAGCATTAATCAATCCCATGAATACAGCTGGAGCATTCGTCACTCTAAACAGAATTACAAAGAACTCGTAATGCCCATGATGACAACTGAAAGTAGTCATCAGGATATCCTCATCCTTCACACGCATTTGATGATATCCTGGTCGTAAGTAGATCTTTAAAAACCAACTTGTACCCTTTAGTGGATTGAATAAGTCATTGATCCGTGGAAGAGGATAGAGATTATTTATTGTAACTTTTTTTATGCGACAATAATCGACACACAACCACAAACTGTCGTCGGCCTTCTTCATGAACAAAACTAGTTCACCCCACGGTGACAAACTCCGCTGAAAAAAACCACACTACAACAGACCATCAAGCTATATACGTAGATCCATCAACTCATAAGGGGCCATCCTATATGGAGAAATAGAGATATAAGAGGCTCATAGATATAGCTCGGTCCCAAACTCGATCTCCCGTCAAAAGGTTAAGGAAACAACCTCTTCTAGAAAGACATCAGGGTAATCCTCTATGACCCTAGGAAACGCCAATAGTCAAACCTCTGAAGAACTCAGGATCATCTCTACCTCCATGGATGATAAGGATGAAATGAATCTATGACCCATCCGAGGGTCTCCCTCACCAACAAACACCACTTTCTCTCCATCCACACCAAAGAAAACTACCTTCTTCCTGAAGCAATCCACGATATCCTACACCGAATACAACCAATCCATGCCAAGGATGACATCATATGGATGTATTCGTAAACATAGAAAATCTCCCCAAGAGGGGTGTTGCCCCAACAGTAGCTCACAATCTCTACATACTTCAAACAAGTCATCTCGACCTCCAACTGGCATAGTCAACACCAAGGGAACTGGAAGCCACTCTACCTCATGTCCCAAATCATGGACAAGGGTAGGGGATATGAAGGAGTGTGCCGCTCCTGAATCAACGAAGGCATACCGAAAGGTAGAAAACAAGAAAAGGGTACCTCGAACGACATCTTCCTCATCTGGTGCTGTCAACGCTGGAGCATGAAGCTGACCACGACCTCCTTCATGGCCTCTCTGACATTAATGAAGACCACCACCACGGCTGAGATCTGCTCTCTGAGGATGGGGAGCATCATGGGGTTTTCCTCTACCTACCCCATCTACTATCTACTGATCAAAAGCTGGTGCAAACTTCTGCTACTGCTGCCTCGGCTAGAACTATCTCAAAGGAGGAACCTAGAGCATAGTGCTTGGTGCACGATGACTTCTCTGAAAGGTTGGGCACTCCCACTGCAGATGGCCACGACCACCACAAGAAAAAAAAAATCTTGATCCCTTGGCATAGTCCTGAGAGTTTCTTCCTCTGGATAAACGAGACGTGAAGGGCTCGGACCTACCCCTGACTGAATGAAAACTCTTCTGCCTGGAAAACCAGGAACCCCATACCACAGCTCTGCTTCCTGAGGAATCATGCCGATTCCCCTCTCATGATGATCCAGTCCGGGCCAAAGTCCACTAGACAGCCTATTCCCTCTCCATCACCAAAAGATATGTTTGTATCATAAATGGGATGACCTGGCGTTGGATCTCTGGATGAAAAGCCTCCTCGAAATGCCTCACACTAGCCACCTCATCTGGTAAATGGTCCAAATCATATCGTAAAGGGTTCATGAAACTGATTCCAAACTCTCGAACACTGGAGCTCCCCTATCAAAGGTTAAGAAGATCCTGGTGACTAGAGGCCTTTGCAGTTGAGGAAAGAAACTCGACTCTAAACATGTCTCAAAACTCCTCCCATTAGATCTCTAACTCCTCACGATCCCCAAGGAATAAGAACCACCACTGCCTCGCTGCTCTACACAGCATCGTCACAGCCAAGGACACCCAGTTATCCATCCTTGCACAAATTGAACTGAAGCCTATCTCGACCTCCTACAACCAGTCTTTCGTGACTGCATCTGAAACGGAGACCTCGTACTTCTACAGACTCTGGAGCTGAAACTCTCAGAGTGTCTTCCTCCAAGTGTTGTCTTCGTCAAACTCTACCTTGTGGCGACCTGCTGAAACAGCCTACTGGACAACTTCTACGCAAACCTAATGAGGACGTTGACCTCGAGCCATACCTTCAAAATAAAAAACTCATTGAGATCCTAAACCTGGAATATGGAAGACTCAACAATAATTAATTAGTTGTTTTCTTTTATTCATTTTAGGTTAACCTATCCCAAGGTGCACCCATTCAAACACAGGCACAAAGAAGAATGATGCATGATCCTTTCCTAGGTCTCTACCCTATAACTAGTATCACCCCTTTTAGTAGCCATTGAAAAATTAAAGGTCCGTATATCAGACCATAGGGGGCCCTAAACGCCTATGTCTGAGCCGACCTCTAGTGTTTACCTCACTTGATAAACATGAATAGCACTATTTCCCTACCAACCCATGCAACCTAACCTTTTCCTAACTCCAAACTCTGTCCTATCCCTCAACTAGACCACTGACACCACTCTGTCACGACCCCCTCCCCACAAAGTGTACCCCTCCAGGGATGACATTGTGAAAAGGGAGATAATGACCCCCGAGTCCCGCCTCCAGTAGGACCTGGGTTGGCGACTAGCACCGAGGGAATAATGAACACACAAATGGGAGTCATTACCCTCTAAGAGAACACTTGCAGATGAGAGAGATAATATAGACACAAAAAAACTCCAACTCAGAACTAAAGTGTATTAGAAAATCCATGTGCACATATGTAATGTCATGAAAAAGTTCTACAACTAAAAGGGGGAAACTACAAGTACCCAAAGGAAAGTAAAAACTGTAGCGACCACAAGTCCGAACAGCTCCGGCAACCACAAGCTAGTAGGAACCAGCTTGATCTCCAACCTGCTCTAAGAGAACTGAAAAACAGTTTATATATACATAGGGTGAGTATAACAGTATACTCAGTGGGATCCTCCCTGAAGACTCTCGTGAAAAGGTAAATAAAGCATGCTAAAGCACAGTGAACAACAAGGGAAACTAACAAGTCAGCTAAATAGGTTTACTAAGTTCCCAACCACGCTATGGCTACTCTCAACAAGTAACACGTACAAGAATATAAAATATAGTAAATAATATCATGGGTATCTCGCTACTACATCACCCCTGGTTTTCCACTTTTCCCCAATGACATACGTCCAGTACATCTCTCTCCAAAGGCTTTCCCAAATACACCTAGGCTAACCTCCACAATCTGCACCTCGTGCACCACAAAGGCTTTCCTGCAGACACCTGGGCGAAGAACCACACCATCCTCACAACCAAAATTAACCAGGTAGTTTCTGGGAGCCACCACATCTCACATAATGTGTCTTATACGTCCGGTATTATACCTCAATCCATTACATCCCATACTTCGAGTATGGATCCTCAATCCATCACAACTTATACATGTTACACCTATAGTATTCAATAGGATACTATATCCAGAATATATGTGTGTGAATAACCACAATCCATTATAGCCCTCTACACAAATATATGGGGTAACTAAGCGTTGTGCCTAATGACACAATTATCTACCATAAGAAGAGAGTGGGGTCAAAGGGGGTAGTCAGCCATTCACCCTCCCATCAGAATTTTGGGGAAAACACCCCCTAGGGCTCAGAATCCTCAGGATGTGAGCTTACCTTACTGGTAGGGTGGAATATCATATAGAAACACAAAAAGTATAGAATATATTATAACTCACAACCAAACTATGTGAATAACCTAGTATTAGACAGAACTAAGGGTAATGTCTCTCAGACTCTAGGATTCCACTTCTAAAAATAGGTATCCTATAAGCACACAACCATTTAAAGGGAATTATTAGATTACTTCATTCCCTTTTTATCAATTCCACTGTACGTTAATTAATTCTTCAATCATTAATTAACCATGGAAAATTCCACACCATATTCCATTAACATCACATCCGAAATCTACTGTCCCTTCAAAAGTTATCAACCACATCATTAAGTTCCAACAAACTCCAACCCCAAGGGTAAACATCAATTATTCAAACATTCATTATAGAATTACTTTCCCATATTCCCAGGCATTCTAGAAAAGCATCATATGCTACTAAACACAAGGGTGCTCAACACAGTGAGTAGATGTACTACCCATCGAGTCTTTACCGCCTATAGCAAGAGTGTAGACCCATTCTCCCTTGAGAGGCTAAACACGGAAAGCATGTGGCATACCCTACACGTCTTCGCCTACATTGAAAGAAGGGTATGCAAGACTAGTTTCCTTGAGCAGTGTGGAAAATTAAAGCAGATAAACAACCAAACAAAGAACTAAGCATCCAACAATCACGTCATCCCCTTCCATCATCCCCGGTGTCCTCCCTGACACCCATATGCATAAACCGATGCATCTCACCACTCTAGGCATCATCTGCTGCCACAACCACAAGGACTCCATGCCCCCATATAACACAACATCCATCCAGGATCACATCACAACACAAGAAGCAGGAAAGTAAACATCACAACAATTTGGGCTCTTGGCCCATTAATAATGCATCCCACCTTCATACAGAAGTACCAACCGATTTCAGGTTTACCAACCAACTAAATTAATCACATACATCGACATCAATTTAATTACTATCAATTTCGAACAACAACCACAAAAACAACAACCAGATTCATTTAGCTGCCTCTTTATCTTTAGCCAATTAATTATCAATTAATTCCATCTTTATGATATTTATCAATTTCATCAAGAGAAACATGCTAACAAGAAAGGAATATATATCACACTATCTAGAAAATCAATAGGCGAACCGTTATCACGGCACAAAGCAAAAACATGCGATCAAACCAATTCTTTTAATCTAGTTCATGTATTTAATTAGTTCAATTCCATTGTGATCCAAAGGCCAAATCATGATAACTCTATGATTGCACATAAACAATTAGAGAAGCCACAAATCCCCTACCTCAATGGTTTTCACGGTAACTACAATGGCCGATGAACGCCCAAAAAGACCAGGCTGATTCTCCATGAATCGTCCTTAGATCACCTCTCCTAACTCAACCAAGACCAAACCTCATGATATTAGACATCCACACACCTATATCTACAAATAATGGACATAGATATAAGAAGGCGAGAGAAGAGGAGGAGTAGATCTAAGTATATCTAAGAAACCAACAAGGATGAGGAAGAATGACCACATACCTCATGAAACTGGCTTCGATTCGCGAAGAGAAGCCTCCAGATCGCCTCCAAATTGCTTGGGAGAGGTTCTTCAATATCCAAGGAAGGGTAATCCCGAGTTATGGCCACTTTGGGGCTTAAACGAACCATTTAGAGGCAATAGAGTTCAAATCCACAATTTTAGGATCTAACTTTAAGTTCCCACATAGTTAGTCCGTATGGTTTAAGAAATCATGTGCTAACCGTGCGTTATCTTCTACCTCGTCGACAATCCTCACATGGTTAGTCCACACTGTTAGACAAACTATGCGCTAACCGTGCATTAGCCACTACCTCCAACACCAACCATGCAGGGTTTGGCTTCACGGTTTAAGAAAACCGTGTGCCACCCGTGTGAAGGCTATTACCCTTCATTTTTCCTTAAAGGTCCACCCAAACGCACCTCCAAGTCACATTGACCTCCCAGAACACCTCCAGCACCACATTTTGAAAAATTAATGGACCAGAGAGGTCTGGGCCATTAAAAAATCATGGTTTATTATTATAACAGTAATACTATTAAAATATTATATAAATAAGTATGTAATTATTTTTTGGATGTTTAATTAAACATTCATATGAAACTCATTATTTTTGATTCCCATATTTGTTCATAAAAAATCATTGAAACATCTTGATTACCAATTTTATATTATGTATAATTACTAAAACTAACATTGAATCAAATTATAACATTATTAAAAAATTATAAAAAATAAATTCTTGTAACATTATTTTTTTAATGAATAATATTATATAGTTATGTAAAAATAGACCTCTCTTCTATTATAGTTGTTTGAAATAAACAATCTAAATATCATAAGACCCACTAATGGAAATAAAGTATGAAAAAGTAATATATTAACAATGCAAGGAAGTAAAATATTCCTATAAAAGGTTTTGGATATCAATAAGGTTACATATTATGTTAATAATATTTATTTTTTATTTCACAAGATATTCAAGGAAATTCACAGAAGACATAAATAAATTAATATGGGTTTTCATCTTAATTTTTATTCATTGAGATATGATTTGTATAAACCAATTGTTTTATTTTTTTATAACATAATAATTTAAGTAGAATACCATTAATTACATTCAAAATGAATTTAATAGTATTTAAATTTCAAAATAAATATTTATCCCTCAAATATTATTGATTCAAGAGTTACTAAAACATTTATATAACTCAAATGTTTTCGTAGTTGTCTCCTCACATATTTTGTATCTTAAATGTGTGTTTAGTTTAATATCTCTTAAAACCATATATTTATACTAGAATGTTGATGATGTGGTGGAATAGATTCTCCTTGGGGTAGTCACCCTATAAATGGATTATTTAATGGAAACCAAATCTTCAGTTGATGAATGATAAGTGGTCATAGGATTTAATATTACTATAGAAACTCCCAGGGGTTAGTGTTATCATAACACATGGACTCTTATAAATTGTAATGAAGGATTTTACAACCATTTAAATGGTATCTGACAATTGAAAACTATTACAATATTAAATTCATAACCAAACATTGTGAATGATCCCTTCCTTATTAAATTATCATTATTTCATTTAGAACGGTGTATTATATTGCATCTTGAATGTTTAGATTGTTGGTTACTCAATTATTGTGCCAAATTCTTCAAATAAAAAGGAAAATATTGATATTATTTGTATCTATTGTTTCTATGTGGATGAATATTTATAACTCATCTAATATTATAGTTGTGGTTCTTTATATAACATCAATTTGTTTATCTTTATCCATCCTCCTCTATCTTGATGGGTTTTGACCATGTAATCACTTTTATTATCATCAAGAATAGTATTGATATTTTGTATTCTTTTACAAAAATATATTTGTTTTTCAAAGAATGATTATTATTAATATCCTTCATATAAAGATACCATTTTTTCATTAATAGGTGATTGACTGGGCTTGAGATTATATAGTAACGTGATGCATTGTTTAGTCTCCTAAGATAAAAGATTTGGGTATTCCAACCCAATTAGAAAATATATTTATGTAATAATATTAATGAAAAAAATATTTTTATTACAAATAACATCATCGAAACTATAAAAATTCATTTCATTATTCATTTAATAACCATAAATTAATTTTTATTGGAACTTTGATTATATTTTTTTTTCAAATTTATACGTGGTTATTTTTTAAAATGAATATATTTTTTTATATGGAATGTTTAATGATTATTCTTGTAAAAAACCTAAACATTGTAGCATTGAGTAGTTTTTTACATTTTTACATTGTCATATGATGCACGTGTCACATCTTAAGGACCAAAAAGTTTTTTAGTCTGTGTAAGCTACACAAATACTTTAATATCACATTATAATTAAAATAATACTATACAATGAAGGATTTTTATTAATAACACAACCATTACCCTCATCATATCACTGAATAGAATTCGTTGAACAATTCCTAGAATCTAAGGTAAATGAATCTTCAGAAATGGGTGATCTCGGATTTTTTGTAGGTTTTGAATACAACAAAATCTATCATGAATAAATAAGATATAATAAATATGTAAAGTAATTCCCTAAAAAACATTCCATTTAATAGAAAACATGAGAATGGATATAAATATGGTAGGGATAAGTGATGATCACATTATTAAATATAATAAATCACATGATCTAGAAACTTATCTATGGATATTGTTAATATCGGACCCTAAACATTACATATTCTCGTTATTTTGATATTATAAGTCACATTACTTTCAAAAAGATATTTCTTATTTATAGTATTAGAATATTTGGAAAAATAATTACATAGTAAAAAATAACATTAAAAGAGGAAAATTATATACAAGATCCATTTCTCAAAAATTATAATTTTTATAACAAAAAATTTATTCTTTCCTTGATCAATCCTTAATTTATTACTTCTTATAATCCATATCACAAATCATCCATAAATACTTTAAAAACAATTTATATAATATCATGAGAACAAAAATATAATTATTGTACCTAAAAATAATGAAGGAAGTCATAAGATAATGAATACTTATAAACCCATGAAAACATTTTCATAAAATTATACTTCTCACCAATAAATCATTTTTTATTTAATTAACATCATGAAATCATAAGATTATTAAAAAACTATATAGAAAACATAAATCATATAGGAAACCTGTGGAATCATTTCCCTACCACTCTACCATTTACTGTATCTTTTACAATAACAAGGAGATTAACATTCACGATTACATTCGGAATAACCGGCATAGTATATTCCATAAATCTATTAGGATAAAGCATATCGATTATCTCTATCTTATTACCTAAGGAATTAGAGTGAAATATTGGGATCACCCACCCTCAATTTATCAAAAAACCACCCATACTCTTAAAAAATTCCCAAGGACCATAACATATGAATAACATATAAATCCTGTACTGAAGGAAAATATATCTTCTACTTTTAAATCAATTTTCTTTTTATAATGTCATAAACTCATAAATAAAAACAATTTATCTCAAAACAAAATAATAATATTTTTAAATTAATAATCATAAAATTAAAGGGCTATTAAATATATATATTTCATTCAAGATTTATATTTTAAAAAGTAATAATTTAGCATTTTTTGAAATATATGAATGTGTAACTTGAAAATTGGTTTTTAAAATAATGTCCCTTAAAAAGACCATTTCCTTGAAGTAAAAATTAATAAAAACAATAGATTATGTGTATCTTTTATACATCAACAAGAAATTTTTTTAAATAAAACATAATATATTAAAAACAGATTTCACGGATAATATTATCATGACATAGTCATGTTGTTGAAGTTTCAAACAAAGAATGCAAATTGGGTTAAGAATTCCCTTACTACTTTTAATCAGTCAAATTGTATACAAAAAAAAGAGATAAATTTAAAAAAACGTTAAATATCATGACAATTAATAAATAAATGATATAATGTTTCAATGCAGAGTTATATGCACCTTATAAAAGAATATAGGTGCATAATATAAAAATATTTATCAATGAATGAAAATTGAGACGGAGACCCTTTCCTTGAGTCCGGCTCATCATAGACAATATTTATATTCTATAATAATATACTTAGGATAATAATTTATACTATTTAATACCATTTTATGGTTTATGATACCATTTATATAACTTATTATCATGTTATAAATATTACTTAATTATTTGTGTTCATGTATGATGTTTTGTCGATATACGGTACTTTAGTCCAAAATGAGTGTGGTATGATGTCAACACTCAATTTGGTAATTAGTAAATAATATATTGAATAATTTTCATGAAATATTCATAAATTTCATAGATCAATTAAAAATTTATATCTATCCATTAGATATGATAAATAAAAAAGAACAATGTTGCGATCATGGAGATGTTATGTAGTATGTACTCATGAGTAACATTTCCATTTTTCAATGATCATTATGGAAAGAATGTAACTATTATTATATATTTTAATAATTATTAAAATATTATTTATATAATATTAATAATTTTAATATACTTATATAAATATTTTCCTTGTGATACTATGATCAAAAACGAATCACATCAAATCGTAGAGGGGATAGTACACACATGCACAAGAACAACATTATCATTTTTCCATGCATGGAAAGGGAGAAAAATAAATGGTGTGTTATCATTTCATACTGGAAAACTTATCCTTAATAATATATATAAACTTTAATTCCATTATTAGATTATTTTTTTAGAGAGTTGATGGAAAACTAACTATATCGGTTCACGATGTGGTATTCCTATGTACAGACAAATGATTAATTATTTTCTTATTCTATGAGAGTGGATATGGATTTAGGATCTGTTATGAGAATAATAAAATATCATTATATTTATTATATTGGATTTATTATCTCTTCATGGTAGATGAGTATTTTAAGGAAGAGGCATAATAAAATAAACAAAAGCACAAAACAAATGTTACATTTTCATTTAATTGTCACCTTTCATTAACACCTTAACACATCTAAGGTGAGTATTATGCCTAAAATAGGAGCTCTATAATGTTGGGCGGAATTATAATATTCTATTTATTCATTTATTGTCACATAAAAATAATAATTAATGTTTATAAAAAGGAGGATAATGAGTTCCCTTTTATAGAAGATGGGAAGGGTACTATTAATTTCTTTGAATTATGAAATTAATATATATTGATTTTCAATTCCTAATATCCCAAAACTGATTTATTAAAAACAATGGATTAATTTATATTAAATAAAAACCTCAAATAACAATTATACAAGTTCTTAATATTTTTTTAATACGTATATTTTGGTTTTTACACTTATTTAACATCATTAATTCTTACCGTGACCCCATGTGTTTTTACTGTTTATGGGATAATATTGTGACTATAAATTTCCAAAAGAATCAAAATGGATCATTGATAAAATTATAAAACTTATGTAATTAAATTGTAATATTTTCATATTTTCATGAATTTTATTTCATTTAATTAGATATTTTATAATTAAAAATATCAAAAATATCTTTTTTATACAAGTCAATACTTGTTTTTTAATAATATCAGAAAAAAACTTATTTCTTCATTAAAATAGTTATAAAACCTAAAAAACATGACAAAATCATCTATAAAGTCATAGAATGAAATTAATTATATAAAATTATAATTATTTTAATATCATTTATTTGTTATTTCCATTAATTAAACAATTACAACATCATATTGTGTAAACCATTAATTTAATTACACATTCACTAAATATTAAAAATAAAATATCAAGATTAATATAAACATTTTGTATTTAATTTTACTATTTATATTATAGGATATCCCTTATATAAACCCTCATAAAAATTATTTCACACGTTAAAATCAAATGTATTACAAAATTGACTAATCTATGAATAAAATAATATAAATGGCCTAATGTCATCCATGTTCCACCAAAAGCTCATAAAACCTCCCCGATGAATGTTTTGGTAAAAATTATTCATCTAATAGAATTCTAAAAAGTTTTATGGTAATTTGATAATCATTATAAAAATATTTTTACCCTTAATTTAATGATTTAACCATAAGAGAGGTAATAAAAATTACAAAAGTTACTATTCAAAATATCTAAATATAAAAGGGAATTATATAATAAATTTATAGTAACGGATTAAAAATATAGAATCAGTTTTTCAAAATTAAAAATATATAATCATCAAAAATAAATTTAAAACTAATCTCGTTGACGGAACAAGAAAATGGGTTTTAAAATGAAAATGATAAAAATATTGAAATTTAATTATATAAAAATTCAATGGGAAATTGATTCGAATGATCTTTTTTGGATTAATGGATACAAATATAATATAATTATACTTTAAAATCAATAGAAAATATAACATAACCCATAAATTATTTAGAATAAAAATATGTTTTTAATTAAATTTTTATATTTTTCATTATTCATCAAAACATGAAAAAATAAGAAAAATATTAAAAACTAAAAAAATGTAATAAATTATTTTTAAAACTAAAATTAGAAGTTTATATTTCCAATTATAATTTATATATCTTTGAGAAAACTATATTTATAATAATTGATCCATAAAAAGGTGGAAAAACTAGCTTTTTTGATAAATGGTTATTTTATGCATAAAATTGGCCATATTCTTGTATCATTTATAAAAAACACATAAGATGAATGTTAAAAATTATATTGAGTATTTTATATACATATTATCAAAATAATCCAACATGTTTAATTTTTTTTATTTATTGGTATAAAATATGGTTGTGCATATTTAAATATTTTTTCATATTTTTTTTAAATTTATTTTAAAAAGTGTTTTACACTCATTAATAACTGACTTCTCAAAGAATTAAATATACATTTGTAAACCCTATTTTCATAATTTAGTAAATCCCAGTTATAAAAACCAATCTAATAGCTATGTTACAATAATAATATTTAAAAATTAATATTTAGTTATTTGTTTAATCTCGATGTGGCGTATCATGTACAATATCAAACATATTATTTTTAATAAAAAAATCATGATGTTACATTCTCCACCATTTTGGAAATTTAATCCTAAAAAATTGTAATTCGGGAATGATAATAAATTTTTTAATATCAAAAACACAATTTTTGAAATCCCATATTGGAAAAATTATTAATAGAACATCCACTATAAAATAATGAAAGGGAATTTCAATGAACATGTGAGATAAAACATACCAAGGATCCACAAAGGAAAGAATTTAAATAGAAGTGAATACTATTTGTCATGTTCTTATTGGTAGTTGTAGATATTGATATCATGAGAATGTTAACGATCACAAAACTATAAATATGTGATTTGATAAAAGATATTTTATTTCCTTGTAAGGATATTTAATTAAAAACCTTTTTGTTTTAAGATAATTTTCATCGTGTTGATGAATTATTTTAAAACCTCTACTATAAACATAAGGAAACATATATACTGGAAATGCAAATTTTTATCCTTTAATCAATTTACACTAAAACTCATATTTTTCTCCAAATTATGAGTGTTCAATATGATTTTCTCATTTCTAATATTCAAGATCCAACTTTTATATAATCACATAATCTAGAAATGATTAACTATTTATTTCCCAATTTTTTATAAATTAACAAAAAATAAATGGATAATACAATATAATAAAATTCCGAAAAAAATTAAACAATATAAGACAAAAAACTACATCATTATCCAAAATAAAATAGTAATACAAAAAAACCCATCATAGACCATTCAACAAAAAACTATACTTAAAATTCCAGGAAATTATCCAAACTAAGATTGAAACCCAAAATTCAGAAGTATTTGATAACATAGTCTTCCAAGATAAATTTTAATATTTATCTCCAAATGAAAACAATCGATATTAATGTCTCATAGTAAATATGTAACTTCCAAAACCATATAATATCAAATATATGCTATTTATCTCCATAAATAAAACAAATCACCATAAATCCTCTATTAAATTTTAGATTCATCGAAAATATAATTCATTAATTACTTCTAAAATATAAAACACATAATATTTTTTACCATGATTATATAGGGTTCCAAAAATAGTGAACATCTTCCAATATAAAATTAATCATGTAATAGATAAATCATTTTCCAATTTCACTATTATTTATTTGATAAAATATGTGTTCCCAAAATTAAATTATTCTTAATCAATCATATAATTAAATTGAAACGTAAACTTTATACTAACATGGATATCATGTAGGACAGTGGTAGGCTATGCACTATTTTTTCCATTCGGTTGTGGGTTCGATTCCCATGGCCTTATTAGAAGGAGTTGGTTTTCACCCATCATGTGGGTTGTCACCCATCAGGTGGGTTGTCCTTTTTCTAAAACTATAAAAATATTATAACATTCTCAAAATATGATAATACCCTAACAATAATCATAACATGTTTTAACTAGAATGTTTTTCTCATACCTTTCATTTTTCATCAAAAAAAGTAATAACATATAATTACCTCTGAAATGAATGATTCCCAAAATACCGTCAGTCACTATATAATTTCATAACATAATACCACAAAAGTGATTCTCATTCATTGAACAAATGATCAACCTTAAAATTATAATCCCATGATGATATCTACAACTCTTAAGAAAGTATCCAAATCTCCAATGTTTTCTAAAACCTACAATGATACCAGTTGTAATGCCTCGATCATAAAAATACACATTCTTGTTTTTTAATAATAATAAGTAACATTAATTTTTCAAAGATATGAATGCTTCATAGATTTCTTGCACACCATGACCAATCAAACTAGCCATTTAACAAGAAGTTATGAATAGTAATACACACTTTACAAATTTTTCTAAATTTTATTTTTCAAAATGGGAATCTTTTTTTAGGATTCATCATTTCAAAATTAGTTTAGGTTGAATTTTTTTCTTTTTTCTGAAAGCAGTCAATTTTTGATGACTAATGAAAAAAACTACGTTGTTCATTAGTACCAAATTTTTATATTAATAATTATTTTATAAATATAATATATTTTAATGTCAAAATATATAAATAAAAACTATATTAGTCCAATGTAATTCATTGGATTCATTTTATTATAATATTAGATATATATAAAATGTTATGTAACTTTTTAATGTCTTTTACCCAACTTCTAAGAACCATTGTAAATTTTTATTAAACATAATCTTACCGCTTCTGTGAATTGAATTTCAAAAATTTGACAGACTCAGTATTAATTGGTATAAAAAATTTGGTTCAATAGGGTGAAAATAATTTTTAGCAAATAATAACTTTTGAATTTTATTGACCACGATTAAAAGTAACTTGGGTAATTAAAGGTAAAAATGATATTATAATTACCCTAAAACATGCCCTAATTCTATTGGATCACTGTAGTTCGACCAAAATCAACCTTAGGACAAACAAATGGCACTTTTTTATCAACACGGTAAAGATTATGACATTTATTCTATTTTTTATAATGAAAAGTTTGAAGTGTTAAATTGTAATTTATTAAATAAACCATTTTTAATATAGAGTTATACAGAAGATAAATTAGACTATAAATATTCATTAGAAAGATAAAAATATTTCCTACATCATGTTATTTTATTTATTATTTTTGATATTAAATAATTAAATTTATTTATGCCATAATGATGATGCATTAATTACCTTATTAATGAATGATTAAAATAAATGAAGTCATAAATATTAAAATAAATATAAATTAAAACCTTTTATGCCATCCTCTAATTTTCTAGGTGAATATTACATTTTAGGTTTGATTTTGTGTTTTATTAAAAGGAATCATGTTTTTATGACTTTCAAAAAAACCAAATACTAGATAGTCTAAAACATAAAATAAATTAGTTTTTAAAACAAATACTAATTTATTAAATGATATAATATTACTAAAAATATAATATCCAACAAAAAGACTTAATTAATGTTAGATATGTAATTAATGAACCACTTTACGCTCTCTTGTAATTTTATATAAAGTTCAATAACCATTATGTTTAACAATACAAGAAGATATTGTAACACCCCAAGCTTCCATGGTAGACTTATTTTTGAATAATACAATAACGTGTGTTGTACGATGTTTCGAGTTCTAACACACCACAACCAATCAAACTGGCTGTTATGAATATTCATAACCACTTTTTGAAAGATTATAAATTTTATCTTTCAAAATGGACTTCATTTTTGGATTCAGAGTATCAAAATTAGCTAAGGTTTAATTTTTTGTATCTTTTTGCAAAACATTCAATTTTTTTATGAATAGTGAAAAATGCTGAATTTTAATTAAAAACAACTTTTTGAATCAAAATAATTTATAGTGCTAAATTATACTATTCAGTGGTTTTTAAGTATAATTATATTATATTTTTACCATTTAATCCAATTTTGGTAATTGGACGTAATTTCACATTTAAACTGGACATAAGCAACTGTCAATATTTTGATAGTTATTATTTCCTGACTGAAAATTAATTTTTTATTTCAAACACTTTAGGAAAAGTGAGAAACAAACATCCCTTAACACCAACTAGAACACAATTTGACAACCAGTACAACACAAGAATACATATCATAATACCCGTAATCATCTCCGTATCCCACACAAGAGTCCCTGTCTACCGTAGCCGTTGTCGTAGCCGATTCCCATTCAGAGGCTGATTTATATCACCTTAAAAAAGAATTATTGTGCCCAAAAATCCCCGCTTGATCCACTAAAGGCTGCTCTGGACAAGGTTTTTTGACCAATATGTCTTTTTTGAATGCAAGAATCACACCATTGTCCCACTTAAGGGAATATCTAGTACACCTCAGACACGGGAGATAAGAAAAATCTTTCCTTGTTCGCCTTCATGGTGAAGCAGATATCGTTTCTGTGCACTCAGTCATCCTACCAGTCCCATTCTGGACAATGTCACTGAATGACAGGAGACCTGGACCACTCAAATTTTCCTTATTACCCACAGAGACATTGTCCCCCTTGTTCTTCGTTGTATTACCCTTGAAACCCGAAGAATTCTCCCTCCATGTCAATGGTATGTTAATATCAGTCGGGGCCAGGCCTTCCACCACAACAGAAACCTCCTCACCAGCCTTAGGGAAATCTTCGTGGCCCATCCTGGATGAAAATTTCCCTTCCACACAGGGCTCCTCCGCATCACCACTGACCACCGGACCAGAATCCAAGCTGGCTTCAAAAATGACTTCTGAAATCCCTTCGAACCTGTAGGTAAGTGTGATAAAGGGTCGGGCTGAGGGGTCTAATCCTCTAGAACCCACAGTACCACTCGGAGTGACCATGCCCGATGCAGAACCCTTTATCCCCACCCTCTGTTCCTTTCAAAAAATTTCCCTATCCTAGTGCTGCACCACACAATCCTCTTGCCAACCTGATCCAACCTCCTTTCTAGCCAGGGAGTTCGAGGGTCCTCCAAATCTTTCCGAAGCCTTTTGAAAACACACTTTTTGTTTTGAGAATGGAAATTAATTTTAAATTAATTTCTTTAACTTATGTGTTTTTAATTTATAAAAATGGATTCCATATTTATTATCTAGAGGTCCAAATTGTGTAAATAGGTAAATTTTATTTTAAGACATTTTGGATAATTACTTCGGTAAATATTTTATTTACCATGTTTAAAGGGTAAATCCTGTAAACAGGGGTAAATAAATAATATTATAATAATATTAAATTACCCTAACACATGTACTAACCCTATTAGATGATACCTATCTGATTATGGGAATCTTTGGGTCGATTTTGTGACCCCATGGAGTCACATGTAAGTGATCATGACACTTTATATTAATTAAGTTAATGTAAATACAAAAATGACATAAGAATAAATCTTTTAATAAAAAAATTATTACGTATGTTTAAATATGTTATCTTTTTGTCTATAAATATTCATTAGAAATATAAAAATACTTCACACATAATGGTATTTTATTTATAATTTTTATTCATTGAATATTAGAATTATCTACGACACAATAATGATGAAATATTTTCGTTATTAATGAAAGAATCAAATAAATGGTATTATAAATATTACAATAAATATAATTTGAAATCTTTGATGCCATACATGAATTATCTAGGTTAATATGACATTTTAGTATTGATTAAATGAATTTATTTCAAAATAATAAAGTTTTTATGACTTTAACAAAAATCAATTCTTAAATAGTGTCAAAATTGACATAAAGGTTTTTTTAAAAAAAATATATATATTATTCATATATAATATTAAAAAAAATCTAAGTATCAGCAAAATGACTTATATAATTATAGGTGTATAATTAATGAACCACATGGGGTTCTTTTGAAATTTTATAGTAAGTTTATTAACCATATCATATAAAAATACAAAGAGACATGGTAAATGTGAAACTATTAAACTAAGAGATAAATATAAACGATAAAGTTAATATGGGGACCCAAAACTATCTAAAACTTATTGGTTGAGTTTTTTACATATACCCGCCATAACCTTTAATAATTTCATTTTTGATCCATTATAAACAGAGAATTAGTTTATTAAAAAACAATATTTCTAGCTTTTCCAAAGGTGCCCCTCACCCCTCTTATAAAAGGGCACTCCCCCTTCCCTCAAATTCACACCTTCAAACCTTTTGGCTCAGCCAAAAGCTTTCCAAATACCTCTCAAATGTCCTCCCTTTATCCTACGAGCATTAATTTAGTCAGAAAGAGATCTTAAGGATCCTTTTTGATCATATCAAAAGGAAGATACCAAAGAAGAGATAAATATTTCATCACCTCTTTCAATTTATTTTCATCTTCCAATTCCTCTTTCTTTGTTGTTTCCATTTTAAAATAATAAAACCAGTATCTTCAATATACTGTGATGTTATTATAAATATGGTACAACAATATTTATTATTCTATCCATCCATTGAATGACATGTCACTATACGTGTGTATTTACGGCTTACCGTCTCCACGTTGTGGTTTAATTGTTATTCAATACATTATTATTTAGAAAGGTATAATAATAATGTGTAACTGATTAAAATAATAAATATAACATGATAATGATTCTTTATATATGATATACCATCCAATTATATATTATTTTAATATTAAATGAATGTTATTGTCGCTCATGCATATATACGGATTACTGTCTCCACAAACACGACAAGATTTATTCCCCATCATATCCATTCAAGACTAATTTTCATTATATGATTAAATGTTTTTCTAAAGACTTAATATCATTCTGAATATATATAAGATACATCCTATCCATAACAAACATTACTCACATAAAAAATCATATAAAAGAAAACAAATCATTTAACACCGGAAACGATGATAATACTATGATATTATTAACAAGGCAATGTTAAAAGATCATATATGATATCATATAAATTTAAACTATTCTTGTATAATTTAATAAAAATTATTTCACCATTATACAGGAGGTTAACTTACCCTTAACTGAGGAAAAGTACAAGGTATGGGTTAATTTCTTAGTCTCTTTACTATCCGAGGTTGTTTTTAAGTATGTATCTAAAGTGACATCCTTATCACCCACATCCATGTTTCTTAAAAACACATCTCAATACATTATAAATATTTTATAGACTATGGGTTAAATTAATTTATACCTTTTTCTGAATTTTTATAAGAAGTTTCTAAAGGAATCATTCCATCATTTTCCAAACAAGATACTTTATAACCTTTTTGACAAAATTAAGGTAGAAATGTTTTTTTTAACTTATACGGTGGGTACGGCTATATTATGATGTTATAACAACATCATAGATTCCATTAACAGCTTATAAAAATATTTTCAAAGTAAATGTTTTCTTATATAATTACATGAATTTTAAATGATTTTAAAATAGAAAGATATATTTCTCTAAAAAAGGTTTTGATTTCTTCTATGTCAAAATCCTTGGATGGATTTTAAGTTTGTTTGAAGTTGATTTATAATGATAAAAACATCCATATTGAATTGAAGGTTTTGTGATATGTTTGACTGTGGATGTGTTATTTCATACCATTCAGGGTTTATGGATAAAATATTGACATTTCGTATGCCAGTTTTAATACAAATGTTTATGTTATGTTTAAACCATTTCATATGAGGAATGCATTGGACTTAGTGAGTGACGGGTGGAGCCCTCTATAGCTCCTCAATGCATCGGTAGGTCTCATGAGACAAACTATTGTCTTGGTACAAGGCCTTGACAAAATCTTATATTGTAGTCTTGGCACTAGGCTTAGACTATGTGGTTATGAAAGTCTGGCATTATGCATTCCATAATTATGAATGTGGATATGGATGTTGCATTTGATTATTAGACTAGTAGAATATCCATGTGAGTAAGTAAATAGAATTATTCTGATTTATATTTTCCATATTATTCTGAAGTTCAAGTTTAAAATGATTTGGTTTTAGTTTTATACATTGCCTTAAATGTTTAATCTTATTTATGAATGTTTCCCTTATATTGTTATCCTTACTGAGCATCTGAGCTCACCCCTTTCTATTTTTTCCCAAGGACGCAAAGAAGTATATTATGACTGTCCTATAGGGATTGTCTATGGGATCCCAGTGTTTCCTATGGAAACAATGTTGTTGTAGTTTTTCATTTTTATGATATATGTAAACCATATTAATGTATCTAGTACTTCAAAGGCTACAAAACTAATCGGTCTTTCGAGACTTGATCATTTGTGACCTCTCCAATGATACGTAATAATGCACCGGCTCAGCGCTTCTGGTGTCAAGGTGCTATATTTTGTATCAGATGAAGTTTAGTACAAAACATGGAAACTACATTTAGAAAAAAAACTTATTTGAGAACATTTCCCTAAGATAGAATTTGAGGATTAGTATAGAAGAACATACAAAAATTTTGGTATTGTGGAGATTTTTTGAGTTTTCTGAGAAATATATCCTTGTCTAGATACGAGCAGGTAGAGCAGCTCTGGAATAGATGTACCTATGGGTAAAACCTGAAAACACCACATTGAACTAGATTCGAATGGGAACTGGTGCACGACAACGAGCTTTGATGCACTCTTGGTTATGACACTCCCCGGGGATATGCATGGGATAATTCTCATTTTCTTTACAAACCATTATTAAGGGTCTATGAGTATATACTTCCACAAAGAAAACATTTTTATGATTATGGATTATATCTATAAATAGTTCAATTTATATTAAGTGTTTTACAAGTATGGAATTATGTATTTTGATTCATAAACTAATATAGTTTAAACCATTGTTTAGAAATGGAATGTAGTAGACGGAAGGGAAACCATATCAATTCACATAATTCATGTAGGGATTTACCTTCTACTCAAGATAATTATAGTGGAGCTAGTGAAGAAACCGATGCTGATCAGCTTATCACCATACTGGGACAACTTAATCATGTTATGAATATTATCCTTACCTGTGTGGAGCACCCTAGTCTACATTGTGGAGGATCAATGTTAGATATCTTCATGAGGAAACAACCACCGACATTTAATGGGGGAACAAATATATTGATAGCTAAGAAATGGATATGTTACTTAGAGAAAAGATTTCATGCTTTGGGGAGTAGTGAAAGGGAGAAAGTTGTAATAGCAATTTACCTCCTCATTGGAGATGCTGATAAATGATGGTCATTGATTGAAGACAAAAAGAAAGATGATGAAGTATCAAATATGGAATTGAGGGAGTTTAATGTTCTTTTTATAGAAAAATACATTCCTCAAGACCATTGAGCGGATATGGAAAGACAATTTCCGAGTATGAGGCAAAAAGAGGATAAGAATATCGCAAAGTATGAAGCTAACTTTACATGGTTAGCAAGGAATGTAGCAGATTATATACACAACCCACGAAGTAATATTGATCATTTCATGATGGTTTAAAACCATTTCTGCGTCAAGCATTAGTCTCACAATCCATCTCGTCATACGAAGATATTGTATCATACACTATAAATAACGAAAATGAATTCTCTATGTCTTACAACTTTAAAGAAAAGAAAGAGAAGTAGGTTTCTACTGAAAACTATGGAAATGGAAATAAAGGGAATAAGGGAAAAATTGAATATCCATCCTATAGTAAATGTAGGAAGAAAAACAGCATGGTACTTTTTGAAGGGAATTTGAGTATGTTACAAGTGTGGTGAAAAAGGCCACCAAACTCGTGATTTCAATGGGAAGAAAGAGGTAGTCGATGTTGAATGATACAATTGTACAGAAAGGAGGAATTATGAAAATGAATGTCCTATGAATTAGAGGAACTTACCTCAGAAAAGGTGAAGGGATCATGGCCAAGATTATGCTTTCACTACTACTGAGGTTGAAGCTCTGAAAGACGTGGTGGCAGGTGATTTAATGATTTTCTTAAGTTTAGAAAATGATTTATTTGACTTTGGATCATCGAATTGTTTCATATATTCTCAGTTTTCTATGAAAATTAGATATTTCCAATTTGATTTAACAAGGGAGTTGTCATTCAAAACTCATAAGGGAAGTATCATTTTAATAATATTTTGTGAGTCAGTTCCCATTAAGGAATATAAACGTTATTTATCTACTAATCTCATCATCATACACATGATTGAATTTTATATAATCCTCGTTATGGATTGGATTTCGGACCATGATGAAAAAACTTATTATAAGAAGAAGGAGGTTACAATTTTTGATGATGATAAGTAGTACCTTATCTTTAGAGAAGAAACATCACCACCTAATTCTTAACTAGATCCACCCCTAGTAGCTCAACTAAATTCAACTATTAGGATGGAAGATAATGAAATAAATGTGGGTGAGGAAAGGAATGTTCAAATAGAGAATGTACCTATTGTAAATGAATATGTTGATGGGTTTCTAGAAGATTTACCTGGACATCCTCCAGAACGATAAATTGAGTTTTCCATTGATTTAATTCCTTGTTCATGGTCCATATCGAAGACCATTTATAGAATGGAAAATGTGGAATTAGTGGAAATAAAGAAACAAATAGAGAAATTGAGTAATAAAGGATTTATTCCCCAAAGTGTTTCTACATGGGGAGACCCTGTCCTTTTTGTTAAGAAGAAAGATGGATCTATGAGGTTGTACATTGACTATAGGGAGATCAGTGCTATCATAATAATGAACAAGTATTCCTTACCCCACAATCTTGATTTTTTCGACCACATTCATTAAGATCAATACTTTTCAAAGATTGTCATTCGATATGGATATCATCAGTTGTGTGTGAAGAAGGAAGACATTCTGAAAACAACATTTTTATCTAGGTATGGGCATTACGATTTTACAGTAATGCCTTTTGGATTGACTAATTCACCCTCTATCATCATGGATCTAATGAATAGTGTTTTTAAGGAATATCTTGAAGACATTGTAGTGGTATTTATTGATGATATTTTGTTATACTCCAAAAGCTATGAAGATCATCAAAAATAAATTGCACATTATCTTGAAGGCTCTTAGAATAAATGAATTATATGGTATGTTTAACATGCGTGAAATCTGGTTTCATGAGATTTCATTTCTTGGCCATATTATCTCTAAGGATGGAATCTCTATTGATCCTTCTATGACCAAGTAAATACAATAATGGCCCGCACCAAAGATTATAACCTAGGTATATAGTTTTATTGGTTTACCAGGTTATTATCGACGTTTTATCCAGGATTTTTCCTGGTTGGCTAACCCAATGACAAAGCTTACACAAAAAAGGGTTAATTTTGATTTTGGAAAAAAGAGTGTGGACAATGTATTGAATAACTGAATAGAAGATTGGTCAATTATTTTATATTGACTCTACCATTGGGGAATGATGTGTTTTTTATATATAGTGATCCTTCAAATAAAGGACTTGGTTGTGTCCTAATGCAAAATGACAGGGTTATTTCATATGCATCAGGACATCTAAAGATTCATGAGAAAAACTATCATCATCATGATCATGAGTTAGAATCTTTAATATTTTCTTTGAAGATATGGTGGCACTATATATATGGTAAAAAATGTTAGATTTATATTGATCACAAGAGTATGAAGTATATTTTCTCACAAAAATAACTCAACATGAGGCAAAGGCGAAAGCTTTAACTACTCAAGGATTATGATTGCACTATACACTACCACCCACGGAAGGAAAATAAGGTGGCATATGATTTCAGTAGAAAGGATCATAGAGTTTTGAATAAGATGAGAGTTGAAAATGATCCTATAAACATGGATCTATTAAAAATGGATATGGGAATAAACATGGAAGGTGAAACTTCAAAAAAATTTCAAATGGATGTAAAATCATCATTAGTAAGTGGATAAAGTGTTCTCAGACCGATGATGAAAAGTTTCAAAAAAATATTAAAGCTGTGCATGATGGGAGATTGAGTGACTTTTTCTATGAAGATGGAATTTTGAAATTTGGGAAGAGACTTTTTGTTCTAGATATACCTTCTCTAAAAATTTAATTGTTGGATGATGCTCATAGATCCAATTTCTCTATACACCTTGGTAGCACTAAGATGTATAGATATTTCTTGGAACATTTTTTTGGGACAACATGATGAGGGAGATTACTGATTTTGTGTCAAGATGTATGGTTTTTCAACAAGTGAAATCCAGAAGGCAACAACCTAGATGAGTCATGGAACCTATTCCCATACCTGAGTGGAAATGGGATGGTATTACAATTTAATTTGTCATGGGACTACCAAACACCACTAGATGGAATGATGAAATATGTTCCATTATTGACTGTCTTACCATGTTAGAAAATTTTCTTACTATAAGATAAGATTTACCACTTGACCGTATAGAATGAATATATTTTAATGAAGTTGTGAGAATTCAATGAGTACCAATATCGATTGTTTCTGATCGTGATCCCCATTTTACATCAAGATTCTAGAAAATTATTTAGAAATCCATAGATACTGAACTTTGTTTGAGCACTGCATACCACCATCAAACTGATGGAAAATCAGAACAAACTATTAAAACCATAGAAGACATGTTGATATCTTTCTCACTTGACATTAAAGGAATACGGGATCAATATTTATGTCTTTTAGAATTTTTATATAATAATAGATTCCATTCAAGCATTCAGATGGCACCATATTAAGCATTATACAGAAAGGGATGTCGCACACCGACCTATTGGGGTGATGTTGGATAAAGAAAACTCGTAGGGCCAGAACATGTGGAGGAAACGATGGAAAATGATAAGGTAATCCAAAACAACAGAAAAGCATCCCAAAGTAGGCAGAAGAGCTATGCTGATAACCGATGGATGTATTTATAATTTCAGGTAGGAAATCATGTTTTCTTGAAGTTATCTCCATGGAAGGGTGTTATACATTTCGTTAAGAAGGGATAATTAAGTCCCATGTACATCGGACCTTTCGAAATTAGAGAACAAATTGGGGTTGTAGATTACCGTTTGGCATTGCTTCCAAGTATCTCCAAAGTTCACGATGTATTCCACGTATCACTATTGATAAAATACATGCCTCAACCCATGCATGTACTCACCTATGAGAAATTAGAACTAGAACCCAATCTATCTTACTGTGAAGATCCTGTCAAGATTCTTGATACAAGTGAACAAGTGCGGAGAAACTGGAAGACTCTTCTGGTAAAAGTTCTCTAGGGAAACCATAAGATGGAAGAGGAAAAAAAAAGAACCAAAAGAAACAATCAATGAAGAACCAGACAAATATTTTTATGCATTAATATTCTAGAAATTTTGAGGACGAAATTATTTGATGGAGGGGAGAATATAACACCCAATTCTTCCATGGTAGGCTTCTCTTTGAATAATACAATAGTGTGTGTTGTACACAACTTCGAGTTCTAACACACCACAACCAATCAATCTAGTTGTTATGAATAATAATACCTACTTTATGAAATTTTATAAATTTCATATTTCAAAATGGACTTCATTTTTGGATTTGGAGTATCGAAATTAGTTTATTGTGAATTTTTTGTATTTTTTTGCAATACATTCAATTTTTTATGAGTAGTGAAAAATACTAAATTTTAATTAAAAACAAAATTTTAAATCTAAAATAATTAATAGTGCTAAATTATACAATTGGGTGGTTTCTAAGTATAATTATATTATATTTTTACCATTTAATCCAATGTTGGTCATTGTACATAATTTCAAATTTAAACTGGACAAAATCAAGTGTCAATCTTTTGATAGTTATTATTTCTTAAAAACACGCTTTTTGTTTTGACAATGGGAATTAATTTTAAATTAATTTCTGCCACTACTATGTTTTAAATTTAGAAAAATGTATCCCATATTTAGAATCAGGAGGTCCAAATTTTTTAAATAGGTAACTTTTATTTTTAGACATTTTGAATAATTACTTTGGTAAATATTTTATTTACAATGGTTAGAGGGTAAATCTAGTAAATAAGGGTAAAAAATAATATTATAATAATATTAAATTACCCTAACATGTGTCCAGACCCTATTGGATGATACATGTCAAAGAAAGGGAATACATGGGTCAATTTGGGGACCCCATGGAGCCACTTGTATGTGATAATGACACTTCATATTAATTATGTTAAAGTAAATACAAAAATAACATTTTCATATATCATTTAGTAAAACAATTTTAACATAGGGTCATATATGTTATCTTTTCGACTATAAATATTAATAATAAATCTAAAATAATTTCCTAAATAATCGTATTTTATTTATAATTTTTATACATTGAATAATTTAATTTATTTATGACACAATAATGATACAATATTTTAATTATTAATGAATGAGTGAAATAAATAGTATTATAAATGTTACAATAAATATAATTTGAATGTTTTGTGGACATAAACGAATTTTCTAGGATAATATGACATGTCAGGATTTATTAAATTAATTTAGTTCTAATTAATAAAGTTTTTAGGACTTTAAAAAAATCAATTATTTAATAGTTTCAAAATTGACATAATGGAATTTTTAAAACAAATATTATATTATTAATTTATATAATATTTTTAGAAAATCTAAAGTTTGGCCAAAAGACTTATATAATGATAGATGTATCATTAATGAACCACTTGGGGTTCTCGTTCATGTTTATAGTATGTTTATTAACCATATAATATAAAAATACAACGAGACATGGTAAATGTAAAACTATTTATCAAAGAGTTAAATCTAAAAGATAATGTTAATATGGTCTCCCAAAACTATCTAAAACATATTGGATGAGTTTTTTTTTCGACCTATCCCTACCTTATACTTTACATAATTCATTTTTGAGCCATTAAAAACCGCAAATGAGTTTTTATAATATAATATTTTAAGCTTTTCCTTTGGTGCCCCTTACCCCTCTAATGAAAGGGAACTCCCTCTTCCCTCAAATTCACACCTTCAAGGCCTTTTGGCACGACCATATTCTACCAGAATACCCTCTAAACTATCATACCTTAATCCTATAGGCCTTAATTTAGTTAGAAATCTATCCTATGAATCCTTTTTGATCAAATCAAAAGGAAGAACATGAAAAAGAGGTAAATATTTTATCACATCTTTTAAGTTCTTTTCTTCTTCTGCTTCCTCTTTCTTTGTTGTTTCCATTCTAAAATAATAACTCCAATATCATCTACATACTGTGAAATTATTATAAATATGGTACAACCATATTAATTATTCTCTCCATCCTTTGAATGACATGTCACCATACATGAGTACGTACGACTTACCCTCTCCACGTCGTGGTGTAATGGTTATTCAATACATTATAATTTTGATAACTATAATAATGGTGTGTAATTGATGTAAATAATAAATATAAAATTATATTTATTCTGTATATATATATCATATACCATCCAAATATATATTATTTTAATATCAAAATAATGACATTATCGGTCATGCGTACGTATGGATTATCGTCTCCACAAACGTGATGAGATTCATTCCCCATCATTTCCATTCAAGACTAATTTTCATTAGATGATTAATTTTTTTTAAATACTTAATTTCTTTATGAATAAGAATAATATAATTCTTATCCATAACAAAAATTACTTACGTAACAATGAATATCAAGGAAAATGAATCAATTAACACCCGAAATGACAATATTACTAAGATATTATTAACAAAGAAATGTCAAAAGGTCATATATGATATCATATTAATGAATATGATTCTTGTATAATTTAATAACAATTATTTCTCCATTATACAGGATGTTAACCTACCCTAAAACAAGTAAAAGTACAGGGTAAGGATTAATCTCACAATCTCTTTATTATCCAAGTTGTTTTTATGTAAGTATCTACTGGGACATCTTTATCATACACATCCATTTTTTTAAAGACGTATTTCAAAAAATTCTTAATATTTTATAGACTACGGGTTAAAGTCATTTATACCCTTTTTTGACTTTTTATAAGATGTTTATAAATGAATCTTTCTGTTGTCTTCCAAAAAAGGTACATTATGACCTTTTCGAAAAAGTTTAGGTAAAAATGTTTTTTAACATATATGGAGGGTGCGGCTATATAAAGCCATTATTGCATCATCATATCTTCCCTTACAATATTATAATAATATTTTTAATGTAAATGTTTTCTTTTATAATTAAGTGAATTTTAAATGATTTCAAATTAAAAAAAATATATTTCTCTAAAAAGGTTTTGATTTCATCCATGTCAACATCCTATGATTGATTTTAAGTTTTTTTGAAATGATCTATTATGATACAAAACTTCCAAATTTTATTGAAGGGTTTGTGATATTTTTGACTATAGATGAGTAATTTCTACCATTCATGGTTTATGGATAAAATATTGACATTTCGTATACTAGTTTTAATACGAATGATTATGTTATGTTTAAACCTTTTCATATGAGGAATGAATTGGACATAGTAAGTGACTGGTGGTGCCCGATATAGCTCCTCGATGAATTGGTAGGTCTCATTAGAAAAACTAGTGTCTTGGCACAAGGTCTTGACAAAATCTTATATTGTAGTCTTGGAAGAAGGCCTTGACTATGTGGTTATGAATGTCTGGCATTATGCATTCTGTAACACCCTGAGATTTGATGAGAAATATTATTTCTAATTTGTTGTATGTCACTTGTTTTATGCTTCACTAATAATATCTTGCGCTATATGCAATACCATATTAGCTTGTAGTATACGCAACACTATTCATGGCTTGTGTTGCACACAATTTCAAGTTCTTTTGAATAAAATTCATTTTACACAACACCGAGTATATATTTTTATCTAGGTATAAATAAACAATGTTTTGATTATGTTATATGCAACATCAAAGGAATCGTTTACTACATGAAACACTGGCTTGGCTTTCATTACACGCAAGAGCAACCTTCCTTGATAGCTTGCATTGTACGTAATACCGAGTTTCACTAAACAATGATATATTATTATAAGATTATGAACCAGCCATTATGTATAGTATTAACCAAAATTTTAATTTATAACATTATCATTCATCGTACATATTTTCTAGAATGAGGTATGAGAACAAAATAATTTTTTTAGATAAAATATGTCTTTTTCAAAAAATAGAGTTTAGCCGCCTTTTGATGGCACACCCATTTTAAATCTAATTTCTGACAAGTTTATAAGTCCAATCTGAAAAAATAGAATTATTTTTTTGAATCAGGATTTAAAGATTTACATTGGATAAATTTTTGATATTTTTCGGATAACGTTCATATTTTGATAAATAGTAAATATACGCTAAATTTTAATTAAAAACAATTTTTTTCAACGAGATAATTTATATGGTTAAATTATAATATTGAATGTTTTTAATGTATAAATATAATATATTATTAAAATTTAATATAATTTATGTAATTACTATTAATTTTACATTGAATTAATAGGTAAAAACATTTAAAAATTTGACAATGTTTTATCTTTTAAAACTCATTTTCTTAACAATGATATTAATATTAAATTAATTACAGAAAATTATCTGTTTTGAATTTTAAAAAATGGATTCCATATTTTTATTCATTGAGTCAAAATTATTTTAATAGGTTACTTTTTTTTATCATTAATAGTAACTACGGTAATTTTTATTTACTACAGTTAATGGTAAGTCGGGTAATTAAGGGTAAAAATAAGATTATAAAATTACCCTAACACCTGTCGAAATTCTATTGTTTGGATAAAAGTTGACCCGTATCACCTAAAGGATGGAATAGATTCATTTCATGGACTTTTGACCATGAAAATGATGTAATTATAATTAAAACGAAAGAAAACGACAACATGTCACTCTATTATATCTTATAAGTGTAATAATTTTAATTCAGTGATAAAATTTATTAAAAATAAAATATTAATTGTCTGCAGATATGAATTAAAATTATATACATCATGTGAGTTTATTTAGAAATTTTAGTGATTAAATAATTATCATTAATGATGATGCAATAGTGATGTGGAAATTATTTTTGTTATTCAAATATCAAATAAATGGTTTTAAAAATATTAAAATAAATATTATATGAATTAATTAATGTTCTACACAAATTTTATAGTTTAATATGACATATTAGGAATCTATTATATATTTTTTATTGAATATATTCTCTGTGTGTATTTTATTTGAATGAAAAAAATGAATAGTGTCAAAATTGACAGTATTGTTATTTTATAAAAATATCATATTATTAAAGTGTTTAAAAATCACAAAAAAATATTTAGAAATTTAAAATTGAAATTTATATGGTAGAAAATATCATAAAGTATCCAATTATGTAATATTGACAACACATGAGAATTTATTTTTAACAATTTAAAATTTAGAATATTATTACCACAAATAAAATTAAATAGACTAAACATGGTTAAATCAAGTTGATAAGGTTCAAAATAAATTCCAAACAATTATAAATTTAATTGGATGCAGTGATTACAACCCTATCTATTCTCATCTTTGAATATTATTCATTTTGGATGTTTTTATGTGTGGTAGGGGTTTATTATAAATTAATATTTTAAAGGTTTTCAAAAGTACCCCTCTCCTCTCTTATAAATGAGATCCTCCTCCCTCAACTCTTCCCAACATTTTGAGCCTTCAAGATCGTCCAAAACCTATATATTTCTCTTCTCCAATTCCCTATAAATACCCTAGAGTTCATTTTCATCTTTAATATCTAACATTAGTGCCCTAATAGGAGGTTTATAAGTGGCGCGTCGAAGAAGAGGTAATATCCTTTAACGATTCTTTCAAATTTATTTCTTATTCTAATTCCCCTTATTTATTTGTTTCATTATAAAGTAATAAAATAAATATCACTAATATAATGATATGTTATTATAAATATTAAAAAACTCCTTTTCTCCTTCAATCCATCCTACGGAAAATGAAATCACCGCGCGTGCGTACGTACGGAATACTGTCTCGACGCCGTGGTGTGATCTGTTTTCCACCACCACATTACATGGATGGGTATAATGGTGTAAAGAATAAATATATATGATTATTATAAAATAATACTAATTCTAATAAATTATATCATCCAGTCCAGTTCCATTCAATAATTATGAGAACGATATCATCGCTCGTGCGTACGTATGGATTAACGTCTCCACGATGCGATGAGATTCATTCTCCATGATTACCATTAAAGAATGATTATAAAATATATATAATGAATATTAATGAGATATATGACATAATAATTCTACTGTATTTATGTATATATATATATACATATGTCATCAAATTAATTCAACTCAAGTCAATAAGGAAAGGAAAATAGCGTTCATGTGTACATACGACCTACCATCTCCGTGAACGATGTATTTCATTCAATTTATCAATCTATTATATATATATATTTTATATTCAGAAAATATATTATATATAAATCATGTTTTACATTCTGGAAGTAGGTAATCATGATCTAAGTTATCATATGAATAATTACAAGTGAAAACACGTACAATAAAGGAAATGATTTTACAGAAAATGTTGTTTTAACATGGGATTGACAAATGAACGAATAATATAATAACCTAAGTGATTCATATATGAAATCATAGATATTATTATGGTTATGTGATAAGTTAGTAATATTTTTAAACCCACTATATAGTAGTTTCAAATACACACATAACATATCAGACGAAAGGTATGGGATTCCTTCGTCTCACATTTATTTCTGTGAAACATATGCCTTAATCACAGACTATTTCTATTGTATGGTGTTTAATATTACCATTAATGTTTTATGATTTTTATTATGAAGGATATGATATTTACATATGCTTGTAATTTTCCACTTATTATAAATGTTTAGGGATAATTATTCTCATCTCGTTCATATCCGAAATTGTTTATTCGTAAGTATTTACTGGGGTTTTGTTTATCATACATGTCCTTGTTTTATAAAAATGTTTTAATAAAATTTTCACTATTATTCCATGTATATTTAAATTAATTTTTAACTTTCTTGACTTTTACCACATGGTATGGATGGAATCATTCTTTTTTTTACCAAATGAGGTACTTTTTGACTTTTCCAGTAAAAGTAAGAGGAGAATGTTTTTTTAACTTATAAGGCATGAACAGATTTTTAAAGTTTCATAACACCTTATTTTCATGAAGATTCCTCTAAAATATTTCATAATTATTTTCAAGAAAATTATTTTCATTTAAAATTTCATGTCATTTTGTGAAAAGAAAAAGTTTTTTAAGAAGAGATGATATTTTCCTCAAGAATTCAATGCATGTGTTTTATCCAAACTTTGTTCTATCTAAGATAACATTATAGAGTATGTTTATGTTTCATGTATAATGTATATTATTTGAATGGTTTTATTTTTCTTATCATGAAATGATATCCATTTTTTATATGGATTTTGTTATGATGGGATGATGTTCAAGAAACCCATTTTATTCTTTGGGTTAGGATGAATGAATTATGTTTATTTTGTGGCACACGAAAGAATGATTTAATTATGAGATGGGTGGGAACTATATCTCCCTCCAATGATTGAGTATTGATTTATATCTCATGAGATAGACATGGATAGAATGGTAAGTAAAATCATGTTCAGTAATATTGGATTGGAATGGCATGTATAACTGGTTCAGTAATGGACTTTTTCCATTATTATGGTCTTGGTGGAAATGCATTGCCTACTTTGGAAATCATATGTTGTGCTTAATGGTTTTCCACAATTCCATGTTTTATTCCCATTCCATTTTATCATGATTAATGTTCATTTAAGATCTAATCCTTATGTACTTCCTTGATTTATGTCATTTCTCAAGATTTTGTTGTTTTATGTTCATGTTTTTACGTTCAAATGTTTATGGATTGTTTTTATGTTCTCCATGATTACCTTTACTGATCATTTGAGCTCACCCTTTTTATGTTTTATTTTCCTCAGGATAAAATGAAATGTTTTTGGTATGAAAACAATGATAAGATCTTTATAGGAGATGTTGAAGATCATTCACCATGATTAGAATATTATGTTCCGAGTTTCCAAAGACACTGAACTAACACGGTCTTTGGGCATCTTCTTGTGTCATGTTTAAATTTTACTGAAAATGTAATGTAATGTTCATGTATGTCAAGCTTTGGGTCTCTATAGTGGTTATCAGAGAGAAGGTTTATTCAACCTTTAGAAACTAGGATGTGAAAGCTTTAGTGAGACCCCTAGAGATATTTCTAAGGAATTTCTAGGGATGTCCCTAAGGTCAAGTATAAGTATAGGTTACAATCCTAGAATTAATATAATGACAATGAATAACGTAGGATAAAACCTATGATTTTATATATTGAATTTACTCCCCCTTTATTATGTTGTTTTCCTTGTATGATTTTTCCCTTTCAAACTATTCATTTTGGGTTTTAGAAAATGGCTGGAAACAAGAAGATTCATGTTAATGGAGAATATTACGGGGAATGGAAATATTTTTTTCCTATCAACCAAATGAAACGAGATTTGGAAGGAAAAAAATTGTTATTATTCCTAATTATCAATATCATAATATGATCAATAATATTAACTTTGGTAAGTTTCCTGAATCGCATAATAAACGAAAGCTGGTGTTTCATGATGATCATAGAGGAAATAAAGTTCATTTTCCTCATGTAAATCATGTTTGATGGGAAATCAAGGAGAATGTTTCAAAGGAACTGGAAGATGCTTTCGGAGTAGAAACGAAGGACAGAAATCAAGCTATTGCAAAGGAAAAGGTTCAGTAAACTCAATGGACAAGAGTAATGGTATTTCTATGACATCAATAATGGTTAAATTTTTTAAATGTGGAATTTACAGGTATTATGAAAACCAATGCGCTAAGGGAAAATCTCATGAATACAATCAGTATGGTCGTATGAGTAGTATTTACGTTGATGATGATGAAGAGACTACAAATGTTATATGAGATGAAGAAGTGTTGAGGAATAAAATGACGAAGCTCGATTAATGGTTTAAGAAGGTAGTGGAATGATTGAATGTTTATCAAGAAAAATGTATTGTACTATGGAATAAAGAAAAAATATCAAGATTGTTACACTATTGTTTTTTCTTTAGTATTTGAAAGTATATTTTGAATGTTACCAGTAACCATGAAAAGTGATTGAAATATTTTTGTAAAGAAGATGATATGCACATTATGAAGAGATAAGAAAAAAATAATATGTTTCATAGTATTACTGATCTCATGACTGATATAAGGACAAACTGACATCATGGTTTGAATATATAGAAATTTTGGGATTTGGTATGTGGAAAGTATTAACTTTTGACATTATTCATTTTTTCACTAATGTTAAATGGGTATTCATTTTTTAATAGAATACATGATTTAGGTATTCACATGTTTGGTATGTGACCGATAACAATATATATCTTATGATATATAGGGGATAAATGATGGCATTTAAATTCTTGGTAGATGACCTTTTTAGTAATCATTTTTTTATACTAGGAGATTGGAAATAAGTATTTTGGATAAGACTAAAGAATAGAATGGATTAATTTATACATCAGATAGTATTTTTTAAGGCTAGAACTTTTTTGGATATTATTTCTGAAATGTTATAATAGTATAGTTTTAGAAAAAGGACAAGTCGTAGGATAGGAGACAACCCGTTGCATCGGACAAGGATGATGCAATCGAACCCACAACTGAAGTAAGACAAGCCTTTATCACCTACCACTGGCCCACAGGAAGTCCCTGGTTAGTAGAAACTAGTTTTATTTTATTAAGTAGTATGATATATGAAGTATAAGTCCATTTTTGGAACCATATTTGATTAACCTCACCATATATGGACTTATGTATATTTAATAATTTTTTATATCTCTTTGTTTTAAAAATATGGAATGAACTATCATTCTATTGCATGATCAGCTAACATTTCACGAATGAAAAATTCAAATTCATTTATTTAAGAGATAAAGTGGAAATTGTTCAAGGCACAAAAAACTGTGATATTGTACCAAAATCAAGTAAGTATTTCTTTTAAATCCTAAATTATTCAAAATTAGGGAAATGATCTTGAAAACCAATAATTTTTCCCTAGTACTCTCATATCTGATGAATCAGATGGTACCTTAGATCTTCCCAAATTTATGTCTTGGTGATTGTTGGATTTTTCATACCCATGTTCTCTACCACTCATCATCAAGACATGATGGTTGGATTTTTCTTCCATATCCATATTTTCAACTATATTCTTATATGGGGAAACCAATTGCTGAGTTACTTTGGGTGACCGTCATGTTACTAACATTCCTTTTGAAAATTAAGTTTTAGTATTTTTTACTATGTGGGTTTCTATGAAAGAAAATTTCAAGTAGAAAACCATTTATAACCCTGACGAATTTCGAGGGAGAAATTCATTTTAAGATGGGTAGAATGTAACACCCCGATATTTTATGAGAAATATTCTTTTTTTAATTGAAGTCTTATGTTGTACGCTTCACCATGATTATCTTGTAATATACACAACACTGTATTATCTTGTAGTATATGCAACACTACTCTTGGCTTGTGTTGCACACAATTTCAATTTCTTTTGAATAAAATAAATATTACACAACATCGAGTATAGATTTTGATCTAGGTATAAATAAAATAAGTTTTTATTATGTTATACTCCACACCAAAGTAATCTTTCACTACATGCAACAATGGCTTGGCTTGCGTTAAATGCAAGAGTAACCTTCTTCGATAGCTTGCGTTGTACGCAATATCGAGTTTCACTAAACAATGATATATTATTATAAAATTATGAACTAGCCGTTATGAATAGTATTAACCACATTTTGAATTTATAAAATTATCATTCATTGAAAACATTTTCTAGAATAAGGTATGAGAACAAAATTAATTTTTCAGATAAAATAAGTATTTTTCAAAAAATGCAGTTTAGCCACATTTTGATGGCACACCAATTTTAAATCTAGTTTTTGAGAAGTTTATAAATCCAATTTTAAAAAATTAAATTCTTATCTTGAATCAGGATATAAAAAATTACGTTGGATAAATTTATGATATTTTTCTGATAACGTTCATATTTTGATGAATAGTAAATATACGCTAAATTTTAATTGAAAACAACTTTTTTCATCGAGATAATTTATATGGTTAAATTTATAATATTAAATGGTTTTAATGTATAAATATAATATATTTTTAACATTTAATATAATTTATGTAATTATTATTAATTTTATATTGAATTCATATGTAAAAACATTTCAATCTTTGACAATGCTTTAACTCTTAAAACCAATTTTCGTTAAAACATGATTAAATTTAAATTAATTACTGAAACTTCTATGTTTTCAATATTGAAAAATGGATTCCATATTTGGATTCATTAAGTCCAAATTATGTTAATAGGTTAATTATATTTTTTTATATTATGAATAGTAACTACGGTAATTTTTATTTAATACAGATAAAGATAAATCATGTAATTAAGGGTAAAAATAAGATTATAAAATCACCCTAATAGCTACCAAAATTCTATTGGATGGATAAAGGTAGACCCATATCACTTAAATAACGGAATATATTCATTTCATGGACTGTTGACCATGAAAATGATGTAACTATTATTGACACCAAAAAAAGTGACAACATGTCACTCTCATATATCTTATAAGTGTAATAATTTTAATTTTGGTGAAAAACTTCATAAATATCGAATATAAATATTCTCTTTAAATACAATAAAATTATCTACATCATGCGAGTTTTTTTGGTATTTTTAGGGATTTAATAATTATCATTGAAGATGATGCAATAGTGATGTAGAAATTATTTTATTGATTGAAATATCAAATAAATTATTTTAAAATTATTAAAATAAATATTATATGAACTAATTAATGTTCTCTACTAAATTTCTAAATACATATTACATGTTAGGAATCAATCAAAAATTTTGGTTTGAATATATCCTCTGTGTGGATTTTATTTAAATGAAAATTAATGAATAGTGTCAAAATTGACACTATTGTTATTTTATAAAAATAATATATTATTAAATTTTTTAAAAATACCAAAAAAATATTTAAAAATTATAAATTGAAATTTATATGGTCTAAAATATGATAATGTATCCAATTACAAACAATTCAGAACACATAACTAATTATTTTTAACAATTTCAAATTTATAATATTTTTACCATAAATAAAATTATATATATTAAATAAGGATAAATCAAGTTGATAAGGTTTAAAATAAATTCCCAACATGTCTAAATTTTATTGGATGAAAATATTACAACCCTATATAATCTAATCTTTGAATTGATTCATTTTGTTAGTTTTTATGTGGTGTTGGGGATTATTATAAATTAATATTTTAGAGGTTTCCAAATGTGATCCTCTCCACTATTATAAAAGGGAACCTCCTTTCTCTCCTCTTCACATAATTTTGAGACATCGAGCATGGAAAAACAATGTAAATTTCTCTTCTCCAATTCCATATAAATATTCTATAGGCCATGGTCTTCTTAAAAGACCTACTTTAGTGCCCTAAGAGGAGGTTTATAAGAGGGGCGTTGAAGAAGAGGTAATATCCTTTACCGGTTCATTCAAATTTATTTCTTCTTCTACTTCCTATTATTTATTTTTTTCATTATAAATTAATATCATCTATGTCAATATTATACTGATATGTTATTATAGATATGAATGAACTCCATTTCACATTATATCCAGCCTATGGAAAACGAAATCACCGGGCATGTGTGCGTACGGAATACCCTCTCCATGCCGTGGTGTAATCTGTTTTCCACCACCACCTTACATGGATGGGTATAATGGTGTAAATAATAACTATATATGATTATTATAACATAATACTAATTCTGAGATATTATATCATCCACTCCATTTCCATTCAATAATTATGGGAACAATATCACCGATTGTGCATATGTACGGATTACCGTCTCTACGACACGATGAGAGTCATTCTCCATGTTAACCTTTAAAAAAGGACTACAATGTATATAAAATGAATAGTAATGAGATATACGATATAATAATTCTATTGGATTTATGTATATATATATATGTCTTCTACTTACTTCCACTCAAGTCAATGAGGAAAGTAAAACTGTGTTCATGCGTATGTACGGCCTACCATCTTCCTGAAAGGTGTATTTCATTCCATTTATCTATATATTATATATATTATATATTCTGAATATATTTTATATATAAATCATGTTTTACATTCTGGATGTATGTAATCATGATCTAAGTAATTGTATGAATAATTACAAGTTAAAACACGTATGATAAATGAAACGATTTTACCCAAAACGTTGCTTTAACATGGGATTGACAAATGAAAAAATAATATAAAGACCTAAGTGAATCATATATGACATCATAAATATTATTATGGTTCTATTAGAAGTTAATAACATTTTTAAGCCCACTATACAAGAGTATCAGATATATAAGAAGTATATCGGACCAAAGGTAAGGGATTATTTTATCTCACTATTTTTCTGTGAGACATATGCCTTAATCATTAACTATTTATTTGGTATGGTGTTTATGCTTCCCATGAATTTTTTATGATTTTTATTATGAAGGATATGATATTTACATATGAATGTAATTTTCCAACGATTATAAATGGTAAGGGATTATTATTCCAATCTCGTTGTTATCAGTGATTATTTATTCACAAGTCTATACTGGGGTTATGTTTATCATCCATGTCGATGTTTTCTGAAAAAAGTTTTCATAAAATGTTTACTATTCTTCGATGTGTGATTATAGTCATTTTTACCTTTTTTACTTTTACCACATGCTATGGAAGGAATCTTTCTGTTGTTTACCAAATAAGGTACTTTTTTACTTTTTTGGTAAAAGTATGAGGATAATGATTTATTTTAACTTGTTCAGCATGAAAGGATTTTTACAGTTTCATAATGCCTTATTTTAATAAAGCTTCCTATAATACATTTCATAATTATTTTCAAAAAATTCATTTTATTTTAAAATTTGATTGTATATTTAGAAAATAAAATGGTTTTGTAGAAGAGAGGATATTTTCCTCAAGAATTTAGTTCAAGTGTTTTATCAAAACTATTTTCCATCTAAGATGACATTATTTAGTATTTTTATATTTCATGTATAATGTCTCTATTATTTACATGGTTTTATTTTTCTTATCATGAAATAATATCCATTTTATTTTTATTGATTATTTTAGATGGGATTATGTTTGTGAAACCCATTTTATTCCTTAGGTTATGATCAATGAATTATGTTTATATTGTGGTACAAAAAATAATTATTTCATTATGAGATGGGTGGGACCTATATCTCCCTCCAATGCATTGTGTAAATATTTATATCTCTTGAGATAGACATGGTTGGAATGATAAGTAAAATCTGGGTCAGTAATATAATGTTGGAATAACAAGTAAACCTGGTTCAGTAATGGACTCTGTCCACTATGATGGTCTTGGCAGCAATGCCTTGGCTACTATGGAAATCATATCATGTGCTTAATTTTTCCCTATAATTACATGTTTTATTCCCATTCCATTTTATCTTGATTAATGTTCTTTTATGATTTAAGCCTTATGTACTACCACGATTTTTGTCATTTCTCAGTATTTTGATGTTTTATGTTCATGTTTTTATGTTGAAATGTTTATGGATTGTTTTATGCTCTCGTGTTTTTCCTTTACTGAGAATTTGATCTCACCCTTCTTATGTTTTCTTTTCCCCAGGATATAAAGAAAGGTTTTAGGTATGAAAATGAAAGGGGATTATCTTTATCAGAGATGTTGAATATCTTTCACCATGATTAGAATATTTTGTTCTGATTTTCCAAGGACACATAACTAACACAGACTTTGATATTCTTCTTGTGTCATGTATTAAGTTTTCTGTAAAAGTAATGTACTGTCCATGTACGTCAAGATTTGGGTCACTATATATTCCATCATTATGAAAGTAGATATTGATATTTCATGTCGTTATTCATCTTTTAGAATATCCATCTGAGTAAGTAAATGGCATTATTCTGATTTATATTTTCAATATTATGCTGATGTTCAAGTTTAAAAATATTTTCTTTTAGTTTTACACATTTCCCTAAATGTTAATGCTTTTTATGAATGATTCTGTAATATTGTTATCCTTAATTACAATCTGAGCTCACCCCATTCTATGGGATCTCAGTGTTGTCTATAGAAACAATGATGTTGTAGTTTTCCATTTTATAATGTAATGTAAACCTTATGAATGTATCTCATGCTTCCAAGGATACTAAACTAATGTTTCTATCAAGTCTTGGTGTTTTTTTGATCTTTCCAATGATAAGTAATAATGCACCGACTTTGGGTTTCTGGGGTCGGGGCGCAACAAACATGGTAAGAGTTAAACTATTTAACTAAGAGTTAAATCTAAAAGATAAGGTTAATATGGTGACCAAATCTAACTAAAACCTTATGGTGTTGAGTCAATAATGTTTTCCATATGACTTTTCCCTTCATTCTTGTTTTGAACATCAGAAACACGTTATACTTAAGAAAATATATATTTTACTTCCCAAAGGAAAATTTCCTTCCTTTAAGGAAATTTACCCTAAAATAGATTTCCTTATACATAGAAATATTTTTCTTAAGTATAAAAATCAAATTCATACCCAAAACCTTGGAATCATATAATGTTACGATATGAAGCATTCTATTTTAGGATCCGAATTCGGGATACGAACAGTAATTAAGTTCCACTCCGAATTCTGGATATGAACTATAATGAAGTTCCACTCCGAATTATGGATATGAACTGTAATGAAGTTCCAATCTGAATTTTGGATATAAACTATAATGAAGTTGCACTCCGAATTCAAGATACGAACCCTAATAAAGTTCCATTCCGAATTCAGGATTTGAACTCTAACAATGTTTAACTCCGAATTCTGGACTCCGAACTATTAATAGTTCGACTCTGTACTTGTACTAGTTCGACTCCGAAATTCTACTAGTTCGACACTGAACATTTACTAGTTCGACTCTGAACTTTTATGAGTTCAACTTCAATCTTTTACTAGTTTGACTCTGAAATTTTACTAGTTTGACTCCGAACTTTTATGAGTTCAACTCTGAAAATTTACTAGTTCGACTCCGAACTATTATGAGTTCGACTCCAATATTTTACATGTTCAACACCGATCTCTTGATATTAAGATTCTGAAGTCTGGTGAAACTAGACTCCAAATTTCCTTTGAAATTCAGACTCCATATTTCTATAGAATTCAGGTTCCGAATTCCTATAAAATAGAATCCAAATATCCTTTTATTATAGACTCCTAATTCAATTTTGATTAGACACTGAAATTTTATTTTCTTACATTCCAAACATTAGTTTTTTTATATTTACACTTGTTTCATTACAAAACAATTCTGTGCATTCGGTTAAACATGTTTTGTTATAAAACAATGTCGTACATTCTGTTTCTAAATAACCGTTGGTTTAGTGACATGTGTACAGGTCCCTCTAAATTTTAAGGAAAATATGACAGTTAGAGGAGGGAGTCGACCGTTCCAACCATTCCTATAAATAAGAGCTCATTTGAACGATCTCAACAAAACATTGACAACTTTGGCATCTGTGCTTATATGCGGTTGATGTTATTTCTAGAGAGAGAGGCTCTTATCAACTCTCAAGCTTTGTGCAGAAAGTTTGAATGACTTGTTCAAACTTTTCATTGTGCAGACTTGCTTAGTGCGACTCTGAATGTTGGTGATTACATTTGAGGGCTTCTGAGGATTAGAAGACAGAGGTGCTGACTACCTTGAAGTTCACGGGCTTCCTTATAGAGGAAGACATAGGTTCCAACTACCTTGATGTTTAGGGATTGCGGGGATAGCAAGACAGAGACTCTGATATTTGTATTGAGGGAATACCCTGGTGTGGTTAAGACAGACTTGCTTGAAAGTATAGATCAAGGGACATTTATCCAAGGTTATTGGATACCCTTTTTTTGGGTTAAAAGACATATATCTTGTTACTTGTAGTTTTATTACTTGTTTTTCCGCTGCATTTTGTATTGTATTGAAATTATATCCTTCTTATATTTCCTTATACTTGTACTCTGATTAATTTAGGTTCTATACGATTTAAGGTAGAATCTCATATTGTAAATTTTGGTTAAGTTCAAATTTCTGGATCCATATTTCCGGAACCAGTTTTTCCGAATCACTTTCCAGATTCAAGCAAGTGTATAGAACTAGAATTTTGTAACATCATACCCTATGCTAATCCTACAATTGGTGTTAGAGGTGTTTTTAATTTTCTTAGTTTAACATTGTTAAACTTAGATCTTTCCTTATTTAAGGAAATTTTTAAAGTGTACAATTCACCCCTCCTCTTGTATATTAATCATCTACATCATAATTTCGATCCTACAATTTGTATCAGAGGAGGTCTCAGAAACACTTATACTCACATATGAGTATTCCTTGCTCAATTTTTCCTTTGTTCTATATTTTCCTTTCTTAGGAATATTTTTCCATGAATCCAAACTTTTTTTAACATGTTTTTGTGTACAAAGACTTTTTTAATGATGGCAGGTTTAAATGTTGGTTTCATCAACAAACTAAATCCTACAAGACCGCCAATTTTTGAAGGCAATGATTATGAGTACTGGGGAGATCGAATGAATACTTTATTTATCAATACTAGGGTAGATAACATTGTTATGCTTACTGGAGGTTATAAAATTTCTGATAAGGAAGTGAGTGCTTTCACAAACCAAGAAAAGCATGATTATAAATTAAACTATAAGGTACGCAACACTCTAATTTGTTCAATGACTAGGAACATATATAGCCAATTAATTTCATGTGGAACAGCTAACTGTATATGGAAGAAACTTGAAGTTACTCATTTTGTTACATCTAAAGTGATAGAGACTAGAAGAGCTATGTTGAGAGCTGAGTGTCATGGTTTTAACTTTCCTAATGGAGAACCTATAAGCAAAGTACAACAATGATTTATGACTATCGTGAATAGCTTACAATCTATGGGAGTGAATGGTCTTGATGATGAAGCTCTTGTGGACAATATTATTGATATTGTTCCCAATGAGTGGGAATAAAAGAGAACAAATATTGATGAGAATTGGAAGGTTACTCAAATTTCCTTAGATAATCTATTTGGAAATCTTCTCCAATATGAATCAAGAATGTAGAGAGATGCTGACAACATCAAAAAGAAGAATGGTAATGGTACTGTTGCTTTTACTACAACAACAAATTACAGGAAAGCTAAGACTCATGAGAGATTATCTAGATCCAAGTCTAAGAAGGTTAATATCCAATCCGAATCTTGTGAGAGTGATGTCTCAGAGAATGAATTAGCTAATCTTGCTCGAAGAATAAACAAGATAGCTGGTCAAAGAAATTTTCAATCTAGGTATAAAAGAAGGAAATGAAAGATAAGAACGATTCAGAGGTCACATGCTATGAATGCAAGAGATGTGGGCACATATGACCTGATTTACCTATGCTTAAAAAGAATAAAAGAAAAGGGAGGCATTCTGAATGGAATAGGAAGAAGTTCTACAAAGATAAAGCTAAGAAAAGTTTGAAAGATAATACTACATGGAGTGCTAGTTGTGGAGACTTTTCAAAAAGTGAATCTTCAGAATATGATTCATCAGATCAGAAGAATATGGGATACATTGCTAATACTTCTTTTCCACATACATGTCTTATAGTCAAGGTACGCTCTGGAGAGGCTTTAACAAATTTATCTCTTGATAAGAATTACTATTTAGAAAATAGTACTTCTAATGAAGACACATCATCCTCAGAAAATGAAGAACCTTCATATGAAGAAGTATGTAAATTTTTCAAATTACATGATGCAAAAAATTGTAAAATTTCTAAGAAGTTAGACAAGGAAAATACTATGGATGAAGTTCTTACAAAAGAGATTTTAGATCTTTCTTCATATCTTAAAGATAAATAAGAGCTTTTAGAAAACCTTTCTAAAGACCTTGAGAAAGAAAATTCTATTAAGGAAGAACATTCTAATGATCTTAAGAATACTACTTCAAAAATGAAAATTTTCAAGGAAAAATCTAACTCTAAGGAAATGATTCATGAGGATATAAATTTAGTCATTAGACTAAAATCTGAAATATTTTCTCTTAAGAAGCTTCCTGCAAAATTTACCTTAGGGAAGGAATATTTTGACAAGATGTATTCTCAAATTAAACCTAATTGAAACACTACTAAAATAGGTTATACTCACCAAAATCCAGTTTTCAAAAACAACTACATTGTTCCTTCTAGTGCCCCTTTTTGAACTAAGTGTCAAAGTGGTGGGCATTGGAAGAAAAAAATTTATTTGATAAAGGTCAATCACTTGGGTTTCATAAAGCATATTTCTATAATCAAATGTGGATGCCCAAAATTTTTTTATCTGAAAATATCGGATCCAAACAAGTTTGGATTCCAAAAGTCTAATTCTTTTCTTATTCTCAGGAAGATAAAGGAAGTACTAACAACAATACTTTGTACATGGATAGCGGATATTACCGGCATATGACTGGTAACAAAATCTATTTTGAAAAGATTATAAAAACAGAAGGATATGTCATTCTTCAGTTTATCAGAACGCAGGATCAACTTACTGACATTTTCACAAAATCATTACCCTATGATACATTTGAATACATTAAACAGAACATAGGAATGTTAACCGTGAGGTAATCCTTCTTCATTAACTTCTTTTTAAATAAAATATCCTTACAGTAATAAACTCATTTTCATAGGGGGAGTACATTTTCTTAATAGCATAATAAAATTTTTCATAGTAATTTTTTTTAAAAATCTTTTGTAATCAAAATTTTTATAGTCAATTTTTTTTAAAAATATTTTGTAATCAAATTCTTTGTAGTCGTTTTTTAGGGTTTTGTAATCTAAATTTTCAGAACTGAAATTTTCATAATGGAAATTTTCGGAACTGAAATTTTCGTAATGATGTTTTCGGAACTGAAATTTTCGTAATGATGTTTTCGTACTGAAAATTTTCGTATTGAAGTTTTCGGTACTGAGAATTTTCATTCTGAGAATTTTCATAATGAGAATTTTCGTACTAAAAACATCCGTAATGAAAATTTTCATACTCAGGTTTTTCGTACTATTTTTTTTGTACTCAAACTTTTTGTACTGGGATTTTCGTACTCATATTTTTCATACTAGAGTTTTGGTACTCGATGTTTTTTTCAACTTTATGTTTTTTGTAGTTATATTTTCATAGTCAAAATTTTCATCAAGAAGAATATCACCTATTACGAATAAACTTCCTGGCCAATTCTAAAGGTATTATTTAATTACTTAAGTTTTCGTAGTGATATTTTTCTTGCTGGTTTTTTCCTATGAGTTTTAAAATTTCTCGGATTCTAGTTTTCTCAAATCCGATTGTTTTTCTTAAAAAACCTCAAAAGATCTGATTCAAGATTTCCTTACAGATATGTTTTCAACTGTCAGATCGAATCAAAGGGGTTTTCAACCGTTAGATGGTTTTTGGAAGTTCAAAGGTCAACTTCATCGCCTATATAAAGGGGACCATCGAGGGTCGACCCATATCGGTTTTTCAAAGCATTCATGTCTCGAAGCACTGCCTCTCTTCTTAAGGTCGTTCCGATCATTGTCAAATCCCATTCCGAATCTCCCAGAACTCCCCATTCCGAATGTCTGTTGAAGCTACGTCCCAAGATATGTCTACCTCAAAACAAATATCAAAATGGTTAGTTTACAGGGAGAGGTTAGTTCATCCGAGCTTCTTCAGGTATGATTATCTTATATATAATAATATCAAATTGAATGGCTGGGAGGAGGTTTTCTTATCGAAGCTAGAGAAATGGGATCCAATTTATATAGATTTTCTTGTTGAGTTCTATGAGTCTGTTTCCTTCCTTGAGGAAGATGGCCGGGACATATTTTCTTTCATGTCTTATGGGAAGACTTACAAATTATCTTACACCAAGTCTGCATGCTTGGTGGGTTTATCCTATGAAGGTGAAGCTAAGTTTTGTTCACATAAGCTTCCGAATGAGCAAGGAAGTTTCAACAAAGTGAAGGCATTGAAATTTCATGGACATAAAGATGCCAAGATAGCTAAGATTACTCATCTCTCTTCGAATAATCGGATTCTACAGCTATGGGTACAAGGTTTTCTGGTACCAAGAAGGGGTGATAAGGATAATCTCAAGAAGAGTGATATTTATGTTCAAGATTTCATGGTAAGTCAAAGGATGATAAATCTGATGAGGCATGTTTTGATTACAGTTACGAATATCAAAGAAGGGAATTTGAAAGCTCAGATAATAATGTATCTAGCCCGGATTTCTAAACATATCATCATATTTCTTGATTCATTCAAAGTTACTTTCACTTCCAAGCAAAGAAATTTCAAGGTAATACTAGTAAGTGATGTTACATTAAAGAGGATGAAAATGGGGTTTTCTAATGAATCCGGGGAATTCTACCCTTTACCAGAGGGAGAGGCTGAAACCATTCTGGAAAATGTGGAGAAGGATGAACCAGTGAAGAATGTTACTAAGAAGAGGAAGCTTAAGGAAGTGGTTGCTGAAGACAATACTCCCAAATATAAGGAAACTCAATCCGAACCTCCCAAGCCAAAGAAACAAAAAGCCTACCCAGATGAAGTGGCTTCCAAGTGGAGAGAAGACAAGGAGAAGAGAAAAGAAGGGGATCCATAGTTCAGATTGGACCCTGCTGAGGCTAAGGCCTTAAAGGAGAGAGCTGCTGATGAGTAAGAAAAACAAGCAAAAGAAAAGAAATTGAAGAAACATATGTCTGAAGAAGAGATTGTTCAATCTCTTTTGAAAACAACTGAAATATCCTCTGAGAAGATTCCCATTCTGGAAACCCTTGATGTACAACCATTACTAGAGACTCTTGGGAAAAATTTCTTCACTCCGGAAACGACCAAAGGGAAAGAAGTTGTTGAATGAACAGAAGAAGAATTTGTTGAGAGAGTAGAGGAAGAATAAGTAGTAGAGGAAGAAGAATAATAAGGAAGGAATTGCTGATTTAGTTGATCTAATTAAACAAGTATAAGATTACCAAGAAAAGGCTAAATCCACAAAATTAGTCACTTCAGGAAAGGGAGTTGATAATGAAAGTAGGAAGGATGATAAGCAAGATGAAGAGGATGAAAATGTTTTGTATGAAGAGGATGAGTCCTATGAGAAGCATTATCTTGAAGAAGGAATAGAGAAGGAGAAAATTGATGAAGAAAAAATTGTTCAACTATTAGAGAGTGAGGAAGAATCTTCAGATGAACAACCCATTCCAAAAACAAATAAAGGTAAGCACGTACTCATGAATACACCAATAAAAGAAGTCATCGGGAAAAAAGAGGTTGGTGGTTCTTCTAGAAGAATTCTAGTGCAGATTGAGGAAGAGGAATCTCCAAGCAAGATCTCTGATTCGGAGTCATCAGCACACGGCATGACTTTGTTGTTGAATCTTTGAAAAATTTGGTGGACACCATTCCAATATTTCCCACTATAGACTCCATATGCCAAATTATGCAACATAGTTTGAATCATAAGTTAGAATCCTTATATATGGTGATGGATAAGTGTATAAAGATTGAGGTTGACTATAGAAATTTCCTTATCAATTATGATGTTCATAAGAAATCATGCAGCAAAATCAATTTGTGGTCTAAGAAAATTGAAGAAGACATGGATGAGTTTGATCACTTTTAGAATGAGGTAAAAGAATCCTTTGACACCGAGGATAATAAGATTAAGAATCATTAGGATGTTTTGATCATTGATCAATGTTCTTGGAATCAAAAAGTGAAGGAACTGAATGATAAGGCTAAATCTCTTGCTCAAAATTTTATAAGGGATAGAGATCTCCGGATTGAGCTTGAGAAAAGACTTGTAAAGAAAGTTGAGTTATTGAAGAAGAAAGAAGAAGCCATGATGGATTAGGTAGATGTTTTGAAATCTCAAGATGAAAGGATAAAATCTTTGGAGAGGCAAGCTCAGGAGGATCAAAGAGATTTGAAGAAACTGAAAACATTTTTGAAGAAGCCAATTCTGAAGGAAAAGGAAGACAAATAAACTAAATCCGATATTTTGTTGTATTTGTATTTCCATGTAAAACTTTTCCCAACTCTAATGAAATTTTTAGTAGGTTGTGTCTTGTGTTATTATATACTAATTTTTCAGGTACTCTATTTCTTTTCCATTCCCTTAAATTCATTTTGAAAATCAAAAAGTGGGAGAAGGAAAAATAACTACTTAAAAGGGGAGAAGGAAAATTTTAAAATGGAGAAGGAAAAATTTCTAAGTGAAATATCCTTAATGTAAGGGGACCTTCTCATTATGAATTTTTTCATTCCCATGAGAAATGAAAACCCCACTCTAGAAATTAAAAACACATTCCTTAGAGTTTCAATACCTAAGGGGGAGTTAGTTGTATTTACTATCATCCCTGAACAAAGGGAGATAAGTTTTAATTTCAATGTTTAATGATTTTTTTAAAAGTTCTTATATTCTTTTTCATAAGGATGTTTGTGCTTTCCAAAAATGGGGAGATTGTTGAGTAAATAAGGTTTTCCATATGAATTTTCCATTCCTTCTTGTTTTGAAAATCACAAACACCTTATACTTAAGAAAATCTAAATTTTACTTCCCTAAGGAAAATTTCCTTCCTTTAAAGAAATTTACCCTTACCTAGATTTCCTTATACATAGCAATATTTTTCATAAGTATAAAAATCGAATTCATACCCAAAACCTCAGAACCATATAATTCTATGATATGAAGCATTCTGTTTTAGGATTCGAATTCTGGATAAGAACTCTCACGATGTTCCACTCCGAATTCGGGATATGAACTGTAATGAAGTTCCATTCCAAATTCTGGATATGAACTGTAATGAAGTTCCACTCCGAATTTTGGATATAAACTGTAATGAAGTTCCACTCTGAATTCAGGATATGAACTCTAATAAAGTTCCATTCCGAATTCTAGATACGACCTCTAACAAAGTTTAACTCTGAATTCTGGGCTCCGAACTTTTATGAGTTCGACTCCAAACTTGTACTAGATCGACACCGAACTTCTTCTAGTTCGACACCGAAATTTCTCTAGTTCGACTCCGAACATTAATGAGTTCAACTCCAAACTTTTACTAGTTCGACTCCAAACTTTTACAAGTTAGACTCCAAACATTTATGAGTTCAACTCTGAACTTTTACTAGTTCGACTCCGAACTATTATGAGTTCGAATCTGAACGTTTACAAGTTCGACTCCGAACTCTGGAAGTTCATATTCTGAACTCTGGTTAATCCAGACTCCGAATTTCCTAAGAAATTGAGACTCCATATTTCTATAGAATTCAGGTTCTGAATTCCTATAAAACAGAATCCGAATATCCTTCTATTATAGACTCCTAATTCCATTTTGGTTAGACTCCGAACTTTTATTTTCTTACATTCCGAACATCAGTATTGTTTATATTTACACTTGTTTCATTACAAAATGATGTCATGAATTCAGTTACACATGTTTTGTTATAAAACAATGTCGTATATTTTGTTTCTAAAAAATAGTTGGTTTAGTGACACGTGTACAGGTCCCTCTGAATTTTAAGGAAAATATGACCGTTGTAGGAGGGAGATGACCGTTTCAACCGTCCCTATAAATTGGAGCTAATTTGAATGAGCTCAACACAACATTGATAACATTGACATATATTCTTATATGCTATTGAAGTGATTTCTAGAGAGAGATGGTCTTATAAACTCTCAAGATTCGTGCAGAAAGTTTGAATGACTTGTTCAAACTTTGCATTGTGTAGACTTGCATAGTGAAACTCTGAATGTTGGTGATTACATTCGAGGGCATCCAGGGATTGGAAGGTAGAGGTTTCGACTACCTTGAAGTTCAGAGGCTTCCTTGCAGAGGAATACATAGTTTCCAACTACCTTGAAGTTAAGGGCTTGCAGGTATAGCAAGACGGAGACTCCGATATTCATATCAAGGGCTTACCCTGGTGTGGGTAAGACAGACTTTATTGAAAATATAGATCAAGGGACCTTTATCTAAGGTTGTTGGATACCCTTCTCTTTGGGTTAAAATACTTATATCTTGTTACATGTAGTTTTACTACTTGTTATTCCGCTTCATTTTGTATTGTAAGGAAAGTATAACCTTTTTATATTTCCTTACACATGTAATCTGATTAATTTTGATTCTATATGCTTTAAGGTAGAATCTCATATTGTAAACTTTGGTTAAGTTTAAATTTTAGGATCCATATTTTCGGAACCAGTTTTTCGGAATCACTTTCCATATTCAAGAAAGTGTATAGAACTAGAAGTTTGTAACTTCATACCCTATACCAATCCTACAATTGTTGTAAGAGGCATTGTGAATTTTCTTAGTTTAACTTTGTTAAACTTAGATCTTTCCTTGTTTAAGGAAATTATTAAAGTGTACAATTCACCCAACCTCTTGTATATTGAGCATTTGCATCATAATTTCAATCCTACAATTGTTATCAGAGGAGGTCTCAGAAACACTTATACTCACATATAAGTTTTCCTTGCTCAGTTTTTCCATTGTTCTATGTTTAACTTGCTTAGGAATATTTTTCCTTGAATCCAAACATTTGTTTTTAACATGTTTTTGTTTAGAAACACTTTCTTAAAGATGGCAGGTTTAAATGTCGGTTCTATCAACAACCTAAATCCTACAAGACCACCAATTTTTGATGGAAATGATTATGAGTACTGGAGAGATCAAATGAAGTCTTTCTCTATCAATACTGGGGTAGATAACATTGTTATGCTCACTGGAGGTTATAAAATTCCTGATATGGAAGTGAGTGCTTTCAAAAACCAAGATAAAGATGATTATAAATTAAACTATATGGTACGCAACACTCAACATTGATCAATGACTAAGAACATATATTGCCAATTTTTTCATGTCAAACAGCTAACTGTATATGGAAGAAACATGAAGTTACTCATTTTGGTACATATAAAGTGATAGAGACTAGAAAAGCTATGTTGAGAACCAAGTATCATGGTTTTAACATTCCTTATAGAGAACCTATAAGAAAAGTACAACAAAGATTTATGACTATCGTGAGTAGCTTACAATCTATGGGAGAGAAAGGTCTGGATGATGAAGCTCTTGTGGACAATATTATTGATATTATGCCTAATGAGTGGGAATCAAAGAGAACAGTTATTTATGAGAACAGGAAGGTAACTCAAATTTCATTAGATGATCTGTTTGGAACACTTCTCCAACATGAAACAAGAATGTAGAGAGATGCTGACAATATCAAAAAGAAGAATGGGAATGGTACTGTTTCTTTTACTATAACAACAAATTACATGAAAGCTAATACTTCTGAGATAGTATCTAGATCCATGTCTAAGAAGGTTACTATCCAATACGAATCTAGTGAGAGTGAAGTCTTAGAGAATGATTTAGCTAATCTTGCTCGAAAAATGAACAAGATATCTTGTCAAAGAAATTTCCAATCTATTTATAAAAATAAGGAAAGGAAAGATAAGAAAGATTCAGTGGTCACATGCTATGAATGCAAGATAAGTGGACACATACGACTATATTTCCCTATGCTTAATAAGATTAAAAGAAAAGAGGGGAATTCTAAAAGAAATATGAAGAAGTTCTAAAAATCTAATGCTATGAAAAGTTTGAAATCTAATACTACTTGGTGTGATAGCTTTGGAGACTCATCAGAAAGTGAATCTTCAGAATATGATTCATCGGCTCAGAAGAATATGGGATTCATTACAAATACTTATTTTACACATACATGTCTTCTGGCCAAGGTACGCTATGCCAAGGCTTTAAAAAATTTATCTCTTGATAAGAATTACTATTCAAAAAATAGTACTTTTAATGAAGATACTTCATCCTCAGAAAATGAAGTACCTTTATATGAAGAATTATATAGATTTTCAAAGTTACTTGAAGAAAAAAATTGTAAAATTTTTAAGAAGTTAGACAAGCAAAATTCTAGGGAATAAGTTCTTACAAAAGAGATTTCAGATCTTTCTTCAAATATTAATGATAAAGAAGATCTTTTATAAAACCTTTCTATAGACCTTGAGAAAGACAATTCAGATAAGGATGAACTTTCTAAATATCCTAAGAATTCTATTTCAAAAACAAAAATTTTTGAGGAAAAATCTAACTCTAAGGAAATGATTCCTAAGGATAAGAATTTAGTCGTTAGACTAAAATCTGAAATATTTTCTCTTAAGAAGCTTCTTGAAAAAAATTCACCATAGGGAAGGAAAATTTGGACAAGATGTATTATCAAATAAAACCCAATTGAAACACTAATGGAATAGGTTTTACTCACCAAAATCTAGTTTTCAAAAACAACTACATTGTTTCTTCTAGAGCCCCTTTTTTCATTAAGTGTCAAAGTGGTGGGCATTGGAATAAAAAAAATTCTTTGAATAAAGGTCAATCTCTTGGGTTTCCTAAAGCATATTTCTCTAAAAAAATTTGGATACCCAAAATTTTGTCATCTAAAAATCTCAGATCCAAACAAGTTTGGATTCCAAAAGTCTAATTCTTTTCTTATTTTCAGGAAGATAATTGATGTACCGAAAACAATACTTGGTACATGGATAGCGGTTTTTCCCGACATATGACTGGTAACAAAAGATATTTTGAAAAGATTATAAAAATGAAAGGAGATATCATTATTCATTTTATCATAACGCCAGATCAACTTGCTGAAATTTTCACAAAATCTTTACCCTCCGATAGATTTGAATACATTAAATAGAAGTTAGGAATGATAAATGTGAGGTAGTCCTTCTTCATTAAATTCATCCAGAATTCAGAGTGGAACTTCATTACAGTTCATATCCAGAATTCAGAGTGGAACATCATTACAGTTCTTATCCAAAATTCGGATCTTAAAACAAAATGCTTCATATCTTAGCATTATATGATTCCGAGGTTTGGGGTATGAATATGATTTTTATACTTATGAAAAATATTTCTATGTTTAAGGAAATATAGGTTAGAAGTGAAATATATAACAGGGAGTTTGGGTCTTTACCCGTGGAATCATGGTACATGACAACAATCCTTAATGCGCACCTGGTTTGACACTCTTAGTGGATATACTTAGGATAATTCACATTTTTATTACAAACCATTATGATGCATCTATGTGTAAATAATTCTCCAATGAAAGAATTTTTATGATTATGGATTATATGCATAAATTGTTCAATTTATGTTAAGTATTTTACAAGTTTGAAATTATGAATTTTGATTCATTGCTTTATCTAGCGCATTCCATTATTTAGAAATGATGCATAGTGGAAGTAATGGAAAGCATCCAACACACGTAACCCATGTAAGTATTTCCCTGGAATTAATGGTATTTATAGTGGATTTGGTGACACAACTAGTTCTGAACAGCTTATAACCATTCTAGGAAAACTCACTCAGGTTATGAATAATAACCTTACCCATATAGAGAACCAAAATACACAACATGGAGGACCAATGTTATATTGATTCATGTGGAAAAAACCACCAACAATAAAAGGTACAATAAATCCATTTTCATCCAAAAATAGATATTTTTTAAAGAAAATATTTCATTCATTGGGGAGTAGCGAAAGGGAAAAATATTTCATGCTAGTTTATTGCCTCACAGGAGATGCATATTAGTGGGGTTCATTAACTAAAAACACAAATTAGGATAAAAAGTATTAAATATGAAATTGTGGTAGTTTAAATTACTTTTAATAGAAAACTACTTTCCTCATGATCATCTAATGGATATGGAAGGTCACTTTCTGAGTCTGAGGAAAAAGGAGGATGAGATTGATGCAAAGTATGAGGCAAACCTTTTTAGGCTATAAAGACATGATTCATCTTATATATGAAACCCAATAACTAAGATTGATTTACTATTTGATGGTTTAAAACAATTTCTCTATCGATCATTAGTCTCACAATCCTTCTCATCATATGAAGATATAGTCTCATGTTTTTTCTAGATAGAAAAGGAATTCTATATATCATATGACATTAAAGTTAACCAAGAGAATAAGAGATTTTACAAACACTATAGTGGAGATAATAAGGGGAAGAAGAGAAATGTTTAATTTCAATACTATAGTAATTTTGGGAAGAAACACCCTAGTACATGCCTAAAGGGGATGCTAGATTGAATCATGTATGGGGAAAAAGGCCAAAAATCTCGTGATTGTAGGGGGAAGAAAGATGATATCAATGATCAACTCTAAAATTGTAAAGAAAGGAGGAATTATGAAAATAAATGTCCTAAGCGTCAAGGAAACATACCTCATAAAAGGCTAAGGGAGAAAGTGTAAGCTTATACGATCACAACTAATAATGTTTAAGTTCTTAATGATATGACTATCGTGAGTAGCTTACAATCTATGGGAGAGAAAGGTCTGGATGATGAAGCTCTTGTGGACAATATTATTGATATTATGCCTAATGAGTGGGAATCAAAGAGAACAATTATTTATGAGAACAAGAAGGTAACTCAAATTTCATTAGATGATCTGTTTGGAACACTTCTCCAACATTAAACAAGAATGTAGAGAGATGCTGACAATATCAAAAAGAAGAATGGGAATGGTACTGTTTCTTTTACTATAACAACAAATTACATGAAAGCTAATACTTCTGAGATAGTATCTAGATCCATGTCTAAGAAGGTTACTATCCAATACGAATCTAGTGAGAGTGAAGTCTCAGAGAATGATTTAGCTAATCTTTCTCGAAAAATGAACAAGATATCTTGTCAAAGAAATTTCCAATCTATTTATAAAAATAAGGAAAGGAAAGATAAGAAAGATTCAGTGGTCACATGCTATGAATGCAAGATAAGTGGACACATACGACTATATTTCCCTATGCTTAATAAGATTAAAAGAAAAGAGGGGAATTCTAAAAGAAATATGAAGAAGTTCTAAAAATCTAATGCTATGAAAAGTTTGAAATCTAATACTACTTGGTGTGATAGCTTTGGAGACTCATCAGAAAGTGAATCTTCAGAATATGATTCATCGGCTCAGAAGAATATGAGATTCATTACAAATACTTATTTTACACATACATGTCTTATGGCCAAGGTACGCTATGCCAAGGCTTTAAAAAATTTATCTCTTGATAAGAATTACTATTCAAAAAATAGTACTTTTAATGAAGATACTTCATCCTCAGAAAATGAAGTACCTTCATATGAATAATTATATAGATTTTCAAAGTTACTTGAAGAAAAAAATTGTAAAATTTTTAAGAAGTTAGACAAGCAAAATTCTAGGGAATAAGTTCTTACAAAAGAGATTTCAGATCTTTCTTCAAATATTAATGATAAAGAAGAGCTTTTATAAAACCTTTCTATAGACCTTGAGAAAGACAATTCGGATAAGGATGAACTTTCTAAATATCCTAAGAATGCTATTTCAAAAACAAAAATTTTTGAGGAAAAATCTAACTCTAAGGAAATGATTCCTAAGGATAAGAATTTAGTCGTTAGACTAAAATCTGAAATATTTTCTCTTAAGAAGCTTCTTGAAAAAAATTCACCATAGGGAAGGAAAATTTGGACAAGATGTATTATCAAATAAAACCTAATTGAAACACTAATGGAATAGGTTTTACTCACCAAAATCTAGTTTTCAAAAACAACTACATTGTTCCTTCTAGAGCCCCTTTTTTCATTAAGTGTCAAAGTGGTGGGCATTGGAATAAAAAAAATTCTTTGAATAAAGGTCAATCTCTTGGGTTTCCTAAAGCATATTTCTCTAAAAAAATTTGGATACCCAAAATTTTGTCATCTAAAAATCTCAGATCCAAACAAGTTTGGATTCCAAAAGTCTAATTCTTTTCTTATTTTCAGGAAGATAATTGATGTACCGAAAACAATACTTGGTACATGGATAGCGGTTTTTCCCGACATATGACTGGTAACAAAAGATATTTTGAAAAGATTATAAAAATGAAAGGAGATATCATTATTCATTTTATCATAACGCCAGATCAACTTGCTGAAATTTTCACAAAATCTTTACCCTCCGATAGATTTGAATACATTAAATAGAAGTTAGTAATGATAAATGTGAGGTAGTCCTTCTTCATTAAATTCATCCAGAATTCAGAGTAGAACTTCATTACAGTTCATATCCAGAATTCGGAGTGGAACATCATTACAGTTCTTATCCAAAATTCGGATCTTAAAACAAAATGCTTCATATCTTAGCATTATATGATTCCGAGGTTTGGGGTATGAATATGATTTTTATACTTATGAAAAATGTTTCTATGTTTAAGGAAATATAGGTTAGAAGTGAAATATCTAACAGGGAGTTTGGGTCTTTACCCGAGGTATCATGGTACATGACAACAATCCTTAATGCGCACCTGGTTTGACACTCTTAGTGGATATACTTAGGATAATTCACATTTTTATTACAAACCATTATGATGCATCTATGTGTAAATAATTCTCCAATGAAAGAATTTTTATGATTATGGATTATATGCATAAATTGTTCAATTTATGTTAAGTATTTTACAAGTTTGAAATTATGAATTTTGATTCATTTCTTTATCTTGCGCATTCCATTATTTAGAAATGGTGCATAGTGGAAGTAATGGAAAGAATCCAACACACGTAACCCATGTAAGTATTTCCCTGGAATTAAAGGTATTTATAGTGGATTTGGTGACACAACTAGTTCTGAACAGCTTATAACCATTCTAGGAAAACTCACTCAGGTTATGAATAATAACCTTACCCATATAGAGAACCAAAATACACAACATGGAGGACCAATGTTATATTGATTCATGTGGAAAAAACCACCAACAATAAAAGGTACAATAAATCCATTTTCATCCAAAAATAGATATTTTTTAAAGAAAATATTTCATTCATTGGGGAGTAGCGAAAGGGAAAAATATTTCATGCTAGTTTATTGCCTCACAGGAGATGCATATTAGTGGGGTTCATTAACTAAAAACACAAATTAGGATAAAAAGTATTAAATATGAAATTGTGGTAGTTTAAATTACTTTTAATAGAAAACTACTTTCCTCATGATCATCTAATGGATATGGAAGGTCACTTTCTGAGTCTGAGGAAAAAGGAGGATGAGATTGATGCAAAGTATGAGGCAAACCTTTTTAGGCTATAAAGACATGATTCATCTTATATATGAAACCCAATAACTAAGATTGATTGACTACTTGATGGTTTAAAACAATTTCTCTATTGATCATTAGTCTCACAATCCTTCTCATCATATGAAGATATAGTCTCATGTTTTTTCTAGATAGAAAAGGAATTCTATATATCATATGACATTAAAGTTAACCAAGAGAATAAGAGATTTTACAAACACTATAGTGGAGATAATAAGGGGAAGAAGAGAAATGTTTAATTTCAATACTATAGTAAATTTGGGAAGAAACACCCTAGTACATGCCTAAAGGGGATGGTAGATTGAATCATGTATGGGGAAAAAGGCCACAAATCTCGTGATTGTAGGGGGAAGAAAGATGATATCAATGATCAACTCTAAAATTGTAAAGAAAGGAGGAATTATGAAAATAAATGTCCTAAGCGTCAAGGAAACATACCTCATAAAAGGCTAAGGGAGAAAGTGTAAGCTTATACGATCACAACTAATAATGTTTAAGTTCTTAATGATATGGTGGAAGGTACTTTGGGAAGAGGCATTGCATTCCTGATATACCTGATCTAAAAAGGGAATTGTTGGATTAAAATCATAATTTCAATTTCTCTATACATCCTGGTAGCACTAAGATGTATAGAGATTTGAAGTAACATTTTTTGTGGGACAACATAAATAGGGGAGATTGTTAATTATGTGTCATGATATATGGTTTTTCAGTACGTGAAGGCTGGAAGACAACATCCTAGATGAGTCATGGAACATCTTCCCACACCTGAGTGGAAATATAATGATATTACAATGGACCTTTTCATGGGGATACCAAAGACTCCTAGAAGAAATGATGAAATATAGGTCATTATTGATCGTCTTACCAAGTCAACATATTTTATTTCTATAATAAAATATTTACCACTTGAACGATTAGCAAGACTATATATTAATGAAGTTGTAAGACTTCATGTTGTACCCCTATTGATTATTTATGATTGTGATCCCCGTTTTACGTCAGGATTCAAGAAAAGTATACAGAAATCCCTAGATACTGAACTTCGTTTTAGTAGTGTCTACCACCCTCAAATTGATGGACGATAAAAATGAGCTATTCAAACCATAGAATACATTTATTGATAATTTTCACATGAATTTAATGGTATGTGGGATCACTATTTACCTATGGTAGACTTTTTCTTTAATAATGTCTTCCATTCAAGTATTCATATGGCACCAAATGAAGCGTTATATGGAAAGAGGTGTTGCACACCATCTTTTTGGGATGATATTGGTGTATGAAAACTCGTAGGCCTTGAACTTGTTGTGGAATCAATGGAAAATGTTATGATTATTGAAACCCACATAAAATCCGCTCAACATAGGAAAAACAGCTATAACGATAAAAAAGGATTTTGATTTTCAAGAAGGAGATCATGTTTTATTGAAGGTATCTCTATGGAAGGGTGTTATACAATTAGGTAAGAAGGGTAAATTAAGTCCCATGTACATCAGACCTTTTGAAATTTTTGAACGAATTCAAGTTGTAGCATATAGTTTGGCAATTCCGCCAAGTATCTCCATAGTTCATGATGTGTTCCACATACCACTATTGAGAAAATACATGCCTTACCCAACATATGTACTCATGTGTGAAGAAATAGAACTATAACTAGATCTTTCTTATTTTGAATAGCCTATAAAAATTCATGACACCAGAAAACAAGTGTAGAGATATCGGATGACTCATCTAGTAAAAGTTCTCTGGATAAACAATAAAATGGAAGAGGCAACGTGGGAACCTGGGGAACTTATGATGAAAAACCACCCAATTCTTTTTATATATTAATATTCTAGAAATTTTTAGGATGAAATTATTTTATGGAGGGATGATTGTTATACCCCCAGCTTTCATAGTATGCTTCTCTTGGAATAATACCGTAGCTTGAGTCATACACAAACATCGAGTCCTAGCACACCATGACCAATCAAACAAGGCATTTAAAAAGTAGTTATGAATAGTAATACCCACATTTTGAAAATTTATAAAATTTAATTTTCAAAATGGAATTCATTTATATATTCAGAATATTAAATATTATCTTATAGTGATTTTTTTTATTTTTTCAAAAACATTCAATTTTTTGATGAATAGTGAAAAACACAGCATTATTGTTTAAAACACAATTTTTATTTAAATAATTATTTTTTTATTTAAATTTATTTCAAAATCATAATAGATACATATAAATTATATTAGTCTAATGTATTTCATTACAGTCATTCAATAATAAGTTTAGATAATTAAAATTTTATTGAACTTTTCAACGTCTTTTACCCACCATCTTTGCACATTTGCAAATTTTCAAAAAACATAATCGTACCACTTATGTAAGTTGAATTTAAAAAATCTGATAGACATGGTTTTCATCATTAAGTAAAATATTGTTCAATATGATGAAATTAACTTTTGGTGAATAGTAACATTTGAATTTTATTTACAACTGTTAAAAGTATATAGGGTCATTAAAGGTAAAAAATATATAATATTTATCCCATCACATGTACTAATTCTATTGAATATGTGTATTTTTACCTAAATCAACTATAATACATAAAATTATCCTTTTTACAAACTTTGATAAGATTAGGACATTTATTATATTTTATTTTAAGAAGAGTTAAAATTTTCAAATTCAAATTTTATTTACCAAATAATTTTTAATATAAAGTAATACACAAGATAAATTCGACTATAAATATTAATTATAAAGATTAAGATATTTCGTAAATTATAGTAGTTTTTTGATAATTTTTAGACTTTAACTAATTAAATTTATCTATGACACAATGATGATGTAGTACTTACCATATCGATGAAAGATTAAAATAATTGATGTTATAAATTTTAAAATAAATTTATATTGATTTTTTTATGACATACAAGAATTTTATAGGTGAATATAACATGTTAGGGTTAATTCAATGCATTTTTTTCTAAGTAATCAAGTTTTTATGACTTTCACAAAAACCAATTACTAAATAGTGTCAAAATTGACATAAATGAGTTTTAAAAAAAAATACTATTTAATTAAATGATATTATATTCCTAAAAATAAAATATTCATACAAAGTACTTTTATAATGTTATATATGTCATTACCTAACCACTTTAGGCACGATTTCAATTTTATAGTATGTTTATTAACCATATTTTATAATAATATAAGAAGACATGGTAAGAGTTAAACTATTTAACTTAGAGTGAAATATAATTTATAAGGTTAATATGGTGATAAAATAATTTATAATACCTATAGGTTGAGAGGTTTTCAAACCATACACATATTATACTAGAAATTAATCCATTTGGATCTTTTAGAAATAGAAAATTATTTCATAACAAATTAATATTTCATGCTCTTTCTAATGATCCCCTAACCTCTCTTATAAATGGGATCTTCCCCTTCACTCAAATTCACACCTCCAAAGAAATTTTGATAAGCCATACCCTACTAAAATATCCTCCCAAATGAACTAAATTAATTCAAGAGGCCTTACATTGATCAGAATCCCAACCTATGGAGCCCTTTTGTTCAAATCAAAAGGAAGCACCCGAAGAAGAGGTAATTATTTCAGCACCTCTTTCAAAGTTCATTTCTTCTATGACATCCTCTTTCTTTGTGATTTCAATAATAAAATAATAACTACAATAACATATACATAATGGGATGTTATTATAAATATGGTACAACCATATTCATTATTATATCCATAATATGAATGAAAAATTCACCATACATGCGTACGTACGACTTACCATCTCCACATCGTGGTGTAGTTTGTTATTCAAAACCTCTTTATTTGGGTGGGTATAATAATGAAAATAATTGATATAAATAATAAATATAACATTTTAATTATTCTGTATCTATAATTTACCATCAATTTTTACATGATTTCACCATCAGAAGAATGATATTTTCGCTCATGTGTTCGTACAGCTTACCATGTCCACAAAACGATGAGATTTCCTTCCCCACCATAACCATTCAAGAGTAAAATTCATTTGATTATTAAAAAATAATAATAACTTAATATCATTTTGGATATGAATCAAATACATCCTCTCCAAAACAAACATGACTTACATAACTAAGCATATAAACGAAAACAAATCAGTTAACAACAGAAATAATGATACTAATGAAATATTATTAACAAAGAAATATTTGAGGATCATATATGATATCATATTTATGTATGTGGTTCTTGTATAATTTTATAACCATGATTTTACCATTATACAGAAGGTCAACGTACCCTCAAATAATGAAAATTACATGGTAAAAGTTAATTTTACAATCTATTTTTTATCTGAGGTTGTTTATAGGTAAGTATCTACTATGAATTATTTATCATCCACATTTGTGTTTCATAAAAATTTATTTCAATTTTTTTTACTATTTATGTGAATATGGGTTAAAGTCATTTACACCCTCGTTTGAAATTTTAATTTTTTTTGAAATGAATCATTCCACCATTTTCCAAACAAGATACTTTATGTCCTTCTTTACAAATTGAGGAAATAATGTTTTTTTTAAATTATACTCCGTGTGAGGCTATTCTCCACCATTATAACACCGTCAGAGATTCCCATACAAGCTTATAAAAATATTTTCAAAATACATTTTTTTTTCAAATTACTAATCTTTTCAATGATTTCAAAGTATAAAGAGATATTTATCTCAAAAAAATTGTATTGATTAAATCTATGTCAACATATATTGTTGGATTTATTATTTAATTTATGTTTATTTATTATGATACAATATTCTATATTCTATTGATTTTTTATTACATGTTTGACTATGGATGAACTATTTTTATATCATTCACATATTCTGGTTAATGTTTTAACATTTCATATGTCAGTTTAATAAGAATTTTTATGGTATGTTTCACCATTTTCATATGAGGAATGTATTTGACTTTGTAAGTGACGGGCATGGCCCTCTATAGCACCTCAATTCATCAGTAGGTCTCATGAGACAAACTACTATTCTGGCTCAAGGCCTTGAAAATGTTTTTATTTGTGGTCTTAGATCGAGGCCTTGAATACATGGTTATAATGTCCATCATTATGCATTCTATTATTATGATATTGGCAATTGATATTACATATGATTATTCAACTAGTAGAATATCCATGTGAATAAGTACATGAAATTAGTTGATTATTTTCCATATTATGCTCATTTTTATGTGTAAAAATATTTTGTATTAGACTTATACATTTCCTTAAATGTTACTTCTTATTTATGCTCGATTTTTCTATACTTTAATCCTTACATAGAATCTGAGATCACCCCTTTCTTATGTTTTATTTTATCACCAGTTTGTGAAGAAGTATATTATGACTGACCTGCAGGGATAGATTAAGGGGTATGAGTGTGTTCAAAAGAAATAAAATATTTAATTTTCATTCCATATTATAATTTAAAACATATCTATGTACCTAGTACTTACAATGATACTAGAATGATTGGTCTTTCAGGACTTGATCTCTTGTGATCATGCCAATGTTATGTAATAATGCATCGACGCTGGGTAAACAGGGTTGGGGAATAACATTAATGCAGATATATCTCTAATGAATTGGTTAATGTTTTTCCTCAAGATATTTTATATTGGGATAAATAGTAAACCTAGTTTGTTTATTGTACTATATCCCCCCTATGATGTAGTCATGGAAGATAGAGTTACGTCATGTCTATGTCCTGTTACATGATGCTGAAATATTCAAATGTTACTATGACAAGATGATCCAATGTTGTATATGTTATTTTTCCATATTTTCACTCATGTTCCATGTCGTTTTATGTAATAATTTAAATCCTTATAACCAATATTCAATGCTTTATTTTTTTTATTCCCTTACTAAGCTTTGTAGCTCATTCTTGTTTTCTATGTATTCTCAAGGTTATCCTAAATGGTAATATGATAAAAAATGATGTTAATATGTCAATATAGGGATTAAATATAAAAAATTGTATTGGTTTTATGATTTCTAATTATTTAACTAGTCTTCCAAATGCAATATATTTTATGATCCATTGTTTTTATTTGATGAATATTATGCTTTAAATGATGTAATAATACGTGTAAATGGATAATGTCCTTATAGTTGGAATCAAAGTAATGGAATTTATCTGATCCTTGATTACTCTCATGTGTGAGCATTGGATGATACATGGAACTCCTCCCAAGGGCATCATGAGGAATTGGAAGTCACTGGTGATGGTGATGTGTCCAACCCAGAAGGTGTTGATTCCCGTGGAGTACATTGACTGGTACCAATTATTGCCATGTTGAAATAAATTATAGAGAACTATAGTTTCTATCATAGAAAGACCTACTTTTTTTTGAAGATTTGGAGTAGAAAATTTTTAGTAAGAATCCTATGGATAATTCTATCATAATAAATAAACTATATAGAATCATTGGGAATCACATGGTAGGATATATATATATATATCAATTTCAAATTTACCTTCAAAATTCAAATGTTTACTTTTTATATTCTTATTATCTATGTATTCATGCCCTCTAATTTTTTTCCAGTTAATTGGGGGAAATAAGAGAAATACCCTAACTTATTTTAAACAAACAATGTAAAATGAAATTATTTTGGGTGAAATTTTATTAGTGGGGATGAATGTAACTCCACAGAATTTTAACAATGGAATTTACACCCTTAATGTTATGTTAATAACACATGAATCACATATAAATCTGAATAAAATCATTATTATCATAAATTAATAATTGAATGAGTGGTATTCATAGAAATTAAGGAACCTATACCGATGGAATAATAACCTTACCCTTATAATAATAATGTGACAATCATGAATATTAATCCATCTAATTGAATAGTGACCTCAACTATGAGAATATAAATAAAATTTATATATCTTATGAATGAAAATATGATATATTTATATCGTAGAATATAAAAATAAATATTTTAAAAATGTTAAATTATGTATTGGTATTTTGGAGAAGGATAAATATTTTATTTAAAATTTTATAATTAATTTAATGATTTAAACTAAAAATTATTTTAATAAAATATAATCCTAAATTAATCTATTTTTTATTATAATGTTATGATAATTTTGTGAGACATTAATTAATTTTTTATAGAGTCCTAAAATCGGTTATAATATTAAAATCTATATTTTCTCAAATAAAAGATAATTTTAATTAAAAATTAAATTTGACATATATATAAAATTATATTCATAAATTTGAGTAAAATTTTGAATTATTCTCATCGAAGAATGGATAGGTTGAAATTTTGGTATTTTTATAAAATGGTTTCATTTTCCTTGAATAGTGAAATGTGATAATTTATGGTTTTTAACAAAAAATTGATTATTTGAGTCACGGATGATGCATAAATGAGGTAAGCATCCATTTTATAAAAATAATTTGAACAAATTAATTAATTTAGTCATAATAATCAACCGTATTCAAAATATTGATAAATATTTGTAAACAATTGAATAAAATAATAAAAAACACCCCTCCCATACCCTATAAAACCCACCCTCACCACCTATTCTCCTCACACATTATAAGATTTTAATATTTCTTTTATTCTGCCTATTTTCCCTCCCAAACCTCTCCGCCACGTTTTTTACTTTTTGATATCACCAAAAGACCAATTCTATGTACCTTAAGGTGGTCCATAATATGATGACACTCAATAGGTAAAATCAAACAAAATCCTATTTTAATTATTATTATTATCTCACCTAATATATTAAAAATAGAATGATTAATCTAGTGTTATATATATAATTTAATTTTACTATTTTAATGTAATATCTATCTTCAAAACACATGTCCTCTTTTGTTATTATTAAAAGGAAAAGATCATGTGTGGGGTGTCAATTCACCGCCTTTGGGAATAAAAACTGGAAAAAAACTATTCATTTTTCATTTACATTTTATAAAATAAATCACTCCCAATTAATAAAATTAAATTATATATGAGAATATTTTTTTGTTTTTAGATTAATTAATACTATGTAATTTTATTACTATATAATTATTCTATTTTTATTTTTTTTAATAATTATACATAAACGAATAGATCATATAACTATGAAATGAATACCCCGAAAACGAAACCATTAAACTCTATATATCATAATAATTACTAAAAATGAACATATTAAAATAATAATAAATAAAATACATGTACAATATGTTATGAATTAGTTAATTAATCGATCTAATTTTATTATCCAAGGCATTTTGTGTAATGGAAGAATACATTCGTACATAAGGTATGGGATTCGTTACAAACATCTTGTTTTTTCATCGGATTACGCATACCCTATCATTACCCAAATATAATTTATAATTATTTTTATTTAATCCTCATAGATTATATTTCAAAATTTAAAATCAATTTACATATCCCAATTTTTCATTATTTGATGGGGGAATAAATTTTTTATATGGTTCCCTTTTCAATTACTCCCGATAAGCAAGCCCGATTAAAGGGAACATTGAAATTTCTTATACTTTTTCATGTAAAAGATAATCTATATTAATCAATCAATATTATTCTAATATCACTAATTCTATACTGAAATAATTATTTTACCTCTTTTATTTTTTAATGAAAACAATTAATCATGTGTCATCTTTAATGTCTCTTATATTTTCCTTTAAACCACATCAAATTGGATCATCTGTAATGTTTCTTAAACACTATTTATAAATGGGTTTATTTTATTTGGAAATTATTTATCATCAAATATTTTTATTTCATGTTATGGATGTATAATTATGATTTAAATCCAATATATCTTGTACATCATTTTCATACACCCCTTGGTTATGCATTATGACTTGATTATGATACCAACTTCTTTCCAAGTGTATCCCTTATTATTATTCATTATAATTAATAATCTTGTTGAACATATATGCATGAACATTTTCTAATGGGTTCAGGCAGATAGAACTCTAATTCATTTAGCAATGTTTAGTCTCATGAGAATCCATTTTTTGGATGAAGATCAAAACATGATTCCTTTATAGGACTTTGTCCACCATGTGATATAATCATAGTATTTACTCTTGAATCATATTTTTTTTCATGTCTTATGTTTCTTACACATAACTATATTTCCATGATTACATGTTCCATTGTTCTATATGTTGTGATTACATATGTTTATTCATGATCCTTGACTTTTTATATCTTCATGTAATCTCTTCTAGCCAATGTACTAAAAATAATTTTCATGTTTATTCCCATGTTAGGAATTTTAGATCATCTATTTTTTCTATGTATTCACTACGATATCCTATAATGATTTATGAGCTAAAAATAATTTATGATCATAGGATGGATAATAAATAAATGATTTTATTGTATTGGCTTTATTAGTTCTAATTATGTACCTAATCTTACAGAGTCTCTAAGATTTCTGATCATGGATTATATTTGATGGTAAATTATGAAAATAATCTTGTAATAATATTTTTAAAGGGATTTGGTGGATATAGATGGTCAAAATAACATTTCGATGTACTCTATGATACATTGATGCGATGATGGTTGAATTTGACCATAAATTTTGTACCTGAGCTATCGCGGGACTCAATAGATTTGTCTCTATAACGTTATCCAATCACACTAAATTTCCAAACATCCTTCCATAGATTTTTTCATAAGTTTCCAATTGAATGATTGATTGAAGTCTCTTATTGTATGTAAATTCCCCCAATGTAAGGATTGGATCCCCATAACCTTTGAAATCCATATCAAAATATTTCAACATATCTTATTCAATTTGAACGGTCCTTTCAGAATGACCATATGTCTAAAGATGATATAAATAACTCAATATTAATCCAATATTCAATGTAGTATAAAGAATATTTCGAAACATATAGGTATGCCACTATTCAGGATCAAATATAATTTAATGTAGTAATACATGTATTCATAAAAATTTCTTAATGTACATCTTGGAAATTCAAATAATTGAAATTATTCTCTAATTTTATTGAAATTTATTGTCATCATAATATAATCAAATACAACATAAATAAAATTATACAATTTGAATCTTTTGGGTAGAGAAATGATTATATTCATTAGTATGATTTCCTATATCTATTCAGGTATCATTAATGGTCGTAAAATCCCATTGAACTCCTATTTCATATCATAAAATTGTCTCTATAACATTTCTAAACAAAACAAACTCTACAATGTCCCATTTCATGTTTTCACATTAGAAATAAACATTTTTATCATTATATATCTTATCATACCAACAAATCTCAGGATTTGGTTAAATACAGTAATAGAAAAAAATATATTAAAAAAGGATATAGAAAGGGTTCAGGATACAAGGGATTATTCTACAAGGGAGAATAAAATACACCACACATGTCCATCTCTACCATTGTATCATAGTAATCATGGATCGTGAAAGGCCATATCATATTCATTTCAACGAATGCAAACTTTGACAAAAAATTTGCTGCTTTATTTCCTCCCAGTACACATGAGAGGTTTCCAAATTGAGATTATAGCCTTGTTGAGTCACTCAATCCAAAGAGGTAAAACACTAAAAATCACATCTCGAGTTCTAGTTTTCAAGTACCTCTCAAAAATATTATAGTATGATTCAATCCACATTTATGCCCATCTATAATAGACATCATACACAATTTCCTAGAACATAGAGAGAAAATCAGCTCCATAGGTTATTCCAATTATAGTATAATAATATAAACTTACTTTAACAATTTTGGGATATGTGAGAAATACTCCACCATAACCTGAATGCCAAGGAATGACAGAAGAGGCCCCATCAACATTATCATTGATCTATGAAGTGATTATGGCAATCCACATGATGAATTTCATTATTTTATGCTTCATAGATCGACAAGATAAACCCAATAGCTAGAGAATATTCAGATCACACATAGAGTTAGACATACCTCCTTTTAGTATCATTTATTCCACATGAAACTCCTTGTGAAACCCCATCAATTCCATGAAAATAGAGGTCAATTTGCCATAAAACAAAATAATGATTTTTTGCACTCTTTTTAGATTAAATGGTTGAACTAACAGCTGCCAAAAAAAGATTAAAAATATTGTCACTAAAATTAGCATCATAGACTATCTATAGGATAGTAATGAACTGTAGATATATACCAATATGCAGGCTAAACAACACACTGATGTAATCCCATAGAGCATCAACCACCTTGTTTGACTTATGTGGGTGATAATGTATTGACCAGTATATATCATTAATCAACTCCACCTATCTGCATTTTTTTCACATTTAAATATTTGTATAAGAATATATATATATATCAAATATTTATGATTTCTATATATATCACACAATTCATTACAAAATAATGACTCTCTATTTAATGAAAAATTAATATTGTGTACTCCAAATCTTCTGTTGACGACTTTTCTAATGAATTTTCAATTGTTGTGTGTTATAAGATGTAATTATATCATTTTTAATGAGGAAAAATCACAGTACCATATTCAATGCACTACTATAGGGTAAAATCATTCAATACTATATGGTACTATGAGAACATGTGAATTGGATAAACCATTATCCACCTCCATGAAATTTTACTTAAATTCGTCTTTCCAAAAGAACATGAATTCTTTCCAAGTCAACATTATTACCAGATTATATTGGTGAGGTAAATATCCAACAATGCCTCTATAGTGTCTTATTGTCCTGAAAAACAATGTATATAAGTCACTGTATTTGTTCTATGACATTTCAAATTAAATTATATCTGTGAATGGTCAGCCGATATACACTCACTTTATATTATATGAACCAAGAATGAAACATTCTGTAACTAGAATTTGTACTTTATAAATATGGTATAAAACTCTTAAATCATTAGGATAATCAATAAAATCCTCTAAGGATCATGATAATATTCGTCAATCACGGATTAAATAATACTATCATGTATAAATAATATAAAAAACTGATCAATGTATTATCTAAATACACTATTAATTAAATCCAGGTAGATATCAAGGGAATTGGTCAGTCCAAAAAAAATCGCTATAAATTCATAATGACTATTCTTCATTTAGAATTTGGTCATGGGTATACCCTCCTTTTTTACCCTTAAATGATGATATAATGAATAAAGGTCCATATTTAACAAGATTGTTTTACCTAATGATGATCCAAAAAGTCATCGTATGAAGAAGTACATAGTTATTGTGGATAGTGATCTTGATATATTCTCAATATTCATTGGAAAGATTCATTGAATATTATTTATTCATAATAAAATGAAAAGGAGCACCCCATAGTGATGAACAAGGTAATTATAATACCTTATTAAGATTATATTGGATTTTCTCCTATAAGACTTGCGCTTAAACAAGTAAATTATATATGGAAAAATTGAAATAGGTGTAGCACTAGGTTTGAGATATATCGAAAACTCAATATCAGGATTTGGGGGGAAGACCATACAATTATTGAATAAATACACCAACTTATACCCGAAACATTTTGAAATCTCAAATGTGTAGTTTCCCAATTAAAATTTCAGAAAAATAACCCTCTTGAGTAGGCTCTATGATCCATACACTAGAATTAATTTCCTTTGGATGTTTATATTCATCCTCATATATAAACATGATCATAATCTGATTTAGAATATAAATTTCTTTTAGCCTTAATATGAAATTAATTTGGTATCTATATAAAAAATTCAATCTATTCACAAAATAACATCATATTTAACTAGAAGAAGAATAAAAATATTTACAGAAAGAAGATTCCAACAAACCTCTCTCAAAGAAGAACCAAAGACATGTGATGTGATCATTATTCCATTATAATATTTTAGATCTAAATAAATATAAAATCATTGAGGTTGTGATGTGATACCCTTAATGAATTCAAAAAAATTATGAGTTGATGTGGAAAAAATGAAATAGGATATTTGTAATTCTAAAGATGATGTTAAATGTACATTCCACCACATTATTAACATGAATAACTTCAACAGTTTAGATAATATGATCATTCTATTTTTCTCATGGATTAAAGATTTAATCAAACCTATTTTCAACATTAACCAATTTATTCATACACTATTTAGACTAATTTATATAATCCATTAAATTATTTCATTATAATTTTTGTGGAATATTATGATTTGATATATAACTATAAAATTTATAGACCGGACTCTTCATATAACGTTGATATTATTATTATCAATGGATATATTTTCTACACATGAAACTTTTATTAAACCCCATAATCCAGTTCCTCATGCCTCAGACCACACACATTTCATAAGGGATAAATTTATTCATTCCTTGATGGGTTGTATTATTCGAATTACCCTGAAATTCCATATTTCTATTATTATCCCCAATACCATGAGATAATTAAGGGTCTCCCATCTCGATTAATAGAATGAGAGAACATAAAATGATTTTATCATAACTATCAAAGGATCTAATAGAAAATTAATATCTTAAAAATAGTATCATGCCACTAAAAAATCAATTAATTTTTACTCAGTATTGATAATGAAATTAGAATTATACCTTGAATACCCTAGTAATTTTACCTCATAGCTAAAAATGGTTACATTTTTCTTCTTCTTACTTTCTATTAATTACCACTCTATTTTATTATAAAGGATTAAAAGAAAATATATATTTGAAAAATACTATCTTAATCTATTCACTTATAATATAGTAAATTTCAACCTAATGACTCATATACTTTGTATAATTTTACCATTGATCTTATTTTTATTCCAAAAGGAAGACAACAACAATAAATATTTCAAGGTCTCATCATTCGAGAAGGAATTAATTATTTTCAGTGGTACTGAATCACTACTAAAAAGTTAGTGTGTTTGTGGTCCCAATAAATGAAGGTGGATATTTCCACATGAAGGTTTTTATGGAACATTATTACCTCATTTTATTATTTTGATTCTTAGCATGATTCATATCTTGAGATAATTTTCTAGTCATAGAAATGTGATTTTTAATTCCATATTCAGTATCATAGGGTTTTTAAGGAAAAAAATAAATCCATTTTCAGTAACATTAATCATTTACATGAGTCCATATTGCTCCATCTGTTGAATAATACCCAAAACCATTGTTTGGAAATAAAAATAATAATAAGTAATCTGGTGGTGGTTTTAAACCATGCCAAAATTTCATTATGTTTTATATTAATTTTTCTATAATTCAACTTTTATGGGTTAAGGGAGAACCCTTACACAACCCATAGGCCAACTTCCACGAGCCCCATTACAAGACCCAAAGGACCAAGTCAAAATTCATAATACATGGAATGAATGCCCAAGACTAGAAAAACTAAGAACCACCCTCAAGAATCTGCATCATTGAAGGCATCTGGATCCCCACTTCACATGGCTGATCTGCTAGCATTTCCCTATGCAGAGCATCCTAGTGCCTAGTATCGATAAAAAATTCCACACCCTCTTAACATTCCAATACTGTTAATTATTTTTTGTTGGACTCTACATTCTCTTAATTTAAAACTGGGGCCATCTCTTTTGTGATATTTCTATGAAACATCGGGTTTTTTTAAAGGGTTAGTGGTCTGATGGCCTATGGTGGCATGATGCCCCGGTGGCCAGAATGACAATGGTGTTTTGAAGGCCCTAAGAAAGTAATAATGTAATTTTTAAAAATAAATAATTAAATGTAAAAATAATGACTACATATTTTCCATATTTGATAATTTATATTCAAATTAGGTTATTTATAGTAATTATATATTCAAATACACTAATAGGTTTCAAAAAAAGAGTGAATTAAACTAAACATATTCCCTAAGAGTTTCTAATAGGTGTTTTTTCATAGGAAAATTCATCATGAACCGTTGATGATCTATTTAATACCTGATCTACCCAATTTATAGATATTACAACTATATGCATCGGTCCAACAGACACATACACAAGCATGTATAAAGATATATATGTATTTTCATGGAAAACTACACATCATTCTTAACAATAACAATAGATGTTCTCATATATATATTCTTTTCAAAAGGTTTCTCAAAAATTATTTCTTATAATAATATCTAAAAATAATAAAATTTATATATGATAATTAATGAGGATACCCATGCATTATATTAATTTAAATATATAGATTATATAATTATATAATTATATATATATATATATATATTCAATGAATATAATATAAATACATGCCACGCAAGTATAAAGGATTAGTCTCATTGAAAACTATATAAATAGTCCTCTTATTTCTTAAATGTTCTTCAATATCAGATATAATGTTATTATCAAAAATTAAAATTCTTAGACATACACAATTTAAAACATTATATCATTTCTTAGGAATACATTCTTATGAAAAGGTGAGATCAGATACATTGTATGTGTAATAAAATGAGATATTAATCAATGTACCTAAATTAGAATAAGATAATCATAAGGGTATGATAACATGATAAAAAATTAATATAAATTATATAGAATCAGTCAGATATATTCGATCCTGAATCATAGAAAACACATTGGTCATAGAAAAAAAATATTCAAAAGAGTGTTGAGTCATCAATAATCATTTACGAGCTATGATAACATATAAAAACATATATTTTTTCATACAAACAATCATATAAAATCATTTCCTCAGTCGTGGCACGCATCAATGGCTATAATAGTGGATTGATTTCACAAGCACTCCATTATTTCCTTAGTAAATGATTTCTCATACCGCTATCATAGTACATAGAGTCCCATACTGAAACGGTTTTATTCCCCATTTTAGTCCTTTTCATCTTATGAAATATCATTATTTACCCAATTTACATGAGGGCTATATAATTATAAGCACACCCGTCACATATGGAAGACCATACATATGTATAGAGAAGATTGTAAAACAATCATTAATTCATCATATCATAACCTGGAGAAGGGAAATTGGTTTCATAATCATTACATCAATTAGATATAGAATAACCCAAGAAAAGGATATGGGGATCATATTTATTTCATTATAACATAATTAACCAATGGGACTGAAATGGGATTCATATAATCAAACTTAAATCAACATTATCAGTAAGTATCCAAAGAGAGAAATTTGATTTTATCATAATATCATATCCCGTGTGATGTATGAAAATCTATAATAGTTATTATAATAGATGATAAATACCTCTAAAATAACATTTGAAAATATAATTTAAAATTGGTAAACAATTATTTTCATAATGTATTTATAAAAACAAAAAAATGGAATTATGGGGAAAATAATCTCTTCAAATTTACCATTGAAATATTCAAAATGGTGATTAAATGAAAATAATATTCTTGATAGTGTGAAAATATTTTCATTATAGAATAATTAAAAAAATAGTATTTTCACACATGATATTAAATGTGAAAAATAACCAGTTCAGAAAATGATCTAACAATTCCTTTTTAAATCATTGAAAAGATATAAAAAGAATCGAAATTAACATTATCATATGATCATAAAAAATAGAATTCCGTAAATAATATTAAATAACATAGAAAATGATGAAAAATTTACACAACCAAAGTAGAAATTTTTTGGTATTTCCTTAAAGTATTTTCTAGATCATTATAAAAACCATATAGATAAAATTATACCACTACATGAAAAATTTAAAAATAACTTGTAGTAATCCTAGTTTTAGGTATGTATCCCATTTTATGCCTTTTTATTTGTGTAATGTGTTAAGGTTTTGAATTTGATGGGTTGGAAGGTTTTTAATAATTTTTTAGGTATTTTATAAGGGTACATGGTTTGACATCATTTATTCAAAACCATGCAACACTGATAGGGAAATATGCAAGTGGATACATAGGCAGCGTTGATGAGCCACGATTATGGTGCATGGTTTTTTAAATAATGTCACCTCCCCTAAAATTCCCACCAACATGGGACAGTATGATTTAACATGGTTGACATGTGGTTTGTTTAAATATGTGGGGTATCCTTGCATGGCCCCTATTGAGGTTTTAAAAGGTGCACAATTTTCCTAACCGTGCATCTAAACAATGCGTTGCATAAAATCTGGGATTTTAAAATATGGCTTAATAGAGATTTTTCCTACACACCCCATTTTTTCTCTTATGTGGGACTAACTCATGATCCCTTCTACTCAAGGTTTGAGAGGCTCTCCCACTCAATTTTTCACTAATTTGAAGGATTTTTAAGGTTCTTTGTTGGAAATTTTCCCTTAATAAATCTCATCTCTTTATGGTTTAGTGATTTTCTATTTATATACTTCTATATATCTCTCTCTATCACTTGTGGCTTTCCACATCTACTTAAATTTCTTATGAATATGGGTTTGTTGTTTCCTATAATGGTATGATTTGGGATATTTGATGTTAGGGAAAAAAATTGAGGGGATTTTGTTGATTGTTTACTAGGATATGGGGTGTGGTTATGCGATGGGTCAATTTCCCCAAACCCTAAGGTATGTGGATTCAGAATCGACTCAATTTTTCATGAAATAGATGGATTAAATTTATATTCATTGAGTTTTAATGAAATTTATTTTTAATGGGATGTGAAAAGTCTGATGGAATCCCATTTTTGGGATGATTTGTGTATTTTTGGAGAAATGGGTGATTGTAGTGAAATGTGGTTTGTTTTGGAATTTTAATATTATTATTTTAAAATTAGTGGCTTGGATAATTTTTGGAAAATAGATTAGAAAAAATGGTTACTATAAAAATATTTTTTTATTTAATTGTTGTTTTCCATGGATGGTGCTTAAGGGTAATTTCAATAAATGGTTGATTTTACTAAGATGGTTTTAGCATGGTTTATTGAAATGCTGTAGAGCATGGTTGTTTAATATGATTTTTTTAAACAATTATTTTCATGTTTATTTTCTTAAAAGGCTATTTATGGGTTGTGTGGATTGATATTTTTGGGGATGGACCACTATCAACGGATTGGAATGTGTGTGTGAAGGGACACTATAAAAAGGGAATGGGGTTGGACGTGATGTTCCGCAATCAATATTATCGTCAAGAACATATTATAGAAGTATGTGTATGTATTAAACATGAATTTGGCTACAGAAAATGTAATGGGGTAATGGCAGTGTGAAATAGGAAAATTGGTAGTGACTTGTTAGGATTCTTTCTTTGAAAATTTCTTCATTTCGGTAATCAGTTTGGTAAGGATGTGTCTCGCTTGTTGTTTATCCTTCCTCTTGTTACACTGATTCTAGTTATATTTTTGTTTGGTTATGGTGATTTTTGTATTTTTTAGATGTATTACATTGTTAACATGAATTATACAGTAGTTATTTTGTATCAGTAGGTTTGGATTTTTGTTTTCGTTCAATATGGAAAGCATACCTTAATTATTGATGAAGCCCACAACATTTATTGCCTACCTTTGGAGCATTGAGAATGTTTCTCAAAACAAAGTAGAATTTTATTAATCGACTTAAGCCAATAGTGATGGGTGGGATGTTACAAGTGGTATCAGTATGTTTAGTCCATTGGAATTCATTGTGGGTTATGAATTTGGTATTACATATTCGTTTATTCGTTGTGTTGGGATGGTTTTAAGGAGAAATATTTTTAGAACATGGAATTTCTTGTATAAAAATACATATCTAACCATCTTATACTGAACTACAACTTACTAGGTTGTTGGATGAATAAGTGTTTTGGAGACAATAATAGGTTTTAGAATGTCATTTTTATGGATTTGACAGTGAGATTATAATTGGATGCCTCATATAAATGGAATCCCACTATGATTTAGTATCTCATTTGAGTAATGGTTTACGTGGTTGTATAATTGTATTGATATTTGGATTGATTATGATGAATTTTTATATTTTTTTAAATTATATTAAAATGTTATATTTTAAAAAGAGAATGTTTTTAGTGTTTTGAAATGTCTCAATTTTTTTAAAATGGTTTTATTTCCAAAATTATTATGAATTAGAAATGTTAAATTATGTAAAAAATGGTTTTGATTGTTGTAGTTTGATAGAATATGAAATTGTAAGCCTTTATTTGGTACACAAAATGACTTTTGTTTTTGTTGTGTTGATAGATATGGAACAAGGTAGGAATCCTACAATCCAACCTGATGAAGCTATTGAAAATGTGAATACACCTGTTCTCAAGGTAAACCAAATGCTAGTTTAGAGCGTAGTGTAATATTTTAAAACTATGGATTGTGGGAATATAAAAGATGATCAGATGCATGTGGATCATTTGGTTTAGTTTTAGAAGGATAATCCATTCATCCATTAGGGTCATTTTGAAAAGGAAAGGGAGGAAGCATGAACGAATATGATGAATCAAATCATTTATTACCTAAGAAAACTCACAGATACGAATGTAAAGCTTACTATATGAATGATGGAAGATCTTCCACATATGTGTGGGAGTTAGTTCTCCTGGATAAATCAGACCAATGTATGACATGGGAGGGTTTTTAAGAATTATTTAACAAATAATTATTCCCTCCCATATTTATAATTCAGGGAAATAAGGGTGTATTCAGTATCAATTAGTATAACCTTTAGGTGATTGAATATGTGGCTAAATTAGAAAATGTAGACATATTTTTACCTGATGTAAAGGCTAGTACATATTTGAAGTAACAAATCAATTAGTTATTTTTGAGGCTATAAAATCTTTATTATATTTCATTCCTCTTTATAAGATATTATAGAGAGATGGTAAATATTGAATTTATTGAAGAAACGGACATCATAGGGGATACAAGTGAGGAAATAATGATTTTACCCATGTGAAATGGTGGTAAATATTATACTGAGAAGAAGTAGAAGAGTCCCACTTATTAACCATGGGAGAGTATGGATTATAATCCGATGTAAGGATCAGTGTATCTTTTTATGAAGAATCATACAAAGCTGGGAAGTTTCTAATGTGGTTCTACAGGCCACATATTGTGAGTTTGTACATCACAACCTCAAGCATTTCGTAACTAAATGAATCTATGTTATATTTAGTGATATTGTCACAAAGTATTGAAGATGGGTGTTTGTGACACTCTTTAGGGTTCAAAAGTGTCACATTCCACGATATAAATGTGGGTAGTAGCATACCCCTTGTCATCATAATATAATTTTCTATGGTGATTCAAGGAATACCCTGACTCCCAAAAAGTGGAATAAAGATAAAAGTGTGGATAGTAAGAAAGTGTTAGCTACTAAGTAGGATATAGTGGAGGATTAGTTGGGACCATCCACAATTATAGGTTCAATTATAATGAATTATTCCCTTATCAAGGATTTGTTTTATATAGGTTCATCTCATTCATAGATTTACTTCCATTCTTTAATTTTATTGTCTTTAAATGGGGAAATGATTCCTTATTTTTTGATACTTCAAACTCTTCTATGTTAAAGGGAGTGTTGAGCCATTCTAGGAAGATCATGTCATATAGCCTATAATGGGGTTGAGTTGATATGGGACTTTTCGATCTTTATATTGATTTTTATATTTTAATCCTACATGTGGATTAGTTGTGGATGTTTTAGGATCACATCGATATTTATGCGCGAATGATTAGTTTCATGACTGAGGATAGAAGCAAGCATCACTTTAGAGTTGAGAGGAATGAAAGTATGGATACCATAGGCATGTGGGAACCAGATATTAGGGTGATCTAATATTAGTTAGAGCATTTTTCTTATGAATCAATATAATTAGTTGGGAGAAGTAGTTTTAATCCAGTTTTTTATTAGTTTATTGACGTCATTACGAATAATTTTTTAGGGTTATAACCCATAAGGGAATTATATTTTAAGGCTGATCTCTTTACAAGGACCAGTTCTATTTCTTTGATGTTTTACTGGATGGAAGAAATAAAATTGAGGAAATTGAAAGTGCAGTAGGAGGAGCTGGGAAACAAAGGCTTCATTTGGACTAGGATATTTAAATGGGCTACAATGGTATTGTTTCTTAAAATACCTGATGTAATTATTTATTTGTGTGTTGAATATAATTCACATAACCATGTTATGATAATGAATTAATATTCACTCCCAAGAACTAATAACATGTTCGATTAGTTACTGGTAAATCTGTGGATCCCTAAAATTGACATGCGATTAGGATATCATCATTTGTTGGTGTAGAAGAAGGACTTTTAGAAAAAACATTGATAAGTATATATGGTAATTATGGGTATGTAGTTATGCCCTTCGGTCTAACGGATTCACTAGATTTATTTATGGAATTGATGAATTCTCTATTTTAGTGATTCCTAGATTATTTTTTGGTGGTGTTTATCGATGATGTATTGGTGTATTTCAGAACAATGGTTGATCAAGATAATCTGATGGTAAAAGTATTTAGAGTTTAGAGACACCATTAGTTGTATGATGAATTAATATGGTGTGATTTTTGGAGGCAATAGGTTTATTTCATTGGCCATGTTATTTATCAGAGACGTGTTTTAGTGGATCTAGATAATATAGAGGTTGTTACCTTCTGCAAATACCAATGAATTTTTTTGATATATGGAGATTCCTTGATATAGCTCAGTATTATCAACGCTTTGTGATTTCTCATGGCTATCTTCATAGATGATATAAATGACATTGAATAATGCTACATTTCAATTAAACAAGAAATGTAAAAAAGAATTTTTAAATTGATTAAGTGTTTCATTACATCTGCACCATTTTTTAATTATTCTGAATGAGGGAAAAAAATAAGTGTTGTATTGCAATTCATTGTGATCATGGTTGGGGTGTGTTCTCAGGAAAGGGAATCATGTGTTAGTGTATTTCGTATTACAATTGTGGTTTCCTGAAAATAAATAACAAATTAATGATTTTGAGTTATTAGTAGTGGTTAATTATTTGAAAATTTAGCATCATTATCTATTCAGGGAGATATTGAGTGTGTTTAATGATCATAAGAGCATGACTCAAATAATCACACAATAATATTTTAATTTTTGGAAACAAAAATGGTTTGTGTATCTCTATAATTTTTACATTGACTTGATGTAAATATTGGGTAATAGAAATTTGGTGGAAGTGGCATTAAGTATAAATTCACACAATCATGTGGGGAAACATACATCAGATCAGTGTTAGTTGACGTCATTGATAGCTTAAATGTAGTTGAAATCTAATGAATGCAGTGATTTAGTTTTTTTCTGTCCATTATTTTTGGTTCCGTATTTGTTTTTTTTTGGAAAAAGTAGTGTAGATGTTTAATTCATAGTGTGTGACAGTGAGGTCAAAGCTCAATGGTGGAGAGACCATTGGGGGTGGAAACTATATGAGAATTTAGTGTTGTTCATTAAAAATATAATGGATGTACTGACGGATTTTCAGGGGAAACATAATAGTGCATGCCATCATTTAAGATGGGTTATCCACCTTGGAATTTACAAAATGTATATGGAAGTGAAAGCATAGTTTTGGTGGGTGTGTATTGAAAAAGTGTCTGAATTTGTATCGATATTCTTAACTTTTTTGAATTCCAAGGAAAAAAATTAGTGAACAACCAATATGTTGTTGTCTTTACCTATCCCTGTGAGGAAATGGGACATGATAGCTATGGATTTTCTTACATATCGCCCCTGAATGGACATGAACGAGGATACCATAGGGGTGATAGTGCATCATCTTACTACATAGACCTATTTGATTCCCATTTGTGAATCTCATATGGTGGAGGTCTATCTAAAATCTATATCTATGGCAAGGTAAATAGTCATGGTGTGCCAGTTTCTTTTGTATCAGATATAGACCAGAGGTTCAAATTAAATTTATGAAAATCTGTGTAAAAACCCTTGGGACATAGTTGATTATGTTCATGGAATATCATCCTCAAACATAAAGGAAATCCAAGAGGATGATGCGATCATTGGAAGAAATGTTTTGGGATTGTGTGATTGATATTTTTCTCTCATGGGAGGAGAAATTTTCAGTAGTGGAGTTCTCCTATAATAACATTTATCATGATTCAATACTAAGGACTCCGTTTGAGGAGTTGTATGGGCATCCATGTCATTCCCCACTATGTTCGGTGGAGATGGGTGAGACTTTAATGGTTTGTAAGAGATTTGTATAAGAGACTATTGACAAAATTATGTTGATTTGGAAGAGAATGGATATAAATCAGAGTTGTCATATATCACATGTCAACCATCATCAAAGGGAGTATCCCTTCGTGGTGGGTAATCATGTGTTTTTGACAATTTCTCCTTTTTTGGGTCATCTTCAGTTTGGAATGAAGGGTACATTATATCCATGACATATTGGACCTTATAAGATACAAGAATGTATTGAAGAGGTGGAATATCGATTGGAATTTCCACCATGGCTCAATCTGGTGAATAATGTAATTTTAGTATCTCATTTGAGGAAGTATGATCTATATTTTAACCACGTGATTTAATTAGATCATGTGTATATAGAATCTGATACATCATTGTCACATGTCCCAGTAATGATTTTCGATTTAAAAAAATACTTTCATGATAAAAGCATTGATCTAGTGTGGGTTTTTTGAAAATATGGTCTTATTTAAGAGGATACATGGGAACAAGAGAAAGAAGTGGTCAAGAAATGGCCCACGCTCTTTTGAGGAAGTGATGATTTTATACTTTCATTGGACAAAAAGGATAATTGTGTTGTAAATTCAGAACCCCCATTTTGTGGTTTTTATCACTTTCTTATGCCTTTTTGGTGGTTAATGTTTTTGGGAGATGTCCAGGATGGTTTGGAAGGTATTCAGGATAGTTTTGGGGCTTTTATATGGGTTCATGATTTGAAAATTGTTAGTGAAAGTCATGAAACAGTTGTAGGAAACTGTGAAATTTAAGCGAGTTATTAGGGAGATGGTATATAGTTAGCGTATATGGTTTTAAAAACCATGTGGCCTCCCCAAGAAAATAATTCAACCTTGGGCAGTGGGATTTCACACGACTGATGCATGGTTTTTAGCCACGGAGGGTAACTATATGTGTCCCCTCTTGAGGATGTAGTAGGAAGATAGTTAACGCATTGTTTTCATAACCAAGTGGTATACCATTTTTGTAATGCCATGACCTGAGTTACTTAGAGTCAGTGCATCATTACAAAACATTGGCATGTTACGATGAAATCGTGTTTTGAATGACAGATCAGTTTAGTAGCATTTGAAAAACTAAATACATTAATACATTTTACATTACAATATAAAATTAAAAACTACAACAACATTGTTTCCAGATACCACACTCATATCCCCTCACACTATCCATGTTGTTCAGTCATAAAATACTTTTTCACACATTGGGAAAAATAAAAAGTAGAAAGGGGTGAGCTCAGATGCTTAGTAAGGATAACAATATAGTGGAAACATTAATAAATAAGAATAAACATTTGAGGAAATGTATAGGACTAAAAAAAAGCCTTTAAAACATGAACTTCAATATTATATGTCAAAGATAAATTCAATTAATTCCATTTACTTATTCACATGGATATTCTACATGTCAAATAATCACATGCAATATCAATAGCAACTTTCATAATCATGGAATTCATAATGCTAGACTTCATAACCACATAGTCTAGGAATTATGCCAAGAGTAAAAATAAGATGGTGTCAAGGCCTTGTGCCAAGACACTAGTCTGTCTCATGATACCTACCGATGCATCAAGGAGCTATAACGGGCTCCACCCATCACTTACTAAGTCTAATGCATTCCTCACATGAAAAGGTTTAAACATGAAATAATCATTTTTATTAAAACTAGCATATGAAATGTCAATAAATTATCCATAAAACATGATTGGTATATAAATAACACATCCACATTAAAAAATATCACAAAAACTTCAATAAAATTTGTATGTTTTGTACCATAATAAATCAACTTCAAATAAGCACACAATCCACCAATGTATGTAGACATAGGTGAAATCGAAAAGTTTTTAGAGAAATATCTCTTCCTATTTTTAAATAATTTAAAAGTCATATAAATATAAAATAAAACATTTATTTTTAATATATTCTTATAATCTCATAAGGGAATCTTCGTCGATGTTATAATGGCAGAAAATAGCTGCACTCTCTGTATTTGTTAAAAAAAATTATTACCTTAATTTTGTCGACATGGTCATAAGGTACCTTGTTTGGAAGATGAAAGAAAGATTCCTTTCAAACCATTTTATAAAAAGCCCGACAAGGGTATAAATGGAATTAAACTATAGTCTAGTAAATAATAAAAATGGTTTGTCATACAATTTTATGAAACATGGATGTGGATGATAAATAAGTCCCAGTAGATACTTACGTAAAAACAACCTCATATAATAAATAGATTGTGAAGTTAACCCCTAACCTATAATTTTCCATGGAAGAGGGTAGGTAAACCTCCTATATAATCATGAAATAATTATTATTAAATTATACAATAACAATATACATTAATATGATATCATATATAATCTTTTAATATTTCTTTGTTATTGATATTGTAATGTTATCATCGTTTCGGGTGTTAACTGATTGGTTTTCCTTTATATGATTTTTTATGTAAGTAATGTTTTCTGTTGATATGGTGTATCTTATTCATATTCATAATTATATTAAGTTTGTAAATATTATTTTTAGTCATAAAATGAAAATTATTCTTGAATGGATACGATGGGGAATGAATTTTATCGTGTTCATGGAGTTGGTAATCCTTACGTAGGCATGAGCGACAACATCATTCTTGTGATCTTAAAATCATATATAATTGGATGGTATATCATATATACAGAATTTTTATCATGATATATTTATTATTTACTTCATTTATACTCATTATTATACCCAACCAAATGATGAAGTGTTTGAAAAACAAACTACACCTCTACGTGGAGACGGTAAGCCTACATATGGATGTATGGTGACATGTCATTTCTAGGATGGATAAAATAATGAATATGGTTGTACAATTTTTATAAAAACATAATAGAATAAATATGATACTGAATTTATTATTTTATAATGGAAACAAAAAAGAAAGAGGATGTGGAAGAAGAGAAGAACTTGAAATATGTGATGAAATACTAACCTGTTCTCCGGGTTCTTCATTTTTATTTGATCAAAAGGGCTCTATAGGATGGATTTTAGACTAAATGAATGCCACTAGGATTAATGGAGGAAAGTTTAAAGGATACTTTATCAGGGGTTGGAAATGACAAGTGGCTTCAAAGGATTGTATTTGAGAGAAGGGGAAGTGTATGTTTACATGTGGGGAGAGGGGCACCTTAGGAAAAGATTGAAATATTGTTATATAATAAAATAATTTTCGGTTTCTAATGGCTCCAAAATAATTTATTTCATGGATAATGTGGGTATGTATGAAAAACCACTCAACCAATAGGTTTTTGACATGATTGGGTCACTATATTAACCTTATCTTCTTTATTTAACTCTTAGTTAATTAGTTTGGCATTTACCATGTCTCTTTGTATTTATATATGACATGGTTAATAAACATACAATAAACTTCCAAACGAACCTCAAGTGGTTAATTAATGACATATATAATATTATTTACGACCTTTGGAATATCCTTATATTTTTAGGAATATAATATCAATTAATAATACAATATTTGTTTTAAAAACTCTTTTATGTCAATTTTGATAGTATTTTCTATTTTTATGTTAAATTACTAAAAGAATTATTACATCAATGAAAATTCACTTAATAAATCATAACATGTCACATTAACCTAGAAAATGAATTTATGGCCTCAAAACATTCAAATTATATTTACTTTAACATCTATAATACCATTTATTCGATTTATTCATTAATAAAGAAAATATTGCATCATCATTGTGTCATATATAAGTTTAATTATTCAATGTCTAAAAATAATAAATAAAATAAAATTAGTTTGGAAATATTATTATCTTTCTATTGAATATTTATATTTGACGATATGACACATATAACCCTATATAAACTTTTTTTACTAAAAGATATAAGCTTTTGTCATTTTTGTATTTAATTTAACTTAATTAATATAAAGTGTCATTATCACTTACAAGTGGCTCCATTGGGTCCCAAAATCGACCCAAATATTCCCATCGTCGGAAATGTATCATCCAATAGGTTTAGAATAGGATTTAAGGTAATTTAATATTATTATAATATTATTTTTTATCCTTATTCACCGGATTTACCCTTTAATCATGGTAAGTAAAATATTTACCGAAGTAATTATTCAAAATGACCAAATATAAAAGTTATATATTTACACAATTTGGTCCTCCAGATTCTAAATAATGAATCGATTTTTAATAATTAAAAATACTGAAGTGGAAGAAAATAATTTAAAATTAATTCCCGTTGTCAAAACAAAAATCGTGTTTTTAAGAAATAATAACTATTAAAAGATTAACACTTGCTTATGTCTAGTTTAAATGTGAAATTATGTCCAATTACCAACATTGGAGTAAATGGTAAAAATATAATCTAATTATAGTTATAAACCAATCAATATTATAATTTAACACTATGAATTATTTTGATAAAAATGTTGCTTTTAATTAAAATTTACTATTTCTCAATATTCATAAAAAAATGAATGTTTTTAGAAAAATAGAAAAAATTCACCCTAAGAGAATTTCGATATTTCAAATCCAAAAATGATGTAAATTTTGAATGATAAAATTGATAAAATTTAGAAATGTGAGTATTACTATTCATAATGGCTAGTATGATTATTTGCGATGTGTTAGAATCTCGAAGTTGCATACAAGGAATGCTATTGAATTATTCAAAACGAAACGTACCGTGGATGCTTAGGGTATTACATTCTCCCATAATTCAAATAATTTCATTTTCTAAATTTCTATAATATTGATGCATAAAAAGATTTGGGTGGTTCTTCATCATAAGATTCTTGGGTTCCCACATTACCTCTTCCATCTTATGGTTTCTCTATTGAACTTTTACCAAATGAGTCATCCAATTTCTCAACACATGTTCTATTTTATCATGAACCATGAAATGCTCTTCGCAGTAAGAGAGACCAAGTTCCAGTTCTAATTCCTCATAGGTAAGTACAAGCATTGGTTCATGCATGTATTTTCTCAATAGTGATACATGGAACACATCATGATCATTGGAGAGACTAGGTGTCATTGCCAAACGGTAAGCTACAATCCCAATTCATTCTAGGATTTCGAATAATCTGATGTACCTGGGACTCAATTTACCCTTCTTACCAAAATTTATAACACCCTTCCATAGAGATACCTTTATGAAAACCTTATCTCCAACATGAAATTCCCAATCCTTCATTCGGTTAACGACATAACTCTTCTGCCTACATTGAGCTACTTTGATGTGGGTTTAGATTACCATCACCATTTCCATCATTTCCTCAACAAGTTCTAGGCTTTCGATTTTTCATTCACCATCATCATCCCAACATGTTGGTGTGTGTCATCTCTTTTCGTATAATGCTTCATATGGTTCCATCTGAATACTTTAATGGAAGATATTGCTATAGGAAAATTCTACTATAGGTAAATATTGATCCCACATATCTTGAAAGTCAAGTTAGGAAGATCTCAACATGTCTTCTAAGTTTTTAATTGTCTATTCTGATTGTCCATCAGTTTGAGGGAGGTAGGAAGTGCTCAAATGAAGTACAGTATCCAAGGATGTCTAAAAATTTTTCCAGTATCATGATGTAAAATGGGGATTACGATCAGAAGCAATCGATCGGGGTACTTCTTGATGTCTTACAACATCATTAATATATATTCTTTCTAAATGTTCATGTGGTAAATCTCTTCTTATATCATGAAAATTTGTTGACTTGGTAAGAAGATAAAAAATGACACATATTTCATCGTTCCTTCTAGGAGTATTTGGTACTCCCATTAGAAATTCCATCATAATATTATCCTATTTCCACTCAAGTATGGGAAGAGGTTGCATGACTCCTCTAAGTTGTTTCCTTTCAGCTTTCACTTGTTGAAAAACCATACATATTGATTAAAAATCAGAAATCTCCTTCTTCATGTTTCCCACGCATAAATTTTACTTCGAATCTCTGTACATTTTGGTGCTCCTAGGGTGTATAAATAAATTGGAGCTATGATCCTCATTCAATAATTATCTTTTTAGATCAGGTATATCGAGAACACAAAGTGTCTTCCCTTATTTTAAAATTCCATCTTCATATAAGAAGTCACGTAATGTCCCATCATTCACTGCTTTAATCATATTTTTTAAACTCATCATCATCAACCTAATAACTTTTCATCCTTTCTAGTAAAGATGGTTTGGAAACCATTTTAAAAATCATTGATGTTTCACCATACATGGTTATTACCATATCCATCCTTACTGAATCCATGTATAGTGGATCCTTTTCAACTCTCATCTTATTTAAAACTCAATGATCCTTTATACTCAAATCATATTTGACCTTATTTTCCTTCCCTGAGTAGTAGTGTATAGTGTAGTCATAATCCATGTGTAGTTCAAGCCATCGCCTACACCTCAATTTGGGTTCTTTTTGTGAGACAATATACTTCAAACTTTTGTGACCAGTATAAGCCTAAAATTTTTCACCATATAGATAGTGTCTCCATATCTTCAAAGTAATGATTACAGCTGATAAATCAAGATCATGAGTAGGATAGTTTTGATCATTAATTTTTATCTGTTGTGATGCATAGGCAATAACCCTATCATTCTGCATAAGGACACAACCACACCCTTTCTTTTAAGCATTATTATAAATAACAAACTCGTTATTCCACGATGGTAGAGTTAATATAGAAGAATTGACTAATATTCTATTAAATTCATCAAAACACTCTTCAAAGTCTTTTTTCCAAACAAATTTAACCCATTTACATGTGAGCTTGGTTAATGGGTTTGCTAATCATGCAAAATTCTGGACAAAATGTCGATAATAACTTTCTAAACCAATAAAATTTTGTACCTCGGTTATAATCATCGGTGATGGAGATTCTTGGATTTCTTTGGTCTTTGAAGGATAAACAGATATTCTATCCTTAGTGAAGATATGACTAAAAAAATAATTCTCTTGAATCCAGAATTTACACTTTCTAAACATCCCATATTATTCATTTCTTCTATGAGTCTTCAGGATAATGCGCAAGTGAATTTCATGATCTTCGTAGCTTTTGGAGTATACCAAGATATGATCAATAAATACCACTACAAATTCATCAAGGTATTCCTTGAAAACACTATTCATTATTCCCATGAAGACAAAGGGTGCATTAGTCAATCCAAATGGCATTATAGTAAACTCGTAATGCTCGTACTTGGTTTGAAATGCTATCTTTAGAATGTATTCCTTCTTCACACATAAATGATGGTATCCAGATTGAAGGTATATCATTGAAAAATATTGATCTCCATGAATTTGTACAAATAAATCATCAATTCAAGGTAGGGGATACTATTTATTTATCGTTATAGAATTGATATCCCTATTTTCAATGCAAAAACTCATATATCAGTCTTTCATTTTATCAAAAATGAAAGGGGCTCCCCATGGAGAAACACTAGGGTGAATAAATCCCTTGTTACTCAATTCCATTAATTGTTTCTATAGTTACACTAATTCCACAGTGGCCATTCTATAAGGGGTCTTTGATATCGTCCTTGAACCATGAGTTAAATCAATGGAAAAATCAATTTCTTGTTCAGGAGGATGTCCAGGTAAATCATCTAGAAACACATCGACATATTCTTTCACAAATAGGTACATCCCCTATTTGAACAATCTTTTCCTCGCCCATTGTTATTTCATTCTATTCCTCCCCAATAATTGAATTTATTTGAGCTATTGGGAGTGGATCTAGATAACAATCGAGTGGTGTCTTTTCTGCTCTAAAGATAAGGGACTCATTGTCATCGTCGAAAACTGTAACCTCCTTATTTTTACAATAAAGTTTCGCATCATGGTCTGAAATCAAAACCATTCCGATGACTATATCAAATTAAATCATGGGTATGACAATGAGATCAGCAGATAAAGAACATTAATATGTCCTAATGGGGACTTATTCAAAAAACTTTTTTGCAATGATACATCCCTTAGAAGTATTGACTGACAAATCCCTTGTTATGTCAAATTGAAAATATCTAATTTTCATAGAAAACTAAAAAGATATGGAACAATACGATGATCTAGAACCAAATAAATAATTTTCTAAACTTGAAGAAACCATTAAATTACCTGCCACCACATCTTTTAGAGCTTCAACCTCAGTAGTAGTGGTAGCATAATCATTTCCATGAACCCTTGTCATTTCTAAGGTAATTTTACTTGGATCTTAGGAAATTCATTTGCATAATTCCCCCTTTCTCTACAATTTTATCATTCAACATTGACATCCACTTTCTTCCCCTTGCTATCACAAGATTGGTGGACTTTTTCACCACACATGTAATAGACTCTCATTCCCTTCAGGAAAGTACCAGGGTGTTTTTTCCCACATTTAATGTAGGATGAATATTCAACTTCTCCATTCTTCCCCTTATTTCCATTTCCAGAGTGTTTAGAAGATCTCTCCTTCTCTTGCTTGCTTTTAAAGTTGTAAGACTTAGAGAATTCCTTTTCTGCCTTGATAGCACATGAGACAATGTCTTCATATGATGAAAAGGATTGTAAGACTAATGCTCGATGGAGAAATGGTTTTAACCCACCAATTAAATGATCAATAATACTTATTGGGTTACGTATATAATCTGCAGCATGCCTCACTATCCTTGTAATGATAGCTTCATACTTTGCGACATTCTCATACTCCTTTTGCGTCAGGCTCATAAATTTTCATTCCATATCCGCTCGATGATCACGAGGAAAGTATTTTTCTAATAAAATATCTTTAAACACCCTTCATTACATATTTTATACTTCATCATATTCCATTTTGTTTTGAATCAATGACCAAAATTGATTAGAATCTTCAGTGAGGCAGTAAACTACCATGACATATTTTTCTCTTTCATTACTCCCCAAGGCGTGGAATATTTTCTCTAAGGAATTTATCCATTTCTCAGCTACTAATAGATTTTTACTCCCATTTAATGTTGGTGGTTGTTTCCTCATGAAGTGAACTAACTTTTATCCTCCATGTTGTGGATCGGTGTGCTCCAAACGAGTAAGGTTATTATTCATAACCTTAGAGAGTTGTCCTAATATGGTGATAATCTGATCTACACTAGTTGCTTCACCAGCACCACTATAATTATATTGAGTATGAGGGAAATACCTTTATGGATTACGAGCATTGATACAGTTTTCCATCCTTCCACTAGACGCAATTTCAAAACAATTCCATAAATTAGATTAGTTTACGAATAGAAATACATAATTCCAAACCTGTAAAACACATAACATAAAGTAAACATTTTATGGATATAATTTATAATCATAAATAAATTTCTCTTTGGAAGTATATACTCATAAACCCATCATAATGGTTTCTAAAGAAAATGAAAATTATCCAATGCATATCCCCCCGGAATGTCGTAACCAAGAGTGCAGCAAGGCCCATTGTTCTACACTATTTCCCATTCGACTCTTGCTCAAAGTGGTGTTTTCAGGTTTTACCCCTAGGTACATCTGTTCCAGATCCACCTCTACCTGCCCATATTTAGAAAGGTATTTATTTCTTGGAAAACTCAAAAAATAACTACAATACCAAAGTTCTATTTAGTTCTTCTATAATTACCCACAAAGTCTATCCTAGGGTAATGTTCTCTAGTAAGAGTTTATCAAAATATAGATTCCAAGGTTTGTACTAAAATTCCTCTAATACCAACAGTAACGCCCCGACCCCATTTTCCGAGAGTTGGTGCATTATTACATAACATTGGTATGTTATAAGGAAATCATGTACCGAAAGACCGATCAGTTTTGTATCCTTGGAAATACTATATTCATTCGTAAGTTTTACATTACATTACAAAATGAAAATCTAATACAACATTTTTTCCATACACCATAGTGATACCCCCCATACTATCCCTACAATTCAGTGATGAAATAATTTTTCACATCATGGGAAAAATAAAACATAGAAAGGGGTGAGCTCAGATGCTCAGTAAGGATAACAATATAGCGGAAAGTTTCCTAAATAAGGATTAACATTTAAGGAAATGTATAAGACTAAAATGAAAGCCTTTTAAACATGAAAATCAGAGTAACATGGAAATAATAAAATAAAATAATTCCATTTAATTATTCACATGGATATTCTACTTGTTGAATAATCACATGCAATATCAATGGCCACTTTCATAATGGTGGAATGCATAATGCCAGACTTCATAACCACATAGTCAAGGCCTTATGCCAATACTACAAATAATATTTTGTCAAGGCCTTATCTCATGACAGAATTTTGTTTCATGAGACCTACCGATGCATCATGAAGCTATAGAGGGCTCCACCCATCACATACTAAGTCCAATGTATTCCTCAGATGAAAGGGTTTAAACATAACCTAAACAATTGTATTAAAACAAGCATTTGAAATGTCAATACTTTATCCATAAACCATGAATGGTATAAAAATAACACATCCACCATAAAACGTATAATAAAACCTTCAATATAGCATGTAAGTTTTGTGTCATTATAATTAAACTTCACATAAGCACACAATCCTTCAAAAGATGTTGGAATAGATGAAATCAAAACATTTTTTAGTGAAATTGATCTTCTTATTTTGAGTCATTTAAAAGTAATATAATTATAAAATAAAAAAATTATATTGAATATATTCTTATAATATTGTAAGGTAAGCTTTGAAGATGTTACAATGGTGGAAAATAGCCGCACCTGCCGTATATGTTAAAAAAACATTCTTAGCTAAATTTTGTCGAAAAGGTCATAAGGTGCCATGTTTGGAAAACAGCAGAAAGATTCCTTTCAAACCATTTTATAAATATTCAAACAAGGTTATAAATGACCTTAACCCATAGTCTAGTAAATAAAAAAATTGGAATACATTTTTAAGAAACATGGATGTGGATGATAATGATGTCCTAGTAGATACTTATATAAAAACAACCTCGGATAATTAGGAGATTATGAAATTAACCCTTACCTTGTACTTTTTATGGTCAATGGTAGATTAACCTACTGTATAATGGTGAAATAATAGTTATTAAATTATACAAGAACCATATATAATAATATGATATCATATATGATCTTCTAATATTTCATTGTTATTGATATTTACCTCTTCTTTGGGTTCTTCCTTTTGATTTGATCAAAAGGGCTCCTTAGGTTGGATTTATGACTAATGGAAAGCCTCTAGGATTAAGGGAGGTCAGTTGAGAAGATATTTTTTCAGGGTTTGGCTGAGCCAAATGTCTTTGAAGGTGTTGATTTGAGAGAAGGGGAAGTGCCCTTTTACAAGAGGGGTGAGGGGCACCTTAGGAACAGATTAAAATATTATTTTATAATAAAACCATTTTCGTTTTATAATGCTTCAAAAATGATTTATTTCGAGGATAATGTGGGTATGGCCCGAAAAACACTCAACCAATAGGTTTTATACAAATTTGGGTCACTATATTAACCTTATCTTCTAGATTTAACTCTTAGTTAATTAGTTTGACATTTACCAGGTCTCTTTGTATTTTTATATTATATTGTTAATAAACATACTATAAACATCCAAAAGAACCTCAAGTGGTTCATTAATGACATATATAATATTATTTAAAACCTCTTTCCAAAACATAGATATTTATGAATATATTATCAATTAATAATACAATATTTGTTTTAAAAATAATATTTTGTCAATATTGACACAATTTTATATTTTGTTTTTGTTAAATTCCTAAAATAATTATTACTTCAAAAAAATTATTTAATCATTACTGACATGTCACATTAACCTAAAAAATTCTTGTATTGAGTCAAAACATTCAAATTATATTTATTTTAAAATCTATAATACCATTTATATTATTCATTCATTAATAAGGAAAATACTGCATCATCATTGTGTCATTAATAAATTTAATTATTCAACGTATATATATATTATAAATAAAATAACATTATATAATAAATAGATTTAAATTTTTAATGAATATTTATAGTCTAAGATATAACATTGATAACCTTAGGTAAAAATTGATTTACTAAAAGATATTTGCTTATGTCATTTTTTGTATTTACTCTTACTTAATTAATATAAAGTGTCATTATCACTTACAAGAGGCTCCATGGGGTCCCAAAATCGACCCAAGGATTCCCATGGTCGAACATGTATCACCCAATTGTGTTAGAACATGTGTTAGGGTAATTTAATATTATTATAATATTATTGTGTTACCCTTATTCACCAGATTTACCCTTTAACCATGGAAAGTTATATATTTACTGAAATAATTATTCAAAATGTCTAAAAATAAAAGTTACCTATTTCAAAAATTTGGACCTCATGATTCTAAATATGGAATTAATTTTTCTAAATTCAAAATAGATAAGTGGAGGAAATTTATTTAAAATTAATTTCTGTTGTCAAAACAGAAAACATGTTTTTAGGAAATAATGATTATCAAAAGATTGACACTTCCTTATGTCTAGTTTAAATATGAAATTTCATCAAATGACAAATATTAGATTAAATGGTAAAAATATAATCTAATTATACATAAAAACACCCAATATTATAATTTTTCACTATACATTATTTTGATTAAAAAAGTTTTTTTAATTAAAATTTAGTATTCTTCAATATTCATCGAAAACTGAATGTTATCATAAAAATACCAAAAATTCACCCTAAGATAATTTCAATATTCCAAAACCAAAAATGAGGACCATTTTGGAAGTTAAAACTGATGAAATTTAAAACAGTATGTATTACTAATCATAATGGCTAGTTAGAATGGTCGCGATATGTAAGAATCCTGAAGTTGTGTACAACACAAGAAATTTCATTATTCAAAGGGAAACGTATCATTGATGCTTGGGATGTTACAATTTTCCACATAATAATAGAGTTTTAAAAAATGTTTCTTGGCTGAGATCATCCCAAAAAACCGTGTTATATCTCCTAAATAGTCCTAACCTAGTATTCTATCATCTTCATGGATAGGGAGGATATCCCTCTCAATTTTAATGTGATTCAATTAATTTTCAAGGTCTCATAAAGGTGAAACTACCTTGGTAAGTCACTTCTCTTGGTGGTTTAGTGGATTCCATTAATTCCCCTTCTCTATCTCTCTCTAGGTTTACTATATCAATTTCTATCGCGTGTAGATCTTGGTTTTTTATTTCCAATAATGGTAAAATATGGTCATGTTTATGATAGGGAAAGAGATATAAGGAATGTTTTTTTTAATTTTCACCCAGACCTGGTGTGAGGTTGTGTGATGGGTCAATTTTTCGAAACCCTAATATAGGTGGATTCACTATTGACTTTATTTTTTATGAAATAGAATGCTTATTTTAAAATTAATTTTGGTTTCTATAAATATTTTGTTAATGTGATGTGTTAATCTTGATGGAAACCCATTTTTGTAATGATTTTTGGATTTTGGGGAAATTGGTAAATATTGTGAAATATTATTTTTTGGGGGATTTGAAAATGATGATTTTAAAATTGGTCACTATGTTGATTTTTGGAAAATGGTTTGAATGAAACATATATTTCAATAAATAAAATTAGATTATAAAATAGTGGATTATCATGGATGTGGCTTAAGGGTGATTTTATTGAAACTCCTTGGCATGTTTTATTGAAATGTTGTGGAGTACAGTGGGATGATATGATATTGGTAAGTTTTTACTGACATTAATTTTGGATTGAGGGGTTGAGTATGTGTTGAGTGGATTTATATTGGGAATGAAGGACTACCATCAATGGATTGGAATGCTGGTGTGAAGTACCACTATAAAAAGAGTATAGGATTGGACATGAAGTTCCACTATAAATGGTATCACTAAGAATATGTGGTGTAGGTGTTTGTATCGTTGAAATATGCATGAGGAAAAAAATTATAATGGGGTATGCTAATGTGAAATGGGAAAATATTTTGTGACTTGTTTGGTTACTCCCCTTGAAAATGTGTTTGTTTAGGTAAACTGTTTTGATAAGGATTTATTGATATAGATGGAATATGATGCCCTATTTTAGTTTTTTTATATAAATTATTTTATATAGCTGTGATAAATACTTCTATCCTAGTGGAATAAATAGGGTAGCCAATTTGATGAATCCTACAGTGTATTATTACTGACCACCTAGTATGGAAATTCGGTGGTTCTGTATATTTTTTAAATTGAGACACAGGTAAAGGTAAATCATCTCATTCCATGTGTGGTATATCATAATTAATGGGTGGTCCCATGGTGTTGGATCATGGAGCTTGGTTTGGAGATTTCTAGTCCTTGTGTTTTCTTATTTTGTATTTAGATTTGGTACACTGGTTCTGGTTGTGTTTTTTGTTAGTTTTACTGATCTATTGGTATTTTTGAGTAGTATTACATTGTTAAAATGAATTATATAGTGGTTATTTGGAAATTTTATTTTTATATGATTGATTCAGTTCCAAAAGGAAAATTTTCTCCCAATTATTTATGAAGCCCCCAAAATTTATTTCAATACATTGTCACCTTCGGGATGTCACTTAAGTCCAGCTAGATTTTCCTCAACAACCCAAGACAAAAAGGAGGGGAAGGATGTTACATAACCATAGGGGACTAAAATGGAAATGATTTAAAGGAAAATATACTTATAATTTTAAAAAATCTATATTTAATATAGATAAAAAAATGAGATTGTAACATAAACCATTAACTAAAGTCTCGACTTGCTTCATATTCATTCAATCATATTCTCCATTAAGATACATCCATTGGATTACAATTTATTCCATTTTTAGTATCATCTTAAAAGAATATCTAAATATATAGGATGTGGGTAGGTATTCTATGAAGGGACATGGGTAGGTTTTGTTCATCCCGTTCTTATCAATAGGCATGGAGAAGGGAGGAGAAGTGGTTCTTTTCTATTATTGAGGAGAGTGCCAATCTTGTAAATATTAATATTTTTTTGTTGATATAAATTCCTATTCATCATAATGTATAACCAAGTCACCTTGAAATTGTAGATAAGATGTGATTGTTCATAATAAACTAAAAAATCACATTTATACAAATTTCGGGCACATTTTTATCCTTATCTCATATTTAAATCACCTTTAATACCAATTTAAACAAACCATAGATAACTTAACTTATTTAAAATTATAACATAAATATAAGGAAAAAAGTTAATGTGGACACCCAAAAAAATTGCAATATTACAATTCATAATCTTGAATTAATTTTATGAAATTTAAAATCTATGGGATTTATAAATGATATTTAATAGAATCACATAATGCTCAATATAAACTATTTTTGAAACAATACAATTATTAAGAATAAAAATAATTTAACATTTTAATCATGTTTGACGTTCATTTATATGAATATTTCTAGTTAAATAATAAAAAATTAAGGATTTTATGAATTTTTAATCAAGATAAATCAGATTTGATCCATCCAACCAAACATTTAAATTTATAAAAGTATAAATATAATTTAATTTGAATAAAATATAATTTATGTTCATAAAAATCATGAAAGGGTTCTCAAAATGAAAATAAATTTTCAAAATGATTTATTTAACTATATAAAAACATATTTTATTAAACACCACCCATAAAATAGGTAAATATCATGGGTTTTAGAGATTTAAAAGCCTTAACCATAATCATAATCCACTTTTATGAGTTTTACCCCAATTGAGGTTACACATACTTAATCTGATTACAATTCATAATGAGAAAAAAACATGACCCAATTAAAAAATATGAGCACAATAATTCCCAATTCTAAAACTATTAATCAATATTCATATTCTAGATGTGGTAAAAAAAATTTAAAAATTAATTGTCTTACAAATGGAAAAATAGTCTTTCCAATAATTTTTTAATGAATGAAATTTAATTTTATTTAAATCATTTCTATGTAAATACCATCAGATGAAATTTAATATATTTATTTGAATATATAATCTATATGTATCACTAAAAGAATTTATAAATACAAATTTATTTAACTTATTAATGTAATAAAACATGATATACATTTCAAAAAAAAAATTGAAATATATTATTTTACATTGAAATAATTTTATGTTTATTATAACAAACTAATAATATATATGTTTATTTTATTAATGTGAAAAATACTTTTTAAAAAAATAGTTACTATTATTATTAACCACCAATCCAACCAAAAGGAAACAATTATCACATTAAATATTAAAATTTTAATAGTATAATATGATTTATATAAACACAATGTTTCATGTAAATAATTATATCTATGAAGTAAAAATTAATTAAAGTGAAATATATACAAAAAATTTCAGTGTGTTATATTCTACACCATATTATGATTTCACATTAAAAATTATATCACTCTGATAAAAACAACTATGGATTCTATGGCATCATCATAACTCAAGGTTCTCGCAGAGCTTCCTCAAATTTATGTTATTCATAACACCCTATAATTTTCTGAAATATGTTTTCTCAAATGAATTTTTTTTCCAGCTTATTTTTCAAGGAAAACTCAGTTTTAACGAAATATGAAATATTATAAATATTATTACTTAAAAATTACAAATATAGGCTATGGGTTAAACATTAAAGTATGAATAGAGATAATTTTTTTAAAAATTAAAGATAATGGATATAGATTAGGAAAATATATTGATAAATAAGTAATTAATTTATGATAAAGTAATTATATAATTAGAAAATATATTCTTTGAAAAAAATATTTTCATTTATTTCTGTAAAAACCTTATAAAACTCATTTTTGAAACTTTTTTAAAAAATTTATTTGAAAAAAATGAAATTCATTTTCAGAATTAAACTACCAAAATTATCTTAACTTGAATTTTTGAAAATTTTATGAAGAGAATAAATTTTGAATAAAGTGTGAAAATTCAATTTTTTTTAGATATTAAATATTTATCAATTTATTAACAAGGTTATATCATGTTTATAAAAAAATCTAAAATAACTTCAACAATGTATTGATTAATACAATTTAGTTATTTAGAATCAAATTCATGTTGAATTTTAATATTTAATCCTAATATACATATGAAAACTATTTTCATTGAAACCCACTTGTTGTCACATGAGTTGGATAAATGTTAAAATAAATTATTCCACTTATATGAATTGAATTTTTTTTCAATGGATTGAATATTATGGTTGAGAAAAATAAAAATTATATAATATTGTCAAATTAATTTTTTTCCATATAAAATTGTATAAATAGTAATCATTAATTTTTATTGTTAAAGATAAAATGGGTATACATGTGGGATTATCTATAAATTATAAGGGTTAAATGGTATTTAATGAAAAAAAATTACATTTTATTTTAATATTTATACCTCATATCATATAAGTTTTGATAATGATCTATTTTGATATGTTTTTCCATGTTAAAAACAAGCATATATTGGTTTCCCTTCATAAATTCCATGTGTCTCTTTTACCACATTTATAAATGATAACCCACAATACTATACACATATTACTCCCAAGTCCTTTTAGTGTGACTATTACCTATGAAAATATATCACTTAATTTACTCCTCAGATTCTAGAGGCCCTATTTTTATTAAAAAACGTGTTTATAAAGGCTTCTTATGCTATCCTTATGAGGTTGTCTGAGGAAGAGGTGTCATTATTAACTGATATTTTTTATTTAATTTATTCAGTAATATCCAAAATAAATATTTAAAAATTATTAAATAATAACATATCTATATACCACCTCCTATTCCATCAAAAGGGAATTAAAATCAAAGAACTTGTTTACAATAGACAACCACCTCACGAACTAATTTAATTTTTTTCCATCATCACCTCTCATGGGTGGTTATAGTGATGTATTTTCCATATTTACCAGATATATATGACCAAATTTTAGTTCTATAATTTTAATATTACTTCTACCTTCATACAATCATATCCTTTTAAAAAAGGTAATGTTACTCGTGCATTTGTGTCTACAACCACCTCCAAAGAGAGATGTGATATGTTATTCCTATTACTTTTTCATAGATGGTGATGATAAATTATTTAATGAATATATATTATATACATGATACAAAAATTATTTTGGAATGGTTACCTAATATACACATGCCTTTCATTCCATCTGTTAAAAATGGAAATAATGTTCATGGGTAAATATGGCCTACTGTCTCCATTAACGGAGTTAATAACATTTTATATTTAACAATAATGGATTCATCTAAATATATATATAATTAATATATAGTATATTTATATCATGGTTAATTTTTTGGATATTCTGAAACCTTGACCAAAGTAAATGGACTGATAATACCAAAACAAAACATACTTGAAAAATGAAGAAGTTTTTACCTAAAACATTATTTTAACAAAGGAATTGTTATGAAAAAGTAATAATAGGATAGATGTATCTCATATATATGAAAATAATTATGTAAAATGTTTATAATAAACCTAAATATTCAAAATTTTAAGAAAAAAAATTTATAATGAAATAAACTACATGAGGTCATGCATTTTTCTCTCGCATTTATTTCTATGGTACATATGCCATATTCGATAATTTTTTAATATTTATGGGTTCTATACTTCACAAGAATGTATTTTATTAATTTAATATAAAAATAATTTTATATACATATCTATATTGGTATATTCCTTTTTTTGGTTTTATTATTCAAACATCAATAAATTGGTAACTGTTTTTTGTTAAAATCTCATTATTTATCGAGATTTTTAATAATTATGCTTAAGATAATGGAATTTTATTATCAACCAATCAATATAATAATTTCATTTAATATTATTTATTTATTTAATGTTAATATATTTTTATCATTAACTTTACTATCTGAAGTACTTTTTTGAATGAAGAACTAGTTTCAAGAATAATCGATTTTAGTTATCTCTTCGGTCTAAAATCCACTTTCTTCTATGATTATATTTTCTAATAATTTTTTAAAGAGTCATTTTAAAATTATCCAATGAATTTTAAAACTATATTTTATAAAAAATATCAAATTTTAAAAAATGTTTCAAATATAATCTTCTTGTTGTTTTTATAGGCTAATTGATTTATAAAATTTTTTAACAACTATTTTTTATTTTCATTTTCTGAAAGATTAGTCTTATATCACCCTCCAATACATTGTGTAATTATTGATATCTCTTGAGATAAATATGAATGGAATTGTGAGTGAAACCCATAAGGTAAAGAAAATTCTCTTGGATGATAGTCTTGGGGGTAAACTAGGAATACTACAATGGATTGGGGATTGAAACCATTAAATTATGATAATAGTAGAAATGATCCTTGACTACTAAGGAAAAAATTTCTATGCTACTGTGCATTTAAAAATTTATGTCTTATGATAGTGTTATATTATATGGGATAATGTTCCCTGATTTCATCATTATTAAACTATTTTGAAATCCCATGATTTATTACATGAAATGTGTTGATGATCTATGAGATGTGATGTATGGGTTTCAAATGTTATTCTCATTCTCTCTTACCCTTATGCTCACGTATTGTTTATATCTCCCTTGTTTACAAATACTAAGTAACCAAGATCATCATTTATTAAGTTTTCATTACATTAGTTTTAATGAAAGGTATAATGTATATTATTAATAAAAATTCCTATTTATGAAGAGCATATTAAGGTATGATATAATTCACATATGAACCAATTTTTTATATATCATGTTTTCCTAAGTATTAGACCTAAATGAATACCACATTCATAGTTATGTTATGTAATGGATATTAATATAAAAATTGGTGTTACCAATTTATGAAAATTGTATTTTTTATATATGGTATTGTAACACCTGAGATTTTTATGAGAAATGTTTTATTTTTATGTTATATACATCATCAATGGAATATTTCACTACACACAACACTAGCTTGGCTTGCTTCACACGCAATCGCGGCCTTTCTCGATAGTTTGCGTCGTACGCAATACCGAGTTTCACTATACAACGACATGCTATTAAAATATTATTAAAACTAGAAGTTATGAATAGTAATACCGACTTTTTGAAATTTTATAAATTTTATCTTTCAAAATGGACTTCATTTTTGGATTCGGAATATTGAAATTAGCCTAGGGTGAAATTTTGGTATTTTTCTGAAAACTTTCAATTTTTGATGAATAGTGAAAACACTGGCTTACTATTTAAAAACCGACTTTTTATTCAAATAATTATTTATTTTATTTAGATTTATTTTATGTGAAAATTGATACATAATACCTATATAAGTTCAATTTAATTCATTGGATTCATTTTATATTAATTTTAGACATATATAAAATTTTATTGAACTTTTCACCATCTTTTACCCACCTCCTATGAGAATTTGAAAAATTATATAAAACATAATTTTACCGCATATATGAGTGGTATTTAGAAAATCCAAGAGACATGGTTAATATCATGGAGTAAAATGTGGATCAATAAGATAAAAAAAATTATTGGTGAATGGTAACTTTTTTCTTTTTTTCCCACCGTTTAAAGTAAATAGGATAATTAAGGGTAAAAATGCTATTATTATTACCCTAACACATGTCCTAATTCTATTTGATAAGAATAATTAGACCAAAACCAACCTTAGTAATAAAATATGACCATTTACATCCACATATATTATATTAGGACATTTAATATTATTTTATTTATGGAATAGTTAAAATAGTTAAAATCAATGTTTAACAACTATTTTTTTAATATATGGTTATACATAAGATAAATTTGACTATAAATATTCATTAGAATGCTAAATAGATTTACTACAAAACTATATTTTATTTTTAATTTTTAGACTTAAATAATTAATTTATTCATGACACAATGTTGATGAAATAATTATCTTATTAAAGAATTATTAACATAATTGATATTATAAGTAGCCAAATAAATGTAATTTGAGACTTTTTATGAATTACAATAATTTTATAGGTTAATATAGCATGTTATTATTGATTTAATTAACCTTTTTATAACTAATCACGCTTTTATGAGTTTCAAAAAAATCAATTACCAAATCGTGTCAAAATTGACATAAAATAGTTTTTAAAACAAATATTATATTATTAATTGTTATTTTATTCTTAAAAATATAAGGTTCGACCAAATGTCATATATAAGGTTATATATATTAATAATAAACAATTTGGGGTTCGTTTGGATTTTTATACTATGTTTATTAACCATATAGTGTAAGAAACAAAAGAAAACACGATAAAAGTAAAATTATTTAACTTAAAGGTAAATCTAAATGATAAGGTTAAAATAGAAACCTAAACTTGTATAAATTCTGTTGGATAAGAAGATATAGACCCATCCCCACCTTATATTTGAAATAAATCAATTTTTAGAAATTAAAAACCGAATATGACTTTATAATAAAATAATATTTTTAGTTTTTCCAAAGGTGCCCCTCTCCTCTATTATAAAAGGGCACATCATCCCTCTCTTAATCACATCACATTGAGCCTTCAGTATTGGAAAAACCCTGTAAATTTCACTTCTCCACTTCTCTAGAAACATCCTAGAGGTCATGGTCTTCTTCAAAGACCATATTTAGTGCCCTACGAGGAGGATAAGAAGATGCGCTTCAAAGAAGAGGTAATGTCCGTTACCGATTCATTCAACTTTATTTCTTCTTCTACTTCTTCTTCATTAGTTGTTTAATTATAAAGTAATAACATCAGTATCACCCATATACTAATATGTTTTTATATGTATGAAACAACCCTATTTCACCATCTATCCATCCTATAGAAAATGAAATCACCGAGCGTGCGTACGTTCGGAATACCATCCCCACGCCGTGATGTAATCTATTTTCCACTGCCACCATACATGGATGGGTATAATGGTGTATGTAATAACTATATCTGATTATTATAAATAGATATTTATTCTTAAATTTTATACATACACTTCAATACAATTCCACGATCATGGGAACGATATCATCACTCGTACATACATACGACCTACCGTCTCCACGATGTGATGTGACTCATTCTACATGATCTTCATTGCATAATGATTATATAAATGAATTTAATGAATAAATATTATATATATTACACTAATACCATTCTGAAAATTATTTATCTATAACCTAAAAGAAGAATAAAAATTTATTTGACAAAACACGCATAAGAACAAAAAGAAATAAACACTCGAATAATAAGTAACAATCAAATATTACTAATACGAAGTCAAGAATATGAACAAATATGACATCATAAAAATTAGTAAGATTATGTAATAAGTCAATAACATTATTTAAATCATTATACAGGAGGTTCAGACATGTATGATTTAAATCATACATAAGGTAACGAAAAATCTCACAATCTCAATTTTTATCCGAGATTGTTTATACATCAGAATTTACTGGTGAATATTTATCATCCACATCCATGTTTCCTCAATATGTAATATTATTTATATCATCCTATAATTTTTTAAATCCAATTTTACCCTTCGTAGAGTTTTTTACAAAATGATATGAAAGGAATCTTTTGTCATTTTTCGTATGAGGTACTTTTTGACTTTTCTGGCCAAAGTACGAGAAGAATGTTTTTTTCACATATACGGCATGAATGGATTTTTATGATTTCATAGACAGTTATTTCCATGAAGATTCTTTCACAAGTTTTCTGGTTTGTTTTTAATCAACTTATTTTAGTTTAAAATTTTATGACATGTTAAGAAAGGGAAAATGTTTTTGAAGTAGAAAGGATATTTTCTTCAAGAGTGGAGTTCAAGTGTTTTATCAAAATTATTTTACATCTAAAGATAATATAGTGTTCTGGTTCTATCCCTGCATTTACATTGATTTGATTATGTTATGATGTCATTAATTTTATGATGTCCTTTTATCTTCAATTAATTATGTGTTGATGGCATGTTGTTTAAGAATCCCATATTTATTACATGGGTTATGCTATGATGTATGATTTATGATTTTGTGGAACACATAAGAATGGTTTCATTATGAGATGGGTGGGACATATATCTCTATTCAATGCATTGGGTAATGATTTATATTTCATGAGATGACATGGCTAGAATGGCAGGTTAATCCGGTTCAGTGATACAAGACTGAAACGAGGAGTGAACTCGGTTCAGAAATGGACTTTGTCCGCTAAGATAGTCTTCGAATTGAGTCTTGACTAATAAGAAGTGATTCTCTATGATTATGTGTGTATGCCAAAAAGTTTCATGTTTTATGTTATGATTATTGGGATTACATTTTACAACTATGATTTATCCCATGTTATGAAATTATGATCTCTTTTGCAGGTTATGATTTCCAAAATGTTATGTTCTTATGAATATGATGGGATTGATATTTCTTTTGTTTGCCCTTACTGAGCATTTGAGCTCACCCTTTTGTATGTTTTATTTCCCCAGGTCACGAAGAATATTATTAAGTAGTATATTCCAAAAGGGACTCTAGATATAATGAAATAAATGGGAGACAATGTAGATGATTTATGAACCAGTTGTTTATGTTTCCCAGTTTCTAACGAAATTATACCTATACGGTCCTTTCATGGTTTTATTATATGTTATAATAAGTGTGCTTCAATTTTGAAGCAATAAGAATGTATGTAATGTGTGGGTTGTTATAGTTGGTATCAGAGGAAATGTATAGTCAAGCTTTAGAAACTAGGATATGAAAGCCTTAGTAAGAACCCTAAGGATAAGTCTAAGCATAGAGCACAATCATAGTGTTTTAGAAATGTCCATGAGTAACCTATGATAAGACCTTAAGTGTGAAATTTTATTCTTGATTATGTGGATTTCCTATAATAAGTAGTGTTTCTCACACTATTCTTCTTGGTTTTAGTCAATGGATGGAACCCGAAGGAACCGTGTTAATGCTGAATGCGACAGGCAATGAAATGATTGTCCCCCTAAGCAACCAAATGTTATGGGAGCTAGAATGAAAAATCTTGTTGCCATTCTCACACAACTTTCAAAATATATGAATAATTCAGGACTTCCAAACGAGCAAAGGATGAATAAAAATTCTGTTGAATCCTTCATGAGGGAGCGTCCACCCTCATTCCGCGGGTCAACTAATCTATTAGTGCCTGAACAAAGGACCAGTACCACTTAAAAGATATTTTTAGTTCTTCAATGTTCTAAACATGATAAAATCATCTTAGCAGTATATCATTTGTAAGGTGAAGCAGATCAATGGTTGAATCTTATCAAGAATACGAGGATAATAGTTGAAATTGAGTCCATGAAATGGGACGAGTTAAAGAACTTATTTTTCAATAATTACTTCCCTTGTATTATTCAAACATAGATGGAGAAGGATTTTATTGAACTAAAGAAAAAGGATGATGAATCTGTTGGTACCTATGAAGAAAATTTTACAAGACTTGCAATGTACGCTTCTGGGTTTATTATCCAACCTGAAAGTAAGATCGATCTATTCTTTAGTGGCATAAGACCAAGTCTTCAAAGGGCTTTAGCAATAAGGGACTTCAATAGCTATGAGGAAATCGTTCGATGTGATCTCAAGGTTGAGATAGAGATTGGAGTAACCCATCAGTCATATGGGTTTGATAAGAAGAGGATAATGGAATTCAAATTGAAATCTAAAGAGCACACTGAAAAGAAGATGAGTTTTCCCTTATGCTCAAAGTGAGGAAGGAAACATGGAGGGAGTTGTCTTAAAGGGATAAGTAAATGTTTCAAATGTGGAAAAGAAGGTCATCGGGCATTTTAATGCCACAATGATGGGAAGAAGATGTCTAGTGATGCGAACAAAGAAAAGGCTACACAGAGTGCACCTCCTACCCTTCAATGTTACAAGTGCAAGGAAATGCGGCGTTATGCTAATCAATGCCCTAATCCAAGGGTTGTTGATGATGATCGACGTCAACAAACTCTTAAGGCTAATGAAAAAGGAAAGTCACATTCAATTTCTATAAGTGATGTAGAGTATGATAACGAAGTGGTGAAAGGTACACTTACCATCCACTCTATAGTAGAAAATTTTTTATTTGATTCTGGATCCACCCACACTTTCATTTCTGAAGAATTGTCTAAGGGTATCACCATATTACCTCAACAGGTAGATATTGAGTTAGCTATGACAACCTCTAATAGCACAACAGTCATATCAAAAGCTTACAATTATTCTCTGATTGAAGTTTGTGGGATAGTTCTTCCTGCAAATCTTGTGATCCTTCCTATAGTGGGATTTGATGTGATTTTTGACATGGATTGGATTTCTTTATATGGAGCTCATATCAATTTCCAAATAAGGTAAGTCACATTTCATATTCCAGATCAATCTATGATCTTCTATTGATTCTAGGATGAACATAACCTTCCAGTGTAAATTTCATTCATCTTATGGGTCTTGATTCCACTAAATGAAGGTTATTTATCTCAAATGGTTGGTGAGAAACTCACAATTAAGAATATGCCCATTGTATGAGAGTTTGATGATATCTTTCTAGAGTAATTGTTAGGTCTTCCACCAAATCATGAAGTTGAGTTTTCGATAGAACTCGTATCAGGTGATTTTTCTATTTCAAATACACCTTATAAAATGGCCCCAATTGAGTTGAAGGAATTGAAGAATCAACTCCAAAAGAATCTTGATAATGGATTCATATGCCCTAGTGCGTCACCTTGGGGAGCTCCTATTTTGTTTGTTAAGAAGAAAGATGGATCAATGAGACTCTGCATTGATTATTGAGAACTTAACAAGATCACTATCAAGAATAAATATCCTCTCCCACACATTGATGACTTATTTGACCAACTACATGGAGCTCAATACTTCTCAAGATTGATCTTCATTCAGGGTATCACCAATTAAGGGTCAAAAGGGAGGATATACCAAAGACAGGTTTCCGTACAATGTATGGACACTATCAATTTATAGTGATTCCATTTGGTCATACTAATGCCCTTCCTATCTTCATGGATCTAATGAATAGAGTCTTTAGAGACTATCTTGATAAGTTTGTGATAGTCTTTATATATGGTATTCTTGTTTATTCAAAGAGCAAGGAAGAACATGATGATCACTTGAGAATTACATTGAAGACCCTGAGAAAGGAGAATTTTTATGCCAAATTTAACAAGTGTGAATTTTGGATTCAAAAAGTTGCATTTTTGGGTCACATAATCTCAAAAGAAGGGATATCGGTGGATCTAGAAAAAACAGAGGTTTTTAAAAGATGTTTGAGACCAAAATAGTAACTGATATCCGAAGTTTTCTTGGATTGGATGGATATTATCGACATTTTTTGAAAGATTTTTCACGATTATCTAATTCACTCACCAGGTTGACTCGAAAAGGAGTTAAGTTCGTTTGGACCGAGGAGTGTGAAGAGAATTTCAAGGAGTTAAAATGAAGGTTTTCCAGTGCACCTGTGCTCACACTACCTTGTAGTGGAGAAAGTTTTGTGATCTATAGTGATGCATCCAAGAAGGGATTGGGGTGTGTTCTCATGTAAAATAATATTGTGATAGCTTATGCCTCACAATAGTTGAAAATCCATGAGCAAAATTACCCAACTCATGATTTGGAGTTAGTTACGGTAATCATTGAATTAAAGATTTGGAGGCATTATCTTTATGGTGAAAGGTGTGATATTTATATTGATCATAAAAGTTTAAAGTATATTTTCACACAAAAGGAGCTGAATATGGACCAAATAAGATGGTTGGAGTTGATTAATGAGTAAGACTACTCAATTCATTACCACCCAGGGAAAGAAAACAAGGTGGCAGACGCATTAAGTCGACAAGACCATGGTAGCTTATCCGTGATGAGGATCACAAAAGATCCAATATTTATGGATATACAAAGGATAGATCTTGGAATTATAATGGAAGGGGAAAAATAATATCTTCCTCAAATAAATGTTCAACCATCTATACATGTGAAGATTAAAGAGGCACAGAAATAATATGTAGAGTTACAAAAGAATGTGAGAAATGTTCCTGAATTCAACCTTGATTGTGATGGGATAATAAAGTTCAGGAATCGGGTTTGGGTTCCTCCGATCCCAGAATAAAAGAAGGAGCTGCTGGATGAGGCTCATAGTTCTTTATTCTCTATTCATCCTGGAAGCACGAAGATGTATAGGGACATGAAAGAGTACTTCTGGTGGGATGGCATGAAAATAGATGTTGTTGAATATGTCTCTCGATGCTTGGTTTGTCATCAAGTTAAAGCTGAGAGACAGATGTCTAAGGGGATGTTACAACCATTACCCATACCTGAATGGAAATGGGAAAACATCACTATGGACTTTGTCACTGGACTTCCTAAAACATCCAAAGGCAATAATGCTATCTGGGTCATAGTTGATCATCTTAAAAAGTCTACACACTTCATTACTATTAGAGAGGATTTCTCTCTGGATCAGCTTGCTAGGATATATGTAAAGGAAGTGGTAAGATTTCATGGAGTACCACTTTACATTATATCTGATCAGGATCTAAGGATTACCACAATGTTCTGGTGAAGTCTTCAACATACTCTGGATACAGAGTGGAGTTTCTGCACTTCTTATCATCCTCAGAAAAACGGTCAGTCTGAGAGAACAATTGAAACTCTAGAAAATATGTTAAGAGCTTGCTCTATGGATTTCAATGGTGGTTGGGATAAACAACTACCTTTGGTGGAATTTTTTATAATAATAGATTTCCCTCCAGTATTCAGATGGCTCCTTATGAAGCTCTCTATGGAAAGAAATTCCGAACTCCAACTTACTAGGATGAAGTTTGGGAAAGAAAGCTATTAGGATCTTATCTTGTTGATGAGATGGTAGAAAAGGTCAGATCTATTCAACAACACATTAGAGCAGCTCAGAGTCGACAAAAAAATTATGCCGATAACTGATGAAAAGACCTAGATTTTGAAGTGGGTAATAAATTGTTCTTACGAATATCTCCTTGGAAGAGATTAATGAGATTTGGAAAGAAGGGAAAGCTGAGCCCTAGGTATATCAGTCCTTTCGAAATACTGGATCGTGTTAGGAAGGTAGCTTACTGATTGGCACTTCAACTGAATCTCTTTCAATTTCATGATGTGTTCAATGTATCTCTGCTGAGAAAATACATACCCAATCCTTCACACGTACTCATCTCAGAAGTTGTACCGCTGGAGCATGATCTTTCTTATGAAGAATTGCAGATAAGGATTCTGGATCGTAGTGAAAGAGTCCTATGGAACAAGACCACTCCCTTGGTGAAAGTTTTATGGAGGAACCACTAATTAGAAGAATCTACAAGGGAGTTTGAGGATATTATGAGGGAGAGGTATCCTCATCTGTTTGTTACAAAGTGACGAATTTTGAGTGCAAAAATCATTTTAAGGACGGTAGAATTTAAAACCTGAGATTTTTATGAGAAATGTTTTGTTTTTATGTTATATACATCATCAAATTAATGTTTCACTACACACAACACTATCTTGTCTTGTTTTGCACGCAATCGTGACCTTCCTCGATAGCTTGTGTCGTACACAATATCGAGTTTCACTATACAACAATATGATTTTAAAATATTATTAAAACTAGATTTTATGAATAGTAATACCCAATTTTTGAAATTTTATAAATTTTAACTTTCAAAATTGACTTCATTTTTGGATTCGGAATATCAAAATTAGCCTAGGGTGAAATTTTGGTATTTTTGTGAAAATGTTCAATTTTTGATGAATAGTGAAAACACTGGGTTACAATTTAAAAACCGAATTTTTATTTAAATAATTATTTATTATATTTAAATTTATTTTATGTGAAAATTGATAAATAATACCTATATAAGTTCAATTTAATTCATTGGAGTCATTTTATAATAATTTTAGACATATATAAATTTTTATTTAACTTTTCACCGTCTTTTACCCACCTCCTATGAGAATTTAAAAATTTATATAAAACATAATTTTACCGCTTCTATGAGTGGAATTTGAAAAATACGATAGACACAGATAATATAAAGGAGTAAAATGTGGTTCAATAAGATAAAAATAATTTTTGGTGAATAGTAATTTTTACTTTTTTTACCACGGTTAAAATTAAATAGGATAATTAAGGGTAAAAATGATATTATTATTACCCTAAAACATGTCCTAATTCTATTGGATAAAATTAGTTCAATAGAAAACAACCTTAGGAATAAAATATGACCATTTAGGTCCACTTGGATTAGATTAGGACATTTAATATTATTTTAATTAAAGAATAGTTAAAATATATAAAATCAATGTTTAATAACTAAAACAATTTTAATATATGGTTAAAAATAAGATAAATTCGACTATAAATATTCATTATAAAGAAAAAAATATTTTCTACAAAATTGAATTTTATTTATAATTTTTAGAATTTAAATAATTTAATTTATTCATGACACAATGATGATGCAGTAATTACATTATTAATGAAATATTAACATAATTGATATTATAAATACCCAGATAAATATAATTTGAGACTTTTTATGAATTCCACTAATTTTATAGGTCAATATGACATGTTAGTATTGATTTAATTAACTTTTTTCGAACTAATCATGCTGTTATGATTTTCACAAAACCCAATTACCAAATAGTGTTAAAATTGACATCAAATAGTTTAAAAAACAAATATTATATTATTAATTGTTATTTTATTCTTAAAAATATATGGTTTGGAAAAATGACTTAGATAAGGATATATATATTAATAATAAACAACTTGGGGTTATTTTCGCTTTTTATAGTAATTGTATTAACCATATATTGTAAGTAAACAAGAAGACACTATAAAAGTAAAATTATTTAACTTAAATTTAAATCTAAATGATAAGGTTAAAATAGAATCCTAAACTTATCTAAATTCTATTATATGAGAGGATTTAGACCTATCCCCACCTCAGCTTCCAAATAAATCAATTTTGGAGTTGTTAATAACCAAATATTACTTTGTAATAAAATAATATTTTTAGTTTTTCCAAAGGTGCCTCTCTCCTCCCTTATAAAAGGTCACCTCCTCCCTCTCTTCCTCACACCACATTGAGCCTTCATGCTCAAAAACCCCCTACAAATTTCCCTTCTCCACTTCCCTAGAAACATCCCACACGTCCTGGTCTTCTTCAAAGACCATCTTTACTGCCCTAAGAGGAGGTTAAGAAGAGGCGCTTCAAAGAAGAGGTAATGCCCGTTACCGATTCTTTCAACTTTATTTCTTCTTCTACTTATTCTTATTTATTTGTTTCATTATGAATTAATAAAATCAGAATCACTCATATAATTATATGTTATTATAATTATGAAACAACCCTATTTCACTATCTATCCATCCTACGGAAAACGAAATCACCACGCGTGAGTACGTTCGGAATACCGTCTCCACGTCGTGGTGTCATCTATTTTCCACCACCACCTTACTTGGATGGGTATAATGGTGTAGATAATAACTATATATTATTATTGTAAAGTGATATTTATTCTTAAATAGTATACATACCCTTCAATACAATTCCATGATCATGGGAACGATATCATCGCTCGTGCATACGTACGGCCTACCGTCTCCACGATGTGATGCGACTCGTTCTACATGATCTTCATTGAATAATGATTATATAAATGCATTAAATGGATAAATATGATATATATTACACTAATACCATTATGTAAATGATTTATCTATATCCAAAAATAATAATAAAAGTTTATTTGACAAAACACGCATAAGAATAGAAAGCAATAAACACCCGAATAACATGTAACAATGAAATATTACTAATAAAAAGCTACGAATATGAACACATATGATATCATAAAAATGAGTAAGATTATGTAATAATTAAATAATGTTATTTAAATCATTATACATGAGGTTTGGACACGTACAAAGAAAATCATACATAAGGTAAGGGAAAATATCGCAATCTCAATTTTTATCCGAGATTGTTTATACTTCAGAATTTACTGGGGAATATTTATCGTACACATCCATGTTTCATCAACATGTAATATTATTTATATCCTCCAACAATTTTTCAAATCCAATTTTACCCATCGGTGAGTTTTTAGTAAAACATATGAAAGGAATCTTTTGTCGTTTTTCGTATGAGGTACTTTTTGACTTTTCTGGCCAAAGTACGAGAAGAATGATTTTTTTAACTTATACGGCATGAATGGATTTTTATGATTTCATAGAAAATAGTTTCCACGAAGCTTAATTCACATGTTTTCAAGTTTATTTTTAAGAAACTTCTTTTATTTTAAAATTTTATGACATGGTAAGAAAGGAAAAATGTTTTTGAAGTAGAAAGCATATTTTCCTCAAGAATGGAGTTCAAGTGTTTTATCAAAATTATTTTACATCTAAATACAATATAGGGTTCTAGTTATATCCCTATTGTTATATAGATTTGATTATGTTATGATGGAATTAATTTTATGATGTTTTTTATCCTATATGTATTATGTTTTGATGGCTTGATGTTTAACAATACCATTTTTTTACATGGGTTATGCTATGATGCATGATTTATGATTTTGTGGCACACATAAGAATGGTTTCATTATGAGATGGGTGGGACCTATATCTCCCTCCAATGAATTGGGTAAAGATTTATACCTCATGAGATGACATGGTTGGAATTGCAGGTTAATCTGGTTCTGTAATACAGGACTGAAATGAGGAGTGAATTCGGTTCAGAAATGGACTTTGCCCGCTAAGATAGTCTTGGAAATGAATCTTGACTAATAAGAAATGATTCTATATGATTATGTGTGTATGACACAAAGTTTCATGTTTTACGTTATGATAATTGGGATTACATTTCACTACTATGATTTATCCCATGTTATGAAATTATGATCTCTTTTGCAGGTTAATATTTCCAAAATGATATGTTCTTATGAATATGATGTGATTTATATTTCTTTTGTTTACCCATACTGAGAATTTGAGCTCACCCTTTTGTATTTTTTCTTTCCCCAGGTTAGGAAGAAGGTTATTAAGTAGGATATTCAAAAAGGGACTCTAGATATGATGAAATATATGGGAGACAATGTATATGCTTTATGAACCAGTTGTTTATGTTTCCCAGTTTCTAAAGACACTATACCTATACGGTCCTTTCATGGTTTTTTATGTTGTAATAAGTGTACTTCAATTTTTAAGCAATAAGAATATATATAAAGTGTGGGTTGTTATAGGTATCATATAAAGTATTAGTAAACCATTGGTAACTATAGTGAAATTTATTAATTATGAACCATAATGATATGTTCATGTATAAGAAAACATCCTATAATTTTGTTGATGAAACAATCTTGTAGTTTCCATGAAATTAAGTTACTATCAGTATAATCTATGTTGTTGGGACTATGGTATAATTATACCAAGTATAAAAAAAATTTAATATTTAATATTGAGGTGGAATAAATTTTCAAATAGATTATGACAATTAGACTTCCATCACATGTGGTTTGAAACTCCAAAGTGATATTATTTGGTAAATCTAAACCCATTATCAACCATGTATAAGTATTTGAATAATAACCACTAATAACCAATTTTTAGCCTACTATACCATATATAAGAAATTATTTTTCCTGGTTTAGACATTGAATAAATTATTTTAAATGATTATGTGGTCTCTTGCTATGACTGTTATTTATCACACTTAGATTTTTTATTTTAGTCGATGGTAGGAACACTATGGAAATATGTTAACAATAAATAAGCTTTATAATTTAATTATTTACCTCCAAAGTAACAAAATGGTATGGAATATTCAACAAAAAATACCATTATAATAATCACAAAAAAGTACGAAGATTTTAATTATTTTGGAAATAAAAACAAGTAAAGGAGGTAACATTGTTATTTTGGGTAGTTCATGGGCCAACATGAACCTAATTTTAGTGGTTCAGCTGATCAAAAAGTATATGATAAATTGTTCAGTACCATTGACAATATAATTTACATTAAATTTTATTTAGATTATGAAACATTCATTATGAATATCTTTCTTTTGGAATGAAAAATGTGGATCAATGGTTTAATCATGTCAGGAATATAAGTCAAAAAAATGAAATCAACTGCATGAAATTGAATGAGTTTAAGAAAATATTTTCAATAAATACCATCATCAAATAATTTTCATTAAAATATAGATGGAATTAGTTTTGTTAGATTATCAGGATAAAGTATCTATTAGCACCCTTAAGAAGAATCCTAAAAGTATTGTGAGGTATTCATATGGTATTATCATCCAACCTAGATGTATAGTTGATGAATTATATAGTGGAATAAAACAAAGTATCCAATAGTTTTTGGCCATAACTTATTTCCATATCTATGAAGAAACTTTTTTATCTGATATCCATGTAAAAATAGATATTGAATTTATCCATCATTCTAACCATTTTGATAAGAAAATAAAGATGAAATTAAAAATACAATCTAAAAACTCAGGAGAACTAGAGATCATCATTCCTTGATTCTCAATGTGTTCAAGGAAACTAAGAGGAATCTACATTTATGGGATGGTGAAATGTTTTAAATATATAATGGAAGGTCTTTAATTAATCAGAAACAAATGTGACATGAATAAGTTATCTAATGAGGAAAATAAATAACAATCTCCGCAGAACATATCACCCACACTCCAGTGTTTTAAATTAAGGGATTATAGTAATTATGAAAACTAGTGTCTAATTCAAGAGGTAAATTAAAATGATTGATGTTAGTGTCCTATTAATATGATATGTAAACAGAAATATCATGTTATCACTATTTAGGATGATGTGTGTGATAATGACCTTGGGAAAGGTAAATATACAATCCACTATATAACAACTAATTTATTGTTTGATTTATGATCAAACCACTAGTCTTTAAATGATTAATTTTTAAGGCTATCAAAATTTCACCGAAAATATTTGATGATAAATTATAATTAAGAAACCCTTATGTTATAATGGAAAATATCACATTCATTATTCTTATATAGTTGATGTTTGTGGGAATGTACTTCTAAAAAACCTCATTATTACCCATCACAATGAAGCTGATGGTATTTTAGAAATGAATTTTCTTTTTCTAGATATGTTCATCATTAATTTCAGAGGAAATTAAGAAAAAAATTCATATTAAAAACAGTCCAATGATCTTTTATCAATACGATGATACACATCAGCATCTGGTGGATTTATACTCAATTGTATTTGTCATGATTCACATTCAAAAGGGGTGTTTATCCTTGATGGATGGTAAGAAACTCTACATCTATGATATGAATATTATAAAGTAGTTCGTTGAATTATTTCTAGAATAGTTTCCAACACTTCTATTAAATTGTGTTGTTCATTTCTCCGTATAATGCATTCCTAGTTCTTCCCATATTTTATATACAACCTAACAAAATATCAGTGATTGAATTGTAAGAACTGAAGAAGTAACATTTGATGAATACTTAAAATGGATTTATTTGATATAATATGTCACCTTGGAGCCTACATTCTCATTTTATAAAGAATAATGATGTATCAATGAAACTACACATTGATTATCTTGAGACTAATAAGATCATAATAATGAACACGTATCCTAGACCATTTATTAATTACATGTTTGGTCAAGTATGCAAAGCTCAATAACTATCCAATTTATTTTCATTATGGATATCATTAATTGAGGGATAATAGGAGGATATACACAAGGTCATATTTTGAATGAGTTATGGACACTAGGAATATATATTCATTACATTTTTTCTTAATAATTCTCCTATATCTTTCTAGATTTAATATATAGGGTTTTTAGATAATACCTTAATTTGTTTGTGGTATACATTCTAGACAATATTTTTGTATATTCGAAGAGAAAGGAAGAGTACTAAAATCACAAGATAACTTTTAAAATCATCTTATGAATAGAGAAGTAATATTAAAAATTTACTTTGTGTGAATTTCTTCTATAACATGTTTTAATTTTGGGGAATATAATCTAATTAGAAGCTATATAAGTGGATCGATTAAAGATTGAAGTTACTGAATTACATCACAGACCATATATTATGATTGAGATTCAATGTTTACATCATTTGGATACATATTGTCAAGGATTTGTAGAATATTTATCAGGTATATCTAATCCACTCGCAATGTTAACTTATAAGGGAGATGAGATATGATGGATAAATGAATGTGAATAAGATTTCAAGGAAATAAAGAGAAGGGTAGTCTACAAATTTGTTATTACAGTACCCTATATTGGGGAACTATTTATAATATATTATAATTCATCTCCAAATGGATTTGGATTCATTCTCAGTATGAATAACATGTTTATATATTATGTTGCATCATAATTGAATGCTCTAGAGAAAATTTACCAATCTCTTTATTTGGAGACAGGTCTGGTAATTTCATTATTAAGTATATAGATGAATTATAATTTTAGGACATGTCTGATATATATAATGATCATAATAGTAGATATAATATATTCAGATAGAATGATTTGATAATTATATAAAGAATAAGGTTGGATATAATAAATGATTATAACTGATCAACACATTACCACCCTTGGAAAATGATCATGGTGATAAATTCTTTAGGTCGAATGGATCATTATAGAATATCTATGATGTGGAAATTAAGGATCTAATATTTTTGGATTTTAAAATGATGGATCATGAAATAAATATCTAGTTGGGTTAATTTTATCTTTCTAAAATAAGTTATTGACTATATATCCTAGTGAATATTAAGGATGTAGATAAGGAAGAAGATTTATTCTAGAAGAAGCTGAGAAATTTTCATGATCCCAACATTGATTATAATTGAAAGATCAGGTCCATAAACTATTAATTTTTTCCTTAAAAACTACATTATATATATTTATTATACAAATCTCATATTTCTTGATTGTATAATCATCTTGTATGGATAATGATGTAGACATATAAAAGCATTGTTCTGGTGGGACAACATGAGGAGAGACATATTCGAGTTTCTATATCTGTGATCGGTATATCGTATAGTTACTAATGAGAGGAAAAAATATAAGTGGATGTTAAAACCATTACTCATAATATAAATGAAATGGGAAAACATCACCATGTATTTTTTTATTGAAATCCTCAGACCATCTAAATGATACAATGCTAAATGTGCTTTACTATATTTTCTTTTGAAATCATCACAAAATATTACCATCCACGAATACTTTAGTCAGTATAATCATTCCATGATATACATGAAGTATATTATAAGGTTTCATGATGTACTATATTCAATTGTATATGGTCAGGATCTAAGGATTATTATAAAATTATAGAGAAGTCACCAGTAATTTCTTAATAAAGAGTTGTGTTTCACTAATTTTTATCATCCTCAAATAGAATGTCAGTCTAATAGAAAAATTAAAACCATAGAGTATATCCTAAGATCATGATAAATTATTTTAAAAGTATTTTTGGTTCATAACCTTCTGGTAGTTGTGATTTATAACACAAACATATTCCACATGAGCATTCATATTGCACCTTATGAACCCCTTTATGGAAAGAATTTTTGAACTCCATAATTCTTGGATGAAATAGAGAATGAAATATATTTGGAATTGATGAAGATAATGAAATTATAGGGATAGTCATAGAAATTCAATATTATGTAATGATAGCTTATATTGGATTGAAAATAAATTCCTATAATCATCTATGTGATCTGGAGTATGAATTTGGGGAGAATTTATTTCTAAAAAAATATCCATTGAATATGGTTATTTTATTTGGTAAGAAAATAAATTTAATCTTTATATATTTTTTCTTGTTAAATATTATTAGCCGAGTAGTGGTTTTATATTATTTTTGTGGATCTTCAACATAATATGTTACAAGTCCAAAATGTATTGCATTGTCTCTCATGGGGAAATTTACACCCGATCCTTCACATATAATGAACTCAAAGGTCATAATATAGTCGTATGATATTACCTATGAGGAACAAAATATATAGTGTAACAGCCCAAGATTTTATAAAAAATATTCTTTTTAATTTTATTAATGTCTTGTGTTGTACGCTACACCAAAAGGAGCTTGCACAACACGCATCCTTGACTTGCCTTGCATTACACGCAATCACGACCTTCCTCGATAGCGTGTGTAATACGCAATACCGAGTTTCACTAAACAACGATATGCTATTAAAATATTATTAAAACTAGCCGTTATGAATAGTAATAACCACTTTTTAAAATTCTGTAAATCTTATTTTTCAAAATGAACTTCATTTTTGGATTCGGAGTATCGAATTTAGCCTAAGGTGAAATTTTGGTACTTTTCCGATAACTTTCATATTCTGATGAATAGTGAAAATTACTAAATTATAATTAAAAACAACTTTTTTAATCGAAATAATTAATAGTGATAAATTATTAATTTGAGTGGTTTTAAAGTATATTTAGAATATATTTTTACAATTTAATACAATGTTGGTCATTGGATGTAATTTCACATTTAAACCAGACATAATCAAGTGTCAATCTTTTGATAGATATTGTTTCTTAAAAACACGCTATTTGTTTTAACAGCGGGATTTAATTATAAAATTAATTAATGCAAATTCTATGATATGAATTTGGAAAAATAGACTTCATTTTTGAATTCGGAATATGAAATATAGCTTAGGATGAAATTTTGGCATTGTTCTGAAAAACATCAATTTTTGATGAATAGTGAAACTACTAAGTGGTAGTTAAAAAAATTAATTTCTTCATAAATCTTAATTTTACCACTTCTGTGAATGGAATTTCAAAAATCCGAGAGACACGGTTGATTTCAGTAAGTAAAATGTGGTTCAATGAGATGAAAATAATTTTTGGTGAATAGTAACTTTTTACTTTTTTTTTACCACGGTTAATAGTAAATAGGGTAACTAAGGGTAAATATGATATTACTATTACCCTAACACATGTCCTAATTCTATTGGATAAGTGTAATTCGACCAAAAACAACCTTATGAATATAATATGACCATTTAGGTCCACTTGGATTAGATTATGACATTTAATATTATATTATTTAATGAATAGTTAAAATAGTTAAAATCAAAGTTTAATAACTAAAACATTTTTAATATGGGGTTATACATAAGATAAATTCGACTATAAATATTCATTAGAAAGCTAAAATTATTTCCTACATAATGATATTTTATTTATAATTTTTAGACTTTAAATAAATTAATTTATTTATGACACAACGATGATGCAGTAATTACCCTTTTAAGGAAATATTAACATAATTGATGTTATAAATGCTCAAATGAATGTAATTTGAGACTTTTTATAAATTCAACTAATTTTCTAGGTTACTATGATATATTAATGTTGATTTAATCAACTTGGTTCGAACATATAATTCTGTTATGACTTTCACAAAAATCATATATCAAATAGTGTCAAAATTGACACAAAATAGTTTTTAAATCAAATATTATATTATTAATTGTTATTTTATTCCTAAAAATCTATGGTTCGGCCACATGACTTAGATAAGGATATATATATTAATAATAAACAATTTGGGGTTCGTTTGGCATGTTATAGTAAGTGTATTAACCATATAGTGAAAGAAAACAAAAAGACACGGTAAAAGTTAAATTATTTAACTTAGAGTCAAATCTAATTGATAAGGTTAAAATAATAACCTAAACGTGTCTAAATCCTATTGGTTGATAGGATTTCGACCCATCCCCACTTTAGCTTCTAAATAAGACCATTTGGAACCATTATAAACCGATTTTGACATTAATATAAAATAATATTTTGAGGTATTCCTAAGGTGCCCCTCTCCTCCCTTATAAAAGGACACCTCCTCCCCCTCCTCCTCACACCAATTTGAGCACTCAAGCTCGGCCAACCCCTGCCATTTTCTCCACTCCACTTCCCTAGAATAATCCTAGAGGTCCTGGTATTCTCCAAAGACCAATCTTAGTTCCTTAAGTGGAGCATTCAAAGAGGCGTTCCAAAGAAGAGGTAATATCCATTACCGATCTTTTCAATTTCTTTCTTCTTCAACTTCTTCTTCTTTAGTTGTTTCATGATAAAGTAATAACATCAGTATTACTTACATACTGATATGTTATTATAAATATGAAACAACCCTAATTCACCTTCTATCCATCCTACGGAAAAATGAAATCACCGCGCGTGCGTACGTACGGAATACCGTCTCCACGCCGTGGTGTAATCTATTTTTCCACCATCACCTTACAAGGATGGGTATAATGGTGTAATGAGTAACTATATATGATTATTATGAAGTAATATTGATACTGAAATAATATATATATATACTCCAATACAATTCCACGATCATAGGAACGATATCATCACTCGTGCGTACGTACGGAATACCGTCTCCACGATGTGATGCGACTCGTTCTACATGATCTTCATTTCATAATGATTATATAAATGAATTGAATGAATGAATATGGTATATACTACACTAATACCATTATGTAAATGAATTATCTATAACCTAAAGATAAGAATAAGAATTTATTCGACAAAACACGCATAAGAACAAAAAGTTATAAAGACCCGAGTAACAAGTAACAATGAAATATTACTAACAATAAGCTAATAATATGACCATATATGATATCATATCAATATTTATGATTCTGGAATAAGTCAATAACATTATTTAAACCATTATATAGGAGCTTCGGACACGAACAAAGCAAATCGGACCTAAGGTAAGGGAAATATCACAATCTCATTTTTATCCGAGATTGCTTATACGTTGGTATTTTCTGGGGTGTATTTTATCATCCACATCCATGTTCCCTTAATATGTAATATTGTTTCCATCCACCTACAATTTTTTAAGTCCAATTTTACCCTTCGGTGAGTTTTTAGTAAAGGATATGAAAGGAATCTTTTTTCATTTTTTTCGTATGAGGTACTTTTTGACTTTTTCGAAAAAAGTACGAAGAATGTTTTTTAACTTATACGGCATGAATGGATTTTTAAAACATTATTTCCAAGAAGCTTACTTTACAAGTTTTCGAGTTTATTTTTAATCAACTTCTTTTATTTGAAAGTCGTATGACATGTTATGAAAGGAAAAATGTTTTTGAAGTAGAAAGGATATTTTCCTCAAGAATAGAGTTCAAGTATTTTATCAAAATTATTTTTCATCTAAGATAATAAAAGGGTTCTGTTTTTATCCCTATTATTACATGGATTTGATTATGTTGTGATGGAAATATTTTTATGAATTCGTTTATCTTATATGAATTATTTTATGATGTCATGTTGTTTAAGAATTCCATTTTTATTACATGGGTTACGCTATGATGTATGGTTTATGATTATGTGGCACACATAAGAAAGGATTCATTATAAGATGGGTGGGACCTATATCTCCCTCCAATGCATTGGGTAAAGATTTTATATCTCATGAGATAGACATGGCTGGAATGGTAGGTTATACCGGTTCAGTGAAACAGGACTGAAACGAGGGTTACTTGATTCAGAAAGGGACTTTTTCCACTAAGATAGTCTTGGCAATGAGTCTTGACTAACAAGAAATGATTCTCTATGATTATGTGTGAATGCCACAATGTTTCATGTTTTATGTTATGATTATTGTGATTACATTTCACTGCCATGATTTACCCCATGTTATGAAATTATGATCTCTTTTGCAGGTTAAGATTTCCAAAATTTATGTGCTTATGTATATGATGTGATTGATATTTCTTTTGTTTACCCTTACTGAGCATTTGAGCTCACCCTTTTATGTTTTCTTTTCCCCAGGATATAAAGAAAGGTTTTAGGTATAAAAAAAGAAGATCTTTATGGGAGATGTTGAAGATCTTTCACCACGATTAGAAGATTATATTCCGAGTTTCCAAAGACACTAAACTATTACGGTCCTTGTGTGTGTGTTTTTGTTATGTACTAAGTATTCCGAAAATGTAATGTAATGTCCATGTACGTCAAGATACGGGTCTCTACAGTTGGTATCAGAGGAAAGGTTTAGTCAACCTTTGGAAACTAGGACGCGAAAACATTAGTGAGATCCCTAGAGATATTTCTAAGGTATGTCTAGGGATGTCCCTAAGGTTAAGTATACGTATAGGTTATAGTACTAGAATTATGCTAACGATCATAGAATTTAACCTAAGATGTTAGATATTAAGGGTACTCCCCCTTTACTATGTTGTTTTCCTTAGCATTATTTTTCCTCTCACACTATTCTTTTTGGGTTTTAGAATATGGCTGGAAACAAGATGATTCACGATAATGGAGGATATGATGGACAATGGAATGATAATCTTTATGAGCAACCAAATGAAATGGGATTTGGAAGTCCAAACATCATTATTATGCCGAATCAGCAATCTTATAATATGATCAATAAAGTAAAATTTGGTAAGTTTCCTGACTCGGCTAATAAGAGAAAGATAGAGTTTCATGATGATCATAGAGGAAAGAAAGTTCAATTTCCCCTATGTAAATCATGTGGGAAAAGGCATCAAGGAGAATGTTTCAAGGGAACTGGAAGATGCTTTGGGTGTGGAAAAGAAGGACACAAAGCAAGTAAGTGCAAAGGAAAAGGTTCAGTTAACACCATGGATGAGGATAATGATATTGCTACGACATCAAAAATGGTTAAGTGTTTTAAATGTGGAATGTATGGGCATTATGCAAACCAATGCCCTAAGGGAAAGACTCATGAAGAGAATCAGTATGGTCGTATGGGAAGTATTTATGTGGATGATGATGAAGAGACTACAAATGATATGTAAGATGAAATAATTGTTGAAGCTCGGTCAATGGATTAAGAATGTAGTGGAATGATTACATGTTTATCATGTGTAATGTTGTATAAGTAATCTCATGGTACTATGGATTAAAGAGACATGTAAGGATTGTTACACTGTTGTCTGATTAATGTTACCAGTATCCATGAAAGGTTATTCAGATATTTTTGGAATGTAGATGATATGCGCATAATGAAGGAATAATAAGATAATGAGGTATTTGATTGTATTCATGAGCTCATGACTGATATAAGGAGAAGGTTATATCATGGTTTGAGTATATAGAATTTTTGGATTTTGGTATGTGGAAAGAGGTAACTTTTAACCGCATTCATGTTTTCACTAAGGTTCAATGGGTATTCAAGAGAATACGTGATTAAGGCCTTTGAATGTTTGGAATGTGACCAACAAGACATATCTTTTGATATATGGGGATCAACGGCAGTATTAAATCTCTGGTAATCGTTTTCACTATATTATGAGAGTGGACTACAGTATTATGGACAAGCCTAAAGATTAAAATGGATTATGTTGGACATATGTTAGTATTGTTTAAGGATACAAGATTTTCGATATTATTGATGGGATGTTATAGTAATGTAGTTTTAGAAAAAGGACAACCTGCAGGACGGGCGACAGCCCATCGCGTCAGAAAAGGATGTGGGAATCAAACCCAAAACCGAAGTGCGACTGGCCTTTATCGCCTTCCCCTGGCCTACAGGAAGTCCCTGTTTAGTAGAAACTAGTTTTATTATATTAAGCAGTATGATATATGAAGTATAAGTCCATTTTAGGAACTATATATGATTAATCTCACTATAGATCGACTTATGTATATAATTTTTGCTAACCTTTTGTTTGAGACAGATGGAATGACCCGTCATTCTATCACATGATCTGCTAACACTTCACGAATAACAAATTCAACTTCATTTATTTAAGAGATGATGTGGAAATTGTTCTAGGCATGAACAACAGTGAGATTGTACCAAAATAAAGAAAGTATTTATTCAATTCAAATTTTCAACTTTAGGGAAATGATCTTGAAAACCAAAAATGTTGTCCTAGTGATCTTATACATGATGAATCGGATGGTACCTTAGATCGTCACAAATTTATGGATTTGTGATTATTGGCTTTTCCATAGCCATGTTCTCTACCACTCTCCATCAGAACATGATGGTTAAATTTCTCTTCCATATCCATATTTTCACCTATGTGGAAACCCAATGATTAGATTATTTGGGTAACCGTTACGTTTCATACTTTTGTTTTTAAATATTGGTTTTGATATTCCTTTTTACGATGTGGGTTTCTATTAAAGAAACTTTCAAATAGTAAACCATTTATAACCCCGACGAATTTCGAGGGCGAAATTTATTTTAAGGGGGGTAGAATGTAACAGCCCAAGATTTTATAAAAAATATTCTTTTTAATTTTATTAATGTCTTGTGTTGTACGCTACACCAAAAGGAGCTTACAAAACACGCATCCTTGACTTGCCTTGCATTACACGCAATCACGACCTTCCTCGATAGCGTGTGTAATACGCAATACCGAGTTTCACTAAACAACGATATGCTATTAAAATATTATTAAAACTAGCCGTTATGAATAGTAATAACCACTTTTTAAAATTCTGTAAATCTTATTTTTCAAAATGAACTTTATTTTTGGATTCGGAGTATCGAATTTAGCCTAAGGTGAAATTTTGGTACTTTTCGGATAACTTTCATATTCTGATGAATAGTGAAAATTACTAAATTATAATTAAAAACAACTTTTTTAATCAAAATAATTAATAGTGATAAATTATTAATTTGAGTGGTTTTAAAGTATATTTAGAATATATTTTTACAATTTAATACAATTTTGGTCATTGGATGTAATTTCAAATTTAAACCAAACATAATCAAGTGTCAATCTTTTGATAGATATTGTTTCTTAAAAACACGCTATTTGTTTTAACAGCGGGATTTAATTATAAAATTAATTAATGAAAATTCTATGATATGAATTTGGTAAAATAGACTTCATTTTTGAATTCGGAATATGAAATATAGCTTAGGATGAAATTTTGGCATTGTTCTGAAAAACATCAATTTTTGATGAATAGTGAAACTACTAAGTGGTAGTTAAAAAAATTAATTTCTTCATAAATCTTAATTTTACCACTTCTGTGAATGGAATTTCAAAAATCCGAGAGACACGGTTGATGTCAGTAAGTAAAATGTGGTTCAATGAGATGAAAATAATTTTTGGTGAATAGAAACTTTTTACTTTTTTTTACCACGGTTAATAGTAAATAGGGTAACTAAGGGTAAATATGATATTACTATTACCCTAACACATGTACTAATTCTATTGGATAAGTGTAATTCGACCAAAAACAACCTTATGAATATAATATGACCATTTAGGTCCACTTGGATTAGATTATGACATTTAATATTATATTATTTAATGAATAGTTAAAATAGTTAAAATCAAAGTTTAATAACTAAAACATTTTTAATATGGGGTTATACATAAGATAAATTCGACTATAAATATTCATTAGAAAGCTAAAAAGATTTCCTACATAATGATAGTTTATTTATAATTTTTAGACTTTAAATAAAGTAATTTATTTATGACACAACGATGATGCAGTAATTACCCTTTTAAGGAAATATTAACATAATTGATGTTATAAATGCTCAAATGAATGTAATTTGAGACTTTTTATAAATTCCACTAATTTTATAGGTTACTATGATATATTAATGTTGATTTAATCAACTTTTTTCGAACATATAATTCTGTTATGAATTTTACAAAAATCATATATCAAATAGTGTCAAAATTGACACAAAATAGTTTTTAAATCAAATATTATATTATTAATTGTTATTTTATTCCTAAAAATCTAAGGTTCGGCCAAATGACTTAGATAAGGATATATATATTAATAATAAACAATTTGGGGTTCGTTTGGCATGTTATAGTAAGAGTATTAACCATATAGTGAAAGAAAACAAAAAGACACGGTAAAAGTTAAATTATTTAACTTAGAGTTAAATCTAATTGATAAGGTTAAAATAATAACCTAAACTTGTCTAAATCCTATTGGTTGATAGGATTTCGACCCATCCCCACATTAGCTTCTAAATAAGACCATTTTTAACCATTATAAACCGATTTTGACATTAATATAAAATAATATTTTGAGGTATTCCTAAGGTGCCCCTCTCCTCCCTTATAAAAGGACACCTCCTCCCCCTCCTCCTCACACCAATTTGAGCACTCAAGCTCGGCCAAACCCTGCCATTTTCTCCTCTCCACTTCGCTAGAATAATCCTAGAGGTCCTGGTCTTCTCCAAAGACCAATCTTAGTTCCTTAAGTGGAGGATTCAAAGAGGCGTTCCAAAGAAGAGGTAATATCCATTACCGATCTTTTCAATTTCTTTCTTCTTCAACTTCTTCTTCTTTAGTTGTTTCATGATAAAGTAATAACATCAGTATTACTTACATACTGATATGTTATTATAAATATGAAACAACCCTAATTCACCTTCTATCCATCCTACGGAAAAATGAAATCACCGCGCGTGCGTACGTACGGAATACCGTCTCCACGCCGTGGTGTAATCTATTTTTCCACCATCACCTTACAAGGATGGGTATAATGGTGTAATGAGTAACTATATATGATTATTATGAAGTAATATTGATACTGAAATAATATATATATATACTCCAATACAATTCCACGATCATAGGAACGATATCATCACTCGTGCGTACGTACGGAATACCGTCTCCACGATGTGATGCGACTCGTTCTACATGATCTTCATTTCATAATGATTATATAAATGAATTGAATGAATGAATATGGTATATAATACACTAATACCATTCTGTAAATGAATTATCTATAACCTAAAGATAAGAATAAGAATTTATTCGACAAAACACGCATAAGAACAAAAAGTTATAAAGACCCGAGTAACAAGTAACAATGAAATATTACTTACAAGAAGCTAATAATATGACCATATATGATATCATATCAATATTTATGATTCTGGAATAAGTCAATAACATTATTTAAACCATTATACAGGAGCTTCGGACAAGAACAAAGCAAATCGGACCTAAGGTAAGGGAAATATCACAATCTCATTTTTATCCGAGATTGCTTATACGTTGGTATTTTCTGGGGTGTATTTTATCATCCACATCCATGTTCCCTTAATATGTAATATTGTTTCCATCCACCTACAATTTTTTAAGTCCAATTTTACCCTTCGGTGAGTTTTTAGAAAAGGATATGAAAGGAATCTTTTTTCATTTTTTTTCGTACGAGGTACTTTTTGACTTTTTCGAAAAAAGTACGAAGAATGTTTTTTTAACTTATACGGCATGAATGGATTTTTAAAACATTATTTCCAAGAAGCTTCCTTAACAAGTTTTAAAGTTTATTTTTAATCAACTTCTTTTATTTTAAAGTCGTATGACATGTTATGAAAGGAAAAAATTTTTTGAAGTATAAAGGATATTTTCCTCAAGAATGGAGTTCAAGTATTTTATCAAAATTATTTTTCATCTAAGATAATAAAAGGGTTCTGTTTTTATCCCTATTATTACATGGATTTGATTATGCTGTGATGGAAATATTTTTATGAATTCCTTTATCTTATATGAATTATTTTATGATGTCATGTTGTTTAAGAATTCCATTTTTATTACATGGGTTACGCTATGATGTATGGTTTATGATTATGTGGCACACATAAGAAAGGATTCATTATAAGATAGGTGGGACCTATATCTCCCTCCAATGCATTGGGTAAAGATTTTATATCTCATGAGATAGACATGGCTGGAATGGTAGGTTATACCGGTTCAGTGAAACAGGACTGAAACGAGGGTTACTCGATTCAGAAAGGGACTTTGTCCACTAAGATAGTCTTGGCAATGAGTCTTGACTAACAAGAAATGATTCTCTATGATTATGTGTGAATGCCACAAAGTTTCATGTTTTATGTTATGATTATTGTGATTACATTTCACTGCCATGATTTACCCCATGTTATGAAATTATGATCTCTTTTGCAGGTTAAGATTTCCAAAAGTTATGTGCTTATGTATATGATGTGATTGATATTTCTTTTGTTTACCCTTACTGAGCATTTGAGATCACCCTTTTATGTTTTCTTTTCCCCAGGATATAAAGAAAGGTTTTAGGTATAAAAAAAAAGAAGATCTTTATGGGAGATGTTGATGATCTTTCACCACGATTAGAAGATTATATTCCGAGTTTCCAAAGACACTAAACTATTACGGTCCTTGTGTGTGTGTTTTTGTTATGTACTAAGTATTCTGCAAATGTAATGTAATGTCCATGTACGTCAAGATACGGGTCTCTACATATATAGATTCTATATTATAGACTGAATGTGATATTAAATATGTTCACTCACCTAGTTGAGGTTCTGTGGAGAAACCACAAACATGAGTATGTTATACTATAACCTAAGGATAATATGACGTAGTAGCTTTATAAGTTATTTTACACAACTGAAAAAAATTGATGTCAAATTTCATTTAAGGGGGTAAAATTAGAAAACAAAAAATTATTAAATAATATTATTCAAATAAATATATTTTATTCCATATCATATGTTTCATGTAACCCCATATTTGATGAACCATGATATACAATTAATATAATAATATAAATATAAATAATATAACCTTGCCACTAAACATGGAAGTATGAATAAAAATAATGAAATTAAGAAAATTAAATATAATGTTTTTAAATAATTGAAATATATATATGAATATGTTCTTAATTTTTGTTAATTTCATTATATACATTTCAAATAAATTATTCTTTAAAATTGATTTTCATTGATTTTTGTGGAAAAATTAATTAAATTGATTTTCCCACATTTTATAAAACATATTTGTAAAATTAAACCTTTATTTTGAATAAGAATGTATAAATTATCTTATGATGACTTTTATTGAATTTTCTATGAAGATAAATTATTCAATGAATAATGATAATGTTGAATTTTATTAAAAACTACATTTTCATTTAAAATAATTACAAATTTCAACCATTTTTTGAAATTTTTTAAAAGTAAACCTAGTTAAATAATATCATTAATAATAGAATTTAGGTAATTTTAATATATTTCCTGATGATATTATATATTGTAACTTTATGTAATGAGGAAATAATTTATTTGGAAGACTGTTTTTCAGGCACCTCTATGAGTTTAATTTCAAATTAAATTATTCCTCTTAGGTTAATTTAATTTGATAAATTTATTCCATAATTTGTTTATTATTAATTAATATTATTTAAAAAGTTATACATAATTTTATTTAAAAATTAATTGTTACAATATTAGCAATTTATTTTCATAGTAAAGGTTAAACAGTGTTTTTAGGGTGTCAAACAATAATGATAAGGGTTAAAATGACCTAAAAACTTGTAAACTTAAATTTTATGTCCATATTTTGACAATACCTAGTATAATTTTTATAATAATCCATTTGGGATTAATTTTTCATGGTTAAAATGTGGTTATACCCTCTTCTTTTTAAAAACTTCTAGTGTGTTCTCTCCATTACATACAAAGGAGAACACCCTCACCACACCTCCTCGCACTCCCAAATCCATTAGTTTTAAAAAATACTTAAAAAGTATTTTCTATAATGAACACACATAACCTATCTGATGTAATTTTTTTAAAAATATTTCATAAGGAGGATTTTATTGTTATCCTAAAAAGATTTTCCACATAAGAGGTATTTTTATAATCTAAGTGTTATTATTTTATTTTTTCTAGTAACACCTTTAAATATTATTCATCCATGGTAATTTTATAACATCAGTTTCCCCCATATATATATATATTTCTTTTGTAAAATTAATTTTATAAACTTTTCTAATATCATCTTCAATAAATTATGAAATGAAACTGTAGATCATGGGTATTTTAGACTGTCACATCACGAACCAATATAATTCATTTTCCATCAACACATCATGTGTATGTGTGGACCACCATTTCTGTGAAGCGATGCTATACTTTTTTAATTTATTTCTACATGAAAGGTAATGAGGATATACATAAAATATATATATGGTATATATAATATAAATATTATTATTTAGTTTTCAATTAGTATTTATATCTATTTTTTCCGATCAATTGAGAAAATTGAAACAAAATTCCTGAGTACATACGATCTATCATTTCCATGAACCGTGTCACTAATATTCATTATCTACCTAAAATGGATGGCTAAAAATAAATATAAAATGATTATGTATGCTATTTATATCTTGTTTAAAATTATTGAGATTAGAAAACCATGATCAAAATAAAATTACTAAATATTTTAAAAAAACATATGTGATCAATAATGATGTTATCACATAAAAACAAATTTACTAAGGAATTGTTAATAACTGGGTAATAAAAGGTAAAATGAAATTTATATATATGATAATTGTTATAATAAATATTTATATTAAACTAATATTTATTATATTGGAAAAATGAATGTGTAAAAATAATCTAACATCATTAGGTAAGGTATTTGTGTTTCACATTCATTTCACTATGATGAATTCCATATTCACCGCATGATTCGTTTTCATTGTGTTTATACTAACCATGAATGAATTTTTTGATTATCTTGAGGAAGATTATGTGATAAAAATACATATATATGGTTATTTCTTCCTTGGGGAATTCAATTCAACCATTACCAATGTTTTTATGTTTTTATGTTACAATATCTTTATATATTAGGATTGATTATGATAATGCTTATGATGATGAAATATTTTGATAAATCTCTCAATAAACTCATTTATTTTATTATCATGTAGATTTTTAAATAGAATACATGTTTAAAAATAATTTGAAAATCATTATGTACCAATCAAAACCAAAAATAGTTTTTCTATAAAATAAAAAATATTAATCTCTTCAATCGAAAATAATTTTTCATCGAAGTCAATGGTTTTAGATGTATACTAAAGAGTGAATATAAAATTATAAAATAAATTTTTATATACATTTTACCCATGATTGTATTTTAAAAAAAATTAAAGTGAATTTTATTTTCATTTTATTAACATATATATTCTGTCTTTTAAATAAAAATGTGAAAAGAAATATCATTTATTAATGTACAACATGAAAAGTATTTTCTTATTATCATGACCAATAAATAAAATAAATATTACATTTTTATTTTAAAATAAAATTATTTATTTAATTTTTCATAAATTTTTTGATTAGAAATAAGTGTTTTCAAAGTGGAAATGATATTTTTTTCAAAAAAATGTTCTAACTGATATATCAAAATGAGTATATATAAAAGATGGCATACATTGATGCTACATTAATTTTAATTTTTATTTGATACAAGGATTCGATCCTTATTATTTTTATGGTTTTTGTTTATAATGAAAACATATTTATAAACATAATTCATTTTTTCAAGGTATTTTCAATGAAAAAAAGATAAAATTTTACATAAACCGGTTTGACTTTTCAATGGTTATGTTATGATACAATGTTTATGAAACATGTTTATTTTTATGCATTTGATATGATGTATATTTTAGGTTAATTTGGAAGACTTATATATTATTTTCATTATATGAAAGGTGGGATGTGTATCTCTATCCAATTCATTGGGTAAAGAATAATATCTCATCAGATAAATAGAAATAAAATGGGGAGTGAACCATGTTTAGTAAGGAAATTTTTCCACTAGGAATGTTTTGGGAGTGAACCATGACAACTATGATAGTTTAGGGAGTGAATCCATCCCTCTATGATCGTCATTGAAATAAGCCTTTGTTATTATGTAAATTATTTTCTATTCTTGGGTATATTCCAAAAATATATGCCTTATTCCTATGTCATGTAATCATGGATTTTGTACTTTTATTCCATTACGACTCATATCTTATGAAATTCCAATCTTAATTCCATAACTCAAATATGCGACCTATTATATAAAGGTTATGAATTTTAAATTTTATTATCATATTCTCATAACCTTATACTCATTTCATATTTCTATCTACCTTTTTTACTATTACTGAGCTTATGATCTAAATATTTCTTATGTCACCTTCTCATAGGTTATATGGAATATTAATATGTATTATATATCATATTACTTTAATAGTTTTTAAGAACAAAGTGGGAGATGATGTATTGCACATACAAACTAGTTGTTTATATATATAATTTTTTTAATACACTAAACCTAAATTATTATATCATAGACCATTATTTTATTTATTTATTATTAATCAATTAATATTTTTTAATTATTTATGAAATGTATGGTTCAGTTCAGTTTTTCCATATAAAATGTAGGAGGCTGGTGGTCTGGTTTCTAGGTAATTTATTTCATTGATCTAGATTCTCCATGGATTGTTCTTTATTATTGAAATCCTTCTATAGTGGTGTGGGCTCTATGTTTTTTACATTTGAAGGATAGAGCATGTACTTCCAAATGAGGGATAAATTTAATACTTTATGAACATTGGAAAGATTTATTTAATTTTCCAAGTGATAATAAATCCTTCTAATACATTGTATATTTTTGAATGTCTTGTTATATATATGTTTAAACATTACCTATGTTTCAAATCTCACATCATTAATCCTAGGTTAAATTATTTGTTATAACATATCACCTAATTCAATATTTAGAAATATTTGTTTATCATTCACATAGTGTTCTATATACTCTGAACTACCCAGATTTTTTTATAAATTGGATTTAACCTTACTTCTCATTTTATCATCTATCTCAGGTCTTGATAATGTTTTTTTAACATCATCAGAGAATATTGGTGTTCAACAATGTCTACCATAGTGGGATTAATAAGGTCCTATATGAATCCTTAAGTAAAATACACTATTATAAGAGAATTTCAAAAAGTATGGTGTTAATCACAACCCCAATTGAAATCCATAGAACCATATATTAGTATATATTATTATCTTTGAATGATCCACTCTGAATAACCATATATTTGACGAATATATGGTGTTCCAATGGTCAATACCATATTAAATGCCTATTTAAAACTTCTATATAACTTCAAGGTAATCCTAGAATCCTGATCAGGTATAATAGAATTTGGTTGTCTAGGAATCTATGTTGGATCCTTAATATATATCCAGGTATGGTAATCAAGAGATAAATATTATCTTATTATAATAAAATCTGCTGAATTCATAACTATATTAACTATAACAAAAAACAAATTATCAAGTATAGAAGATTTGGGGATGTTGGTGATGAAATCCATTTTTATATATTTACCATTTCTATTCTTTTATGGGTAATGGTTGTAAAAATCCCCCTTAGTATTCTGAATCACATGCTAAAATATCTTTCATACATTCTATTAGGATACAAAAAATTCAATATATGCTTCCATCATTCCCCACTAGATACAACCCTTCAAATTCATATACATCTTATATAATTCTAAGATAAAAAGAGAAATATGATCTATGATCATCATCCAATAAATCCATATTCAAATATTTTGTTTATAGTACACATTCATACTTCATGAATATTATCATTCAATCATAATAATGGTTGAAATCAGGAAAATTTCTCAACTTCTGCTACAGTGCGGAATACTATGTATGATCCTTGTTAATATTCAATTTCCTGAATAATAAACCATTATTTTATGAAATATATTTTCATTCCTCATTATTCTTGATTTGGGTATCCCTAGCTAGAAAATTCATAAGTATTTGGTTGATTTCAATCATCATCTTAGAAAAACTAGCATGATAGTTCTAAAATAGATCATATGAAAACATATTCTCCCAACCATTTTGGGAATGTATTGAGGTGTCATAATATTTAATCAACTTCTACAATATACTAGGGTTTATATTAATCTATATCTCTATGAATATATACATAAATATTATATTATTATTGTTAAATATATATATATATATATCACATATTTAACTATAAAGACAATTCCTCAATATTTTCTAGGGAAAAATCTAACCTTCCAACTCCAAATCGTGAGTTGAGTAATTTTTTCCTATAATTTTAAATTTTCATGCAGTACAATATATCAAAATATCATTTTTATTGATGAGGATTTCTATTACCTCCACAAATTCATAACAATATATAAAAATACATTCAACCATATGGGGTATTGGGTTCACATGTTTACTTTCTAATCCTGTATTTAATTCTTTGAAATTTCCCCACATTCATATATCAAATGTATCTTGGATCCTGTCTATGTTAACATGGTTATTGAATTTGATATCAATTTTAAATATCTTATAACTAGTATGTTGTATCCATTAATCCCAAGAAAAAATATAGATCTTAGTCACTGTTGTTAGTCTGGGACATTTCTCAATAACCTCTCACATTGATGGATGTACCAATATAACATAAATTGAGGTTATATGAATTAAAATAAAAAAAAATACGTAAAAATTAATTACTATTTATATATTTATCATAACACCTCTGATTACTCAAATTTTTCAATACAATACACAAATTATCTTAGTTCTCTTCCTCATATCAGAACATATAGTAACATCATCTATAATTTCTACAAAAAACCTAATGGGGATAACTTATAAATACACTATTCATTAATTCCCTAAATATAGAAGGGTAATTATTTAGTAAAAATGGAATCAATATAAATTATTAATGTCAACAACTCGTATAGATATGATTCTTTTCTATATCCTTTTTATTGACCATTATTTTCTTATATATATAAAAATAGTGAACTTTATAATTTATAATTCTCTATGTAATTGATCAAATATGTCATTAATATAGGGTAAGAGATACAATTTTCTGATAGTGATCTTGTTAGGTACTCGATAATCGATGTAATGATCCATTGAGACATTTTTTACCTATAAAACTAATTGGTGAACCCTATGGAAATGTACCAGGGAATATGATTCCCTTATCAGGATTTTCATAAAGTTTCTTCTTCAATTTCTATAACTCAATCTGGTAAATTCATTATGTACTCTTTAACATAGGTGTATCACAATGTATGATATCTATTGAAAATCCATAATAAAAATTTATGGGGAAAAAAGAATGTTTTCATGAGATACAATAGGGTATTCTTGATTATTAGGAATATATTCAATGTTTTTCTTTTTATAAAGAGTTGAGTTTAATATACCTAATGAATTGGTAAAAAGAAACATATAATGAAATTGATTTCCATTTTACATTCCATGTTCATCCCAAAAAATAAATTTGATCATTGATTAAATAAAAATATAAAAAATTATTTCACGTTATTAATAATTGATATGGGATCTGTATAATGAAAATGAATCCATTCCCAAAATAAAATAAAGGTAAAATTGATGAATAATAATTTGATTCGCAATATTCACACATCCAAAAACATTTATTAGAGGTAAGATATAGACATAATATTTCACTAATGTACCATTAAGACATCTTGGAACAAACTTAATAAATATTTATTATGTTGGTGATGTGATACACTATAGAAATTTCATTAGATATAAAATAATGGGTAGAGGAAGAAGAATATAATTTATTTTAGATTATATAGTTGGTGATAAGTGTTTCATTCACCACATCATTCTCATTACTTTCTTACGTAGTATTGATTGCATGATATTTCCCATTATCTCAGAGATTATGGGGTATTAGCGCTGATTGTCATTATTAAGCTTTGTATTCTTACATAGATTACCATAATGTTCATATACCATGAAATTATATAATTGGATTGGATGTGGATATTTTGGTTGAGATTTCCTTACATTACTTTTATTTATTAGCCACTTTATATTGCTTTGATATTATTTTTCAGGATGTTATTATTTTACCCATGTAAAAAATTAACCAGACCCTATATGGAATATTACCCTAATCATTCTACTATAATTATTTCATAAAATAAAATTCATTTTACATATTAAGAGTTATTATTATTAGAATTTTCTATAAATCACATATTTCACTTTTTATATGATGAACCATGAGTGTAATGAGGATCTCCCATCTATATTTATAACATTAGTAAACATTAGAAAATCCATAATAGTTATAAAACTCTCTCCATTCAAAATAATTTTGTAGACTTGATCATAGGATACAAATGAATTAGTGATTTTTTTGGGTTGATGAAAAAACATGAATCATTCATTGAAAGACTATTGAAAGTTTTCATGTTGATTCTAATTGATTCATTATCCTTATACATTAGTTACATGAATTCCACCCGAATTAATGTTTACTTTTTTTATGAAGATAGTATATAAAAATATCCTTTTAATCTAATTCCATATTTTGGAGTCAATTTTCCCACATTACCTCATATTATAGGTAATATGTCAACATTTTTTTTAATTTTGATTCCAAATGATAAATTTAAATAACAATAATTTCTAGATTAGAGAAACATATAATAGACAATATCATTTTATGGTTATTTATAAATTAATCATCATTGAAACCCACTAAAATAAGTTGGTTGTTTCTTGATGATGGACTCTATATTACATTGTCCCTCTATTTAATTTTTGGAAGATAAACATGAATCATCGATTGAAAATTTTATGAAATCATAGGAATAAGATTTTTTATTATAGATCAATATTTTTTTATATATCCAAAAATCATTTAATTTTACATCGAATTAAGTTTTAATATGATTCCTTCCAATTTCATCCATTAAATATTGATGAAAACCATGTGAGAAGAAATAATCATATTGATTAATCATACCATCATTAAAAATCATTCATATGATATCTAAATTTGGAAACCTTATCATCAATCTACGAAACATTTCTATAAAAGTAGATCATTCATGGTCATCCTTTATTTTAATCCTTTATATTTGTTTATAAATAATTATATCATAACCCAAGGGTATCCCTCATGAGTGTCCAACAAGGTGGGTAGTCATAGGCCCACTCATTTTGCACTGATTATGATCAAATTTAATTCACATCATATTCCATAATTTCCTTAATCATGGACCTCTTCCAATACTATCATTGTTAAAAAAGGTATTTAATTAAATATTTTCAATCCTAATTCTAGTCATTTTTATATAATGTGATAAATTTATTTAACAAATTCATTAGTGGGATTTAGAATTTTGGTCCCACTCATCACAAAATTCAAGCTATATATATGTGTGACATATGATAAAAACCATTAATCATTTCAATGTATAATTAAACATTTGAAACAATAAAATGTAATAAATATCCATTATTTAATAATTGGATAACTGATAGAAAAAATATGTTTTTAATGGTTTTATCATAACATAAATAAATGAGGTGAAATTTATGAGTTTAAAATAATAATTATTACATAATTATCATTATATATATTACATTTAATGATAATGTATATTATCAAAAATAAAAAAATATAGTGAATCATATAAATTACTAAATAATTTCATCAGGGACGAAACAATATCTAAAAGTTCATTTGGACATTTATTTGAATATATGGAAATGATTATTTTTATTTGGTATCTATAAATTCTAACAAAATATATTGAGGAAATGATTTTCCTCCAAAATCAATCAGTAGATAGGTTTGTTAAGAATAAAATACATGATAGTGGGGAATTCCATCATTGAAGATATCTTTTAAATAATGATCCATTTAAAAAAATTTAAAATCTCATAAATAACTACTTTAAGAAATTTCAAAAAAATAAATTTTAAAAATATTATAATTTAACTAAAATATAGTTAAAAAATAATAAATATCATAATAACATTGAAAATAATTTTCCTGTAAAATTTATAAGGAACATGGAAATGGATAAATATTTTTTCCACTAAAGATGAAATATGGTCATATTTTATTAAAAACATTTTCGCATTCAATTTAATTTCCATGTAGAGTAAAATGTTATTAAGATTTAATAATTCTTGGAATAATGAGAGTACAATATAATAGATTTTATTAAAAGATATTATCAAAAAACTCCCTTAAACATAAGTTTAACATAAATAACCCTAAAAGGGAATGAGATTATAACATTTCCACTTATATAAAATCTCATCATACTTCATCAAAATTCAATCCTCACATTCATTGAGAAACCTTCTATTGATTTAAATTTATAACTTATTGTGATGGTATCTAAAGACTAATAGAAGCTATATAATATAATTAATGAATCTAGAAAGAAATTAAATATGTATTAATAGAGCCATGTGCCTTAAGAAGAGTGAATAAGAGAGGAGATGTGCTTTCATTTTTACAGTGAGGGAAGTTTAATTGTTGTAATTATTAAATGATTTAAATTACTATGAGGATTTGTTTATTCCTATGTGGCACCAATGCACCCAAAATCTTTAGATATGGTGTTATAGGATTTAGGTAAACATAAATAATAATATTTAGATGAATTTTGGATATATTTTAATCATTTTATCCTAGTTAAACCCACTATAATCCCAAATCATTGTTAACCATCATAATATATCTTTTTTCCATGATTAAAAAATTTTAATAACTAACATTATGGCCGATGTTACCCAAAATTGAAAATATTGTTTCAAAAATTGGAATAAATTTTTTCTAATTGAAAATTTATATATTTTATAAATTACATTAAATATAAGTATAAAAATTCATTAAAATAGATTTTAAGAAAATACCTAAATTTAGAATAAAAATCAACTCACCTTGAATTCAAGTACTAAGATAATTTCCAAGAATTTATTTGGTTAAATAATAAATAAATGAAGGTTTTTATTTTTCTTTGTAAATAAAATTTCAAATTGATCCTTCCAAACATAACATTAAATGAAAGGACTCAAAAATTAGTTTTTTAATAATATATAATTTAAGTTCATAAAATCCAACTGTAAATTCCATATTTCCGAATAATGCTTTAATTTTTTTAATTTAATAAATTAATCATTATTTAATCAAAGATCATAAATTAGTATATGGGAAATGTTTTGAGAAATTATAAAGCCTTACCTCACTTGTTTAACCCGTTTATACTTGTTTACCCTTACCAAGGTGAAAAATCATTACTATAGTTAACATTAATAATGAGAAAAAATAAAATGGATCTATTATCCAAATTTGAGCCTAGCCATTCAAAAATATTTTATCCATTTTTAGGCTTGTTGTGACATCTCATACCCAAATTCCACTAAAACAGGTGCCCCGAGTCTAGTGGGCCACATGGCCTTAAGTCAATCTCCCCAAATTCTAGAGGCTACCAACTTGCAGTGAAGGACTACAGTCTGTCCATGGGGAGACCATGCCATAATTAATAAAGTGTAGTTTAGGTAGTAAATATAAACATTGGGTAAATAGAGGAAGAAATATAAGTAAACAAAGGGAATAATGGAAAATAAAGTAAAACGTAAGAATAACTAAAATAATTGGAATAACATCCAAGCACCCAAAAACTGATGATATGTCATGTCACTGGAAAACTGTAATACTATGATAAAAGACATCATGAATAACATTTTTCACAAAAGTATAAATGAATCAAAGACTATTCCAATAATCTTGAGATTCTTCTCGGTCATCTTATATCTATCTCCGTACTGAATAGAAAACAATCAATTGTTTAAAGTAGTATTCTTCCATTATTCATTACCTGCAACTCTGTAATCAACTATGGGTAACAAACTACACCTAGAGAGGGTGTGGGATATATCTTAGTGGGCTACGAACAACGTTTTATATAATATGTGGCTCCTATAATAAAAATGTAATAGTGTACAAACATGAATATATGATGTAAAGTAGTAAAATGTAACTAAATACCGATATACCTACATCAACCCATGGATGGTGTCTCAACTGGTGAATAATTAATTATATGATTTTTCCAGTTTATAAATAAGTGACCTGATAGAAATTTAAAAGGTTCAATGTTGTAACAAGGAAATCTATAATGATATTTCACTGTGATGTCCCAAGGTAATAACCAAGTAAACATGGACACCAACAGTCCCCAACTCAGTAATAATGGTAGCATAGCATTGGGTAATAGTGTAATCCAAGTAACATATTCCATGGAATTCCACAATTAGGCACCAACTGAGTACAAGTTGATCATCCAAGGTAAAACATGGCTAAGTAGACACATGGTCCTATGGGATGTAACCGTGGAACCTACTTATATATGATGGATCCAAGGAGTGTATTTAAGGAATCCTTTAGAAATATGAGGGGATCCTATGGTTCCATACTAGACATTTAAGGACATAGAAGGATCAGGATCATATTGGGTGTCAACATAAGTAAGCCATATCCTTGATTCGTAATGGGGTTCTTGATTGATGATGCAATTCTCCGATCATAATCCAAGGCAAGTTTGAGTCAGTAAATTCCAATTTGATTATGAAGTAATGTAATATTTCTTTTGGTATAGGCCTTGACTTTTATTATAGTGATAAGGTCATGTAGCATTCAACCATTGGATCAAACCTTTCGTTTCATTAGTGTGCTAAGGTCAAGTATCATGCAACCGTTTAATGAAGTCATAATTAATCAATAAGTCCATTTGGTTCAATCCTTTACTTTCAATAATGTGAAAATTAAAAGTAGCATGAAACCATTCATTTAATCCATTTAATTCAAATTCCATATTCATGGTTCATTATGATACATTCCATTAAGGTTGTATGGGGTTCTACGTATTTTCAACCTACTATTCATTTACATTTAAGGTCAAGTCACATCATTAGTATACTTTCCTATTCACATTTGACATTTCATTATCAATATTAAAGGACTTACCTTATGTAGGTCAAGTGTTAAGAATACATGGCACTTTCAATTATGAAATTCATAATATAAACAACACATTTAATATAGAAATTATATCCTTTATGAAGGTCAATCCAAATCACACCTGAATGGTGGATCAAACATGTCAAAAAAATAAAGCGAAAAATATTCCATAACATACAACATGGGATGGATAGAGTTGTGGGAGTAAGCACAAAAAATTAATCACATATATTGAAATAGAATAACCATATGTTTATAATTATTATAAACATGGCACTTTAATTCTATAAACAACACCCGATGAAATCGGTGGGGCACACATGTCATTTCCAAAATTAAAGAACATTTGGGATGAGTTACAGAACACCCACCTTAGGATTGTTAGAATATCCTCATCTTGTATTGGCCTTCATTTGGGATAAATCAGAGTATATCTAAGAAAAATAGAAAAATTCTCATACCCTGATAACTCAGTCAAGAGCAAGAGAGAAGGAGAATAACTCAAGAGGACTCACGTACTTAATGTTACGCAACCAACGTGATGAACATAAGCTCGATCAAATCTAAGATGAATGAGATCTATTGATTGCTATCCTAGATCATAAAAGGGTTCAAAAATGAGATCAATTTATTTTAATCATACTTAAATATAGATTACTGAGGAAGAAGGATTATAATTAGAATATTAAGGGAAAACCCATCAAAATAATTCAACAAATTTCTTATACATGATTTGTGCGCACAATTCCCTAGGTAGAAGCGGCAATACGATGGTTAGGTAGGTAAATCGTTCAGCAACCATGTAATGTGTCTCTGTCTAAAAAAACCCATATTTATGGTTAGCCAAACCCAGTTCCAACGGTGCGACTTGGCCATTTATTCAAAAAAGGATTCAGAGCATTAAACAATCCCCAATCACACCTGATACCCATTCTATCTCAATAGGCATCCATATTATGTCGAAGTAGAAGATTTGCTCCGAAATTTAAATAATCCTATATAATTGATAAAGCAGGTTCTTACCCTTATAAAAATACATATTATTATTTTATTCCTAATAAAAAAATTAGATGAACATTAATATATTTTATTGAATATATAATCTTTATGTTTTATGAAAATAATTTATCTATATGTAATAAAATAATTTTTATAACAAAAAAACATTGTGTGTATGATATTTTTTTTATAAATACATTTCCACTTTTTTAATTAAAATGATTTTATATTCATTCTATACGCCTTGATAATCAATTTATTCAGTTAATATATGTTTAGAAAATATGATTTAATAATTCTAGTAGCCCTATTCATTTCAACCATTAAAATGAATAATAAATAATTGTCACATTAAATAATACTATATTAAGAATATAGAACCATTCATATGGAGTTTATGTTGAATGTAAATTCACCTATCAAATAAATAAAATTTAATTAAAATTAAATATATAATAAAATATTAGGTTGTTACATTGTCTTATCATTTGTATTAGGATTCATTACATATGTACCATGATACATTGTCTCTCACACTCTTATTTCTTTTTGATCTTATGATGGATCTTGTATTAATTCATAGCATTGCATATATTTATATTATTAAATATGTGTATCAATTTTCAGATGGTTTTTTATTTCTATTTTCATTTTATAATTTTAGGATTTGTTTTTATTATTAAATAATAATATCGAGTATGTATGCCTCTCAATTGTTTGTAGAAGTCTTACAGAATATACATGAGATAAGTCCATATTTATAATTTTTTTTTCAAAATAATCATTCAAAACAATGTCTATATTTTTTACCTAGAACAAGTTTTTTTGAGAATCTTAAAATTTTAATACAGTAGTTTTACATCATTTTATATTAATGTTTATTACATATAATTTGATCTATGGTACAAACAGATTTTTTTTAATGTCTTTGTAAACCTAGATACATAAACAAGTGGTACATAAAATATATACATCATCTATCACATAGATATTAAAAAATAAAACCATTTATATAAATATCATACTTCAATCCTTTATTCATATACGATATAGTGGGAACTTAATACCGGATGATATTTGATAATAAATAAGGGTAAACATTGAATATTTCAATCAATAATCATATATAAGACTATCATGATCATAAGTGTATGAGAATATGATCTTAAAATTTGAATTTTTTTCCTAAAAAATAATATAATCAATATCCATGGGAGAAAGCATGGATGATCATAAGAAATATATCTTATAGGGATAAAATTACATTATCAATGAGGGTATAACATTGGCACGTGACCATTTCATAAATGTGAGTAATAAACTTTAGAATAATCATAATCATAGAAATATTATAATAAGGATACCCACTAAGATATTCATCACATTTTTTATGGGATAACCACCATTGAACCTACTTCATGCCTGGAATAACTTTTAATATATATTCTTATGGGATTGGGATAACCTCTAATGTAACTTATTTTTGTATTGGGATAGTCTTTGATTTACTTTTTAACCCCATAAGAAATTATAATTTATCCAATTAATTAGAGGTCTATAACAGACCAACCATTCACATAATCGCGATCCCTTTATATGTATTCCATAAAATCTTCAAAACGTTAATCATTTCATCATATCATATAACATTTAAAACAAAATAAGATTCTTCAATATTTTATCATCATAATAAATAACCATCTAGAGAATGAATAAAGTTATTAATATCGGATCATATCCAAATTAAATCTTTTGAGACATAAAATGACCAATTTATAAATAAAAATATAATAAAAATACAACTACAACATTTCTTATGGGATGACACCATTTTCATTTTGAAATTTATTATTTAAAATATAAATATTTCAAGAATAATGAGAAAATATTTTACTAAAAAAAACTATGAAATATTATAATATATTATTCAAATAAAACAGATATCATGATATTGTTAAAATATATTTATGTTGTATATCTAAAAAAATACCATTAACATTTTTTGTAAAAATTCATAATTACCTCATTCAAAAAATGAATATAAATCATTTTAAATTTGTTATTGAAAGTAAAATTGGGGTGTAAATTACTTTTAAAAATCATTATGGAGTGGTAAAAACATTGTTTAAAACTATTTCTATAAAATACGGATATCAAAGAACAATAATCCTGGTCAATGTGAGAAATAAAGATGATATTCCTCAAAAAATTTCTTTCAGAATATTGAGAATATAAATAATTGAAAACGATAGTAAAATATATGGAATTTATTAATAAATTACTGTTAATGAATTATAAAATATTTTAGAGGGATAGATCATATAATTGAATTATTTAAAAGATAATCATAATAAATCTCATCAAAAATCTAGATTGTAATGTAAACCCCTTAACACTTTAGAAGATTTTGAGACAATATTTCTATTAAAGGAATAAAATAAAATGAAAAATTAAATGTCATGGACATATTAATATTAAATTTATATCTTATAAAAGGGGTATGAGATACACCTCATAATTCAATATATGATTATTATATAGCATATGTCCCAAATTAGACAATTTGAGATAGTAAACCATTATGACATTGGTAGTTATAGAATAAAATACTATTGGATGAAATAATTTATATTAAAACTATAAATAAAATCTATTAGTAAGGACATATGATATAACATGTTAAATGGATAGTATATAATCTTTGTAAACATAAATAGGACCACAACATCAAACATGACTCAACATAATAAAATTGATACAAAGAACCCTTCCCTTATATGAGTATTGATTCATATGTTCTCTAAAATCTTGTATAATATATTTATAATCATTATAATTCTATAGAAAACCATATATATTCTTATAATACAATAAAATATCAACAGATAAAATTTTTATATCATTTTAAAAATAATTCATTATTAAAATCATCTTTTTAGGTGTTATTTTTTATATGTATGTTTCGTTATAGAATATTTGGTCATTGGATATTGATAATGGTTCCCTAATATACATAATATTTATCACCTCATATGTATTATATTTTATTAATATAAATAGGTAATGTAACATAAAAGTCCATGTAATTTTTTTAATTGTATGGTAATTTTATAAGTCTGTGAAAATTGGTGGCGCGTGATTCTGAGGCCCAGTGTACCTGAGAAAACTTTCTGACATTTTTTTAAGTACGTTCAGTAAACATGCGAGCGGGTTCTTGTAACTTCTGAACCAGTGCTCAGAATTGAAATATGAGGTCAGCATTGAACTCACAATGCTGATATTTTCTTAAGGATACCTCCACCTCGACCGCAGTTGGTGGAGAGTGGAAGTTTGTTTTTGTGTTTTTCATGGAAATAAAAAAAATAATGAACAACTTTTTTTAAAAAATTTCCCAATTTGATTCTGATGTGGTGTGGACCACCCAATCTAAGAAACCCCCGAAATTTAAATTCTTATTTGTGGGGAAAACCCGACTCTTGAACTCCATCATTAATAATATAGGTGAATTTAGGTTTCCTGTAAATTAATTGTGCTAACACAATGCTTTTAATTACGCCAATGTCATCATCGATAATGGACAACATTATTTTGATAAGTTGGCAATTTTTTTATTGGGTTGGGGGAAAATAATTGGAAATGGGTTGGAATAGCCATGGAGAAAAATGGAGAATCTTTTCTATCTCCAATGGAGAACACCTCTCCAATAAAGAACATGCTCCAACGAAGAACTTGGAACCAACCATGAGCCCAGATCGGAAGAACCCTGCAGAGGAAACGAATGTCGACGTTCTACAATGACATCATCTTCATCCTCTTGAATCCACATCACCGACATCAACAAATATTCTATTTAGGGGTGAGACTCTAGTTTACCTTTGTAAATTTTCTATTACGTTGAACCTCTCCTCTTGAGCCGCTTGCTACCACTCTAATGCGGAGGGGGGAAAGCCAAAGGAACATGGCCTGACCTCTCTACAATCCTTTTGGGGTTTTGATTGTTGTTTTCTATGAAGGAGGGTGGTGATTTGTGCTAGCGATTGGCACTAGTGGGAATCACGAGTGGCAGCCGACACCATGGCCGGCCACGAAGACGGCGGCGGTGCAACCGCGACGTCGGAGAAGAGCCGCGGCCCATCGGCCACGGAAGATCAAGGGGGGCTGTTGGAACTCCAGACAACCTCGGGAAGGGGATGGTTGCACGCGTTCGTGTAGTCTGGGGTGAAGGAGTCGCGGCCTTGCACTGCAGCGGTGAGAGATGGGTGGTCTGCTCACTGTTGGCCGCCGACAAAGGCGTGGTGCGCGACCGCGCATCCCAGAGGAGGGGGCTAGCCGCCACACAGTGGGCCGCCTCACCACGGGCCGCCTCACCAGTGGGTGTCGTACTACAGGCCTCTGCACGGCAGGCTACCTAGCGGGTCGAGTGAGATCTAGTGGGCCGAGTCGGACCCAAGGCCGGACCAGGGTGAACCTGAACCATGTCTGGTCGGACTGGACCCGGACCAACTACAACCTATTTCGATCATTTGGCCATATCATGAGATATATGTGTCCGTTTGAAGAACCGTCTATAGTGCTATGAACCATGGATCGAGACGCTGCTTTTGGTATACCCCACATGAGTTTTGGATAATTTTGGGGTACAGCCGGGTTGGATCGAACATGAATCCAACCAGGCCCTCGGGACTAAAAGGCCAATAACTTACAGACTGGTCTCCCGATTGAGGTATTGTCCATTACGTTGATAACCCTATCACATTGCGGTCCTTTGGGATACTTCTTCAAGAGATGTCGTGGAAGATGGAGTATCGAACTGTTCCTTGATGAGTGGATTCTTCCCAAATCAAGCGAGCTTAGTGCGGGAACCCTGTAGCTGGATGAATCATGAGAAAGGGATCTTATGTGTGTCTTTGCTTTGGATCCTATGTGGGTCTATGCTTTGGGATCCTATGTGGGTCTATGTTCGACGGTCCCACTTGGATCCACTCTATGAAACCCACGTGGGATTACTCTAGGATCCAATGTGGGTATCCTGTATTAGGATCTTACATGGGTCGGATGATTTAGTATCCTATGTGGGTATGCCTCTTAATAGAGTAAGATGATTCCGAAGTTACGTATAATCATCTTTCTACAGTACCAATGTTATACATGGTTTGAGATGATTCATTACCTTTGTGGTAATACCTTTTTGGTTTTCTTTTGTGTGGCATACCTTTGTGGTACTTACCTTCATTATCATACCTTTGTGGTATTCTTCTGTGTGGGGTACCTTTTTGATACTTACCTTCATGGTGATACCTTTGTGGTAATCTTCTGTGTGGTGTGCCTTTATTGTACTTACATTTGTGGTGTTACCTTCCTGGTATTTTTTCCTTTGTGGAACTGTAGTACATTGGAAAAGGATTTGGGCCTTGTGTTTCCTCATGAATGAGATGGGTATACTTGATAAGTTAGGTGTATGTATGGGCATATACCTATGTAGGGTTGTCAATTGTTTTCATGATTTGTGGTTTATACTATGTGGCTTTTGTGAGTCATTTGTGGGTCTCGGGGTCCCTACTGAGTATTATTATACTCACCCCTACATGGGATATGCCCATACCTTGTTGTGCTTGGTGCAGACTACGGAAAACACTGACTGGCCAAGAGAGTACTAGGATTGGAGGTAGCTCGGAGGATGACATTAGACATGGTGTACTTCATAGATGATCGTTCAAGAGATATACCAACCCCTCAGGTAGGATCCTTGGCGGGTGTCCACGTGAGCTATTTTAGTTTACTTGTAATTTTAGTTGGGCTTGTATTCAGACCCCTTTTACATATTATACACACCCTTTTTTATTTTACAATTTACTTGTGTTAGTAATTTTTTTTCCTTCGTTGAGTGTGTTTACAGGATATAAAAGCATTGCCTTCCCAGTTTTAGGGATTACACCTTTCGGTGCTAGTCGCCATCCCCTGGCCTATGGAAGGTGGGCTTGGGGTAGCCATGGCAGGGGCCCCAGGGGATGATTCATGACAAATTGGTATCATAGGAGTCGATTCTACCATAGAACATAATAATTTAATCTTTTAATGAAAATAGTGTAAAGTGTTGTGAGTGTTGTTATCAGTTTAGGGAACCAGTTTTGGTTCAGTGGATGATTTATCCACACACTAGGACCCTAACTTATGATTTCTGAATCAGTGCACGAAAAAAATGATTGTGGGTTTGTTTAGAAAAGATTTATTGGTGATATATTTGAGTCATCTCAACATATATAACTTATTGAATGTGGCACAACTGTTTCTTTTTAGGATCCCTCCATGCAGACAGGCAGTTGCGGTTCCAGGTATAGTACATGATGATGGACCACCGAGCGATGAGGCCTCGGTTTAGGGCCCTCCTTCAATAGAGGAACTAGCATATGCACCAGCGGTACCATTACCCATTGGGCCACTGATGCCTCCAGCCCCAGCAGTAGATGGTGCACACCACTTCAGCGCATTGCACGAGTTCCAGCCCCAGTGTCCACCGAGGTTCAGCGGAGAGACATACCCACAAGCGGCTGAGGATTGGTTGGGGGCTGTGGTGAGAGTCTTCTGATTGATAGGGATACCAGATGATCTCATGGTGATCCATTCCGCAATCCTTCTTCAGGAAGAAGCAAGAAGATGGTAGAGCTTGATGCGCCATGTTCATCATGAGGTGACACTTCTCTGGGAAGATTTTGAGACCATGTTTCAGGCAGAGTTTATCCCAGCGACCCTTCGGGCAGTGCGCATAATGGAGCTTCTTCATCTGCAGCATGGAAGCATGACTGTGTCTAAGTACTCATCGAGGTTCACCAACCTCTCATGCTACTCCACTGATATGGTGCGGGACCCATTCTTCAGGAACTGGACCTTCGGGTCGGGACTCAGTAGGGAGATAAGGGCTTTTAAGATTTCTCTCAGCATCCCGATGTAGGCGGGGGTGTTAGAGCGAGCCGTCATAGTGGATAGTTTTCTTTCTAAGTAGTCAACTACTATGAGACCCAACACTGGGAATCACTTAGAGGAGTCTTATGTTGTTGGTAGCAGACATATTTCACAGAGGTCCAAGTGGAACAGACCTATTGGTGGACGACCACAGGATTCGGGATCGGTTGTGCTGCACACCAAAGATAGAGCTAGTCATGTGATGAGTAGGCAGTGTTACACATGCAGAAGGCAGTGTCACATGGCTCATGACTGCCTGAACTATCATACAGATTATAATAAGATGGTCGAAGGACCACCCATGCAGAGACTGAGGTTCGACCGAGGAGGACCGTAGGGAGCATGCAGATGTGGCCGAGGAGATGGTCGTGCAGCTAGTGGTGGGAGATGATTTGAGATGTTACTGCCACCATGACCAGGTTGTCCACCCTGACCACAGGGAGTAGGTGGATAGTGGCGAGCTCAGATCTAGGTAGCTGAGGCCAATGATCATGGCACTCCGGAAATTATATGAGGTACGATCTGTGTCCACTCCATCTTAGCTGCAGTTATTATAGACAAAGGTTCCCATCATTCTTTTATTTCCATGAACCTCGTTCAAATCATGGTGATTATAGTGGAAATGTTGGCTCGATCCCTACTTCTAATGACTCCTACGAGAGCATATACAATGATTACACACTGGTTCTAGGAGTGTTAGCTTACTCTAGGAGGTGAGAGCTTCGGCTGGGATTTCCTAGTAGCAGTGTTGAGGCCTTACAATGCTATCTTGGGTATGGACTGTTTATCTATAGTTAATGCTCATTTGACTGTATTAGGGCCAAATTATAGTGTTTCCACACTAATGAGAGTAGGTTTACTTTCACTAGAGAGAAGGGAAACTTTATAGTGCAGGATGGACTTACCCGGAGGATGGTTTATCTGATCACTCATTAGATAGCTAGCCTTTCCCTAGGTGTGGTTGATTTTAGAGAGTCTGAGCTAACTTTTAGTGGTGGACCGGTACATGGATGTCTTCCCTGATGATGTTCTAGGTCAAACTACTCATAGAGAGGTGTACTTTTTAATTGACTTGTACCATGAGACGACACCGATATCTACACCAGTGTATCGGATGCATCCCATGGATCTTCATGAGCTACGGGTATAGCTGGAGTTCTTACAGGGGAAGGGGTTCATCTATCCCAATGTTTCTCCTTGGGTATCCCCAATTTTGTTCACTAAGAAATCGTATGGGATCTTGAGAACATTTGTTGACTATCAGCGCCTCAACTAGGTGACTATGAGGAACAATTACCCCCTCTCAAGGATTGAAGACCTCTTGGATTAGCTGAAGGGAGAACGGTGGTTCTTGATGACAGTCCTCAGATCAAGCTATCACCAGCTCAGAGTACAAGAAGAGGATGTGAAGAAGACCGATTTCAGATGTTGGTACGACCATTATGAGTTTTTTTTCATGTCGTTCGGCCTGAACAACTCTCCAGTAGTGTTCATGGGACTCATGAACAAGATCTTTCAACCATACCTTGATTGATTTGTAGTAGTCTTCATCAACGAAATTCAGATCTACTCAGCTACTGAGGAGGATCATGCATATCATTTGCAGATAGTTCTAGATAAACACAGAGAGCACCAGCATTATGGTAAGCTCTCGAAGATCCAGTTTTGAATCAAAGAGGTTCACTTTTGGGGACATGTTATCTCGGAGGCTGGAGTTTCAATGGATCTAGTGAAGATTGAGGTGTTACTTTCTTGGGATCCAACCAGGAGTGTGGTGGAGGTACAGATTTTCTTGGGTTTGGCTGGATGCAATAGGAGGTCTGTGCCAGATATCTCTAGAGTTGAAGCACCTTTATTAGCATTGATGAAGAAGGTTCTCCCCTTCCTGTGGTCAGAGATATGTTATCATAGTTTTTAGGAGCTGAGGCAAAGGATGAATAGTGCCCCATCATGAGGCTTCCGAAGGAAGATGTTGGATATGTAGTCTACTACGACGCATCAGAGAATGTTCCCGAATGTGTCCTGATGTAGGAATGAGAAGTTATTTCATATGGTTCTCTACAGCTGAAAGAGAACAAGAAGAACTACTCTACCCATGACATGGAGATAGTAGAAGTGGTCATTTCCTTGATGATGTGGAAACATTACTTGATAGTCAAACATTTTATAGTCTACTCCAATCACATGATTATCTGGTATAACTTCTCATAGAAGGACCTGAACCTAAGACATCGATTTTGGCTTGAGCTCCTCCAGGACTATGAATTTGAGATGGTCTATACTCCAAGGAAGGGGAATGTTGTAGCAAATGAAATCAGTATGAGATGTAGTATATAGCTGCTAGGTGAGGTGAAAGAGTAGTTGTCCACTTTGTAGATATCCTTTGTGGATTGAGATGGAGAAGCTTTTCTTTAGTATCTTACAGTAACTTATCAACTTCTTCAGTGTTTTAGGGAGGCGTATCATGGGGGAATTGACTACGAGGCTTGACGTGCTCATATATCCACAAGATAGGCACCTGATGTATTTTATGAAGGTGGGGATAACATCATCCTCTTCAAGGGATGTACCATGGTACTAGTGCCACTTCTGGAGGATTTGTTGAGGGAGTTCCACATGTCCCCTCTAGCAGTACATTCAAGAGTGGTGAAGATGTACCAGTACCTCCGGCGACAGCACTGGTGGCTGGTAATGATGAAATTAGTATCAGATTTTTTCTCTCGGTGCCTCACTTGTCAGCATGTGAAGGAAGAGCATCAAGTACCAGAAAGCTTGGTTCAACATTTAGTGGTACCAGAGTGGAAGTGGGAAGAGATTTCTATGGACTTCGAGAGATTACTTACACATATATCCTAAGGCCCTGATACTTTCTGGGTGATCATCAACCGACTAACGAAGTCGGCTCACTTCCTACCAATCAAAGAGAATGGTTAAGTAGATATCTTGGGACGCCACTATTTGGATGAGATTTCACAGCTACACAGAGTACCCTTGACTATTGTCTCTGATTGTTATGCAAATTTCACTTCCCGGATATGGAAGGGGGTGTTGAAGGCTTTCGGGAAATAGCTTTGTTTAAGAACCACCTTCCATCCTCAGATGGATGGAAAGACTGAGAAGACCATTCAGACCCTTGAGGACATGATACATGCTTGCGTCCTCTATTTTTGTCATAGCTGGGAGGATCACATTTCCTTGGTGAGTTTTTCATACAACAACAGCTATTACTCCACCATTGGGATGAAACCTTTTGATTCATTGTACGACCGAGCTTGAAGATCACCATAGTGCTGGAATGACCCTAGGGAGTCTTCACTAATGGTACTAGATTTGGTATGGGCTACCATGGAGAAGGTGCGGATCATACAGGAGAGGATAAAGACTGCACATAGTAGAAATATGTCTTATGTCGACAGGATATGGAGACCTCTGGTGTTCGAGGATAGTGACCACATCTTTCTACAGGTCTCACCCCGATGAGGTTTGCAAAGATTTGGCTGGGGCAGCATGTTATCTCCAAGGTTCATCAGACCCTTTCAGGTCCTCATTAGAGTTGGTGAGATGGCATACCACAAATCTCTTCCACCTCAGTTGCACCTGGTGCATGATGTTTTCACATATCCCAGCTGAGGAGATACGTGTACGACCCTTCACACGTCATCGACCATAGCGAGCAGGACCTCAACGATGGGGCGACATTTATAGTGGTTCAAGTAGAGATTGAGGATCAACAAGAGCGGGTCCTTTGTGGGAAGTCTATACCTATAGTGCATGTACATTGGTATCATGATAACCACCAGGAGAGCACAGGGGAGCAGGAGGCTCAGATTCGTGCTTAGTACCCCCACTTCTTTTCCTATTTTTTGTTTTGGCTTTCAGGGATGAAAAGCGCTGAGGTTGGAATAATGTAAAGACCCAGAACATTCAATGTAATTTTTTTTAATTATATGGAATTTTACGAGTCCGCAAAAATTGATGGAGAATGATTCTGAGGCCCGGTGTTCCTAGAATGAATTTCTGAACTTTTTTTATGTACGTTCAGTAAACGTCCGAGTAGGTTTTTGTAACTTTTGAACCGGTGCTTGAAATTGAAATATGAGGGCACCGTTAAACTCTCTACGCCATTATTCACGTAAATAGACCTTAAAATAAACCGTATATGATCGAGGGTGAATGTTTGTTTTCGTGTTTTTTGTGGAAATAAAAATAAAATAATGAACAACTTTTTTTAAACATCCAAATTTGATTTTGAAGTGGTGGGTACCACCTGAGATAGGAAACCCCCCAAATTTACATTCTTAATGGTGGGGACCACCTGCCTCTTGAACTCTCTCATTAATAAGGATGGTGACATTAGGTTTCCTCTAAATTAAATGTTCCAACATAATGATTTTAATTATGCCAATGTCATCATAGTTAATGTCCAACTTTATTTTAAAAAGTTGGCTATTATTTTCATTGGGCTGGGGGAAAACTCATTGGAAAAGTCTGGGTAATGCCTTAGATAACATTGGAGAAGCATTTCCCTCTAAATATAAAAACACCTCCCTAACAATGAACTTTCTCCAATGATGAATGAAGAATCGATCCCGAGCCTGGATCGGAAGCACCTTGCGGAGGCAACGAATGATGACGTTCTTCAACGAATTAATCTTCTACCTCTCGATTCCTCCTTACCGACATCACGTAACCTTCGAGGTAGGGGTGTGATTTTTGATTACCTTCGTAAATTTTCTTTTACGTTGAACTTCTCCCCTTGATCCGCTTGTTATAACTCTAACGCGAAGGGTGCATGGAAAATGAACATGGACTCACCTCTCCGAAATCCTTGGTGGATTTTGATGTGTTATTCATGATGGAGGATGACGGTGACTCATGATGGAGATTGGAATAGGTGGGACTCAGGAGCGGCGGTCGACACCATGGTCAGTCGCACGACGGCGGCGGCGCATCCGCCTTGCCAGAGAAGAGCGGCGACGGAGCAAGGTGGGCGGCCCGCACTCTGGTTGGCCGCTCGAAGGGGGTGGAGGCATGGGTCCGTGCCAACTGGTGTGAAAGAGACACATCCCTATGCCGCGAAGGTGAGAGGAGGGTGGATAGAGCACTTCAGGATTCTAGCGAATGCGCGACGCATGACCGTGTCGTGTGGAGGATGGGGTCGGTTGTACAACCAACTGTAGTGGGCCGCCGCACTACCAGCCGCACCGCTGGCCACCGCACCGTGGGTCAGGTTGAACCCCGTGGGCTAGACCAGACCCTGCTAGCCGGGTCGGACCCAGGGCTGGACCTAGGTTAGGCTGGGGGGATGCAAACCGAGTCGGGTCATCCCAGGACGGGTCAGATTGGACTCGAACCAACTACGACCTTTTTCATTCTTTCAGCCTTATCATGAGGTACGTGCATCTGTTTAATGATCTGTTTGTGCCACCAGATACCTTGTATCGATACGGTCCTTTTGGTTTATGGAAATTAAGTTTTGGACAAATTAGGGGTACATCTAGTTTGGATCGAACATGAATCCAACCAGGCCCTTGAGACTAAAAGACCAATAACATACAAAATGGTCATCCGATTGATGCACCGTCAGTTCCTTTGAGACCCATATCATTTGGATTTTCATTGGGATAATTATTCGTGGGAATTCGTGGAAGCTAGAGTATTGAACTATGGTTTGAGGAGCGGACTGTCCTGGAATCAAGATAGCTAAGTGCGAGAACCCTGTAGATTGATGTAACATGAGAAAGGGATCCTATGTGGGTTTGTGATTTGGGATCCAATGTGGGTCTATGCTTTGGTATCTTATGTGGGTCTGGGATTTTGGATCCTATGTGGGTCTATTTTCGAGAGTCCCACTTGGATCTGCTCTAGGGAATCCATGTGTGACTACTCTTGGATCCTATGTGGGTCTACTGTATTAGGATCCTACGTGGGTGTGATGATTTAGGATCATATGTGGGTCTGCCTCTTAACAGAGTAAGACAATTCAGAAATTACATCTAATAATCTTACTACCATACCTATGTTATACCTGGTGTGAGATGAGTCCTTACCTTCATGGTAATACCTTTGTGGTAATCTTCTGTGTGGCGTACCATTGTGTTACTTACCTTTGTGGTGATACCTTTGCGATATTATTCTGCGCGGCCTACCGTTGTGGTACTTACCTTCATGGTAATACCTTTGTGGTATTCTTCTATATGGTGTACCTTTGTGGTACTTACCACTGTGTTGTTACCTTAATGGTATTCATTCCATCATGTAATATTTGTAATTTGTCTAGGGATTTGGGCCTCGTGTTTCTTCATGAATGAGATGGGTATACTTGATATTTTATTTATATGTATGGTCATATAACAAAGTAGGGTTGTCAGTTGTATTCATGATTTGTGCTTTATCCTTTGTGTGTTTTGTGATACCTTCAAGGGTCTCGAGGTCCCCACTGAGTATTGTTATACTCACCCCTTCACGGGCTACGCCGGCACCTTGTTGTTTTTTGTGTAGAGGATGGATAATGAAGAATGAGGACAAAAGTACCAGGATTGAAGGTAGCTCGATGTTGGAAATTAGAAGAGGCGTACCACAAATACGATCGTTCGTGAGCTATACCTATACTTTAGGTTGATCCTTATTGGGTGTCCACGGGATCTGTTTACGTTTACATGTACTTCTAATTGGGCATGAATTCTGGCCCCTTTTACTTACTATACACACTCTTTTTACATTATAGTTTACTTGTGTTCATATATTATTATGTGCGTGGTTGAGTGTGTTTAAAGGATATAAAGGCAATGCCTTCCCAGTTTTATGGAAAACACCTTTCAGTGCTAGTCACCAGCCCCTATTCTATGGAATGAAATCTTGGGGTAGTCACAACACGGGCCCCAGGGGCTATTTCATGGCAATATAATATTATAAACACATGAATATAAACTCATGATGAAAAATGAATTACATCACATAATAAATATGGTAGTCTAAAAGTTCACATGAGTGATTATTCCACTTTTCACATGAATGAATGAAAGAATGTTAATTTATAATTTTTCTATATAAAATAATTGTTATAGAATAAATATAATTTATATTAATTAAATCATTACTTATTTACATAAATGTAATGCTGAAATGAAAAATTATTTACATTTTTTCATGGAGTTAGTAGTCGACAAGTATGTAGAAGCAACCGTATCATTTTCCAATGGATGGGATGATAATAATGTTGATAAAATCATATCATTATATAATAATAATTTCTACATAAATACAATATATTAAAAATTAAAATATCATAACAACCTACAATAAAATTCTTTAATATGAAATGAATCCTATTTGTAGGTGGAGATAGTGATCCTCACGTAGGCACAAGTGATACTTTCATTAAACATTTAATTCATAATAAGGTTGAAATTATTTTTCCATGATCATAAAACAATATAGCAATATTTTTTAATGGGATAAATAAAATGTTATTATTGATTTAATTTTTTTATAAAATTTTGGAGAATAAATTAAATTAAATGAACTTTTTTAGGATTTTAATTCTTTTTTGAGACACCCCCTTTATCTTACACCTTAAGACATGAAATATTGGAATTGAATGAAGAATAAAACCTCTTGGAATAAGGGTAGGAAAATAGTATGGTTTTGGAGTAGTTATTATATTATATACAAGTATTACATTTTGTCAAAAACTGAGTTCAAGGCCTTATATTTAATAATTTAGTGATGGGACATGGGTGTAAATTCTTAAATGATTTCAATAATATAAGGGAAAAATCTTGTGGAATTTTGAAAAAATAAAACACTATTTAAATAAATTAAATGATAATGTTGAAATATTTCCCACCAATAATAATTATTCATGTATATGTTTCATTCCAACACTAATCTCTTGGTTTACCCCCCCCCCCCAGTAAACACAATTTAACCTTAACAATAGTATTTGTTTTGGTATTTGTACTATTAATTATAACAAAAATTTATTTTATCCCAATAAAATTATATTATTTATGGAGATTAAAAATATTAAATATATTTTAATAGATTAAATTTGTATTTGGGAAAGAATTTAATTTTAAATAAGAACACAAAATGAAACAATATCTGTTTTTATAAAAAAATCATTTTCAACATTAAAATGAATTCACATCTTTTAACTTCCTTGTAAAAACAAACAAATGAATTTAATGTTGTTTTTTTGAATATATAATCACTAAATTTCATTGAAAAAAATATTCAATATAGATTATTTTATTTTATATTCCTGAAAAAACAATCTTTCCTGCAAATTGTATTATAGATATGTGTTTTTAGGCCCAAAAATAATTATATAAAAAATTCATGTTCCGATGATTTATGTAATTGAATAGTTTAAAATTAATTATGAATAATTTTTTTACATTAACATTATTTTAAATACATAATGAGGATTTTAAAATATATTACATAATTATTATATAAAATAGATTTAGAAAAATTACAATTTAAACTATTTTCCTAAATATAAATATTATTTAAAATATTCCTAAAAATATCCCTAAGATAATAATGAAATTATTATTTTAAGAACTATATTCATTATCTGAAATATAAAATATAAAAATTGATTTAATTAATTTTAATTTCTATACAATAAATAGAATAAATTTTTTTTAATCATAATTTTGAAGAATAAAATATACGTACTAAAAATTGAGTTATTATTTATTGTGTGATAATAATAAAATTCATTATTAACTACCTTCTAATATATTTTTGATTATTTTGTTTCTCTTATACATAGCATTACATTAATGTATAGGATATAATGTCCATAATTAAATAATAATTAAATAATAAACCATAGTTTTCTAAAAGATCAATGATCCATAAAATATATGATAACGAGTATATTATACTTTTGATCAAAATTCTACGGGTGATAAGTTGAAATTTTGTGGAAATTAGAGGAACACCATTAGCATTCTCACATAAAATCTTGGGATACATGTAATTTCTTTTCAGACTTATTTTTTGGATTTGGTTTTCCTTTTGTATATGGATTCAATACTTTTATACTATAGCACCCCGCACCTAACCATTATTTTGAGTAAGACAAACATGACATTTAAATTAGGTAGAATCCATAGAAAAATAAATTTTGATAATAAATTCCACATGAATTAAAAAATCATATAGGATTATTTTCCCCTATATGAATGACATAAAATATACCTACTATAAAACTAAAAAAAATTATGAAATAAAATAAATAAAAAAACACAAACTAGATAATATATGTAACACACCGAGATTTTATGAAAAATATTCTTTTTAATTTCATTGATGTCTTCTGTTTTATGCTACACCATGATTATCTTGCACTATACGCAACACTGTATTAGCTTTCAGTATACGCAACCCTGACATGGCTTACATTACACGCAATCGTGACCTTCCTCGATAGTGTGTGTTGTACATAATACCGGGTTTCTCTAAACAACGATATATGATTATAATATTATTATGAACTAGCCGTTATGAATATTATTAATTAAATTTTTAATTTTATAACATTATTATTCATCTTACACATTTTCTAGATCATTGTATAAGAACAAAATAAATTTTTCGGGTAAAATAAGTATTTTTCAAAAAATGTAGTTTTGCCGCCTTTTGATGGCGCACCCATTTTAATTTTAATTTATGACATGTTTATAAGATCAATTTTACAAAATAAAATTATTCTTTGGAATCTGGATATAATGTTTTACCTTGGATAAATTTTTCATATTATTCTGATAACTTTCATATTTTAATGAATAGAAAAAACACGCTATATTTTAATTAAAAAAAACTTTTTTCATAGTTATAATTTATGTTGTTAAATTATAGTATTGAATGGTTTTAAAGTATAAATAGAATAAATTTTTACCATTTAATGTAATGTATGTCGTTAGAATTGATTTTACCTTGAATTCGTAGGTTAAATCAATTCAATCTTTTGTAGTGTTTTAAACAAAAACTCGTTTTCTTTCGACAATGGGATTAATTTTAATTTAATGTTTGAAACTTCTGTGTATTGAATTTGGAAAAATTAATTCCATATTTGGAATCAGTGGGTCAAAATTATATTAATATAATAGTTTTTATTTTTGGGCATTATCAATAGTAACTACGGTAAATTTTATTTACCATAGTAAAAGGTAAATCGGGTAATTAAGGGTAACTATAATATTATAAAATTACCCTAACACTTTTCTTAATACAATTGGATGATTTTATTTCTTCTTAAGTCATATTTGGGTCGAAATTGAATTCATTAGAACCCACATGGAGGTGATTAAGACCTTTAGTTTATTTTATTTAAAGGAAAGTGAAATATGTCTTACTCAACTTTAATAATTAAAGTATTTTTAATATAAGTTTAGACAGAATATAAATTATTTTATAAATAATCATTTGAAAGATAATTTTTTTTTCTTTATCACGGTAATTTATTTGTAATTTTTCAAAGTTATTTAAATACCTTATTATCTGATAAATTAATGATGCAGAAATTGTTTATCTAGTAAAAAATCAAGAATATAGTTTTTATTACACTAATAGTGACCATAAAAGGCACCAAAACACTAACCAAAACTTATTGGTCATGTAAATTTAAATAATAACCATCCAATGGTCGAATATTGGACCATTTAGGGCCTTATAAAAGAGATTATGACACTTATATTATTTTATTTTAAATGATGCAAAAGTTGTCACCTTCATAATTTAATAAATATAACAATTTAAATATTGTGATTTTAAGATGATAAATTCGAGTAAAAGTATTATTGGGAAAGTTAACAGATTTATCTTTATCATAGGAGTTTATTTTTAATTTTTATGCAACAAACAAGTATATTGAATAATTATACAAAAATGTTGTAGTAATTATTTTATTAAGAGATAAACCAAATAAATGGTTTTAAAAATAATAAAATAAATATTATATGAACTATTTAATGTTCTCCGCTAATTTTCTAGATACATATGTCCTTTTATGAATCTAGTAAATATTTTAGTTCTAAAATATCTTCTGTATATATATTTTTTTAAATTCAAATAAATGAATAGTGTCAAAATTGACACTATTGTTATTTTATGAAAATAACATATTATAAAATTGTTTAAAAATCACAAAAATATTAAAAAAATTATAAATTTAAATTTATATGGTCTATAATTTCATAAAGTGTCAAATTATGGAAAATTCACAACACATATGTAATTATTTATATTAATTTATAATTTATAATTTTATTACCACAAATAAACTTAAATAGATTAAATAAGGATAAATCAAGTTGATAATTTCTGACATAAATTCCCTACATGTCTAAATTTTATTGGTTGATGATATTACAACCCTATCTCATTTAATATTCGTATTGAGTCATTTTTTGAGGTTTTTATGAGGGGTTTGAATTTATATTAAACTAATATTTTTGAGGATCCCAAAGGTGGCCTTCTCCTCCCTTATAAAAGGGAACCTCTTCTCTCTCCTCCTTACACCACTTTGAGCCTTCAATATTGGCCAAAACCTGAACTTTTCACTTCCCCAATTCCTTATAAACCTACTTGAGGTACTGGTGTTCTCAAAAGACCAACTCTAGTATCCTAAAGAGAATGTTTAAAGGAGGTACTTCGAGAAAGAGGTAATACCTTCTATCGTTTTCTTCAAGTTCCATTCTTCTTATACTCCCTATTCTTTAGTTTTTTCATTATTAAGTAATAACATCAGTATCCCTCACATACTGATATGTTATTATAAATATTAAACAACCCTATTTCCCCTTCTATCCATCCTACAGAAAACAAAATCGCCGCGCATGCGTACGTACGGAATAACGTCTCCACGCCGTGGTGTAATCTGTTTTTCCACCAACACCTTACATGAATGGGTATAATGGTGTAAAGAATATCTATATATGGTTATTATAACATCATACTAATTCTGATATATTATACTATCCACTCCAATTCTACAATTATGGGAACAATATCATCGCTCATGCGTAAGTACGGACTACCGTCTCCACGACGCGATGAGATTCATTATCCATGTTAACCATACATGAATGATAATAACGTTTATATAATGAATAATAATGAAATATATTATATAATAATGCTACATTATTTATGTATATATTTATATATATGTCATCTATTTAGTTTTATTCAATTCAATAAGGAAACGAAACATCGTTCATGCGTATGTACAGCCTACCGTCTCCATGAACGGTGTATTTCATTCCTTTTATCGATCTATAATATATATGTTTATGATGAATATAAATCATGTTTTACATTCTGGAATTATGTAAATCAGGATATAATTAATAATATCAATAACGACAGGTCGAAACACATACGATAAATGAAATGATTTTACCCAAAACGCTACTTTAACATGAAAATTACAAAAAAAACGGGTAATATAAAGTCATAAGTGAAACATATATGATATAATAACAATGAATATGATTATGTAATAAGTCAATGACATTATTTAAATCATTATATAGGAGTTTCGGATCCTTATGAAGTGTTTCAGACCTAAGGTAAGGGATAATTTTGCAAATCTCATTTTTGTCCGAGATTGCTTATTTGTAAGTATTTACTGGGGTTATTTCTATCATCAATGTCCATGTTTTATAAAATTGTTTTCATGTATGTTTAAAGTCCTTTTTACCCATTTTAGACTTTTACTACATGGTATGTACGGAATCTTTCTTTTGTTTACGTTAAGAGGTACTTTTTTTACTTTTCCGGAAGAAGTACGAGAAGAATGTTTTTTAACTAATACGGCACGAACGGATTTTTACGGTTTTATAAAGCCTTATTTTCATGAAGCTTCCTACAAAATATTTCATGAAAACTTTCAACAAAATCTTTTTTCTTTTAAAATTGCATGATGTTTTGTGAAAATAAATTGATTTTGAAGAAGAAAGGATATTTTCCACAAGAATTCATTTCAAGTTTTTTATCAAGACCATTTTCCATCTAAGATGACATTATTTCATATGTGTATGTTTCATGTATAAATTCTGTATGATTTACATGGATTAACTTTTATTATTATGAAATTATATCCATTTATTTTATATGTATTATGTGATGATGGGATGATGTTTATGAAACCCTTTTTATTCGTTGGGTTATTATGAATGATGTATGTTTATTTTTTGGCACAAGTAAGAATGATTTCAATATGAGATGGGTGGGACCTATATCTCCCTCCAATGCATTGGTTAAAGATTTATATCTCATGAGATATACATGGATGGAACTGTAAGTTAATCTGGTTCAGTGTTACAGGATTGAAACGAGGAGTGAACTCGATTCAGAAAGGGACTTTGTCCACTAAGATGGTCTTGGCAGCAATGCCTTGGCTACTATTGAAATCATAACATGTGCTGAATGGTTTCCACAATTACATGTTTTATTCCCATTATATTTTATCATAGTTGATGTTCCATTACTATATATGCCTTACGTAATTCCACTATTTATGTCTTTTCTCAAGATTTTGATGTTGAAATTTCATGTTCAAGTTTTTTCTTTAAAATGTTTATAGATTGTTTTATGTTCTCTATGTTTTCCCTTACTGAGCATTTGAGCTCACCATTTATATGTTTTCTCTTCCCCGGGATTTAAAGAAATGTTTTAGGTAATAAAAAAAAGGGGAAGATTATTAGTGGATATGTTGAAGATCTTTCACCATGATTAGAAGATAATATTCCGAGTTTCCAAAGACACTAAACTATTATGGTCCTTGTGTGTCTGTTTTTGTTATGTATTAAGTATTCTGCAAAAGTAATGTAATTTACATGTACATCAAGCTTTGTGTCTCTATAGTTGGTATGAGAGGAAAGGTTTAGTCAACCTTTGGAAACTAGGATGAAAAAACTTTAGTGAAATCCCTAAAGATATTTCTAAGGTATGTCTAGGGTTTTCCCTATGGTTAAGTATACGCATAGGTTAGAGTCATAGAAATTATGTTTTCAATCATGAATAACCTAGGGTGAACCTAAGTTGTCATGGATTAAATAATTTTTTGATAATTTAGACATCCCATAAGTCACTTTTTATGATTATGTGGTTCCTCATTATTTTAACATTTCTTACACTATGGTTTCTAGTCTTAGTCAATGGAGGGAATGAGAAGGAATCCGATTAAGATTGATTACAATGGACAACTTGGTGACTATGATAAACAAAATTATGTAATTCCTGGAGAGAAAGATATTGTGATTATGGAGAATCAGTTATCTCGATATATGATTAAAAAGGTGAACTTTAGTTGCATTCCTAAGTCATCAAATAAGAGGAAGATGGAATTTTAGGCATGTTCACATGGTGAGGAGCATAGACAAAGGTATATTGAGATTTATAAAGAAGGGATGAAGAGCCTTGAGGAAATAAAATGAATGAGATCATAAATTGGGACTATTATAGAAGATATGGTTAGTTTACAAAAAAACATGTAACATTTTTTTATTCTTAATAAGTGTGGAACGAACAATCAATACACAATGTCTACCACGATTAATAATAATAGAGTTTGAAATGTTGAAATCATATAATTTTTTGACTGGGGAGGTTTTCTATGAGTCATTCATCATTAAAAAAGTTTTTTCAACAAAACTTGTTAGAAAAATTTGGTATATATAGAATTAGTTACCAATCAATGAAATAAATTTCTTATAAGGATTTTTATATGGTGGTATCTGATGTTTTACTTGTTTAAACGTCACTTGGATTTAAGGAGACATTCTATGATTCTGGAATTTATGTACTATATTCTTGGAGAATTTATAGATTTTTTTTGAATATTGATGTCATTTTTCTAGAAAATGACTGCAATAAAAATTTTACTATGAAAAAGTATTATATTGGAAATATATTAATATGATATAAACAAGGTATTATTATATTGTTTCATTCATTTTCAAAATGAATAACATACATACAAAATAAAAAAATTTACATATGTTTTTTAGAAGATATTGTTATGGTTAATTTTTTACTCATAATAATATTTGAGTTTTTGTTAATGCTCTGAGGTGGGAGTTTAGTAAACCATGATTGGGACACTATAATATTTTGAAAATGGTTTTCATATATGTGTAATTTACCAAATTTTATATATTAATAAATATTAAATTCTATCAAATTTACTGAACAATTATTTTGATCTAGAATTAGAGTGACCTAATGAAAATAATTCAACATTTAACAATTTTTTCTATCATAATGGCTGTGGAAATACCATGAAATATTAACATGTAGACATGTTTATATATTTTTATGGACTTCAAATAAACATCTAATTTTATATCCTCCTATAAGGGTATGTGGTTTAAAAAAATTATTAATTTATTTGAAATTATTGAAAGCATATTAATGTATCTTGGGATATAGTGATATAATACTAATGTAATAAATATCTATAATATAAAAATAAAAAGAATTTTTTTAAATAATATGTTTGTATATATATTAAAAACATAAGTAGTTAATATTTCATATTCATGTTATCAATATGTTATTAGGTAATTTTTTTAAATAACACCATATAATGTGTGCTTGGAAATAGAGATCTTTTTTCTGGGTTAAATTTTTATTTAATTCATTTTCAATGTTTTATATATCATTTTGTATATATTTTTTGGACCAATACTTCAATTTATAGAATCGAATAATTTAATTTTGTTTTTATATACCCTTTTTTTAGAATATGAACATCTGTTAATAAAATAAAAAATATATATTATTATTTTTCAATTAATATGTCATATATTGTATTATTTAATGACCTACCTTTACATATAGAAAAATTAATGTTGGTATTGTAGAATTTATGCCGACCTTCAATAGGCCTCAGGTTAGACACAAGCACTGAGGGTATCACAAACATAGATGGGATGCATCACCCTCAATAAATATTGGAACAAAAGAAACATACAGATACCAAATACACCATATAAATAAAGTGTAAATCTAAATAATAATAATAATTTATATATTATAATTTAAATAACAATAAAATGATTAAAATTAAATAATGAACCACTCAAGAAGTAGTGACCGTAAAATTCCAGTAGCACACGAACATGCACATATGATAGTGTCATCAACTCAATCGTTCACTCTCCTATAATATCCTAATAAATAATTCATATATATGTTGTATTATTATATATGTGTACCAGATATTATCCCCCTTAATTCCTCCTAGGAAAATCTAAAGTAAGAAATTAATATCCCCATTAACTTAATAGAGAATCTAACTCGTTAACTAATTAGTTATACTACGTATCTCTCTTAACCATGACATTCTCACAATTTACACCATATAAGATATAATAATAACCTCAAATAAAATAATAATTATATAATGGTATACTTAAACCATTATCCCACTGATGTAGTCTCTCTATATTGCAACACCACATGTAATTCTCCTCCTATATCTCTCTAAGTCATCTTCTGATGTGGGTTATACCTGAGATATACCATCCCTGGTTCCACTTAGGGCCCAACATATCCTAATGTAATTAGAACATATATGAATTTAATTACCGCATCCAAAACTCTATAAAATTCATTTCATTAATGTCATGACAACATCTCACAACCACGTTTCATCTTTTTAACTCCTCACAGCCCGCAAACGTGCACTACAAATCACGCCATATTTTGTAGTTCATGTTCATTATTATAATACTTGTTTATATTTAATTTCTAATATAGGTATATTATTTAATTTAAATCCTACAAAACATATTGATAGAAATAAAATGTAACAATAACACCCATAGTTTTTTTGAATTTGTTTCTAATTAATATATCATTTTGATATTTTTTATTTCACAAGACAGAATAAATAGTTATATATTAAAATTAAACACTAATTCAATCATTTCATTCACCCAATTTTTTTGGATTTATCTAAATTCTATTTTTACTTTGATTTCACTACAAACATCACAAACTATGCATACATTACATGAAATGCCGAGTTTTTGGGAAATATCATTATATTTCCATAATTATTTAAACGAGTTAGTTATCACGCATACATTAAATAATAGTAATATAAATAGTGATAACTACTTTTAAAATAATTGTATAATTGTTTTATATAAATTAAACATATTGTTAATGAAAAATATACAATTTTATAAAGTCTGTATATTTTTTAAAATTCTATTTTCTCGAATGGACTATTTTTCAAGTCCTTCCGTGAAGTACAAAAAATTAATTTTTTGAAACATATATAAATTTAAGTTGATAAAATAAAAAAATTGAAATTATAATTATGAAGTTATATAAGGGTGAATATTTGGTATTTTTGAGAGAAATCTCATTCATTGATGAATAGTGAAAATAATACATTTTAGTTAATAAAATACTTTTCATTCAAATAATTATTAATGATAAATTATAAATAAATTTCATTTAAGGTAATATTTAATATATTATACATGTTTTAATCCAATTTTTTTCAATATCAAAAATTACACTTTGAAATTTAATATAAAAACATTTTAATTTTTTTTTCATTTTTCTACATAAAAATCAAATTATTTCATCCCATCTGTGGGATTGACCATAATATTAATTATTAAACTTATATGAATTGAATTTTGAAAAATGGAAATACACCAATGTTTTCCTTATAATATTTAGGTTCGAATAATTTCATGTTAACTTTTGAACAAAATATTTTGTAAAATTGATTATAATTAATCATAGTGATTGTATTCTAATTAAGCATTATTGGGTACAAAACCTTAATCATTGGGAACCAAATGACCTAGCCATTATTCCAAAACCACTTGGTTGGAAATATTCCATCTATAAACCTACCATTCATTATTTTTTATGAATGTTGTATTTAATAACATAGGTATAACTAACTTGTTTTGAGAAATTCCAAGTGAGTCCTTTTCCTTCCCTGTACAATCCCACCACCACTCACACATCCTCACACCTCTCAAAGAACTATAGTTGTGCTATTCTCTACCCATTACACATATCAACATACTTCCATTCCTCCATGAATAATACCTTAGATAATAAATCAATTCAAGAATGAATTTTGTCTTAAACCAAATATAGTTACCCGATTCAGAGGAGGTTTGAATGAGTATGACATGACTCATGACACAAGGTGTGGTGATTTCATCTCACTTTTTATTTATGTAAGATACATGATTCATTAAAAACCCATTCCTTTTATATTGTGTTTATACTTACCAAGGATTTATTCAATGGTTCTTATACTTTGGTTTATGGTTATTTACATTTACAATTAATTTCGTTTCTTTCATGGGGATAATGTTTCAAAAGTATCCAAATCAATGAAATTATTCTTTCTAAATTTTACTTCACTAAGACACATTAAATGCTATAAACCTATATTTTTCCATGAGGTGTATATAATTCAATTTAAATTTTATATCATTAATCATTTTTATTAGGGATATTTTATTATTCATGTAATTTCATTTTCCAAAATGGGGAATATGGTTCAAGGTTACCATGTGGTAAGAGTTGATTGAAATAATCTCATCATATTTCGAGATTTCTTCTAATTACATTTCAGTTGATGAAATCTTGTGATAAAACATTCAGTAAAACTCAAAAAATTTATTCTTCATTATTTACTTATGATATCATCAAATATTTGATCCATTTTTCAACTCCATAGATATAATATAGTTAAGAATATATTTTTAAGGAAGTCCTAATTTACCACTTTCTTCAATTTGAAATCTGATTACCTTCAAAACAATGTTTTCGTAGAATAGTTTCCAAGAATATTATTTAATTATACTATGAAAATTAGATTAAATATTTAATCTATTTGGAATTAACCAATAATTTCAATGGAATATTCTTGTTTCTTTCAGAACAAGTCATTTTTCTTAGCTTTATACCACTTACAAGGAATATTTTGTTTACATCATATGGGATTTACAGATTTAACTTCTATCATTTCTGTCAATCTCCCTTCCATGTTTAACATGTTAATTTATAACAAATATTATCTAAAAATTAAATTTAAAGGAAATTTATTTTCAAAATGATTTCAAGAGTAATTTATAAGTTTTCAAGTAAGTAGGTTTTAAAAATGATATCAGGATTTATTCATAAATTTTCAAATAATATTAAATGAATTGATTTTCAAAACTTTTTGAAGAATTATTTTAATGTTTTCAAAGTGTTTTCAAAGATATATTTTTTCAAAGGAAAAGTTTTTCAAATTGATTTCAGGTATTCATTATATGTTTTAAAGGTATTTTATAAGAATATTATTTTCATATTGTTTTATGCATTAAAAATCAATTTTCCATGAATAAAGGATATTTTCCTCAAGAAATGTGTTTAAAAGATATTTCCAAATTATTTTCCATATAAGATAACATGTTTTTATATTACTAATTCCTTTCTAGGAAACATTATAAATGTTTAATTAATATTATTTCTTTGAAATGGTTATTCTTGATGTCATGGTATTTATGAAACCCATTTCTCTATCATGGGTTATATGTTTATGAAACCAATTTCCCTTTCATGAGTTATATGTTTATGAAAAGCATTTCACTTTGACAGTTTTTATTCTTCTTAATCTTTCTTATTTTCATTGGTTATGAATTTATGAAATAATTCGGAATGAATTTTATTTAAAATATTTTCTGATGTGATGAAATGTTTATGATACACATTTAATTTCATGGGTTATGATTGTTTTTTAGGAAACTCATATATTTTTATGGTTGATGATATAATTAGTGCTTTATTTTCTAATAGCACATGTATATGTGATTTTATTTATTTGACTGGTGGGTCCTATATATCCCTCAAATGAATTGGGAAATGATAATTTTTTATGATCTAAAACAGTATACGGGAGAGCACCCCAATCCTGAAACAAGAGGGTATATTGAATTGCATACCATTCCTTAAACAAGAGGGTATATGAGAGTACATCCCAAGCCCAAGACAAGAGGTTATATAAGAGAACATCCCAATCCTGAAACAAGAGTATAAAAACGAATAAATCTAATGCCCAAAATAATAGGGTAAACAAGAAGACATCCCAAACCCAAAGCAAGAGGGTAAAGAGGAGTACATCCGAATAATAAATTAATAGGGTAAATAGAAGTTCATCCCAAGCCTGAAAGAATTGGGTATACAAGTGGATATCCCAATACTAAAACTATAGCGTAAACAAGAGGGAATATTAAGGCCGAAACAGATACACAGAGGATTATCCAAAGCCGACAAGTTACAATGGTCGTAGTAGGCTGCCTTGATGTATGATTTTTATATGCTTATGTGTTTTTACAATTCCTTATTTGTTCCTATGTTATCTGTTCATGTATTATGTTCTTTATTTAATTATAATTCATGTCCTATGGACTTCCAAACATTATTATAATCTCTCATATAGAGGGTATGATCTTAAAATGTTACTGTCACGTTCAATGTTTTTCATACAAATATCATTTATTTACAATTGTTGAGCACCAAATCATACCCATTATTATATTTTATTTTCACATCTTTTGAAGAATAATTTTAGGTATAATTAATAAAGGTGTAGATATTTATGGGAGATGTTGAATATGTTTCACAATGTTATTAGACTTCATTTCCATGTTTACAAATTTAGTTAAATATTATGCTCCTCAAACATGATTTTTTTATAATGTACTGAATATTCATCTAAAATGTTGTAATATCCATGTAATGTGAGCCAGGGTTACTGTAGTTGGAATCAAAGGATTAGTCAAATATTTGAAAAAATGGGGAAAACACATAGTGATAGCCCTATGTATATTTACATGTATATGTCCTGGGACATCTCTAAAGATATGAATAAACATGAGTTAACATTTTGGATAATTTGATATATTTATGGTAGTGGATAGAGTATGTGGTTTTTAAGAAATACATCCCGCGATGGATACTACAAGGGGATTTGGCTCCAGAACAGATGTTACAAGGGGTAACAACTCCGAAAAGATGTATCAGGCTTGACTCTGAGTAATATGGTGCCTGAAAATAGACCTTACTACACTCCTCATTTTTCACACCCAATGGATATTCTTTGGGACTTCAAAAAATCATCATGAATAATCATGATAGAATTTAATAGATGTTAGAAATTAATAATGTAGGATAAACCCATGGTTTCATAGTTTAAGAATGGTTTCATAATTAAATCATCATTTAATTGGATTTATTCATTATATTGTTCATCACTCAGAATTGTTTTATTACTCTATGATTTTGGTTTTATTTAATGGATATAACATGAAGGAACCACTATAATTCTGATTACAATGGAAAATTTTGGGATTGCCCTCATGGGAAACAATATTATATGGGAATAATAATTAATGTTCTCATTTCTATAATAACTCAAATTTATGAATCCATTAACCATATTGGATTCAAAACAAAAAATTAGAGGGAACAACATTTTTTTGAGTCCACTATGAGGCATAATCGGGATTCTTCTAGCGGGTCTCCAGACCCACCTTCTTCTGAACAATGGACCAGTACCACTGAAATGATATTTTCAATTCTCAAATGTTCAAAACATGAGAATTTCATTTTTTATGTTTATCATTTAGAATGTGAAGTAGATCAATTGAGGACTCTATTCAAGAATACTATGTAGTAGAAAAAATGACTCAGTGGATTTGGATGAGTTCAAAAACATCTTATTAAATTAGAAACATTATTGGATTCTTCATAAGAAAATTTAAATGAATTCATAAATCTTAAGAAGAAGGATGATGTTGTTTTTTGTGCTTAGAAAGAAAATTTTACATGTCTTGTGAGGTACACGTCGGGTATTATAATTCAACATAAAAGAAAAAATGATTGATTATTTTTTCATATGAAACCTTGTCTTTGAATTGACTTGGATATAATATAATAAATAAGCAATTAATAAGTGGTTAAATTTTCTATAAAGGGGGAAATTAAGGTTGTATTTGAGTATAAATATCATGGTTTTGAAACGAAAATAATGAATGAGTTCATAGGAAAATCTATCAAACATGGAGAAAAGAAAATGAGCCATTTATTATGCACAAATTATTGGATGAAATATAGAGGGAATTGTCTTAATTGGACTATTAAATGTTTTATGTATGTATGGGAAGTTTATCGAGTGTGTAAATGTAAAATTTATTAGAAGAAGTTAGATAATGATGCAAATATGGATAAATCCCCACAAAATGCACCACTCACACTTCAATGTTTCAATTTCAGGGAGTTTTTACATTACATTAATAGGAGTACCGTTATAGGAACTAATGAGAATGATAAGACACAAAAAACCATTATGATAAATGAAAAAAGGGAAATCGTATGAGTTCATAGTGGATGAAGTGAGCCATGATAATTTAGAAATACTTATACTTCCCTCCTTAGTTGGTAATTTTATGATGTATTTTCTATGGATAATCCATATTAAAGTCTTATTTTTCATAATTTTTTTATATTTCATGGGATTATATTTACCTACCAGGATTAATGAAAAATAAAATTATATTTGATATTCTATCAGTATAAGGATGGAAAAATGTTTCAATGAAAAATGATTTGTGGTTAAGATAAGAACTTATTTAGGGAATAAATTGTGGATTATATTTCGGAAGGGTCACAAGGATAAAAATTTATGGAATAATTAAGATAAAAATTATCCAAATTCAGTAATAATAATGTTTCTTCATTTCATATGAATATTTCTACATATTGAGTATCATGTTAAAACTAGATTTTGTTCATGATATCTGGTTGCATGACATAACATGTGTCTCATGATCAGTTACCACTTCATGAATTAATTACTAACCTTCTTTTCTAGAGAAAGTGGAGAAGTGGATCTATGAAATACCATGAGTTGAAATTGTGATTAAAGAACTCATGTATAAATTTTCAATAAAAATATTTAACATTTTGAAATATGATCTCCATGAAAAAAATTGTCCTAGTAATTTCATTTCCAATGAATCAGAGGGTCCTTTATTTCATCACTGATATATGTATTTGTGATTCATAACATTTTCCTAAACATGTTTTCAATCATGTTACATCATGAAATGGTCATAATATTTATCTTCTATGGACTTTTTTAACTTCTAACCAATGTTCTCATATGTGGTAAACTAGTTATATATTGCATTATGTAACCGTTTGGCTTCCTACATTCAATTTTTAAGGAATTTTTCTTATTATTTTTTACAATGTGAATTTCTATTATAGAAACATTCATGTATTAAACCTTTGATAACTCAGATGAATTTCAAAGATGAAATTAATTAAAAATGTATAGAATATAACAGCCTTATAATTTTTGATTTTTTTCAGAATAATTTATCATTTTTATATTTTTCATTTCACGTGGAATTAGAATTATAAATATATATATAGATTATCAGTACTTTTGTGTGGTTTGTATACTTCTCAAATATGTATTATATTATGATTATAATTAAATTAATGTGTATTTATATGTCTATTTGTTCATATTTCATTCATGGGGTCTATGTTTTTAATGTTACTAAATTAGTAAAATAATTTTGCATCAATTTTCAATCTATTAGAAACATGCCCCATTATGCACATATATTTTTCTATGAACTATATTTAGTTCCTCTGAAATGTTATATGATGAATCACTTTATATTAATGGTATTTTAAGCTTCATGTAATTTTATTTTCTTAAATGGTGAGTATGGTTCAAGGTTACCAAGTTGTAAGAGCTTATTCAAACATTCTCATTACACCTTGAAATTGTTTATGATAATATGTTTCCATTGATGAATTCCTATGATCTATCACTTAAAAACAATAATGAAGTTTATTATCCTTTGGTTGTTTATGATATCATTATATATTGGTTCTATTTTTCTAATCCTCTATAAATAAGAATGTTTAAAACGTTTTTTTATGGAAGTCCAAATTTACCTTTCTTCATTCAGATATCTGAGTTCCATCAAAACCGTGTATTCTAAAAAAGTTTTCAAATAATATTATATTATTCATATATAATAAATAAAATTAATTTTTACCATTCTCTGTTTTAAACAGTATTTTCAACGAAATCATCTTATTTCTTTTTTAACATAACTAGTTTCTAACATTATATCATATAGAATGAATATTATTTTTACCTCATAAAACATGTACGAATTTACCTCCCATAATTTCATTGATGTTTACATTACATTTTTAGAAGGATAATTGTTAAGAAAATGATTTTAAAATTAATTTTTATAGAAAATTGTTTTCAAAACATTTGAAATCTTCTTTTAAATATTTTCATGTAAATTGGTTTTCAAAATGATTTAAATATTTCTTCTTCTGTTTTCAAATGATTTTCAAAAAAAATAAAAACGTTTTGAATAATGATGTTAATTTTTCAATTTGTTTTCAAGGAAATATTTTTTTAAATGTTTTTATGGTTGTTCAATAAGTTATGAAAGAAACATTTTTCGAAAATGATTAGAAGTCATCATTATATTTTTTCTTGGCACATTCTATGAAAATGTTTTCCATGTTGACTTCTACATTAAAAAGTTGTTTTCAAATATAAAATGATACATTCCACAAGTAATGTTTTTGAGAGATATTTTAAAATTATTTTCCATCTAAGATTCTTCTATTGATGATGCTCATGACTTTCTAGGAAATTATATAAATGTTATATTCATATTATTTCTATGAATGTGTTATTATTGATGTGACGGTATTTATGAAACTCATTTCCGTTCCTCAGGTTATATGTTTATGAATACCATCACTTATTTATAGGTTATAATATTAGGAAATACATTTCTCTTTCACTAGTTATATAATTATGAATCCCACTTTTTTGATGGGTTATGATTTAATGAAATGATTAAAAAATATATATATTTTAAATAGTTTAAGGTGTGATGAAATGTTTTTGATAACCATTTTATTTCATAGGTTTTGATTATTTTTTATGAAACCCATCTCTTTTTTTGGTTATTATATGGTTCAAGTTTTATTTTCCTATGACACATGTATGTATGATCTTGGTATGTGATGGGTGTGACCTATATCTCCCTTAAAATTATTGAATAATGATGAATGTTTCTACGAGCCCAATGGGTGTATCGGAGGAAATCCAGAAGAAACTCTACGATGTTATATATGGGTACATGCAAATCCTAAAACAAGATGATATACAAGAGGACATCTGTAGCCCAAAACCAAGAGGGTTCATAGGAGGTCCACACAAGCATGAAATAAGTGGGTAAACATGACTAAATCCCTAGACCAAAACAAAGAAGGTATACAATAGGAAATCCCAAGCCCAAAACAAGAAGGTATACAAGAGGACATACCAAGCCCAAAAAAAGGGTAAATGGGATGACTTCCAAATCTAGAAATATGATGGTAAAAGATAGAAAATACCAAGCCAAAAAAATAAAATTCATGTGAAGGCATTCCAATCCGAGATCAAGAGAGTACATAGGAAGAAATACCTTGCCTAAAGTAGGTAAATTGGTGATTTTCCCTAAAATATCATATACCAAATCCATGGTAGGCCAGTTTGACCTAGGTTTTTATAGGATTTTTTTTCCACAATTACATGTTTTATTACTATGTTTTTATTTCCTAGCTTATGTTCGTTATTTTTTTTATGATTAATGGCATATAAAATACCAATAATTATTATGATCTCAAATATATATGGTATGATCATCAAATGTTATGCTCTAGTTCCACTCCCTTTTTTCATTTATGCTTACACATTTCCTTTATTTACTCTTACAGAGGAGATGAGCTTACCCCTTACTTTTGATTCATTTATCTAGGTTATGAAGATATATTTTAAGTTAATGTACTAAAGGGGGTGTTATTTATGGGAGTTGTTCAAGATATTTAACTATGATAAAAGATTCTATTTTCATGTTTCCAAAGTCACAAGATTATTTCTATCCTTGGGTATTATATTTCTATTGTTCTAAATATTCATCCAATATGATTTAATATCCATATATGTGAAGCCTGTGATGCTAACAATGGAATTGAATAGTCGACATTTATAATCTACGATGAAAAAACTATAGTGAGATCCTTTGGTATATTCCTAAGAATATATCTAGGAATATCTCTATGGAAATGTATTAGGATGAGTTAAAATTTAAGAAAATGTCATATAATTTTGGTAAATTATATAGTAAGTGTTTTCCTAGGAAAAGATTCCTATCTAGATACTAAAATTCGATGTGGATCTGGCATGCATGTGGTTAGGGGTAACAAATTTAACATTATTTCCCCTGCATGACTCGGGTTAATTTAGTGCATGAAAATGGCCCTTGTTGTACACCTGGTTTGAAACTCCCAGGGGATATTGTTTGATAATTCACAAAATCATCATAAACTATCATGAATTATATAAAGAGAAGTCAGATATTAATTACTTAAGATAAACCTAAGGTTTCATATTTTAATAATGGTGTTATAATTTAGACATATTATTATTAGTTTTCATGATTATATAGTTCCTCACTCTGATAACTATTTATACTCTTTGATTTTGTTATTATTCAATTTCTAGAACCCAAAGGAACCAGAATAATGGTGATTGTAATGGAAAATGTACTAATTTCCCCTTGATCAGCCAATTAATATGAGAGTAGAATGGAATTCCTCATTTATTTACTCAACCAAATTTATTAACTAACGAACCATAACATATTACCAAGTAAGAAATGTAGGGAAAAATATTCTATTAAGTCCTTCATGAAGAATTGAATTCCTTCTTTCAGTCAGTCTCATGATCCATTTATTGTTACAAAATGGATCAGTACCTCTAAAATGATATTCTCCATTATCCAATGATTGAAAAATGAGAAATTAATTATGGTTGTTTATCAGTTTAAATATGAAGTAGATCGGTGAAGGACTCTAATAAATATTATGATGCATTAATCTGTTATTGAATCAATGGATTTGGATGAGATCAAAAAATTATTTTTAAATAGCTAAATTCGTATGTTTTATTATGTGAAAATGGAAAATAATTCATAGGACTGAAGAATTAGGGTGATGAATTTGTTAGTGATTATGGAGTAAATTTTGCATGGCTTGTGAGGTACTCTTCGTGTATTATCATTCAATCTGAGAGAAAAATTGATTGATTCTTTTGTGGTGTCAATCCTAGTCTTTGAAATTATTCGGCAATAATAATCTTTATAATCTATGAAGATGTTGTTATATGTGAGATAAATATGTAAATGGAGGATGGAGTTTTGTATCAATATCATGGTTTTGAAAATAAAATGAAGAAGGAGTTTAATATAAAATCAATCAAACAATGATAAAATAACATGAGCCTTCCGTTATGAGAAATGTTTTGGAATAAACATCGATGGAATTTTATTAAGGGAGATAATAAATGTTTTTTGTGTGGAATAGAAGGTAATAGAGTGACTGAATGTAAAATTGGTGAGAGGATGTTAAAAAATGATGTAAATAATGTGAAATCCCCATAGAATACACCTCTTGAAACTTAGTGTTTCAGTTGCATTGAGATTTCACATTATTCTAATAGGTTCCCCAATCTATGGACTATTGTGAATGGTAATCCACATAATCATATGATGAGAAAGGTAACATTAAATTTTTATATGATCATAATGGATGAAGTGAACTAGGATAATTAATAATTACTTATATATCCCTCCTTAGTTGGAAATTTTATGTTTTATGTTTTTATGATTAATCACTATAGAAGTCTTATTGTTCACCCTTAGGTGAGATTTCATGTTATTAACATTCCTTACACGGATCATGGAATAATAAAATCACATTTAATATTCTATAAGTAGATGGATGGACCCATGTTTCTAATAAAAGTTCTTTAGTTTCAGATAAAATCATATTTAAGAAATAAATGATGGATTATAATTTTAAATGGTTAAAATGTAAACCATTTATGGAATTTTTATGTTAATATTCACATGAATTCAGTAATACTATAGTGTTTCCTTTCTATACCAGGATTTATGCATATTGGATTGCATGTTCAAACTTCATTATGATGATGATAACTGATGGGATTTTATATCATGGGTCCCACGATCTGTTTATACTTTACGAATAAAAATTTCACCATCCGCTTTTGGGGACGATGTGAAGTTGATCAATTAAATACCATGGGGTGACATTGACTTGTAATAGTGAATGTATATCATTCCCTTAAATTCTTTTATCTTTAGGAAAAATAATCTTGAAGCTAACAATGATTCCATAGAACATTCATTTCTAATGAATCCGAAGGTCCCTTATGTCATCACAAATTCATGGATTTGTGACAATCAACCTTCCCATGACAATGTTCTTTATCACTATGCATCAGACCATTATTGTAATATTTCACTTCCATTTCCATTTTTTACTTCCAACCTATGTTCTTCTAGGTAGAAACCTGTTTTATATATTACTTTGGGAACCAATTTTGGTTTTAACATTCCATATTGAAAGGGATTATTATTATTCATTTTTAAAATTTTGGTTTCTATGAAATGAACATTCAAATATTATACATTTTATAAACCAAATTAATTTTGAGGTTGTAAGTTATTAAAAGGGGGTAGAAAGTAATAACCTGAAATTTTGGGGATTTTTTTAAAAATAATTTACCTTTTTGATAATTTTCATTTCAGATGACACAATAAATAGTTATATATATATATATATATTAAAAAACTAATTCAAACAATTATTTCACATGGTGCTAATATTGATTGTGTTACATGGAACACTGACTTAGCTTCTCCTATATGCAACACTGACTTTGCATACGTTACATGCCATAAAATGTTCCCACGAAGAAATATTTTATTATTATAATTATTTAAATGAGTTAGTTATAACCTAGCCATTGAAAAATAAAAATACTAATAGTGATAAATATTGTTTAAATATTTTTATAATGGTTTTATATAAATAAAATATACCGATAAGGATAAATATAATTTATTATAATGTCTTTATATGTTAACAAATATTATGTTCACGAATAAACTAATTTTCATTTCCTTCTAGTTGAAACAAAAAAAATTGTAGACACATACTAAAATTGAATTTTATAAAATAAAATTCATTTTTTAATTTATAATGAAAAAATTATATTAGGTTCAAATTCTGGAAATTTTTTGAGAAACATCATTTTTTGATTAATATGGAAAAATACAACAGTTTTGTTCTTAACTTCAATTGTATTTAAATAATAAATATTTTTAATTAAACATTAAATGTATTTAAGTTTAAATTAAATCAATTATATATAATATTATATAATTTAGGCCATTATAATCAATTTTAATTTGACATATAATATAAAAACGTAAAAAACTTTGTGAAAAATTTTCAACATTACAAACCCATTATTTTGTATCTTCTATGGAATTAAAATTAATTTCAATTTTCCCATATTTTTGAGTTGAATTTATAAAAATGGACATATACTATTGTTATCTGTACTATGTTTAGAGTATTATTAGAATTCTTTTATTTTTTATTATAAATATTAGTAAAAGTGATTAAAATAATCCAATAGACTAAGGTCAAATTAAATTTAATTATGTACATCCCATATTCTTTGGTGACCAAAAAATATTTCATCTTGTTCAACACCCATTGGATAGCCACATATAGTCCATAGACCTTCTATTACTATTTTTGGTGTGTTTGGTATGACATTTTTTAGGTAATAACATGTGTATAACTAATTTGTTTTCAATGATTCCAATTGAGTCCTTTTCCTACCATATAAATGGCCACTACCTCTCTAATTTCCCCACAACTCTCCGACCACATATGTTTGTAAAATCTTTTCCAAATAAAACTCCCAACATCCATCCCTTCCACTTTGATGTATCCCCTTAGGATTATTTCAATCAGAGACTTTTGGAACAAAGAAAATTGTATAACCTCATTAAAAGGAGGTTTAAACAAGTACTATGAGAGTCGATAAAAAGGGTAAGGGGATTTCATGTCAATTTCTATCCCATGTGGTATATGCTTTATAAAAACCCAATTTCTTTTTTTTAGTGTGTATAATACCCATGTATGTATTATATGATTCTTATAATTAAAATTATGGGTATTTACATGTCTATTTTATTATATTTCTTTCATGGGCACTGTGTTACAAAAGTTACCAAATCATTAAAATGATTTTATATCAATTTAACTTATTTGGGACACATGTCATGTTATGTACCTATATTTGTTATTAGGTCTATATAGGGACCTTGAAATGTTATTTCTTGAATATATTTGTATTCATGATATTATAAGCTAAATGAAATTTCATTTTTTAAATGGGGAGTATTGATTATGGTTACCTTTTGAACATAGTATATTGAAATAATCTCATTAAATTTTGAGATTGTTTATTATTATCCATCCTTTGATGAAATCATGGGATGAAAATATCTGGAACACTCGTGAAATTTAGTATCCTATGTTTAGTTATGATATATTCATATATTGGTAGCATTTTATCACTCCATGGTTTGTTAGATTGTTAAGAAAGTGCTTTTAGGAATTTTCATATTTAGCTCTCCCTTCGGTCAAAAATTTGAGTTCCTTCAGAATAATATTTTAAAAAAAGGTTTTTTGTGAATATTATAATATTTTCCTATAATCATTGAAATTCATTTTTACACTTTTTCTATTTACAAATGTTTTTAATGTAATGTTTATATTTCGTTATGAACAAGGCGATATCATTAATTTTATACCGTGACAAAGGAATATTCTTCTTTACATCATATGGCATGTACATATTTACCTATCATAATTTATATAAAGCCTCTTTCCATGTTTAAAAGGCTTATTTTTATGAAAATGACTATAAAAGAAATTTTCAAGTAAAATTGTTTTCAAAAAATAATTCAGTATTTTTCGAGATGGTATCAAGTAAAAATATTTTCAAAACATTTTGATGGTTTCATCATGAGTTATCATTAATTTTTATTGAAATGGTTTTCCAAACGATTACATGATTTCATTTAAAATATTCAATGTGTTTTCATGGAAATTTATTTAAAATGTTTTGATTCTTATTCAAAAATTTTGGAAGGAAAATGCCATTCAAACGGATTCCAAGTCTTATTTTGAAACATTCAAGGTATTTTCTTCTACAATGATTTTCAAGTGGATTTATGCATTAAAAATAAAATTTCAAAGATGAAATGATATTTTTATTAAGATTTTTTTGAATGATGTTTCATAATTATTTTCCATATATGAAGACATTTGTTCATGTTACTCATGCCTTTAAAGGAATTGAACTATAGGTTCTGTTAATAATTTTTCATTGAATGTGTTATACTTGATGTCATGGTTTTTGTTAAATAAATTTTACTTTCATGGGTTATATGTGTATGAAATGCATTTTTATTTCATTTGTTATATGTTTATGATATCTATTTCTCTTCTGTGGGTTATATGCCTTTTAATCTATCTTCATTTTATAGATCATTATTTAATGAAGTGGTTATGAAACCTATCTATTTTCCATAGAATAAGATCTGATGAAATGTTAATGATACCCATTTCATTTATTAGGTTATTATTGATGTTTATGAAACCCATATCCTTCTATGGGTCCTGATATGATGCATGATTTAATTTCCTATGACACATGTATGTATGATTTTGTTATGTGATACGTGGGAACTATATCATCGTCCAATGAAATGGGTCATGATAAATTGGTTGATTTTAAAAAGGTAAATGGGATGGCATACAATGACCAAAATAAGAGGGTATACAATAGTATATCCCATGTCTGAATGAAGGGATATAATGTAGGACATCCCAAGACCAAAATAAGATGGTACGTGGGAGGACATCCCATGCCCAAAACAAGTGGGTAAACAGTAAGACACCCCAAGACTAAAATATTATGGTATAAGGGATGAAATCCCAATCCTAAAATAAGAGGGTAATTAATAGGATATCCAAATCCTAAAACTAGAGGGTAAATGGATGGAAATCCCAATTCCGAAGTAAGAGGGTACATGGGTGGACATCCCAATCTCGAAACAAGAGGGTACATGAGATGGAATCCCATGTCTAAAGTTGGTACACTTGTGATTAACCCAATCCTAAAATGTTAAAAAGGCCATAGTAGGCCTCCTTAACATTGGGTTTTTATATGCATATGTGTTTTTCATAATTTCATATTTTATTCTTATGTTATGCTTTCATTTCTAATGTTCTTTATTTCATTATGATTAATGTCTTATGAACTTCCATTCATTATTGTGATATCTAATATGTAGGGTAAGATATTAAAATGTAACGGTCATGTTCTATACCCTATTGTTCATATTATGCATACACATTTCCTCTGTTAACCCTTATGGATCACTTGAGCTCACCCCTTTCTTATGTTTTCATTCCCTAGGTTATAAAGAACGATTTGAGGTAGAAGTACTAAAGGTGGACATATTGATGGGATATATTGTACATACTTCACAAGGATTGAATATTTTATTTCCACATTTCCAAATACAATGATCTATTATGGAACATCGATATGAATTTTTATAATATATATAATATTCTTCTAAAATGATGGAATATCCATGTATGTCAAGCATCAGTTGCTATTGGAAGTGAGATCCATCGCAACTAAAATGGGACCATACCCAGTAGTATTATTGCACCAAAGACCGAGAATTTATAATAATATATTCTTTCATGAGGGGAGAGATGGGTAGGGGTGGTGTCATTCATTAGTTACCTCAACAAATAAGTTGTTTTGAGACTCAAAATACCTAAGTCCATTATTGGAATGACTTTCCCAACTAACATGATATGTTGAAAATAATAAATTATATTATATAAAACTATAATGTCTCATTACCACACTAGGTGAACCAAACAAATATATACTCACAATATAACTATCATTCCACATGATATCCCAACTACCACTTCTATGGATAAACTACTCTATCACTAATAAAAAAATCATTATAGGATCTTCATCTCATTTTTTTATTCACAGAACCGTTATTATTTCCTTTGATAAAACTAAATAAATTATGGTTAATTAACATCAAAATCAACCTATTATAATGTGATTTAGTTTTATTGGCATTTTAATTATCTATTTCATTAGTATAATATGAATAATTTATAAATCATCTCATGATTTCCTTTTAAATGACTATTTCATCATCAAAAACCCTTCCAATGGTTTCAGGCATAATTTAATTACCACACTGAATCATAGGTATCTTAATAATATACCAAAAAAATCACTCCAGATATCAAAGTAATATCATAAATATAGTTGTAAACCTAATCTCTTAACTTATTCAGTCAATCACAAGATCATCAGTGACACAAAAATCATAAAATTAATTAGATAAATCCAACACTTCCCTCATAGAATTAAAAAACACCTACTTCCACATTAAATAACTGAATTGTTTCATTTATAAATATACATGGAAGAAATATTTATTTCAAAAAATCAATTTCAATTTATAATTAAGTGAGATTACCCAGTCTAGAAAAATGTATCACTAAGAAGGGGAATGGTGAATTATTTCTATATTTGTTTTATGTTTCCTTAAATATAAATTGACGTTATCCTACTGTTAATTAATTATTTATTTTCTGATCGACATAATAATCAGACATCCACATGGCCATAAGAATTTATAATGTTCACTGCTCATCAAGAGAAGTTACAACACTACTGTTGTATTTAAACAGTCCAATAACACAAAATCCACTTCAAAACAATCATTTTTGTGTGGATAAAATAATTAGGACATTCCATTACACATATGATCCAATATGTTCAATAAATAGTTATATTTAAAGGGTTGGGGGTCGAGTGCCCTTTTTGAACCAAAAAAAAGATGTCCACTTTTAGAACTTGGAAAGTGTAAACCAATTTCAAAAATGGGAAAATAGAATAGTGAATTTTCTTCCGATAGAATAAAATTATGTAATATAATTACATTTAACAATTTTAAAAACCTGAACTAGATTCTTCAAAAAAAGTCACTATGTTTCTTTTTCATCTTTAGGATAATATAATCCTAAAAAACTATTCACTTTCCTACCCAACATTAGTTAAGAACTCATTCTAGAAATTGTACTATTACTTAGTCTGATTCCCAATTTGAACTTCTGGTTTTATAACTCAGTCCGATAGTATAACTCTTCTAAAACACAACTAAAAAATTTTTGTACTACTTCTGCCTTAGTCCGAAAAACTTGGTCTAATTGATTAGTCTAATATAGACACTCTGAATATGATCTTCTTCTTCTTCTTCTGTCTATAAAACAACCTTAGGAATGCTCAATCTAGAATCTTCTTCCATATAAAAACATTCATTACCCAACCTTCTATCGTCAAAAATGAATAGTACTTGTATAATAAAATATAATGTACATTATAATATTTAATGGTGTGAGAAAAAAGGTTTATGCGGGATTCTAAAAAATTTTCTCTGTCAATCTAGTTTCTCAAAACATCAAATTCCCAAGAATATTAGATGAATATTTGATTTCGTCCTGACTTCTTAATTATTCAACACTATTTACAAATCATTTAGAACATTTTCACAACATCATATAGCATCATGATTTCTAACCATTATATAGTTTTATTCTGATTTTAATTTTCATTATGATGAAGAAATATAGTCTAAATAAGTTTCTTCATTAGATTTCTCTGAACCAATTTAAACATCTGTAATTGATTTCTTCTCATTATGATCATCCATACCACCTAAATAACATCCCATTCTAATGCTCCTTATAAACTGATAAAATAAAAACAACATAACCATTCTTCTATAATCATTTTTTATATTTTTTCAAACAATGATTTCAATTATTCATTCAATAAAAATATTCACAACTTATAAATAGATCGGTATTCCTCAGCATCACATCAGTATCATCATAAAATAATTATTTTTGAAAAAAATAATTATCCCCTTGAAAAAACTTTTGAAATATGATTAATGTATAACTTCTTTACTTATTTCCACTTATCTGTGTTCATGTATCCAGTTTTGTTATCAGTGTTAGGATCATATCTGATGAATCAGTATATATTTAATTATGAAAAATGGTGTTATCTCATGTATGATATTCTAGACTTAGTTGATACAAAATAATTCAATAGTTTTTTCATTCATGGCCCAACATAAAACAACCAATAGTTAATCTTTGTTAAATGTTTGAAAACATTATTAATTAGTCTCTAAAATCATTCTATATTTATTTTCAATTTTTCCCATTAAATACCAAAAACAATCATCCTCTTATTCAATTTTGAACCATAATTACATAAAATTATCAATGGGAGGATCACTCGGATGAATAGTGGAACACTATGTCCAATGAATCAGTGTTAGTGGGTTTGACATAAAAAACATCATTTTCATCCACAAATATTCTTCTTGTATCATGAATTCCTCATGAATTGGACAACATTTTGGATCATCTTTTTCATCAACTAACTAACAATGTAATGTATTATAACGTCCATACTTATAAAAGCTTTTTTCTTTTTCAATAATCCTCAATATAATTGGTAATACTTGTTCTCACCCTTTTCTTTATAAGGCATGAATCACAATATTTACTGGTTACATATGATTTATTAAAATTCTATGATTAGTAAAGGACCGTCATATTTTAATCAAATCCCCTCAAACTCTAATACACATCCACATTATAGTTTCTGGACCCGAGTTTAGTCTGGTATAACTTTTCTCTATGATAATATCTTCCAAATTTAATGGACATTCTTTTGAATTTTTAGTCAAATTTCCTAAATTTTATTGTGATTCTGGTCATCAAATTTTACAAAGTGTGTTGATTTATTGTTATTTTTTATTTCCATTAAAACAAAAGATAGTACCTTCAAAAAAATTCTTCATGATTCCTAAACTATCATCTTGTCAACATGGTCCCAACAATCCCCCCATAATATTTTTAATCAACCATGTTTCGTAAATCAATAAACAGTGTAACCTTAATAATGTTATTACATATCAACAGTTCAATGTATATGTGATTGTGCACATTGTAAGAAACAATAATTCATGATAATAAAACATTCATTTCCCGAAGTAGTGACACATGGTACATAATTTTATTTTCTTCACATAATTTTCACTTCTTGTACTTTTTATCATCAGATTTTCTATTAGAAAAAAAATTCCTACAACCACTCTACTAAACTGTTATAATAGTTAAGAAATTTAAATTCTGATTTCACTACTTACCCACAACTCCCCTTATATACATACTACCAGAACATGTCCAGCACAAAAAAAATGATACAATACAAAGGCATGATGAAATAGTAGACAAAAACACGTACCAAAACCACGAAAATAAATGGGATTGACAAAAATGTTCAACCATTGTTTTTAAAAATAAACCATCTATAATGTTTTTCTGACTATGATAGAAATATATTCTGATGTTGGGACACAACCCAACATCAATTCATTATTCTCTATATGATATTTGATGAAATTGTATTTTATATTAGTATGTCCTGAAATATAATTTTGTACATGATTTATTGTATGGATGACTGCTCATTGATTATCATAATCCAAATACAATGATAACATCACTTCAACCCATAAGTCTTCAATCATATCCTTCATCGACATAAGTTTAGTAGCATCTTGATTAAAAGAAACATAATCATATTCAGAAATTTTAGAAGTTTTTAAATACTTTTTCTATGTATTCTAACTAAAAAACATTTTACCTGAATAAAAAAACCCCCATGTGGGGATATTATATCATCAAATTTTCCTAAAAATAATTTTCTGAATACCCAAAAAAGTCAATAATTTCTAAGTTGACATACTTGTATCTTAAATTTGTTGTCCATTTGAGATATCATAGAATTATTTTTCCTTACAACAAATTTGATTATTTTAAAGAACTATGAAATCTACCACATAAGGTAACATCATAAATAATATCAGTACTTAGGGAAGGAAAACAAAAAAAACATACAATTACCATCCTATAAATTATTATGCCATCTTTATTACGTTATCCATATGTACTGAACTTTATTCCAACTAAAATTGGTGTGAAAAATATATTTCGATTTATCCATGTTAAACTCTTTAAAAATTTATATATCATTTTTTATTGAAAATAAAAATGGGTTTCTTCTTCTATGATATTTTTAACCCAATTAATTATTTAACTTCACAATTCATGGATGTCTCGAAGAAAATTATCATTATGTCAATAAATCTTTCACATGTTCATTCATTCTTCCTAGTAAACATAATTCAATCAATATAAAGAATTAATATTAGCGAAATTTACTAAATTTCTTATAGGTAAATATTTCTATCAAACTTCCTTTCGTAAAACTCATATTTCTTATATAGGAATCCAATTGGAATACAATGCCACTAGTGCTTGTTTTTTCCCATATACAACTTTCATCATATTTCAAAAACAACCATCATCTTTCCCAACCACAAATCGACATGATTTTTTAGTCAAAACATACTCACAAAGATTACCATTCAAAACTGATGAGTTCGGATCCATTTGAAAAAATTAGCTTCATTTTGAAAAAATAGAAATAAAAATTTTGATTTTTTCTAATCATCCTATTAAACATAAAGATTCATCAAAAGAAATGCCTCTAATCTTTGAGTAAACTTTTCACACCAATATTTCATTGATTCTTATCACATCAACATCATCATTAAAAATTTTCTAGAAAAACAATTTTTTACCAATAACATTTTTATTATATTTCGTGGGCATGGTTTCCCATGTATAATTTTTCTAAATTGGATCTAACACTTCACTTATATCCTAATCCCATTTTAGATGCTCAAATGAATTATTCACATCTTTTGGATCAACTTATGAATAAAAATATGTATGTGTAAAATATTTTTATGCTCTTATTGTTTGAACCTTTTTATTTTGATCACCAATAATGTTTTGTGCTTCTAATTTCATCCTCATACTGGGATAATATTTTTTATATTATTCATCATCGATATAAATGGTCGAGTCCTATTCATCTTCACAAATAGGATCACCAATTTCGGTATCCATATTGGAATTATTAACAAAAAAAATCATCCTATTCATATTCCTTATCTGCATGTGTCTATATCACATGTTACTTAGTTTTTTCAATGAATTTGACATCCATATAGTCTACTAATATTCTAAACTCTTTGTTGAATCATATATATCCCTTTATTATTTGAGCATAATTGATAAAAATTCCATATACACAACTCTGATCAAAATCATTAAGGTGTCCACAATTATTCATTATGATGTATGGAATATTAATAATTTTAATGTGATATAAAATTAGATTTTCCCCATAAAACATTTCTCATGGAGTGATATCTGGTCTTTGTCTATTGAAACATTATTTTTGAATATAAACATTAGTAATATTTGATTTCCTCCAAATGGAATGAGAGAGTCCGTGTTCAAATAAAATTATTCCCCAAATTTTAACCAAATTTTAATTCTTCATATAAGAGACAAAATTTTATGAAGAGTGTATGGTGTACTGAACACTTAAATAATTCCATGATTTTTAAGATATTGTTAAAATTCATCGTTTTAATATTCCCCACCATTTTTAGTACACATATTCTTCAATAAACACTCACATTCCTTCACAGAAATCATCATGGAAAATTTTTACATTTCAAAGAATCTGATTTATGTTTCATATGAATAAAATATGCAATGAGATTAAATTCATCAATGAAATTAATAAATTATATATATACATGATTTGGTTTTTTTCTCACTCCACAAAAATATCATAATGAATATGTTACATGGGTCATTTTAAATAAATGTAATCATTCTTATTCATGTATATTTTAATCATTCCATTATGTAAAATAGAGAAACACTGATATAATACTCTTAATATATTATAAATTTCATGGAAACTGTCTCATTTTTATAAATTCATCATGTATCTTAAACACATATTCCCTGACCTTTTATGCCACAATTGATTCTCTCCCACCATGACTATGTAACAATAGTGTTTTATATTTATTACATTGATTAAGCTTCATTTTTTATGATGGCCTGTTATTATTGTCTTTCCATATTCCTCACTTTTTACATCAACCCCATGTTTTCAGAATATATTATTTTTCCTTCAACGTAATGTTGCAAAACAATTAGAATGTTGCCTCTCATCCAATCAATAAACATGGTTTTCTTAGACATTAACTTTTCATCCCTAGATATAACACACCCAATACGTTTCATTCTAAGAGAATAACCATTTTCAAATGTAAACATTCTATCATTGTAGTATTTCACATTTTTAAAAAATTATGCCACCTATCATATGATAAAAACACCCACTGTCAATAAACTAAGGTCATTTTACTTTTGATTATTTGATAGAGGTTTCTAATACAATATGATTTTCTTAAACAATTTCTTTACTCACATCCAGATACTAGAAATTTGTTAATAAGATTTTTTATACCAGTATGAAGCAGAGCATCCTTTCACTGTACAAAATGTATGATAAAATTTTTCAAAAATAGTTTCCAATGGATGGAACCTATTATGAACATTGACACCAAACCTTTCTGGTTTCTTCTGAACATCCTTATCAAAAAATTTCCTTAGAGGGGAATTATTCCCATAAAAAAATTCATTATATATTATTTGTAATAGTTGAAATATTTGTTTATTGAACCCACAACTATTTTCTATATGTTCAAATATACCAAAATACAAGTAATACCTATAGAGAAAATATTTTCCTCTATACCTTCCAAAATTTCCAATGTTGTGAACATGTTTCTCAATAACCTTCTTATATTTATTATCAAAAATTTTGTTACCAAAAACCCTTATGTTATCACATGATATAATCTTTTTCATATTTGATTTATTTTATGCTATATCATAACCATAAGTAATAGAATGTTTTCTAGACTATAAAAGTTTAAAACATTAGTACTTATCCACATTATTGGTCTTGGTAACAAATAAAAATTTTCATAAATTATTCTTCTTATAATCAATTCCATCTTTCTATTCATGCTTTAAAGTTTAATTTTGATCCTTTTCAAGTATGTCCTTACCAAATCATTCACAAAATTTAGTGAATGAATTTTGGAAACTTATATCCTTTTTTTTATATTCCAAATTTTGTTCGACAAGTTCCAAATTTTTTCTTTTGCTTCTACTTTATGCCCAGATTTTCATTCTGATTCATTGATTTCCTAAAGTATTTCTTAATATAATTAATATATTCGAGAAAAGTAAATTTTTTATAAGGAAATCATTATTTATTTTTTTAGGAACATTAATTTTTAAATCTCCTTATTTCATTCTTGATCCTTACACTCATTCTCATAAATTATTTCAACTCTTCTCTTAGATGAATTTCTATTCGAGTTTTTTATTATTTAGAACTACAAATTCAAAATTCTTCATTTTAAACAGTTGAAAGAAATGTATTCTCACCATTATATTCAGTATAATTTTTTGGAGTCATCATTAATATCTTTTTATTCACCATCTTTAGACAAAAATATTACTCTTTTGGATATGAATAAATTTTTATCTTTACCTGTGGGACATGATTTAGCCATATCACTGAGTTTATTAAATACTATTTTTGATAATATTTTATCTTTATTGCAATCCTATTCATTCATTCATTAGTTCCAATAAATTAGAAATTACCCAATAGCTCTACATATAATAAATTTTAAGGGGAGGTTCCCTCTATAATTTCATTTACCACATCACATTTTTAGAAAATACGGATAAAATTTCATCATGATTTTTATATTCCATATTTTTTAATCAGAATATGTCACATACACATCTTCAAAAAAATTCATAACGTTATAATTTTTTACAACCTTGAAAGACATTTCTAGATCTAATTTTGTTTTTCCTTTCATAACATTTTCCGTTCTCATTTTTTAATTAGTGATAATTATATGAAAATCAACAATATATAATGTTATTGGATCTCTATATACTTATGGGAATCATTTTCATCAAACCTTTCAAGAATAATCCCCATGATCTTTTCAACAATAGTTTAAACTTCTAATATTTTACCAATACATTTGAAAGTAACTACAATGCCATTAAACCTATTAAATATGTCACTAATGAATTCATAATCCCCCATATTGAGATATTCATACTTTGGTCACTAGATTTGTAAATTCACCTTCTTCACCTTTTTATTTCCTTCAAAGATGTTCTTTATCTTATACTGGATACCATTGGAAGTGGAGACACCTTTCTCTATTAGAAACACATTTTTAGAAACTGATGAGAGTAAATAATTCTTATATAATCCATATATTTCAAGATTATTCTGATCAATATATATAAGTGTATGTTTTTCATCTATAAAAGGGAATGCATCAGTTGCATCTTAAATAAAATCATACCCAAGAGGCAAAAGACAAGGCATCATTTTATCGTCCAGATATGATAGTTCTTATCATCGAAAGCTGGAATCCACTTACTATTCAGACACTTCATATTCTACATCATAAATCCTCTTTCAAAACATCACTAATGAGTAAATGAAGTGAACCTTGGATTTGATACAAATAGAGTTTACTGAGTAATGATCAATGTATCACTCAGTGAGGGAGGTGGTGAATACATGATAAATTTTTTATTTTAGGTTTCCTAAATTCTTATAAAAATTTTATCTCATTATAATTATTTATTTTCTTATTAAAAAACAATCACACATCCAAAAGAAGATAAAAATTTACATGTTTGACTACTCAAAAATAGTAGTTACATTCTTAGTATGGTTTGGAAATAGATTAAAACAACAAAATCTCGGAGAAAAGAATCCATTTTTGTAAATAATACAAGTAGAATATTCCCATAGTTTTTTGTAGCACTATGTAAAATAAAACATCGCATGATAATTATGTTTAAAATCATCATATAATAAAATTTTGTGTAAAATGTTAAAAAACATTCACCATATTCTATAAAAAATATACTTTTTATCTTTATCAACATTCAAAAAATAAAATATCCCATAATATTATTCACTGTCCTAACCATCAGTAGGTATGAACTATTTATATTATTTTAATGACACTAGACACAATTCCCAATCCAATACGCCAGTTTATATTCTCAGTTCGATAATATAACTTTTCCAGAATACCATTAGAATGTTTATGAACTGATTCCTTCCTAGACTATAAATCCAAGCATGAATGCAATATTTTATCTAGAATCATTGAATATGATATCATTCATCTTATCCTGTCCAAAAAACATACTCATTAATTCTTGATCTAGAATCATCTTATCCATAAAAAATAATATCCTCCACCTTCTCTATTCAATAATAACCAATACGTTCACCATACACTATGATGTACTTCAAACTATTTGTAGTGGCACCAAATGTGGTTTAGGCTGGATTCTAAAAAAATATCATGCTGAGAGAAATTTATAGAAAACTAATTTTCCTATGAATTTCAGATAAATTTTTTATATATTCACCACTTCAAATTTATTCTTTCCTTGTATAAAAAATTATCAAATCTACTCCCAACTTTAACAATCTTTATATTTTTTTACCATTATTCTATCTGATTTTGATTGTCATTCCATTTTTCTTCATTACGATGAAGGCATATTTTTAGCAATATTTTTTTCACTACATCGCTCCACACTAATTGAAGCATATGAAAAATAGATTCATCCCCATTATGAGGATCAGTACCGCCTAAAAAGCATCCCATTATAAAACTCTTTAGAAACTATTAAGATATAAACTTTCAAACAATTATTCTGTAAACATTGTTGTTATTTCATTATACATTGATTACATTTATTTCATTATATAAACATATTCATAGCCTCTATTGATATCATAATTACTTGAAATACCTTTAGTATCATCTTCAAATACATCATTAAATAATATTCAGGATCCGATTTACAACCATTTTGAAATTTTTAATAAACAATTCATTTTTTTCTTTTTTCCCTCAAAATAATTTTCCAATATCCAATTAATTTAGAAGTCACAGGATTACATTTTATGAATCAGTCAATTTATCTCTCTAACAATCAGTGTTATCCTCAGTCTAATAGTCTTTAACCCATTGATACACAATAACTCAATAGGATTTCTTTCTGTCTGGATCCAATTGAAAACAATCTAAAATTCATCTTGATTAAAAATCATGAATACATTGTTGATCAGTCTATAAATTCCTTATGCATTTCTTTTCAATTGCTCCCAAAAACTCACATAATAATTCTTCCTATAATTCTTTTTTCTAGCCATCAACATGTTTGATTATCAATGTTAGAATCACTCTGATGATTGGTCGCACACTATGTTTGATGAATCAGTGTTTATAGCTTTGACTTTAGTAACATTATCTTCTTCCCTAAAACATCAGCTTATATCATGGAATCCACATGACATTGAACAAACTTAGGACTGAATTCTGCATTTTCTGACTTACAGTGGAAATTGTTTTAACTTTCCATTCTTCTAGCATCTTATTTCTTTTCAACATGCCTCAACATGATTGGAACCACGGGTTCTCCCCCTTATATTCATAATTAAAACATCTTATGTTTTATAGATTTTTTATGATTTATATTAACTCTACACTTTATATTAACTCCATGATCATGATATAATAATAATAATATCATTTAAGCCATTGTGAATTAGGTACACATATTCATTACTTTTTTTGAACCTGAGATCAGTCTGATGAACCTTTTATTCTAGAAAACATCCTCGCAATCAAATGGATATTCTTATGAATTTGGAGTTCAATTACCAGAACATAATTATTCATCTAATCCCCAATTTTTACAATGTGACATGATTTATTATTCTTTGAAATATTCTTAACAAAAATCTACTTTAAAAATATTCTCATGCTTCTGAAAAAAAATAACATACAAAATTGGTCCCAACATTAATCCCACCTCAAAAAAAGGACACAATCAATAAACAATCCATCCTAGGATTTATATATTCCATAATATTTAATTTCACCAATTATTATTCATAATTACTGAATTTAATTAATTTTCACACAATAATTATGCTTAAAGTTAATGATAAATAATAAATTACTGTTTAATAACATATAATATTTAAATAATAAAACTATAGAAACATTTCATCATTAAACTTATTTTCCACAACAAAATTGTAGTTTATAAAAATATTATTTAATTTATTAAAAATAGGTTGAATCAATATGAAAAATTTTAACATTGTAAAGAATCTCAATTTATTATAATAAAATTTACATATGGTGCTCATCACTATGTATAATGCATGCAGTAAGAATATTATCATTCTATATTTAATATTTATTATCTTGTAAAATTTCAATTTATTTTAAAATGATAATATTATTTTAAAACTAAAATTTATAATGTATTTCATAATAGGAATTATGTCTAAAAAATTAAAGTAAAATCATTAATATAATAACATGTAAGACTCGTCTCTTTTACCCTACTTGATGATTATTTGAAATTATATAATTTCCATGATAATAACATAATTGAAACTTTTAAAAACTATATCCTTAATAACCATTTATATAATAAATAATTACTATGGTAAACTATTCCATTCAACAAATTTTATACTATAAAATACCCATTTCTGATGATCATGATGAGATTTGAGGGGTCACAAAGAATTATTTTTGTATGGAAACTAAACTAATATATCTTAATGGAATAGTCTACATATATGGTTTTTGATATACTTATTTTTTTGTAATATTCATGGATTAATCCAATTAGATATTGAATGAAAACTAAAATTGTATAGATAGGAAAAAAGATATAAAATTTTAAATTAATATAGTGGAGAACCTCTAGAAGCCCAATCAAATCTGACACAAATATGGGGTGAAATGTGATGGTTTCGATATCCATATCCAAAAAATCATTGAATGATAGGTATTTTTAATATAATCATGGGTGAATTGAATTTAAAAACACACTATATTTTTTACTATCATTTTTTTTATTTTAAAAAAATTAAATTTTATTTATTAATATTATATATTATTTGTTTACAGTAATTATTTAAATTATAATTTTTTTTCATGATTGTAAAAATTATAATACACAAATATTTTAGCATAAAACCTAATAGTTTTCATTAAAATATATTAACAAGTGAGTATATGAATATTATATTGAAACTGGGAAAATAAAAAAATGGAACACACCCTTGAGGTTATATACTTTATCATTTCAATTAAAAGTACTTTATATAGCTCATAGATTTGAACTGTATATGGGTGAGTCCATTTTACTCTTACTCTATTTTTCTACGTCACAAGATAACTTAATGTTATAAGTAATTATTCATTAATTCATATCTACACTTTCAAAAGATAATGGATACCTTGAATGTAGACATTGAAATCTGTAGGTTTCCATAAATGATATTCTGATCTAATTTCATATAGGTAAAAAACTAAAGTAAATCGTTACACAGTGGTTAAAACATGACTGGAATTTACATTATTGAGGTTATACCATTATATAAAAAATATACTTTAATTAAACTTATAATTCCTATATAAATCAACACTATCCATTGGAAAAATATGATTACCATGACATAGTTCATTTTATGGGGTTTTGGTATGGTTAAATGAACATACCATCTTCCAAGTCTGTGGTTTTGTGTACGGGTGAAAGGAAAACAATTAAATAATTACATTCCAATTAGTTTAACATAAAAATTTAAAAAAATTATTACTATTATTTATAAAATTATATATTTACTTATAAATAATGGAACCATTTCAAATTTACAACAATTAATTATAGATCCATTAAAATTTGACTTTTAAAATATTAAAATACTTAGGAGGAATCAAATATCCCATAAAGTAAAAGGAATTGTATGGTGATTATTTGATACTTTATATAATCTAAGCATCTAATTATTTTCAGCCTCAATAATCAATAATCGTCCAGGGAAATAAATAGAAAGTGGACCAAAAAATCTTCCCATGAGATAATTTTGAAAGAATACTCTACATATAAAACACAACCATCACCACAATGGATAAAAGTTCATAGATATGAATCATATTGAAACATCTAAAATAAACTATTGATGTATAAACCTACCCAATAAGGATGAATCTATTCAAAACCAAACATCATGGAATAGAAACATCTTAATAAAATATAAATTCTGTTATAATAAATATCAAAAATATCTAACATCCAACAAATTCAGATATCAAGTGATCAACTTTGACTCCCACATTGTAAGTATTACCTTAAAAATACCATGTATCCCCATTAAATGAAAAATGAAAATGTATAAACTCCCAACAACTACTCATCATTGTCATAAAACTCGATATGTCACTCATATCATGTCACAACATATTTAACACCTTATTAAACCCCGTATATGGAATAAAATTTGTGGGGAGGATATTCATATATCTAGGACACGTAAAAAACATAATGTATTGGGATTGTTAATATGGTTATTTATGATATATATAGGTAATAGTTCAATCCTGTCCCAACACCTCAAATGGTATAACCATTAGGGGGAATCATACTCCTATTTTAACCTATATTTACCATGACAGGTATCCATCATCACGGAAGATGATCTCCAAGGTTAAACTCTAGGGGACTCCAACTATAATTAACATTATAAGTATAATGATATTGTGACAACTGGATTCAGTGATAGGTTACCTACAACTTCTCATTCATGTTATAAAATAATTCTGAACTAAGAATTGTTGACTCATTGACTATATTACCCAAAAATAGATAGTGGAATTTTTGGTCCTACAATGCTTCAAATATATCCATACAAGTATTAGAGTGAAAAATTTTATTGTCAAGAAAAATATTATATTGTTTTTCTCGTCATCAATGAATTTCAAAAATCTAAATTAAATAACTCAAAATTTTATATAATTATTTATAGTATTCTATATCTAACCATCTATATGTTGATGAAAAGTTCTTCTAAGGAATAACTAAGAGAAAAAATAATGGATGATACCTCTGTACATCAAGAATGTAAAAGAAGTCTTATAACTGGTGATTAACATATATGGAACCCAAAAATCATCATTATCTCTTCCAGATTTTTCTAGAAAAAACATCTCAATGGATCGTGACTCCATAATCTATTAGAGGTTATTTAATGTCATTCTGCAAACTTCAACAACAAGAATAGTGTCAAATCGCCTTGGTTCTTGAAGAAAACTAGTGATGATTATAATCAAGATATTCACCAACATCAGTTGGGGAACATCGAGCAACTAATGAAACACACCATTAACATAATGATCAAAAAATACCTTATAATATACCAATCACCAAAATGTAATCATAGTTACTGACCTCTTTATCATAATTCAAAAATAATTTACCTGCATGGCATGATAAATCTATCCCAAACCAAGATGTACCAAAAATGAAACTACCAAACTATCATAGAAAGACCTCATATATCACTTATTGATTAGATATCCTCTCTTTATACAATACATGTTAAAGATAAATTTCAAACTGACCTCTAGGGGAATCTTTAAAAACAATTAGTCCTTTTCAACCCTCTACCTTTGAATCCACCTACTAGAAATCATCCAATAATTAATCAAATGATGATTTTATGGTCATCATGAAAAACAATCTTATACCATCAACTTACCCAATTACTAGGTGTAATGTTGAGTACACCTCTATTACTCTCCAAAAACCTCAAAACACATGAAAAACATCAATTACCAATATATGGCTCATTGCATTGACTAAAACAATCAATTTTCCCATTTTTTAATAAATATTCTTAATATAATCTTCTAAATAATTCATCCAACATTTCCTTCATAAGAATATATTTCCTTATAAGAATACATTCCTTAACCCATGGGATGTATGAATTCCAAAAATATTTTATTATTGATTTAATTATTTAAAAAAATCAATTAATAACCCCCCACAACAAGATCAATATCCTTGGTGGAATAATTAAATTGTTTAGTACTCAATTTTTAAGAACTATAAGAGATTAAAAAAATACCTTATACATCAGAACACAATCTAGTACAAAAAACGAATCATGAAAAGAAAAAATAAATTGTAATAGTTTTGTAGGTAGATGTAGCACATGGATGTTATCTAACTTCTTCTTCAGATACTCAATCCTATCCTTACACAATCCAGATCATAAAAATTCCAGGTTCATCATGTTCAATGAATATAAATGAGTCACAACCCTAGAAACATCATGAAATAATACCATAAAATATCCTTTATGATTGAGGATATACTACACCTTCAAAAGAATTTGGTGGATTTATAAGATAAAACAACAACAATCTATAGTCGATATATAGCTAATTATTGTTGAGACATTAAATATAATATTAAATGTATTTAACAAGCCAAATACATATTCATTGGAAACATCTAAAATAGTTAGTGACTTTAATGAAAACCTAAATAACCATGCCAATGTTTTTCTTTCTACTCTTTAAGTGTATAATACACAAAAAATTTATATATGGATACCATGGAAAATCAGTCTAGGAAATCACAAATTATATTATTCCCGAGTCCCATGAAAATGGATTGTGTTTTCATAAAAAATGAATTACGATTAACTTATAGTGTCTATACATACATTTGAAAAATTTATTTGAATCATGATCATCCGTTACTCACATATAATGACATACTAAAATAAAATTGATCTTAAAGAAAAGTAATCCCTCCTAAACTGATCAGATAAATCACCAATCCATCGAAGAGGACTGCGGTTCTTCATTTTCAAAGGATTCTAGTAATAATAGTTGATATCAAAATATGGAATGTTTTCTTCCTTCTTGAAAAATAATATTAGAGAACTCCATGTTTATGTAATGGGGAAAATAATTTCACTTTGTGATAGATTATCCAACTAGATTTATACCTATTAAAATAAGTAAGGTATCTTTTAATATCGATAGATGGTGATCATAGAGACTCGTGATTGAATATATATTCCAATCTTGATCCCTTTTTGATGGTGGTATCACCACAAACACTCTAGGGAATAAATTATATTAGTCATCATATATCATTGTAAATACTACTATAAAAGGTTATATTGAAAGAAAAATACACTACAATATCATGGATGATAAGGAATTTTAATTCTTCTATCATATCTGATTACATCCATCATTAAATAACCATTAAAACTAACAGCCATATTCATGAAACACAAATATAAAACCGAATAATTTGATGATATCCTATACTAAATTCAACCATTCCATGTTATAGATGATGTCACATATTTGTATCAATAAAAATATGATACCTTCTGAAGAACAATTCTTTTGTATCTTCCTTTAAAAATATCTAATCAAATTATACAATAAATCTCAATCTCTGGGTAGGATATATAAAAAAATGGGATCTAGATTCCCCTCAAGTAGAATTTCCAAATTAGGGATAATAGCACTTCAAATGAGAGAGTGCATACCTCCTAAATAAAATAAACCATTTACCTACGAATAATATAATTATATAATACATAACAAAATCATTTTTACTCTGGTTAATGGAATCTCAAAAACTTGAATCTTAACATGCATTACTCCTACGAATCTCTATCAATACTAAAAACATCATATATAGCCAAACTATTCTAAATATTCCTAAGGATAAAATTATAATATGGTTTCTCTATACCTTCCCTATCTAGGGTGCTCCAAAATAAACTCATCCCAACCAATCTGAACATGGTTTGGATGGGAAAAAAACTAAATCAATGTTTTGTGTTACCTTTAGATTGTATGTGTTCAAGTCTGTTTGGGTCACAAGTATAACGAACCTTTCCTTTTACGCATATTACTACATTATTTTAAGCATAATTAACCATAACATTCTACCATGTATCATAAATTATGGTGTCATTGGAAGATAAGGTAAATAATTAAACCTCATGAAACCCAAAAAAGATATTTAATAATCATATTTATCTCCTAACACCATTTGAGATGTTATTTATGCATGGGATAACCTTTGGAGTACATAAACAAAAGGGATGTCCTGAGAATATAGTAAGGGAGTAAGTGTAATACCCTGAGATTTTAGGTAAATTTTTCTTTTTAATTTTTTTTTGTACGCTTCACCAAGATTAACTTGCGCTATAAGCAACACCGTATTAGCTTGTAGTATATGCAACACTATTCTTGGCTTGTGATGCACACAATTTCATGTTCCTTAGAATAAAATTCATTTTACCCAACACCAAGTATATATTTTCATCAATACATAACTGAACTATTTTTTGATTATGATATACGCAACACCAAAGGAAGCATTCCCTATACGCAACCGTGACTTTTCTTGCATTACACACAAGAGCGACCTTCCTCAATAGCGTGGGATGTACGTAATACCGAGTTTCACTAATTAATGATATTTTGTTATAATATTATTATGAATTAGCTGTTATGAATTGTATTCACCATATTTTTAATTTTATAACATTATAATTCATCTTACACATTTTATGGAATGAGGTATGATAAGAATATCAATTTTTTGAATAAAATATGTATTTTTCAAAAAATTCAGTTTTTCCACCTTTTGATGGCGCACCCATTTTAAATCTAATTTTTGAAATGTTTATAAGATCAATTTTAAAAAATAAACTTCTTATTTTGAATCAAGATATAAAAATTTACATTGGATAAAGTTTTGATATTTTTCTGACAATGTTCTTATTTTGTGGAATAATAAAAACGCGATAAATTTTTCATAAAAACAACTTATTTCATCGAGATAATTTATATGGTTAAATTATAATATTAAATTAGTTTAATGTATAAATATAATATATATTTACCATTTAATATAATTTATGTCATTATCATTAATTTTACATTGAATTCATAGGTAAAAACATTTCAATCTTTGAGAATGTTTTAACTTTTAAAACCCATTTTCTTAACAATAGGATTAATTTTAAATTAATTACTATAACTTAAGTGTTTTGAATTTTGAAATATTTATTCCATATATGGATTATGTGGGTCCAAATTATGTTAATAGGCTAGTTTTATTTTTTTGACATTATGAATAGTAACTACGGCAATTTTTATTAACTATAGTTAAAGGTAAATTGGGTAATTAAGGGTAAAAATAAGATTATAATATTACGCTACCACATTCCAAATTTATATTGGATGAATAAAAGTCGACCCATGTCATTTAAGGGTTGGAATAGATTCATTTCATGGACTTTTGAACATGAAAATGATATAATTATTATTAAAACCAAAGAACATGACAATATGTCACTCTCTTATATCTTGTAACTATAATAATTTTAAATTGGTGATAAACCACATAAAACTTAGAATATAAATAGTCTCCAAAAATATAATAAATTTATCTACATCATGAGAATTTATTTATAATTTTTAGGGATTATATAATTATCATTAATGACGACACAATAGTGATGTAGAAGTTAGTTTATTGATTGAAATATCAAATAAATGGTTTGGAAAATAATAAAATAAATATTATATGAAGTAATAAATATTATCAAAAAATTTTATAGATTAATATTAAATATTATTAATCTATTAAATATTTTTGATCGAATATATTCTCTGTGTGGATTTTATTTAAATGCAAAGAAATGAATAGTGTCAAAATTGACAGTACTGTTATTTTATAAAAATAACATATTATAAAATTGTTCAAAAATCACGAAAATATTAAAATATTACAAATTGGAATTTATATGGTCTAAAATTTCATAAATGATCCAATTATGGTAAATTCAAAATAGATAAGTAATTATTTATAACAATTTAAAATTTAGAATATTATTACCACAAATAAAATTAAATAGATTAAATAAGGATAAATCAATTTCATAAGATTTAATAAAATTCCCATCATGTATAAATTTTATTGGTTGATGATATTACAACCCTATATCATCTCATATTCTAATTGATTAATTTTGTGATGTTTTTATGTGGGGTATTAATTTTTTATAAATTAATATTTCTTATTTTTCCAAAGGTGCTCCTCTCCTCGCTTATAAAAAATCTCATCCTCCCTCTCCTCCTCACTCCACTTGGATAATTCAAGATAGTCAAAACCCTACCCATTTATCTTCCCCACATTCCTAAAAACTTTTTAGAGGTCCTGGTCTTCTTCATAGACCAACTTTAGTGCCCTAAGATGAGGTTAAGAGGAGGCCCGTCGAAGAATAGGTAATATCCTTTACCGATTATTTCAAACTCATTTCTTCTCCTACTTCCTCTATATGAGTTGTTTCATTATTAAGTAATAACTTCAGTATATCTTGTATACATATATATTATTATTAATATGAAACAACCATATTCTATCTTCTATCCGTCCTTTAAAAAAATGGAATCACCACGTGTGTGTAATTACGGCTTACTGTCTCCACACCGTGGTGTAATATTTTATTTCATCACTAACATACTTTGATGGGTAAAAGGATAGAAGAAATAACTATATATTAATATTGTAAAGTGATGTTGATTTTGAAATATTATACACAATACCCTTCAATACAATTTTACAATCATGGGAATGATATCATCGCTCGTGCGTACGTACAACCTATTGTATCCACGATGTGATGCGACTTATTCTATATGATATTCATTGAATAATGATTATATAAATTAATTAAATGAATAAATATGATATATATTGTACGAATACCATTATATAAATTATTTATCTATAACCTAAAAATAGGAAAAAGAATTTATTCAACAAAACATGCATAAGAACATTAAGTAATGAACAAACGAATAACAAGTAGCAATGAAATATTACTAATAAGAAGATAAGAATATGACCATATATGACATAATAAAAATTAATATGATTCTGTAATAATTAAATTACATTATTTAAATCATTATAAAGGAGGTTTAGATACATAAAAGGCATATCAGACCTAAGGTTAGGGATAATTTTGCAATCTCAATTTTATCAGAGATTGCTTATACGTAAGTATTTACTGGTGTTATATTATTCATCCATGTCCATAAAAATGCTTTCATAATTTGTTTAATATTCTTCCATGTGTGTTTAAAGTCATGTTTACCCTATTTTTACTTTTACTTTTTGTTATGGATGGAATCTTAATTTTGTTTACCATACGAGGTACTTTTTGACTCTTTTGGTAAATAGACGAGAAGAATGTTTTTTAACTTATACCGTATAAACAGATTTTTAAAGTTTCATAATGCCTTTTCTTCAAGAATCTTACTCTACAAGATTTCATGATTATTTTTAAAAAATCCTTCTCTTATAAAATTGTGTGGCATTTAGTGAAAAGAAAATGATTTTGAAGAAGAAAGGATATTTTCCTCAAGAATTCATCTCATGTGTTTTATCAAAACTATTTTCCATCTAAAATGACATTAATTAGCATGTTTATGTTTCAGGTATAATTTTTCTATTATTTACATGGTTTTATTTTTATTATTATGAAATGATATCCATTTTTTATATGGATTATGTCACCATGGGATGATGTTTATGAAACCCATTTTATTCTTTGGGTTATGATGAATGATTTGTGATTGTTTTGTGTCACACGCAAAAATGATGTCAATATGAGATGGATGGGACCTATATCTCCCTCCAATGCATTGGGTAATGATTTATATCTCATGATATAGACATGAATATAATGTAAAGTAAATATGATTCAGTAATAAGGGGCTGGAACTCCCCGTAAACCTGGTTAAGTAATGGAATTAGTCCACAATGATGGTCTTGGCAGCAATGCCTTGGATACTTTGAAAAACATAACATGGGATTAATGGTTTTCCACAATTACATGATTTATTCCCATGATATTATATCATGATCAATGTTCCTTTATGATCTATTCTTTATGTACTGCCAAGTTTTTTGTCAATGCTCAAGATTTTTATGTTTAGATTTTATGCTCATGTTTTTATGTTCAAATGTTTATGGATTGTTTTATGTTCTCCATGTTTACCCATAATGATCATTTGAGCTCACCCTTTGTATTTTTTTCCTCAGGATATAAATAAAGGTTTTAGGTAAAAAATTTGGAAGAACTTTATGGGAGATTTTGATGATCTTTCACCATGATTAAAATATTTTGTTCCGAGTTTCCAAAGACACTAAACTAATACGTACCTTGGGCATCTATTTTTGTCATGTATTAAGTTTTCCACAAAAGTAATGTAATTTCTATGTACGTCATTCTTTTGGTCTCTACAGTTGGAATCCAAGAGAAGGTTTAGTTAACCATTAGAAACTAGGACGGGAAAACATTAGTGAAATCCCTATAGATATTTCTAAGGTATGTCTAGGGATGTCTCTAATGTTAATCATAAGTATAGGTTATAGTCCTAGAATTATATTAACAATATTAGAATTAAACCTAAGATGTTATATATTGAAGGTACTCCACCATTATTATATTGTTTTCCTAGAATGATTTTTTCCTCTCACACTATTCTTTTTGGGTTTTAGGCGATGGATGGAACCTGAAGAAACCGTGTTGATCAATGTAAGGTAAAATGCAACGAGTTTTACCCTGAACAAGCCAATTTTATGGGAGATGGAGTGACAAATATTATTTCTATACTCACACAAGCTATGAATCAATCTGGACATCCAAATGAGAAGAGAAGGGAACAATAATCTACTGAGTCCATCATGAGGAAATGTCCACCTTCTTTCAGTGGGTTTTCTAATCCACTTGTTGCTGAACAATGGACCAGTACCATTGAAAAGATATTTTCCAAACATCGCTGTTTAGAACATGAAAAATTCATTTTGGCTATTTACCATTTAGAAGGTGAACCAGACCAGTTGTGGACTCTAATTAAGAATATGAGGTCCTAAGATGAAATGTAATCCCTGGAATGGGATGAGTTCATGAACTTATTTTCCAATAATTACTTCCCTTATATTCTTCGAACAAAGATGTAAAATGAGTACCTTGAGCTTATAAAAAAGTATGATGAATCTATTGGTATATACGAGGCGAATATTAAAAGGATTTCAAGGTATTCATCTGGCTTTATCAACTGACCATAAATTAAAATGGATCGATTCTTCAGTGTCTTAAAACCAAGTTTTTGAAGGGCATTAGCTGTAAGAGACATCAATAGCTATGATGAAATTGTGTGTTGTGATATCAAGGTAGAACTGAAAGTTGGTGTTACATATCCATTTCATGGTTTTGACGAAAAAAGAAAGATGGAGTTCAAGGAAAAATATAATAACAATGGTGAAAAGAATGTGAATGTTTCTTTCTGCTTAAAGTGTGGAAAGAAGCATGGTAGAGATTTTCTAAAATGTATTAGAAAATGTTTCAAGTGCGGAAAAGAATTTCATCAAGTAGTTGAGTGCCGAAGTAATAGGAAAAAGTATATAATGAAATGAATAGATAAAATACTACAGAGAATGCTCCACCAACACTTCAATGCATCAATTGCAAGGAAATGGGGCATTATTCTAATCAATTCCCTAATTCAAGGGTTAATGATGATCAACATGAGAAACCTCTTAAGGAAAAGGACCAAGGGATGTCAGATGTGACCACTATTTGAAATGTTGAGTATGAAATTGATGTTGTGGAAGGATTAAGTGTGTTTGTAATGGGATTTGAAAATAGTATCATGGAATCTCCTTTATAGTAAAGGGGAATTTTGGAATATCTATGTATTGGTTTTAAATAATTTTATGGTACAAGTAACCATGAAAAGTGATTGAAATATTTTTGGAAAGTAGATGATATGCACATAATGAAGGGATAAGGAGAAAATAATATGTTTGATATTCTTAATGATATCATGACTTATATAAGGACAAAGTGACATCATGGTTTGAGTGTAATGAATTTTTAGGATTTTGTTATGTGTAAAGTGTTAACGTTTGACAGCATTTATGTTTTCAATAAGGTACTATGGAAATTCATGTTGCAAGAGAATACAAGATTAAGTTTTTCACATGTTTGGAATGTGATCAACAAGATATATCTTATGATATATTGGAGATAAATGATGGTATTCACATGCTTGGTCGATGAAATTTCTAGTAATCATTTTCCGTATAATATGAGCTTGGATAGAAGTGTTTTGGATATGCCTAATGATTTGAAATGGATTATGTTGGACATAATATAATATTGTTTAAGGATATAACCTTTTTTCAATATTATGTATGGAATGTTATAATAGTGTAGTTTTAGAAAAAGGACAACCTGCAGGATATGTGACAACCCATCGCGCCAGACAAGGTTGCGGGAATCAAACCCACAACCAATGTGTGACATGCTTTTATTGCCTACCACTACCCTAATGTAAGTCCCTGGTTTGTATTAATTAGTTTTATGGCATGATAGATGAAGTATAAGTCCATTTTTTGAACCATATACGATTAATCTCACCATAAGATGGACTTATGTATATAACTTTAGCTAACCTTGTGTTTGAGACAGATAGAATGACCTATCATTCTATCAGTTGATCTGCAGACAATTCACGGAATACAAATTCAACATAATTTCTTTAACAGGTTCAGTGTAAATTGTTCCAGGAACAAACAACAGTGAGATGGTACCAAAATCAAGTAAGTATTTATTTTAATTCAAAAATTCATCAACATTAGGAAAATGATCTTGAAAACCAAATTTTGTTTCCTAGTTCCCTCTTATCTAATGAATCATATAGTACCTTATATCATCACAAATTTATGGCTTTGTGATTGTTGGCTTTTTCATAGCCATGTTCTCAACCACTCTTCATCCAAACATGATGGTTATATTTCTCTTCCATATCCGTATTTTAACCTATATTATTTTGTGTGGAAACCCAGTGATGAGTTAATTTTGGTATCCATTATGTTTATAATGTTCTTTTTTAAAATGATGATTTAGTATTCCTCTTTACGATGTGGGTTTCTATGAAAGAAACTTTCAATTAGAAAACATTTTTATAACCCAGAGGATTTTTGTGGGTGTAATTCATTTTAAGGGGGGTAGAATGTAACACCCAAAGACTTTATGAGAAATATATTTTTTTTTAATTTATTTGATTTCTTTCTTTTACGCTTCACCAAGATTAGCTTGCACTAAATGAAACACCATATTAGCTTGTAGTATACGCAACACTATTCTTGGCTTGTGATGTACACAATTTAATTTTATTTAGAATAAAATTCATTTTACACTACACCAATATAGATTTTTATCAATTTATAATTTAACTATATTTTGAGTATTTTATACGCAACACCGTAGTATTTTTTCCCTACACGCAACCCTGACTTGGCTTGCATTTCACACAAGAGCGACCTTCCTCAATAGTGTGTGTTGTACGCAATACCGAGTTTCACTAAACAATGATATATTATTATAATATTATTATGAACTAGCTATTATGAATAGTATTAATCTCATTTTGAAATTTATAACATTATAATTAATCTTACACATTTTCTGGAATGAGGAATGAGAAAAAATCAATTTTTCAAATTTAAGAAGTACTTTTCAAAAAATGCAGTTTTTACAACTTTTGATGGCGCATCCATTTTAAATCTAATTTTTGACAAGTTTATTAGTTCAATTTTACAAAATAAACTTTTTTTAATCAAGATATAAAATTTTACATTGGATAAAGTTTTGATATTTTTCTGACAACGTTCTTATTTTTATGAATAGTAAAAACAAATTAAATTTTACTTAAAAACTACTTTTTTCACCGAGATAATTTATATGGTAAAATTATAATAGTAAATTGTTTTAAAGTATAAATATAATATATTTTTACCATTTAATATAATATATGTCATTATCATAAATTTTACATTGAATTCATAGATAAAAACATTTCAATCTTTGACAATGTTTTAACTTTTAAAACACGTTTTCTTAAAAACAGGATTTAAATTAAATTAATTAATGCAACATTGTGTTTTGAATTTTGAAAAATGGATTACATATTTGGATTCTATGGGTAAAAATTATGTTAATAGGTTACTTTTATTTTTTTGACATTTTGAATAGTAACTATGGTAATTTTTACTAACTACAATTAAAGGTAAATTGAGTAATTAAGGGTAAAAATAATATTATAAAATTACCCTACCACCTTCCAAGATTATATTAGATAAATAAAGTTCTACCATATCATTTATGTGTCGGAATAAATTATTTTCATGGACTTTTGACGATGAAAATGATATAATTATTATTAAACCCAAAGAAAGTGACAACATGTCACTCTCTTATATCTTATAAGTGTAATAATTTTAATTTAGTGATAAACCTCATAAAACATATAATATAAATAGTATACAGAAATATAATAACACTATCTACATAATGAGAATTTATTTATAATTTTTAGGTATTGTATATTTATCACTAATGATGACACAATTGTGATGTGGAAGTTATTTTATTGATTGAAATATAAAATAAATGGTTTTAAAAATAATAAAATATATATTATATGATCTAATAAATTTTCTCCACAATTTTTATAGATTTATATGACATATTAGGAATCTATTAAATATTTTGGATCGAATATATATTCTGTGTGGATTTTATTTAAATGCAAATAAATGAATAGTGTCAATATTGACACTATTGTTATTTTATAAAAATAACTTATTATAAAATTGTTTAAAAATCACAATTATATTGAAAAATTATAAATTAATATTTATATAGTCCAAAATGTCATAAATTATCCAATTATGGACAATTTAAAACACATAAGTAATTATTTATAACAATTTAAAATTTAGAATATTATTACCACAAAAAAAATCGATTAAATAAGGATAAATTGAATTGATAAGAATTAAATTATACTCCCAACATGTATAAATTTTATTGTTTGATGATATTACAACCCTATATCATGTAATCTTCAAATAGATTCATTTTTGGTGGTTTTAGGTGGGTTTTTAATTTACTATAATTTAATATTTCTTATATTTCCAAAGGTGCCCCTCTCCTCCCTTATAAAAGGGAACCACCTCCCTCTCCTCCTCACACCACCTAGAGCCTTATTGCTCTCCCTAACCCTAAAAATTTATCTTATCCACTTTCCTAGAAACATATTAGAGGTTCTAGTCTTCTTCAAAGTCCAACTTTAGTGCCCTAAGAGGAGGTTAAGAGGAGGCCCGTCGAAGAAGAGGTAATATCCTTTAACGATTCTTTAAAACTTATTTCTTCTCCTACTTACTCTATATGAGTTGTTTAATTATTAAGTAAAAACTACAGAATAAAATGTATACTTATATTTAATTATTAATATAAAATAACAATATTATATCTTCAATCCATCCTTTAAAAAAATTAAATCACCATGCGTGCGTACGTACGGCTTACCGTCACCACACCGTGGTATAATCTTTTATTTCATCACTAACATACATGGATGGGTATGAGGATGGAATAAATAACAATATATTATTATTGTAATGTGATATTGATTCTGAAATATTAATCATTGTATAAATAAATAAAATTTCTCAATCATCGGAATGATATCATCGTTCATGCGTATGTATGACATATCGTCTCCACGATGTGATGTGACTCGTTCTACATGATCTTCATTGAATAATGATTATATAAATGAATTTAATTAATTAATATGATATATATTACACTAATACCATTCTATAAATGATGTATCTATAACCCAAAAAGAGGAATAAGAATATATCTGACAAAACATGCATAAGAACATGAAGCAATGAACACATGAATAACAAGTATCAATGAAATATTACTAATAAAGAAGATAAGAATATGACCATATATGATATCATAAAAATTAATATGATTATGGAATAATTAAGTGAAATTATTTAAATCATTATAAAGGAGTTTCAAATATGTACAATGCATAGGGGACCTAATATAATGGATAATTTTGCAATCTCATTATTATCTGGGATTGCTTATACGTAAATATTTACTAGTGTTATATTTTTCATCCATGTCCATAAAAATGTTTTCATAAAGGGTTTAATATTATTCCATGTATGTTTAAAGTCATGTTTACCCCTTTTTGACTTTTAATTTGTGTTATGGAAGGAATCTTTCTATTGTTTACCATATGAGGTAATTTTTTACTTTTTCGGTAAAAGTACGGGGAGAATGTTTTTTTAACTTATACGGTATGAAGGGATTTTTACAGTTTCATAATGTCTTTTTTCATTAATCTTAATAAACTAGATTTCTTGATTATTTTCAATAAAATCCTTTTCTTTTAAAATTGTGTGACATTTTGTGAAATGAAAATTATTTTGAAGAATTAAGGATATTTACCTCAAGAATTCATCGCAAGTGTTTTATCAAAAATATTTTCCATCGAAGATGACATTATTTATCATGTTTATAATTCAATTATAATGTCTCTATTATTTACATGGTTTTATTTTTATTATGATTAAATGATATACATTTGTTTTATATGGATTATGTCACCATGAAATGATGTTTATGAAACCCATTTTATTTTTCGGATTATGATAAATGATTTATGATTATTTTGTGGCACATGTAAAAATGATTTCAATATGAGATGTGTGGGACCTATATCTCTCTCAAATTAATTGGGTAAAGATTTATATCTCATGAGATATACATGACTAGAATGGAAAGTAAATCTGGTTCAGTAATACAGGGATAAAACGGAAAGTAATCTTAGTCCAGTAATGGACATTGTCCACTATGATGGTCTTGGCGGGAATGCCTTGGCTACTATGGAAATAATAACATGTGCTTAATGGTTTTCAACAATTACATGTTTTATTCCCAAGATGTTTTATCATCCTCAATGATCCTTTAAGATCTATGCCTTATGTACTACCATTTTTTATGTCATTGTTCAAGATTTTGATGTTTAGATTTTATGCTCATGTTTGTACGTTTAAATGTTTATAAATTGTTTTATGTTCTCTATGTTTACCCTTAGTGAGCATTTGAGCTCAACATTTTTTTTCATTTCCCTATGATATAAATAATGGTTTTTGGTAAAAATAGGTAAGAACTTCAAGGGATATTTTAAAGAACTTTCGACATGATTAGAAGATTTTGTTTCATGTTTCCAAAGACACTAAACTAATACAGTCTTTGGGCGTCATTTTTTGTCATGTATTAAGTTTTGCACCAAAGTAATGTAATGTCCATGTACATAATGCTTTGGTTCTCTACAGTAATGATAGTTATAAACATAGTAAATGGGTTTGAATCAATAACATGATAAAATAAAAGGAATTGAACATGAATAAAAATAAATTTTTAGAAAATTTCTAACATTGGAACATATAATCGTGTCATAAAAAGAATGTGGTGATAACATATAACATGTCATAAACCTGATGAAATGATAACATCCAAGACTATATAACACGGTGGACAATGTCCCATAAGGGAATCAGGTTATTTCCTAGAACCCACATATTCCCTTTGGTGCAAAACACTACCAAATGAATTAGACCACTATGTTGAAACATTAGTAATAACATGTTCATTTATATTTATTCTATAAGTAGAATAAAACGTGAGGTATAGTCATAAGGTTTACCAAAAGAAATAATTGGGTATCATTATCTTGGAATAAGGCATAACAATAGAAAATATCATAATGGTGTCCCTGAAAGTATAGAGTGGAATTATACATGGAAATTCACAATATAAAATAGGAATATATGATCATACATGATGTTCAATTTATGTGAAAACATGTATAAAAGTGTGTTTAGGAAATAATAAAAATAAATCACTTTTGTGTGTTTTATGGGAACATTTTAATGATTTTTTTAAATGAAAAAGTAGTAGTTTTTTAAAATATATTTTAAAAAATATTGTATTTCATGAAAATAATTAATTTATAAAAATAATGGTGTCTATAAAAAATTATGTATTTCACATGAAAATGTGAATGAAATTGGGATGATCCCTTTAATTGGGCCGGCCTATCACAATGAATTGAGAAGGGAACAATATAAATTTTATATTTTACATTAAAAGAAAAAATAAATGATCTAGATACCTGATTTTGGAATATATAAACATAGTTTTCAATATTTATAAAAAAAATTAAATTAACACTGCGGGTAATGAGTGAGAAAGTGTAACCCAAAGGAAAATAAAGGATTATAAAAAATCACGTACCTTATGTCTGAATTGGTTCTACACATGCTCAAAATTATCGAAATAATCAAATTATATTATTTAATTATTAATAATAAAACCACTTATATGTATATATTTTTATTAATGTTTATTATGACCAATTATTTCCTTTTTTATGGGTTATATTTTTTGATTTATTCATTTAGAAGTGTTTATTTTCTCAGTTCTTGTGATCAGTTCACTTGAATAAGTGTACACAAGTTCATGTAAAATGAAAATACATATACAGTATTGATATTATATGATATTAATTTATTTAAAAAACATTAAATTATTATTAATTCAAATTTTTTGGTGGGGATTAATTATTATATAATATGTTAGTGACAATCGGTTGGCTTATTTTGGACAGTTTTTTCTGATAATGAACTTGTTTTGTTTTGTTATTTAATATTTTGTGTATATGTTAGTTCCTAGTCATAAAAAAGTTATAAAAATAGTTTTTAAATAATTTTAATCCATTATAATTTTTTAACACCATCCATAATGGTGGTAAATGAAAATAAAGAATTTCTATTTGTGAAGGTGATAAATTAACAAATCACGAATATCATTTATATTTTTAGAATAAAGGGATAGGTTAAAGGATTTGATGATGGATCATACATTAACATAATAAAATTACAGTATATATAATATACTATAGTTATCATTCCACTTGGATGAGGGTAGGTTAGTATAGAATAATAATAAAAAGAACAAGGAATGATATTAAAAGAAAAGGAAAGAGGATGTTTACCTCTTTCATTTCTCCTCCTTCAGATCCTCCATAGGGAAATGGTTTCTATATTTTGATCTGACCAATTACTCTTTAACTTTGGGTAGAGTCATTGGAATATTATTGGGATGAACATGGATAATGAAAAAATTGTCAATGGTTTGAAGATAATTGGTGGTCAGGGGTGGAATCTATAATGGAGGCGAGTCGTGTTTTCATAGTATTTTATTCAGTAGTTTATTATTTAGTCTCATGAATATTAATAGTTTTTAAATTCTCACTAAATATATTAAAATAATTCTGGATAGTTATAGATTATGTTTCTTACATTAGTTATGAATCATAGAATATTGTTTTTAACTTATAATGTATATATAATAATTTTTTGTATTTTACTATTCAGCAAAATTTCAACTATTTTAAAAAAATCCAAAAAATTCACCACAAACATTTTATGATATTTTGAATTCAAAAATATAGTCAATTTTTGGAAGAAATTCTAAATAAGATAAATTTAATTTTTACATAAACCCATTATTTATTCAAAATGCCAATTTTAGATTTATAACTGATTTTAGAACAAATTGAAAAATTAATTAGGTCCACATTAATTTTTCCTATAATCTTAAGAAACATTTATATTATTTTATGAATAAATTATATGAAAATTAGTTTTCATTAAAATAATTATATTAACTATAAAATTATAATTAAATATTTAAAACATACAAAAATACCCACACTTGATTTGTCATTTATAAAACTGTTAATTAATTATTCCATGATATAGATATATCATATTTTTATTCACAGGATAGAAAAATTTTATTTATTCATTCATATGTGGGGTTTCTATCTATCGTATAGTTTACTATTGATAGGGTTTACATTACTATTCTAAAGGTTAAGTTATAATTTCATTGATATAGGTTCATTAACATATAGAAATACCTATTATTTCATTAATTATTAATTTATGATGTTTTCATTAAGTTACTAATGTGAATTTTTATAATTATACTATTTGACATAATTATATGAAGGGAATTGTCTTTGATATAATACTGGGTTGTCACATTCTTCCTGACTGATGAAATTTATCACCCAAAATGTCATATTTCATACAAAGTTTAAATCATGTGAGTGTACATATTATTCATAGCATCATCCTTTTCCATTTTTTTCGCATTGTACTTATGGTTCCTCTATATTTCAATGACTCATAGAGTAGTAATATTGCATATAAATTTATCTCTACGACTAAAGATCATCACTAGATTTTCCTAATAAGAGAGATAATTTTTCAATTGTACCAACTAGGAATTCAATTCAAGTGAATGATCCATTATATACTTCCTCAACATGGATATATGGAATACATAATTTACTTGAGACATGGTTGAAGGATGTTATAGTTGGTATTGTATAGTTCTAGAAAGATCTTGGGTTATAATGGGGATGATGTTCCAGGGACTCTCCTTTCATTTCATCCTAAATCTCAGTATCCTCTTTCATCGAGATATGGGGAAAATATAATGTCTCCAACCATAAACATCATGTCGAATCGACGATTATCTTTATACCTATTATGTCAATATTTCACATCATTGGTATTATTCTACTTGGTTTTCCCATTCTCTACTATTTATTCATCCATTTTAGGTCCTAAGTACTTACTTTCACTGACTTCATCCTTTTATACTAGTCTTATTCATCTTTTTCTATAAATTTTTTCATATGGAGCCACTTTGATTCTAGAGTGGAAAATTATTTTTTAATAAAACTCCACCATAGGAAGATGTTTGTCCCATCCTCCAATAAAGTCCAAATAGAATGCTCTCATAATTTCATTAAGTGTCTGAATGGTTCATTCCGATTGGCCGACAGTTTGATAATGATAAATCATAATCTAGTTATACTCAATTTTTTGATAATGTTCAAGACATTTCCTTAACATGGAGGTGAATCTAAAATGTTGATCAGATACAGCTGATAGTGGGAATCCATGCCACCTTACCACTTCTCTTATGTATATCCATGCATGTTGCTGCAGTGAGAATTCCTCACTAATATTGATAAGTGGATTTGTAATTTTGAGATGATCCAAAATAACAAAAATAACATTGTTGCATATGAATTTTTTCAAAATTACAGTTAAAATTTCCATATTGATGTTCTCCCATTTCCATGGTTGTATGGTAATGGTTGTATCATCCCCATAAAATTTATTCCTTTAGCCATACATTTTTCACATACCATGCACATTGATTAATATTATAAGAAATCATCATTCATATCATCCAACCAATAGTTTTCTATTAGACCACGATACAAATTTTTGATCCAAGGGCGAATAGGGAAGGATGATCTATTAGCATCATTTAAAATATATTTCTTCATCTTTGGATGAGATGGTACAAAAAATCATGAACCAAATATCACAACTCCTTTTTCATCCGTTTTGAAATATGAGGATTTCAAATTTATTATTTCTTCCACCTTTCTCTGAATTTCAACATCATTTATTTGAGTATCCATTATTTCTTCCATAACGGGTGGTTGAGAAACCATTTGAGAAAGGATTGATGATGTCCCTTACCTAAAGATCACCATTACAATCCATTTCATATATACGAATATTAGATCCTTCTTAATTATAATCACTGATTAGTATACAAGATCCTTTCTATATAGATCATCTGCTGCATTATTTTCCTTACCGAGATGGTAGTGGATAGAGAATTCATAATCCTTGATGAGAACAAACCACCTTCACTAGATCATATTAATCTCTTTATTTTGGAATATATATTTGAGTCTCCTGTGATTAGTATATATCTCACACCTCGCACTATTAATATAATTCTTTCATATTTTCAACCAAAAGATCATAGCCACCAACTCCAAATCATTTGTTAGATTGTGTTTATCATTAATTTCCAACATCCTCAATGTGTAGGTTATTACTTTATCATTATTTGTAATTACAATACCTAATATATTATTTAAATCATCATTATATAACATGATGAGTCCAAAAATTGTTCGTACCATGAGCACTAATGTAAGGATAAGAATCTTTCTGATCTTTTTGAATCAATATTCACATTCACTCATCCAGAAAAACATCACCCCCTTAAGGATCATATATGTTATTGGGCCTGATACTCATGAGATGTTCATCAAAAACTATTGGTAATACCTAGATAGACAATGAAAACTCTGGATCTCGATTACATATGTAATCCTAGTACACTCTTCAATTTTTATTTCCTAGGAAGGGTCCACATATATTCATTTTCTAGTGATATAATTCCACATGAATGGTACTTCATCATTTCAAAATTCACACATGATGCAATTTTCATATTGTTTCTCCCTTCGCAGTGCTTTTAGAAAAGAATTTAAATGCTCCTAATGTTTTAACATTTTCTTATAGTATATTAGAATGTAATTAATAAATACTACCATAAATTTGTGGAGGTAATATCTAATGTCTCAATTCCATAACTCTGTGAAAGTTTTTTGGATCATTAGTGAGTTCAAAGGGGGTCACTATAAACTCATTATTTCATTACCACATTTTAAAGGTACTCTTGGGAATATATTCCTTCCACACCATTAATTGGTGATATTGTGATTGAATGTACACCTTAGAGAAATAACAGGTCTAATGTAGTTGATCAAACTAGACATCTATCTATATTAGGTGATACTTTTTCTTTATCATGATTTTTTGAGAAAAATATAATCACTGATGAGGCACAGTTATCCACCATTATTCTTCATGAAGAGGACTAGTGCACCCCATGGTAAAGAATTCATGTGTATATAACCTTGTCCAAATTCACACACCACTAATTCTTCACTTCTTCCACCTCGACATTGTACATTCTATAAGGTTTATTTGATATAGGAAGATATCCATGAATATGTTCAACTGAGAACTCAACCTCTCAATAAGGATAATGTATAGGATATTAAACATGAAATGGATCTATTTAATACCTCCTGATGGTAATTTCCTTAAGCATGATTCCCTATTTGTCTCAATCATTTGATCAAGATATGATTTCTAGTGAGAAAGAAATGTCTTCAATTGAGATAATGATTCTTAAAGAGATTCATCTTTCTCCTTCCACCAATACATAATTGGAGGATGAATTGGGATGTAAAGAGTTATCTTGTTTTTTTAACAATAAATGGTGTCTTTGTATAATAATAGATAATCCAAGATCAATATAGAATCAATATATACCAAATGATGTATGGTAGGATTTTCTATAAGTTTTTGTCAACAAACAGTAACTTTGGAGGAGTTATATAAATTGGATGAAATAATTTCCACATTTTTTGTCCTCACAGAAAACTCTACTTCAATATTTTTAGGTGGTGTTTGAATATTTATAATAAACATTCTAGTTATGATAGAATTTATAGAACTATAATCAAATAGTAAATTCACTCTTCATAAATTATTAACCAATGTACCTATCACAAAATCATTACTAGCCTTATCCTCAATAGTCGTGATGACATATTCTATTATTTCCTGTCATGGAGTTATTTATATTTAATTTCCTCAAACAACCCTTGGATAAGGGAAATGAATCACCTGTACTGAAAATAATTTTTTTTATTGATTATGAAGAGACCTAAAGGCCAGATAAAAGAAGAGTCATGGGGGCCGGAAGTAATGGAGGTCAAGAGAATAATTAACCATGAAATGAACCCCCCCCCCCCCCCCCCGATGGGAAAGGAACCCAGGCATAAGAAGTAGGAAGTGCCTCGATGTAGAGGAGCCTTAGAGGCCACGAAGTCTGTATGCATGTTACCCTCCCGTCACATGTGAGAAATGTTGGTCCTTGCACCCAAGATGAGGTTTTATTTTCTAATTCAATAAGTAATATTCCATGGGCCGTTGAACTTCATTAGAAAAACATTATACAGTCTAAGGGAGTCAGTCTCCACCTATTCCAGGCCGATGTGCCTTTTCTCACATAATTCAAGCCTGGTGACCATGGCCATTGTTTCAGCCTAAAGAACATCACCCTCGCCAAAGCAGGCCGAGAATATAGCAATGATAGAACCCCTCCGGTCCAAAACAACCCCTCCTCCTTGCATCATTCCATTAAGATGCGAACTATTCATATTTAGTTTCATACCATCGCTTGGAGGATACCAGTGCACCCAATGCCCCTGCCCCTATGTGCTAGCATGGTTTGAAACGACCGAAGATACACTAAACCTCATGATAGAAGGTGCATCCACGCAACCCCTACATAGGCTAACCAAGTCATGAAGGGTGTTCCTCATCTTGAAAACAATGCTAGTGAGCGTACCTGGAAATTTTCTATGACAGGCATCATTCCATGCCTACCATATTGTCCAACACCCTTCCTGAATAATTAACACTCGTCCAAGCCTCTCTGACCCTTGCACACCTGAACCCATGAGCCAAGACGAGAGAGTGTTGTTGAGAAAAACATTGTCATGATGTTCGCTAGGAGGGAGCCTAGATATTTTCCTGATTTTCTGCACCAAGTCAATGACCATAAAAAGATGACTGACCGATTCAAGTTGGGGATGGTTGCAACACCAACACCGCGAGGCCAGTATAATGTTCAGACATCTAATTCTATCATCAGTGGGAAGGGAATTTTGGCGCACCCACCAAAGAAAAAAAATGATCTTTGACGGCACCTCCTTACAGCACAACATCTCCCCAACTAATCACCCCTATTTGGAACCGCTCTCAACCACTGAAAGTACTTAACAGAAAATGATCTTTAAGGTGAAGCAGGGATGATCAAGTCATACAACTCCTCACTGAGAACGATGTTATTGAATGATTCACACTGGCTTTAATTCAAAACTGCTAGTAAAAAATAGGGTATTAAACTGCCTCTCAAAAGAAATTAAAGGAACAGGGCAGCCTGGGAACCACAACCAGCCAGCACCCCAGTCATGGAGCCAGAAGTTCATATCACCTGTTCACATTATCCACTTTGAGTGGAAACACAACGGATCGATGTGAGGGTGAACTAACTTCCAAAGCGTAGAATGGTGAGGCCTCTGCAAATTCATGTCGTGGCCATAACAAGCATGCATGGACCTCTCCCATAATGAATGGACAACCAAATCATCCCACACGAACATGGCGTGAATCCCCTACATTGTGTTAAGAACACTCTTCACGTTGATTCTGAATTACTAGATAGATCTCGACATGTGGTCCCTGGATGCCTCGTGGAAATGACCCTCCATTTTCCAATCCCCAACAAATGAAACCATGATTCCTTCCATATGGGAAATAACGGCTTTAGTAACCGTTAGGGTGGAGAACACATGCATGGGGATTGAAATAAGAACATGATTCACAAGCGCAATATGTCCGCTAAAGGAATTAAGTCTATTCTTCCAGTTGTAGATACAACCCATGATCTTGTTAGAAATATTATAAAAATGATAGACTTTAGGAGAGTAAGTACTAGCTGGACCTCCAAGACACTCTATGGGAAATTTTCCCCTCTTCATGTTTCAACCATCTTCATGATTTAATTCCCTCCTCATAGAGATCTTCTTGGCAGTATAATACAAGATTTTCTCCCTATTCACCTTTTGTCCACACCACTGATAGAACTACTCAATGATACTGTATAATACCTGCACTGATCTCCTACTACCATTGTAGAACAAGATGAAGTCATCAGAAAACATCAGGTGTGAAATATTCAAGGAATTATAGCAATTCTTGTTGGGGGTGACCATGCCAACATGGATACCTCGGTTGATAGAGAAAATAAAATAATTTTGGGAGATGATGAAGATGGTGGGGGAGAGGGGGTCACCTTGTCTGAGGCCGCAACAAGACTTGAAGAAGACAAACTATTTCCCCATGAATGAGGATGAGATCCAATAAAAACTCAATCAGCAGAACATGAGATCTCTAGTCCAGTGAGAGAAACCCATGGTGGCCAAAAACCTGAGAACAAAGCTTCATTCCATCCGGTAGAAGGCCTTTCTCATGTACAACGTCACAATCAGGTTACCGCCAAAGATCTTGTGGTTAATGTCACTAGTCATTTCATGCACGAGGCCAATTTCCCTCTGAATGGATCAGCCTTTGATAAAATAGTGATGCTCTGGGGCCAACAAAGTTTCCAAGTACATAGCCATATTCATGTTGATGATACTAGTGAGGACCTAATAAGGGACGTTAGACATGCTAATTGGCTGGTACTGCTCAATGGATTGGTGTCTTCCAACTTTTAGGAGGAAGACCATCTTGCTATCACATGCTACACGCGGTAGGTTCTCTGATCTATATTTCAAACTTATCGGCACAACTAACAATCTATTCATAGTTATCAAAGTCTCAAATCACATAAAATTTTCAAATACTATTCATTTTTACACTAAGAAGTGATCAACCTTACTATTAGTGTTCATGAAAATTTTTGAGATATATCATGTAAGACTTATGATGTTTTCCTAGTATTCCCTGTTAAACTCATCTTCATTTTACTTCAATCCAAGGAACTAAATTTCCATAATAAATCTAAGTGTATGAGGAAAATATATTTTGAAAAATTATTCAATGAAAATTTTTTCCAATGGAAAAAATTCCTTCCTTAGAATTTGTGTTCAGGATCATTTTCCACCACTGATCATCAACCCATTAAAATGATAGAAATAAAAAAAATCTTATTTTAAGCATTGAAGAAAATATAATATCTTCTCAATGGAGTAAATACACTTTTTTTCTAGGAGCAGATATGATGATCAACTAAATATGGGAGGCCTTTATCACATTAAGGATTCAATATTAAATTACTCTTTCTTAAGAGAAGGAGGTAATTCCACACAATTTTTGATATCATTCATAACATAAAAAATCTGGTCAATTACGATAATGATGTTTTGTTAACCCATTTAAATCATATTATTCATTTCATTAGAAAAATCATCACATTTCATATCACATTGACTATTGGCATGAGTTCTTCTATTTAAATCTATTAAATGAGAAAAATAAATTAAAATTAGGTGGGCCTGAATACGTATCTAAAAATAATATAAAAAAAACCTTGAACATAGAAGGATAAATGTGTTAATGATAAGTATATCCTTCTTTGTGATTACCTATGTTTCAATCTAGTTTATCCATGGTGATAGATTAATATATAGGGTTATTAATAATCTTATATATTCATTATCACCAATAATAACTAGTCCTTTCTCAGATACCGACTATAATAAAATGTTATTTTATACAAATTATTACGTGATATTAAGAGTAATTAGCCATCAAATACCACCAAAGATTGTAATGTCTACTTTATTTTGAAAATTAGGTAAATAACATAACATTTTAAAATCCAAATAAGAAAACTATTATTTAATATTAATAATGATACAATAACTCCCTTTAATAAATTTTATTTTCATAAGAAATCATGAGGAATACATGAAGAAAATGGATGAGCAAAAAATACCAATAAGGGAATAAGAATACGAATAAATACAACACATGAGTTTGATGACACAATATACTAATATAAAAGGAATGAAAAATGAAAAAAAAACCAAGGATTTATGGAATATATGAAATGGGAATATATAATCATAGAATCATAGGACTTTGGAAACAATTATTAACATGAAATAAACATAAGTAAATGTTATTGGATAGAACTATATCACATTGTGGCAATGTACCATAAAGAATCAAGTTCACTACTTATCCCAATATGACATATCATGAGACTATACATTACCTAATGAATTGTAGTTATATCTATTATCACCAATAATAACATTTTTATTCATATTTATTCCACAATAATAATCAACATGATGTATAAACATAAAGGATACCCATGGAAATAATTGGGTATCATTATCATGTCATAAGCCATAACAAAATAAAAGGTCGTAACGCTTTCCATGAAAAAATGTATTTAAATCATACATTGACATTAATATGGGATAATAGAAATATATCATTATATTTTATGTCAAAATAGTTTGGAAAATGTAAAAATTATGTTTAATAAACTATATAAATAAAACATTTTACTGTAGTTTAGGGGAAAATATTTAAGAGTTATTAAAATAAGATATTACTAATTGCCTGTATAAAACTAGAAATGATCAAATTTCATAATAAATTGACTGATTTTAAGAAAATAATGGTGACCTTATAGAAATTATGGAGTTCCCTTGAAAATGTGTATGAAATCAGGATGTTCTCTTTAATCGTCCTTTCTTATCAAAAATAACTGACAAGGGAACTTTATAAATATGTATTTCACCATCAAAGTAGGATGAAATAATATTGATGAAATATTTTTGACCATGTAAAATTAATGTATTAGAAATATATAAAAATAATGAATAAGTACATTGGTGTAAAGAGACAGAATGCCTAACCCAAAAAATAGAGGTTCAGAATGATTCCCTTACCTTATATTTGAAACTGTTCTTCACTTGTAGTTAATTTCCTGAATAAAAAATTAGATTAATTAATTAATAAGTATAAAAAATATTATATATTTAATTTCATTATTAATGTTTATTAATTTAATATATGTTCATTTCTATATGTTATAATGTTCAATTTCATCGTTCGATATTTTTTGTTTTCTTGGTTTTCAAGATTGGTTCTCCTGTATAAGTGTATGAAAATTCATGTAAATTGGTAATAAATAACCAGAATTGAAGTTAGATGTTATTAATGAAAATATAGAATATTAAATTTCTATATAAGTCATTTTTTATTATTTTTTATGAGGATCAATCATTAGAAAAGATTTTGGTGATAATCATTCAGATTATTTTGGGTGGCTTTCACTCACAACAAACTTATTTTTTATTATAATTTAATAATAACTACATATGTTAGTAATAAAACATAAAAACCATTAAAATGAATTTTAAAATATATTTTAATTACTTTATTGGTTTTTAGACATTCATTTTAGGTGTAATGGAAAATAAAATGTTTTCATCCATAAAGTCAATTAATTAACACCTTACAGATGTCATTTTAATTTTTAGAACAAAAGGGATAAAAGAAGGGATTTGATGAAAGATCATAATTTAAAATAATAATATTACAATATGAATAATATATATTGGATATCATGGCCCTTTTATGAGGGTTTGGGGTTGTGTGAGAATATTGAAAAAATAATGTGAAAATAAATTAAAACAATATGAAATATGATTTTTACCTCTTGAATTTATCCTCCTTGAGAACAACATTATGGAAATGGTTTTCATATTTTGATGATATAAAATGATCTTGGACATGGCGGAGAGTATTGGGAATATTAATCAATAGAACTTTTTCAATTCCATAGCCTTGAAAGGTTTGAGGAAAAGAGGTGGTGAGGGGTGGTATTTATAGTGGAGGAGAGGGGTCATTTTTCATTATTTTATTCATTAGATTCTTATTGTGGCTAGAGAATATAAATATTTATAGAATTATCACTAAATATGTTAAATTAATTATTTATAATTTGATATTATGGTTCTTACATATAATATGACTCAATCAATCGTATAATTAATATATAATCAATAAAAACTGTAAATTACCATATTTTACTATACACAAAATATTGATCTTTTTTCGAAAAATCTCAAAAATTTACCAAAAATAGTTATAGACATTTAGAATTCAGAAATGGACTCCATTTTATGAAAATATTTTTTTCAAATATTGGAAATTTAATTTTTGCCTAAAATCACTATTTATTCAAAAAATACCAATTTTAAAAGAATATCTGATATTATAAAACATTAAAAAATTAATTACATTCTCATAAATGTATCCAATTTTCATAATGAAAAATTATTAATTTATGAATAATTTTTTTGAAAATTAATTTTTTTTTAAATCATTACATTAATTATAAAATTCTAATTAAGTTTATATAACTTAAAAAATACCAATAGTTATTTTCTCTTTTCAAAAAGTGTCATTTAATTATTCAATGATATAGATTTATCATATTTTTATTTATAAGTTTTCTAAATTTTATTAATACATTCATAGTTGTTGTTAATATTTTATTAGATAGTTTACTATTCAAAAATATCATATTACTATTCCAAAGGTCAAGTTACTATTTCATCTATATATGTTCTTAAACTTCTAGAAATACCTAATTTTTCAATCATTATTCATTTATAAAGTTTTTATTTATTTATTATTTTAAATTTTTGTTGTTATATTATTTGAAATATTTATAAGAACGGAATTTACATTGATAGAATTTAGGGTCATTACAAACAAGTGGAGAAAAATGATCCAATCTAACCCAACCAAGTAGAATTATGTGTTATGTACTGCTCCATCTTCATCTATACCCCCCCACTTCCCACACAACTGATTTGGATTATTTTTGATTGAAATAATTATTTTATTTCTTATGGTTCTTCGGTGTTTCTTGTCATCCACATACAAACATTACTATTCCCTTCATTTCATCAACTACTTGTGTCCTCATTATAATGAATATCATACCACTACTCAGGTGACATTCCCATTGAGGGTGAATCAATTCAATTTATTATACACAATTAAATGATATACTCTATCAACATTTCCAACACTAGAGGAGCCTTATTAGGAGGTAAAAATGGAAAGCCACCTATGTTGTCTCTACTACATAACTCCCCAAACTGTCTCTATGATGCCACTCATGGATGAAAATGTTATAATTGTGGTGTTTTGAGATGTATTGATGGTAGTGAGGTGTGATTTAGACATCATTGGGGTGATGGAGAAATAAATTTAGTAGAAACACCAATATGGATAGATTTTTCCCAAACCCGAACATCTTGATGAACCCAACCTTACCTGATTCGAACAGGTTGGATTGAGTCAAGTCCAAACAAATAATTATCCATAACATAACCACACTAATACTAATTTTTTTAATTGTGTAATTTATAAAAAATGAAATTACCTAGCCCATTCTGGACCATGGACTCCCCAAACACTATATCACCATTGTTGATCAATGACTAGAGCACCCTGCCACTAACACTAGCTCATAGGATAATACTGAAATGGACAAATATGAAATGGATCACTAGAAACACACTAAAATGACTTGACGGTAAGAAAATGTGAAATCCCATTAAAAATCACTACATTAGATAAAAAAACAAGCATTATCCTTAAGGTGGTTCTATGAAATACAGACCATTGTGAAATGAGATGAATAAGGTTAGAACAAACATAGATATATCTGAAACATCAACTTGATATGAAAGAGAAAATTCCAATCCACAATTTTAATCCATGGGGAGTCCTGATGACGTCCCTCACAAAATGATATCATAATGGAATATGTCCTCTCAAAAACCTATTCCTCTTATAATAACAAAATTTTCATTATCAATATAAATTGGTTTACCAACTATTGGATCTCTATATACAATCCTCCCTTAATTGAATCTCTCTAGCCTCCTCCTACAAAAAAATGTATGAAGCATAATATTTAATATTCATAAAATTTATCTGAACTCCAACACATTTGAACATCCCTACAAGTGATTATGAATGATAGTTCAATAGGAAACCATCCCATTTGAAGAACGAAACCTCACCTCTAAGTTATCATGAAACCTATACCATTAGATTATATACTCTCTATGGCTACCAACGCATTGAATCCAACACTCTTGAACATCCACATAAAGTATAATAAATATCAATGAAACTCAATTCTCCCAAAGTATAATGAATAAAAATGAAGGAAATTTACACAAGTTCCCACTAATAATTTAGTGATATATTTTATATGAAACCCCCATACTTCTATAGGGTCTGGAACAGAAAATAAAATATAATATCTCTATATGAATAAATATATTAGACTAAATACTATATATATATAATGGTGAATCAAGACAACTATCATTAGATGAAACCTAATAGGTACATTGACCATTCCCCAAACATGGAAAAGAAAAACCTGTTAGAGACACCCTAATCCTAGAATATGGAATACTAAACATCAATTTATTAAGGATTAACTAATTTCCCATTAAATACCAAATTTAATTTCAGACAAAAACAACCTGATTCTAGTTCATTATATAGGTTTATACCCCGAACAAAGGATCACGTCAGTTACTTTTTTACTAAACATGATGTTCCTACAATTGGACTGTAGGGGGAACTAAAATCCAATGTTCTAACTAGTCTCCCTTACTTACATAACATGATATAAAATATATATGAGGTTTCCCTACCAACCCATGAAAAAATCACATGGGAATGTCTGCAAGTACCCTCAAATATCAGATTAAAATGATCTATTACTAAATTATCATGACCACCACAACTACTACCCCTCTAGAACCACATATGAATTTATAAGGATATCCAAATTCCTTCCTCCAATTGATCATGGGTAGGGGACTAGATCTAAGTTTATCATACATAGAAATGGGATTCATCTCATTAATACATCGAAGATTAACAAAAACTCGATAATGAACCATAATTCTAATACCAAGAGATTACATCTTTTTAGATGAGTATCCATTATATTACTTAGAAAAATGCATAATGATTGTTATAGTATAACTACTTATGAGTTTTTACCGACATATAACTAGACAATAAGTGATATACAACTCATGGAATGAGAGAAATCATGTTGTGGATCACCTTGTATAGCTCGATGTTACAGGCTCCAACCATCTATTCCTTCACACTGTGAGGTATTCAAAACCCAAAGGGGTCAACATGATTTGAGGCCATTCCCTAGTTATGCCCTATGTTGGGCCCCTGTGACCCTTGGATTCTATTGGCCCTTGTAGTCAATCTTCTAATAAAAAACCCATATGTTAATATATTCCCAAATAAAAGTTAAAGAAATTAGTTTAAGTAAAATAAATGAGTTACATAATATCCCACTATTTTCTTCTAAATAGGATCCCTTAATAGTCATGTCATAAATAATAGCATTAATAATAACATGGGGAAAGGAAAATTGTAAATGGGGTTTCTTATATGATCAATGAGGTTAAACATGGGAGATTTCGACAAATAATGAGTGTTGGGGTATGAGAACATGTGAATGATATTATAAAACCATACACTACTAACAATATATCAAAAACATGGGTCACGAAATAAATACTAGAATTTCATAAGACATGAATGTAAATGGAATCGTAGAACCTAAACAATGAGATAATAATATTAGAAAAATATAAGGGATTGTGGTGTACACATTATAATAGAAAGACATTATCTTAGAAGTCGTGGAATATTTCAAAGACAATCCGAGTCGAATGGGTTAACTCTTCAAAAAATCATTGTTTTTAATGTTTACTCCCAAGACTGTTTTAGTTTAAAACATGCCATATTTAATTCATTTCAGTCCCTGTTACAATCCTTTTTATCACAAGTGATTTCAATCTTTACCCAATCCATTTGTTTGAGATATAGGTCCAACCTATTAGATATTGAAAATCATGCAATGTGTTAAGGGTACTCATAAAACAATAATAATTTTAGAGCCCATGAAAATAAATTGTTTTTATAAACATTTCATCATATCATAACCAGTGGTAATTAAATAGGTTTTTAATCATTTAATTATTTCATCAAAGAAAAACCTGTTGAAAATGAATATTGTTGCATAATAATTTTATCATCTTATAACCTATGTAAGTAAGAAAATTTTCAAAACAACATTAACTTCATTAACATAAACTATTTAAGGAATGATCAATAATGGTATCCTTCAATCAAATAGCCAGTAAATAAAAAGTAACATGCATGGTTGTCATTTTATATGGAGAATGATTTTGTAAGACAAATTGAAATATTTCTTGTGGAATGTAAAAAGTCATACTTTTTTTTAAATTATAGGTTTTTTCAAATCCTTTTTCTTGAAAAATTACCATTAAAACTATTACATGAATCTTTAAAACATTGATTGGTCTTCACGGTGTGAAATTCAATATATGTTAAAAACAATTATTTATTTCGCAAATTTGGTAATAGTTAAACTTGAAATATTTTGAAAATGACATGAAGGTTCATTTTGAAAAAAATTACAAAATTAAAAAATCGGTCTTAATTATTTCACAAATCCATCATATAATGATAAATCATTTTTGAAAACATTTTTGGAAAATATGGATAATGAATAAAAAGGTTGTTCGTCCAAAGGGAGAAATAATTTCATTTGTCCTTAAAAATTTATTTTGGAATCCTGAGTAATGAAATATATTATATTTAAATTAAAAAATGAAATATAAATAAATAAAATAGTAGAAGGTAATTCTTTAGTTTCATGATAGATAAATCATAAAATTCCATTATCAGAAATGTAAACATAAACAATCCTGATAAATTATGAGATTATATTATAAAACTCGCACAATATTGGTTATATTGAACCGTAATCCACATAAAGAGATAAAATTAAAAGAATCATAAAATATTATGATAACATATTAATTCATTATATTACATGTTAATGGTTCTAAATATTCACCTCATAAATGAAAATAGGTGCATAACATAACTTGTGTCTTAAACAAGAAAAATTGAGACCAAAATATCATACCACTTTGGTTTCTTTTGAATTGTAAACCCCATGTAAAAGAGACCCTAAATTTGATATGCAAATCCCCTTAATATTCCATATAATAACCATAACATAAATTCATATCAATTATATACACCATATAAAAGGGAAAAGTCGTGCATCTGACAATTATATCATTGATATAAAATGTGTGATGAAAATCCCATACCTTAAGTGTTGACCTCCTTCATAAACATTAAAACCACATATATAAATATAACTTAATAATACATATAAAAGAAACCCATAAATACATATATATATTCATACTATATATTATTTTCTTATGACCTTTTATTTCCATTTTATTAAAAATTCAATGTCAATGTTGTGTTTCGATCTGTTAAAAAAATGGAAACAACTTTCATGTGTACATATGTCATACTATGAATATCATGTGTTCATTAACCCCATTTTTATTACCTTCTATGTAAAGCGTTAACAGATAACATCGATTTGTGAGATGGTAGTCTACCGTACACCTGAGCGACATTATCAATTACCAAAACAATGGAATGAAAGTATTTAAATAAGAAATAAAAAATAATAATAAAGTAATAAATATTTAATATACATGATAAATCGAGAATTGTATTCAGTTTTGAGAGGTGGTGATGGAATAAAAATAATATCAGTTCAAGATGTGGTAGTTTTTCGAACACACGAATAACTCTTTCATACCCCAATTGATGGAAGGTGAGATCATTTATGCTATACAATTAAATTAATAAAATATCCATATATGGTAAATTATGGTATCATCCTATCAGAAAAATACATGTAAATGTTTAGAAGTTATAAGAATAAATAAAATATAAACAGTTATTGAAGAATCTTACATCTTCTTTAGGTAGGCAACTTAGGTTTGCACCAAAAGTCTTCTTTGAAGGTATTTATGATATAATTATGAAATCTAGGATTATATGAGGAGGGTGAATAGGGTATTTTGATAGGTATTTGTAGAACCAAAAGGGTTTTAGATGTGTGAAGTACAAATCATAGTGAGTGGTTTTTATAAGTTGGGATATGCAAGATTTGGTATTTTTTTTAAAAAATGTATACCTACCTTTTTCATAAATAAAAACACAAAAAAGGATAATTTTCTACTGATATTCATTTTAATAAATAATATTGGCCATAAAAATTGGCATTGAATTGATTTGGTTCATTTGTAACCCCTATCATTTTCGTTTAACCTCTAGTAACCCCATTTTTATCGTAACCATTGCAATTAGTTTTTATATTTTTACTATAAATAATGGTAAAAAAGTATATTTAATTTATTAGATAATATAAATTATTTTGATTCATTATATAGAATAAATTTTTTAAAAAATTATACCTATAGATTTTGGTGAATTTAAAATAATTTTAGACCAACAATTCTGATGAAAAAAATGATATTATGAAAAGAAAATGATCAATAGATTGAAATATTTTTATATAAAAATTAGAAATGAAATTTATTGAAATAAAATAATTTATATTAATAAATAAATATTTTCACTAACATTACTTTTAAGAAAATTCCTTAAACAAAATTATCCATATTAATTCATTAAATTAAAAATCATTTTAAAATACAAACCAGCATTTATAACTATTCATTGAAAAATTCATATTTTAAGAAAAATTCCACAAATTCACCATGTTATACTTTTAAAATGGTGTTTTTAGAAATAAATTTTATTTTATCAAATTGATATTATAAAAGTGAACAAATTTGTTTTATTACATTAATTTTTTTTGGCCAAATCGCATTATCGAAACATATATAGTATTTATCACAGATAATGTACTTCTTATCTATATGTTATCCTTATATAAAACATGTATGATTAAATTTAAATTTTGGTAATTCCTATTCATTATGGAATGTTTAATGACTATATAATAGTGGTGGTAAAATAATAATAATAATAATTTTTCATAGTTTGTTAGAAGTCGATGTTGCGTGTAATACAAGGTATTAAAGAAATTTAATTTAGTCGATAAAAAAATTTCAAATAATATGGGTTGTTTTATTTTACCTCCAGTAAAATTATGTTCAAGGCATAAATTTTCAATGATATTTATAAAATGATGATAATTCTACCACATTGTATCCTTCTGTTCCCACAAAGTTTCATCAAACTGGTTGTTTCACTAGAAAACGATGCCCAAGTGAGTGGTATTGTTTCATATAAATTTATTTGTTTGATCATGAATATCCAAAAAAAATATATAACTAAAATTAATTTTATAACTATAGTAGTAGAATATCTATGTTCAGTACATGATTACAGTTTGATATGTACTTCCATTGGAGATAAACATAGAACACATTAGGAACTTAAGGGAGTTTTAGAGGAAGATTCAACCAATATGGTACTCTCCTAAAGCATTTACAAATTTAAAATGTAACAATAAACATAATTCATTGTTATATCTTCTTTGAAAATAACATTACCTTATTCCATAGATAATTTCATAAAAACCCTAGTCACCAACTTCATATTACATATCATGATAGTGATTTTCATTATAACTTTTTTACTGACTTTGTGCCACAAATATGTTTTTCTTAATGAATCTAAAATTCTCTACTATTTATTTAGATATCTGAGGCACTAATAAAATTATTTATAAATCTTCATTTCAGAATTTTAGAGTTGAATAGTTCTTTCCAATGAGAGGTTCATAGGGATCTATCAGAATACCCGAGTGAATAATATTATTGTATAAAAACTGAACTAGAGAAATGATTTCATCATATCCACAATTAAGTTATTGGGAACAATATTTAAAAATATACTCTAGGGTTTAATTTTTTTTTCTTGATATGACCATCAATAATAGGGTGATACAAAGTTATGTAACCCAACATCATATCAAGAGATATCTAAAGACTATTCCACAACATCGTGGAAAACCATGGATCCTAATCATAAATAATTGAATAAGGTACTCCATAAAAATTTACCACTTCATTAATTTAAATACTAGAAATAATATTAAAAGGAAAATATTATATTATCCTAATGAGATTTCTGGAGTCTGTGAGGGAGTCGACTATAACACATATACCATTGCTCTCTTTAGAAATTTTTTGTGAGTCCGGTGAAAAATCAATTGTGATGTTTTTTCAATTTCTATTCTAGTATGGGTAATTGATGTTATATCCCTTTATAATATTGTCTCTCAACCTTAACTTACTAACATACCAATCCCCTAGATACAAACTCTATGATATATCTCTTCATTACATCCCACATAAGTAAATTTTCAAATTATTATACATCTTTTTTACTTCTAGGATAAATTTATAATATTGAATTATCATATAAGTCTAGAAATTATCTTTAAAATATGGTATAGTGAGAACACATAAGATTTTATAGAACATTATCATTCTATCATGTTAATGGTTAAACTTAGGAGCCTTTCAAACCCTCTTTTACAGCTTTGATTCTTCCTTATACACCTATTTAATTTTCAATTGTATTGGTTGATGAACATTAATTTGAGAAACGTATGATTTATCCCCTTCCATTGAGATTTATAGATTTTCAATTTATAAATTTTGTATAATCAGATCTTTTTTAATCCTTATCTAGATAATCTAGCATGATTAGTTTGCCTAAATAAATCAGCCACCTTGTTCTTTTTCTTCAGGTTGTAATGTATTGAGAAATCATAATAATGAATCATATTTAATCATATTATCTTGAAAATATTAAACTCGATAAATATGATTATATATTTTAATGTTTTTTATTTGTGTATATATCAAAATTTTATCCATAAATATGATTCCTCGATATTTTAAATTAAAATAATTTCCACTTATAACTTTGATTCATGGGTGGGGTAATTGTTTTATGAACCATCAATTATTATGGCACATAAGCTATAAACATGTTGATATTCATGATATCACATCATAATTCCATACTAAATTCATCATAATAGATTCCAAACCCTTATCCACAATAGTTCAATGTAATAAAATCTTTCTTGATTAATAATCCCTCTGTTCTTTGAAAGATTCCTTACATTAGTCCTTATAGAGGAACATGGCTCCCTCACATATTAACATGTTTACTGGATTAGATATTCATTCTAAATTCTTCACAATCCATAGATAATATTATTCTAAACAAGGAATAGTATGTTTCTCATCCTTTATTGTTGGTCTAGTCCAATATTCATTATCTTTTTCATTTGATGGATCTACCGATATAACCTCTCTTGAGAATATATGACCTAAAAAGAAACCCTTTTACTCCAAAATCTCCCCTTTATTACGTTTTCATATAGATTCTCCTTATTTATAAATTTATTAACCATTATAAAGGAATTTTAATGATCATAATTACTCTTTGAATATATAATAATATCGTCTATAATTTTTATCACTAACTGATCAAGGTAATATCTAATGAATTTATTCATTAAATTCATGATAAAATCAGACGAGTGAGTAAGAGAAAATGGAATCACTATATATTCATAGAGTTTTTAAATTATATGGAATGACACATTGGGGATACCCACCCTGACCTTTAATTTATGACATCTAGCATGATATTTGTATTGGAAACATTTTGATCTCTACACAGTTGAGCAAATTATCCCCCAAAAAGGGAGAGATGATACATGTTCCTGATTGGGATCTTTTTTGGCACCCTATAATCAATGATGAATTACATAAATCCATCATTGTTTTTAATAAGAAGAGTTTTTTCTCCACATTGTGACATACTTGGATGACTGAATCAATTTCCAAGGTTCTCCTAGTTTTTTCTTTTCAATTCATGTAACTCAATCCAGTAAATACTATGTGGAGTTTTTGAAAAATTAATGGAACTAGGAATTAATTGTTATGAAAATATGACATCACAATTTAGTGGAATCCTATAAAACCATTGAAGAAAGTCATAAAAAATCCCCACGCAAAATGGAATATCATCGACATCATGTTTCTCCCCAAATAGATGTGTTAAATACCCATTATAAATGGGAATCATAACCCATACAATGGATTTGATCTACATATGATGTTCATAATATCATCATACTAATAAATGATAATTTTATGATTTGGAATATAAAATGAGACTTACCTACCATAGAAATTGATATTACATTTATGTTGATAAATCCAATCAATTCATATTATAATATAAAATTAAACCAATGGAATAATGACATGATTCCAAGGAAGAACATTCAAAAATAATAATTGTAGAGAAATCCAAATATCACGCTGTGATCAGCATAGGTTTATATGGTTTAATTATAATTGTACATACAAAAGTGTGGGTGTAATCTTGATACCATTAAACAATTATACATTTTAAAATAAATGGGTCGATCCAAAGTAAAGTAAGACAATAGTTGTCTCAGAGTGGATGGTACATGTACCATTCACCATGTCCTTATCACACTCCTCATCATAAAGAGTGGTTACATGAGATTTCCCCTTACACACCTACATATAAGCATTATAATGAGATTTATAGTTCTTGCTCCGCTAATTTTTTTATATTATTGAGTGAAATAATTAAATTCTTATTTACACTTATCATTCTAAAATTTCTTTCATGTTCTATAAATTGACTAAAACCCAAGAAACATATATTTTATGTAACAATAATCATAGTGGGGACCCATATATTCCTAAGAAAACACTTTTAGGGTGACATAATAATGACACCATATTTCTAATCTATGACACCTCAACATTATACACTATAATTCATAATGAAAATCTATATAAATTATTATATATGGTTTTTAAGTAGTTTTTTACTATCAAAATAACATCCCTAGGGTTTGTTAAACAAGGTGTGTAGTATGTAATGTTTTCATGTACCAGATGATGATTACTTACAGCTCAATGTATCCTTTTCTATGTTATTAAAATTGGATACTCTATGATAGAGTTAAATCCACATATAATATCGAGATATGGATATAATTTCATAGAATCCACTTATTTTTTCATTAATAGAATTCCAATACATTTTTATATACATTGAATCATCTGCCGACTTATCCTTTGGGATATCACTAATGGTTTCACATCATATTTTCCAAAGTCTAACTAATCATGTCCTTTTAAAATATCTATAAAGAAAATAAAATTATCATACATGATTATGAAAAAATTATTGTTAATATTAATTTATTTATAAATATAGACACTTGAGGATCGTAATGTTATAGTTCCTTTGGAAACATGGAAACATGAACAAGTAGTCATTAAGTGATCTACATCTACTCCCACTATGTTCATAATAATTATTACCCTTCTTAGACATATCATAGATAATAAATTTCACAATAACATTGGGAAATGGAACTTAGAAAGTGGTGATATTAAATGATCATTAAGTGAATACCATAGATATATCAACATATCAGGAGTGAAGGTCGTGATAACATGATAATAACATTTAAAAACTATACCCAACATATGAAATACCATATAAATGAGTCATGGAAAAAATAATTTATGTTCCTAAGACATGAATCATAATTGTTTAAAAAATCATGAACAAAGGGAACATAGAATTTACAAAAGACAAATAATTTTGGAATACATATAAGAACATAATATTTTTTCATTAGAAGAATAGGTTCACAGACAAAAAAAATTATTTTGTAATGGGTTCATTCCCTAAACCTTCATAGTAGTAACGAATGACTCCTAATACTATTATAGTGGACAATTTCACTTACTAAACTAGGTTCATACCTCATTTAGTCCTATTTAAATAATTATATTTCAATTATTACACAATTACCTTTTGGGATATATTGGTCCCACCCCTTACCTCATGAGAATCATTCAATTGTGTGCCCCAATAACATAAAAAATTCATCATATTTGAACCCATGATATGAAATGGTTTTTATAAACTTAATATCATATCATAACATGTGAAAAATAAATAGGGTTCATAATTATATAATCATATTATCAATGCATAGAAAATGGTTAAAGAATAGGATATCATATGAATTTTATCATGTTGTAAACTATGGAAGTGAAATTGGTTTCAAAAACATCTTTTCATCATAATCGTAAACAATTTATAGAAACGATAAGAATGGAATCCTTGGATAATGACCCCAGTAATTCATATGTGTCAACATATGATATCATATTAAATAGAAAATTATTTTTAATGATCAATTGGAACATTTCATGAGGAAAATTAACTTTTCACTTTGAACATCATTTTCTTAAACATAAATAATTATCTAAATTATTTTAATATAAAATTACCTTTTAATCATATAATTTTTGATTTATATCATTGAGTGTTAGTGATGGTTTGATTTATTATACAAATTAGAAACAAGTATTATGTTAACATTTTTGGAAAATACAGACATGCGTTGTTTTTAAAATGACATTAATATTAATTTTAACTTTCTTATTTAAAAATTGGGTATAAATTCTTTTATAAATCTTGTATGGAATGTTAAAACATTTTTAAGAACTATTTATTGAAAAAATGGATATGTAATAAAAACGTTATTCGAATTAAGATAATGATAAAGTGCATTTTCCTTAAAAACATTTTTTGGTATCTTAAGTAAATAAAAAGATGAACATCAATAGTAAATATTTATATTCAAAAAATAATTAGAGGAGAAGGAACATCATGAGTTTCAAGAGATAGAAATCATTATATTTAATTATTTTAAGCATAATAATAAAAATTCTTAATAAATGGTGAGATTCTATCATTAAATCATTACCATATTGGTAACAATATGTCATAGTCACCATGAATGAATAAAGTGAAATTGAACATAAAATATTAGATATCAAATAATTTAGTGATTTTACATTTCAAAGTGGATTTATTTACACCTAATAAAAAAATATTAGTTTGTAACATAATGTATTTCCCAAACAATAAAAAATAAGAAAAAAATTCCTTATCTATTTGGTATCTTCTGAATCATAAACCCTATGAAATAGAGATAATAAAATGGATATGTAAATCCCAATAATTTTAAATATAATCATAATAAATATATTTCATGGGAATTATATTCACCACAAAAATGAAACATGGGGTGTTTATGGTATACATATCAAATATATAAAAATTTAGATTATAATCCCTTAAATTAAGTCTCAAAATCCTTAAATAGGTAACATATCATATATATTAATTATAATATAATTATAAATATATAATCAAAACATAATTATATATATCATTCTATTTATGTTTTACAAATGACCATTTTATATCCATTTATTATCAATTACATGTAAATGTCATGTTTCGTGCAATAATAACTTTGTTTTTCATATAAGATTTGATTTGAAATTTGTTTAGACCACATAATTTTATCATAGAAATTTAAATAATTTAATTTGAACCATGATATAAATATAATATATATTCGGAATGTATGTATTTAGTGCAATCTTTAAAAGGTAGAGATATAAAATGAAATACACCAATCATGGAGATGGTAGGTAGTGTGTACACATGTATGTTGTTTCCATTTTCTCAAATAACTGAAAAGGAAAAAACAATATTTCCATTTTAGAATCAATTTTAATTAATATATATATATATTAGGTTCATTAAACCCATCCTTATTACAATCCATGTAAATCATTAATCAATCACATCACTTTGTGTGGCGGTAGTCTGTTGTTCACATGAGTGACATTGTCGTTTTCCCACAAAAGGAATGTAAGAAGTTATATGTGAGATAATAATTCAGGAAGAATAAAAATATAATTATTATAATATATAAATAATTAATATATCATTATATCCATCAATGGTATGTGGTTATAGAAAAATAATAACATTGGTTCGTGAGGCCGTAATCTATCGTACTCCCAAATGATGATTTTCTATACCATTTGGTAGAAGAGGATATGGTTATAAGTTATATAATTGACATAGTAACATAAATTTATATGGGAGACAAAAAATTTATAATATAATAAAAAATACAAGAATATTTAATGTTTTTGTAAAAATAAATAAAATATTAATGGTCATTGAAAATGTTACCTCTTCTTCGAGTAACCTCTTTTCGAATCCACTAAAATTATTCATAAGATGTATTAACAAAAAAAATAAGGAATATTAGATTAGATTTTGGAATTTTGGAGTATAATTTTTAGTTATTTATTATCCTAAGTGGGTTTTTAAAGTGATAATTGGATAAGAGAGATGGTGGCCTCATTAAATTTTTTAGAGGAAACAGTTGTTATTTTTGAAAATAAATATTTATATAAACATATTCATGTGAATAAAGTTCAAAAATGCGACATTAAATAACCTTAGAAGTTTTAATTTCTAAATATTTTCTAAAATGTGGTTTTCACATGTTTTTTTCCATTTTTAACTCTTATAATTTAGCCTATCACCCGGTAAACCCATTTTTAACTTAACCACTAATATAACATTTACTATTTTTACTATTGGTAACATTAATGAATTTAGTTAAAAATGTTAGATAATATAAATTATAATTATTATGAATATTTAATACATTTTTTAAAATTTAACTAAATTAATTTTAAAAATTAATTTGAAATTATATACACATATGTGATGAGAAAACACGTTATTAAAAAGGAAATATTCAACATTTTAATAATTATAAATATTAAATTCAAATTTTAAATTAATTATAATGAAATAAATTGTATTATTAATTATATTATTGAACTAATTTTATATTTATACTAAATTTAAAAAAATTATTAACAATATAAATTATATAAATGAAAATATAATTTTCAACAAAATAAATATTATTGACTATTAATTGATGATTAGTATTTTTTTATAAAAAAACCAGAAAATAAACTATACAATAATTTTGACAGGGAAATTGTATAGCATCTGTTTATTTATTAAAATTAAATTTATAATGAGTAAAATATTAATATTATTTATGTTCTCAAAAATTAATAAAAAATAATTTATTAATGAAATAACATTTTCAAAACATATAATTTCATTATAAAAATTAATTCTTTTATATTAATATGTTTTATCTTTATAAAAACAATATAAATAATTTTTAAAATGATGGAATTACTGTTCATGACTCCATACATAATGGGCATGTAATAATTTCTCTCATTAAATAATAATATTAATATTCTAATGAGGTTAATTAAAACTCTGTGTTCTGTGTAACGCAAGCTACTGATGAAATTTAAATTTTTTTATAAAAGTAATTCATAAATACTCAAGGTGTTATGAATATAAAAAATCAATTATATCAAATAAATATATTTCTCATTATAATAATCCTAATACATGAAACTTCCTAAAATGTTGTATGTAAAAACATAAAACAAGACAATGAACCACACCTATGTCAATAATCAATAACTCCAACAACTCACGAACAATTGCACAAACATGTTTCATTATCTCAATCATATAATCTATCTTCATATCAATAAAATAAATTATATAGATGTCAGGTGACCATAATATTTTACATATATGGATCCAACAGGATACACATCATGGTAATGTAATGGAAAGAAACTAAATCCCTTATAAATACATAGTGAAACTAACTATTCCTTGAATTAGGTATTAAAATTTTTCACCCCCCAAGGGTCTCTCTACATGTAATTAATAGTAAATGTTTGATGCAATTAACAATATAATATATAATGGCACTCTACTATAACATTCTCATTGAAGTGGTCACCCTAGAATGAAACACCACATATTTTGGTGCTCATATATTTTCCTAACCCGTCCTCTGATATGCATCGAGGCAAACCCCAAACTACCCTAGTCCCACATAGATTCCAACATCTCATTTTTGAATCAAATCACATATCCAATTCATCATTACATCATAGATCCTATGATGATCATCACATTCACATAATAATTCCATCACATAACTAGGTAGTATAATTGGAAACTAGGTCACTATGTCTAATATTCACTACACCATCATCCATCACCTCTCATGCATGATAACACATGTAATAATAATAGTTTTCACCAAAAAAAATTAATGTATATAATATAAAATCAAGCCTCCACAACATTAATATAATTTTCTGGTCAAACCAAGATACATCATGGCCCATAAAACAACTTTTCATCAAACACTACATTATCATATCACAAGAATTTATAAATAAACATTCTATCCAAAGGTGACTGTGGGGTAGTTGCAGTGTTCATCCATCAATTCCCTCCATAACCTAGATTTAATGAAACACCTATATAATATGGAAACTATGGTTTTATATCTCCCCAATGGACTCAACTAGTTGATCCAAATAAATTGAAAAATATAATGTATTAATAAAACACGACCATTATTATGGAAACTTCCATACCATTATTTATAATATAACTTCTATCATACATGTAATCTCATATTCAATCTCGATGAAATTATTCCAAAATATCTAAAAACAAAACAATCCCACATTCATCATTTTATTTATTAGTTATGTTTACAATTACATTTCCCTTTATAACCCATCATAAATAATGGTTTATTAATTTCAAAATAATTCAATGAAAAATTGTAATTAAGATTATAATTATTAAAAATAAAATTTTAATTAATACACTCTAATTTATTTACAAAAAAATTCATTATTTTCATTTAACTTGTCATTTCATCACCAAAACAATCATCCCATGGGTTTAATCCAAATTCTATTATAGATTAATATAAAAAATTCTCTTATATATAACCAAAAACATATCATGACATCTACCTTATCAAATCAGATCTTTATGAAAGGAAATCTCTAAACTTACAACATAAATGCTTGTGTCAAATCCCATACCCCAACCAAATCCACCAACCTAAATGTCCATACCATACCCTTATAGTACAAAAAATGTATTGAAGAATTTAACATTAAGATACATAGAACTAATTATAATTTCAAAAACAAATAAAGGGATAATTATTCCAACATTAAACATACACATAAGCATAAAAATATATAGGGTTAGCATCAAAAGATATTAAAATTTTAATTCCAATAATATGAAATGTATTATTCCAATTTTATTTAATTTATTCATTATAAAAATGATATGGAAAATAAGAAACAAATTAAGAAGTTGTCACCATTTTAAAGTATATCAATTAATCATACTGATGAATCATTTTATCCAAATCTTGAATAGAAATAATATCTTGTAAATTTATTGAAAAAATATATCATTTATTGAAAATTTGTTATAGAGATCACAAACTATTTTCTATTTAATAATCACAAATAAATAATATAATAATATATTCATGTGATTTTTATCTCCTTTAATAATTTATTCTAAAAAAATATTATAATTTCATTATAAATCATTATTTTCATGACATCGTTGAAGTTATTATACCATTTTAGACTAAAATTAATACAAATATATACAAGTTAAATCCTAAAAATATATATCCCCCAAATTATTGAATAGTATCTTCAATATAATATCATGAAAGAGTCACCTCCCTTGCGGATCATGATTAATATTCTATATTTTATCTTTTTTATGTTTATGATACTATGTATATAAATTAAACTAAAAAATGATTCCCCATTTTTAAATTCATATATTAGAGAGTTAATAGATCACCTTCAAAAAATTAAAATAATATTTAGACCCATTACCCTTGAGAAAGAGGAGAGAGGGGTGATCAAGAAATATTATCATTATATGGGTGCAGAACCTAATCATCACAAAATGACCGGTCTATATTTAAGGTACTAGAGATTCTCCACTAATTTAAATTTTTATAAAATTCTCAAAGGAAAATTAGATGGATGGAATTAATGGGATGGTGATAAAAATAGGGTTCACCAAAAAAATTATGAAATTGGAGATGCTCTAAAATCCCTTCCTAATCTGATGCATTGAACTGGAGGAAGGTGATGACATCATGATCTATATTTAATCATTCATTTGATAGTTATTACAACTGTTACCGATATTTTAGATTATAGTAAAAAGTTATTCTATTTATTTTCACTGCGTAATAGTAAATTTTATACTTTTTAGTTTTTAATTAATTATTATTTCACTTGATTTTTCAATTTAAATTATCATAATTATAATAATATTATTCCATGATTTTGAATAATTATTTTCGTAGATTTCAGGTCAAAATACCCATATTTTTAATTAAAGTCGAGTTATAGGTGACTCTAGGGATAAGATATTGAAATTATTAAAATTTAATACAAAATTATACATATATATACAAGAAGGGTGAACTGTGGAATGATATTTCAATCTGACTTTACATAGTCTATAAATGATCCATATGTAACAGCACATCCATCTGTACCTTACATGATATATAGAAACCATATCTAATATGAAAACATTTATTACATTACATATTAATTGATGATTTTTACATAAATTTAAATTCAATAAAAACATCAAATATCATGCTATGAGTGTATTTTCATATTAGGATTATAACAAAATAACATGTAATAAAGAATAGTAATATTATTTATAACTATTTTTACAAGATCATAAAAATATGTTCTTCTTCTAAAATAGTATGAGATAGCAATGGAAGATATATGAGAAACTTGTGATCCTCAAAGCACATCAAGGGAATAAAAAAACATTATCCAAGTAAAAGAAACAACTTTTAACCTAGATGTATATCAATGTAACATAATTTGGGCGAGAATTTTAATCTTGAACATTGATGTATTGTATAACAAGATAGCAACAATGAAACATAGGAATGTTGAGGCAACATAAAACATGGAATCGTAAGCTTATTTCAAGGCTACCTGTGATGAAATAAAAACATTATATACTTATGATAACCATCCATGCACTATAAATATCATCTCATGAGAGAACAACACTTCCAAATACATTATATAGATATATAGTTATAGTCCCACCCATAACATTCATATCATGTAAATGAATAAGTGTGCCACAATGATCATAAGATATAAGGATTTATTTAATAAATTATTAACCCATGATTAAGTTGTTTTGGTTATATATATATATATATTTCATTATTAATTACGGATAGGTAAAACTATGTGAATTTGGTTAGTATAAATAGATATTAGTATTCATCATTAAAATTTGGCATGAATATCAGAGGATAATTTCTACTTCACAATGAGAATAAACAATGGTTTTTATAAGGGTTGAAAAACATTGAAAGGTGTATATCCATAAATTAGTAATAATAATGAAAATAAGAGGGATAGGTAAAAACCAATTCCAATATTAAAAATTTCAAATCAACATCCACAATATAAAATTATGTGCTTGAATAAATAGGAGAAGAATACGATCCCTTACCCTGAGATAATGATTATAAAATATTGTGTGGAGTATCTTAAGATCTTGGATACATTATGAGGGTTATAGAAAACATGTATGATTAAATTTCAGATAAAATAGTGTTTGTTTAAGATTAATTGAGTATTTAGATGTTTTATATAGTAAAATAAGGGATAATTAATTATTAATTTCAAAACATATACTTAGACTTTATATGATAATTGAATCAATGAAATAATCATTGAAATGGTCTTTTTAAATTTTTTGAATCAATTAGTATTTGTTTAATTTTATTTTATATTGATAACAATTAAAATAATTGACATATTTTTGTTGGTTATGTGGAATTTACTCTTGTTTACAAATAATTTATTTAAAAACACTAAAATATAATATAGGTTTTTGACGATTTATTAACGGATTATAAAAAAATAACATTAAAAAATTATCTTATAGGGGACTTATAATAAAATTAATTAATTCTATTTATAGTATTTATTACATCACTTTTGTACTTTTATGTTTCCATAATACATACCGTATATTTATATGATAATAAATTATAACTAAAAAATTTAATATCTCCAAAATTAAGACAAAATAACAATTGGATAATTTGATCATTGTGATTTGAAAATTAATATTAATGTTTTAAAAATATTTATCTAATTAGTTATTTTAATGTTTTAAATAAAGCTACTCACTTATTGAAAAAAATTGGTTTTTGACAATGACAATTTCTATGAACCCCTGAAAAATTAAATTTTAGATAATAAAGTTTTATTATAAATTGTATTTATAATTATTTTTTTAATAGAATTATTTTAAAATATAGATATCTATTTTTAAAAACAAATAATGGATTTATAATAAATAGTTTCATAATTGAAAGTATCTTTTTCCCCAAAAAAAAGTTTCTTTTTTATCATATCAAAATCAATATTTTTAAAATTTCGTTATCTAATAACACAAATTGTAATATTAAAATGTGATAAATACAATAAAATTTTAGTTAAAATAAAACATAAAAATTCATACTATTATGGTCCAAATACATAACCATTCATTACAATAATGAATTACCTAAGGGAAACATGTGAAATGGTGAGATTTTCTTGGGATGGTTTGGAAAATAAGCTTCTAGCATGATTTTAGTGATTTTGAATTTCTATTGTAAACTTTGTAACTAATTCATCTGTTGATGAATCTTGGCTTATGCTAGGGAAAGGATGAATCCTCAAGATAATATATCCCTCTAGTTCTTTGATAAATTTGCTTCATAGGGTATGATCCTACTGGTGATGTCTATATTTTATTTAATCTATGAAAAATAGATATTATAATTACCCATAATATAATAATGTTATTTTCACTATAAAATAGATATCATATAAAACTTTATGTTTCTTAATGGACTTCTAATTTGGATAGATTATACAACTGTCCAAAATAACCCAATTTGTGCATTTCTCTCCTATAACTTCTTTTAAAAATAATAAATTGTCCTATTTAATAAAGTAATTTCATTTATAAATTCTTCTTTCATTAAATCATTCCCTTCATAAGAAATTTCGAAAAAAAATTCTATGTCATTCAATAAAACGTATTTCGGTTCTTCAGTTTCATCACCCCTACTTATTTTTTTGTCAACTACTCTAAATTTTTGTTCAACCACCACAATTTGGCATGGTGATTCATATTTTCTGAAAGCATGTTTCCTCTATGATCATGGATATTCACTAGCTTCTCTTCATACAAACTATAATTCACTAATTTCACCACTTTTGGATTCAATAAATGTGATCAATTTTTTATATAAATCTTAAATAGGGATATATTGAATGCATATTGTACATGAGGTAGGTTAGGTGGGAGTGCTAGTATATTTTTCATTTCTCACATACAATCTAGGATCAAAAAATGACTGATGTATCTAGGACTATGATTTTCCATCTATCCAAACCAAATTACATTCTTACACGACAATATATGAAGAAATGCATTATCTCTAACATATAATAGCATATCACATCGATCATGTATGTATGGAATTTATATTTATTTTTATGGGATTTTTGATGATGTTGAATGGTTTTGAAACTTAACTATCATATCCTTAATAATATATTGTCCCAATATCCTCTACTCTCCAAATGTTTTCTATTATATTGGAGTTTGATGCCTTCACCCATACTATTCCCCATATGGCTCCATTTTAATGATATGATTGAAAATATTTTTATATGTGTAATCAAATAGGGGTATGTGTTGATACCGTAATCCATGGAAATAAAATTAAAATGATATCACCCTTTCCTACAGATTTTAAATAGTTTATTTAGATATATCATCATTATGAAGGTAGTCAACTGTCTTGATGCTCATATCTATTTCCATGTTATTATGAAGTATTTTCCAAAACATTGAAGTAAAACTCATATCTTTATCAGATATAATATAGAATGGATCTCTATGAGGTATTACCACCTCCATTATATTTATCATGGGGAGTTGGTCGAGAGTGAAATATTCATTGTTAGTAATTAATTTATCTTACATGGTAAGAAAATTGACTACCACCAAGATGGTGTGATTTCCCATAGGATTCTGGGGGAGTCCTATAACAAAATGATTGGTTATGTTTACCAATTTCCCAAATATTATGTGAAATGGTTGCACCATATGATCAGGAACCTGTCATCAATAATCAACATGTTTGCATAAGAATCATCTAGATAAAAACTCTAAAATATCCATATTTATGTAATCCCTCCATTTCATTCATAAAATATCTATTAATCATTCATCTATTTTAATAAATAGAGATGTATGATCGATACACATCATCTAGAATTTACCTCTTCACTTATTTTTTTGATAGGACACATATATGGGTTCCAAGCCTTATAATTACATCTTTAGAAAATTTTAACTCTAGAATATTATCTATATTCATCAATAGAATATCAAAATCATTATGGGTATCCTTGAACCACTCAAGAATAAATGGTTTATTTGTTATTTTATAAGGAGTGGCGGAAATCCCATTAATTATTCACTTATCCATCATTTTCATGTCCAGGAATATTGGATCCCTTTAAATCATCATCGTGGATATGGTTGTGGGATCCATTCTATATGGTGTAGCTACATCTTTTTACTTTCCCTAATGATAAAAGTATAAATAGAAATAACCCTTAATTAGATCTCAAATATTTTTTAGAACATATTGAGCTCCTATTATGTGAATATTTACTTGAGGCTTTTATGATCCGTATATATGCCATATTTTTCTCTATAGATATAGTTTCAATAAAAATTCAACTTATAGATCATCTTAACCAATTCCATATCATGAGTCAGGTTATTATACTCATGTATCATAAATTAGAGAAATGAATAGGCTATAATGTTTTTCTATTTCATGTTTAATAACTCAATCCCATTTTTTATTCTCATATTAGATCACAGATCTTTCTCCACTAGTGCGTAGTATGAGAACAAGGGTTATGATTAACATTTTCTTAATATTTTTAATGAATTATTAACAATAATATTTATAGAAGACATTATTCTATTAGGTGAAGGATTTTTTAGTGAATTTAAAATCATGATAATTTCCCCAAAAATCAGTGATAGTACTTATTTAATCTATAGAAACTATTGATTTTTGTAAAATATATAGGTATGGGATATCCTTTTATTTTCTATTTTATTATGGACCCAAATATATCCATACTATCAATAATAAAATTCCCTATAAAATAAACATCCGCCAAAAAAGACTTGAATTTAATATATTTCTCGTATAACATTTCCTTATTCCAGGATGTCAGTATAGTACTTTAATGTTCCCCATATCCCTCATTCTTTTTACAGTATATAAGAATATCATCTATTGTTTTCTACCAAATATATGTCTAGGTAATCTCAAAGGAATGAATTCATTATGTCAATGTATATTTATGGATAATTAGTGACTCCCAATAGAACCATTGTGATGTAATAGTGTATATACATTTTTTGAAAAGTGGTCTTGAGGATATCCACTTTCTTGACCAGTTCTTGAGATTATCTCGAAAGAAGATCCACCATAAGAAGTAATATGATCCAAGTAGTTGATAATAAAATTCCCCAATCTATGCTAAATGGTACTTGTTATTCATTTTGTTCTTATTGGTATCATAATATTAAATTCATACATTCATTGAACAATACTTTTCCTTTACAAAGAGGACTGGTTCACTCCATAGTGAAACATAGTGGAGTATAATATTTTTAAACTTCTTATCATATAATTTTTTCTTCTATTACTTATGTTCAAAAGTATACTTTATATACTGAGGCATGGATTTTTGGAAATACCTAGGTATAATATCGACTGAGAACACAAATTCACCTCTTGAAGGTAGATAATACATTTCATTGAGAAAAATATCAGTGAATTTTCTTTATAACGAGAATTCCACCATGATGATTTATTCATTACTATCAATTAGTTGAGCTTGATATGGTTGCTCAAAAAGAAAAAATACTTATTCTTGGAATGATTTTTTCAAACTAAATTCATACTTCTCCTTACACTAATATAGATAGAGATATTGAATAATGATATAGAGGGTAATTCCCCACTCTTAGAAATTGTTATTGTCTATATATACTGAAATCCAATCCATTCCAAGAATATCAGATAATTATAATAAAGAGAGTATCACAATGTTTTCTTAAAAATTATTCCCAAAAAAATTGTAGGGGATGATTTATTTTCATAGTATTCAATAATGGTCACATTTTCCATCTTCACAAATTACCCTACTTCAATGTTTTGAGGTGTTTTTGGAATATTTTTACTAAACTAGTGTGATATTAATATATGTGTAGAACCAAAAGCAAAAATTATATTAACTATTACATGTTGAATAACTAGCTTGACTATCACTAGTTCATTTTCATGATCCCCATTAGAAGAAGTGATTACATAACCTCACCCTTTTTGTCTTGTCCATTGTGGGTTTTAGTGTTAGTTATCAGTATTAACCCTTGGATTAGGTAACATATTCTCCTAATTTATATATTTTTTTTTCGTTTAAATGCTCTACATAGTCTAAGGGTTGATTATAAAATTTATTTCTCCATAAAAACGATGGGTTTTTTGATTCTGTAACAACAAGATTGGTTGTTCTCCTTTAATCGACTATATAATTTCTTTCTTCTCTTCAATAAATTTTTGGTATTATTTATTTTATACCATCATCAGGTGTGATGATCAAAATTTGTACACCACTATATATTTCATTATCGGATTACCAAAATTTAATTTTTTTTTTTTCTCAAATTCTTATCTATAGTCCCAAGATACCCCTGATATTTTATAATCATCAATTCGAAATTGGTGGCAGATTAGAAAATATATTTATATCGCTCAATGTCCCAAATAGATAACTGTTTTCCTAAACACATCATTATCCCACAAAATAAGAGATAAAAATTATTTTATTTGGCTATGAAAAATCCGTAGGTGTATTATTATTGACTTTTTATGTTTTATTAGTACATCCTAATTGACTCTTCTCCTTTTTCTATAGGATGAGGATGTCCCTATACATTTTTTGGTCAAAGAGTTCTTGGAAATATTTATCAAAACACATTTTCTAAAACTCTTTCCCCTATATTACATTAATATCCACATCATGTTTCAAATATTTAGCAAACATCCACCATTATTTAGCATTACCACCTTTTGACAAATATTCTCCATTAAATACTCATGATTAGAGAATTGATGGAGGGAGAAGGTAATATAACTGGAGTCTATACAATCCTCCATGATTAAGGGAACAAGATATCAACTAAATATATTAACCCTTTGTCGAAAAAAGCCTTAATTGAAACATTCTATTTCATAGGAGGATTTAAGAATTTATACTATTTTAGGTTTGTATTCAAATTCCGATTCAATTGAGAATGTATTTTCCTGGTGTTCAATTCCTTACCCCATTAGGTTCAGAATCTCATTTGATAGTCATCACATTCCACATCACATTGGTTTTTGTATCATTTTCTCATATTTCAAACATTTTACTAGAAGTAAATTGAAAATTATGGGTGATAAATTTTTAACTTCTAAAGGAATAAAAATGGATATTATAGAAATAAAAAGATAAATAAAAAGTGATATATGTTCCTTAAACTACAAATTTATTTGATTCCATCTATTTTACCCAGTATCTATTTCTTAACAAACGATATTATTGGAATCTTTGTATAGATAATAATGGTTCAGAAATACCATGTGAAAATAACAAATCATATCTCCCAGAAGTATCAAACTAGGTTTGTTGTAAGGATAGTATTTATACACTATATGGTGATCTAATCTTTATCAATTCACCCTCTTCAGGGTTATTACCCCTAGACACACCTATATTATTTCCACATCCACTTCTTTTATCCAAATATGTATATATATTCATGGAATCCAAATACTCTATCCTTTAAAAAATTATTTTTACTCATTTTTATTCGTTTACATATGGAATTAAAAATATTTTTCTAATTATAATCCCAAAAAAATAACTTCGATTTTCTCTCATACCAACTATGAAAATCCATATTCTATTACATTTTTATTCATGATTTATTCCGTAATGATACACCTAATAAAACCCTAAAAGATTATGAGGCATAGTGTTTTTGTTTAATTAGGTACATAAAAAAATTCTTGAAAATTAAAAAACAACATTATTTAATATTCTATTATCATTATCTTGAAATCTAATTGGTCTTTGAAAATAACATGTGATAATGTAGGGACATAAAAACCAAGGGGGTGAGCTATAAAACTTGATCTGTGAATAGAAAAATTAGCGAAAATAGTAAAGTAGTTCATGTATGTGAAGAGTATTACCGAGGAAAAATAAAAGGTGTGATTATCAAAATATAGAACAATGAGGCATGATATTATATGATTACATAAGTATAACATAGGAATGTTGAAACAACATAAAATATAACATCCTAGTAACTAGTTAGGTATAACCACCAAAAAATATAATGATATTGTACATAGTATAACCTCCCATGCACTATAGATGGAATCCAATGAGATAAAAATATTACCCAGGTCATTGGAGGGCCATATAATTTCAGGACCCCTGTCACTAACATATTATGTAAATAAATGAGTTTTCAATATATATCACATTATAAAAGGTTGTTTTTAATAAATTTTAACCACATGATTTAGTTTTCTCGGTTACGTACATGTAAATAGAAAAAATATAAAGGATAGGTACAACTAGTTGAGTACCCTTGATGAGAAATAGAGGCAGGTATCACAACCTTAAAGTTTTGAATTAAAAGAATATGATAATTTTAATAGAATAATGGTGGTATATATTGGACTATAGAATAAGTGAATTATTGTTTAATGGTTCTATCAAAACATGGGTATCACAATAATAGTATGTTTAATGGGTAAAAATCTATCCCAAAATGAACAATTTGAAATCAAAACGCATGAAACAAAGAATGATCTTGAATAAATAGAATAAAGAGAGGATCCCTTACATTGAGGAGACTCTCCTAAAATATTTATAAGGGAATATTAAGACCATGGGGCACCTGGGAGAACCCTATAAGGGAAAATATGAGTATATTTATTCAATAAGTGTTTTTATAGAATATTAATGGGAGGTTATGTGGGTTTATTTAGAAAAATAACGGATGATTATTTATTAATATCAAATTATATGTATTAGACTCTATTTGATAAAATATTTGATTCCTTTAATGATATAATGGTTTTATCTAATGGTTTCTTCCAAATAAGACTATTTTATTATTTGAAAATGATATTCGTAGGAATAAATAAAGTAATTCTTTTTATGATGTGAAAGGGAGTCATTTTTATAACTAATTGACTTTAAAATCATAAACAATAATATATGGTTTGAAAGATTCATTAATGGATTATAAAATTAATTAAACAACTAAAAATAATTATATTAAAGGGGAAAAATAATTTTGTTCATGGTTACTCATTATAATATATATTACATTAGATTTTAGTTATTTTATTTTAATAATACTTACGACATATTTATTCTATGTTTAAATTTTATCCCTACATTCGACGATCTCAAAATTTTATGTAAAATTTAACATTAGATAAATTTGATGTTCATATATCAAAAATCAAATTTCTTTTATAAAAAAAATCTATATATATTATATTTTGATATACTAAAATAGAATCCCTATTTATTGAAAAATAATTGGGTTTTTAAACAATAACATTTTTAAGCCATTAGAATACATTTTTTCAGAAAAATATAATATAATTTACATTTCATAAATATTTTATTATTATTATTTTGTTAAAATATCATCTATTTTAACCATTCATGAATTCATAAAACGTTTTTTTATTGATACTATATATTTCTAAAAAATACAATTTTTGTTTCAACCTATCAAAATCTAGTTTTTATCAAATTATTTATTTATTCATTTAAAATAGTAGTATTGAAATGTGATAAATATAATTTATATTTTACTAAAAATAATATATACACATTAATACTATTATGGTTTTGATACGTATCCCTATATTACACAGACAAATTCCTGAGGCCTAAGGTAAATAGTGGTGATATTTTTATTGGGTGGTTTAGTGAACATGGTTTGGGACTTGATCATGAAGAGCTTGACCTTCTACCATAAATGGTTTTAATCATTATTATATTGTTGAATATATTATTTTTCTTATTAAATAGGAAATCCTAGCTATTTTATCTCCCTCAAAATCCTCACTATATGTTCCACACAGTTTATAATCCAGCTGGTCAGAGCCATTACTACTTTTGTTTTTGCAAAAAAGACTTCATCTAAACCCTTATAATAATAATAAGATCAATGGTAATTGTAAAAAAATATTATAAATGGTTATGATGATTAATGGTCTTCTAAATTTTGAAAACCCATATAATATTGCAAATTAGCCAAATTAGTACATGTATTTTCTTCAAATCTATTTATTAATAAGGCATTGGCTTATTTGAAAAGGTAATTTTATTTATTAATGGTCTTTTCAGAATAGGATACCCGACCATGAGGATGAAGTCCACCCTTACAAGACTATGTAATGACACAGGAGATGGATTACATTGATTCCATAATTATAAATCCTACAGTACCCAAACAATGGTTTCTAATCTAACTTTATGTTGGTGAAAAACTATGTGATACCATAGATTTTAGATTAAACATTAATTATTTTTATGTGATTGAGAATGTACCTTTACACATCTTAAAAAATAATTTAATTAACCTTTCATAGACTATACATATCCATGACTAATCTTATGTATAATCCAAAATAACTTTACACAATTTCTTTTAAATTCTTTAAGTATGGACTAATGAGCATACCGTCTTGTAGGGATATGGCTATCATTATAGGCATAATAATTATATTATTAATAGTAATTATTGTTTTATTTTATTTAAATAAATTATTAAATAATAAATAAAGGAGTTTTTTTATTTATTCATATTAAAATTTGATTCTAAAATAATTAAAAAACACTAAAAGTACATTTAGAATTTGGGAAACTATTTTTAATAAACTATTATAATACATAATCTCTCTCTATATACATTACATCATAAATAAAAAATGAAAAATATCATGGATGACTTGATCCATTATAACTCAAATGTGATTTTTTAATGGATAAACTTATTTTGATGAAATTATCGTAAGAGAGTACTAAATTAGTGGATTTTAATTAAATAATTAACTAAGTTAACAATTTTATTAAATAATATAACACATTATCGTTATTTACATGTATTAATGAAAAAATATTTTAGTTTCAAAGGAATTTATGTATCCTTATGACACAAGTTAATTGTTTTTTATATATATTAGAATATATTATATTTAAGTTTGATGTATTGGACCCCAAATGTGTCAATCAAATAACCTATCCAATGAATGATCCTTTGTTAAAAAGGAAAATGTATGTAGTAATTCACCACCATGATATTTATAATTTTTCAAAACTCCTATATCACTTAACAATAAGATATTAATACACCTTGATTCTTTTTATTTCCCATTTTGTTCACTGATAGATCATTCGTGAATCTGATATCAGTGTTATGTAAGTATGAAATTTTTTAATAAATTTAACCCATTAGTATTATTATATAATAATATGTTAGTGAATATCAGGTCATATTAGGTATTGAATCCACGATTTTATAGAAAAAATACATTCAATGAATATATGAATATATGAATATGAAATTAAACTCAATTTAAAATTTGGATAAATTGTATTTTATAAATTATGATTCAAGAAAATTAAAATATTCTCATCTCATACAACAGATTAATTATATATTTTAAATGATAAAATTTTGTATATAATATTTATCTAATTTAGTAAATTGGATATTATTCAATTTTTAAAGAATATATCATTGAAGGTTGAATTTTCTAATCTCATGCCAATGATAAATTTTATTTTATAAAATATATAACGTTTTCATGATTTTATCCATCTTTTTAAAGTGAAAAACATTAAACTATAAGAAATAGTTATTCTAATGAGCTCGTACCCAAGTGGTAAGGGATCTAGCTTGGAATCTAAGAGACCTAGGTATGAAACATGGTGCAGGTGAATTTTTGGGGTCTCTAGTAGTTTTGTAGTAGGTACATGTTGGTACTTTACCAACCGGAACTATTCTCCTGATTTTGGCCTTCGGGCCACCAGTTTGGGTCCATGTGTCTTCGGTACTTCAAGTAATATAGGCTTTTGGCCCTCTGTGTATTTATTCTATAGAGACAATAGAGTAGATCAGTTTACACAAAGCATGCCCTAGAATAGAATCATAGCAAAATAATAGTAGTCACCAGAGCAATGAAAACCGGATTTCAGGATTGAGAGGGTATAGAAACCACCATTGAGACTAGGTACCATGATTCTTTTCAGGGGGGAATGATTTTTGATCAGTAATTCAAGGTGGTGAGTAATTCGATCAATAATGCATACACTAGGGTGGGGTAGTTCTAGTGGGTTGGGCCAATGGGTCATGAATTGGGCAGAGTATGCCTCGGGGCCTTCGAGTCTGGTATTGGCCTTCGAGTCATGTTGGTCCTTATGCCTTGGACCTATGGATCATTTAAGGTTTCTCTATTAAACCTTATAATGTGTATTATCTATAATAAAATAAAAAATGAGTCATTTGACCCGTTGGGTTGTGAAATAGTAAATAAATATTTTAACAAATCTTAAATGAGATAAAATTTATTCTATAAAAATATTTCATTATATAATATACATTCCTTTATTCTACATTGAATAAATTCAATTTTCTAAAAAATATATATTTGTTGTTAAAATAATTCTCACCTCATACTTGAGATAAATTTCATTTTATCAAAAAGTAATATTATGTTATTTATTTTTTTATCACATACATGAGTTATATTTTTTTCTAATTGTAAGAAATATTTATCTCAATTCTAATTTATTTTCATTTCTATATATTAAAGGATTTATCATTCCACCTTAAATTTATTCCAACTCATACTATGATATATTTTATTTTTTAAACATATATGTCACTGCACATGAACATTATCTCATCTTGTGTATGATACAACTTTAATTTCATAAAAATTTTATTATTATTTTTTAAAATTATCTTATAAAGTTCAGGATATTTGTTCACTTAAATAATATAAGTTTAACTATACATAAAATATATTTAGGTAAATATTATCTTACTAAATTTGTCAATAAATTGTTTCACCAATTTTATTTTTGAAATATTATTTTTATGAAATGATAATTTACAAAATATAATTTTTATCATTTAAAATATCTTTTACATATAAAAATATATTTCAATCATGTTTTTATTTTAAAGTATAATTTGTAGAAAATAAAAAAAAATTCTAGATTTTTTTTCTAATTTAAATATATAAATATTAATCTAAAAATTATATAAAATTTCTTGGTCGTGCCTAATGATATAAATATAATAAACAAATATGATAAATTATGTTGTTATTATATAGATTTCATTATTTTTTATAATAAATTTAAAAAAGTAAAATAGTGATAGAAAATAAATTTTATTACAAAATATATAAATGATATGTAGAAATAATATCCCCACACTAATAGATTATGAAATTTTCCCCATCCTTACAAACTGTGATTAAATTATTGAAATTTGAAAAAAAAAATCGTACAAAAAGTTTGTCATATAATGTGAAATAAAAATTAATAATTTTGGAAAATATAATGCATATGAAATTAATAAGGTGAATAAATTTAATAAAAATATGCTTAATAAAATTAAAATGTATGATATATATGTAAAGGATAAAATAAAAATATAATTTCTTTATTAGAATGAACTCAAACGAATTATCATTTCATTCTTATTAAGAAACTTATAAAATGGATTAATGAGTCTAATAGATGAGAGATATTTTGTGAGATAGAAGAGGGATGCAGGGGTAGAGAGGACGATGGGGAAATTAAAAATTGAAGATGATTAGATATTTTTTATGAAGACATTTTCATATATTTAGGGATCCATGTCTACATAATTTTAATGAAAAATACAGATTCATTGTTTTTTGTGGTCTTGGTGAATTTTAGTTATGAAAATGTGTCCCCAATTCATACAATGTTTTGCTCAATTTTGTTTCATGAAAAGGACATAAACTATTTCATGATTTCATTATAAAACTATAACGAGTTTTATGAAATGGTTTAATGATTATAATTATGCATTATAACCAATTAATGAAATAAATAAGAAAATAATAGTCCCTTACATTGGAGAAAATATTATAACCATAAAATTATAGACAAATACATCTGTTAGCTTATATATACATTTTTAAATTTGATATATATTAATAAAAAAATGAAAATATTTTTAATACAATAGATTGAAGAAGGTTAGAAAATTATAATACCATGTATATTAATATATAATGAGATATTAACAATGGATGTTTTTAATTATCTTTGAAATTATTCATGTAAAATGACAAATATATATAATTTTTAATTCATTCCACATCCATCATTATATTATGTTTTCTCCTTTCATACAATTTTAAATTATTTAAAAAAACTCATATTTTGATGTTTATATAAATTTTGTAGAAGATTTTAATTTCATTGTTTAAATTTATTTGGAAATCAGAATTTTATATTTGTTATATTAAAATTTTATATTGAAAAATTGAATATGAAAAACTATTAATAACTACATTATTATGATTTTTTTCATATATAAAATTTTATTAGTAGAAAAATTTGTTTTCAACAATTCATTATTCTATATATTGAAATATGAACCTAACATGTGCATCATGTATGATGTCTATGATACTCTATTATGTCATCTAAATGTGATGTTTACTCCTCATGCATGCAATCTTCCTTGATTTTTACTATATATTATGATGGCACAACTACCTTTACTTAACATTTTGTTTATTCTTACACCTCATAACATCATGTTTTCATTGGTGCCTTAGAATCTTCTGTTGCTGCTACCTCCTCATAATGCTAACTAGATATCTTCCCAATGTGACATGTTAACGAATTTTTAAAATATAATGTTGAGACACATGTTGTCTAGTATATACTATTGACATGACCAAATTTAAATTATGATAATAGCATATAAATGAAAAATTATTCCCCCCCAAAAAAATTATCCAAATTATATAGATTTAATAATATAATAGATATGTCCCACACATACCGCTATGAAGTAAAATCTATCAATAAATGTTTCTAAGATGATGAAATTATATGACCAATATTAGTAAATTCTTATGGTAATGAATCTTCACTCTATTATGTTGGATAATCTCACTACCTTATATGATTCATGATCTTGGATACACTACCATTAAACACCATGATACTTTAGGATATATTAGTCATTATGAAATTATTTTGTCTTGGACATATTTCTATACATGACACACTTAGATTAAATGTACCACGATGTGCTACTGAAATATGATAATTATGTTTTATAGACATCACCTATATGTTATATTATTTATTATGGATTGGAATAAATAAATTATAAAATTCCATTTTTTCAAATTTTGAATCTAAAATAATGGGTTATTAATTTAGAAAATAAAAAAAAATCAATAGAATGTTAAAAATAGTAGTTTTTCCAAATATAAATTTTTATGAATGTATGGTCTGTCCATTATAATAATTAAATTTAATCAGTACTTCTGAATGACATTAATGAAATTTTGGATAATATTATGATGAAAATATTTTAACATTCACTTAATGTTTTTTTTCTAAAAAATGTATTTTGTAATAAATCCATTGTTATTCTTATAATAGTATTTTTTTGAAATCTATTTTCAAGTCACTTTACAAACATATTTTAAATGAGTGTTATCCAATTATAGAAATATAATTTGGAAAAAATTTGTTTCATAATTGAAATCATAAATTTCAGATATTTTTATAAGGATAGTTTTTTTCCATAAGGGAGAGTTTCTATGAAAACAATATATCAAGTCAGTTATGGTTAAGAAGTGATCACATGGGGATTAAATTAGAAGATATAGATTCAAACATAGTATAAATTTGAATTTTTTTTTATTTTTATGATATTTAGACATTAAAATATATTATCATTGAAATTTTTTCCATTTAACTGAACTTTCACTTGAATATGACTTTATTTTATTTTAATGTGAATGTATTTAAAAGTTTTTTCCACAGAAGACATATAAAAGGAAGTCCTCAACCACTCATTGCATCAAAAAAATTTATCCCACAATCTAGGCTAATTTCTAACAACAGACCTACTTGATAAACATTCCCACTTCACACAAATTATTCACATCCCTTATTAATAACCATTGAAATATTAATTCGTAATCTAAAAAGGTTTCCCAATTAATGGATTTTTTTTTATCGATATTTTTCTAATTTAATTTATAAATAAAATATTCTAATTCAATTATTACCATTTAAAGATAGATAAATCATTATAATTATTATTTTCAAAAATTATTAATTTAATAGCCAATTTCTTCATCATATCTACCCTATGATAAATTATACTATTGTTCCTGTGTATTTGAAAAACACAACCACCACGATGTAATGTGATTAGTTTTATTTATTCTATAAATAGATGTCCATATATATGTTTTCACGTAATATATATGATATTTATGATATAATTATTACTTTGTAAAGATATATCATTATTCTCTTTTCTTTCGTTCCATTTTTAGGTTACTGAAGACATTTCTAGTTCGTTTGTAAGGATTGGCATTTACCTGAACAAATGTAATTATTTTTTCACTAATACAATATATTTGTTTTTAAAAATTTAAAATAATGGAAATATATTCTACTTATTAAATGAACATGATTCTAGAGATGATGAAACTATATATAAGGTGAAAGGGCCAACGTCTTTAGAGAAAAACATGCCTGGGAAATATGCAAGTTTCCATCCAAATTTTCATTTTAATGATAAATGTTTAATAAATAGGAAATTGGAAATTATAATGGAATAATATATTATAATTTAAATATTTTCATTATAATATTATACATTTTTATATATTAATAAATTAAACATGAGCTTCATATCTCTTATGAATAATTTCATGATTGGAGTTAATGGTTTATGTTATAATCTCATTTCATTTTTTTTCTATGTTAAATTTAAATATATGGAAATTATATGATCCTTATCCTAGAACCAAAAATAATTTAATATACACTATTATTTCCATTAATTTTTCCATATATTTAAAATTTTCCTCTCATTGGATGATAAAAGTATCAAGGAATTGTTTTACGGAAAGTCAACCATTATTTCTCTTTAGTAAACAAACTTTTTCTTCCCTTTCCACATTATTTTAAATTTATTGAATATATTTATCCACTGAGACAAAATAATTATTCACATGTATTTTAGGATATAATATATTTTTATTTTTATTTCTTAAAATTATTTTTCTTATTGTTTTTTTGAATAATGATCTTTTGGACCTTTTAACAATAGTATGAAAACAAATATTTGTATAACATGTTTACTGAATCGATAGATTTTCACTATAAAATGACCATTTTTTATCAATGATTCTTTACCAAGGTTTAACGTTTTTTTTATCCAATTTTTTTTTTCAAATTTGAAAATTGTTTTAAATTTTATTGATACATAACAAAAATTATATTCTCTTATATTTTCAAAGAAACATTAAAACTTTATTTTAAAGGTATTCTCCATTAATGTAAAAAAAACATGGTTGTTTCTTATTATACACTAAGTATATGATCTACTGATTCCATCCATGTCGTTCATTTTTATGGACTATGATTTTTTGTTTTTGAAATCAATATGAAACCCGCATATTTGTTTTGGGTTATTCAATGATCGTATGATAAATGTTTCTATTATTATGTGGGTCAAAAATATATAGTTATCATAATGTGATGGGTGGTTTCTTTAAATCCGTAAAATTCATTGGGAAATGATTAATATATCATGAAATTATATCTATTATAAAGGGGAGTAATCTATAATTTAATTACATGATTTATAATAAATAAAATTCCATTGTTAATGAAATAATACCTAATTAAGTAATTTTTTCCTTGAAAACATGTTCACTAATTTGGTTATTTTTTATGGTTATAATATTTAACCCTTTGGATCTAAAATACCATTAAGAAACATAACCATTGATAATATAGTAATTGTATAATTATTATTATGAATAGTATTTATTAATGGTTATGAGAAAGTGTAATAACAACATATAGAAGAAGTGATGACCTAGACTAGTAGGATCATGCTATTTAGAGCCCATTTATTAGAGCATACAAGGGATATAGAATCATCAGACATTGACCATTACCAGATTTCCACATAATTCAAAAATTGAAAAATGAATGAAACAATTTATGGTATATGTTCACGATCACTGATATCATAACCCAAACCTAGTTTTCTGATCCACCACAAGAAAGTATCACCATCACACATCTTAACTAATGAAACATATTTATGTATTTTGGGGTTATATATCTAGACCCCAGTATTATAAAAAAATTTATTGAACATAAATTATTCATTTTATTTATCAATATTAATTATTAATTTATATATACATTTATAAATTAGTAAATGGAATTTGGATTCTGATAAGATGAATATGAAATTATATTTTTGGAAAATAAATTGTCTGAATTATAAAACTCATTTTTATAAATTCAATAATATTTAATTAAATCTTATTATTATTACATATTATTATCAAATATTATTTATTTATATAAAAGTGATGATATAATTTCTTAAATTCAATTGTTATAATTATAGGGTTTAGAAAAAATTTATTATCTTAGAATAATTATTATTTTTCAGTAAATAGTTTTTTCATTTAAATTAGGATGATATCATATTATCAAGATAATATTGGTAAAAAAATTATTTCATTTGAAATGATAATGTATAAATTATCCAAATGTAAATTTTTTATAATTTTCTGAGATAATTCAATTTATAGTTAAATTTTAAATACAGAATATGTATATATTCTATATGATGGCGTCATGATAGCCAAAATGTGATGTATTAAATTCAACAATATGAATAATCATACAAATATTTATGTCCCATTTAAAATAATTATGATTTATGTAATTTGATGAATCTTATAAACCCTTTATGAATTTTGAAAAACATATATTATATTTTATGATTTTAAAAAAAAAATTCATGAACATAACATATTTCCACATATCTAATTATGTTATTTTAATATGTTAAGTTCATGGAAGTATAAAATATTGAAGAAAAAATCATTTTTGGTATATACCATGCGAAAATTATATTTTAATGTTTTTCATTTAGAATATTTCATATTATTGAACCCAAAACTGATATTTAGAAAGTAATACATAATTCCCCTCATTATTATTATTAATACCACCTACTCCCCACTCGCATTCAATCAAACCCCACTAATTCATAATTTATTATCCCAATCCATTTATAAATCCCTACTATGGTGTTATAAGGAATATAATAATCTCCTATAGACTACTTAGATGTGCCCTCTCAAGGTATGATATTTTACCGTTTCCTCTTTATTCACGTACATTATTAGTATTATGCCCATTAGTTTCCAATTTTTCATGTATAAATATGATTTTACACATCTATTTATTACATTTATGATTCGAAAGTAATAAGAGACCATATATATCTCTCATTAAACCATTTTTTGAACCATTAATTTAAAATTTTATTCTACAGAAACTATCTTGATATTTTCCATGTCAAATTTTTATTTGGGTAACACCAATAAAAATTTAAAATTAAGGTTATTCACATGATTTAACAATCCATAATTAATTTGATAAATTAATCATATGATTTTTATTGATGAACCTAGAATTATGTATCCCTCTAAGGAATGTGGTAATGAATTTATTTCATTATTTAATATCTATAGTTACATAGAGTTTAACATAAGAACATTACATTATGATGTATTGGGAGTTATTCTAATCTTATTCTTATGGTGTCATGTTTTATGTTTTTTTCACATTTCTATAATAAATTTATGTTCATTATTATGATTCTAAACCCTTTTATGTCATCTTTATATTCCTCTTCGGTTATATATATTACTTCTATCATGTCATTATTTAGTTACTCTCTTACCAGAATTTAATTTACACCACATTATGTTTTACATCCCCAGGTTATCCTATGAAGTAATAAAATATTAGTGGATTTTAAGATTATATTATTGAGTTTTAAATAATGCCTTTGTATCCATATTTCATTTTAATGTTCTATATAACTAATTTAACAAAGAATCAAGGACTATAAATTTTTTTGAAATGTATTATGTATATATTAATGTAATAAATAATGAAATATTATATATATATATATGATATGGGTTGTAAATGATTTTATCTCAGAAATTTCTTGTGATTTATTATCGATTATGATAAAAACCCCCATTGGATAATACTTGTGGATAATACTTAAAAATGAAATACATCATTAAATTTTGGTAAATTATATATTTAGTGGTTTCTAAGAATCAAAATCACTATCATGATTCCAAAACAAGATATTGAAATGACACAATTATGAGTAAGGTAAGTAACCATGGAAAGGGAACAATTGGTATTAACTTAATAATCCCCTAATTAATGAAATTTAATCATTATTAAACACATAGATTGACACTCCAATGGAAAATATGTTGATAAATTCGCAATATTTTTATGAACTATTTTGGAGGTAATAAAAAATCCAATAAAATTTTATATTTGGAAGTAGACTATGGATAATAAATATAGAACCATTAAAATTAATTTGTAAAATAACATATATAATTTATTATTTATCCTAGTAATATTCATAGTTCACTTTTATATGTGTAAATGTTTGAAAATTATGATCCCTAATTTTATATCTTTTTTAGTCAATGGATTAAAATTGGAGGAACTGGGTCAACATCCAATGTTACGCATGAAATAATGACTACTGAAATGAGAAGACTAACATGATGGGAGCATGAGGTGAGATATTTAGGAAAATAATACAAAATATAGAAATGTTATTAATAGAAACATAATTCAAGTGGAAAACCCACATTCCCTAAAGAAATAAAAAAAAATCTATTAATGGAAAATTTATAAGTTAACACCCACAAATTGGTCGTCGATCTTCAGATCCTTAAATCATAGAACAATGGCTCAATTCCATTGAAAATATATTCTCCATAATTCAATTCTTTGTGAAACATAAGTTATGGTTGTCTTATTTTCAAATAGAGGGAGAATTTTAACAATGGTGAATGTTGATAAAAAAATATGAATCACAAGGATGATATAAAATATGTGGAGAGGAATGAATTTTTAAAGAAAATTTTAATTTCATTTCCTAACACTCTCTGACATAAAATGGATAAGGATTTATTTAGCATCAGGTAAAAGGTAAATAAATCCATAAAATCGTACCTAGAATACATCACAAGTCTTTTATAAAATTTCTCTGTATTTATATTCACCCAAAAAAGATATGTTGAAGGTTTATTTAGTGAGATATAGATGAATATATGAATAGTTTTTCACATTCAATACATTGATAATTAAAAGATAATTGTAAAAAATTGTTTATGATTTGAAATGGATATTTAAAAATACTAGGGTTTTCATGGGATTAAAGATAGGAACGATAGAATAGAGTTTAATTATATGAATTTTATTGAGATTTATCTGGACAAAAATGAAGTCCAACATATCACTTATTAAATGTATGGGAAGTAAAATACTAAAAATTTGATGATTGTGAGAAAGAAATAATTTTATTGTTTGAACTAAGGGAACCTAAATAAAAAATTCTAATTGGGGAAACCCACCAATATGATTAAATAAATGAATTATTTATTCATCCCTCAACAATTTGTCCATTTTTTGAGTACAATGAATAGAGAGACTATGTGAAACAACTCACTAAAGAACAGGTTTTCAACAATTACTAATGATTATGATCTTTATTGAAATGAGATAAAGTTTGATATTATTCCATAATAACTTATGAGGTGGATCCTGATAAAAACATAGTGATAGTACACTAGTTTTTCATTCATGGATTTCAAAAATACTATTTTATTCTAGTTATATGATTTGAAAATTAACTTTTTTAATGAAACTTTTGTGGAAAAAAAGTGTGAAACCATCAAGTACAAACAATAGAATCAAACCCTATTGTGGATGACATAATCATTAATGTAAACCAATAACATGTTAGATGCATTATCCCTATATAATTTCTTAGAATTTTGAGTTACCTTTTTATCAGGATCATATATGATCAATATTCTAATTGATATTCTAATTTGGACTACATATGCATGAAATATTCCACCATTATCCTCTTAGAATTGAATCCTCTAGTCATGATTAGATGTAGCTCGACGATCCAGTTTTCCTACTCTATTTTAGTGTCCACATGAATTGGTTCACCATTCATCCTTTCTAAATTCTATTTAGAATCATCAATGAATATGAACCTCTCTATAATCTCTTCCTCAGAGTGCATAAGAAGGTCACATGGAATCTTCATGGGCTATGTGTCAGTATCCCGTGGCGGACCATCCGTGATAACCGCTAATTCACCCTCATCATCCTCCTTTCCTAACATCCCATTAGGAGCATTTAGAGGGGAAGCAAAAACCACAATGTCATCCTGGTTCCGTGGATATTCATCATCTGTATCAACCTTGTTCTCCAAGAAATGATCCTTAGTCTTATGATCATCATCCATTCCAATTACATGCACCTTGTTCAAACCAACCTTCTTCTCCTATTCTTTTTTAGATGGCTCACACTCCATTTACTTTTACCCGTACATTTTAGTTGATCTAGTCTCCATAGTTCTTGGGAGGTTTGATTTGTCCTTACAGAATTTTTATTTTCTCACCCTGTTCCCAATGCATCTACCCAGGTTCTTATTTTCTTTATGTCCCTTCTTCTTCCATAGGTTGTGAAGCCCTCTCCTAGATCCTTCATTTTTAATTTTCTCAAAGGGTAGGTTTTCAATCTCCCCACCCCCATACTCCATCCCTGTGGGCTAATCATCCCCAGTAGAAACTGGATCAAGAATGTAAGATCCCATGTCATCATAACTATTACTGATATTTATTGAGGATAATGCCAAACATAGATTTTCCCTCCCCCCACCATTCACTGACTTCATCTATTCACCAAGTGCATCTGGTATCTAGATGTTGTGCCCCCTGTTTTCCACAGCCTCAACTCCCTTACCTGCCCAAGAAAATTCTTCATAATAAGGGATCCTCAATGGTATCCCTGCACTGGTACCCCCTGATCATATAACAACATCTCAATGTCCTAAAATTTAATCCCCCTTTCCGTCTTTATGAAGAAACACACTGTATGAGGAAGGCCTGGACAAGTCCAGACTCATCCTGCTAAAAATTTCAGAATCTGATGGGTTGATCTGAGGCACTAAATCCTTCTTCATGGGTTGGGATGTGAAGCCATGCCCTACCTCATTTGGAAAATTTCAAACACTGGTTTCACTGGTGGAGTGGGTAACCTTTACACCCTTTCCGATATTAACATATATAATAGAAGGCTCCTGCTCCAACATCTATTCAGCAAACACCTCGGAATCCTTACAGCCACCACCGCCCTTCCTCCATGTAGACAACCGAGACCCCCTATGATAGACATCCATCAAGTTTCCCAGGTTCTTGTATCCAGAACAGAAATATGTCTAGGTATTATAAACTACCTATTATTTTTAATGGTATTCCTCACCCATATTTATCCATACAAACACAAATGGAGTTTTGGTCACATCCATTTCTACAAAAACACATGGATTGACCAGATGATAGAGAGCCTTAGTGAAACTATTTGATGACCAATATATTCCAATTATATTACCTTTCACACATGTAATTTAATGATTCTGGAACAGTTGGGGGAGATTGGGAAAGCTTAACCAAGACACCTTTGTAGGAGTTTCACAGTTCGTATGAAAATATAAGGACCACTGGAATAGATAAAAACTGAAGTTCTTGAAGCTGGGAGGAGCAAGTGACCAGGACCTGATAAGATCTGTCTCTGAAGAAAAACAAACCACTATGTTTCTGTTATCTATATGACCCCCTTGGGACCTATATTGCAACTCCCAAGCATTGAATATGTGCATATCAAACAAGTAAATGGATGGAAATCACTATTTTAACATAAAAGTCAATGTATGATTTAGTTGATTTGAGGACTCTGAGAACTCTGCCATTGGTAGAGGAAGATTTGGGAACCCATCAAGAAAATATTGAACCTTGAGTCCGAGAAAAACATGAGGGAAAGGGGGAAGGATAGTTGGATCTTAGAAGGAAGTAAAGGGGAAATCCATTTTTTTGGTGGGCGATGAGGATCCATCCCCCTGTCGGTGGGGGAGAGACCGACACATAGGCCACTACCATTATGAATAGGAGAAGACCACCAGGGTTCCTCCCAAGCTGCACCCCATGAAGCCACTTCCTTGATTGAACAAAAATTATTTTCAAACAATATCTTAACAAATACAATTGGATATATTATTAAAACAATTAAATGGTGAAATTATTTGACCCATAGAATATAACATATCCCCTATTAATATTGGAAAGATGAATATCTTAGTGAACCCTATGATACTCACTTTAGTATTATTCAATTCAATTCATTGTATTTATTTTCTTTAATTCTATAAATATAACATGAAAGTTTAATGGAAGGAAATAACCATTCGTACATGACACTTCCCGTTGATTCTATATATTTTCAAGGATGATGAATCTACTTTAGAATCATCTTCTAATGAATGGATATTATTTTCTTATGATATATAATATCTATATCAAATTATTAATAATATGTAAAATATCAACCTTGATCTCATACCCATTACTATATGATATGAAGATGTGTTTTATATTAAATTTCTGGGTCTTTTACTTAACCGAAAGGATGGGTTCTCAATAAAAACATATTTTGGGAGATTTTTTAATACCGAATACTCTATATGGAATGGGAAATGGTGATATTGAAATGGTGAAGGATCAATAATATTATAATTTGGATAATTGTTTTATTGTCCTAGGTGACTCGCCTTGGGGTGAACCAATAGTAACCTAAACCCCATTATCCATAGATGGTGAAATACTTCATTAAAATGGAATAACATATAGATAATATCAACCCAAATTAATGATCAATTTTGTAGTCTTGGTAAAATCTATAAATATATTATTATTATATTACATTTGAATAAACAGACTATAACATTTAAAATAATAATAATTATTCCCTATAGAATATTATTACATATATATAATAGTAAGCTTCATGGTATCCTAGAGAAAGGAAAAAAATAAGGGTAATATAAAAGGATTATTATGGATTAAGTACAATTAAATAGCTAATGAATCAATATGGAATGGTAATAACTAATCACAAATTCCATATAATTTATAAACTGGGAAGTAATGGTATCTGGAGAAAATATCAATATAAAAATATCATATTTAAAAATAAATAAAGAAATTATAATAATTTAACACCCATTCCATTTAAATAACTCGACATCATGAATATATTAGTAATAATCTAAATAGAGAGGTAAATAACAGACCCCAAAAGACATTTTATCAATAACTAATAATGAAACTTTTTCAGAGATATATCATAGTGAAAAATATATTTCATAGTAATAACTGAATAATGAATGATAGAAATGATCAATTATTAGATTTCATGTTTTTTAGGCATATGATACCATTATTTTCCAGACCTTTCACAAGATAGTTTTAAACACACTAGGTAAAACCCCACATAACTAATTTGAGCAAATTGATTCATCCTTGGAGACTATTGATTCATTCATGTGATATAATCTAGCACAACCTATGTCTTACCTTTCCAATGAATACCTCATATATAAATTAATCTATTTAATGCATAAATATGTGCCCTTTAAAATATCATTATTATTTAATGTATAAAGTTTTATCAATATTTCCCCAAATGAACCAATGCAATTAAACATAGAACATTGTATATAGAAATAAATGAAAAATTATGAAATTAAAATATCTATGATAAATAATAAGGATATTTATCAGAAACATAATTACAAATGATCCTAGGATGGTTAATAATTGAAGGGTATGTTAATGGATACAAAAATTAAAAAAGGAAGTGAAATTCAATACTTTCCCTAGTCAAAATGATTACAATCCGTCAATTGAAATAATATATATGGTATAAATATATTATAAACCAATTTTATTAAAAATAAATAGTTTTAATACTTTATTAATATAAATAAAATAAATCCTCATTAAAAAAAATCTTGATGAATATATCATTATAATTTTGAAAAAAAACACTTGAAAATCACATTCATTGAAAATGAATTTTACAAACATTTTCCTTAAAAGAACATCATAAATTTGAAATGGAATACTCAATGATATTAATATCATTATGGTATGAAATTTTCTTAAATTATATAAAGAATATCATTACTCTTTCTTTGTAAAAATGTTAGTAAAGTTCCATGTTCAGTAAATGACATGGAGATTTCTTTCACATTTTTAGAGAAATATATATGGACATTGTTTTGAAAAATACAAAAGATTATTTTTTAAGAAAATTAAAGAGTAAAAATTGGTGAAAATTCTTTTGATAAATAAATTTTAAAGGGATTAAATATTTTAGAAACATTTTTAGAAAACATGGTTTTAAAAGAAAACATATTTCCATCCGAGGATAGAAATAAAGTCACATATTCTTAAACACATTTTGTAAGAAATTTTATGTAAAATTTTTGGAAAAAAGTAAATATTATTTAAAAATATCATGAATAACAAGAGGAATGTAAAATTAATTTTCTTATTAAATAATGATCAAATTATTTCATTTAACTGTAATTTTAGAATAAATGATCTTGATGGGAATGAGATTGTTAAATTACCATTAATATTGTCATAAAATAGATGTGATAATTAATCAAAAAGTGAATTATTTATATTTTCTATATATAAACTCAAAAAATTAAATCAAAATTAATTTTACCCATAATCATATAATAAAATAGTCAATCAATTAAAAGATTAACCCAATAAATGGAAATTGAGTTAATAAATTTTTTACAACATTGAAATTCTATCCTCTTTAGAATAATAATCATGAAAAAATAATCATATTAATTTTTAATTATACTTATATATCATCAATTTCTTGTGCTGATGAAAACTAGTAACATCACTTCATGAAAGAATTAGTCCACACGTAGAAGAATGATTTTATCATCTTTACATGTGTAAAAAGGAATGAATGAAAATTATATATATATATATATATATATATATTATTAATATAATGATAAATATTCCATGAATATAATTATTATATCATGTATATGACATAGAGTCATTAAATGTATCTTTTTCACCTTACATGTGGAGTGATAGTGGATGACGGATCACGTCACATTGCAACGCGGTCATCTACCATACAAATGAGCGATGTTATCATGTCTTTTGTAGAATGGAAGGAAAAAATATATATTATATAGTGAATAAATAGGTATAATATTGTTATAAATATTTTATATATACATTATATCCATCATCATTCCCAATCCTGTGATGTGGAAATCGAGAAATGAATGAAATTTTCTCCCAAGGTGGTTGTCTTCCATACACATGAATGGTGATTTTTAAGCCATTAAATGGATGTTGATAAGGATGTAGGTATGGAAAATATTATCAAAAAATCCTATAATTTGGTAGATACTGCGGATAGTATAGAATAATGTTTTAAAAAATGAAGTGGTGAAGAAGAAAATAAAATAAATATGTCTGCTGAAGAATGGTACCTATTCTTAGGATATCCTCCTTGGGTTTTCAATAAATCATTACTAGGTAATATATACACCCAAATTAACACTTCTAGAATGAGGGGATGGAATTTTTGGAGTGATATTATTTGGTAATTGAATATCAATGTTGGTTTTATGGAGTTAAGTGGAATGGAGAGGATACAGATTTCAATAAGTGGGGTGATTGGAAGACTTGAAATGTTTTTGAAATACTGAATTATACACACTTTTGTTCATTAAAACCAACCCCAATAATGAATCATTATCTAAAATAGAATTTATATGGTTGATATATGGCCCTAAAATGGGTTTATCTTCAATTATTGGATCACTCTTGCATGTTCAATTCTATGTTTAGCCACTAACAAATCATTTTTAACGTAGTCAATATTATTTATTTCAAAATCATATGATAATAATTATGGTAAAAAAATATGTTCACCTTATTATATAATATAAATTATTATTATTCCAAACATTGAATCCATTATAAAAAATCCAACTCACATGAGAGGTGTAATTTAATTGAAAATTAATCTCATGAATGTGTCGATAATGGAGGTTTTTAAATTTAAATGTTTCAAATGTTTACATTGCTATTATATCCAAATTCCTCAAAAAATTATTCAAATAACACAAAATGTATTAATGGATTTAAGAATTTTCTATATTAAAATAAATAATATTAAAAATATAATTTATCATTACAAATATTTTATATAAAATGGTATTTTTTCGTAAATTTTTATACTTTTCATTATTCATAATAAAGGACTTTTAAACATATAAAAAATTCATTTAAATATAATTTCATTAATATGAAATCAAAAATGAATTTTATTTTATCATATAATGCTTTTAAATTTAGTAAAAAATCATTTTAAAATATGTTCTCTAAGTGAAGAAAATAACAAACTTTATGGAAAATATTGATTTTCCTAAAATATTTATTATTATTAAACTTTTTTTTATTATTATTTATAATAAATACATAAAAAATGAATGTGATTAAACTGTATATTTTTTATATTATTTAATCCTATAAAAATCCATCATTCTAATAACTATGTGTTATTCTCACTAAAATTATTAATTATATTTTGTTGTTAAGTAAAACTCGATCTTGCGTGTAATGCAAGCCTTTCAAATAAAATAATTATGGTCTGTAAAAAAGGCTAAACTCAAGGTTTAATGTAATGAAAGATAAAATTAGAATATGTTTAACTTATTTTGACTAGTAAATATATCACATAGTCTCAAGATATTATATTCATTTCAATTATTGGTGTTGTGTATCACATAGGCTACCAAATATTATGTTTATATTTTAAAATTATCGGGTTTTACAATCTCCCCACCTAAAAAAATGTATCCACTAAATTTAATCAAGATATTTTTAATAAATGATTTAAATATTGAAATAGCATTCTTGAAAAACCATAATTATAAAATAGTTAAAAAAATTCCCACTTAATAAGAGAGATAGGGAAGTACTTGGGACACGTAAGTGGGCTCCCATATAAGATAATATTTGTGGAATGTGATGATATGGACATGGAGGAAAAGAAAAAATAATAATATCTCGTTACTGAATTTAGTGATAATAAGAAAGTGAATTATGAAGGAAATTTTAATTTCCACAAAACCATAAATCTAATAGGTGTGAAAAATTCACTAATATCATAAAAAATTATTTTAATAGGACATAATTTTATATCAATATTATATTTTAATATATGGGGAATTATTTTACTATATAATAGTAAAAGGAAATACAATCACATGATGAAATTATATTTCATAATAAAAATTTATTCATTGGGGTTTTTTATTTTTTTTGTTTTTAAATCATTTATTTTTCTATAAAATAAATATTTAAAATTATATTTTTATGTCTGTATAACTAAAATTAACTTTAGATGGATTATAAGATCCATAAAAGAATGCATAGTCATTCCTGGTGCCTTGAAATTTTTTCTGAACCCAATATGGTTACAATATTAATCCCTAATAGAAAAATTAATATGACTGGTTCATCATAAATAATTATTCATCATATTTTCCATCTACTAACAACGAATTTTTAATATTTATATCATGTAGGCATATAGTAGGAACTAAAATATTAATATCCCATAATCATGGGCGTATGCTCCTTTTCATTTACATAATGGATGGGGTTTCACATGGACTGATGTATTACCTTATTATAAAACTATATTAATATAATTTCTATAATTTAAAAATAAAAATATGTTTCACATAGTTGAAATGATATAAATGATTATACAACATATTTACTAAGGTTTTAAAAACAATATATAATTTGTTTAAAGCCCAATAATATTATTTGACAATTATTAAAATTTCATTAATGATCATATCTTCCCTAATAGATATAAATACATTTAAACTAATATATATAAATTATATATATATTATTTTCCAAATAAGTTTTCCATCAAATAATATAACTTCTATAAATATCTCCAAAATTACATTGGTCTTGGTAAACACCCATCACATAAAGAATATAATATGATTTATAACAATGTGAACTTATAATCAACCTTGAAATCCTAAAATCTTGATGGAATCCATAAAAATTATGTTAGTGGAGGCATTTAGGTTTTTTAAAATATATCATAATCCATAAATGTTTCATGACTCTTATACCCAAGTAGCGTTATTATATATACATCTATAATATAAGTCTAGAATCCGAATAATTTATTTTTCCATAATATTTTAATATTGACAGAACCATTTTATATGATTTCACCCAGGGAATTCATTTTTATTATATGTTCAAATCCATCATAATGGTTTTCAATAAATGGTGTATAATCCTAAGTCTTTACCCTAAGAGTGTCAAAATAAGTGCGTAGTAAGGCCCATTTTATCACTAGAAGATGATTGTTTCATGCCAAATTTTTCCCTTTCATAGCTATTACATCTTGGTACATTTGCTCTAGAACCATTTACACTTTTAGTATATATACACAGATGTATTTCTAGAAAAAACTACACAATATCTACCTTTCTAAAACATTAGAATATTCTTCTATACATATCATCAAAGGCTATTATAAGGTTATATTACCTAGTTTATGATTTAATAACTCTATTTCATTAGGATTCTACTAAACCTACACTAATAAAAACTATAGGGACCTCAACCCTGGAAGTCTGAAACTAGTGCTCTAATTTAATAAATTGGCATAAGATATGAGGAATTGTATCCTAGAAAACCAATGAGTTTAATATTCCTGGAAAACTAGATATATACATGTGTCTAAATTATATTTGAATTTAAAAATTAAAACATATTTTTGGGGAATATAATTATTCCCATGATAATATTATTTCTTATATATTATATTAAACATAATAGGAGAATCGAGAAATGGAAAAAAATAGGTGTGTTAAAATTGTTATTAGGGGTCCAGTAGAGTAGAATCATTCAAGAATCAATAATCATAATCAATACTGAAAGCTAATAACTGAACATTCAGGCCGTATAGTCAAAAAAATATTACGGAAGTTCCTACAAATATAATAACAATTAAAATTTCTCTTTGATAATAATCAATAAGGAAGCGTAAATAAGTAAACATATATTCAATTTTAAAAAATGTTACTACGTGAATACATGAGGAAAAATTGATATATAGAGGTAAATAACTTAAAAACAATCCATTTAATCCATAAATGTTGTTGAAATAAATCTAGAGATGTTATTAACAAGACAATTCCCTGGATAGTACTATCTAAATAATGAATGATGAAAATTCAAAATTATTATACTTTATGTTTCCACAGTATATGATACCTTTACCATAATGACCTTTCAGAAGATGGTTTAAAGAATACTGGGTGAAACCCATATTCCTAAGGATAACCAACTAATAAACCCCATGAAACTACTCATTCGTGAAGGGGTTATATAGAATCGGGCCACACACAAGTCATACCAATCCAAATCATTACTTATATATCAAATAATTGATTTATTTCATAAAAAAATGTTCTTTATCAATTATCTATATTCAGTAATGTATAAATTTTTTTTATTTTATACCAGATAAACAAATGAAATTAAACATTCCACACTATAAGAATAAATGATATAATGTTTTATAAATAATATAATCCATAATAAATAAAATGGATATTTAGGGAAAAATTAATTACCACTAATTATACAAGGGTGAATAATCCACAACGAAGTCAATGGCTAAAAAAATTAAATAATGAAATGAATGTCAATATTATCCTTGTTTAAAATGATCATAAACCCTCTAGATGTATAATTAGAATGATATAAAAATAATATAGACCCATTATATTAATAATAAATGTGTTTTCATTGATGAATAGAAATACTATAAAAATATCATTAAAAATGTTCTTGAATAAAATATCCATTCAATTTCTAAAAACATCTTGAAAATTCATTTCCTTGAAAATCAAATTTTAAAAAAATTCTTTAAAATACAATCATGAATATGTTAATTAATCTTAAAATAAATGATTTTTATTATGGAAGGTTATTTTGTACATATTGTAAAAAGAAAATTCTTTTTATAGTCTAAAAAGGTTAGGAAAGTGCCTTGTTTGGAAAATGTCAATAAGATCCATTTCACAATTTCCTAAATACCCAAATGGATATTATTCTTTAAAATACATAAGGTTCCATTGAAACTTTTTAATGGTTAAAAATTGGTGGAAATTTATTTTATTTTTCTAAAAAAGGGTAAACCATATTTTGAAAACATAGTTTCGGTAGAAAACATGCCTCCGACCAAAGAGTGAAACGAAGTCCTATTTTCATAAAAAAATTCAAAAACAATTTATGAATCAAATAGTATTTACATGTTACTATTATTTGAAAATGATAATTACTAACAATAGTATATAAAAATGAAAGGGATTATTAAACAATGATCAAATCATTTCCTTCAACTGAAATTTAAGAATAAACATTATTAGTGCGAATGATATTGTGATATTACAATTACGTTGATCAAAATAATGAAACGAGAATTAGTCCATGAATGGATTATATGTCACATAAATAAATTCACATAAACAATTGGTTGTAAAAATAAGGTAATAATAATTAATTACTGACTTAATCAAATAATTTCATAATAAATGAAGTAGATTTCTATCCTTATTAATGGAAATTGAATTATGAAATTATTTACCACTTGGTACATTCAATTGAAATACCCTTCGATAAAATAATTAAAATTAGAACAAGAAATACAATAAAAATGAATTATTTATGATAATACATGTTTAAGGGGAAAAATATGGAACATGAAATTATAAATCAACTGAATAAAAATATAATATTTTTCAATGAAATGAAATTGAGGCAAAATCCCTTATATTACACTTTCTCTTTGTTGAATATTATTTGAAATCATGTATAGTGGTCTTAAAAGTAATTATATTATAAAAGGGTTATATTAATAATTTTACTATAACATATTATTATTTCAAAATATATTATCACTCGTTTTTATTTATCATTTATTATTTTCATTGATTTGGGTTCTAATTTCCTTATTTTCTTGAGAATGTTTCATTAAGAATGATCTGATTTTTTCCCATATTATATAGACATATAATATCATGAATAAAAACATGAAATAATTATCATATTAAATCTTTAATTATAATTATATATCATTCATTTTATGACGGGATGGAAAGGCAATCCCATCGGTTTGGGAAAATGGTAGTGCAAACGTACACAAATGATGCTTCATATTTAGAAGAGTGAAAATGAAATAAATAAAATTATTAATATATTTTCATTAAAGAATTATAAATATTTAATAGATATAATAATTTTATAATTTATATCACATATAATAATTAACATTATCTTTATAAACTTTTGTGTAGAGTATTAGTGAATGTTGGATCACATCACTTCCATAGGCAGTGGTGCACCGTACACATAACTGACGTTATCATATCTATTTCAGAATGGAAGGTAAGTTGATATAAATTATTAATTAACTAAATAATTATAAATATGTAATAAATATAATATATATATATATATATATCCATCATCATTACCAACCATGAGAGGTTAAAATTTAAAAACAGACAATACTGGTTCATGGGGCAACATTTCTCCATACCCACGAATGATGATCTCAAATCCCATTTAATATTAGTAGAAATGGATTATAGTATTTATTATATTTTAAAAAAATAATATTATAAGGAATATAATAATTATATTATATAATTTTTCATGAATAGGAATGTATTTTGATGAATAAAAAAATAAAATAAAGACATTCGTTGAAGAGTGATACCTCAAATTTGGGTATCCTCCATTGGATTGTAGTAAAATATTCCTAGGACAGATTTTTTTCTAAAAACAAGCATTGTAGGATTATGGGAGTTATATTGTGGAGTTACTTAACTAGTGATTGGATGAAAAAAGTGAATTTATGTCATTAAGTGGAGAGGATAGTGCTGGCTTTTTATATGTGTGATGATATTGACACTTGATTTTTTAAAAGATTAAAATATACCCTTGTTTTTTCATGTCACTAGGCCCTAATAATGGTACATTAATTATTATTGAAGTTATATGGTTCATATGTGTCCATAATTTTGGTTTTGGACATGTATAGTGTTATCCTCACACCATCTTTTTGGCGTTCAACCTCTAAGTAATGTTGTTTTATCTTAATCATTGTAACTAATTTTATATTTTTTCATTAACAATTATAGTAAAAAATAAGCTGAAATTATTATATAAATTTTATTATGAATAATGATAATATGGAAATCATTTTTACCAATTCAACTCAATAGATTTTCTGAATTTAATTTAAAATTAACATCACAAACACTATACTAAATTTGTTTGTAAAAGTAAAAATGATCAAAATATACCAACGTTTAAATATAAAAAATCATTATGAATGTGATTAAAATAAAAATATTTGATTAATGGATATAAAATTTATCTTATATTTATTTAAATTATATTTCTATATTTTTCACGGTTCACCAAAAATGAATGTTCCCAAAAAAAATAGTAAAAATTCATCATAATTTAATTTAAATATTTTGTATCAAAAATGATGTTTTTTAATGTATTTCCAAAATTGGTTCATTTTTTAATATTATGTGTTCCATGAATGGATAATTCCTCATTTAGGAAAATTCATTATTTCGGAAAACATTTATTTCTATTTTAAATTTCTCTTTTTATTATTTATAATTAATATAAAATCAATAAATGTGATTAAACAATAATTTTGCTTTTTTTAGTTAATTCCATTCATAACCGCCATTATAATTGATAATTGATAAATTAATTAATAATACGGATATTATTTTTTTAATCAAGAAAACATGGTATTTGTTGTCATGTAATATTTTAGAAAAAACTTTTTGTTACATGTAACACTAGATAAACACAGTGTTTCATGCCATATAAGCTAAAACTAAAATGTATAGAATTTATTTAAAATATTATATGTATCATTATTTATCATTATTTTAATATTCCATTATAATCATGGTGTTGTGTTTCATCCACACTATCGAATTCAATGTTCATATTGTAAAATAATAGGGTGTCACAACACCATTTCTTTTTATCAAGAATATGGATGGTTCAATGTGCCTTAATATTGATTATCTACATCTCAACAAGATCCCTATAATTAAAATTAATCATCTACAATGTATTTTTCACTTGTTAAATTAGTTATGTAGAACCCATTACTTATCTATGGTGAAACTTAATTCGAGATATTACCAAGTAAATGTAAAGAAGGAGGTTATGCCAAAGAAAAATTATTATACAATGTTTGGTCACAATGAGTTCATAATTATAAAATTTGGACTCACTAATACTCTATATATCATAGTGGACATAATTGATAGATAATTTTGGGGTTATCTAGTTAATTTTTATACACTTTATTTAAGATGTAATTATTTAATCCAAATGAAATGAGGATCATTGGGATAATTATAGTATTATGTCAAATACCATGAAATAAAGAAATTTTTTATGCGAAGAATATAAAATGATTGTTTGGATAGAGAAATTAACACTCAAATTGAATGTAATAATAAGTAAATAGCTATATATAGATCATTCCAAAACATAAAAAATTAAATAATGTCCCTAGCCATCATCTATGAACGAGATCCATAGATTCCATTGATTATATGGGTACTATCAATTATTTCTGAGAAACTGACCATTATTATACAACAAAGTATACATGATAACTTATAAGGGAGTTGTTTTTCTATAGAATTATGGATGTTAGGATAGATTTAAATATTTTAAAAATAAGTTAATCACTACACATGTGCTCACAATACCCACCCCTGGGGATGTATTCATGATCTATAGTAATGTATCCAAAAGGGGTTTAGGGTATATACTCATGCAATATGACAAAGTAATATCCTATTCCTCACACCAATTAATGATCCATGAGATAAAATACCCAAATAATCATCTACATTTGTCTATAGTGATATTCCCATTGATATTGGGGGAATTACCATTTTGTGGTATGTGTGATATTGTTATTGATTTTTAAATCCTCAGGTATATATTAACAAAGAATGATCACGATATATACCAATGAAGGTGGTTAGAGTAGAACAAGTAATATTTTTAGTTGATCCATTACAAAAATATAAATGAAAAAATTGTGGCAGATACTATGGGTAAATGGAATTTGGAAACTCTATCAATTATGAGGATTGAATGGGATCCAATCATCTTGGGAAATGAAATAAAGGAAATGATATTGTTGATGCTCCTTTTTGTCACATTGTTTAAAGGAATGGAAAAGGAAATGACTTATCCCAAAGTGATTCATCCTTTGAAGGAAACATCAAAAATCAAAAAAGGAATGAAAAAGTAATCAAAGGACCTAGGGTCGCGCAACATTCTTTATTGTCACGCAAGTATACTTGTGTGCCGCCTAATGGTCGCGCAAGTGACTTGCGCGCCCTCAGTGATAACTGCACAGGGTCTTCATAAGCCTATAAATAGACCCTGGGGGCCCCCATTTCGGAGGGAATTTTTCCAGAATTCAGATAGAAATCTCTGAACGCCCAAGTCTCTTCTTCAATATTCCAAACACTTCTAAGGTAATTCGTTACCTAGAATGGAAGGTATAAACAAGAGGTATAAGGTCTAAGTGTTAAATTCACTAACACTTGCATGCCTAAGTGTTTTTACCCTTGAGGGAAATGAACACACTTGCGCGCCTCCTTGCCTATTCATTGAAACTTGTGTGTAACTCTTCTGGAAGTACCTCAGGATGATTCTAAAGGCTTTGGTCAAGAATCACCCAAGTATTAATCTACTGGGAAAGGATCGCGCAATTACCCATGATCCGCACAGGTATACCTGCATGGCCAATACTTGTGCGCCCATGCATTACCTGCGCACCTACCAGGACTTGTGTTCCCTTCCTACCCATTTCACATATCTTATGCCATTCCACCTCTCCTATTCAAGATTCAGTCTTCAAGACACTCTACAATTTCATTTATGGAATGTTTTCTTGATTTACTTCATTAACTGAAAGGAGAACCATGGAACATCTCTCCAAACATAGTGATTTTCACATCTTTATGTCACTAAAGTTAGAGAGTTCATTCATTCAGCCTCATCCTTTAAGATGAGAGAATCCTTAATATGGGCCTCCTTTTCATGAGTAATCCCCTGTCCAAGTCCTCATTAATTTGGGCATCCTCCTCAGGAGTAATCCCCAAGTCAACATTAATTTGGAAATCCTCCTTAGGATTAATCCCCTAGTCCTCTAACATGGGCCATCTTTTCAGGAATAAGCCCCAGTCATAATTCCCCAAATATGGGCATCCTCCTCAGGAGTAAGCCCAAAACCATAAATCCTTTAACCTGGGTTTCCTTTTCAGGAATAATCCCCAGTATCAAATATGGGCATCCTATTTAGGAGTAATCCCCAAGTCCCTTAATTTTCATATCCCTTTAACCTGGGCCTCCTCCTTAGGAATAAGCCCCAGTCTTATTTTTCTCTTAACGAGTCATAATTACTTTTGATCTGGGCTTCCTTATTAGGAGTAAAACCCAATCATAAGTCCCCTACTACCTTGGGCCTCTTCCTTAGGAGTAAGCCCCAAGATTACAGTATCCAAATCTCCATGAAGCACATATACCTTTATGTACCCTGTTCATGGATTTCTTCCCTGAAGTAAATCTTAATCCTCATCTATTTGGGTAGTCATACATACATAAGCCCCACATCATTGCATGTCACAATAGTATGTTTTCACCAATACCTCTTGTTTCTCACACCGATCATGAATCATTTGAGCTTAGAGTGTAAAATTAATCATGACATCTTTCTTTGAGCCATCAATCATACATAAACATCATACTCCCTTACTCAAATGATGTGGGTTCTGATTCATTTTTTCAAAACAAATTATACGTAGGTATCCCATATGCGGGTATGATCCCAACACTGAAATAATCCATGTCCTCCTGAATGAAAATAAACTTCAAGTTCCCCACTGAGTGGCTTTAAAACCAGTATGATCATCATAATGACCAAGAGAGTTTTATTTATTGAAGGATACCATTGAATAAGAATATCTAAAAAATATAGATGATTCTCTATTGATGAAGAACCTAGAATACATATAAAATATTCTCTAAATTTTCAACATATCAATCATTGATTGTCCGATAAAAATAAAATCTCATTTTATACTTGGCAATGTAATAAGGATTCACGAACATAACTTAAATCTATAAAGAGAGTCCCAGAGTGGACAATAATTTCCCTTAAAAGGTGTGATGAGTCCGAATTCCCATCCTCTCGACCAATGAAAATTTATAAGCCTCATCAGTCCACAACTAATAAGAACCTACCTTTGGAAAGTAGGTCCAAATGGATATGGAATCATTGGATGTTTCTGGTTATGCGAACAAACCCGTTAGAAACCCCATGGAATGATTTGAATCTTAAATCAACAAGGTCATCACCAATACTAGAGGGAAAAAAATGGTGAACCCGATGTGAATCCTTAACCAAGTTAAAATTATGTTTTACTTATTTGTTGGGCCCCTATTTAAACTCAATGAGAGGGACAACAAGGTAATCAATAACATATGTGCTCATCGAAAAAATGTAGTGGCCGGACTTATCTTGATTATGTCTGTTATATCAAACATGCACTCTTTTTCAGGATCTTCTGCATTACAAGAATAGCTTTTCTTCAGTCCACATCTGTGAATACCTCTACTGTGAAAACCTCTACTACAAATGCCACTGCTGCTACTCCTACTGGATCATTGTCCGCTCCGAGGAAGACATCACCTACTTAGCATCGTCAATGCTGGGTATCAAATGTGTTGGTTAAGGAGTTCCGTAAACATGGAACCATTCCAACTCCGGAGTCTGCTCGACAAGCCCTCAAAGTGAACAATTCACCCTGGTCATCCGGACAGTGACAACCAGCAATCAAGAAGCAGGCGGTGCTAAATACCGTCTCCAATCGTTTTGGGTCGTTATCTCCAGAACTCATTCACTATTCACTCCCATATTCTAGGGAGGTGAATGAGAAGGTCCCTCAGGGGCTTAATTCAAGGAAGAAGGAGTCCTTACCGAGGGCTCCCATCAACAATATCTGTCAGACTCGTGTGGAAGTGTGCCCTCAACATGATGAGGGTATCGACTCCAGGTGTTCGGCTCAGGTTCCTCAAACCCGAGCAAGCAAGAAGAATCGTTAGAGGCGAAATCTGATCAACAGTGAGCAGGTTCTCATCTCTGTTATCTCTGGAGAAGTACACCAACCTAACTTGGTGGAAAACAACGAGAGGGCACATAAACCTGTCCGTTTTAATTCCACCGTCCAGCAGACTTGTCTGGAAGCATCACGCCAATCCCGCCAGGCAATTCCGGCGGAGTACTATAGGTATGAACATACACCTGTTTATACGTGATTAGCTAGTCAGTAGGCTCTTCTGACTACATATGATGGATATCGTCAACCATTTTCAGCGAAGTACAATCAGAAGGCACATACACCTGCTAGTATTGATCAAGCCTACCAACAATCTCACTTGGTAGCACTCTGAAAAGTCAGTCGGAAAGCCCTGGTGACAAATATGAGGCAGACTCAACTCTCTGCCCATACACTTGAGTACTGTCAGGATTCAATAATAGGAAAAGGAGGACAAGAGAAGGTACACACACCTACTCAAAGCATGGAATTGACATATATCCCCATTCCAGCAGCTGAAGTCACCAAACATATTCTATCAATGGTGAAAGAGAAGAAGCAACTCCCTGCTCATATTCTGGATGCTTTCCAGGATATTATAACAGCTTCAGCATCATGTTAGGGATAGACACATAAATCTATCACTACCAGTGGAGTGACAAATCAACAGTTGACTCCGAAATAGACACACACATTTGTTCCAGTCCAAGAGGGTTGTGGGGCGTATTCCCCCATATCATACGGACAAACAAGTCAGGCATATACACATGATTCGAGTAGAGATTATCAGCCTAACCTGGCCATCTATCCAGATCAGGCACATACACCTGCTCAGAGTATCCACTTTCATCAACAAGTCGTTTCCAAGGCGAGTAAGAAGGCGTCAAAGAAGAAGACCCACCCAACACAGTCAAGAGATCAAAATCTAATCTGTAACAAGGCCTTGCTCGATGCTGGAGTTCTTGAAGCCCTTAGACAATTATTTGTTGGAATCCAAGATTCTACTCCCTCATTTCCCTATAGTGGGAACATTAATTCACAAGGTCTTAAACAGACACTTCCTCATGAAGGCTTGCTTCATGACGGTTTGGTCGATCTTGAAGTTTCATCTTCAGATGAGAGCTACAATAACCCTATGTGTGTCCAGAAGACCAAAGTGCAAGAGATCTCATCTTTTGCTGTAACCCACCATGGTGGTCCTCCACATGATGATAAATTTCACTGTGAAAGTCTTCTCCGCAGTAGTGATTCACATTGCCCAGAAAGTGCTCCAGTGGACAATGTAGTTCCGAGGAATCCCTCTTATCTTGAGGCACTTGAAAATGAAAAACCAGTCATGTCTGATGCTTCATCTCTAGCAGGTGAAATACTTTCTCAACAAGAAGATACCCCAGGGTGTAGGTCGTTCTCTGAACCACCCCTAAGTCATGCATCTTCTAGTTTGATCAGGGATTTCTCTACCAATCTTTTTGAATCTGATGAAGCAACAAGGGAACACCAGCTCTAGTCAAATCAGGTAAAATAATCTTCATTGAATGATAAAGAGGAAATGCTAAACATGAGAAAACAACTTGCGAAGGGTGAAGTGCCTGTCGTGTTTTGGCCTCTGGATGACTCTCAGTATGAAATTCCAGAGATGTTGATGGAAGATGGAATTCATGATATTCGTCTTAACATATGGAAAACTATATGTCAGTTGAAAAAGAAAGTATTATCTTATGTTGAATGTGAAAATCATCTTAATATAATAGAAGGGTTACAATGTCATATTGATTTGGCATCTCTATCAGTCTCTCGATATCTGAAGGCTGAAAATCAGCAGAGAGCCCATTAACGTTCATGCCTTGGCACACTAAGAAGATTGTGCCACTAATTAACAATGCCTCATCTAGTATTCATGTTAGAGGATGGGTTGTTCATGGAGCACTACATTTCACTGTACTCTCCATTCAAAAAAGCCCGCCGAAAATGGTCTCATGCAATGTTATTTCCCATGGCCGGCCACAGTCAATGGGTTTTGTTTGTAATCAAAAACTTTCTCAAGAATAGGCTTTAACTAGTTCCTTTCAAAATCAGGAATACAGAGAACAAGTTGTTGAGTTACTCCTGCATCAAGCAAATGAAAATATTGAAAAGGCCTCTCGTATGGAGAAAGCACATCATCAAGTGACCGAAGTGTCAAAAATCATCCAACGGTCTTTTGAACTGGGTGATAAAAGTGGATATCGATTGATGCATCCAGCTAATTTCTAGACTAAGGTCCACAAGATCAGGAGAACTTTTAAGAAAGTCTCAGAAATAGCATGTCATGAGCCACCCCAGCTTGCTAGACTTGGGACTCTTTTAACCCAACCCTCGGAATCAACAAATAGGATTTGAGGAGTTGAGAAAAGGCATCAGGAACAGCCCGAGTCCACTGGACTCGAGACTTTTTCAAATCATCAATCCCCTCCGCAGCAAAATTAGGTCTTCTCTCGATCAGGGAAGAAGCCACAAGAGGAACGAAGATCCAAATTATCAGGAGATTCATTCCAAATTACGGTTTTCCAAGAAGTTCCTGAGGGATCAAATCAACAAAAGGCAATGTCTCATCAGGGGCATGGTAGAATAAAATATCACAGAAATGCAGATATAAGAGATATGATGTGTTATGAATCAATTAATGTCATTAATTCCATTTTTTATAATCCTATTGAACATGAGGCTCACTCAGGGGACTCATATGAAGAGGTTCATTCTTCATAAGTTGTACACACAGACACAAATGAAGAAGGTGTGCGTACACAAAATCAAAGGATTACCCAGAATCTATGTAATCCTTTAAGTAATCCACTTCCCCCTATCTGAAAGGGAGATAACTAGGAGAAAGGAAAGAATCAAGTTACATACCCTTGCTCTGGAGAAGGCCAATCTCTCTCATTAGAGAAAATATTTGCACAACAATAGAAAGAAATGAAGGAATTGAGGAGGATGAATGCAGAATTACTTCAAGGTAGTCTTCCTCCTAATCATGATGGAGTTAGTCAGCCAAGGGAGTTTGTTGTAGTTACTGAGATGGATCAAGAATATCCTCCTTTATCAGTACACCCTCACAGGTCTAATCCTACGTGTCAAGTGCAACAACAATTGGCGGTGCCACCATCAGTTGAAGTACCAGCCACCACATCTGTACCAGCTCTAGTTATTGGACATGCCCAAGTCCAAGTTCAACCAGATGTTTCTCAAAAGTTAATAACTATAATTGAGTCATTAACAGCTCAGTTTGAGACTATGGAAGGAAAGCGTGCGCAGGTTCAACCAGAAAAGAGACCTTACCCTGAATGGGTAGATTCAATCCTTCCCCCATCAAGTTTTGGGAACCCTGTATTCCTTATTTTCAATGGATCAGGTGATCCAGAACAGCATTTGACGCATTACGTGTCTTATTGATATCCTATGATGGGATCTCCGGAATAGCAAGAAGTAGTGAAACTCAGATGCTTCATGTAAACCTTGCAAGGACCAGCTTTTGTTTGGTACACAAGCTTTCAATCTCGGTCAATTACCGGGTGGGAAGATCTTCTCCCAAAATTCCTTCTTCAGTTCAGCTCAACATTTCCAAAGACAATAGTTTTTGATCATACAAACTGTAAGAAAAGGGAGAATGAAAGGGTTTCAGATTTCATTGCTCACTGGAAGGGATAAACAAATTCCCTAAGCTTAGCACTCCCTCTGGAAGAACTGTTGCCAATCTATGTGGAAAATCTGCGTGACAAATTATGCACGCCGTTGATCCCTGTGAAATACACAAGAGAGTTTCGAGACCGTACGTCAATTTCTCAACAGATTGAATATTCCCTTATAAAGACTAATGATAAGGCTCGTATAATTCCATCAGCTCCATAAAGAAGAATGGGAAAAGCAGAGACTGCTACATGTATTCTTAAACAAGCACATGTACCTATTTCTACTTCAAAACCTTAATTTTCTCGAAGGGATCCACCTCCTGAGCGCCAACAACAAAGGCCGTTTCGTCAAGACGATCAATGAGATCAAAGACGAAAACAATTTGAGGATCTGAAGAGCAAAACATACTCTTTCTTAATTGAACAAGTACCTGGTTACTTCATTTCGGCTCTAGAAAATAATTTGGTTCAGTTGCCAAGGCCCAAAAGGACAAACAAGGAAGGAGATGAAGATCGTCCTAGTTATTTCCCCTTTCATCGAATGTTAGGGAATCCCATACAGGAGGGTTTTTTTCTTCAAAGACCTCCTGCAAATGATGGTTGACTTGGGAAAATTCAAATTAAAAGGTTTTTTAGCTCAGGTATCATGTGTTACTTCTACAGCTCTAGAGGAGGAAGGCGAGTGGCAAGAAGTTAAGAACAAAAATTCCCAAAAATATAATGATTGGATGGTCAGAAAGATGATCAACCGAACTCATGCTATTTTGCAAAGACAATTGAAGAAACCAATTGTGCCTTCTACCATGAATGTTGCAGCAAAACCCTTTTCATCATAGGGAAAATCCTCAAAGAAACGACATGATTCAATGAAAGAAAAAAGAATCAGAAGAAGATTAGTATGTGTCAAATCCTATGTTGTATTTGACTCTGGCAGACATCATGCCATATACTTCAAATTCACGGGCATCGCCCCACCAAACGGCACAGCCTAAATAGGCTAATCAGGCAGAGTCTTCATCAGATGAAGAGTTGATTTTCAGTTCTGTTAATATGATTTAATTAACATATCCACATGCCAGTCGCAGTTTCGATTTTGATGAGCCCGAATTCCCTATATCAAATAGAGGAATTATAGAATGTTCCAGAGGATTAGGATACAGGGGAAGACGTCGACCTTTCAGAGACCACGATTCCAATTCTACCCCTGCTAGAACCGTGTATGCGGCATAAACTCATGGTAGAGCCCTTCAACGAGATCAACAAGAACAAGAATGTTCTTCCACACAAGGTAGACATAGACCTATAACAGTTATCCTAGAAGATCATTTGAAGGTTCCATATTATTCCTCTCAGCAATTAAATAGACCTAATCGGTCTAATCTTCCAAACCCAGGAGTATTACCAACTCTTATCCTGGTACAAGATGCATCAAATTCCAAGGCATCAACTTTCAAGTCACCTGCTAAACCACATGTTCCTGTTAGGAAACGCAGACCTTTGGATCAAAAGAATGATATATTGAAACACCTAGCCCAAGTACCGGCCAATTTATCAATTCTTGATGCTTTGAATTTATCAAAGGATCTTCGGGAGGCACTCATTGATGCTTTGTCAAGTCCTCAAGAGTTTGAAACTGAAATTGTTGCAGCTGAAGTCTACCATGTAGAGAATAATCCTGCAGAATGCCATGTAGTAATATATTTTACTAAGGAAGATGAAGATGATGTCGTGCATGGACATATTAGTCCTTTGTACTTATCTTGAAAGGTCAATGGCATAGACATCCGAAGATTTTTCATTGATAATGGTTTAGGAGTCAACCACATGCCCATTCATACACTTCATCGATTGGGCCTCACTGAATATGATTTATCTCCTTCTACTTTTATGTTACAAGGATAAGATAAAAATGAACAAGAACCACTGGACAAGATTACACTCAGAACTCATTTTGGAGATCTTGTGTCCAAATCAAATTTCATGGTTTTTGATCAAGACTCAGCCTTAAACATCATTCTTAGAAGACCCTGGCTACATCGGCATGCGGCTATCCCTTCGTAATACCATCAATGTCTCATGTTTGGTTTCGATGGTCATGTTGGACATTATATAGTGATAAGGCCCCGTTCAAGACATGTGAATCTCAATACATTGAGGTAGAATTCTACCACATGAAGGGAAAGGACGAATCCAAAATAAAGGAGATTACCAAAGTTAATGCTCTGTATGGTTTGGAAAAGATTCCAGTAAACCAATTAGAACATGTGAGTACATATTCTGTGTTGCCTATCAGTAAAATTGACAGGATAGACCCAAATCAAAATACTCTTATGGAAAGATCCATGATGTCAATTATGGCAATCGATCCTGAAAACATGGGAGAAATTGGTGATCCACCAAGCATTGATGAAAGCTCAAATGGAGATGTCTCCATTTCATCTACTGAAATCCAGAAAATATATACTTCTCTAGTTAGGCCAGGGAAAGTTATAGAAATTTCATAGGTAAACTATGATGTCAATTATCAATACATCATCTCCTCTTTATTACCCATATAAGACCCTTCATCATCAATCGGGTCAGAAATGGATGCTTCTTCTTCAAGATGTGAAAATTTCAACATCTCTTCTGATCATGAAAATTATGCTTCATCATCTACTATGAAAGTGGAAACGGAGCAAATAATACATGTTGAAGAAGAAGAAGAAGATCTCAGGGATGCTCCTCTAGCATTTGAAGAGGGTATATCTACCATTGTGGATGGACTTAGAGAAATCAATCTAGGTACAAAAGAAGATCATTGCCCCTCTTTAATTAGGGCGTCCATGACTCTTGAAGAGCAAGAGATGTATATTTCCTTTTTAAAGAAAAATCGAGATATAATGGCTTGGAACTATACAGAGATGTCAGGGCCTTTTGTTGACGCTCTTTTTCATCACATTGTTTAAAGGAATGGAAAAGGTAATGACTTAGCCCAATGTGATTCATCCTTTGAAGAAAACATCAAAAATCAATAAAGGAATGAAAAAGGAGTCAATGGACCTAGGGTCATGCAAGTTCCCTTACTGTCATGCAAGTATACTTGTGCACCGCCTAATGGTCGCGCAAGTGACTTGCGCGCCCTATGTGATAACCGACGAGGGTCTTCAGAAGCCTATAAATAGACCTTGTGGGCCCCCCATTTCGGGAGGAAGTTTTCCAGAATTGTGACAGAGAGCTCTGAACTCTGAAGTCTCTTTTTCAAGTCTTCCGAACACTTCTAAGGTATTTCTTTACCAAGAATGGAAAGTCTAGACAAGAGGAATAAGGTCTAAGTGTTAAAATTCACTAACACTTGCATGCCTAAGTGTTTTTACCCTTAAGGGAAATGAACACAATTGCGCGCCACCTTACCTCTTTATTGAAATTTGCACATCACTCTTCTGGAAGTACCTCAGGATGATTCTAAAGGCTTTGGTCAAGAATCACCCAAATATTACTCTACTGGGCAAGGATCGCACAAGTACCCATGAGCCGCGCAGGTATACCTACACGTCCAATACTTGCGCTCCCACGCATTACCTGCGCGCCTACCAGGCCTTGCCCTCCCTTCCACTTTTGGGTGCCCTTCCTGCCCATTTCACCTCTCTTATGCCATTCCACCTCTCCTATTCACGATTCAGTTTTCAAGACACTCTTCAAATCCATTTATGACATGTTTTCTTGATTGACTTCCTTATCTGAAAGGAGCTTCATGGAACATCTCTCAAAACATAGTTATTTTCACATCTTTATGTCACTAAAGTTAGAGAGTCCATTCATTCAACCTCATCCTTTAAGATGAGAGAATCCTTAATATGGGCCTCCTTTTCAGGAGTAAGCCCCAGTCCAAGTCCTCATTAATTTGGGCATCCTCCATAGGAGTAAGCCCCATGTCCTCATTAATTTGGACATCCTCCTTAGGAATATGCCCCAAGTCCTCTAACCTGGGCCTCCTTTTCAGGAATAATCCCCAGTCATTATTCCCCAAATATGGGCATCCTCTTCAAGAGTAAGCCCCAAAACATAAATCCTTTAACCTAGGTTTCCATTTCCGGAATAATCCTCAGTCTCAAATATGGGCATCCTCTTTAGGAGTAAGCGCCAAGTCCCATAATTTTCAAATCCCTTAAAACTAGGCCTCCTCCTTAGGAATAAGCCCCAGTATTATTTTTCTCTTAACCAGTCATAATTCTTTTTGATATGGGCTTCCTTCTCTAGAGTAAAACCCAATCATAAGTCCCCTCCTAACTTGGACATTTTCCTTCAGAGTAAGACCCAAGATTAGAGTATCCAAATCTCCATGAAGTACATATACCTTTATGGACCATGTTCATGGATTTCTTCCCTGAATTAAATCTTAATCCTCATCTATTTGAGCAGTCATACATACATAAGCCCCACATCATTGTATGGCACAATTTTCAGGTTTCACCAATACCTCTTGTTTCTCACACCGAGCATCACTCACTTGAGCTTAGAGTGTAAAAGTAATCATGAAATTTTTCTTTGAGCCATCAATCATGCATAAACATCATACTCCCTTACTCGAACTACATGGGTTCTGATTGATTTTTCAAAATAATGGATACGTAGGTAGCCCATCTGCGGGTACAATCCCAACTCTAAAATAATACATGTCCTCCTGAATGACAATAAACTTCATGTGCCCCACCGAGTGGATTTAAAACCAGTATGGTCATCATAATGACCAAGAGACTTTTATGTATTGAAGGATACCATTTACTAAGAATCTCTAACAAATACAGATGATTCTTTATTGATGAAGAACCCTGAATACATATAAAAGATTCTCTAAATTTCCAACATATCAATCATTGATTGTCAGATCTAAAGGAATTCCCATTTTATACTTGGTAATGTAATAAGGATTCACGAACATAACTTAAATCTATAAAGAGAGTCTCGTAGTAGATAATAATTCCCCTCAAAATGGTGTGATGAGTCTGACCACCCATCCTCTCGACCAATTTAAATTACTAAGCCTCATCTGTCCACAACTAATGAGCACCTACCTTTGGAAAGTAGGTCCAAATGGATATGGAATCATTGGATGTTTCTGGTTCTGCGAACAAACCCGTTAGAAACCTCTTGGAATGTTTTGAATCTTAAATCAACGAGGTCATCCCCAATTCCAGAGGGAAACAAAAAATGGTGAACCTGACGTGATTCCTTAACCAAGTTAAAATGATTTTTTACCGATTTGTTAGGCCCCTATTTAAACTCAATGAGAGGGACAACAAGGCAGTCAATAACATATGTGATCATCCAAAAGATGTAGTGGCCGGACTTATCTTGATTGTGTCTATTATATCAAAAAGGCACTATTTTTCAAGATCTTATGCATTACGAGAATGGTTTTTATTAATTCCACATCTGTGAATACCTCTGCTGTGAATACCTCTACTGCAAATCCCAATTATGCTACTCCTGTTGGATCATCATCCGATCTGATGACGACATCACCTACTTAGCGTCTTCAATGCTGGGTATCAAATGCACTGCTTAAGGAGTACCGTCAACATGGTAAAATTCCAACTCTAGAGGCTGATCGAAAAGCCCTCCAAGTGAACAATTCACCCTGGTCGTCCGGACAGCGACGACCAGCAATCAAGAAGCAGGCGGTGCTAACTACCGTCTCCAACTGTTTCGGGTCGTTATCCCTGGAACAAAATCACCATTTACTCCCATATTATGGGGAGTTGAATGAGTACATCCCTCAGGACCTTAATTCAAGGAAATAGGAGTCCTTCCCGAGGGCTCCCATCATCAATCGCCACCAGACTCGTGCGGCAGTGCGCCCTCAACATGATGAGGGTATCGACTCCTAGCGTTCGGCTCAGGTTCCTCGAACCTGAGCAAGCAAGACAAATCGCCAGAGGAAAAATCCGATCAACAGTGAGAAGGTTCTCATCTCTTCTATCTCCGGAGAAGTCCACCAACCTAACTTGGTGACACAAAACGAGCGGGCACATACACCCATCCGTTTCAATTTTGTTGTCCAACAGACTGGTATGGAAGCATCACGACAATCCCACCTGGAAATTCCGGCGGGGTACTATTGGTAGGAACATACACCTGTTTATACGTCATCATCTAGTCAGCAGGCTTTTCTGACTACATATGATGGGTCTTGCCAACCATGTTCGGTGAAGTACAATCAGCAGGCACATACACCTGCTAGTATTGATCAATCCTACCAACAATCTCGCTTGGTAGCACTCAGAGAAGTCAGTCGGAATGCTCCGGTGACAAATAAGAGGCAGACTCAACTCTCTGCCCCCACACTTGAGTATTTTCAGGATTCACTAACAGGAAAAGGAGGACAAGAGCAGGTACACACACCTACTCAAAGCACGGAATGGATATATATCCACGTTCTGGTAGCTGAAGTCACCAAACTAATTCTATCAATGGTGAAAGATCAGAAGTAAATCCCTGCTCATATTCTGGATGCTTCCCAGGATATTATAACAGCTTCAGCAGCATCTTAGGGAAAGACACATAAATCTATCCCTACCAGTGGAGTGGAAAATAAATAGTTCATTCCGAAATAGACACACACATCTGTTCCAGTCTAAGAGGGTTGTGGGGCGTATTCCCCCATATCATACAAATAACCAAGTGAAGAACATATACCTGATTTGAGTAGAGATTTTCAGCCTAACCTGGCCATCTCTCTTGATCAGGCACATACACCTGCTCAGAGTATCCACTTTCGTCAACAAGTGGTTTCCAAGGCAAATAAGAAGGCATCTAAGAAGAAGACTCGCCCAGCACAGTCAAGAGATCAAGATCCAATCTGTAACAATGCCATGCTCGATGCTGGAGTTCTTGAAGCCCTTAGACAATTATTTGTTGGAATCCAAGATTCTACTACCTCATTTCCCAATAGTGGGAACATTAATTCATAAGGTCTTCAACAGACACTTCCTCATGAAGGCTTGCTTCATGACAGTTCAGTCGATCTTGAAGTTTCATCTTCAGATGAGAGCTACAATTACCCTCTATGTGGCCATAAGACCAAGGAGCAAGAGATATCATCTTTTACTGTAACCCACCATGGTGGTCCTACCCATGATGATAAATTTCACTATGAAAGTCCTCTCCGCAATAGTGATGCAGATTGCCCAGAAAGTTCTTTAGTGGACAATGTAGTGTCGAGAAAGCCCTCTTATCTTGACGCACTTACAAATGTGAAACTAGTCATGTTGGATGCTTCATTTCTAGCAGGTGAAATACTTTCTCAACAAGAAGACAACCCAGGGTGTAGGTCATTCTCTGAACCACCCGTAAGTCATGCATCTTCTAGTTTGATCATTGATTTCTCTACCAATATTTTTGAATCTGATGAAGCAACAAGGGAACACCATCTCTGGTCAAATAAGGTATAAGAATATTCACTGAATGATAAATAATACATGTTGAACTTGAGAAAACAACTGGCAATGGGTGAGGTGCCAATCATGTTTTGGCCTCTGGCTGACTCTCAGTATGACATTCCATAGATTTTGACGGAAGATGGAATTCATGATATTCATATTAACATATGGAAAAATCTTTGTCAGGTGAAAAAGAAAGTATTATCTTATGATTAATATGAAAATCATCTTAATATAATAGAAGGGTTACAATGTCAGATTGATTTGGCATCTCTATCAGTCTCTCGATATCCGAAGGCTAAAAAGCAGTAGAGAGCCCTTCAACGTTCATGCCTGGGCGCACTAAGAATATTGCGCCAGCTAATTTCCGATGCCCCATCTGGTATTCATGTTAGAGGATGGGGTGTTCATGGAGCACTATATTTCACTGTACTCTCCAGTCAACAAAGCCTGCCGAAAATGGTCTTATGCAATGTTATTGCCCATGGCCAGCCACAGTCAATGGGTTTTGTTTGTAATCAAGAACTTTCTCAAAAACAGGCTTCAACTAGTTCCTCTCAAAATCAAGAATATAGAGAACAAGTTGTTGAGTTACTCCTACATAAAAAAACGAGAATATTGAATAGGCCTCTCCTATGGAGCAACCACATCATCAAGTGACAGATGTGTCAGAAATCATCCAATGGTCTTTTGAAGCAGGTGATAAAAGTGGATATCATTTGATGCATCCATATAATTTGTGGACTAAGGTCCGCAAGATCAAGAGAGCATTTAAGAAAGTCTCTGACATAGCATGTCAAGAGCCACCCCATCTTTCCATACTGGGGACTCTTTTAACCCAACCCTCAAAATCAACAAATAGGATTCGAGGAGTTGAGCAAAGGCAGTAGGAAAAAGCCCCAGTCCACCAGAATGGGGACTTTTTCAAATAATAAATCCCCTCCTCAGTGAATGTCGGTCTTCTCTCGATTGGGGAAGAAGCCACAAGAGGAACGAAGAGCCAAATTATCAAGAGATTCTCTCCAAATTACTGTTCACCGAGAAGTTCATGAGGGATCAAATCAACAAAAGGTAATGTCTCATCAGGGGTATTGAAGAAGAAAAAATCACAGAAATGTTGATAGAAGTGAAATGATTCATTATGCATCAATTAATATCATTAATGTCATTGTTTCTGGTCCTCTAGAACATGAGGCTCACTCAGGGGACTCAGATGAAGAGGTTCCTACTCCAGAAGTTGTACGCACAGACACAAATGAAGAAGGTGTGCGTACATTAAATCAAAGGATTACCCAGAATCTAGGCAATCCTTCAAGTAACCCACTTCCCCCTCTCCAAAATGGAGCTAACAAGGGGAAAGGAAAGAATCAAGTTACATACCCTTCCTCTGTAGAAGGCCAATTGCTCTCACTAGAGCAATGATTTTCACAACAAGAGGAAGAAATGAAGTAATTGAGGAGGATGAATGCAGAATTTCTTCAAGGTAGTCTTCCTCCTATGCGTGCTAGAGTCTGTTATCCAAAGGAGTTTGTTGTAGTTTCTGAGATGGATCAAGAATATCCTCCTCTATCAGTACACCCTCATAGGTCTAATCCTACGGGTCAAGTGCAACAACAATTGGCGGTGCCACCATCAGTTGTAGTACCATCCACCACATCTGTACCAGCTCCAATTATTGCACCTGCCCACATCCAAGTTCAACCGGATGTTTCTCAAAAGTTAATAACTACCATTCAGTTATTAACAGCTCGGTTAGAGACTATGTAATGAATTCATGTGCAGGTTCAACCAGAAAAGAGAGCTTTCCCTGAATGTGTAGATTCAATCCTTCCCCCATCATGTTTTCGGAACCTTATATTCCCAATTTTCAATGGATCAGGTGATCCTGAACAGTATTTGATGCATTATGTGTCTTGTTGTGATCCTATGAAGGGAACTCTGGAACAACATGAAGCAGTGAAAATTAGATGCTTCATGCAAACCTTGTAAGGACCAGCTTTTTTTGGTACACAAGCTTGCAATCTCGATCAATTACAGGGTGGGAAGATCTTTGCCAAAAATTCCTTCTTCAGTTCAGCTCAACGTTGCCAAAGACAATACTTTTTTATCTTACAAACTGTAAGAAAAGTGAGAATGAAAGGGTTTCAGATTTCATTACTCGCTTGAAGGGATTAACATATTCCCTAAGCTTAGCACTCCCTCGGGAAGATCTGTTGCCAATCTGTGTGGCAAATCCGCATGACGAATTATGCACGTCGTTGATCCCTGTGAAATACGTAGGAGGGTTTCGAGAGCATACTTCAATTGCTCAACAGATTTAAGATTCCCTTATAAAGACTAAGGATATGGTTTTTATAATTCCATCAGCTCTAGGAAGGATAATGGGTAAAGCATAGACTACTACAGTTATGTTTAAACAAGCACCTGTACTTGCTTCTACTTCAAAACCTTCATCTTCTCGAAGGGCTCTACCTCCTGAGCACCAACAACAAAGGCCGTTTCATCAAGACAATCAAAGAGATCAAAGGAAAAAACAATTTTAGGATCTGAAGAGAAAAACATACTCTTTCTGAAATGAACAAGTTCTTAGTTACGTCATTTCGGCTCGGGAAAATAATTAGGTTCAGTTGCTAAGGCCCAAAAGTCCAAACAAGGAAGGGGATGAAGATCGTCCCAATTATTTCCCCTTTCATAAAATGTTGGGGAATCCCATCCAGGAGTGTTTTTTCTTCAAAGACCTCCTACAAAAGATGGTTGACTCGGGACAAGTCAAATTAGAAGGTTCTTCAGCTCAGTTAGTATGTGTTACTCCGACAGTTCCAAAGGAGGAAGGTGAGTGGCAAGAAGTTAAGAAAAAAATGAAAAAAAATATGATGATTGGATGGTCAGAAAGAGGATCAACCGAACTCATTCTATTTTGCTAATGCAATTGAAGAAACCAATTGTGCCTTCTACCATGAATGTCGCAGCAAAACCCTTTTCATCAGAGGGAAAATCCTCAAAGAAACGACATGATTCAAAGAAAGAAATAGAATTAGAAGAAGATGAGTATGTGTCAAAGCCTAAGTTGCCTTTGACTCTGGAAGACATCATGCCATCTACTTCAAATTCACGGGCACCGCACCACCAAATGGCACAGCCTAAATAGGCTAATCAGGAAAAGTCTTCATCAAATAAAATGTTGATTTTAGGTTCTGTTAATATGATTCAATTAACAGATCCATATGCTAGTCCTAGTTTCGATTTTGATGAGCCCGAATTCCCTATATCAAATAGAGGAATTAGAGGAAGTTATAGAGGCTCAGGATACAGGGGAAGACGTGGATCTTTCAGAGGCCAAAATTCCAATTCTACCCCTGCTATAACCGTGTATGCGGCAGAAACTCGTGGTAGAGACCTTCAACGAGCTCATCAAGAACAAGCAAGTTCTTCCACACAAGGCACACTTATCCCTAACACAATTATTCTGGAAGATCGGATGATGGTTCCATCTTCTTCCTATCAGTAATTAAATACACATAATCAGTCTAATCTTCCAAAGCCAAAAGTATTACCAAATCCTATCCCGATACAAGATGCATCAAATTCCAAGGCATCAACTTTCAAGGAACCTGCTAAACCACATGTTCCTGTTTGGAAACGCAGACCTTTCTATCAAAAGTATGATATATTGAAACACCTATCCCAAGTACCGGCCAAGTTATGAATTCTGGATGCTTTGAATTTATCAAAGGATCTTCAGGAGGTAGTCATTGAGGCTTTGTCAAGTCCTCAAGAGTTTGAAACTGAAATTGCAGCAGATGAAGTCTACCATGTAGAGAATAATCCCGTAGAATGCCATTCAGTAAAATATTTTACTGATGAACATGAAGATGATGTTGTGCATGGACATATTAGAACTTTTTAATTATCTGGCAAGGTCAATTTCATAAACATCCAATGATTTTTCATTGATAATGGTTCAGGAGTCAACCTCATGCCCATTCGTACACTTCATTGATTGGGCCTCACAGAATCTGATTTATCTAATTCTACTTTGATGTTACTAGGATAAGATAAAAATGAATAGGAACCACTGGGTGAGATTACACTCAAAACTCAGTTTTGAGATCTTGTGTCTAATTCAGATTTCATGGTTGTTGATCAAGACTCAACCTTCAACATCTTGCTTGGATGACCCTGGCTACATCAGTATGCGGCTTTCCCTTCATCATACCATCAATGTCTCAAGTTTTGTTATGAGGGTCATGCTTGGAAATTATATGGTGATAAGGCCCCATTCAAGACATGTGAATCTCAATACATTGAGGCATAATTCAACCACATGAAGGGAAAGGAGGAATCCACAACAAAGGAGATTACCAAAGTTAATGCTCCGTATGGTTTAGAAAAGATTCCAGTAAACCAATTAGCACGTGTGAGTATAGATTAGGTGTTTCCTATCAGTCAAATTGAAAAGATAGACCCAAATCAAAATACTCATATGGAAAGATCCATAATGTCAATTAAAGGAATCGAGCCAAACAACATGGGAGAAATTGGTGATCCACCAAGAAATGATGAAAGATCAAATGGAGATGTCATCATTTCATCTGATGAAATCCGGAGAGTCTATACTTCACCAGTCAGGCCATGAAAAGTTGTAGCAATGTTAGAGGTAAACGATGATGATAATTATCAATCCATCATCTCCTCTTTATTACCCAAAGAAGACCCTTCATCATCAATCGGGTCGGAAATGGATGCTTCTTATTCAAGATGTGCAAAATTTTTACATCTCTTCGGATCATGAAAATTCTTCTTCATCATCTACTATGCAAGTGGAAACAGAGGAAATAAAACATGTTGAAGAAGAAGAGAAAGATCTCAGGGATGCTCCTCCATTATTTGAAGAGGGTATCTTTACCACTGTAGATGAACTCAGAGAAATCAATCTGGGTACAAAAGAAGATCCACTCCCCACTTTAATCAGTGCGGCCATGACTCTTGAAGAGCAAGAGATGTATATTTAATTTTTAAAGCAAAATCGAGATATATTTGCTTGAAACTATATAGAGATTTCAGTGCTTGATCCTGATGTTGTCACTCATCATTTGGGTTTTCCAGAAGAACATTGAGGATTCAAACAAGATGCTAGAAGAAAACACCCAACCTATGCTTCTAAAATTGACGTTGAAGTGGATAATCTCATCAAAGATAACTTCATCAGATAATTTCAATATCCAAAGTGGTTGGCTAATATTATCCCAGTGAAAATGAAGAATGGGAAAATTAGAGTTTTCATTTATTTCAGAGATCTTAATCGGCATTGTCCTAAAGATGATTTTCCAGTTCCGATTACACAACTCTTTATTGATGTGACAGCTATCTATGAAGTAATTTCCTTCATGGATGGATATTCTTGATATAATCAAATCCAGATGGCTCCAGAAGATGAAAAATCTACATCCTTCAGAGCCCCTCAAGGTGTGTTTTGCTATCGGGTAATTCCCTTCGGCCTAAAGAATGCAGGCGCAATATATCAGTGTGCCATGCATCGTATCTTCAAACCCTTTCTCGGAAAGTTTGTTGAATGTTATGTGAAAAATTTTGTGGTCAAATCCAAAAAACATTCTAATCACTTGGCTGATTTAGAAGTCATATTCTGCAAGCTTCGACAACGTAATTTGAAGATGAACCCCCTAAAATGTGCTTTTGGGGTAACCTCGGAGAAATTTCTTGGCTTCGTCGTACGCCATCATGGTATTGAGGTCGATCCTGAGAAGACAAAGTCAATCCTTGGCGTGTCATGTCCTCAAAATTTAAGATAATTAAGAAGAATTCAAGGACACATAGCCTATATTCGGCATTTCATCTCCAATTTGGCAGGAAAAAGCTTACCCTTCACCAATTTGATGAAGAAGAGAGTCACTTACCAGTGGACTGAAGAATGTCAAGAAGCATTCGATATTCTTAAGAAATACATCTTGATTCCACCGGTACTCATGCCACCTATTGAAGGAAGACCACTTATCCTCTATGTGACAGCTCTAGAGTTATCATTGGGTGACTTTCTTGCTTAGAAGAATGATGCTGTGAATGAAAACAGCCTCTACTATCTCAGTCGGACTATGCTCGAAGCAGAAACCCAATATTCAAATATTGAATGGTGCTTCATATCATTAATCTTTGCAGTTCATAAGTTGAGACAATACCTTCATCATCATGAGGTCCAATTGGTATCTCTCAATAACCCGCTCAAATTCATCCTTAGTCGTCCAATGCTTACAGAACGTCTGGAAATATGGGCAATTAATTTGTAGTAATTCGACATTCAGTATGTGTCTCAAAAGGTAATAAAGGGCCATACTCTGGATGATTTCCTAGATGAACACCCTTCAGTGGAAGGCACATCTTCAGATATTGAACTCCCTGATGAGGAAGTCCTCTCTATTCAGGAAACTCCTCTGGCATGGGAAATGTACTTTGATGGTGCTTCTAGAAGTCCAATAAAGAGGAAAATGGAAAATCCTAAATTCAACAAAGTTGGCTTAGGGATTGTACTCATTTCTCCATAAAATGATGTGTTACCCTATTCCTTATTATTATGGGAAGGTGGAACAAATAATGAAGAGGAATACCAAGCTCTCATTTCAGGATTGGAGTTAGCGCTTCAATCACAAGTGAATCACTTAAAGGTGGATGGTGATTTAGACCTGGTAATCAAACAAGTCAATGGGGATTATGCAATCAGAAAAGAAGAACTAATCCCATTGTATGATTACATCAGAGAGTTAATGGAGGGGTTTCCTTCAGAACTGAAATTTTCTTATGTCCCAAGATCAAAAAATTCCCAAGCTGATGCACTGGGTAATATAGCCACAACTCTGGCAGATCCAAATAGGGATGAGACAACCATCAGTATTTCCCACTATCGTACAATTTCACCTTATGATCGAGCCAGAATAGATGAAATCAATGAAGTTAGTCCCATCTCTGAACCATTTGGTTACACTATGGGATGGATGGAACCTATCAGGGAATACATTAAAAATGGAAAACTTCCACCTGATAGTACCGGGAAAGAACAAATCCAGTGACGTGTGGTCAACTTTACTCTCTATGATGGCCTAGATCACCTAGAGAAAATTACCTACAAGTGTGGTTTTTATGGAGTTATCCTCAGATGCATTGATGGTTAAGAGACAATGGTTGTCATGAATGAAGTGCATGCAGGAGTCTGTGGTGCCCACCAGTCCGGAAATAGACTGTCTGGTCAGATTCGAAGGCTTGGATACTTTTGGCCTTCAATGATTCAAGATTGTGTTGATTTCACAAATAAGTGTCATTCATTACAAGTACATGACAACTTCATTCATCAACCTCCAGAGTTACTTCATACAGCTAAATACTCGTGGCCATTTTCCACATGGGTAATGGATGTGGTGGGACCTTACCCTTTGGCTACGGCCTAGCAGTTTAAGTATATTCTTACTGCTACTGATTTCTTTTCCAAATGGGCAGAGGCAGTACCTCTCAAGGAAGTTAGTTCTAAATGCATTATTAGCTTCATCAATTATAACATTATTACCAGATTTGGTGTCCCTCATACCATATTTACGGACAATGGCACCAAATTCTGTTCATCTGAGGTGAAAAAGTTGTATCAAGAATACAACATCAAATCCAATCATTCATCTCGGTATCATACAGAGGCCAATGTCTAGATAGAAGATTTCAACAAGACTCTATCAAATATATTTCAAAAGATTGTTGATAAATATTATAAGTCATGGCCTGATAAACACTTTCATGCTTTATGGGCTTATCGTACTGCCACCCGCACTACAACGCGGTCAACTCCATATTCATTGGTATATGGAATAGAAGCAGTTTTTTCAATTTAAGTTCAACTACCCTAGCTCATAGTAGCCATTTGTGATTAGTCATCTACAGATGAGAAATCTCAAAAGCGATTGAATGAATTTGAATGGTTAGATGAGAAAAGATTGTGCACTTTGCACGACTTGGAGGTCTATCAGAATTAAATAGCATGAGATTTCAATAAAAAAGTTCATCTTCGTTGATTCATTCATGGAAAATTGGTATTAGTTCTTGGAACTCCATTGATACCAGGAAAGAAACCTCCAAAGATTGATCCCAAATGGGAAGGAACATATTCAATAAATAGGGTCTACTCCAATGGAGCTTATTCATTAATCTCGATGAATGGAGAACTCATCACTACTCCAACCAATGCCAGATTTCTGAAGAAGTATTTTGTATAAACACAAAATACATCATCCACGGTCCATAAATATGACTTTAAACTATTTGTATTACTTTTGTCCCACACGAAGTTAAACTATGGAAAAGTTCCTTAATTCGTCCAACAGGACGTTAAACTGTGTCCCCTTCATCGTCCTTGCTATATGACGTTAAACTATACTGCAACGGTCCATGCATAAGACCTTAAACTACATGCATTTCTTTCGTCCAACATTACGTTAAACTGTAACGTCCTAGCTACATGATGCTAAACTGTATAGAAATCCTTTACGTCCAGCAAGACGTTAAACTCCATGACCAACGATCCATGCACACGACTTTAAACTATTGGCACTTACGTCCAAAATGATGCTAAACTGTATCATCCCTTTTTCATCCAACATGACAATAAACTGTGAAAAAGTCCCTAATACGTCCAACATGACGTTAAATGGTGTACTATTTTGTCCTCACTGCATGACATTAAACTGCACAGTCCCCCTTACGTCCTACGTGACATTAAACTGTACTTTGTCCCTACTATATGACAATAAACTGTATAGCACCAATAGTCCTAACTGCAAGACTTTAAACTGCATAGTCCCTTTATATGTCATACATGACATTAAATTGTGCATCGTTAAGGTTATTGTTACCTCTTGTTTCTCACACCGAGTATAACTCACGTGATATGATAGAAAATTTCAACCATAACACCCTCTCTGGGCCGCTAACCACACGTAAGTCCCAACATCCTTTTTTAGGTCGTTGTCCCCAAGAACAACTTGATCATTAATTCATTCTTTAATTGAACTACACAGACTTTGATCCTTGACTTACAGACTGGGTACGTAGGAAACCTCCCAAGGTTCAAGCCCAAAACCATTCTCTTCACATCGGTTCACCTCCATCTCAAACGATGTTGATTCGTGAAACCGTCCCCAAAATAAATATATTTACATTGGTTCACTTTCGTTCTTGCTATATGACATTAAACTGTACAATATTTTTTGTCCTGTACGACAATAAACTACAATATTCTTTGATACCCTCACCTGAGAGGGAATCATTATTTACATTGATTTTTCAATCATGTTTCATTCCAAAGACTACAAGCATGCATGGAAATGCCTGAACCTTTTATCTTGGGTTAAGCCATCATTGCACAACATTCCCCTTCCACCCTTCACATGTACGAACCAAATTTGTACATAGGGTATTTCTAGAACTACGTGGGCTTGATTACCATCCTTATGGGATACGTAGGAACGTTTGAGTGTCCCTCGAATCCAATCCCAAGTTTTTTGGGCCTAACCCCAAATTTCACTTTCAGTCCCTTGGCTGAAAAGTCCCCCTGAAAACAAAAACTGTGTATTTATTATAAATAGTCCATGCTTTATGACCCTAAACTAAGATCTCCTATATTTTCATCCTGCATGAAATTAAATTGTAGTTTAAGAACTACATATGGCTTGATTCCCATCCTTATGGGATACATAGTGAAGTCCAACATTTCAATTAAGGATCCAGCCACAACATGATTATGGTTATCATTGATCCGTGTATCTCTGCATACATTGGACAATACCCATATTTATGTGTCATAATCCTAATATTTAATACTTAAAGATCTTCATAACCCTTTTCTTGGCATCTGTTCACAAAATGTTCAATTTTTTAGAATTCTTTTGCTTGACCATGCATCATGTTCCCTTAGGCGTACTTGTATAAATAGTCTACATAACGGACATGTCAGCCAAAATATGCTATTATTTGACTATGCATCCAATGCCCTTAGGAGGCCCTGCATAATTCAACCCCCTAACGGGTTTTTCAGATACTGGTAACTTCATTCTTAGGAAGAAAACCTCTTTTTTCCTTATTGGTCTTATTAAAAATATGTAAGGATCCGCAAAAAATAGTTATCTTTAACAAATTTATTTCATGTTCTTTTTCATGATATGAAAGTATTCAAGTCTATGGTTTATATTTTCCTTCCCTACGTTTGGGTCAGACCTTCATAGGAGTAACATTTATCCAATTCTTAGTCAAATGTATTTGGAAATATCTTCTCCATATTCAAGTACGTCTCTTCATATAGAAAAATCTATACTTTGGAAAAGTTGAATCCCCATAAACATTCACTAGATTCTTTTCAGTAGAAAAGTAAATTACTGAGAGTTCTTTTTCCTGACTATGCAGCACGTGCCCTTAGGTGGCCTTGCATAAGTAGTCTACATAATGGACCTTCCAGCAAAAAGATGCTATTTATTTGACTATGCAGCCAATTCCCTTAAGTGGACCTGCATAATTCAACCCCCTAACAGGTTTGTTAAATAATGGTAACTTCATTCTTGGAAACTACTTCTTCTAATTCCATTTTAGCTCTCTTTCATATCATTCCTCATATTCAAATTTTCTTAAGCCTTAGTTTACATATATTCCCCCATACTTGAGTGTGGTAAAATATTTTCAGATAATTTTTCAAGGAATTGAGTCAATTCTAATTCATTCGGTCAAAGCTATTTCAACCTTAAACATTAGCATCTTTATGTACGACGTGCATGACTTTAAACTGCCCACAAAAGGCAAGAGAACTCTAAATAAAAGTCCAGTTCTAGCTCAATAAACATACATTTTGTATGATTTAGATAATATTGAGCAATTAAAAGATTCAATGTTTTTAGGGTTATTTATAATAATCCTAGTAAAAAACAAACTATGCTTACTAGGCCCATTAGCTTATGTAAAATTTAAAGCAGGTAGTAGGAAAAGACGTGCACAAGTGATTGAAGATGAAATCAATCTTTCCATTTAATGCACAATAATTAGAAGGATATCCACATATTGGAGTCTCTTCTCTTTTCCAGGAAATTACAAGAGGCTGTCAACATAAGTATTCACTTGATGAACAACATCCTGAGCTTCATCAGCAGCTACTTAAAGCTCATGCACATGACCAACTTCACTCTATTCATCCTGATGGAGTGCTTTCTTGGCATCCGTGATGGCTTTCATACCATTCGTTTGAGCTCCCTCTAGTGAATTATTGAGTTGGTCAAGTTCCCCAGTAAAAGCGTCTAACTGTTGCTGAAGGTGAATCTGCTGGACGAATTTATCTTTGATCTTATGCTTCAGCTCCTTCATCTTGGCAGCATAGTCAGCCTCATCTCGGGATACTGCAGCCTCAAATTCACTGATGTTGGCTGATAGCTTCACCCTAGTCAGATCTTCACGGTACTTTTTCTCTTGTTCCCTTCTTAAAATGACATGTTTCACCGCGACATGGATCTTTTCATATCCAAAACCGCCAAGTCCTAGCATGACGAACAAGGACAACAATCGAGGGATATTTGATGAAATCTCTTCTAATGGAACCTCAGATATGATTTTCCATATGTTGTTCCATGCCTTGCGTCGTGAAAAGATAAGCTCCTTAGGTACCTCTGGGTCTGATTCGACGTCATCATCACAGGGGGGAATGTAATCTTGGATTAATTCACTTAGAGAAGTGCCCCGTTCTGCTTCTTCCCCCCTGACCTGAGCTTCTTCACTTTGAATTCCCGTTGGGGCGGAGGTTGAGGCCTCACTTACAGATCTAGCCACTGCAATTTATGGCCCTACATAATCAATTGAAAGCTTTGGTTAGATTCAAAGGATAACAAAAGAACCAGTTGTATTGAAAATTAAGTACAATCACAAATATTGTTATTCCTTACCTGAGAAGGATCCTCCCCATCTTTCCTAGCTTTGAAAAGATTTTCAAGATAAGTTTGAGGAAGCTCTACTGGGTTCAGCTCCACTTGTGCTAATGTCTCTGCAATGGTAGGTTTTTTGTACCCCCTTTAGGAATGGGTTGTTCAGTGGCTTGCTCAGACAAAACTGCACATTTAAACCAATCATGATTAGACATGTAATAAGAAGATATTCTCAATAGGACGAAGGATAACAGTCATGTCCATAATCTTCTAAATTACATAGTAATTTAGCATGATTTATAAAATCTTATAAATATGCGCCAAGTTCCATAATTTCATCTAATGTCATCTCAGAATCCTGGTTAGTCTCACCAGTGGGAGCATTTGATGTGTCTTCTTGGCAACCTTCATCCTGCGGTCCCTGGCCCTAGACATCTTCCTCAGTTAAAACAGCGGCATTAGTTGCAATGGCCGCCAAGAGCACTAATGTATGGGATGAACCTGAAATATCACAGAATAGAAGTCAGTAGATATTTCGTTCATCATTTTAGGGAGCTTTGTTAACTTACCAGAAGTGGGTTCTTCTCTTCTCGCAAAAGCAGCAGGAGGGATACTGGGAATAGATGCTGGATCTTCTCCAGGAGCAAGAAAGTCAACCTGAATTTGAAATTATTCCATAGCACCCTCTACGGTACTCAAAGGAGGATTAGTATTTTCACTCAGAGGGGAAATTGAAGAAGTCGATGCAATCCCCAGAAATATGAGCAAACTTTTCATGGGTATAGATTCATGATTATCCAAAGGACTTACCACTACTGATAAATCATTTAGCTGTGGACATCCTCGTTCGTCACCTTTGTCCTTTTGGATTTTTAGGTGTATCAGTAGTCTCCCTTATTGGCACATGAATTGGTGAATGGAAGTCCATGTACAACTCCTTATTCATGGCCTGCTGGCCTGGAGATATCTCGCTCGATTCGCGAGGAGACTCATCAGCTACCCCAATGGAAGTACCACCAAGGGTTGTACTGTGGTGAAGGAACCTCAGATGTTCCTTTCATTGCAAGATGCAAGGTGAAGAAAATAATTTCCTTGAGAAACAAATCTTGGATTGAAATCATGTTGTGATGCAAATAATGAAAGAAAACATACATCTTCAGGAGCCACATAATTGTGCCACTCCTCATCAGTCCACTTAGCGGCGCCACGATCTATCAATCCCTTCACCTGTTTGGTGACATGAACAGAATCGTCAGTAGCATATATGAGCATTTCCAGCTCTCTAATGTAAGCCCGCACTTCATTGGGGTTATCCTCGTATTGGATATCTGTATAATCCCTGATATTCCCTATTCCAGGAAGTTGTAGACTCTCGCACAAATCCAGCCAGGTAGTCTTAGTACCACAATTTAGACTCTGCCATGTCTGGACAGCCTCTAGTCATAGATATTTGGTGCAAGTACCAGAAGGCTGTGAGGAAGGTCCTACAATTTTCAACTTTAATTTCTTCCCATCTCCTAAACCTATTGATAGAGAATAAGAAAATAAAACTTATTTCTTTATAAAGTGATGTTGATTAAATTACCACAATGATGTAACTAACCAGGCATTGATGGAGTAGGACATTTGATTTTAACCAGAGGATTATATCGGGTACGAAGCCGCTTTTCCACTTGGTGTGCCTCATCATCCCCATCATGGTAATTCGGTGAATCAGTCCTAGAGGAGGAATCTGGTGAATCAGCTTCACGTGGGGAAGCATCACCTTCACGAGGAAGCGTTCCTTTCTCTATAGTTCTCTTCCTTTTCCCCACCTGATTAACTAGGTGATTCAGAACCCCTTTAGGGTATGATTCTATCCAGTGATCGGCATACCATGTAGTCAATTTATGTGCCACTTTTTCAACTGGTAGACCAAATTCCACCCCAGTCTTCTCCCTTGACGTCAGCAGCCACAGTTGTCGAGAAACCATCGAATGTTGCTCAAACCTGACATGTACTGGGGGAGATACATCAATCTGTTTCTGACACTTTAATTGACGTGTAAATCTATATATATCATGAGCCTCGCATATAATTTCTCTGTCAATCCTGGCATCTATCACACCATCTCTTCAAGCTAGCATGTATGCCCTCAAATCCAAGTGGGTTGTTACATCATTAACAAACTGCACGGTTGGCGGATTTCCATAGGGAAAGAAGTTGAATTCCTTAAACATGCTCAGCCTCAAATTCATGTCATATGCATTAAGATCTAATGGGGCAACTCCAGAGAATGCTTGCACTGACAGCCTGAAAGAACTTCCTGGAATTTGTACTTCATTTTGTACATTATAAGTCCTAATGTGAGTGGTGATCCATCCCCATAAAACATGGAATGTTCCCACTATTCTGAAAAGAGATTTACCCATGAAGACATGGAGTAAACTCCTGTGAATCATTGCTAAAATGGGGGTATCCAACCAAACCATTTTTTCCCTCAGCCAACTTTGCCGCAATAACGAAGGTCCCTAGCCTGACGCCTCCTTTCGAATCCCTTACTGGCAAGAGATAAACGCAGATCCACAGAGCCAAGAATCCCTCCAGACGAGTCTTCTTTGGGATCCTTTGATTCACCTCATATCCCCACTTCTCGAACTCTCATACTTTTAGAATTGGCCAGAATGTGCCAGGAGCACCCCTCTTCTCAGGTTTTGGGCAGGTAGTAGGATGGGTGGGCCTCTTATCCTTGGATTTCTTTTTCTTAGAGAATTTTTCCTTCGGTTCCTTATCCTTTAGATCCTTCTCTTTCTTCCCAATAAGAAATATATTCATCCACTCCTCTGGATGAATATCATTTCTAGAATGAGTTAAGGAGGTCTCTGAACTCTTGAGCATGCGGAAGATTTTAAGTAATTCCCAAGCCAAAGCAGGAGTCTTCTCTGAATCATTCCAAGTCACATTGGGAGGAATGCGTTCATCATACATGTCGCCCAAAATTGGAACCCCTGAGATCATGTGGACATCCCAAAGACTTGTGCCTACTTCTCCATGAGTTAGATGGAAAGAATTGGTTTCTGGGCTCCAGTGGCTTAGTATCTCTGGCACGAAGTTATCATGTCTGTAAACATATGTTTGGCCAACCCAGACAGCTTCATATATCGCAACTCCTTTCAGATCTTCGACAAAATCTGCACAGGTTTGTCGTACCCAGTATGCCCACATCCATGTTGGATTCACACCTCCTCTAGGATGGAAGTCCCAACATTTCTTCCAGCCTTTGGATTGATCCATCTAAGCATTTCGTATGATTGAAGAATGACAATGTGGTTTCAGCTCAAGCTTATGAGGTTTCAGATCTAGTGTACGAGGTCTATGATGCATCATGTGGGCCTTATCCACTATTCTAGCATTTATAAATCCTCCTCCACATGAGATATTTTCTAAATCAAAGTTGGTATAATTCTGAAACCAAGAAATTGGGAGATAGTTCTTTGCTTCGGTAATAGTTACTTCTCGCAGATGACTATAACTGTACAAAGACAGATAAGTGCTTTGTGGGAAATCGTGATGATATTTCTTCATATACGTAGAAAAATCAGGGAGAGTGCTATCACAGACGGTATAATAATCGTGGCCAATGATATCCATCATTTCATCAATTGTTTTTCTTGCCAGTTCATCAGCCGTTTCGATTCTTCTTGGAGCCATTGAATCTGCACAGAGGTTGAATAAATTAACTCTTAAATGGGTTTATTTTTCATAAAATTTGTGAAAGAATTCAGAAAAAATAGCAAATGAATTAAGGCGCGCAAGTATGGATGTGTTACGCAAGTGTTAATGTACCGAGAAAGTTTTTGGCGTGCAAGTATAAACGCGCAAGTCCATGTACCTTGACAGCAACACGACAGTGAAGAAACAATGGAAAACGAGAAACTTGCGCGGCGAAGGTGACCTACACGGCGGGAGCTCGAAAATCCGAAAATCAGGAGCTATGGGCGACAAATGATCACATATTTATAGGCTACTCTTCCCACTTGCGTGCCTACAGCCAGCGCGCTCCATCCAATGCGCTCCAGCCCTGTGTGACTCACACCTGCGCGATGACAGTTGCGCAGTGAACACATGCACACCTCTTTCCCTTTGGTTTTCTTCTTTTCCTCAGAGTCACATCCATATTATTTCGGATCCAACTCTAAGGGGGGACATTTGATGATGCTCCTTTTCGTCACATTGTTTAAATAATGGAAAAGGAAATGACTTATCCCAAGTATAATTGCACGCCGCCTAATAGTTGCGCAAGTGACTTGCGTGCCCTAAGTGATAACCACCCAGGGTCTTCAAAAGCCTATAAATAGACCATGTGGGCCCCTATTTCGGGAGGAATTTTTCCAGGAATGAGATAGAGAGCTTTGAACGCCCATGTCTCTTCTTCAAGTCCTCCAAACACTTTTAAGGTAATTCTTTACCTTGAATGGAATGTCTAAACAAGAGGAATAAGGTATAAGTGTTAAAATTCACTAACACTTGTGTGTCTAAGTTTTTTTATACTTAAGGGAAATGAACACACTTGCACGCATCCTTACCTATTCATTGAAACTTGCCCATCACTCTTCTGGAAGTACCTCAAGATGATTCTAAAGGCTTTGGTCAAGAATCGCCCAAGTATTACTCTACTAGGCAAGGATAGTGCAAGTACCCATGAGTCGCACAGGTATACATGCGCGACCAATACATACGCGGCCACACATTACCTGCGTGCCTACCAGGACTTGCGTGCCCTTATACTTTTGGGTGCCCTTCCTGCCCATTTCAAATATCTTATGTCATTCCACCTCTCCTATTCAAGATTCAGTATTCAAGACACTCTTCAAAGCCAGTTATGGCATGTTTAATTGATTGACTTTCTTATCTGAAAGGAGCTCCATGGAACATCTCTCAAAACATAGTGATATTCACATCTTTATGTCACTAATTTTAGAGATTTCATTCATTCAACCTCATCCTTTAATATGAGAGAATCTTTAATATGGGCCTCCTTTTCAAGGGTAAGCCCCACTCCAAGTCCTCATTTATTTGGGCATACTCCTTAGGAGTAAGCCTCAAGTCCTCATTAATTTGGGCATCCTCCTTAAGAGTAATCCCCAAGTCCTCTAACCAAGGCCTCCTTTTCAGGAATAAGACCCAATCATAATTCCCCAAATATGGACATCCTCCTTAGGGGTAAGCCCCAATCCGTAAATCCTTTAACCTGGGTTTCATTTTCAAGAATAAGACCATGTCTCAAATATGGGCATCCTCTTTTGGAGTAAGCCCCAAGTCCCTTAATTTTTAAATCCATTTAACCTGGGCCTCCTCCTTAAGAATAAGCCGCAGTCTTATTTTTCTCTTAACCAGTCATAATTCCTTTTGATCTAGGCTTCCTTCTCAGGATTAAAACCCAATCATAAGTCCCCTTTTAAATTGGGAATCTTCCTTAGGATTAAGCACCAAAATTAGAGTATCCAAATCTCCATGAAGCACATATACCTTTATGGACCCTGTTCAGGGATTTCTTTCCTGAAGTAAACCTTAACCCTCGTCTATTTGGGCAGTCATATATACATAAGACCCACATCATTGCATGGCACAATTGTCTTGTTTCACCAATACCTCTTGTTTCTCACACCGAGCATGACTCACGTGAGCTTAGAGTGTATAAGTAATCATGACATCTTTCTTTGATCCATCAATTGTGCATTAATAGCATCCTCCCTTACTCAAACTATGTGAGTTATGATTCCTTTTTTAAAAACAAAGGATACGTAGGTAGCCCATCTGTGGGTATGACCCAAATCTGAAATAATCCATGTCCTCCGGAATGACAATAAACATCAAGTGACCCACTGGGTGGATTTAAAACATGTATGGTCATCATAATGACCAAGAGACTTTTATGTATTGAAAGATAACATTGACTAAGAATGTCTAACCAATACAGATGATTCTCTATTGATGAAGAACCTCTAATATATATAAAAGATTCTCTAAATTTTCAACATATCAATCAATGATTGTCAGATGTAAAGGAAAGCTCATATTATACTTGGTAATGTAATAAAGAATCACAGACATAACTTAAATCTATAAAGAGAGTCCCGGAGTAGACAATAATTCCCCTCAAAAAGGTGTGATGAGTCCAACCTCACATCCTCTTGACCAATGAAAATTCCTAAGCCTCATCAGTCTACAACTAATGAGTGCCTACCTTTGGAAAGTAGGTCCAAATGGATATGGAGTCATTGGATGTTTTTGGTTCTACGAAAAAACCCGTTAGAAATCGCTTGGAATGTTTTGAATTTTAAATCAATGAGGTCATCCCCAATTCCAGAGGGAATCAAAAAACTACAAGGGTAAAGTACCAAAGAATGAAAAACAGTGATTGCAACTTCCCCAAAGGTCCGAGCTAGTACGGTCCAGCACAATCCCTGAAGTCCTCCTGGAAACATGAAAATAGTTTTATATATGTAGGGTGAGCATACAAGTATACTCAGTAGGGAAAACCTAATGCTCTTGTGCACAAGTGGTTTTCCCAAGTATCTTCATGATAAGGCCCAGGTGACTTTGGGTGTGGCAGTGGATCTTCTAGCCCAGGTGTCTTCAGGCGTGGTGGTGGTTGTTCTGGCCTAGGTGTTTGCAGGCGTGGTTATGTGTGACAGCAGTGGCCCAGGAGTGGTTCTAATGGGTTTGTTCGGAGAACCGAAAACATCCAATGATTCATATCCATTTGGACCTATTTTCCAAAGGTAGGCGCTCATTAGTTGTGGACTAATGAGGCTTAAGAATTTGAATTGGTCGAGACGATGGGAGGTCAGACTCATCACACCTTTTTGAGGGGAATTGTTGTCTACTTTGGGACTCTCATTATAGATTTACATTATGTTCGTGAATCCTTATTACATTACCAAGTATAAAATGAGCTTTCCTTTAGATCTGACAATCAATGATTGATATGGTGGAAATTTAGAAAATCTTTTATATGTATTCGAGGTTCTTCTTCAATAGAGAATCATATTTATTTGTTAGAGATTATTATTCAATGGTATTCTTCAATACATAAAAGTATTTTGGTCATTATGATGACCATACTGGTTTTAAAGCCACCCAGTGGGGCTCTTGAAGTTTATTGTCATTCAGGAGGACATGGATTATTTCATAGTTGGGAATGTACCCATAGATGGGATACCTACATATCCTTTGTTTTGAAAAAAGTAATCAAAACCCACGTAGTTCGAGTAAGGGAGTATGATTTTTATGCATGATTGATGGCTCAAAGAAAGATTTCATGATTACTTTTACACTCTAAGCTCACGTGAGTCATGCTCGGTGTGAGAAACAAGAGGTATTGGTGAAACCAGACAATTGTGCCATGCAATGATGTGGGGATTATGTATATATGACTACCCAAATAGAAGAGAATTATGATTTACATCAGGGAATAAATCCATGAACAAGGTCCATAAACGTATATGTGCTTCATAGAGATTTGGATACCCTAATCTTGGGGATTACTCCTAAGGAACATGCCCAGATTAGAAGGGGACTTATGACTGGGTTTTACTCCTGAGAAGGAAGCACAACTCAAAAGGAATTATGACTGATTAATAGAAAAATAAGACTAGGGATTATTCTAAAGGAGGAGGCCCAGGTTAAAGCGATTTGAAAATTAAGGGACTTGGGGCTTACTTCTAAAGAGGATGCCCATATTTGATATTGGGGCTTATTCCTGAAAAGGAAAATCGGGTTAAAGGATTTAAGGTTTGGGGTTACTCTTGATGAGGATGCCCATATTTGGGGAATTATGACTGGGGCTTATTCATGAAATGGAGGCCCAGGTTAGAGGACTTGGGGCTTACTCCTAAAGAGGATGCCCAAATTAATGAGGACTTGGGGCTTACTCTTATGGAAGATGCCCAAATTAATGAGGACTTGGACTGGGGGTTACACCTGAAAAGGAGGCCCATATTAAGGATTCTCTCATCTTAAAGGATGATGTTAAATTGATGAACTCTCTATCTTTAGTGACATAAATATGTGAAAATCACTATGTTTTGAGAGATGTTCCATGGAGATCCTTTCAGATAAGGAATTCAATCAAGAAAACATGCCATAAATGGCTTTGAAGAGTGTCTTGAAGACTGAATCTTGAATAGAAGAGGTGGAATGGCATAAGAGAGGTGAAATGGGTAGGAAGGGCACCCAAAATTAGAAGGGCACACATGTCCTGGTAGGCGCGTAGGTAATGCGTGGACGCGCAAGTATTGGTCGTGCAGGTATACCTGCGCGGCTCATGGGTACTCGTGTGATCCTTTCCCTGTAGAGTAATACTTGGGTGATTCTTGACCAAATCCTTTAGAATTACCCTAAGGTACTTCTAGAAGAGTGACGCGCAAGTTTCAATGAATAGGTAAGGAGGCGCGCAAGTGTGTTCATTTCCCTTCAGGGTAAAAACACTTAGGCATGCAATTGTTAGTAAATTTTAACACTTAGACCTTATTCCTCTTGTTTAGACCTTCCGTTCTAGGTAAATAATTACCTTATAAGTGTTCGGAAGACTTGAAGAAGATACTTGGGCGATCAGAGCTCTCTATCTCAATTCTGGAAAAATTCCTTAGGATGATTCTAAAGGCTTTGGTCAACAATCGCCCAAGTATTACTCTACAGGGCAAGGATAGCGCATGTACCCATGAGCCGCGCAGGTATACCTGCACGGCCAATACTTGCGCGCCCACGCATTACATGCGCGCCTACCAGGACTTGCACGCCCTTCTACTTTTGGGTTCCCTTCCTGCCCATTTCGCCTCTCTTATGCCATTCCACCTCTCCTATTAAATATTCAGTCTTCAAGAAACTTTTCAAAGCCATTTATGGAATGTTTTCTTGATTGAATTCCTTATCTAAAAGGAGCTTCGTGGAACATCTCTCAAAACTTAGTGATTTTCACATCTTTGTGTCACTAAAGATAGAGAGTTCATTCATTCAACCTCATCCTTTAAGATGAGATAATCCTTAATATGTCCCTCCTTTTCAGGAGTAATCCCCAGACCAAGTCCTAATTAATTTGGGCATCCTCCTTAGGAGTAAGCCCCATGTCCTCATTAATTTGGGCATCCTCCTTAGGAGTAATCCCCATGTCCTCTAACCTGGGCCTCCTTTTCAGGAATAAGCCCTATTCATAATTCCCCAAATATGGGAATCCTCCTCAGGAGTAAGACCCAAACCTTAAATCCTTTAGCCTTGGTTACCTTTTCAGGAATAAACCCCAGTCTCAAATATGGGCATCCCCTTTAGGGGTAATCCCCAATTCCCTTAATTTTCAAATCCCTTTAACATGGGCAACCTCCTTAGGAATAAGCCCCAGTCATATTTTTCTCTTAACTAGTCATAATTCCTTTTGATCTGGGCTTCCTTCTCATGAGTAAAACCCAATCATAATTCCCCTCCTAACTTGGGAATCTTCTTTAGGAGTAAGGCCCAATATTAGAGTATCCAAATCTCCATGAAGCACATATACCTTTATGGACCTTGTTCATGGATTTCTTCCCTGAAGTAAATCATAATCCTCATCTATTTGGGTAGTCATACATACATAAGCCCCACATCATTGAATGGAACAATTGTCTGGTTTCACCAATACCTATTGTTTCTCACACCGAGCATGACTCATGTGATCTTAGAGTGTAAAAGTAATCATGACATCTTTCATTGAGCCATCAATCATGCATAAACATCATACTCCCTTAATCGAACTACGAGGGTTCTGAGTACTTTTTTCAAAACAAAGGATACGTAGGTAGCCCATCTGCGGGTACCATACCAACTATTAAATAATCCATGTTCTCCTGAATGACAATAAACTTCAAGTGCCCCACTGAGTGGATTTAAAACCAGTATGGTCATCATAATGTCCAAGATACTTTTATGTATTGAAGGATACCATTGACTAAGAATATCTAACAAATACAGATGATTATCTATTGATGAAGAACCTCGAATACATATAAAAGAATATATAAATTTCCAACATATCAATCATTTATTGTCAAATCTAAAGGAAAGCTCATTTTATACTTGGTAATGTAATAAGGATTCACGAACAGAACTTAAATCTATAAAGAGTGTCCCGAAGTAGACAATAATTCCCCTCAAAAAGGTGTGATGAGTCCGACCTCCCATCCTCTCGACCAATGAAAATTCCTAAGCCTCATCTTTCCACTACTAATGAGAGCCTACCTTTGGAAAGTAGGTCCAAATAGATATGTAATCATTAGATGTTTCCGGTTCTACAAACAAACCCGTTGAAAACCGCTTGGAATGTTTTGAATCTTAAATCAACGAGGTCATCCCCAATTCTAGAGGGAAACTTCTGTCAAGACCCCCTCCCACCAAAGATGCCCCTCCTGAGCTGACAATGGTGGAAGGGAGATAATGACCCCCCGAGTCCCACCTCTAGAAGGCCCCGGAGTGGCAACTAGCACCATGGTTATGAGTTTTTCACATATATGGGATGCATTACCATTTTTATTAATTTATGATCGGGAAATAGGATGATTCAAACACCAAGAAGAATAAAAGGAACAAGTATAGAAATAGCCCAAAACCAATACCATATGCATGCTTATACAATAGTGAAACAAAATTACAAGTACAGAGAAGCTCCAAAGTACTGTACCAAAAAGTAAAGGAAAACAACAATAGAAAATAGCAGCAACTCCCCCTTCTTGACTAGTAAGGTCCCGCACAGTCCCTGTAGTTCTCATAAAAACCTAAAAGAAAACGTAGGGTGAGCATACAAGTATACTCAGTAGGGAAACCTAAAGCTCTCGTGCACAAGTGGGGAGACATCCAAATGCCTCGTGAGAAAATAGAAGAACCAAAACCTAGAAAGGAATCTATCCACACAGCCTCACCATTCACACTCATCAAGTAACACAAGTCAAAAGAGTATAGTAGTAATTTTATCAATGTATGGGTACCCCGCACAACCTTCCCACTTGATACTGCTCAATCCCTCACACCTAACACTCTGATGCTTCCCTCTCCTCCAGATCTACTACTGCAAATTGGCCATACAAAGCTTATAGTAACCCGTCGGCACACAATCCTCTGCCATAACCACAATCACAGCAAAACCATTACATCATCATCCCTTTGATACCATTTATTGCAGCCCCACTACCCATCACCAACATAGCATTCACACAAACCCACAACCAAGCCACCCGCAGCCCCGCTACCCATCACCAACATAGCATTGACACAAACCCACAACCAAGCCAATCGTAGCCTCGCTGGTCACCCGATCCACAACAACCCACAAAACACCTCCTTCACATAATTAATCCCTAACAAGCACCCACATGTATATTATTTCAGTTTGTTCGACCGGGGTGATCACACAAGGTTTCCATGTCTTTAATCAGCCAACTTTACGTGATTAACCAATTTCCACATTCAATAAAATTTTCATCCATATGAAAATCTAGAAGGAAAGGGAAACATTTAATTGCGTAAGCAAAGGCCCCCAATGGACATGATTTTCAGTAGGCTGAAGCTCATTTAATTCACAACATAATATCAATGGATATAAATAATGTAACTACATTCATAAACATCCCATCCCTGTTATATAATCTAGTTATTATCTTTATTAATCTGGTTCAAATGTGTTTCACGTAAAAAATAGGACACCCACCCCGCATGATGCACAATTTGGAGAGATGAAGGTAAGGTCCCTACCTCAACAGGTTCTGATGTCCTTCTACGAACATGACCACCACAATCACAAGGCTTCTCCAAGAATGACTGCACCCACCAAAGACGTCGTGGCACCACCGAATCAACAACACAAGAAACTCCCTGAACATGGAGATCACAAGCCGTAGCATGGAAAGAAAATGAGAGAAGTGGGATTAGAAAAAGAATACAAGAACATAGGATTAACATACCTTTTTAGAGGAGTTCATCAAATACCATTGTTTCTACCGGTATCTAATTAGCCATCGGTAGATCATGGATACCGGTGAATCTGACCTAACCCCATGGGGATTTTTCCAGTAGCACTCCTTTTTGCACAAATTTGGTTTTAAGACTATTTTTACCCCTTTAACCTTGTTTAAAATCCCAGTAACGCCCATGAATGTCATTAAATTAAAATTTAATGAGTTAACGTGCATCAGTTTAAACCGTGGGGACCCATTAATGATGTGTGGGGTGTCTCAACCGGGTGGTCAACCCACGACCCCACTCCTTACGCAGTTTGGCATTCTTATCTCAACCATCCCCGGCCTTTATAAACTAAAAGGGTTCTCCCTAAGTTTCTTTTCTCGATAAACCTGTTCTAGGAGTACCCTTCATTCAGAGCTTTTCATTTGGACGAGCTACATCGCAATCCATGAAGTTTCATGCCCGGCCTTAGCATTGATCATTGATCAACAAGTAGGAAATTTCTCCTACGTCTCTCTTTTTGTGTATCATGTGGGGTGGTCCTGCTTTAGATTTTGTAGAATTGGATGAACCAATCCTAAATAAAGATAATTAACGGATTCTATAATGAATGAAGGGGGTGTTCTGAATTTTACGGGCTTACAGCTACTGAAAATCATGGTCGTTAGTGGTCTTTTCTCTGTGCACTAATGAACCCTTACCTCAGCTGATGTTTAAATGGATTGTATTTGTGAACCCTTGTTGTGTAATGGAATTTTGGTTAATTACGTATATCCAGATAAATAAATTGAGGCACCGGGATCAATCCCTTTTTGTGATAACCCCAGTTAAAGCACGCGGAAATTGAAATCATTGGGTGTGTTAAATCTAATAAATCTGAAAATACCGGCATGGGCCTGCTTAGTGCTGGTGGTTTGGTTTTTTTTTCTTTACAGGCCGTTTGCTCGGTAATGTTGGTGGGGATGGGATCCCCTGTTATTATACTCTCGGTGGTTGTGAAATTGGGGATGGGGTCCCCCTGTGTTATGCTTTCAGTGGTTGTGAATTTTAAGACCAGGTGGTTACCTTGTTTATATCACGAATTGGGGTGGGATCCTCTGTTGTTGAGAAACCCTTTTTGGCTCCTGGATATTGGAAATGGGGCTACATCTTGGGGTTTTCTTTGGTTATGGTGGAATTAAAAGAGAACGGGTGTGGGTGTTATGGTTGATGCTTGAATGTGCTTTCCCTTGACTTGTGCTTATGATTTCTAGTTACCCAAGTAGGTGCAGAAACGTATTTAAGCATTATTACTGAACATATAAACCAGGATGGGACAAATGGGTTTTGTTTTGACGTGAGTTGTGACTTGGACGTAGTATTGTTTGTGTTCTTTAGGTGGGCTGAAGAAAAACCTAAACTTTGGATGAGTGCTTGTTACCTATACATATACTTGTAGTTTTTGGAGTCTTATTCGCGCCCCACCCAAGTTGAGAACTTAGTGTCGAACACCCCCATTTCACGGGGGAGGGTGTTTTTCCCAAAACTACTATTAGTGGATGGTTATTAGCTCCTTTTCTGCTCCCTTTCCCAGATAGCCCAAGTATCTTTAGGTAGGATGTGATGGCCTGAAGTCTATTATTAGCCCAAGAACCTTCGGGCGAGGTAGTGTGGTGGTTACAGCCCAGGTGTGTGCGGGCAAGTGGTTTTCCCAAGTATCTTCGGGATAAGGCCCAGGTGTCTTCGGGCGTGGCAGTGGATCTTCTAGCCCAGGTGTCTTTGGGCATGGTGGTGGTTGTTCTGGACTAGGTGTTTGAAGGTGTGGTTATGTGTGACAGTTTTGGCCTAGGTGTTTGCGGATGGTATTTGGCAGTGGGACTGCATGCGGTTATGGCCCAGGTGTGTGCGGGTGGGGTGTGGCAGTGGGGCTGCGGTGAGAATGGCGGGATTTTCTTGATGTGTAGGATGTCTTCAATAACCAGTGGGAAAGTGGTGCGGGGTACCCAAACATTGATTTGCTATTACAATACTTTACTTGACATGCATTATTTGGAGAGTGTGTCTTGGTGAGGCTTGGGTGGTTAGTTTACCTTTTTAGGTGTTTGGTTTACTCTTTTTCTCACTGGACTCTAGTACGTCCCCCACACTTTTGCACAAGAGCTTTAGGTTTTTCCCTACTGATTATACATGTATTCTCACCCTACATATATAAAACTATTTTTAGGTTTCCAGGAGGACTTTGGGGATCGTGCTGGACCATACTAGCTCGGACCTTTGGGGCAGTTGCAGTTGATGTTTTTCTTTCTTCGGTACTTTACCCTTGTAGTCACTTGTACTTTCTGGATTTGTACTTTTGTAACATGCATTAGGAGTGGTACGTGGATTTACTTTTACTTTCCGCTTTAGGTGTTTTTGGAATTTACCATTCTATCTCCTGATCCTATTAAAAGAAAAAGTGTAATGCCTTCCATTTAGAGTGTGATTCTATACCCTCGGGGCTAGTAGCCACTCCAGGACCTATTGAAGGCGGGTCTCGGAGGTTATTATCTCTCCTTCAACTTAAAAAGGAAGGGCCTGGAAATTTTCTGATCCTTCCCTTTATTTGGTGAAGGCAGGTTGTGACAGATGTCCAATATCCAGAACCCAAAAAGGGTTTCTCAACAACAGAGGATCCCACCCCAACTCGTGATATAAACAAGGTAACCACCCAGTATTAAAATTCAAAACCACTGAAAGCATAACACAGGGGATCTCATCCCCAATTTCACAACCACCGAGAGTATAATAACAGGGGATCCCATCCCCACCCACATTACCTAGCTAACGGCCCGTAAAGGAAAAACAACCAAACCACCACCACTAAGCCGGCCCATGCTGGTATTTTCAGATTTAAAATATTTAACACACCCCATGATTTCAATTTCTGTGTGCTTTAACTGGGGTTATCACAAAAATGTTTTGATCCTGGTGCCTCAATTTATTTATCCGAATATACGTAATTAACCAAAATTCCTTTACACATCATGGGTTCACAAATACAATCTATTTAAACATCACCCGAGGTATGGGTTCATTAGTGCACAGAGAAAAGACCAGTAATGGCCATGATTTTCAGTAGGCATAAGCCCGCAAAACTCAGAACCCCCCCCCTTTATTCTTTATAGAATCCGTTCATTATCTTTATTTAGGTTTCATTCATCCAATTATACAGAATTAAAAGCATTCCCACCCCACATGATACACAAAAAGAGAGACGAAAGATAAATTCCCTACATATTGATCAACGATCGATGCTAAGGCTGGGCGCGGAACTTCAGGGATAGCGATGTGGCTCGTCTGAACGAAATGCTCTGAATGAAGGGTACTCCTAGAAGAGGGTGATCAAGAAAAGAAACCTAGGGAGAACCCTTTTAATTTATAAAGGTCGAGGATGGTTGTGATAAGAACGCCAAACCGTGTAAGGAGTGGGGTCGTGGACTGACCACGCGGTTGAGACACCCCACACGTCATTAATGGGTCCCCACGGTTTAAACTGACGCACGTTAACTCATTAAATATTTAATTAAATGAAAATCATGGGAATAAATGGACTTTTAAACAAGGTTAAAGGGGTCAAAATAGGGTTTAAAACCTAATTTGTGCAAAAAGGAGCGCTACTGGAAAAACCTCGTGGGGGTAGGCGAGAGGAACCGGTAGCTGAGAGCTACCGGTAGGCTGTAGCCACTGGTAGACTGAGCTACTGGTACGATGCAGCTACCGGTAGACCGAGCTACCGGTAGCCGCAGCTACCGCTAGACAGAGCTATGGGTAGACAGTGCTACTAGTATCTGCAGCTACCGGTAGACCGAGCTACCGGTAGATAGAGCTACTGGTAGGCTGCGGCTACCAATAGACCGAGCTACCAGAAGGCCTGCTACCATTAGGCTAAGGCTACTAGTAGGCCTCCCGTTAGGCCAAACTTCACCGAGATTCCCAGACCAGAAAACCCAACTTGATATTTTCACAAAGTAATGGACCCCAAAAACCCGGGCCATTACATCAGATACCTATTAAACCATTCTCATCCTCGAGAATCAAAACAATCCAAAAGGAAAGAGAGTCCGAACAACCACCTCGAAAGATACCTCTCAGTAGTGAACCTCATTGTTAACTAAGAACGCCTTTCTGTCAAGAACCAAGCAACATACCATGTCAAACTGCCTAGCCATGTGGGTTGGGGAGCCTCCTTCCCCATGTCAAGATACTATCCTCTTTGGGAGGCACTGACTCACCCACACGGGTTTAATCGAATCCACCTTAATGAATCTTGATTAGGGGTTGGGCCCTCCCCTCCCCATAGCCAGGACATTTGACACACAATCAGAGGAAAGAAAACTAGTATTTCATAGCCAACATGGTAAAACGGTCTACCACAATAGCTATAAACTGAACAGTACAAAACTCAAAACAACTATGGGTATTGGGCACGCATATGTGCTTCCCTCTCCCACATACTCTCCTCAAGCCCACCATGTCTCCATTACACATGAACCAAGGGGATGGTTCGCCCACGGAGCACCTTCTCCTTACGATCCTCGATCATCACTGGTCTTTCCACAAAATTCACATCATCCTCGATGTCTAGCTCTCCCCAATCAAGGACGTGTGAATAGTCGTGTAGGTAACGAAGAAGCTGGGACACATGGAATACATCATGTATCCTCAGTAGCGGTGGTGGTAGCGCTAGCTGATAAGCCACTTCACCTACCCTCCGCAACACATCAAAGGGTCTGATGAACCTCGGAGAAAGCTTACTACCTTTTCCAAACCTCTGTTGTCCACGCCGAGGGGAGACCTTCAAGAACACGTGGTCTCCAACCTCAAACTCCAACGGCCTCCTCCTGGTATCAGTATACAACTTCTGCCGGTCCTGAGCTGCCTTCATCCTCTCTCGTATAAGCTGAACCTTCTCTGTCGTGCTCTGCACCACCTCCGGGCCAAGAACACCTACTTCTCATACTTCGGTCCAACACACAGGTGAACGGCATGGCCTCCCGTACAAGGCTTCAAACAAGTCCATACCTATGGTAGATTGATAGCTATTATTGTAGGTGAACTCTACCAGAGTCAAGTGTCGCACCCATGATCCTCCTGAGTCCAGAACACATTCCCGCAACATATCCTCCAAGGTCTTGATGGTGCGCTCTGTCTGTCCATCTGTCTGGGGATGGAAGGTAGTGATAAGATATAGCTGGGTGCCAAAAGCACACTGCAATCCTCTCCAGACTCGCGAGTTAAACCATGCATCCCAATCCGAGACTATAGACCTCAGAACTCCATGAAATCTCACCACCTCATCCATGTACCTTCGTGCCAAATCATCCACTGCACTCGACTCCCTGATCGCCAGAAAGTGAGCTGATTTCACCAACTGGTCCACTACTACCAAAATGGAGTCATATCCCCCTTCGAGGGTCCCAGCTAGATCCCTTCTCGTGACACACCTCCTAGAGCGTGCATCCTCTCCGCTACTTTGGCCTTCTTCTGGACCTCTAAGTACGTCGGCAGGGTAAAGGGGGTAACATCATACTGGAGGGAGGGTTAGAGCGCCTCCTCTAAACATCTTGCCCGAGACTCCTCGTCAGAAAAGAGGTCAAGAGAAAATGTAGGAGGTCCTTGAACTTTATTCCTAGCTCCCTCACTAACATACTCCCCTGCTGGAGGGAGAGTAGCTCCTATCTCTTTTCCACCTTCATCATCGAAGAGAGGAATTCCGCCCGAAACTCCCTGTCAAAATCAGCCCATGCCACCTCAGCCTCTCTCTTCTCCCCCAGGTAAAGTTCCAACCACTGACGCGCTGCTCGCCACATATGGCTGACGACCAGAGGAACCCAGTACTCGGTCGGAGCCCGGATCAAGCTGAAGGCTATCACTAGCTCCTCTAGCCAGCCCCCCGTCTTCATATCAGACTTCTTGAGCGTCTGTCGCTATAAGGCCCGATGTATATCCTGCCACTGGTCGTCCCCCTCCTCTAGATCCGTTCTCTGTCGATCGGCCAAGGTAGTCTCCGGGGCCTTGATCGCCCGCACCAAACATTGTCACCTTCCAGGTGCCATAGCTGCAAGGTAAAAAAGGAATGCCTAAGCCCAAGTAGTGCAGAATATTGTTCTTAAAACTTATTAAACTTTTTATTTATTCTTAATTCCCAAGACACCACAGAAACATGAGAACACAAGTCATTATTATGCATGTACCTTTCCTAGGGTCTCTACCCTGCAATCAGCGTGGCCTCACTTGGTCGTTCGGTAGGTCCAGAGTCCTTGAATCAGATCACGAGGGGCCCAAAAATCCCGTGTCCTAGACGGTCTTCCATGGCCTAATTCATGCCCCAAGGTCACCCAACACTGTTTCCCTACCATCCTATGAAATCCTAACTATGCCTAACTCCAGACTCCATCCTATCTCTCAACCATACCTCTGATACCATTCTGTCACGACTCGCCTTCACCAAAAGGAGGGAAGGGTCAGAAGATTTCCTGGCCCTTCCTTATTTATGTTAAAGGAGAGATAATGACCCCCGAGACCCGCCTCCAATAAGTCCCAGAGTGGTGACTAGCACCAAGGGTATAGAATAACACACTAAATGGAAGGCATTACCCTTTTTCTTTTAATAGGATCGAGAGATAGAATGGTAAATCCCAACAACACCAAAAGTGAAAAGTAAAAGTAAAGCCAAGAACCACTCCCAATGCATGTTACAAATTTAAAAATACAGAAAGTACAGGTGACTAAAAGGGTAAAGTGACAAAGAAAGAAAAACAGTGACTACAACTGCCTCAAAGGTCAGAGCTACTATGGTCCAGCATGATACCCGAAGTCCTCCTAGAAACCTAAAAACAATTTTATATACGTAGGGTGAGCATACAAGTATAATCAGAAGGGAAAAACCTAAAGCTCTCGTGCACAAGTGGGGGGTACATATTGGACTCCCGTGAGAAAAATAGTAAACCAAACACCTAACAAGGTAAACTGACCACCCAATCCTCACCAAGGAACACTCTCCAAATAATGCAAGTCAAGTACAGTATAGTAATAGAACATCGATTTTTGGGTAACCCACGCCACTTTCCCACTGGTTATTGAAGAAATCATACGCATCGATCGAATCCCTCCATTCTCACCACAGTCCCACTGCCACACCCCGCCCGCACACACCTGGGCTATAACCGCACTCATTCCCATTGCTGAATCCCACCCGCAAACTCCTCGGCCACAGCTGTCACACGTAACCACACCTGCAAACACCTAGGCCAGAACAACCACCACCATGCCCGAAGACACCTGGGCTAGAAATCAACTGCCACGCCCGAAGACACCTGGGCATTATCCCGAAGATACTTGGGAAAATCACTTTCCCACACATACCCGGGCCATAACCACCACACTACCCCGCCTGAAGGTTCCTGGGATAATAAAGGACTTCAGGCCATCACAGCCTGCTCGAAAATACTTGGGCTATCCGGGAAAGGGAGTAGAAAAGGAGATAATAACCAGCCACTAATAGTAGTGTTGGGAAAAACACCCTCCCCCATAAAATGGGGGTGTTCGTCACTAAGTGATCAACTCGACTAGGGCGCGAATAAGAAACACAAAACTACAAGTATATGTATAGGTAACAAGCACTCACCCATTGTTTAGGTTTTTATTTAGCCCGCCTAAATAACACAAACAGTACTACGTCCAAGTCACAACTCACATAAAATAAAAACCCATTTGTCCCATCCTGGTTTATATGTTCAGTAATAATGCTTAAATATGTTTCTGCGCCTACATGAGAAACCAGTAATCATAAGCACAATTCAAGGGAATGTACAGTCAAGTATCAACCATAACACCCTCACCTGGTTCACTGGTAAAGCCACCATAACCAATGAAAACCCCAAGATGCAGCCCCATGTCCAATATCCAGGAGCCAAAAAGGGTTTCTCAACAATAGAGGATCCCAACCCATTTCGTGATATAAATAAGGTAACCACCCGATCTTAAAATTCACAACCACTAAAAGCATAACATAGGGGATCCCATCCACAATTTCACAACCACCGAAAGTATAATAATAGGGGATCCCATCCCCACCCACATTACCCAGCAAATAGAATGTAATGGAAAAACAACCAAACCACCACAACTATGCAGGCCCATGCCGGTATTTTCATATTTATAAGATTTAACACACCCCATGATTTCAATTTATGTGTGCTTTAACCGGGGTTATCACAAAAAGGGATTGATCCTAGTGCCTAAATTTATTTAACCGGATATACGTAATTAACCAAAATTCCTTTACACAACAAGGGTTCACAAATACAATCCATTTAAACATCACCCGAGGTAAGGGTTCATTAGTGCATAGAGAAAAGGCCACTTACGGATGTGATTTTCAGTATGTGTAAGCCCATAAAATTCAGAATCCCCCCTTCGTTCTTTATAGAATCTGTTAATTATCTTTATTTAGGTTTGGTTCATCCAATTCTATAGAATCAAAAGCATTCCCACCTTGCATGATACACAAAAAGAGAGACAAAATAGAAATTCACTACTTGTTGATCAACGATCAATGCTATGGCCGGGCGCGGAACTTCACGGATAGCGATGCTACTCATCCGAAGGAAAATATCTGAACGAAGGGTACTCCTAGCACAGGGTGATAGAGAAAATAAACCTATGGAGAACCCTTTTAGTTTATAAAGGTCGGGGACAATTGAGATAAGAATATCAAACCACGTAAGGAGTGGGGTCATGGGTTGACCACACAGTTGAGACACGCCACGCGTCATTAATGGGTCCCCGCGGTTTAAATTGACGCACGTAAACTCATTAAATATTTAATTAAATGACATTCATGGGAATTAATGGGCTTTTAAACAAGGTTAAAGGGGTCAAAATAGGGTTTAAAACCTAATTTTCACAAAAAGGAGAGCTACTAGAAAAAACCCCGTGGGGGTAGGTGAGAGGAACCTGTAGCTTAGAGCTACCGGTGGCTCACAACCACTGGTAGTCGAGAGCTACCAGTGGCTAATCAGCTACTGGTAGACCGAGCTAACGGTATACATAGCTACCGATAGCCGCAGCTACCAGTAGACAGAGCTACCTATAGCTATAGCTACCTGTAGATTGTGCTACCAGTAGACAGAGCTACTAGTAGGCTACGACTACCTGTAGACCAAGCTACCGGTAGGCCTTCTACCAGTAGGATAAGGCTACTGGTAGGCCTACCATTACGCCAAACATTACCAAGATTCCCAGACCAGAAAACCCAACTTGATATTTTCACAAAGTAATGGACCCCAAAAACCTGAGCCCTTACATTAAACTGCGGGGACCCATTAATGACGTGTGGGGTGTCTCAACCGCGTGGTCAACCCAGGACCCCAATCCTTACGCGATTTGGCGTTCTTATCTCAATCTTCCCTAGCCTTTATAAACTAAAAGGGTTCTCCCTAGGTTTCTCTTCTCGACCACCCTATGCTAGGAGTACCCTTTGTTCAGAGATTTTCATTCGGATGAGCTGCATCGCTATCCGTGAATTTCCGTGCCCGGCCTTAGCATCGATCGTTGATCAACAAGTAGAAAATTTCTCCTTCGTATCTATTTTTGTGTATCATGCAGGGTGGGAATGATTTTGATTATTTATAATCGGATGAACCAAACCTAAATAAAGATAATTAACGGATTATATAAAGAACGAAGGGGGGTAATGAATTTTGTGGGCTTACGCCTACTGAAAATCATGACCGTTAGTGGTATTTTCTCTGTGCACTAATTAACCCTTACCTCAGGTGATGTCTAAATGGATTGTATTTTTGAACCCTTGCTGTGTAAAGGAATTTTGGTTAATTACGTATATAAAACTGTTTTCAGGTTTCGAGGAGGACTTCGGGGATTGTGTTGGACAGTACTAGCTCGGACCATTGGGGCAGTTGCAGTCGCTGTTTTTCTTTCTTTGGTACTTTACCCTTATAGTCACTTGTACTTTCTAGATTTTTACTTCTGTAACATTCATTGGGATTGGTTCTTGGATTTACTTTTACTTTTTTGCTTTTGGTGTTATTGGGATTTACCATTCTATCTCCTGATCCTATTAAAATAAAAAGGGTAATTCCTTCCACTTAGTGTGTGATTCTATACCCTTGGTGCTAGTCGCCATTCTGGGACCTATTGAAGGTAGGTCTTGGGGGTCATTATCTCTCGTTCAACTTAAAGAAGGAAGGGCCTGCCAATCTTCTGACCCTTCTCTCCTTTTAGTGAAGGTGGGTTATGACAGAGATCTTAATCGGCATTGTCCTAAGGATGATTTTCCAATTACGATTACATAACTCTTGACTGATGCGACAGCTAGCTATGAAGCACTTTCCTTCATGGATGGATATTCTGGATATAATCAAATCCAGATGGCTCCAGAGGATGAAGAATATACAGCCTTCAGAGCCCCTCAGGGAGTGTTTTTCTATCGGTTAATGCTCTTTGGCCTAAAGAATGCAGGCGCAACATATCAGCGTGGCATGAATCGTATCTTCAAACACTTTCTGGGAAAGTTTGTTGAATGTTATGTGGACGATTTGGTGGTCAAATCCAAACAACATTCTAATCACTTGGCTGATTTAGAATTCATATTTTGCAAGCTTCTACAACATAATTTGAAGATGAACCCCTTAAAATGTGATTTTGGGGTAACCTCGGGGAAATTTCTTGGCTTCATCGTATGCCATCATGGTATTGAGGTCAATACTGGGAAGATAAAGTCAATCCTTGGTATTTCATGTACTCAAAATTTAAGATAATTAAGAGGAATTCAAGAACACTTAGCCTATATTCGGCGTTTCATCGCCAATTTGGCAGTCAAAAGCTTACCCTTCACCAAATTGATGAAGAAGGGAGTCACTTACCAGTGGACTGAAGAATGTCAAGAAGCATTCGATATTCTCAAGAAATACCTCTTGAGTCCACCAGTACTCATGCCACCTGTTGAAGGAAAACCACTTATCCTCTATGTGACAGCTCTAGAGTGATCATTGGGTGTCATTCTTGCTCAGAAGAATGATGATGGGAATGAAAACAGCCTCTACTATCTCAATCGGACTATGCTTGAAGCAGAAACCCGGAATTCAAATATTGAGAAGGGCTGCCTGGCAATAATGTTTGCAGTTCAGAAGTTGAGACACTACCTGAAACATCATGAGGTCCAATTGGTATCTCACAATAACCTATTCAAATTCATCCTTAGTCGTCCAATTCTTACAGGACATCTAGAAAAATAGGCAGTTCTTTTGCAGCAATTCGACATTCAGTATGTGTCTCAAAAGGCAATAAAGGGCCAAGATCTAGCTGATTTCCTTGCTGAACACCCTTCAGGGGAAGACAAATCTTCAGATATTGAACTCCCTGATGAGGAAGTCTTCTCTATTCGAGAAACTCCTCAGGCATGGGAAATGTACTTTAATGGTGCTTCCAGAAGTCCAACAGGGAGGAAAATGGAAAATCCTAAATTCAATAAATTTGGCTTAGGGATTGTACTCATTTCTCTAGAAAATGCAGTGTTACCCTATTCCATCTTATTGTGGGAAGGTGGTACAAATAATGAAGTGGAATACCAAGCTCTCATTGCAGGATTGGAGTTGGCACTTCAAGAACAATTGAATCACATAAAGGTGAAAGGTGATTCAGACCTAGTAATCAAACAAGTCAACGGGGATTATGCAATCAGAAAATAAGAACTAATCCCTTTGTATGATTACATCATAGAGTTAATGGTGGAGTTTCCTTCGGATCCGACATTTTCTTATGTCCCAAGACCACAAACTTCTCAAGTATATGCACTGGATAATATAGTGACAACTCTGGCAGATCCAAATCAGGACGAGACAACCATCAGTATTTCCCACCATTGTACAATTTCACCTTATGTTCGAGCCAGAACAGAAGAAATCAATGAAATTAGTCCCATCTCCGAACCATATGGTCACACTACAGGATGGATGGAACCTATCAGGGAATACCATCAACATGGAATACTTCCACCTGATAGATCCAGGAAAGAACAAATCCGGTGACGTGTGGTCAACTTTACTCATTATGATGGCCTAGATCACCTAGAGAAAATTATCTACAAGCGTGGTTTTGATGGAGTTCTCTACATATGCATTTTTGGTGAAGAGACGATGGCTGTCATGAAAGAAGTGCATGCAAGAATCTGTGGTGCCCACCAGTCTGGACATAGACTGTGTGATCAGATTCGAAGTCGTGGATACTTTTGTCCTTCAATGATACAAGATTTTTTTGATTTCTCAAAGAAGTTTCATTCATTCCAAGTACATGACAACTTCATTCATCAACATCTAGAGTTGCTTCATATACTTAAATACTTGTGGCCATTTGCGACATGGGGAATGGTGTGGTGGGACCTTACCCTTCAGCTACAGCCATGCAGTTTAAGTATATTCTTACTGCTTCTGATTTCTTTTCCAAATGGGAAGAGGGAGTACCTCTCAAGGATGTCAGTTCTAAATGCATTGTTAGCTTCATCAAGTATAACATTATTACTAGATTTGGTGTCCCTCATACCATATTGACGGACATTGGAACCAACTTCTGTTCATCTGAGGTGAAGAATTTGTATCAAGAATACAACAACAAATCCAATCATTCATCTCAGTATCATGCAGCGGCCAATGGAAAGATATAAGCTTCCTACAAGACTCTGTTAAATATATTGCAAAAGATGGTGGATAAAGAGAAGAAGTCATGGCCTGATAAACTCATTCATTCTTTATGGGCTTGTCGGACTACCACCCGCACTGCAACGCGTTCAACTCCATATTCATTGGTATATGGAAGAGAAGCAGTTTTTCCAATTGAAGTTCAACTACCCTCGCTCATAGTAGAAATTTGTGATCAGTCATCTACATATGAGAAATATCAAAAGTGATTGAATGCATTGGAACAGTTAGATGAGAAAAGATTGTGCACTTTGCACCACTTGGAAGTCTATCAGAATTGAATAGCATGAGCTTTCAATAAAAAAGTACGTCTTCGTTCATTCGTTTAGGGAGAATTGGTATTAGATATCAGAACTCCAATGATACCAGGAAAGAAACCTCCCATGCTTGAGCCAAAATGGGAAGGAACTTATTCGATACATAGGGTCTACTCCAATGGAGCTTATTCATTAATCTTGATGGATGGAGAACTCATCACTACTCCAACCAATGCCAGATTTTTGAAGAAGTATTTTGTATAAACACAAAATACATCATCCAAGGTCCATACATATGACCTTAAACTATTTGTATTACCTTCATCCCACATGATGTTAAACTGTGAAAAAGTTCCCTAATTCGTCCAACATGATGTTAAACTTTGTCCCCTTCATCGTCCTTGCTATATGACATTAAACTATACAGCATCGGTACATGCATACGAACTTACACTATTTACATTTCTTTCATCCAACATGATTTTAAACTATAACACCCTATATACATGACGCTAAACTATATAGAAATCCCTTACGTCCAGTAAGACGTTAAAATTCATGAAAAACGGTCCATGCATATGACTTTTAACTATTGGCACTTACGTCCAACATGATGCTAAACTATATCGTCCCTTTTTCGTCCAGCATGACGCTAAGCTATGAAAAAGTCCCTAATACGTCCAAGATGATGTTAAATGGTGTACTGTTTTTTCCTCACTGCATGACATTAAATTGCACAGTCTCCCTTACGTCCTACATGACATTAAACTGTACTTTGTCCCTGCTACATGACACTAACTGTGCAACACAAATAGTCTTCACTAAAAGACATTAAACATCATATGCCCTTTGATTCATCTTACATGTCATTAAACTGTACTTTTCCCCTACTACATGATAATAAAATGTGCAGCACCAAGAGTCATAACTGCAAGACTTTAAACTGCATAGTCCCTTTATATGTCCTACATGACATTAAACTGTGCATCGTTAAGGATGTTGTTACCTCTTGTTTTTCACACCGAGTATGACTCACATGATCTTAGAGAAAATTTCAACCATAACACCCTCTCTAAGCTTCTAACCACGCATAAGTCCCAACATTATTTTTTAGGTCGTTTTCCCCAAGAACAACTTGATCATTAATTCATTCTTTAATTGAACTATGCGGACTTTGATCCTTGCCTTCCATGATGGGTACGTAGGCAACCTCCCAAGGTTCAATACCAAAACCAATCTCTTCACATTGGTTCACTTCCATCTCATACGATGTTGATTCGTGAAACTGTCCCCAGAATCAATATCTTTACATTGGTTCACTTTCGTCCTTGATATGTGACGTTAAACTGTACAACATTTTTTGTCCTGTACGACAATAAACTACAATATTCTTTGATACCCTCACCTGATAGGGAATCATAATTTATATTTTTTTCAATCATGTTTCATTCCAAAGACAACGTGCATAAATGGAAATGCCCGAACCATTTATCTTGTGTTTATCCATCATTGCACTAAAGTCCCCTTTCACCCTTCACATGTATGAACCAAATTTGTACAGAGGGTATTTCTAGAATTATGTGTGCTTGATTCCCATCCTTATGGGTTACGTAGGAACATTCGAGCGTCCCTTGAATCCAGACCCAAGTCTTTTGGGCCTAAACCCAAATTTCACTTTCAGTCCCTTGACTAAAAAGTCCCCATAAAAACGCACACTGTGTATTTCTTATAAATGGGACAAGCTCTATGACCATAAACTATGATCTCCTATATTTTCATCTCGCACGATGTTAAACTGTAGTTTAAGAACTACGTATAGCTTGATTACCTTCCTTATGGGATACGTAGTGAAGTCCAACATTTCAATTAAGGATCCAGCCACAACATGATTATGGTTATCATTGATCCGTGTATCTCTACATACATTGGACAATACCCATCTTTATGTGTCATAATGCTAATCTTGAATACTTCTAGACCATCATAACCCTTTTCTTGACTTCTGGTCACAAAATGTCCAATTTCTGAGAATTTTTTTCTTGACCGTGCAGCACGTGCCCTTAGGCGGACTTGCATAAATAGTCTATATAATAGATGTTTCAGCCAAAAGATGCTATTATTTGACTATGCGGCCAATTCCCTTAGGCGGCCCTGCATAATTCAACACCTTAACAGGTTTGTCAGATACTTGTAACTTCATTCATGGGAATAAAGCCTCTTTTGTTCTTATTGGTCTCATCAAAAATATGTAAGGATATACAAAAAATAGTTATCCTTAACATATTTATTTCATGTTTTTTTTCATGATATGAAAGTATTCAAGTCTATGGTTTATATTTTCCTTCCCTACGTTTGGGTCAGACCTTCGTATGAGTAACATTCATCCAACTCTTAGACAAACCTATTTGGAAATATCTTCTCCATATTCAAGTACCTCAATTCATACAGAAAACTCTAAACTTTGGAAAACTTGAATACCCATAAACATTCATTGGCTTCTTAGCAGTAGAAAAGTAAATTTCTGAGAGTTCTTTGGCCTGACTATGCAGCATGTTCCCTTCGACGGCCTTGCATAAGTAGTCTACATAACGGAACTTTCAGCCAAAAGATTCTATTTATTTGACTATACATCCAATGCCCTTAGGTGGCCCTGAATAATTCAACCCCCTAACAAGTTTTGTAAATAATGGTAACTTCATTCATGGGAACTACTTCTTCTAATGCCTTTTTAGCTCTCTTTCATAGCATTCCTCAGATTCAAACTTTCTTAAGTCTTAGTTTACATATTTTCCCCCATACTTGAGTGTGGTAAATTATTTTCAGATAAGTTTTCAAGGAATTGAGTCAATTCTAATTCATTCGGTCAAAGCTATTTCAACCTTAAACATTAGCCTCTTTATGTCCGACGTGCATGACTTTAAACTGCCTAGAAAAGACAAGGGAACTCTGAATAAAATTCATTTTCCAGCTCAATAAACATAAATTTTGTATGATTTAGATAATATTGAGCAATTAAAAGATTCAAAGTTTGTAGGGTTACTTATAATAATCCTAGTAAAAATCAAACTATGCTTACTAGGCCCATTGTCTTAGGTAAAATTTAAAGTATGTAGCAGGAAAAGACGTGCACAAGTGATTAAAGATGAAAGAAATCTTTCCTTTTGATGTACAATAATTAGAAGGACATCCATAGATTGGAGTCTCTTCTATTTTTCAGGAAATTACAAGAGGCTATCAACATAAGTCTTCACTTAATGAACAACATCTCGAGCATTATGAACACCTACTTGAAGCTCATGCACCCGACCAACATCACTCTTTTCAGCCTCATGGAGTGCTTTCTTGGAATCCCTGATGGCTTTCATACCATTCGTTTGAGTTCCCTCGTGTGAATTATTGAGTTGGTCATGTTCCCTAGTAACAGCGTCTAACTATTGCTGAAGGTGCATCTGCTGGACGACTTTATCTTTGATCTTATGCTTTAGGTCCTTTCTCTTGGCAGCATAGTCAGCCTCATCTCGGGATACTGCAGCCTCAAATTCGCTGATGTTTGTAGACAGCTTCACCCTGGTCAATTCTCCACGGTAATTTTTCTCTTGTTCCCTTCTTAAAATGACATGTTTCACTACGGAATGGATCTTTTCATATCCAAAACCGCCAAGTCCTAGCATGAAGAACAAGGATGACAATTGAGGGATATTTGATGATAGATCTCCTAAAGGCACATCAGATATGATTTTCCATATGTTGTTCCATGCCTTGCATCGTGAAAATCTGAGCGCCTTAAGTACCTCTAGGTCTGATTCGACGTCATCATCACAGGGGGCATGTAATCTGGGATTGATGTACTTAGAGAAGTGCCTCATTCTGCTTCTTCCCCCTGACCCGAGCTTCTTCACTTTCAATTCCTATTGGGGCAGAGGCTAAGGCCTCACCTCCAGATCTAGCCACTACAATTTATGGCCCTTCATAATAAATTGAAAGCATTGGTTAGATTCAAAGGATAACAAAAGAATCAGTTGTCTTGATAATTAAGTAAAATCAAAAATATTGTTATTCCTTTCCCAACTGTAGATCAGAAACCTGAGAAGGCTCCTCCCCATCTTACCTAACTTCGACATGGTTTTCAGGATGAGTTTCAGGAAGCTCTATTGGGTTCAGCTCCACTTGTGCTAATGTATCTGCATTGGTAGGGTTTTTTGTACCCCCTTTAGGCATGGGTTGTTCAGCGGCTTGCTCAGAAAAAACTGCACATTTTAACCAATCATGATTATACATGTAATAAGAATTTATTTTTAATAGAATGAAAGAAAACACTCACGCCCATAATCTTATAAATTACATGGTAATTTAACATGATTTATAAAATCTTCGAAAGATGGGCCAAGTTCAATCATTTCATCTAATGTCATCTCAGAATCCTGGTTAGTCTCACCAGTGGGAGCATTTGATGTGTCTTTTTGGCGACCTTCATCCAGCGGTCCCTGTCCCTGGACATCTTCCTCAGTAAAAATGGTGGTGTCGGGTGCAATGGCTGCCAAGAGATATAATGCAGGGGTTGAACCTGAAATATCACAGAATAGAAGTCAGTAGATGTTTCATTCAACATTTTATGGAGCATTGTTAACTTACCAGAAGCGGGTTCTTCTCTTCTCGCAACATCAGTAGGACGAATTCTGGGAATAGATGTTGGATCTTCTCCAGGAGCAGGCAAGTCAGCCTGAATTTGCAATTGTTCCACAGCACCCTCTGTGGTCCTCAAAGGAAGGTCAGTCTTTTCCCTCAGAGGGGAAATTGAAGATGCCCCTACAATCCCCAAAAATATGAGCAAACGTTTAATGGGTATAGATTCATGATTATCCTAAGGACTTACCACTACTGATAAAGAGTTTAGCGGTGGAATTCCTCCTTCTTCACCTTTGTCCTTTTGGATTTTTAGTAGTATCAGTAGTCTCCCTTATTGGCACTTGAATAGGAGAATGGAAGGCCATGTCCAACTCCTCATTCATGGCCTGCTGGCTTGGAGATATCTCGCCCGATTCGCGAGGAGACTCATCATCAGCCCCAATGGAAGTACCATCGGGGTTGTACTGTAGAGACCCGAAGCTTATCATACATGGAAATTACATTACTTTTGCGGAATACTTAGTACATAACAAAAACACACACACAAGGATCGTAATAGTTTAGTGTCTTTGGAAACTCGGAACGTAATCTTCTAATCGTGGTGAAATATATTCAATATCTCCCATAAAGATCTTCCCTTTTTTTTACCTGAAAACCTTTCTTTATATCCTGGGGAAAAGAAAACATAAAAGGGTGAGCTCAAATGCTCAGTAAGGGTAAACAAAAGAAATATCAATCACACCATATACATAAGAACATAGCTTTTGGAAATCTTAACCTGTAAAAGAGCTCATAATATCATAACATGGGATAAATCATAGAAGTGAAAATGAAACCCTTACTTAAAACATTACTCATTGTGGCATACACACATAATCATAGAGAATCATTTCTTGTTAGTCAAGACTCATTGCCAAGACTATCTTAGTGGACAAAGTCCCTTTCTGAATCGAGTAATCCTCGTTTCAGTCCTGTTTCACTGAACCGGTATAACCTACCATTCCATCAATGTCTATCTCATGAGATATGAAATCTTTACCCAATGCATTTGAGGGAGATATAGGTCCCACCCATCTCTTAATGAATCCTTTCTTATGTGTGCCACAAAATCATAAATCATACATCATTGCATAACCCATGTAATAAAAATGGGATTCTTAAACAACATGACATCATAAAACCATTCATATAAGATAAAGGAATTCATAAACATAATTTCATCACAACATAGTCAAATCAATGTAAAAATATGGATAGAAACAGAAACATTTATTATCTTATATGGAAAATAATTTTGATAAAACACTTGAATTGAATTCTTGAGGAAAATATCCTTTCTTCTTCAAAATCAATTTCTTTTCACAAAACATCATGCAATTTTAAAAGAAAGAGATTTTATTGAAAATAGTCATGAAATATTTTAGAGGAAGCTTCATGAAAATAAGGCTTTATAAAACAGTATAAATCCGTTCGTGCCGTATAAGTTAAAAAAAACATTCTTCGTACTTTTGTCGGAAAAGTCAAAAAGTACCTCGTACGAAAAACGAAAAAAGATTCCTTTCATATCCTTTACTAAAAACTCATAGAAGGGTAAAATTGGATTTAAACAATTGTAGGTGGATGGAAATAATATTACATATTGAGGGAACATGGATGTGGATGATAAAATACACCCCAGTAAATACTTACGAATAAACAATCTCGGATAAAAATGAGATTGTGATATTTCCCTTACCTTAGGTCCGACTTGCTTTGTAAGTGTCCGAACCTCCTGTATAATGATTTAAATCATGTTATTGACTTATTACAGAATCATATTCATTGTTATGATATCATATATGGTTCACTTATGACATTATATTACCCGTTCTTTTGTAAATTCCATGTTAAAGAAGCGTTTTGGGTAAAATCGTTTCATTTATCGTAGGTGTTTTCACTTGTTGTTATTGACATCATTATTACTTATATCATGATTTACTTACTTCCAGAATATAAAATATGATTTATATATCATATATATTCAGTATATATATATATATAATAGGTAGATAAATAAAATGGAAAACACCGTTCATGGAGACGGTAGTCCGTACGTACGCATGAACGCTGTTTTCCTTTCCTTATTGTCTTGAAATGGAAGTAAGTAGATGACATACATATATATATATATACATTTATCCAGTAGCTTTATAATGTCATATATTTCATTATTATTTCTTATATATACTTTATAATCATTCTTAAATGGTTAACATGGAGAATGAATCTCATCGCGTCGTGGAGACGGTAGTCCGTACGTACGCACGAGCGATGATATCATTTCTATAAATATTGAATTGAATTGGAGTGGATTATACAATATATCAGAATCAATATGATGTTGTAATAACTATGTATAGTTATTCTTTACACCATTATACCCATCCATGTAAGGTGGTGGTGGAAAATAGATTACACCACGGCGTGGAGACGGTATTCCGTACGTACGCACGCGCGGTGATTTCTTTTTCCGTAGGATGGATAGATGGTGAAATAGGGTTGTTTCATACTTATAATAACATATCAGTATATGAGTGATACTGATATTATTACTTCATAATGAAACAACCCAAGAAGAAGAATTGGAAGAAGAAATAAAGATGAAAGAATTGGTAACGGTAATTACCTCTTCTTTGAAGTGCCTCTTTGAGACCTCCTCTTAGGGCACTAAAATTGGTCTTTGAGGAAGACCAGAACCTCTAGGATGTTGCTAGGGAAGTGGAGAGGATAAATTGGCAGGGGTTGGCCGAGCTTGAGTTCTCAAATTGGTGTGAGGAGGAGGGGGAGGAGGTGTCCTTTTATAAGGGAGGAGAGGGGCACCTTAGGAATATCTCAAAATATTATTTTATATTAAAGTCAAAATCGGTTTATAATGGCTCCAAAGGGTCTTATTTCGAAGATAAGGTGGGGATGGGTCGAAATCCTATCAACCAATAAGATTTAGACAAGTTTAGGGTATTATTTTAACCTTATCAATTAGATTTAACTCTAAGTTAAATAATTTAACTTTTACCATGTCTTTTTGTTTTCTTTCACTATATAGTTAATACACTTACTATAACATGCCAAACGAACCCCAAATTGTTTATTATTAATATATATATCATTATCTAAGTCATTTGGCCGAACCTTAGATTTTTAGGAATAAAATAACAATTAATAATATAATATTTGATTTAAAAACTATTTTGTGTCAATTTTGACACTATTTGATATATGATTTTTTTGAAAGTCATAACAGAATTATATGTTCAAACCAAGTTGATTAAATCAATACTAATATATAATAGTAACCTAGAAAATTAGTGGAATTCATAAAAAGTCTTAAATTACATTTATTTTGGTATTTTTATTATCAATTATGTCAATATTTCATTAATAAGATAATTACTGCATCATCTTTGTGTCATATATAAATTAAATTATTTGATGTCTAAAAATTACAAATAAAATACCATCATGTATGAAATCTTTTTAGCTTTCTAATGAATATTTACAATCTAATTTATCTTATGTATAACCCCATATTAAAAATGATTTACTTATTAAACTTTGATTTTAACTATTTTAACCCTTCTTTAAATAAATTAATAATAAATGTCCTAATCTAATCCAAGTGGGCCTAAATGGTCATATTTTATTCCTAAGTTTGTTTTTGGTCGAATTACACTTGTCCAATAGAATTAGGACATGTTTTAGGGTAATATTAATATCATATTTACCCTTAGTTACCCTATTTACTATTAACCGTGGTAAAAAAAGTAAAAAGTTACTATTCACCAAAAAATTATTTTTATCTCATTGAACCACATTTTAGTCCTTGATATTAACTGTGTCTCTCGGATTTTCGAAATTCCATTCACAGAAGCGGTAAAATTAAGTTTTATGCAAAAATTCAGTTTTTAACCTACCACTTAGTAGTTTCACTATTCATCAAAAATTGATGTTTTTCAGAACAATGCCAAAATTTCATCCCAAGCTATATTTCATATTCCGAATTCAAAAATGAAGTCTATTTTACCAAATTCATAACATAAAAGTTGCATTAATTAATTTTATAATTAAATCCCGCTGTTAAAACAAATAGCGTGTTTTTAAGAAACAATATCTATCAAAAGATTGACACTTGTTTATGTCTAGTTTAAATGTGAAACTACATCCAATGACCAACATTGTATTAAATTGTAAAAATATATTCTAAATATACTTTAAAACCACTCAAATTAATGATTTATCACTATTAATTATTTCGATTAAAAAAGTTGTTTTTAATTATAATTTAGTAATTTTCACTATTCATCAGAATATGAAAGTTATCCGAAAAGTACCAAAATTTAACCTTAGGCTAAATTCGATACTCCGAATCCAAAAATAAAGTTCATTTTGAAAAATAAGATTTACTGGATTTCAAAAAGTGGTTATTACTATTCATAACGGCTAGTTTTAATAATATTTTTATAGCATATCGTTGTTTAGTGAAACTCGGTATTGCGTACTACACACGCTATCGAGGAAGGTCGCGATTGCGTGTAATGCAAGTCAAGTCAAGGATGTGTGTTGTGCAAGCTCCTTTTGGTGTAGCGTACAACACAAGACATTAATAAAATTAAAAAGAATATTTTTTTATAAAATCTTGGGCTGTTACATTCTACCCCCCTTAAAATGAATTTCTCCCTCGAAATTCGTCGGGGTTATAAATGGTTTACTATTTGAAAGTTTCTTTAATAGAAACCCACATCGTAAAAGGGAATACCAAAACTTGGCTTTAAAAACTAAAGTATGAAATGTAACGATTACCCAAATAAACTAATCATTGGGTTTCCACATAGGTGAAAATATGGATATGGAAGAGAAATCTAACCATCATGTTCTGATGGAGAGTGGTAGAGAACATGGCTATGGAAAATCCAGTAATCACAAATCCATAAATTTGTGACGATCTAAGGTACCATCTGATTCATCAGGTATAAGATCACTAGGACAACATTTTTGGTTTTCAAGATCATTTCCCTAAAGTTGAAAATTTGAATTAGAATAAATACTTACTTTATTTTGATACAATATCACTGTTGTTCGTGCCTTGAACAATTTCCACTTCATCTCTTAAATAAATGAAGTTGAATTTGTTATTCGTGAAGTGTTAGCAGATCATGTGATAGAATGACGGGTCATTCCATCTGTCTCAAACAAAAGGTAAGCAAAAGTTATTAAATATACATAAGTCATTCTATAGTGAGATTAATCATATATAGTTCCTAAAATGGACTTATACTTCATATATCATACTACTTAATATAATAAAACTAGTTTCTACTAAACAGGGACTTCTTGTAGGCCAGTGGTAGGCGATAAAGGCCAGTCGCACTTTGGTTGTGGGTTCGATTCCTACAGCCTTGTCCGAAGCGATGGGCTGTCGCCCGTCCTGCAGGTTGTCCCTTTTTCTAAAACTACGTTACTATAACATCCCATCAATAATATCGAAAATCTTCTATCCTTAAACAATACTAACTTATGTCCAACATAATCCAGTCTAATCTTTAGGCTTATAATACTGCAGTCCACTCTCATAATATAGTGACAACGATTACCAGAGATTTAATACTGTCATTGATCCCCACATATCATAAGATATGTCTTGTTGGTCACATTCCAAACATTCAAAGTCCTTAATCGTGTATTCTCTTGAATACCTTAGTGAAAACATGAGTGCAGTTAAAAGTTAACACTTTCCACATACCAAAATCCTCAAAATTCTATATACTCAAACCATGATATCACTTAGTCCTTATATCGATCATGAGCTCCTGAATACTATTAAACATTTCATTTTCTCATCTTCATTATGCGCATATCATCTTATTTCCAAAAAATATCTCAATCACTTTGAATACCACATCAATAAATATTGCAATACTCAATGATACAACATTATTTTGGAATCCCATTACATAAACACTTAATCATTCCACCACATCGTTGTCATATTCAACATTGCCAATAGTGATCGCATGTGATTTCCCTTTGTCCTTTGCCTTCAGTGGTTGCTCATGTTGATCATCACTAACCCTTGGATTAGGGCAATTATTAGCATAATGCCCCATTTCCTTGCACTTGAAGCATTGAAGTGTTGGCGGTGCGTTATCTGCAGTGTTTGCTTTATTCACATCATTAGAAACCCTTTTTCCATTACTTCGACACTCAGCCGCTCGATGACCTTCTTTTCCACACTTAAAACATTTTCTAGTCCCTTTAAGACAATCTCCACCATGCTTCTTTCCACACTTTGTGCATAAAGAAACATTCATCTTCTTTTCACCATTATTCTGAGATTTCTCCTTGAACTCCATCTTTCGTTTCTTTTCAAAACCATGAGATGGATATGTAACACCAACTTCCATTTCTACCTTGATAGCACAACGCACAATTTCTTCATAGCTACTGAAGTCTCTTATAGCTAATGCCCTTCGAAGACTTGGTTTTAAGCCACATAAAAATCGATCAACTTTACTTTCAGGTTGGATGATAATTCCAGAAGCATACCTTGCAAGTCTTGTAAAATTTGCTCCATAGGTACCAACAGATTCATCGTCCCTTTGCTTCAGTTCAAGAAATTCTTTCTCCATCTTTGTTCGAAGAATACGAGGGAAGTACTTACTGAAAAACAATTTCTTGAACTCGTCCCATTCCATGGACTCAATTTCATCTCTTGGCCTCGTATTCTTGATAAGATTCCACCATTGATCAGCTTCACCTTCCAAACGATATACTGCTAAGATGACTTTATCATGTTCAGAACATTGAAGAACTGAAAATATCTTTTCAGTAGTACTGATCCATTGTTCAGCCACAAGTGGATCAGAAGACCCACTAAAAGAAGGTGGACGTTGCCTCATGAAGGACTCAATACAATATTGTTCCCTTCTCTGCTCATTTGGAAGTCCAGAATGATTCATAGCTTGTGTAAGTATAGCAATAAGATTTTGCACTCCATCTCCCATAACATTTGAGTGTTCAGGAGGGCAATCATTGCATTGATCAACACGGTTCCTTCGGGTTCCAGCCATCGTCTAAAACCCAAAAAGAATAGTGTGAGAGGAAAAAATCATGCTAGGGAAAACAACATAATAAAGGGGGAGTACCCTTAATATCTAACATCTTAGGTTAAATTCTACGATCGTTACCGTAGTTCTAGGACCATATTCTATACGTATACTTATCCTTAGGGACATCCCTAGACATACCTTAGAAATATCTCTAGGGATCTCACTAACGTTTTCGCATCCTAGTTTCCAAAGGTTGACTAAACCTTTCCTTTGATACCAACTGTAGAGACCCGAAGCTTATCGTACATGGACATTACATTAATTTTGCGGAATACTTAGTACATAACAAAAACACACACACAAGGATCGTAATAGTTTAGTGTCTTTGGAAACTCGGAACGTAATCTTCTAATCGTGGTGAAAGATCTTCAATATCTCCCATAAAGATCTTCCCTTTTTTTTTACCTAAAAACCTTTCTTTATATCCTGGGGAAAAGAAAACATAAAAGGGTGAGCTCAAATGCTCAGTAAGGGTAAACAAAAGAAATATCAATCACACCATATACATAAGAACATAGCTTTTGGAAATCTTAACCTGCAAAAGAGCTCATAATATCATAACATGGGATAAATCATAGAAGTGAAAATGAAACCCTTACTTAAAACATTACTCATTGTGGCATACACACATAATCATAGAGAATCATTTCTTGTTAGTCAAGACTCATTGCCAAGACTATCTTAGTGGACAAAGTCCCTTTCTGAATCGAGTAATCCTCATTTCAGTCCTGTTTCACTGAACCGGTATAACCTACCATTCCAGCCATGTCTATCTCATGAGATATGAAATCTTTACCCAATGCATTGGAGGGAGATATAGGTCCCACCCATCTCTTAATGAATCCTTTCTTATGTGTGCCACAAAATCATAAATCATACATCATTGCATAACCCATGTAATAAAAATGGGATTCTTAAACAACATGACATCATAAAACCATTCATATAAGATAAAGGAATTAATAAACATAATTTCATCACAACATAGTCAAATTAATGTAAAAATATGGATAGAAACAGAAACCTTTATTATCTTATATGGAAAATAATTTTGATAAAACACTTGAATTGAATTCTTGAGGAAAATATCCTTTCTTCTTCAAAATCAATTTCTTTTCACAAAACATCATGCAATTTTAAAAGAAAGAGATTTTATTGAAAATAGTCATGAAATCTTTTAGAGGAAGCTTCATGAAAATAAGGCTTTATAAAACAGTATAAATCCGTTCGTGCCGTATAAGTTAAAAAAAACATTCTTCATACTTTTGTCGGAAAAGTCAAAAAGTACCTCGTACGAAAAACGAAAAAAGATTCCTTTCATATCCTTTACTAAAAACTCATAGAAGGGTAAAATTGGATTTAAACAATTGTAGGTGGATGGAAATAATATTACATATTGAGGGAACATGGATGTGGATGATAAAATACACCCCAGTAAATACTTACGAATAAACAATCTCGGATAAAAATGAGATTGTGATATTTCCCTTACCTTAGGTCCGACTTGCTTTGTAAGTGTCCGAACCTCCTGTATAATTATTTAAATCATGTTATTGACTTATTACAGAATCATATTCATTGTTATGATATCATATATGGTTCACTTATGACATTATATTACCCGTTCTTTTGTAAATTCCATGTTAAAGAAGCGTTTTGGGTAAAATCGTTTCATTTATCGTAGGTGTTTTCACTTGTTGTTATTGACATCATTATTACTTATATCATGATTTACTTACTTCCAGAATATAAAATATGATTTATATATCATATATATTCAGTATATATATATATATAATAGGTAGATAAATAAAATGGAAAACACCGTTCATGGAGACGGTAGTCCGTACGTACGCATGAACGCTGTTTTCCTTTCCTTATTGTCTTGAAATGGAAGTAAGTAGATAACATACATATATATATATACATAAATCCAGTAGCTTTATAATGTCATATATTTCATTATTATTTCTTATATATACTTTATAATCATTCTTAAATGGTTAACATGGAGAATGAATCTCATCGCGTCGTGGAGACGGTAGTCCGTACGTACGCACGAGTGATGATATCATTTCTATAAATATTGAATTGAATTGGAGTGGATTATACAATATATCAGAATCAATATGATGTTGTAATAACTATGTATAGTTATTCTTTACACCATTATACCCATCCATGTAAGGTGGTGGTGGAAAATAGATTACACCACGGCATGGAGACGGTATTCCGTACGTACGCACGCGCGGTGATTTCTTTTTCCGTAGGATGGATAGATGGTGAAATAGGGTTGTTTCATACTTATAATAACATATCAGTATATGAGTGATACTGATGTTATTACTTCATAATGAAACAACCCAAGAAGAAGAATTGGAAGAAGAAATAAAGATGAAAGAATTGGTAACGGTAATTACCTCTTCTTTGAAGTGCCTCTTTGAGACCTCCTCTTAGGGCACTAAAATTGGTCTTTGAGGAAGACCAGAACCTCTAGGATGTTGCTAGGGAAGTGGAGAGGATAAATTGGCAGGGGTTGGCCGAGCTTGAGTGCTCAAATTGGTGTGAGGAGGAGGGGGAGGAGGTGTCCTTTTATAAGGGAGGAGAGGGGCACCTTAGGAATATCTCAAAATATTATTTTATATTAAAGTCAAAATCAGTTTATAATGGCTCCAAAGGGTCTTATTTCGAAGATAAGGTGGGGATGGGTCGAAATACTATCAACCAATAAGATTTAGACAAGTTTAGGGTATTATTTTAACCTTATCAATTAGATTTAACTCTAAGTTAAATAATTTAACTTTTACCATGTCTTTTTGTTTTCTTTCACTATATAGTTAATACACTTACTATAACATGCCAAACGAACCCCAAATTGTTTATTATTAATATATATATCCTTATCTAAGTAATTTGGCCGAACCTTAGATTTTTAGGAAAAAAATAACAATTAATAATATAATATTTGATTTAAAAACTATTTTGTGTCAATTTTGACACTATTTGATATATGATTTTTTTGAAAGTCATAACAGAATTATATGTTCGAACCAAGTTGATTAAAGCAATACTAATATATCATAGTAACCTAGAAAATTAGTGGAATTCATAAAAAGTCTTAAATTACATTTATTTTGGTATTTTTATTATCAATTATGTCAATATTTCATTAATAAGATAATTACTGCATCATCTTTGTGTCATATATAAATTAAATTATTTGATGTCTTCAAATTACAAATAAAATACCATCATGTATGAAATCTTTTTAGCTTTCTAATGAATATTTACAATCTAATTTATCTTATGTATAACCCCATATTAAAAATGATTTACTTATTAAACTTTGATTTTAACTATTTTAACCCTTCTTTAAATAAATTAATAATAAATGTCCTAATCTAATCCAAGTGGGCCTAAATGGTCATATTTTATTCCTAAGTTTGTTTTTGGTCGAATTACACTTGTCCAATAGAATTAGGACATGTGTTAGGGTAATATTAATATCATATTTACCCTTAGTTACCCTATTTACTATTAACCGTGGTAAAAAAAGTAAAAAGTTACTATTCACCAAAAAATTATTTTTATCTCATTGAACCACATTTTAGTCCTTGATATTAACCGTGTCTCTCGGATTTTCGAAATTCCATTCACAGAAGCGGTAAAATTAAGTTTTATGCAAAAATTCAGTTTTTAACCTACCACTTAGTAGTTTCACTATTCATCAAAAATTGATGTTTTTCAGAACAATGCCAAAATTTCATCCCAAGCTATATTTCATATTCCGAATTCAAAAATGAAGTCTATTTTACCAAATTCATAACATAAAAGTTGCATTAATTAATTTTATAATTAAATCCCGCTGTTAAAACAAATAGCGTGTTTTTAAGAAACAATATCTATCAAAAGATTGACACTTGTTTATGTCTAGTTTAAATGTGAAACTACATCCAATGACCAACATTGTATTAAATTATAAAAATATATTCTAAATATACTTTAAAACCACTCAAATTAATGATTTATCACTATTAATTATTTCGATTAAAAAAGTTGTTTTTAATTATAATTTAGTAATTTTCACTATTCATCAGAATATGAAAGTTATCCGAAAAGTACCAAAATTTCACCTTAGGCTAAATTCGATACTCCGAATCCAAAAATAAAGTTCATTTTGAAAAATAAGATTTACTGGATTTCAAAAAGTGGTTATTACTATTCATAACGGCTAGTTTTAATAATATTTTTATAGCATATCGTTGTTTAGTGAAACTCGGTATTGCGTACTACGCACGCTATCGAGGAAGGTCGTGATTGCGTGTAATGCAAGTCAAGTCAAGGATGTGTGTTGTGCAAGCTCCTTTTGGTGTAGCGTACAACACAAGACATTAATAAAATTAAAAAGAATATTTTTTTATAAAATCTTGGGCTGTTACATGTACTGTGGTGAAGGAACCTCAGTTGTACCTTTCTTTGCAAGCTACAAGGTGAAGAAAATAATTTCCTTGAGTAACAATGCTTCGATTGAAATCAAGTAGCGAAGAAAATAATTAATGAAAACATACATCTTCAGGAGCCACATAATTGTGCCACTTTTCATCAGTCCCCTCAGTGGCACCACGATCTATCAATTCCTTCACCTGTTTGGCGATAGGAATGGAATCATTAGTGGCATATATGAGCATTTCCAGCTCTCTGATGTTAGCCCGCACTTCATTGGGGTTATCCTCGTATTGGATATCTGTATAATCAATGAGATTACCTATTCCAGGTAGTTGTAGACCCTCACACAAATCCATCCAGGCAGTCTTAGTACCACAATATAGACTCTGCCATGTCTGGACAGCCTCCGGTCGTAGATATTCAGTGCATGTTCCAGAAGGCTGCGAGTAAGGTCCTACAATTTTCGACATCAATTTCTTCCCAGCTCTTGTACCTATTGATAGAGAATAGTAAAATAAGACTTATTGCTTTATAAAGTGATGTTGATTAAATTACCACAATGAAGTAACTCACCAGGGGTAGATGGAGTAGGTATTTTGATTCTAACCGGAGGATTATATCGGGCATGAGGCCACTTTTATACTTTTTGTGCCTCATCATCCCCATAATGGGAATCCTTTGAATCAGTCCTAGAGGTGGAATCTAGAGAATCAGCTTCAGGTGGGGAAGCATCACCTTCATGAGGAATGGTTCCTTTCTCTACAGTCCTCTTCCTTTTACCCACCTGATAAACTGGGTGATTCAGCACCCCTTTAGGGTATGATGCTATCCAGTGCTCGGCATACCATGTAGTCAAGTTATGTGTCGCTTTTTCAACTGGTAGATCAAATAACACCCTAGAAATCTCCCTTGACGTCAGCAGCCACAGTTTCCAAGAAACCATAGAATGTTTCTCTAACCTGACATGTAATGGGGGAGATACATCAATCAGTTGCAGACACTTGAATTTACGATCAAATCTATATGGAGCATAGGCCTCGTATATAATTTCTCTGTCAATCGTGGCAACTAGCACACTATCTCTGCAAGCTAGCATGTATGCCCTTAAATCCAAGTGGGATGTTCCATCATTAACAAACTGCCCGGTTGGCGGATTTCCATAGGGAAAGAAGTTTAATTCCTTAAACATGATCATCCTCACATTTATTTCATAGGAATTAAGATCTAATGGAGGAACTCTAGAGAATGCTTGCACTGACATCCTGAAAGAACTTCCAGGAATTTGTACTCCATTCTGTACATTATAATTCCTGAAGTGAGTGGCGATCCATCCCCATAAAACATGGAATGGTCCAACTATTCTTAAAGGATATTTACCCATGAATACATGAAGTAAACTCCTGTGAACCTTTACTAAAATGTGGGTAGCCAACCCAACCATTTTTCCCTCAGCCAACTTTGCTGCAATAATGAAGGTCCCTGGCCTGACACCTCCCTTCGAATCCATGACTGGCAAGAGATAAACACTGAGCCACAAAGCCATGAAGCCTGTCAAAAGAGTATTCTTTTGGATCCTTTGATTCACCTTATATACCCACTTCTCGAACTCTCCTGCTTCTATAGTTGTCCAGAATGTGTCAAGAGCACCCCTCTTCTCAGGTTTTGGGAAGGTAGTAGGACGGTTGGGCCTTTTATCCATGGATTTATTTTTCTTGGATCCTTTTTCCTTCGACTCCTTCTTCTTTGTCTCCTTCTCTTTCTTCTCAATAAGAAATATACTCATCCACTCCTTCAGATGAATATATTTTATAGAATGAGTTGAGGAGGTCTCTGAACTCTTGAGCCTATGGAAGATTTTATATAATTCTCGAGCCAAATCAAGAGTCTTCTCTGAATCATTCCATGTCACCGTGGGAGGAATGAATTCATCATATATGTCACCCAAAATTGGAACCCCTGAGATCTTGTGGACATCCCACAGACTGATGCCTAATTCTCCATGAGTTAGATGGAATGAATTTGTTTCGGGGCTCCAGTGGCTTAGTATCTCCGGCATGAAGTTATCATGTCTGTAAACATATGTTTACCCAACCCAGACAATAACGTATATCGCAACTCCTTTCAGATCTTCGACAAACTCTACACAGGTTCGTCGTACCCAGTATGCCCACATCCAGGTTGGCTTCACACCTCCTACAGGACGGAAGTCCCAACTTTTCTTCCAGCCTTTGGATTGATTCACCTGAGCATTTCGAAAGATTGAAAGATGACAATGTGGTTGCAGCTCAGGCTTATGAGGTTTCAGATCTGGCATACAAGGGCTATGATGCATCATGTGGGCCTTCTCCAATGTTCCAGAATTTATAAATCCTCCTCCACATGAGATATTTTCTGAAGAAAAGTTGGTATAATTCTGAAACCATGAAATTGGAAGATAGTTCTTTGCTTCTGGAATAGTGACTTCTCGTAGATGACCATAACTGTACAAAGGAAGATAAGTGATTTGTGGGAAATCGAGTTATATTTCTTCAGATAATTAGCCAAATATGGGAGAGTGCTATTGCAGAAGGTATAATAATCGTGGACAATGATATCCAACATTTCATCAATTCTTTTTCTTTCCATTTCATCAGCAGTTTCGATTCTTCATGGATCCATTGAATCTGCACAAAGGATGAATAAATTAACTCTTAAATGGGTTTATATTTCATAAATTTTTTTGAAAGAATTCAGAAAAAATATCAAAGGAATTAAGGCGTGCAAGTCTAAACTTCGCGCGCAAGTATGGATGTGTTGCACAAGTGTTAATGTGCCGCAAAAGTTTTTGGCGCGCAAGTATAACCGTGCAAGTCCATGTATCTTGACAGCAGCGCGATAGCGAAGAAATAGCAGAAAATGAGCAACTTGCACGGTGAAGGTGACCTGCGCAGCGAGAGATCGAAAATCCAGAAATCAGGTGCTATGCGCGACAAATGATCGCATATTTATAGGCCAGGCTTCCCACCTGCGCCCATACAGCCAGCGCGCTCCATCCAGCGCGCTCCAGCCCGGCAAGACTCGCACCTACGCGATGACAGTTGAGTGGTGAACACCTGCGCACCTCTTTCCCTTTGGTTTTCTTCTTTTCCTCAGAGTCACATCCTTATTCTTTCGGATCCAACTCTAATGGGGGACTTTTGTTGACGCTCCTTTTTGTCACATTGTTTAATGGAATGGAAAAGGAAATGACTTAGCACAAAGTGATTCATCCTTTGAAGAAAACATCAAAAATCAACAAAGGAATGAAAAAGGAGTCAAAGGACCTAGGGTCGCGCAAGTTCCCTTACAGTCGCGCAAGTATACTTGCGAGCCGCCTAATGGTCGCACAAGTGACCTGCACGCCCTAAGTGATAACCACCCAGTGTATTCAGAAGCCTATAAATAGACCCTGTGGGCCCCCCATTTCGGGGGGAATTTTTCCAGAATTCAGATAGAGAGCTATGAATGCCCAAGTCTCTTCTTCAAGACTTCTGAACACTTCTAAGGTAATTATTTACCTTGAATGGATGGTCTAAACAATAATAATAAGGTATAAGTGTTAAAATTCACTAACACATGCATGCCTAAGTTTTTTTACCCTTAAGGTAAATGAACACACTTACGCGCCTCCTTACCCATTCATTGAAACTTGCGTGTCACTCTTCTGGAAGTACCTCAGGATGATTCTAAAGGCTTTGGTCAAGAATCTCCAAAGTATTACTCTACTAGGTAAGGATCGCGCAAGAACCCATGAGCCACGCAGGTATACCTGCACGCCCAATACGTACGCGCCCACGCATTACCTGCACGCCTACCAGCACTTGCGCGCCCTTCTACTTTTGGGTTCCCTTCCTTCCCAATTCACCTCTCTTACGCCATTCCACCTCTCCTATTCAAGATTCAGTCTTCAAGACACTCTTCAAAGCCATTTATGGCATGTTTTCTTGATTGACATCCTTATCTAAAAGGATATCCGTGGAACATCTCTCAAAACATAGTGATTTTTACATCTTTATGTCACTAAAGTTAGAGAGTTCATTCATTCAACCTCATCCTTTAAGATGAGAGAATCCTTAATATGGGCCTCCTTTTCAGGAGTAAGCCCCAGTCCAAGTCATCATTAATTTGGGAATCCTCCTTAGGAGTAATCCCCATGTCCTCATTAATTTGGGAATCCTCCTTAGGAGTAAGCCCCAAGTCCTCTAACCTAGGCCTCTTTTTCAAGAATAAGCTCCAGTCATAATTCCCCAAATATGGGCATCCTCCTCAAGAGTAAGCCCCAAACCTTAAATCCTTTAACCTGGGTTTCCTTTTTAGGAATAAGCCCCAGTATCAAATATGGGCATCCTCTTTAGGAGTAAGCCCCATGTCCCTTAATTTTCAGATCCCTTTAACATGGGCCTCCTCTTTAGGAATAAGCCCTAGTATTATTTTTCTCTTAACGAGTCATAATTCCTTTTGATCTGGGCTTCCTTCTCAGGAGTAAAACCCAATCATAAGTCCCCTCCAAACTTGGGAATCTTCCTTAGGAGTAAGCCCCAATATTAGAGTATCCAAATCTCCATGAAGCACATATACCTTTATAGACCCTATTCATGGATTTCATCTCAGAAGTAAATCTTAATCCTCTTATATTTGGGCAGTCATACATACATAAGCCCCACATCATTGCATGGAACAGTTGTCTGGTTTCACCAATACCTCTTCTTTATCACACCGAGCATGACTCACATGAGCTTAGAGTGTAAAAATAATCATGACATCTTTCTTTGAGCCATCAATCATGTATAAACATCATACTCCCTTACTCGAACTACATGGGTTCTGATTACTTTTTTCAAAACAAAGGACACGTAGGTAGCCCATCTACGGGTACGATCCCAACTATGAAATAATCCATGTCCTCCTGAATGAAAATAAACTTCAAGTGCCCCACTGAGTGCCTTTAAAACAAGTATGGTTATCATAATGACCAAGAGACTTTTATGTATTGAAGGATACCATTGACTAAGAATCTCTAACAAATACAGATGATTCTCTATTGATGATAAACCTCGAATACATATAAAAGATTCTCTAAATTTCCAACATATCAATCATTGATTGTCAGATCTAAAGGAAAGCTCATTTTATACTTGGTAATGTAATAAGGATTCATGAACATAACTTAAATATATAAAGTGAGTCCCAGAGTAGACAATAATTCCCCTCAAAAAGGTTTGATGAGTCTGACCTCCCATCCTCTCGACCAATGAAAATTCCTAAGCCTCATCAGTCAACAACTAATGAGTGCCTGCCTTTGAAAAGTAGGTCCAAATGGATATGGAATCATTGGATCTCTCTGGTTCTGCGAACAAACCCATTAGAAACCGCTTGTAATGTTTTTAATATTAAATCAACGAGGTCATCCCCAATTCTAGAGGGAAACATATTGTCACAACCCAACCCTACCCGGGCTTGAGCCGCAACTACCCCAGGCCCGCCTCCATAGGCCAGGGGCTGGCGATCTGCGCCGAAGGCACAATATCTCGGGGAGGACTTTGCCTAAGTACCTGTACACACACACGCAGCAAACTCAATGCAACAGTGTAGAGTAACAGTAAAGACAAGCAAAGGAAAGGGAAACTGCTATATATAATACCACAGTGTGCATCGACCTCTAACAGTACAAAGTACAGTGCTAAAAAGGAAAAAGGGGAAAAACACGAGCCCAACCAGAAAAGGTGCCACAACCCAGCAATAGGTAAACAAAAACAAACAGCTGACGGGTCTCCCACCTGGAACCCGGCTATGACCACCGCACGCGGTCTAAGCTCCCAAGATCCTACACTCCACTGAAGTCACGCTCCACCGGTTCGTCATCTGCAAGGGCACACCATGTGTGGGCAAAGCCCAAGCAGGGGTGTGTATAAAAATACTCAGTAGGATACCCTGAAGGATTGAGGGAGCAACAAAAGGAGGTACCGAAGGGTGTGAAGTAGAGCAAACAGGGAGTAGAACAGAATTACAATAGAGTGCAGTAAATAGTAACAGCTCAACCCAACAAGAGAAAGGTAGAAGACTTGTCCTAACACAAGGAGATGGAAATAGTGAGAAGACGAACTTCCCATCGAGTCTTCGCTACCTATAGCAGGAGAGTAGAATCTTCCAACCACGAGAATCTAGACACGGAAAGCACGTGGAATACCCCGTGCGTCTTCACCTCTCCTGGAAGGAGAGTAACCAAACCCAAGAAGTGGATACTGGAAACAAGGTATATACATATCTGTATGCTCAATAAGAAACCCGAACAACGTCGTAAGGGTATCTCCTTCCCATAGCTCATCCAAAGAAAAGAGTAGCCAATAGTCCCAGACATAACCATCATTGTCGCCCAGTATCCCGCACGTCTGCCCCGAACCGCAATCCAAGGGGCTCAATCACCATACTTCAACACTATTCACTTTGGGCGACACTGACTCGCCCGCACAGTTTTAGATCACGTCACAAGAACGCGTCTCGGTGGGGAAGGCGCCCCTCATACATGAGAGTTCTAGGGGAACGTCAAACCACAACTCGTCACTGCCCTGCAGTCGAGAGGTCTCCTCAAAGTCAAACTGATCCATCACCATCTCGTACAACCAAGGGTCCCACTCCGGTGTTCACAGAGGAAAGCCTCAGACTATCCTAGTAGTAAGGACTGAGTCTCGAATGCCAATAGGTGTCCCCCTGCCCAGCCCTGCTGGAGGGTAATTCATAACCAGATATCAGGTGACCCACTGCCCAGCCCTGCTGGAGGGTAAACCATAATACATCATCCGACGACCCACTGCCCAGCCCTGCTGGAGGGTAGACCATAATACATCATCCAGAGACCCACTGCCCAGCCCCGCTGGAAGGTAGTCCATAATACATCATCAGGCGACCCACTTCCCAGCCCTGTTGGAAGGTAGACCTGAAATAAGTCGACAGGTGACCCACTGCCCAGCCTTGCTGGAGGGTAGGCCTGGAACTAGACGACGGGAGACCCACTGCCCAGACCTACTGGAGGGTAGACCCTAAGACATCATCCGGCGACCCACTGCCCAGCCCCGCTGGAGGGTAGACCTTAATACATCATCAGGGGACCCACTGCCCAGCCCCGCTGGAGGGTAGACCTGGAATAAGTCGACAGGCGACCCACTACTCAGCCGTGCTGGAGGGTAGACCTGGAACTAGACGACGGGTGACCCACTGCCCATCCCTACTGGAGGGAAGACCCTAAGAGTTCGTCGGGTGACCCACTGCCCAGACCCTGCTGGAGCGTAGACCCTAAGAGCATCTGGGGACCCACTGCCTAGTCTCTGCTAGAGGGTAGACCCTAAGAGCATCGGGTGACCCACTGCCCAGTCTCTGCTGGAGGGTAGACCCTAAGAGCATCAGGTGACCCACTGCAGAGTCTCTGCTGGAGGGTAGACCCTAAGAGCATTGGGTGACCCACTGCCCAGTCTCTGCTGGAGGGTAGACCCTAAGAGCATCAGGTGACCCACTACCCAGTCTCTTCTGGAGGGTAAACCCTAGAAGTTAGTGAGAAACCCACTGCCCAGCCCTGCTGGAGGGCAAACTCGAAGAAGTCGATGAGTAACCCACTGCCCAGCCCCGCTGGAGGGTACAACTCAGAACTGCCCTGGCCATCCCCACTGGAGGGTATAACACTGGCCAACCGACCACGGAGTGGGTATCGCGCGACCACCCAACTCCAGCACAACACACCCAAAGGGGTTTCAGTGCATGTTCCATCACTGGGTGCCACTAGCACCGCTACTGGCAGATCCATCGAGAACGAAACCAGGGGGAGACCACTCAACCCTGCTGGTCAACAAACCAGCACCGAGCCAGGGGAAAACTCCACCCTGTTGGTCAAACAAACCCACAGAGGGACCCTCTACGTAGCGAGAGGTCGAAGTACGCAAGGCAGAACACGGCATGCACCTGGGGCCCACACAACGCGTGGCCCCACGTCAACCCCAACTGAGCGCACAAACGTCTCAGGTACAAACCACACGTACCTCCAAGTGATCCCGTATACTTCCAGAGTATACCACGTTCCAGCCCAAACCCTATCGTGCACACGACACCCAACGTCAACGCAAAGGCGTGACGTAACAACTCCAACTTGCCACCTCATCAGCTGAGGCACAACCAACCACATCTCGCGAAACATTTATATCACTCTCCCAAGAGTGCGCGATCACACACCAAGGGTCCGCTACAAACAAGGTAGGGAGAACCACCACCGGAGCACCTTTCATGCTTCCACATTTAATAAGATCACGTATAAGGTTCCGCATAACCAAAAGGATCACACCGTGGTAATCCTCGCAGAAAAACACGTGAGATCGACTACTTACTCGCCTCCAACGGATATTCGACGGAAAAGTCGCCCACCCCCCCTCACGCCCGAACGGCATGCCGTGATCCCGAGCCTCGGCCCCGAAAACAGTCGGGTGCATCGCACAATTGCGATCCCCTCGGGAAAACACGTCAAAAGCACTACTCATTTGAGTGCAACAGATATCCGTACAAAAAGGTGCATCCCGGCGCACCACACACGAGCGGTGCCATGTGGGACCCGCATCCTGGTCCCAAAACTCAGCGAACGGATCGCACCATTGAGATCCTCTCGAAAAAGTACACGGAATGGACTATTCACTTGTCCAAAACGGTCGCCCGGTGATAAAGCTGGAAATCACCGTCAACTCCCGAAATGGCCCTTGCAAGGCCTGTACCATCATGCGGAATTACAGCGGGGAGACTGCGCCAACGCGATGCCCTCGGAAAAACACCCATCATCGACTACTCGCACGCCCCGAACGGATGACCGAGGAAAAAGTCGCTAAAAGCTGCATGCAGCTCAAAAGGCGGGCCGTGGGGCCCACACCTCAACTTCGGATTCAATGCCCAAAACCACCCTGGAAGACTTCTCCTCGACGCTAGGGTTCCAACGCCACTGACAGCGCTTAAATCGGACGTCGGACGCATCCGCGCCGTCCAATTTAAGAATCTCGGGAAAACGCTTGTCCACTTAAAGACATGTCGCGCCTCCGCGACCCCTCGTTTAGGGAATTAAAAATTCCCAAAACCATCTCAAAACATCCCCCCTGACTCAAGGTCCACGCTTCCGCTGACGGTGCACAAAACGGAGGCCCGTATCGAAAGCTACGGGCGTCGGAAATTCCAAAGGGTAAATTCCCTTGGGCCGGACCGGCCCGGTCCCGCCGGTCAGCCCACAGCCGGCCCGCGGCCCGGCCGCGGGTCCAGTTCGGTCCACCGCAGCCAGCTGGTCGCGATCTGTCTCCACCGACACTGACCAGCCTTGACGACCAGCCTTGACGACCGGTCCCCTCTCCCCGCAGCGACCTGCGACATGCGGATCGCGGTCGCGCCGCACTCGGGGTCGCACACCCCGCGACCCCCTTCCCTCTGTGCGCTACGCCGGAGCCGCCCGAGACCCCACCGACCGCAGCCGCCTCCACCATGCCGCCCCACTGCCGAGACCCGTACACCGCCTGGAGCCTCTCTGCTGCCACCCGGCTCACCGCACCGCCGCCTGGAGCCGCTCCGCCGCCGCGCCTACCCGCCGGAACACCTAAGAACCCCTCCAAAAACCTGCAACCTTCGACGATCAACCCTGGCCTCCTCCGAGCTCAGATTTTAATTCCTAAAGTAGCGATTGAAATAATAAAATGTGTACTACGCGACCAAGGAATTTTCTCGAAGAGAAATCAACAAATCGATGCTAAAATTGGGGTTCAAAGGGAGGTTCGGGAATTAAAACGCAAATACACACCCTACCTCGTGGGCGTTGCCCGAAGCTTCGCCGCGAGGGATCTGTCGCCGCGCCGCTGCCTTGCCGGAGAGGAGGAGGTGAGGAGGAGCTTCCTCCGTCGTTGGGAGCTACTGGCGCCAGGGAGAAAATGGAGAGGAGAGGGGGCGGGTTAAGTGTTTAAATAGAAAACACTTAACCACCCGCCCGACGGCCCAAACCCAAACTCCTGGCGGGTTCGAGGTTAAGCCTCCCCTGGGGTAAACACTACCTCCCGAGCACAACGGTGGTCTCGGAATTTTAATCCGAGACCCCTTTCAAAAGTTATAAAATTTAACTTCCGGAGCCACTAAATTATGAAAACGCCCCTAGGACCATTTTTCATAAACGGCTCGAGCCCGCAAAACTTATACCCCTCCTAGGGTAAAAGGAACCTTCCGAACTCAACGGTGCCCTCGGATTTCGAATCCGAGCCATGGTTAAAGAGATACATGCGTTTCAACATTAAACGAATTAATTAATTAATTAATTAATCCGTTTAACGTTCCAGAAGCGGGCGAGGGGTCCAAACGTCCCGCGCCGACAAGTTTTATGTCGTTCCTAGGGTAAACACACCATTCCAGACCCATCCGTACACTCGGATCCCTGATCCGGAACTCCGTTTAGGAGTTATACCATTTATTTGGCGTTCCCAGTGTGAACGCACTGAAAATTTAATTTCGGCCACTCCGGGGCTCAGAATCGCACGCTGTCTGAAGGCGCTGCTCTGGAATATCATCAAGAATATTCCAAAGTCTTTCACAACAAAAACCAGGTTCTTACATCATTCCCTCCTTCAAGATTTTCATCCACGAAACGCAAAACTAGGGAGAAACCCAGGGTACTAAGCCCACACCCGGCTTTCCCATACCTAGAAGAACCCACGCATAGCTCTGTGCCACCGCACTCAGACCAAAGGATTGATCTGTTCATGTGAGGTCGGCCCTTACCGATATCGTGCACCCACACCAGACTTTGGGGTTAGGGCAAGGCGGTAGGGTACCTCTCCATCCCTTTGCACGGTCTCAAATGTCCCGAAGGCCCTCGGGGGTAGCTCACCTCCCCGGTCCAACCTCTACGTCGCACACAGTGACTGGAATCACCGCCCGCACCTGAAACAAGGCCCGATGATTCCCTCCTTCAGAATATCCATATGGTGAAACACCCAAGGATATCTGGTCACGCAAGGTTCCACAGTCTATGCTCTCTTACACGCTCAAAAGGCGAAGGAGTCAACACCATCGACTAAAGGAAAAGGTCTCACGCCTTTTTCCTCACCAACACAGGGTCACACCCGACGCCCTGCGTCACCCTGGTAACACCTCAAACAAAAAGCCGAGAGAAAATCCTTTCACACGCAGAGCCCAACAATTCTACTACAAAAGGTAGAAGAGTCGCATGGGGTACCTCTCAACATCCCATGCTCTGCAGGATTGTAGACATCTAGAGATCCCGGCTACCCGCGGTCCCAACCGTCAGCTCCCGGATCCTGACATGGACCACCTAGTGGTGATGGGGAGACTTCGTAACGTCGTCCCCCACCTCCAGCTCCTCCCGCTCCTCTTCTAGAACCACCTCTCTGGCCACTACTCCGATCACGGCGCTGCCTCTGTCATGGTGGTGCGCCTGCTGCCTGCCCGAAGCTCTTAGAAAATCGGGTCGGGCAGTCTTGTGCCAAGTGACCTCGCCCATCACAAGCATAGCACCGACTCTCTCTGGGCTGAAATGGTTCCCTCCAGCGCCACTATGGTGTATGACCACATCTCCGAAACCGGAAGTGGGAAGGCCACCTGCATCGAGGTCCTGTCCTCCGATGCCTGCTAGCTACGACAGACGTCCCGGATCCGTCGCACCCACTGCCACTACCAACCGCAAAACATGACAGGAAGCCATCTGTCACCAGCACCTGCTCTAGCACCCCGGCATATGTGGAAATGTCCAAGGGTACTATGACAGCACAAATATCATGGCAGAGACCCTGCTCAAACGTCTGCGCTTAGATGTTGTCGTCATGGACAAAGTCCGGGTAAAAGCGTGCATGGTCTGTCAAACTAGTCGCGTACTCGGTCACTGTCATCCCTCCCCGCTGAAACTGTAGGAGCTCCTGAATCCGAATGGAGTGCAAGAAGGAGGGGAAAAAATCCTCACGAAACGACAATAGAAAGTCGTCCCAGGAAAGCGACGACTCCTCAAGAAGATGAGTCACCATACTCCACTAACGCCAAACTGCTCCATGAAAAAGGGCAGCTGCCAAAGCCACTCTCTGATCTTCCGGTGTCTGCACAAGCCTGAAAAGGCGAACCACCGCCTCGATCCAAACCTCTACTGTCTGAGGCTCTGGCTCACCACTGAACCTCAACGATCTCTGCCACTAGAACTCACGGAGCGCGCTCAACCTGCGCTCAAGCTCAGCCTGCTCTGCTGAAATCATCTGCTGCTCAACAGGTGGGGGTGCTGCTACCAGCCCACCCGGAGGGAAGGGCTCGCATGATGGGTCCCGGACCGTGGCCTCGTAGCTCACAGGGTCGTCGTCACGAACCAAAGCTGGTATCTTGGATGGATGTCTTCGCGGGGACATCCTGAATATTATCAAGGAGTGTCGCGGTCAGATGAGCATATATGTATATACCACAACAACAACGATGGGGAGCTGACTCAAGAAGGACAGTCAAGACTTAGTCCTATGTGATGCACAAACAAATTCCCTGCAACAAGTGTCTCAGCATGCCGAGTCGACAAGCGGATTATCAGGGTGCTCGTGAATGGATACGTCGGCTGCCGCACCATCACTGGACTCCATGGCTTGAGAGCCGCTCTCGAGATACATTAACACGGTTGCCCTATATCCCAACCAATTCCTCTTTTAGGGACATCTGCACAACGTCCCAAGGAACGAACCACCTCTGATACCACTTTGTCACGACCCAACCCTACCCGGGCTCGAGCCGCAACTACCCCAGGCCCACCTCCATAGGCCAGGGGCTGGCGACCAGCGCCGAAGGCACAATATCTCGGGGAGGCCTTTTCCTAAGTACCTGTACACACACACGCAACAAACTCAATGCAATAGTGCAGAGTAACAGTAAAGACAAGTAAAGGAAAGGGAATCTACTATATATAATACCACAGTGTGCATCGACCTCTAACAGTACAAAGTACAGTGATAAAAAGGAAAAAGGGGAAAAACACGCGCCCAACCAGAAAAGGTTCCACAACCCGACAACATGTAAACAAAAAAAACAGCTGACGGGTCTCCCACCTGGAACCCAGCTACGACCACTACACGTGGTCTAAGCTCCCAAGCTCCTACACTCCACTGAATCACGCTCCACCTGTCCGTCTTCTGCAAAGGCACACCAAGTGCGGGAAAAGCCCAAGCAGGGGTGAGTATAAAAATGCTCAGTAGGATGCCCCGAAGGCTCGAGGGAGCAACAAAAGGAGGTACCGAAGGGTGAGCAGTAGAGAAAACAGGGAGTAGAATAGAAGTACAATAGAGTGAAGTAAAGAGTAACAGCTCAACCCAACAAGAGAAAGGTAGAAGACTCGTCCTAACCCAAGGAGCTGGAAACGGTGAGAAGATGAACTTCCCGTCGAATCTTCGCTACCTATAGCAGGAGAGTAGACTCGTCCAACCACGAGAAGCTAGACACGGAAAGCACGTGGCATACCCCGCGTGTCTTTGCCTCTCCTGGAAGGAGAGTTACCAAACCCAAGAAGTGGGTACCGGAAACAAGGTATATACATATCTGTATGCTCAATAAGAAACCAGAACAACATCGTAAGGGGATCTCCATCCCGTAGCTCAGCCCAAGAAAAGAGTATCCAACAGTCCCAGACATAACCATCATCGTCACCCAGCATCCCGCATGTCTGCCCCGAACCGCATGCCAAGGGGCTCAATCACCGCACTTCGACACTATCCTCTTTGGGTGGCACTAACTCGCCCGCACAGTTTTAGATCGCGTCACAAGAACACGTCTCGGTGGGGAAGGCGCCCCTCGTACTTGAGAGTTCTGGGGGAACGTCAAACCACAACTCGTCATTTCCCCGCAGTCGAGAGGTCTCCTCAAAGTCAAGTTGATCCATCACCGTCCCGTACAACCAAGGGTCCCGCTTCGGTGGTCACGGAGGAAAGCATCATACTAGCCTAGTAGTAAGGACATAGTCTGGAATGCCAACAGGTGTCCCACTGCCCAGCCCTGCTGGAGGGTAATTCATAACCAGATATCGGGTGACCCACTGCCCAGCCCTGCTGGAGGGTAAACCATAATACATCATCCGGCGACCCACTACCCAGCCCTGCTGGAGGGTAGACCATAATACATCATCCGGCAACCCACTTCCTAGCCCCCTGGAGGGTAGACCATAATATATCATCAGACGACCCACTGCCCAGCCCTGCTGGAGGGTAGACCTGAATTAAGTCGACATGCGACCCACTGCCTAGCCTTGCTAGAGGGTAGACCTGGAACTAGACGACGGGCGACCCACTGCCCAGCCCTACTGGAGGGTAGACCATAAGACATCATCCGGTGACCCACTGCCTAGCCCCGCTGGAGGGTAGACCTTAATACATCATCAGGAGGCCCACTGCCTAGCCCCGCTGGAGGGTAGACCCGGAATAAGTCGACAGGCCACCCACTGCCCAGCCGTGCTTGAGGGTAGACCTGGAACTAGACGATGGGCGACCCACTGCCCAGCCCTGCTGGAGGGTAGAGCCTAAGAGGTCGTCAGGTGACCCACTGCCCAGACCCTGCTGGAGGGTAGACCCTAAGAGCATCGGGTGAACCACTGGCCAGTCTCTGCTGGAGGGTAGACCCTAAGAGCATCGGGTGACCCACTGCCCAGTCTCTGCTGGAGGGTAGACCCTAAGAGCATCGGGTGACCCACTGCCCAGTCTCTACTGGAGGGTAGACCCTAAGAGCATCGGGTGACCCACTGCCCAGTCTCTGCTGGAGGGTAGACCCTAAGAGCATCGGGTGACCCACTGCTCAGTCTCTGCTGGAGGGTAAACCCTAGAAGTCAGTGAGCAACCCACTGCCCAGCCCTGCTGGAGGGAAAACTTGAAGAAGTCGATGAGTAACCCACTGCCCAGCTCCGCTGGAGGGTAAAACTCAGAACTGCCCTGGCCATCCCCACTAGAGGGTACAACACTGGCCAACCGAACACGGAGTGGGTATCGCACGACCACCCAACTGCAGCACAACTCACCCAAAGGGGTTTCAGTGCATGTTCCATCACTGGAGTTCCACTAGCACCGCTACTAGTCGATCCATTGAGAACGAAACCAAGGGGAGACCACTCAACCCTGCTGGTCAGCAAACCAGCACCGAGCAAGGGGAAAACTCCACCCTGCTGGTCAAACAAACCCACAGAGGGACCCTCTACGTAGCGAGAGGTCGAAGTACGCAAGGCAGAACACGACACACACATGGGGCCCACAAGATGTGTGTCCCCACATAAACCCCATCTGAGTGCACAAACGTCTCAGGTACAAACCACACGTACCTCCAAGCACTCCCGTATACTCCCAGAGTATACCACGTTCCAGCCCAAAGGCTATCGTGCACACGGAACCCAACGTCAACGCAAAGACGTGACGTAAAAACTCCAACCTTCCACCTCATCAGCTGAGGCACAACCAACCACATCTCGTGAACCATTTATATCACTCTCCCAAGAGTGCGCGATCACACGCCAAGGGTCCGCTACAAACATGGTAGGGAAAACCACCACCGGAGCACCTTTCATGCTTCCAAATTTAATAGGATCACGTATAAGGTTCCAAAAAACCAAAAGGATCGCACCATGGTAATCCTCGCGGAAAAACACGCGAGATCGACTACATACTCATCTCCAATGGATATCCGTCGGAAAAGTCGCCCACACCGCCTCACACCCGAACGGCGTCCCGTGATCCCGAGCCTCGGCCCCAAAAACAGTCGGGCGCATCGCACCATTGCGATCCCCTCGAAAAAACACGTCAAAATCACTAATCACTTGAGTGCAATGGATATCCGGAGAAAAAGGTGCATCCCGGCGCACCGCACACGAGCGGTTCCACATGGGACCTGTATCCCGGTCCCGAAACTCAGCGAACGGATCGCACCGTTGCGATCCTCTCGAAAAAGTACACGAAATGGACTATTCACTTGTCCAAATTTTTTGCCCGGTGATAAAGCTGGAAATCACCATCAACTCCCGAAACAGCCATCGTGGGGCCCGCACCATCGTGTGGAATTACAGCGGGCAGACTGCGCCCACGCGATGACCTCAGAAAAACACCCAATATCAACTGCTCACGCGCCCCGAACGGACAACCGTGGAAAAAGTCGCTAAAAGCTGCACGCAGCTCAAAAGACGGGTCGTGGGGCCCGTGCCTCAACTTTGGCTTCAATGCCCGAAACCACCCTGGAAAACTTCGCCTTGACGCCAGGGTTCCAACGCCACTAACGGTGCTTAAATCGGACGTCGGACTCGTCTGCGCCGTCCAATTTAAGATTCTCAGGAAAAACGCTCGTCCCCTTAAGGACATGTCGCACCTCTGCGACCCCTCGTTTAGGGAATTAAAAATTCCCCAAACCATCTCAAAACATCCCCCCAATGTAAGGTCTGTGATGCCACTGACGGCGCGCAAAACAGACACCCGTAGTGAAAGCTACGTGCGTCAGAAATTTGAAAGGGGAAATTCCCTTGGGCCGGACCGGCCCGGTCCAACCGGTCCGCCCACAGCCGGCCCGCGGCCCGACCGCGGGTTCGGTTCAGTCCGCCGCGGCCTATCTCCACCAACCTTCCTTGACGACCGGTCTCCTCTTCCCGCAGCAACCCGCGACAAGCGGGTCGCGGTCGTGCCGCACTCGGGGTCGCGCACCCCGCGACCCCCCTTCCCTCTGTGCGCTACGCCGGAGCCGCCCGAGACCCCGCCGACCGCAGCCGCCTCCACCGTGCCGCCCACTGCCGAGACATGACCACCGCCTGGAGCCGCTCCGCCACCGCCCGTCTCACCGCACCGCCGCCTGGAGCCGCTCCGCCGCCGCGCCTACACGTCGGAACACCCGAGAACCCCTCCAAAAACCCGCAACCTTCGACGATCAACCCCAGCCTCCTCCGAGCTCAGATTTTAATTCCGAAAGAAGCAGTTGAAATTATAAAATATGTACTACGTGACCAAGGTATTTTCTCAAAGAGAAATCAACAAATCGATGCTAAAATTTGGGTTCAAAGGGAGGTTCGGGAATTAAAACGCAAATACACAACCCTACCTCGTGGTCGTTGCCCGAAGCTTCGCCGCGAGGGATCTTCCGCCGCACCGCTGCCTTTCCAGGGAGGAGGAGGTGAGGAGGAGCTTCCTCCGTAATTGGGAGCTGCTGGCGCCAGGGAGAAAAGGGAGAGGAGAGGGGGTGGGTTAAGTGTTTAAATAGAAAACACTTAACCAACCGCCCGACGACCCGAACCCAAACTCCTGGCGGGGTCGGGGTTAAGCCTCCCCTGGGGTAAACACGACCTCCTGAGCACAACGGTGGTCTCGGAATTTTAATCCGAGACCCCGTTAAAAAGTCATAAAATTTAACGTCTGAAGTCGCTAAATTACGAAAACGCCCGTGGGGCCATTTTTCACAAACGGCCCGCGCCCACAAAACTTAAACCCCTCCTAGGGTAAAAGGCACATTCTAAACTCAACGGTGCCCTCGGTTTTCCAATCTGAGCCACCGTTGAAGAGATACCTACTTTTCAACATTAAACGAATTAATTAATTAATTAATTAATCTGTTTAACGTTCCAGAAGCGGGCGAGGGGTCCTAACGTCCCGCGCCGACAAGTTTTATGTCATTTCTAGGGTAAACACCCCATTACAGACCCATCCGTACACTCGGATCCCTGATCCGGAACTCCGTTTAGTAGTTATACCATTAATTTGGCGTTCCCAGTGTGAACGCACTGAAAATTTAATTCCGGCCAATCCGGGGCGCAGAATCGCACGCCGTCAGAAGGCGCTGCTCTGGAATATCATCAAGAATATTCCAAAGTCTTTCGCAGCAAAAACCGGGTTCTTACACATATAATAATAAAATTTTCGATCATCCAACATTACTTATATAGCTTCTATACCATACATTATTGAGAGGATTAAGGATGTGTAAAAATATAATGTGGATATAGAAAGAATGATAGAAAATAGTATTTTGTTAAACAATGCTAATGAAAGAATCATAAGGTTTTGATGATAGATATGTGTCCCATAAAAATAATAGGTGAAGAGGTAATTCATGGATGATGCACATTTCTCATCCTTTTCAATTATTTTAGGAATCACTAAAATTTATATACATTAGATGGAAAACGTATAGTGCAATACCTTGAAGTGGGATATTTTAGGATTTTATATCGATTATTGATAGGCCAATGAGTCAACATTTAATGATAGAAGTATAATATTATGAAATAAATTTTTAATATAAATGCATTAAAATGGAAAAACATGTCCATGAATTTCATTATGAGACTCCCAAGGGAACCATAAAATAATAATGGAATCTTTTTAGTAGTCAATATCCTAGAAAAATCATCACACTTCCTTTTAATGATGGAAGACTTGTCTCTCCACTAATTCATTATGATATACATAAGGTAAGTTTCATTAATACTTGGATTACCACTCTTTATTATCTAAGATTATGATCCATGGTTTTCCTCAATGTTCTGGAGAATCATTGAGTAACCAAGGATATAAATTTGAGTTTCAATAGTTCTAAACAGTTTTATGTGAATTTTTATTTAGAAAGAGCTTTTAAATCTCCAGAGGAGATGGTGTATCATGTAAAATGGATTTACAAGGATTTTGGAATTACCACCATACCCTAGTGGAGTTATCATATATAATTAATTCCCAATTTTATACTCAAATAGAACATTATTTGGCTACATATGTAAAGATTTTTATCATTCCTACATACCAGGATGTTAGAATGTCGATGATTATTGGACCTGATATTATACATGGGATGAAAAAACTGTTAAAACCATTCAACATCATATGAAATCCATGAATATTTGATAATATATATATGAAAATAATCATTTTGAGACCTAGAGTTTGATTATAGAGATAATTTATTTCTTCAATTTTCATTACGGATGATATTCATGAGTTTTGGGATGAAAGGAATGATTAGTCCTAGATACTTCAGACACCTTGTGATCCCTAATATCATCGGAGTTTTGGCCTATAAAATTTTCCTCCAATATAAACTATACCAATTATATGATGTTTTACATATATATCTCTAGTTAAAGTACATTTTGGACCCCTCATAAGTATTGATTCCATATTAGTACCATTGATGGATGATCATTCCTACATATAGTTAATCATGAATATCATAGAACCAAGAGACAATTTTCAATGAATGAATATAACTATCATGTATAAATTTTTATTATAGGAACACATATTTATGGAGGTAATTGGGTAACTAGAAAAATAAATGAAATATAAGATCCCTCATCTTTTTTATTGAATGAAATAAAATTTATATAATAGAATTTATGAATGGGGAATAATGTAATCACCCAAAATTTTATAAATCAAATTATATTAAAAATTATATAATGTCTAATTATGTAATGAAGTTATAGAAAATACATGAAACTCATTGTTTATTTTTTTTATAAAATATAACCTTTTACAAATATTTTTATTTTAGTTTCATAACCCTGGAAAATATATCTACTTTATAGTGACTGTTAAAATTAATATATTTTTACAAAACTCAACCTGATATATACCTATTATTTTATATATATTTTATTTAATTGTATGCATATATTTTTAATAAGCTATTTATTAAAAAATGATGGTTTTTAAATTTGATAAGTGGGTGGCACATGGGTGGAACACAGTTAGTAGAAAGTGTCATCATCCCTCTTCAGATTGTGAAATTAATTTCCTAGACATGATTATTGTATTACATAAAGGGGGAGGGGTGAATCAGTGATATATTTTTCTTTTATGTTTCCATATTAATAAAACAACGATTTCCTGTTGTTAAATAATAATTTCCTTGCTGAAAATAATTCAAACAAACATTAATAAGAACACAATAATTTACAAGGCTCACTACTCAATATGAGTAGCTACATCCTTGGTATGGATTGTAAATGGTCCAATACAACAAAATCCACAAGAATTTTTATTTTGTTTCATACGATAGGTTGGATACTCCCTTACACTCGTGTATCACTATGATCAATTCAGAATTGCATGTGAAACAAGTAGCATTAAATGATGTAGGATAATTTTTGTAACATATATGTTATGGTGCTTATCGATAGACTTTTACAAATATGATATTTCAAATCAATCCCTCACTTTCTTACCCAAAAGATGGTTCAAAATTTCTTGACATTATACAATGACAAACCATCCGATTTTCCATTCTAATTTCCCAATCTGATTACTCAATAAAAAATATAACACTATCATAATACGACTGAGACAATTGTGAAGCATTTTTATCTCAGTTGGGAAAATCCAATCTAATTACTTGTTACAATTCTGTAAACCCTAAATATGATCTTGTATCTTCTCCTATATTCACATTTTGAGAGATATTATGAAAAAAAGAACATAATTGGATAAATTAATTACCTAGAAATTTGAATATTCTCTCTTATGTTTTCAATAGTAAAACTATGTCAGAAAGTACAATGTACTTTAACCTTTTATAGTTCACCCAAAATAGGCTTGGGTGGGATTCCGAAATTGTTTCCCTCATTACCCAATTTTCCCAAAACATAAATTTTCCATAAATATCAGGTACATTAATGACATAATCAATACTTCTCAAATATTCTCAAACCATCTTGAATCATCAGATAACTCAGATCACATTTGTAGTCTTTAATAAACTTCAGTCTGATCCCTATTCTCTTTTAGAATTTTCCAATAAAACTTAGTCCTTACAATTCTCAGTATAATAAAAATATGTGAATAAATAGAAGACATCAATCTTCTTATAAAATATCATTCTAATTAAAATTCTTATTTCCCATTACGATATAACAATTGTGGTGATGGTATTTGACAACTCAAATTTTATTGACCCATAATAAAACAATTCAAAAATAAATATATACTATTATGTTGATCTATACCAATTGGAAAACAAATCTAGTTATTCTGATTTCATCATTACAAAAAAGAAAATATATTCTTCAATATAATGGCTCTTGACGCATATATAAATAAAAAATTTCAAATCAAATTAGAGTTATTGTTTCCCTTGATATGCTTTTAAGAAAGACGATGAACCGTTCACCATGTTGGAAATGGGTAATGAAATTTGTGATTGACATTTTAATTTATTTTTTATTACCCCCCAAAAAAATTATTCCATTTTTTCCATTTTATTAGTCCCAACAACTCCATACAAAACCAATTCTATCTTTGATGATTATGATGGCATACTAGATCTGATGGACCGGTATCTACAGCTTTGATTTTAACAACTTCATTTTGTTTCTGAATACAATAACAATGATTTTTTAGTACTTAAATTGATTATCTTTTCTAATTACCAAACTCCTTAACTTCTTTTTTTGAATATTTAAATGTTTTAGAAATTGGTTTAATGGAAAAAATTATCCTTCATTTTCACTCATTACAATCAACCTTCTTAAAAATCAAACAAAACTACTTATGATGATCTCACACTGATGAATAAATACCAAAGAGTATCAAATTCAGTAGACCTCCATCTTCATCAAACATTCATTTTGTATCATGACTTCAATCATGAATTTAAATATGTTCAAGAAAAACATTATCATCATTTGACTAATAATGGAATGTATTCTAATTTCCCAAAATTCTAGAATCATATTTCTATCTAACTCAAATAGAATATGATTATCCTAAATATGATTGGATTAATTATGATTTTAAACATGTTTCCCCACCCCCATTCGATTTTTAATGTGTTATCATAAGTAATATAAAATACATATTAATTTATTGAACTAAAAAATAAAAATTAATTATTATATTTGTATATTAGATCAATATAGATTCTAATTATTTTCCTCAATATGATCAGAAACTCATTCTGGATCCAATGTGAGACTGATGAGCCTTTTGTTCCAGAAATCTTCTTTTAAATCTAATATATTTTTTCAAGAATTATGATAAAAAATTTATGAATATAATGGAAAGATATACTGTAACCATATACAAATTGTGGATATTTCTCCTTCTTTGATATATCCTACTCCAAAAAAGGAAACACATGAATACAGTTATCTACCTTATCATCTAGGTCCTAACAATATCCCCCTTTGGATTTTGTTTTCAACCAAGACTCATAAATCACTGAACTTTGTAACCGTGTGAAATGGATTAATTTTTAAAAATTATATGTGTTCGTGAGAAAAATGATTCTAGGAAACAAGAATCATTTCCAGAAAAACCATGTTATCCAAAAGTAGTGACTCTGGAAATCCTCTTCAAATTTTCCTCACACCATTATTTTCTTCTTCAACATTCCTATAATTTTTTATTAAAAACACACTAATAAAAAGAAATAATAATTCACACACTTGTATGTTGAAATATCATCTTACCAAAAACTCCACTTTTAAACATGCTTCATTAAACAGTTTATAACAAATTCAATGGATAGAATTAACAAAATTATACCCCTTGAAAACATTGTCCAAGGATATGATGGGAGAGGGGGGGAAACATAACATAAAATCAGTCATAAGGATATTGGATTCTCATTTTAAATTCAATTTGTATAAAGGATCCTTTGTTAACTTTTTTGTAAAAATTTCAGAAACATGATTAGATTTTGGATCAAACCCCATCTTCTTGTTGATTCATTTCCACATTCTATTCAATGAAATGATATTTTCAATCATTATGTTTTGACTTCTAATTTAATAGTAGATTAATAGTGTGGTTTATTTCACTTTGTTTATCATAAAATAATATTATGTATAACATTACATCAATAAGCGATTCTTTTAACAAAATCTCTATACATATAAGTTGTGTATCGACTTTAGTGGTATCAATATTCTCTGTTTAATCCATTCTAAGAGTTAGTAAAATTGTTTCTTTGTATTCCAAATGACACAAATCCTTCCAATAAATAAAAATTTACCAAATTGTGATCTTACATCAATAAAATTTATTTCAAAATTAGAATCTAAATACACAAAAAAATTAATTTCATTCGTAGCTATCCTGTATGATTCTGATATTTTTCGTTCCTTTAATATATTTCTTAATTAATTTTACAACAATTAAATGTGCTTCATTAGGATCACTCTAAAATATTACACATTTTGCAACAACATAAAAAATATCAGTTCAAGGGGTAGTCAAATATAAAAAACATCCAAAGACCTTCCAATACTATTTATGGTCAACTTCCTTTCATTATCCATCTTGATTGAACATGGTTCCCACATAAATTGGTGTGGAAATTGGTTTCATGTTTTCCAAGTAAAACTTCTTAGGATGTTTCATATCATAACATTCGTGGGAATGAAAAATGTGGTTCTTCATTTGTAAAATTTGTGTCTGAAAAATATATTTAATTTCTCCCATCATGGATATTTCAATGAACTTATTCATCTGTTGAACAAATCTTTCACAAGATTGTTCATCATTCCCGGTAAAAATTATTTCATCAAAATAAAAACAATATGAGGAGGGAGAACTCATAACATCCCTTAATATAAATATATGTATCAAAAAATCCTTTACCAAAATTATACTTCCTTTGTAATGTATCCAATTTTTAATACCACAATCTCAAAGCTTACTTCACCCTATACAAGGCATTCTATAGACTACACACATGATAGTCGTCTTTCCCAACAATAAATCCACATTTTTGTTTAATTAAAACATCTTCATCAATATTTTCATTTAAAAATATTTATTTTTCATCCATTGAAATAAAATTATGTTTTTGTGGAGTGGTATAAATAAATATTCTCATTATTTATAATCATTCCATAGGTTCAAAAGAATAATAAAATAAATTCCTTAAATGTAATACCACATAATTCCATGTAATATTTTTAAAAATTAAATGGGATTAATCAAGACCAATCACTTATAAATCACTTAATTTGAAGTCTTGGGGTGGCTAGAATGTATTTTTTAACAATTTTTAATGTTCGTTATATATAAAAGTGATCGGATTTTTATAACTCTCAAAACAGTTCCTCGTTAAAATATATGAAGGCACCATTGAACTCAGAGTGTGTGGATTCATCTTATAAGGTCCTCACATCGACCAACGTGAGTCGACTGAAAAGAATATCATTTGGACTTTTCGTAAGAAAAATAAAATAACATTGAAAGATATTTTGTTATATTTTATTTTATTTTTCACAGTGACTCGTGAGTGTTGTGGTGCAGTGATGAGGAGGAGTGGAATCTCATTAACGAACCTCGTTAATGAATTAGCACAGAGATGCTGCAACACACATAGATCTTTCTACTTTAGTTAAACATGAAATACTGGGATTCCAGCCAACCAAAGAATTTGACTAACGATCAAAATGGAAACATATCCAAATATGAACACCGGAGAATCCAAAATTGGGGATGACATCCTTGGTGGGAAGATTCAGGAATGATTACTGATGAATTCTAGCAGATTATTATCCTCATCCATTCTTCTTTTCCTAGGTAGGTGTTTGATACATCTTGATTTTAATTGCCTCTCCTTGTTCCTTCATTAAATACGCGAACATGGGTTAAATCACAAACAAGTTAACCCGAGGATCAGTAACTCATGCAAGATATTATTGGAGAACTGAGTCATGTTTAAATTGAATTAATTTTACTATCACTTTTCTATTATTCTAATGGTATTAGATCAATATCATGATGAATTACGGTGGAGGTTCGTTCCTCAAATTCGTTGTGTGAATTTATTCCCCAATTTTACCTTGTGTTCTTCACATTCTTCATGGGGTTATGAATGATAGATCTTGGTATAATTATTCCATGGCTAAATGATCCCAAACCATGGGCCTTCCAACAAGATGACCCAGAAGAGGGTCGACGATGATGGTGGCAGATCATGATGTCATGTGGCGGCGACTACATGAGGAATAAAACACTCCCAAGTGGCACTCAGTAAGACGGGACAGATGGTTATACTTCTATGGCTACAAGATTTTACCCTACACCTACCCTTTGTCTAGGGTCTCATGTAGATGGCCCATGGAAGCTTTACCTTCCCTTGTGGTTTTAGGGTTGGATTCTAGCCCCTTATACTTTTCAGTTGTATCATTCTCTTAGTAGTTGTCTCAGTGACAGTTGTCATTTACTTTATATTTACTTTCACAGTTTCAAATTTGTGTGTGCATGTTTGTGAATATATATATATATATATATATATATATATATATAGGTTTAATGTTAAATTCCATCCCTGTTTGAGGTATTCCTATTCCGTGAAAGTATTCATCCCCTAGACTATGGATGGAGGTCTTGGGTAGTCATGTCATGAGCCCTGGGGGATGGGTTGTGATAAAGTGGTATCAGAGGATATCAGTTCTACTAGAACAACTAAGAGTATAAAAATATATACGGAGAAACAATGATAAGTGTCTTTTATTGGTCATTTAGGTCAGAGAGTCCATGGTTGGTGCAGCGGCCGACATATCAATACACTAGGACCCTAAATTCTGATTTCTGAATTGGTACATGAAAACACTGGTTTCATGCATTTTAGAGTGTTTTCCAATGATTTTTTTGAGTTGGAGTAAGCTCAAAAGGTATAATATATTCATCGTTGTTGATATTGATCTCTTTCAAGATTACTCCACATAGACATCTAACCAAGAATCCAATGTGTGACCATGATGATGGACCATGTAGCAATGATGCTTCGGTACATGGACAATTTCCTAAGATAGTACCTACAAGAAGTATCCAAGTGAAACCACTGCCTATAGGTCAGTAGTTTCTACCAGCGTTACTGACATAGGACACACATAGGCTCAGTGCCATACACAAGTTCCAGTGACAGAGACATCCTTGGTTTAGGGGAGAGACGAATCCTCAGGTCGTTGAGGATTGGCTGGAGGTAGTGATGTGATTCTTCCAATTATTGAGGATGCCACTTGACCAGATGGAAGTTCTAGCGGCAAACCATAAGCAGGAATTGGCTAAAAGATGGTGGAGTTTGTCCATCTAGACTCACAAGGAGGAAACCCTCACCTATTCAGACATTGAGAGACTTTTGTTGGAGTATTTATTCCCTGTGACATTGAACTCAGTGCACTTACAGAAGATTCTTCACATACAGCAGGGTATCCTGACAGTGGTTTATTACACTAGGAGGTTCACAGACCTCTCTCGTTGCTCTACAGATATGGTGTAGGTCCTTGTATTCATGGATCAGACCCTTGAGCAATGAATTTGAAGGGATATTAGGGGATCAATGATTTACCTCATCATCCCTATACAGGATGGGGTGATGTATCAAGATCTAATAGTAGATATATTCAGTGTTGATTAGTAAATGATGGTTGGAGAAACCACCGGGCCACGGGTGGCCATGTCATCCGGGCTGGGTAGCTAAAAGATGATGGAGAGGCCCAAATAGGGAATACCATTCAATGGACAACCCTAGAACTCATGATCAGCGGTATGAGGCTCACTTTGTAATGGGAGTCACCAATGGAACAGAGTATGCTACTCTTGCAGCATGTAGGGGAACATGGCTCGGGATTGCTTGACTAGCTACACAAAGGACCAAAATAATTTCAAGAAATCATCGAGGTAGTGTAAGAGTCACGAATAGGGAAGTCCTATATGTTGTAAATGTGGCAGAGGATCATGAAACTTGGTATAAGGTGGAAGTAGGAATTAGCTACTACCAGCACAACCCCTATGTGGCCTTCTATGATCTCTAGGAGCTGGTGGAAAGTGGCGGGCTTAGCATCACGCTATGAAGGCCTATGTTCCTAATGTACCAGAGATGATAAGAGTTATGATATTTGTCTTCTCCACTTTAGCTATTGATCTTATAGAAAAAGGTTCCAGTTAGTCTTTCCTTATTACTAAACATGTTCGGATATCAGAGATTCTGATCGATCCATTGGATCGATCCTTATGAATAGAGACTCTATGGGGAATGGATTTGATGATCACACACTAGTTTCCGAAATATGATCTTACTATAGATTTGATAGATTCATCCAAGATAACTTAGTTGTGGTGTCAAAGAATTATGACATCATTCTGGGTATGTACTTGTTATCCACAGTCCATTCTCATATTGACTATTTTTGGAGAAGAGTGTGATGTGTCCATGGAGATAAAACCTATTTTTACTTCACTAGTGGTAAGGGATATCTTATATAATGAGATGGACTCTCCCAAAATAGGGTCCATCCGATCACTCAAATGTTGGCTTGCAAGACCCTTGGTGCAATGGATGAGATGAGTCCACAATTTAAATTGATTTTTACACAGGTATGACACCGATATATACACATACATATCAGATGGATCTCATAGAGCTCTGGGATTTGAGGGTACTGTTTGGAGGAATTGTAGAAGAAGTGTTTTGTAAGGCCCATCATTTCACCATTGGAAGCCCTAGGGTTGTTTTCCAAGAAGGAAGATGGATTCTTGATGTAATTTGTGGACTTATGGTACTTGAAATGGGTCACTATGATGAAAACGTATCCTTTACCTAATATTGATGACCTCTTCGATCAGCTAATGTGAGTGAGATAGTTCTCAAAGATATACCTCAAATCAGGCTATCACCAGCATCAAGTATAAGATGTTGACATACCAAATATGGATTTCAAACGTTTCTATGGCCACTACAAGTACTTACTAATGTCCATTTGGTGTGGCGAACACTCCAAAAGTGATCATGTAATTCGTGAACTGGATCTTCCATCCTTACAGAGACCATTTTTAGTGGTCTTCATTGATGAAATCATAGTGTATTCAATGTCTGAGAAGGATCATGAGATACACCTATGGATGGTTATAGAAACTCTCTGAGATCACCATATTTAAGTAAATATCTCAAAGTGCTAGTTATGTACATGAGAGGTTCACATTCAGGGACATGTTATCTCATAGGATGTAGCTGTGGTGGATCTAACAATGATAAAGGTGGTGTTTTAATGGGCACCACCCACGAGAGATACCATGTGGAGGAGTTTCCTTGTGTTGGATTGGTACTATAGAAGTTTTGTACCCAAATTCTCCAGAGTGGCAGTACCCATCACAACATTGATGAAGAAAATAAAATCCCTATGTTTGTACAAAATGATGCCACAAGCGATTTCAGCAACTAATATATAGCTTGATGATGGGTAGTATTTAGAGGCTTCAAGAGGAGGGAACTGACTATGTTGTGTTTTGTGATTCATTTGGAACTTGTCTTGGTTGTGTCCTAGTGCAGGGGAAATCATTGATTACTTATGGCTCATGATAGTTGAAACCGCATGGGTAGAACTATCTAGCTCATGACTATCAATTGGTAGTGGTAGTATTCACAATGAGGATGTAGTGACACTACCTTATGGGTTAAGGATTCATTGTCTACTCTAACCACAAGAGTCTCAAGTATATCTTTTCCTAGAAAGATCTGAATCTGAGACAATGAAGTTGCATAGTGTTCCTTTAGGACTATGATGTCGAGACAATTTATACTATAAGGAAGGGGAACATGGTGGTATATGCTCTCTGTAGGATATTGAGTTAACAACTACTAAATGAAGGCTTGGAGTAGTTGGACTTCCTTAATATATTATTTGTAGATAGAGATGAGGTAGATTATCCCCATTTGAGGAAGTTTCCCCTCCAATCAAATAGCCTGTTAGGGAGGTGCAACTCAGAGATGGAAGGTTTGAGACCACAGGTGCCCAGATGCTTACATGGCATGCCTCTAATGGATATTCAAAAGGTGGGAGCTCACCATACATTTAATAGGACGCACCACTGTACCAGTGCAATCAATTGAGTAAGTGTTGAGGGAGGTACATACATCCACTTTGGCGGTATATCCAGGGGTGGTGAGATGTTCCATGACCTCTGATGTCAGTACTCGTGTCCAGGGAAGAAGAAGGAATTGGAATAGTTTGTTCCGAGATGCCCCATTTTTTAATAATTGAAGGATGAGCACAGGGTTCTAGTAGGTTTGAGACAACCCCTCGATGTACTATAGTGGAATTCGAATGGAATATCGATGGAATTTTTTATAGTCTTACCACATACATCTCGGGGACGATACCATCTTGGTGATCGTAGTCCGACTCACCATGTTTTTTCAATTCTTACCCATTCGAGAACAAGGTTCTGTAGATATCATGGGACGCCTCTACATGAAAAAGATAGTTCAACTCCCTTGTGTTATATGTATAATAGTTTCAGATCATGATGTGTGATTCATATCCCGTATGTGGAAGGGACTACAAAAGGCATTTGGGACACAGCTGCGCTTGAGAAAAACCATTCACCCATAGACGGATGGTCAATGGAGTCGACCATTCAAATGTTGGAGGACATGCTGCGTTCTTTCATTCTTGATTTTGGTCGCATTTGGAGAACCACCTACCAATGGTGGAGTTTGTGTACAACGAAAACTACCACTACACCTTTGGTAGGGCACTATTTGAGGTAGTGTATAGATGACCATGTGGGTCACCATTATGCTGTGCAGACCTAGGGGGGTTAGCACTCATGGGTCCCGTGATTTTACAGGCTATTATTGAGAAGGTTTAGGTCATCTAAGAGTTGATGAAGATTTCATAGAGCCATCATAAGTCCTATGATGATAGGTGACAGAGACCCCTAGAGTTTGAAGAGGGAGAACATGTATTCCTATAGGTATCTCCTCAACGAGGGATACAGATAATTGGCTGAGGTGACATGTTATCTCTAAGGCCCATCTTACCCTTCATGATACCATGTCAATTGGGAGAGTGGTAATACCGCTTGGTTCTTCCAATGATGTTAGAGAGGGTGCATGACGTATTCCTCCTATCCCAGCCGAGGAGATACATGCATCACCCTTCTCAGATTATCGACCACAGTGGGCTAGAGATTAATGAAGAAGCGACATTCACAGAGTACTCAGTGGAGATAGAGGTTCTATATAATAGAATCCTTTGCAGACTGTTGATTCCTCTTCTGAGTGTACGTTGGAAGCATACGAATCTCTAGGAGAGCAAGTGGGAGCAGGAGGCTCATATTCGTACTGATTACCCCATTTATTTAATTTCCCTTTATTTTTATTATGAAGACATAAATCCCAAATGGGGGGAATAATTTAATACCACATAATTCCTTTTAAATTTTTTGAATATTAAATTATATTATTTTCAGACTAGGCTCTAGGAGGACACATAATTTCGAAACCTGAAGTGTTCGGAATGTATTTTTTAACTATTTTATATGTTCTTTAAATAAACATGCAAATGGGTTTTTCTATCCTTCAAATCGATGCCCAGATAAAACATATAAGGGCACCGTTGAATTCAAAGTGTTCGGATTTTCCTAGGAAGGGCCAAACATCGACCAAAATGGGTTGATCAAAAAAGATAGTTTTCGGAATTTTTAGAAGAAAAGTTAAATAAACATAAAAAAAATATTATATTTTCTTCATTGATACACAATGACTCTTCAGCATTGTGGTGTAGTTCCAAGCAGACATTGAATCCCATTGATGAACACAATTAATGAATTATTGTGGTGATGCTGCAATGCAAATCCATTTTCCTTCTTTAGTTAAATATGGAATTTAGGGGTGGCAAACAACCCTGTAATTCCACTGATGAACAAGATGGAAAGCTCTCCAATGATGAAAATTGGTGATTCGAAAAGTGTTAAAAAAATAAATGGAAGGAGGATTCGAGACCAGATATTGTTGGATGATGAAATATAAACATCCTTGACCAATCTCCTTTTCTGAGGTAGGGGTTTGATACCTTTCTTTGTGAATTATATCTCCCCGTTCGTTCATTTAAATGAATAACACAAATTAACTTATGAACATGTTAATGTGAACATCAATAATTCATGTAGGATATTAATGGAGAACTAATCCATGTTTAAATATAATTAATTTGATTTTCCCCATTCGATCTTACTAATGGGAGAAGATCAAAGCCGCGAAGAACGAAGATGGAGGTTTGTTCCTCAAATTCGATTTGTGAATTTATTGCCCATTTTTACCAGTGTTCTCCACATTATTAAAGGGTTGATGAATAATATATCATTGAATTCCTGTTATATGGTTCAGAGATACCAAAATATGAGACCATCATCAGGACTGGACATTAGAGATGCGATGACGACGGAGGAGGATCGTGATGGCATGCATCGGTGACCGCTAGTGGTAGGTAGTGCATCCCATCATAGGAGGTCTTTCCTAGTGGGACATAGAATTAGGGAAGTGGAATTCCCCAGCAGCACACTATGGTGGTGGAGGCTGTAGCTTGAAGGGGCCATATTGATGCTGGGTGGTGGTGTCGGTCGGGCACCGTGTAATGCAGAAGAGGCCGCCGGTATGCGGTGGACAGTTGTGTAGAATTTTGATTCTAGTAGGGAATCGTGTTAGGCTGGTAGGACACATCCAATGTGATGTAGTGGTGAAGGACTGTGGCACCAATGGGGATAACATTGGTTCAATAGACCCGCGGTCAGCTTGTGGGTTGATGCGGGCACACGGTCCAGCATGGGACCGTGGGCCTAGCCACTAGGTCAGGTTGGACCGTGTCTGCCCAAACCAAACTGGGTCAAGTCGGGTAGGACAAAACATGTTAGTTCATGTTGGACCCCAGTGCCAGGCCGGTTGGGTCGGTATGATCATGTCAAATCAGGCCCAGATACTTCTGGCCACTGTTAAAACGCCAATATCATTCACACCAGGCGTATGATTAATGTGTCGTTTTCACGGTTGGGACCCCTGTGACAAGGATATCCATTGTGTATACTCTAAGTTTTTTTTGTTGTAGTTTTGATATGAATGATGTACCATGGAGTAGATTGTCTTAGAATCAAGCGCACTAGAAAACAAGAATCCTATGACTAGTTGTGACACAAATGATATGAAAAGTGGGACCTCAATGGCCCAATAGCAGAACAAACCTTGGAGGTCCAGTAGCATAAAGAAACTTATTGGTCTGGCATACTAACAGACCATAGTGGTCGAGCAGATGAGCAGACCTCAATTGTCCAATAGATGATTGGAACATAATGGTCTAGTAGACGAGAAACTCTCAATGGTCTAGTAGAAGAGCACACCTCAGTTGTCAAGTAGATGAGAAGAAAAAAATGGTCCAACAGACTAGATAACCTTAGAGGTCCATCATCCGAGTGGACCTCGGCGGTACAATAGACGAGAATAACTTAGCTGTCCAGAAACTGAGTAGACCTCAGTTTTCCAATAGCACAACAAACTGTAGTGACTCATTAGGGATGATTCCCTCAATAGGATAAGATGATTTATCTCTATGACTAATAATCTTACATTCTAAAAACCATATTATTGGTAAAAATGGATTTTTCGGAACATGCTGAATGATACTTTTGAATATGAAAATTCCCTTCATTCATAGCATGAACCCATTCCAACTACTCAAAAGATTCATTCACATCTTCCAATTATACTTTTGAATACAAATAATTATGTGAAATGTTTCTTCTGGTTTGAACTCTTTGACGTTGATCACCAATAATGTTCAGAGCCTCCAATTTCATCCCCACACTATGATGTGATTTCAGAGATTCATCATCATCAATACAAATATCTGAGTTTGATTTTTCTTCCTGAGTTGGATTACTATTATCAGTGTCCTTATTATAATTGTTAAAAAAAAATTTCTATCCTACCCATGTTTATTATCAACATGAATCATTTTAGATTCCTCATTATTTTCAAAAACAATCACATCAACTAAATTAACTACTCTTTATGTTTCTTTTTTAAAACACATATATCCTATTCCTTCTAGAGAATAACCAATTAATATTCCATCTTCTCCTATCAACATATACATTACATGGTTTCCACCATTATTATTTATGAATCGTTGACTCTAATATCATTTATGTGGTTCAAACATGTAATTTTGTCATAAAAATTTCATATGGATACTTGTATAGATATGTTCTATAGAATCGTTGGTTTTGAATATATGCATAAGTTATCATGACCTACCTCCAAAAGTAAGGAGAGATACCAGGTCTAGTAACATTGTTCTCCCCTTTTCCACCAAATTTCCGTTATTTCTATTAGAAACGTCATTTTTTGGAGTGTATGGTAAAATAAACTAATGTATAACTCCATCATTCTCAAGATAACATTCAAATTGTTCATTTTTTATTCACCGCCACAATTGATTATCATCATGTTTACTGAATACAAAAATTACTTCTTCTAATTACTCAAACGTTTTATCATTTTTAGAGAATCTAAGATATGTTTCGCATACATAATACAAGTAATCTGTGTAGAGTAATAAATGAATGTGATGAAGTATTTTTCTCAATTAGTTTATGGTTTTCATATTGGCCCATAGATATCATAATGGATACATTCTATGGGTTATTTGGACCAAATATAAACATTATTATTAACAGAATTAGAAATATTTCCCTTTGGACAAATATTGAAACACAAATATCTTATTCTGGGAATATTAGGAATATCAAAGACACTGTATTACGTTGATAACATTCTCATTCTTATATGACCCATGTTTCACAGCCATTTAAGACACAATTTATTCTCTTTCAGCATACCAATGTAATAAGTGTATTTTATTTCACTAACTTAATATAAGTTTCCTTTTATATGTTGCCATCTTCTAACTATCATTAAATATTCCTTACATTTCAAAAAATAATACATATTTTCGAAAAATTATTTGTTTCCTTCAACACATAGTTTTGAAACATGTGGAATTTTTTGTTTCATCCCAATAACATACAAATCATTCTTTTATTTTATCATTTAATTCCCAATGATGGATGATCCAATAACTTTGATTCTTATAAATTCATTGTTGGAAAATTTCGTTTTTCCTTCATTGATGTCTATCACATTTTCTAAAAACATTTAATATCATATCATATGGGAAGGAAACCTACTATAAAGAATCCATTTCAATCTGATTTTTTATCTTGGAAAGAAGTTTCTACACCAAGATATTATCTATTCCATTTTAATTATTCTTATTTAGATTTTGAGAATTGTTATCAAATTTTTGTTTTTCATATAAAATAAATAAATCCTTTAGAAAGATGTAGAGGTTGTTCACATCTCTAAAACATTGTTTATATATGTTGGAACCTATTTTAAATTTTCACACCATCCTACTATGGTTTCATCAGAAGATCCATATCATATTTATTTCATTGAGGAGATTGCTCCCGATCAAAAATTTCCTTCTGTAATTGGTGGAGTAGTATTAATGTGTCTGATTGAACCAGCACATATTTTTCATAATTACCAATCCTATAAAATATTATTAGTATCCATATAATTACTATTTTATAATAAAAAAAATCCATACTTACCATAGTTCTGGATGCATTTTCAAAAAAAAATCATATATTTAATAAAAAAATTATTGGCCACCATCCTTTCTCTTATCAAATGAAATATTATTTTTCATAACAATTTTCTTTTCAGCCATATCGAATCCATAGGTATTATGATTTTTTAGCCTCATATTTTTTAGAATATTTTTATTTCCCAACTTTTTTAGTATTGGACACATAAATTACATTCCCCGTATTTTATTTTTAATGAATCAACTTCGAATTTCTTATCAACCATTCAAGGTAAATTCTATTGATCCTTCTTAGGTTTCCCCAAACAAAGACATTCACTATATTAATGTATAGGGTTATTAAAACCTATACATCTATGTTCAGATTTAGATTGATTTTTTGGGATAAACTGATACTATTATTCTTCTACCTTTAGTTTTACATATAGATGTTCATTACAATGATTTTCCTTCCCATGATATTTGAACAAATCATCAATTTTACTAATATATTAGACATTCTCATCTGGAAAAATTTCAGGATTTTTTTTATGATCGTTCACTTTTATAATTCTTAATTTATTTTTCAATACTCCAAATCTTCCTCTTTTTTTCTTTTAATTCATCATTTTGATTAAATTATAATTCGTTTTAATCTTCATTAAATCTGATGCTTCTGAACTATTTATTAATCAATGTTGCAATAAATGTAGTCTCACTAGAATGATCAATGGATTTTTGGATCCAACCTCACTGTATTTTTCTTCATTATCATTAGATAATAAACCCAAAATTTTATATTTAGAAAAAAATTACCTTTCCCTCATGAAAAATATTTACCATTATAACTCTATTTCATTGATGGCCCTCGTGGACATTATTCTTCTTCATCTCTATTTATTAATTATTTACTCAAGGAAAATTATCCACCATGTGACCAATGAATCCACATTCAAGGAATTTCATGGAAGTTTTACTTTATATTTACCTTCATATCTTTTGACCTCTTTAGAAAACAAAAAGATAAAATATCATCAAGATTTTTACATAACTCATTTTTAGAGTCACAGTCGGCAACATAATATTTCTCAATAATTTTATTTTTCTTTAATTTCATGGTGGATTTAAATCATATTTATCTATCAAAAATTAATTTTTACCTTAAAAACATTCTCCCTTCTCATTTAATATATAATGAGAAATCTACTAAAATCATCCAGATATAGGGTTTCTAGATCTCTATATTCAAATGAAAATACATTAATATAGGACATGATTAAAGTAATCTAAATGTATTTTTAACAAATGTAGAATCCTCCAACATTTCACTATGTTGTATAAGAGGGAAGAAAAAGACATTAAACATTGTAAACAAGTACCCAAAAGATAAATACTCACCCATATTTTATATCTTCATACTTTAGACTCCAAATTTGTTACTCAACCTTATCTACTATTCAATTGCCTTCATAAATGCTTTTTAGAATATCTCAAATACCTTTGGTTGAGGTTAAACATTTTACCCATAAAAAGATTTTATAAAGTGATGAGAGTATACTAGTATTTTCCTTCCCATAATTTTGAAGATTTTTTTTTTGAAAAAAAAAGAACAAGGAAATTTCTCACCAATATGAAGAAAACCATATGTTGCATCTTCATGATCATCGTACCCAATAGAAATAATATAAATAAACATTATATCATTATTTATAAAATAGTTCATAAAATCAATGATTGAAATACTTTTACTATTTATAGGATTCTAAATTACTTATCAAACTCTACTCAATACTTTAGTAAAGTGTAAATAAATGGGACCCACTGCTCTAATTCCTCTTGTAGTTAACCATTAATTATTGTTGAACCATGATATAGGGAGGGGTGAATCATTGATATCCTTTTCATTTATATTTAATTACATAGGGAAAACCTTCATAGACTATAAAAATATTATTTCCCTTCTGAAAACTATTCTAACGCACAACCTCATGTACATAACAAGTTAAATGGTTTACTACTGAACTAGAATAGCTATTTACTTGTTATGGTTTGGAATTGATCCTATACCACACAATCCAATAGAAAAAAAAATACTTATTATATAGAATTCAATGAGTATGATGTTTCCTAACACCTCATTAGTACTATGATTGACACAATTTTGGATGTGCTTCAAGTGGAAATAAGTTATTTAAGATAATTTGTGTGATAAAAATGTTTTTGTGTTTCATGATTAGCATTAAAAATTATGATTATTCAAATAAATTCTACACATTTTTACCCAGATTACTGTATGAAATTTATATACTGTGTCATGATACTCAACTAGATTTCCCAGTGAAATTTCATAATACAAAAATATAACTCTATTAGAATAAGATTGAGTTAATTCGTAACCAATTATATCTCATTCTAGAATGCCAAATTAAATTTCTCAATATAGTTTCTAAAACCATGAATATGATCTTATCACTTCTTGTTTCTTCTTCTGTCTTGAAAACATCTTCAAAAAATCATTCTGGAAATTTCTTCTACCAGGATAATCTGATCATCTATCTATTCTTCTCAACAGTAAATCTGTATCAGAAAGTAAAAACTACTTTGACTTTTTAATGTTAACTAAAAATAGGAATGGATGGTATTCTAAAAATATTTCCCAATAAAAAAATTTCCAAGGAACATAAATTCTCCATTAATTTAGGGATAATTTATGACTTCCTCATTGCTTCTCAATTCTTCACGAAGCATCTAAAATCTTCCAAAAACTTCATATTTCTTCTAAATTATTCAAAAGGTTTATTATGATTATGATTCTCCATTCAAATTTTCCAATATGAATTATTCAATATGATGTCCCAAACCACTTTCATATATGACCAATAAAAAATATTCAGTATTCTTACCAATCACCAGTTTCATTCTAATTATAATTTTCCATTATTATTTCTCCATTAAGATAATCATATTTGGTCACCCCGATTTTCTTGACCCACTTACAAACAATTCTGAACTAAATACATCAATAACATCTCTCTACACTAACTAAAAAACCAATCATTGAATTCAGGTTTCTTTATTATGACGAAGAAAATAGATTCACCAATACAATAACTCTTGAACTACATGTATAAATTATAACAAAAAAATCACCATGATTGAGACGGTTCACTACATTGTTGATTGGATTCTTCCTAACATTTTGTATTGTACCCCTATAAATTAATTTTATTTTCCATTTCATTAGTCCCAAAAAATTAAAAAATCAATTCTACCTCTAATGATTATGACGGAATACTAAATCTGGAGGACCTATATCAGTATCTTCAACATCAAACGCTTTTTTCTTCTTTGAATGATATAATATTGAAATTTCAACAATTAAATTATTTCAAATTCATGATTAAGAAACTCATAAAATTATATTTATGTAGATTAAAATATATTAATTTTTTATCTGACGGAATTCTAGAACATTTGATTTACCTCATTATGATGAAACACATCATCTTTAAAATAGAATTGTGACTGGTGACATCACGTAGATGACATGAGATCAGAAAGATTCAACTTTGGTAACCTCATTCTTCTTCAAAAATTCAACTACCCTCATGGATTCCTTTATGACTGTGAATATGTTTATGATCATCTTCATCATTGTCTAAGTTAATATGTAATTTATTTTAACATCCTATTCTTTCACAACATTTTTCATTCCTAATCAACCAAAATACAGTTGGCTAGAATACAATTAGAATAACCTTTTCTCCCCATTTATTCCATCAATCTTTCATCACATATTTTACAGAATACATATAATTTTTGTGTATTTCTAAAAAGAAAAATATTAATTATAATCGAATACTTGATCCATGTAGAATCGAATTCTCTTACTCAAGATGATTAGACCCTTATTCAGGACCCATGGGGAGTCTAATAATCCTTTTCATCCATAAATATTCGTTTTAATCGGATAAAAATTCTTAAGCATTGGGAGTTTGAATTTATAAATATGATGGTTAGTAATATTTTCAATAAAAATGTTCGATGATTTCTAATTTTTGATATTTGATTAAAAAACAAAAATAACTCCTAAATATGATTATCTTCTCTATCAGCTTGATCCTAATAGTACATGCTAGATAGTGGGTATTTCAAGGATGAACAACTAGGCATAATGTAATTTTACATCTCGTTTATATCCATGTGGCCTAGACAGATGCATAGTCCAGTCAACATAGTTAGTTTCACAACTGTGGGGCATCTCTTACGAAACCATGAAGATTCCCCCATTATTGGAAAATGGCCATCACAATGTTAGAGCATGGTCTAGCAGGTCATGCGGACAAACCATCCGATCTTCTAAGTCACATAAAATGTTCTATTTTAACGCATTTCACCTCTCTTCTTTTAAACCCAATCTAATCTTTTTCTCACCCATTCAATCTGCAAAATCATTGGAGACCCTCCCACACCTATGCCCTTGTATCCTCTCCTCCTCCATGGTGATATCATGGGTTTTACTCATAAATTAAGGTGGTTATTTGGAGTCAAGACCTCCATTCTCTGATTTCTGTATTATTCCATTTTTTATTGTTATTTTTCGTCATTGAGGTCCTTTAACTTATGGGTCTAGTAAATTTGAGTTTAAATTTTGTTTTTTGATCTTTTAGGGTTCTTATTGATTCCTTTTTCACTCATGGATCTTATGAATGTTTTTTTGTTTTGATCAAGAGAGTCATGATCTGATGTAGGTATCTCTATTTATAATATTTTAACATGAATTACATCATTTAGTGGTGTTTTAAATGCCTATTTTAGTCTTATATGAAATGTATATTCTATATAACAATTATGATCCTAGAAATTGAGTTCAAATTTTTCCTTTATGTGTTTTCTATTATCAGGTTAATTGATTAAATTTATTTTGAATATGTTTTCAAGCATTATTTTGAGTGGAAAGATATGTCAATCATTAAAATAATTTTTAAAATGCATTTTAAAATGGGTTTTCTTTCATTTAAAATCATTTTATAAGCATCCAAATAATTTATTCATATTGAGAATATTTTTTCACCATTATTTGAAATGAAATATTTTTTATAATATGATGTGGCCTTGTAAGAACTTTGAATCATTTAAAAAAATGGAAATCTCCACTTATGGCATGCCACATGAATTTAAAATGTGATGTATGTAATAGATTTTAAATTTTTGATATGTTATTAAGAAGGGGATTGGGATATTTTTTATGACTATTAAAAGAAGATGTTCTTAATGATGGAGTTCAGTGGTGAGATGGATAATCGTATTTTTTTAATGAAGGCGATATATATATATATATATCTCTTTATGTGTGTACGTATGTTTAATATAGATTGATAAAAAACACATACAATTGATTTTATGGGGGAGTCTCGGGTATTTAGTTGGGCACCAAGGTACACATGTTGCACTAGTTTTAATTACAGAATTTATAGTGGCTCGGGGTATATAACCGCACTTACCATGGGGTGTGCCCCTTAGTCGAGCTAGGGATGGTGTTTTCCTATGTTTGGGAAGTGTTTATGGAAACTGATATAGGTAATTATTGATTATGAGGTAGTATGTATAGCTTTGTCATAGGATGACTCAACCAACACCTAATATCCCCTGACGTCTAAATTTCATGAATGCTACAATCCTCTATTTTATTGTATGTTTATAAAGTGACATCCCTTATTTTTAATTTATATTAAAATATTTTTGGCATAATTTGTTATCTTTCAATGGAATTCAATGAAATATATTTTCATTCTTTGGAATCAAATTTGGTAATATAATATAAAATTGTTTTTGTTGGAAATGAAAAATTGATATTTTTTGGAATTAATCGACCACCCTATTGTTATATATCATATCCTTAGAAAATCATAATATGATTTCACTTTAACGGTACTGTGTAGGGTATTTTTTATACCTGGAATCTTAACTAATAAGTTTTTCTCTCTCACATACATTATTTATAAATATTCATATTTAGGCTCCCTCGGTTCGTGATTTCTCATGCAGCAAACATGGTTTCTTAGTTGGAGGTACCTTGTGAGGTCACATAGATGTTTTTTCCAATTTATATTCTAATCTACATATAATGTTACATTAATATTGTTTATTTGGATCTCTTTTAAGGGATAAGTAATTCCACATAAATCACATGATGCTCGCCACTACTTTCCATCTGGGGAGGATGGAGAACACCTCTCAAACATTATTATAGGCAGGCTTGGGTGACAGGCTTAGGGTAAACCCTAGTGGTTTCATGACAAAATGGTATCACAATAGGTTTTACCTTGTTATTTGGGGATTAATATTAGATCATATATAAGATTATCTGAGATAAAGTGGCATGTCATGGGAAAGGGATTGATCACCACATATTCGAAAGGATGCATGAGTTGTTAGGGTGTCCTATTGTGGTCTTGCCTAATAATATGATCATTGCTCTCATGTTTTTTTGAGGTCCTTGAATTTTTTTTGACTATCATAGTTGGATTTTAGTATTTGGTGGTTATTATGGGTGGGACTCAAAGGGTGCATTATTTCTGGGGATGGTTTGGAAACCCATTTACATACTATAAAATTACACATGATAACCTCCAATGTGCTCACCCGGTTGGTTTATAGTCTTCCAAATCACACGACAAATCCATGTGTACAGTTTATTGTTTATATTATAGTATTTTTAGATTTTTGATTGTTTATTTTTGTATTTATTCATAGAGAGAGTCTGTGATTCATTGTGGGTGTTTCCCATAGGTTTGAACGAATGTTCTTTTTTAAAAAATATACTTCTAAAATGAAATCTTTGAATTCAAAAAAAATGAAATGAGAATCGGTAGAATAAAAAGAATGGAAGTTGTTGTAGGTTTTTAAAATTATTTTGAAAATGATGAAATAAAGAAATCTAGGAATTTCAAAATATTTTTCATTAATGAAAAAAGGTGGTTTTAAATTGATTGAAATATTTTAATTAATGGTTTTGAAATTTTTGGACTATTGTTATTCATTATAAATTCCAACTTATATGAATTCATGTGTATGGGTTCATTACTATCAACATATGGTTGATTAGTGGATGAAAGTATATATATATATATATATATAAATTTAGTATTCAACATAGGATACCATTTGTAAGAGGAAAATATTTTTTTTCATTGATTTTCTCAAAAGTTGTGTTCAATAGTAAGAATTTACCTTTGGATGGGTGAGGGTTTTACTGAATTTAATATTGAGTTTCTAGAATTCCTTTTTTGAATATTAATTTTGATTCATTAAAATTACTTCTAGATTAGTGATTTAAGCTTGAGTTGTTGATTTACATTTGAGACATGGATTTTTTATTTAATTATTTCATTTAGGATTTTAATTTATTATTTTAGGGTGTTCCATCGATTATTTATTTGGTATTTAAAAAATTGCAGTTTTCCCCTTTGTGTCTTTTTAAAAGGTTAAATTATTTACTCATTCATTTAATTTTTTCTTGATATAGAACATGTTTGTAATAAATATCAGAAATTAATTTAGAGGATTCATGAGTCAAACCACACTCTCTTTTTCCAGTAGATAGAGATTTGGAAATATGATGAATGGGTGTTAATCTTTCGGGATAAATTCATCCAACATTAGCTATGTGATCCCCTTAAACACATGTTCTCTCCCATTAAGATATAAGTACTAGTATAGAAGTTGATAGAGTTGGTTTTACCATCGAAACCATATATAATCCATTAAGGGGAATTATTCATGAAATTATTCATCAAAATATATTTCATCAATGTCCTGATGGTACCAAAGGAAATGTTTTTTTACAGTATAAGGAAAGGATATTCGATTTTTTTGGAGTTCTCTAGGATTTTAGTCATGCTAGTTTCATACATTATGAAACTGGATAAATATAGAACTCTAAAATCTTGATTAATTAATAATTGAATTCAATAAGAACTATTTTATATAGTGTCATCTTTTTCTGACAGTTCTGAGGTATTAGTGAGGAATGTCGTTGGTTTTAAGGATGGTTTTTCCAGAGATCCATATATAGTTGGGGTATTGTCATTCCCTATGAGTAGTGGAAGTAGTTACCGAAAAGGGAAAGGAATAATTATTTTTCTAGCTTTTGGGAAGTTATATAAAGTGGAATTCATTTTTCTTCTCACTGGGATTATATCTAAGTGAATTCTAGGTGTGAAATCAACATGGATAGATGAGGCAAATGATGTTTTTGCATCTAGAAGAACAAAAAACATTCCACACATCTAGATTTTTGGGTAATTTTTAATGGTTTTGTTGGTGTATTTCTATGATGTGACATGGATCCTGATCCACCATTTAAACGGACACCCAACCACACCTAGCATGTGTGGAGAACCCTAGTACAAATACAAACACTCTTTTTTGCAAATTTTGTCATAACATTTTTCCTATTTTAGGATTTTGATCAAGATGTTGTAGAAATTTGTTGGGAATATAGAGGATATATTGTATCTATTTTGTGAAGTCATGTTCTTAATGGTTATTCATTTATGAAACTTTTAATCTTTTTGTATTATAATATCATGGATAATTATCTTTCTCCTCATATCTCATATCATTGCCTTTTATTTGAGTTTGTGAGATTATTCTAGTTTTGGGAAGAAATGTTTACTTGGATATAAAAAAATGATAGTGAGACCACCAAATAAAGATATTGTGGTCAAAATGGGATAGTTTAACCTAATTAAAGATATGGTGTGGATGAAAACATATAAGGACGTCATGATGAACTATGTTTACTAGCTCTCTTTGTGGGAAAATTCCTTCTCCCCATCCAGCTTGACCCTTACCATGGATGATTGTTAAGGGTGTTCATGGTTAGTATGGTGGATCCTCATTAAAATCTAAAACAAACCATTATATGATCCTTTTATGATTTACAAGATACCAGTCATAGTTTTCCATGGATTGAGAGTGTCTTTAGAGTTGTGACTCCCTCATTCAATAATAGTTATTTATAATTTTTCAGCCTATAGTATCATGTGTTATACATTTGATTATCCATATAGTACCTCAAGGAGGTTCTTTATAATATGTACTGATTTTTGAATTTTGAGTACTAGATGTGAATGTGATTCTTCACACACTGGTATTTTGGTGGTTGGGGTTTAATTTGTTTAGAGTTCATCCTTTCCTAGTGTTTTTGTTGGCTAGATATTTTTGGAATTTCTGGGGAAAGAATGTCTCACTGGTGGGGATAATTGTCAAGCCCTGACCTTACCCAACCCTATTATTTTTTTAAAATTTTATCTATTTTGGTAGCACTATGTTTTCCAAGGTATTTAAAGTTAAATTGTGATTCTTGGTTTGGGAAGAGGATGGTTCGTGGTTGTCACACCCCTAGTTGTCGCCATGTGATATCCATTTTATAATTATGTGGTCTAGAGAGTTGTTTTGTGAAGGATGGATATTTAGGTTCATGACCATGGACAATATCCCTTTTAATAATGCATCCCATATAAGAGAATTGTACACCCTGTAAATTTTGTCACATGTCCATAAAATCGCTCCCTATATGTTATGTGGATTCTTCATCTATTGTATTGAGGCTATTACACAATTGTAATATACTCTAGCAGACCATGTGGGGAAACCATGTGATCTTCTAGGTCATATAAATAGGGTTATCTTACCACTATCCCCAATATCACGTTTTAATCCCAATCAAGTCTATTCCCCCATCTATTCAATCCACAATAACTGTAGTGCCCTTCATGTGTCTCTCTCCATGGTTACTCTCATTTTCCATGGTGATATCATTGGTTTTTCACATGATTTGAGTTTGATCTTCCATTATAATCCCTCTTTCCTCCTCTATATTTCTTATTCATCTATTTCTACTTGTTCTTCGTCCTCCATGGGTTTCTATAACCTATGGATCCTATTTAATTGAGTGTCAATTGATGTTTTTGATATTTTATGGTTCTATATGGGTACATTTTTACTCTTGCTCCTTTTAGAATGGTTTTTTACATATTTTCACCATATGAACCATGATTTATTGTAGGTCTCCTTATATCCAGTATTGTAACTACAACTCTATGATTTCATGGGGGTTTAAATGTTTGTTTTAGTTTTATATGAAATTTATATGATATATAATTTAGAGATCCTGGACATTGTCTTCTCAATTATACTATATGTGTTTTTGCCAGACATTTTCATTGTTTTAATTGATTTAAAATAACATTTCAAGGTTTTTTTAATGGAAAGTCACCACGATCAATAAAATTATTTTAAAAATTAATTTAATAGTGTTTAAAAATATTTACTAATATTACATTTGAGTTATTAATATGTAAAATAGGTTTTTAAAAGTGTTTTGAAATGAAATATGTCTTCATAAAAAAATGAGTCCTAGTTTTCACATTAAATAATTTTAACAAAATGGAAATCCCCTATTAACACATGCTGATTGAATTTAAAAATATGATGTATGTGATAGATGTGTGATTTTTTTGTACCATGTAATGATACTTGTTCTAGTTTTACATGTGACATAAAAAAGGGTTTTCGATTAATGTGAGCGTTCGAAGTTGAGATGGAGAATGTTATTTTATGTAATGAATGTGATATATATATATATGATAGGTTGAAAAAACCAACCTCTAGTAATTGTAAATGGGGGGTTTGGGTATTTAGGTGGGAGTTGAGGTACCATGCTATACTAGTTGAGATTTCACAATGGCTAGTGATTCTGTGTAGATAACATGACTTCCCATAGAATGTTCCCCTCAGTTGAGTTTGTGAGTGTGTTTCTGTGTGTTTGAGAAATGGATATGGATAACTGATACCCATAGAGATTGATCATAAGATTGTATATATAGCTTTTTCCACGGTCATCTTTACCATCAGTAGATCTCCAAGGACACCTAAATCCCACATATACTAATTTCATATGTTTTTTAATATCAATATAATGTGACAACCCATATCTAATTTATATATTATATTTTTTACATATTTCTTTATCCATTAAAGGCATTTAACAAAATATCTTTTCACTTTTTTTTAATTTTTTTGAAATGTAATAGAAATATTTTTTTCTTAAAACAGGAAACATATAACTTGTTTTTTAAATTAAATGCACATACATATTTTTTTATATATTATTTTTAATCTAGGAATATAATATGTCACATTATATTTAATTCATATGGTTTTTTATCATTTAAATCCATACTGAGAGTCTTGGTGCTCATGCTTACTTTACTTATTATTTTTTCAACTTTATGGTCCCTCAATTATATATCTCACATTGAGTGAACGTGGTTACTTAAATGGAGGTGACCTATGAGATCCCATAAAGGAATGATCAACATTTTTTTCAAATCCTCATCTAGTCGTGCCCTTATTCTTTTCATTTATGTCTCATTTATGGGATAAATTATTCCCACTTGAATCACATGATACCAAACACTATTTTCCAGCCTAGAAGGATCAAGAATGGCCCAAGGGCCTTGTTGTAGTCTGAATCAGGTGATCCGTTCTGGGAAAACCTGGGTTGGTTTATGAAATATAGTAAGGATTATGAGAAATTATATTTTACAGTAATATAAGAAGAGTTCACCTTGAATGGAATGATTATACCCTATTGAACCCATTTATCAATACATGCATGGGATATGGCAATAAAGGGATTTTCATTTTCTCAATACCGAGATAAAATTCAACAACTGAAAAATGAATAAAATTGTTTATGGGCTAAGTGTAATATTAATGTGATCATAGACCAAACCATGTTTGTCAGAAAGCCTCAGTTTTGTAAAACCATCACACTCATCACCCTAAGGTGAAACACCAGTGTAATATGAGTTTAATGTCTAGGCCATTATAGTATTATTTTTTAAATTATCTATTTTTTTAAAAAATAATAGTTCTAATAATCAATTTTAATTCTTAATTTATATATAATTTAATATATGTGTTGAAGAAAATGATATTTTATATTTGAAGAAAAATATATTTTATCAGATAATTTATTGGTTAAATTAAAACAATACTTTTGTTTAATACATGAATTTTGAGAAAATCATATTTACATATAATATTATTACAAAATAATATTTTTTTAAATTCAAAATCTTAAACAATTTAATAAATTATATTTTATTCTTTATTAGGGGAAGAAAAATTTTATTTTCATAAAAAAGACTTCTACATTATGTGAGGGATTTTATTATATGATGGAAACTATAATATCTAGAAAAATAATTTTTAGACAGTAATTATTATTTTTTAAATCATCAACCCTAAATTTGTAGGTGGAAATTTTATAATAATTTTCTGTTATAGTTTATTTTTTGGGTAACAAATAAATACCGTAAAAAAATATAGTATGTATTATGACTACATAAAACCCCAAATGAGATTTAATAAATGTTATATAGAGAATGCGAGAAAAAATATATATTTACAATTTAAAAAATGTATTCTATAAGATATAGTTTTAAATTTTATGACTTTAACGAATATCACAAAATCTATGTTAAATTTAAATATTTTAGAATCCATTTATTACAAACATGACTCACTCCACATAAGTATTGGTATTATTTTTATTTTTTCATTTCCATCAATATATAAAATATTTGAAACAACTATTATTTTTTTGAAACAATGGTAAAAACACGTGATGATTTTTTGGTTTTAACTATTTTAAAAACACATGATCATTAATTTAACTGATCACCCTCTATAAATCTTTCTGTTGGTGTTTTCAATATTTTTATGATCTAGTTCTCATCCTTTAGATATTCCCACTATATGTATTTGATTCTATCCTCCACCCATTTATTCATGTAATTCATTTGAATTATGCATTCCGATTTCCAATTTTTATATTGGAATATATTTTAAATCATAAATTTCTATCCATTATGATTAAAAATTAATGATATAAGACCTTTTAATATCATTAAACTATTCCATTACTATTTATAGACACCCATCATGCTGCCAAAATTTACCTGATATTTTCTATGCGAATCATCTGTGTTGCGAATACCAATCTCCATTTCCTATTAGGGCAATTAAGAATATAAATATCCTATATTGATTGGGGATTTAAATAAATATATGTAATAGTATATAATTATGGTAGTAAAAATTTCTAAAGGTTTTTTTATGTTTTATGAATTAAATAGGACAAAAATCAATATCGTTTTATGGATGTGATAGGTGCGACAAAAATTTTATATCCATAAAATGAATTAATTTTATGTTTTGTTATAATTATATACCATATATTTTGAGAAGTAGGTTCTCATATTAACACTATGTTTTTTCTTTTGAAATTTATCATTGACATATTTTAATAATGTCATGTTTTATATTGTTTTCGCATTATTATGTTTCATTGATGTTAATGGTTATGATTCTCATCCATTTTATTTTACATTGTAATACCTCTTGAATAAAATATATTGAATTCATCATGTTAAAATTTTATTATTATGTTACTAGTATTTATATCTAACCCTTTTCGTAGTTATTTCATCTAGTTATAATCTGACGTATTAGAATAAAAATGGATTTTATGGGCTTGTTATAGATTTTTAAATAATGTCTTTCTATCGATGTGTCTAGTTAATATGTTGTGTATCTAATTTCAAAATGAAACTATGCCACTAAATCCTATGGTATTTCATTATGTGTATATTTATTTAAGAAATGTTCAATTAATGTATAAATAATATATGGATCGTTATAAATAATATCAGAGATAGTCCTAAAATATATTAACATTAAATCCCATTACAACATCTCATTGCACATCCTATTATTATATTATTTATTAAATTGAAAAACAAACATTTTTTTGAAATTTTATTAGATAATAAGTATCAAATTGTTTTACATATATTGTATATTATATACTATATTTAATATTTTTAGATTTCAATGAAATGTTTTATATTTAGGTGAATGGTAAAAATACAAATTTCTATAAATCAATAATTTTTTAAGTATATCAATTAAACTTTTAATTATATTTAAGATATTTTGTGGTGTTATATATATTTTATTTTGTTATATAATATACAAATAATTCAATAGTACTATGAATTATTTGTTGTTTTTTTATTAGATTATTTTTAAATTAAATCCCATTTTTCGAAATAGAAATATTTTTGTTTCCCATTATGCAATTATTTTAAAATTAATTTATAACACTTATAATATTTTAAACTAAATAAATTTATTAAATATCTATAATCATTTGGATAAAATTTATTAATGATTTCAATTTCTTTTTTATTTATTATGAATAGTAACATGGGGAAAAATGTTATCAACTTGGGATAATGGTAAAAAAATTAATTAATGATCCTTTTTTATATGGTCAAAAATATCATAATAATTTCTATTGGATCATGGTATTTTGATCCATATAATCATATATTTTAAATCTAATAGATTATGTTATACTTATCGATGAGAAAGGGAGTTATATTTTTTAATAATTTAGTCTAATTTCAGATGTACCACTCACCTCAATTACAAAAGTGAACCTTATATACCCTTTTATTCACACCACATAATCCATTTAGCCGGAAAATATCTCCCAAAATCCTTCCAAAAAATCTTTTCTCATGTCCTAGATGTATTTATAAAAAAAATCCATTCATTTAAATCATTTGGTTTTTGAAAACGATGTTCTTGAAAGAAGAAGTATAAATCTTATCTGAGTGTTTTGAATATTATTTAATATTAGAGCTCATTATAATAATCTATAACAATGATGGAATGGTAAAATTTCTATATTCCATATAAATAATTTTTTTTGTTTTTTTTTTCAAAACATTATTTCATCGCCTTTCTACCCTATGGAAAATGAAAACATCACACGTGTGTACGTACGACTAGCCGTCTCTACATGATCATGTAATGTGTTTTCACCCCTACATTACATGGATAGTTATAAAATAAAAAATAAAAAATATATATGTTATTTATGAAATAATTATGATTCTCTAAATATAATATATCATAAATTATTACCCATCCACTAATTAAACAAGGATAATGTCTCTCGAAGTATTTGTAAACTACCACCTCTAAGATGCGACGTGATTTTTTAATGTATGAAATTCATAGATTATTATAGAATTGAATTTTAATTTAGGATAATTATAATTATTTAAGTATTTATATTATTGATCCATTATAAACATGATATATTTTACCACGATCAACAGAATGATGTTATATTGTGGTTATAAACCGAAAGACACCAAAATTTATAACCAAATAATATATGATTTACTCAATATATAAGATTTTGAAATAAATGAAATAAATTATACGATGGATGGGGAATATTCCATAATTTATTTTATAAATTTATAAAATATAAATACGGTTCTTATAAAGGATTTAATGTACATGCAAGGTGATTCAAATTTGACTTAATGGTTTATTCTACAATATCATTTTTTGGAGTAATTTTGTATAAATTTTAATTTAAGGAAATTATAAGATATTGATTATTTAAAATACATTTATTATTTATAATATCATTAATATGGTGTCTATATTTTTTGTTTCTATTTTACTCTGTTTTGGAAAAAAAAGAAAAAAAAATTCAATTTAAATCGATCTTATTTTATTGATATGAAATATTCATACTCCATATTCATATTTAATATAATGTTTTTCAAAATTCTTTTACTATGTTCCAATGATTTTTTAAAGTCAATTTGAACCATATTTAACATCATTATAATGGTTTAAAAGAAATACTTTATCATTTTCACATGAAGTATTATTTTATTTCTACCATATGTGTTATGGGAATACATATTTTTTTTTTTACTGAATGAAATGATTTTCCCACCAATATAGTTATTCTTTTCTTTGAGTCTCACATTACAAATTTCCATGGATGTTTTAAAATATTTTTTTTTTAAATATCAGGTAATATTTATATTAAAATGATATTGTAATTAATGAATATTTTTCTCATGTTTTCCAATAGTGGCACAAATTTTCTTTTATGATTATTCTAACATATGTCAAAATAAATTGATTATTTTTATACATTAATAGGGATATTAACTAATTATAACATCCACATCATTTATATGGGTTTCTAATTATCATGTAGTTCTATATATTCTCTAAGGAAAAATTAGTATTTGGTATTTTATTATTTAATACGAAGGTTTATGTTGATTATTTAGTGAATTTCTACGCAATTAATTCATATGATTAATGTGTTTTACAAATTAAGTAATGGGAAGAGGCCATTAAATACTCTAAATGTATTGGTAGGTTTTATAATATTATTTAGTTTCGATATTTGGAATATGATTTACCAGTTTATTTATGATGTCAAGGCATATGACCATGATAGTAATATTATGATTTTTAGCACTAAGAATTCCATTATTATGAATATATTTATCATTATTTATGTTTTTATTTATGTTTTTATTTAATATTTGTATTTATTATCCTTTTATAATATTAGATAAATGTAATTTACCATTATTTTATTTCCATTCAATATTTTTCATGCTTAATTAATGTTATCTTAAAATATATTGTATGATTTAACTTATATGTCATATGATACCATCCTTCATTGTGTTTTTCATTCCCCAAGATAATAGAACTAGATTAATGAATGATGTAAAAAATATACCAGAATAAAAAAATGTTCTAGAAAATATAAGCTCTATTTCTTTATTTAAATTGTAATGTGAGAAACATGTATGTATCCTATCTCCAATGACTGGTAAACTATTTGACCATTTGGTATAAAAGAAATTATATCTTGTGTCATTGTAGAGTGATAATAACCATATTTGGGTTAATAGATTCATGGTGATATAGCTTGATTCAAAGTATGTATGATATAAATCATGGGTGTAATTTTTTGAAAAAAATAAATTGGGGAACACAATCTTAAAAAAATTCATGGCAAATTATATGTATAGGATAATCTATATAGGTTTTATTACGGTATATAATGTGTAATCCCAATAAAATTACATCTCTTTTATGAAACTGAAATGTGGAAGTGGAAATGGTATAGATGAACCTAGTTTTAATAACATAAAAAAATATTGTTGATTATCAACTCGATCATTAATTATTTCACAATGAGTTCACATAACACTACAAGAAATTGATAAATAGTCACCCATATATTCTTTGTTTAACTAAATTATATTTTTGAACATCAAATATAGATTTTTAAATATTTATAAACTTTTAATATATTCTGAAATATTCAAATATTGTTTTTTAAGAGGAGTTATGCATAAATTTAAAATTTAATTTTTGTATTAATCATGGTATTTAATCATAACTATGTTTAAAAGTTCATAATGTTATATGATAATTCATTATATTCCATTGTTTTGAAATGAATTAAATTTTTAGGATTGTAAAGTATATCAATGAAAATAATATATATATGTTTTTCCATCTTGGTGAAGATAATAAAAATAGAGCTAAAGATAGATAAATTAAAACTATATTGGTGTAGTTAAATAATGTCCTAATAAAACAATCTTCCCACTATGGGGAAACCCATTGATTCCCAACATGTTAAACAATTTAGGACCTCTTAATGAGACAAAACCAATATAATTAAATGGTAATACTAATAAATAAATATATTTTCAATGGATTATGTCCATGAATAATATATTTTTTCCATTTTGATGTATTGAAAGAGAAAAAGTTATCATTAAAATGTATCATCTTAATGTATAGATTGATCAATAATGGTTGTTTATCGAAAACAATAACTAATAGGTGGAAATACCTATTATAGAGTTTTACTCATTCTATTATATGTTTTTTATAAAATACATTATTTATAATGAATGAGATGATATAGAAAGGTAATCCATCAATATACTTCAAATGGAATGAGAAATTTTTTTCAAATATGAATCTATCTTTACATGATTAGTAAAACAATTTTGGAATTATATTTTATATCCAGGATTTCATATTGATCTATTATTTTATAAGAAAAAAGATTTCATTTGAATGGAAATTTTCTATTAGACAATAACTATATATGAAGATATAATATCGATTTCCTTCAAGACATATATTGAATTCTCAATGTCTATTGTATTCCAATGAAATAAATATTTTATAATTTAGGAACTCAAAAAAACCAAATATGAAAAAATGGAATAAGGGAAGGAATAAATTTAATTCTTTTAAAAATTATGGAATGAAACATTCTGGAACAGGCTCAATGATAATCATGTTTTTTTCAAGTGTAGAGATAAATTCCATTAGAATAATGAATACAAGATAAAGAATTAAAATACAAAATTAAATGATTCAATTATAAGGATATGGGTCACTATTCAAGATATCTCCACAAAATTTAAGTGAATTTGTCACAAAATGTCCATGGGATGAAGACCAATCATATGGTATCACTACAACTAATGTTGATGTTCCTAAATAAGTGGTGTAATATACACTGATCATAATGTCATATATTTCTAATGATTAATTTTATTATGGAACTTTTCCCTATTTTATCTCTTCTATTCTTTCATAGAAAGATTTATATTTCCATATGAAAATATTAATGTTGTTATGATTCTATAATCCTAGTGGATATCCTAGTAGAGTGGGGATATTCATGTTAGTTCCCATTATTAATCATGAAAATATCCAATTCAGTATCTATAGTTTTATTACTATTGTTGAAATTAATATGATAGTTGTTATATACTATATTTCAAATTATAATGGAAATAAATTATTTCCAAGAGAAGAAAATATAATTCATGGTGGATATTTGAAATCCCTTATCTTAAGAGATAAAACTACATCATTTGAATCATATGTGGATCCACCTCCAGCTGATATCATAAATTAAATTCCTAAAGAAGAAAAGAATACATATCCTTTGAATGGAAAGGAAACCTTAAAAAATGAATATACCTATTGTGTTGGATTGTATTTATGTTTATCCTAAATAACTACTTAAATATCTATCTAAGAGGGATGTTAGGTTATCCATTGATCTCATCAGTAATGAAAATTCTATATCTAAGACTAATAAAAGGTTTTACATTTATGAGATAATGGAACTAATTAACTAAATATATGGGTTGTCATATAATGGATCTATACACTTTATTGTTTCACAGTGGTGATCCCCTTTTAATTTTTTATATAGAATAATATGCCAATGTGCAAATAAATCAATAACAAGAAAACCAATTCTATAAATAAATAAAATAAATATATGTTACCCTATATCAATACATTATTTAATAAACATAAAGTGGAATACTATTATTCACTAATTAGTTTTATTCTGGGTATTATCAACTATGAATGAAGTTGTCAGATTTTACAAAGATTAAATTTCTTATAAGTTTTTGAAAATAGGAATTTATAGTAATTCCCATTAAATTTACTAGTGAATCCTATGTTTATAGGGTGTTTAGGAACATTTTAATCAAGTATTATATCTACAATCTCATTGTGTTATTTATTTCTAACATTTTGGGAAACTATAAAATTCATTATGATTATATGAGTCTTTTTAAAATCATTCACATGACTCCCATACTAGTGAAACTGTATTGAATATTTAGAAAATTTAATTTCAATTTTCTATAATTTTTTATTCATGGTCAGGTTTTTTTATGGATAAAATATTATTTAATCCTTCGATGATAAACAAATTAATTATGTGTCTATCACCAATGAATATAATTGAAGTATGTAGTTTTCATGAATTATTAGGATACTAAAAATGATTTTTTCAAAAATATTATTGATAAGATAACCTATTAAAAAATCCTTCATGAAAAAGGGTTAATTTTATATCCTCATAATAATAATAATAATTTTATTTAATAATTAATGTATATATTTATAAATGAACATATATTGGATTTTCCATCATGAAGATATGGATATGTGATATGATGTGATGTTTCAAGGAAGGTAGATGTATGTTCCTTTCTGTAAAATAATATAATAATAAACTATTCTACAATGTAATTAATTTTTCATGAAGAAAACTATCCAATAATTAAACTAGATATGAAATTTATAATCATTTAATTATAGATATTTATAAATTAAAATTGTAGTGAAATATGTCACATATAAATTGTTAAAAAAAATTAAATAATGATTATAATAGAAAGAGACCAATATATGGTAATGGATAACGAATGAAATACTGAAGGATTTTGATTTCTCAATACACTGCACAATGGGAATAAAATACGTTTTCTAATGTGTTGAGTCAGAATGGTCATGGAATTTTGGAAAAAAATGATAAAAAATAATCTTATATAAATGGATTTAGTAAATTTTTTATGGGAATAATTACAGATGTTGTAGAATCAAACATATTCCTAAATTCATTCATAACCATCCACGTTGGAGAAAATAACATTTTCCATTATGATGATATGATTTTTGAAAATATTATGAAATTTATGAATGAAGGAAGTTAGTAGAGATCAACAATGAAAATGATATATTTAAATTTTGAATTTCTCTATGTTTTTTATCCATGATTGCGTTATAATAATAATTATTAGATAAATTTTATATCTCAAATTTGACTATAAATCCATGTGTCCCAATAATTATTGGGGATTTAATGAAATAATTTTAGTAATGTAGTATAAAATTATAAATTGCTAACTATTTATCAAGATTCATTGTTTTTAAATATGTAATTATTATGTGAAAAAATAACCAAAGTTTCAGAGAACCCTTATAAATTTAATTATTGGAATGGGATGATATTACACAAAACGTTGTAGATTTGAATCCAAGTACTCCTATAAAAAGTGATTATGTCGTGGTAATTACTGATATTAGAATATCTACCTCTTCACGACCTCATAAAAATGTATATTAATAATGTTGTGAGACTTAATGGTGAACCAATTTTTATTTTATTTGATCATGAACCATGGTTTATGTCAAAATTCATATTGTGTCTTTATAAGGCTCTCATCTTTGAGATAAATTTGAGAACCAAATATCATCCTCAAACTGATGGAAATTTTTAATGGAATATTTATACATTGGGTTATATTTTGATGATGTTGCCATTTTAAATTTAATATATTTGGGATCCCTATTTACAATTATTATGTTTTTTTCTTTAATAATAGTTTATATAGAAGATCTCAAATGTAAAATTTTAAAGAATTATATAGAAATAGTTTTCTGATCTAACTTGTTGGGATGATGTTGATGAATGAAAGTTGTAGGTTTACATTTTATGGTTGTGAAAATGGTGAACATAATGACTATTCAAAAACATAAAAATTCGTCATAAAGATGATAAAATAAATATGTTGATAATGAATATAATAATTTACAGTTTCATTTGGGGGTAGTATATTATTAATGGTAACTCTGTGGAAGGGGGTTATAAGTTTCAATTATAATTTAAAGTTAAATCCTACTAACATCATGAATTTTTAAATTCTATAAATTATTGGATCTAAGGAATATGATTTGACAATTAAAACAATCCTATAAAATTCATATGAGGTGTTCCATATCACATTATAGACAGATTACATGCTAGAACCAAAGTATGTTCTCACTTATGAATAAAAAAAATTATAACAAGATTTATCCTATATTAAAGATATTATCCTGATTCTTGAAACTATAGAGAAAGTGCTATTGAATCGAAACATGGTTGCAGATGGTTCTTTTTTAGAAATCATATATTATACGAGGATATGTGGAGCCATGAATAATATATAAATAATTATAACCTGAATTTATTTAAGTACTTTATTTTTTTCTTAATTTAATGTTTTAAATTATTTTCTTGTGGTGAATGTAATAACAATGATCATATTATAACGTGTAAAAATTTCATCCCTAGACTACTACGAAATTCACATCCTATAACATTTATATTATTTCAAAATGTTAAATTTCAATATTTTCAAGTCATAATTTAATAAAATAGATTTTTTTTGTTTATACATGGACGAATTTTTTTTATGGTGCAATTTTCTATTTTGATGAAATATTTTATTTTAATGTAAATAGTAAAAAATGATTATTTAAAAAAATGACATTTATCTTCTTTAGATAATTTAATTTAAAAGTAAAATAATTTATTAAATTATATTTTGTGGAAAATTAAGATCATTTATATTAATATTATATATATAATTCCTTATTAATCAAAAAAAATATTTGGTTTTTCTATACTATTATATTTATTTCTCAAAACAAATTACTAATTTTTTTAATTTATGAATTATGAACCTAGTAATATATATTTCATCCAATTATATATATTTAACATTGAAATTTTATGCTCGTATTTATAATATTTAATTTTAAATTTATTATTGAATTGTATTTAACTTGGTTCATTATGAATATTAACATCTATTGAAATGTTGTCATCGGTGTAAAGGGGTAAGCGATTTTAATTAAGTTTAAAATATTTTTATAAGTTCATAAATATAATATTAATTATTATTATATGTAATTATTTTTACCCTTATCACCATAACATTAACATTTAAAATTTTAATTGCAACATATCCATGGGTATGATAATTTTAATATATAATAATTAAGAATAATTACAAGTGTGCTGCTTGCTGAAGTTATACAAGGGAACCATATATCTTTTCCATTTCACACCATATAATATATTTATATAAATCAGGATCAACACAAATTCCTTAAAAAATACATAACCATATTATAGAAGATTTGGACTCAACAAAATGATAATCCTAGAAGTCTTAAGGCGTTATCCAAATGATGTTTCTCCAAGAAGAGGTATAATTGTTTACTGAGCATTTTTAGGTTAATTTATTCTTCGACCACATTTTCAATTAGAAAATAGGTGGTATTATATCCTAAATAAAATCCATATAATGAAATTTTATTATTTATATGCAACAATATCTTTTACTATTATCTATACAATGGAAAATTAAATCATCTCTCATGCGTATGTACAACTTGTTGTCTCCGCATCACTTTGTCATTCACTTTTCATAAAACCATTACATAAATGGTTATAAAGTTATAATAAATGAATATATATTATATGTTGGAAATAAATATGATTTTTGAAATATAATATATCATATTCATTCCCCCTATTACTCATTAAAATTAATTATATTATCGCTCGCGTGTTTGTCTGTGCTACCATCTCCACAAGGCGGCATGATTCATTTTTCATATCCTACATTAATGGATGATTCTAAAGTTGTTTTAATTATTAAAAAATTATCAATATTTCCTGAGTAGTATTATATATATACACAATGATACATTTTTTCACAATCAACACACCTAAGATATAATGAGGTTAAAAATTAGTGGTCATAAAATGATCAATGTGAATATGATAAATTTACTATCAATATAAAACATGATAACAAATAAAATATATGGGACTATTAAAATTTAATAAACCAAAATATTAATAATAATAATCTGTAAAATTAATATATATTTTTTATACATCATTTAATATATGTATTTATTTAGTTGAACATTACGTAAGGGTTTATTATAGTGTCTTATTTTTATTCGAGATTTATTATATTTTAAATTTTATTTAATGAAAATATATTCCATTTCTATTTTTAACACCATAATTTATGTTATCTTTTTGATATCTTTGGATTATAAATATTTAAATTTCATTTTACACTCTTTTGGGATTAAAATGACATATAAATTTTTATGGAAAATTGATATTTTTTTTGTTCTCCTCCATATACATGTTTAATATAATGCTATCAATAATTATTTTAAAAAGATTATTTTTTTTCATTTTCACTATAATTTAATTCTATATAATTATATTAGTGGAATCTTATCATCATATTATGAATGATGTTTTTTTCTTTTTTCCAACTGTGTTAAGGGGTTCATTTTATTTTCATTTATAGAACGGATTTTTTTAATAATATCATATTTATTCATTTCATTGAATATTATATTAAATATTTATAGTGTTATTTTTACTTAAATTAATTTTCTTAAAATAATATAAAATTTTCTTGGAAATTTTATATGATGAAAATGATATTTTCCCTATGTTTTCCATGAAACGCTAAAATATTTTTCAAAAGGAATTATCATATTGGTTCGCATTCTTTAATGTTTTATATACATTAATGGGGATATACATTATTGAAACCAGCCACCTTTTTTGTATACAATATGATAATGTTTTTTTATTTATTTATTGTGTGAAATTTTAAAATATTGTATTCTTGTTTTTAGTATTAAGGTTTACATAGATTATGTATTGAATTATTATTCAATTATTTCACTTGATGAATCCATTTTATTAGTAAGTGACTGGAGGGGTCCATTATATCCCCTTGATGAATTAGTGGGTTTGATGAAAAAAACTAGTTCTTATATATTTCAACGGTTAAAACTATTTATGTATTATGTCTTGTTACGAAGACTTCATGTCAATATTATGTTCTCTATAATTATACATTTTGTATTCATGAAACTATTTATTATAATATCTATGAATATTTATCATGTTATATCATCCATGGATTTATTACACTTTTATAATATTATTTATATGACATATTTCATTATAGTTTATAATTTTTATATTATTTATGTTTTAAATATTCTATTTTATCATCAAATTTATGTGTCACACCAATGTATTCAATGGATATATTAATGTGTGTTATGGATGTCTTATGTGTCATTTGATCCTTTTATTGTTATAAAATTTTTATTGGGTGTGTTATTGGTCTTAGTAAACTTGAATTTGTCTTTTAGAACTTTTTAGTCCAAAACAGGCTACACCACATGTGTTGGGTCGTCCTTGGAAGTCCTCATGTGCTAAATCTCCTAGAATAATGTGTTGAACATTACCGTGGGTATCATGGATAACTCATATGTTCTATAGAGTGGGCATCATCACCACAACTGTGTTTGAGGATTTGGTAATAGAAAAAGGTCAACAGTTGGAAAAATTTCATAGGGGTTTTCCATGTTGCTCAAGGGTTTCAATAAAATCATGGTCCTGGTTTGGGACATAGTGGAAGTATTAAGGGTTTTGAAACTACCAAAACTATCAGCGTTATTCATGGATCGTTTTTAGTTTAAAGTAAAAAATGTGAACATCATAGATAAGTTTTCTTTGTTACAATATTAATAAACATGATAGTGTATTAATAAATAAACAATATTCTCATGATTATTCCTTGTATTTTAGCTGCATTTATAAACTCTCTAGAAGTTATAGGTTATACCTAGGGTGACTGCCATATATTCTTTGGTTTTTACGTAGTTTAGATCGATCTCGAGACTCCTTTGGATTATCTAAGATAAATTTATATCTTCCATTATCGGTATATTTTTTTTCAGAGATTCTATATAGAAATCATGTGAGACATTTTTTTTTGGCAGAAGACATCTATTAATAATGAATAATCACCTAATGTGGATTATTAGGCTAAATCTATGGTATTTTTATTCTGTTGATCCAATGCCAAAGTTTTTTTTAATAATGACATTTAATTAGGGTTTTTGTCATTATATGATTTCTCAAAGGTGATTGTCTTGGTGATTATTTGTTGGTGAATATCTTGAATTCTTATATTTATGTTACATTCTAGAATCTCATTTCCTGACAAATGATGTGAATTTATAGATGTTTCTTAGTTATTTTGTAGTGATTTATAAATTTAGTGACTAACTTATTTGTGAGAATTGATGTTGAAATCAACGATCATGAGGTTGGACTTTCATTCCTATATTATTCCTTTTGTATAGTGATTCAATGATTTGATCATTTATGTGTGTAACCCACGATTGATTTAAAAGGCACGAGGTTCTGTGAATTCCCCTTAAGATCCATTATTGATATGTTTTCTTAATATTTTGGTGATGTATATTGAGAACCACTTTTATATACACTATTTTTTATTTCTATAAAACATGTTGTTTTTTGGTATTTCATTAATTTTATGACCATAGATCAGGTTTCATGATTTCAATATTAGTCAATATTATTTAAAATTTGTCTTTTATGGTAGTGTGATGTTTTAACATAGGCTACAAACTATAGAAAATTTAATGGTATAGGTTAGATTCATGACATGATAGCTGACCTGGGATTATAAAACATTTTGATATTAAATATCCTTCAGTTTTAATATGATATATGAGATATCCATAAATGGTTGATGTACATATATAAATATGTCGAACATGACAGGTGGGACTTACCATCATCCAAATATTATGACCATTGTTGGGTTGTGGTGGTTAGTGTTCTAATTAACAAGAACCATCACGGCTGAGTGTATGGCGTTCCTTAATAGTGTGAAATAGATGTAGGACAAAGAGGTTTATGGTTATAACTATAGTTGGGACTTTTGGCATTCCATGTGATTCTTTTTTATGGGTATTAAAATCCTACCGAAAATTATATTGATGTAGGTGGGGTTGGGGTTCTTGGTGGAATAGTTATCACATGATGACTTGGTTTATATGTTTTTTTATTCTTTCTTATTCATTTAGATTTTATCATGGAATAATATGTTATATATTTATTATCCACACATATTATGGATTAAATGGTGTTGTAATAATTGGTTTATTCTCATGACATATATTATAATATTGATGTGCATGAAGACATAATGGTCAGGGACTCATGAAAGGGAAAATGCCCAATTTCATGGGTCATGGAGATAGAGCATGGTGTTTAATGTTAGTACTATGGCATACTCTATAGGGATATAACATTGTTTAATTTTAATCCATCACTAGTTTATAAACATATTGATCATAGACTTTGTAAGTCTTAGGATTATTATTCTTTATTATTTGAGTAAATTTATATTCCATTTCTGTATATCATTTCATATTTCTTCCACAATTTTAGGTCTTATTATTTTTACATGTATCAAACTATATTAAGGGTAGAGTCACCTCACTATTGATATTTAGTCCCTAAATGCTATTTAAAAGCCTCTTATGTATGGTGAGGTATGATTGAGGCCATGTAGGATACTGGCTTGGGCATGATCATTCAGGGAGGGTAATTGTATAAAGGAATCAAATGATTCAATTTTTATTTCAATTTATCAAAATTTATTATTTTGAGGGTATGGTAGAATGTAGCTTGTGATTTGACAAACTCGAGTATGGGTTTTATATGTTTTTTTGTACAACAAATGTATAGTAGACATCTTTTTTAGAGTTGATGGAATTTTTATTAGCTATTTCCTTATTAGAGATTAAATTAAGTTACAAAACTGATTGTGATGCTACAATTTATGTTATTAGGTGTGTTCATAATTCATGACTAGGAAATCAATATCACAAGTCAGATATATGATCATATAGATTGTTGAATAGTAATTATTTACCTATTTCAATTAGTTTAATATTTCATTATTGTGACATACCCATGTCACAAGGATATCATTATATTGGTATATTATTAATGAATCATATAAATCCTATTTTGATTATATATATGACTATAACTAAAATCATGTAAAGTGAAAAATTTATTATTCTATAGCCATTTCTAGGAGGGTTGTACTATAAGATATGGGTAACATCATAGGATATCCACTGTATAATATTTGTGACCCAAAATATTCATACTTAATTACATCATTTAGATGAACTTCCATTACATTACACTAACACATTCCAAAGTTGAATATTTTTTTAGGGTCTTTGGAGAATTGTATAATCATCATTCTATTTAGTAAATGATATTCCATTTTTTTTACATAGATCATCCCCCTAAATAATCATCATATAAATTCCCTACATAAAACATTTCTATAGAGCATGATGAAAGGAAGCATAAAATGGGAGATCACATACTGTTAGTAAAGCTATACAAAGGATATAGTAATATAACACGAGAAAATTGATATGTGAACATGAAAATAAAATTTCCAATCCATACCTTACATATCATAGATCAAAAATGTGAGTCATAGAAAAAATCATAGATGTTCAGAAGACATGAATCATAATAGGATCAAAGAAAATTGTTCATGGGAGCATAACATTTGTATAATTCATAGATTTATATAATACATATAAGCATAGAAAATTATTTCCATTTTAGTTCATGTATCATCAACAATTCTATCATAGTTGAATGGTTTCAATCTCCAACCCATAATAGTAGTCATGGTTTAGTCTTATGAAAATCATAGTGGATATATTCCCTTACTATACATAGATTAATCTCATTTCCAAAACTTTTTATCTCATGAGATAAAAATTATTACCCAATGATTTTTTGGGAAACATAGGTCACACTCATAAAATAATTAATGTCATATATATGTGTGCCCAAAAATAATAAGACATTCATAATATTAAAACCCATAAATTAAATATGTTTCATGAAAATTTCCTCATAGGATAACCTATAGAAAACAAAAAATCTTAAGAAAAATTTATTCATATCATAAACTATTGAAATTGAAGTGGGTATTATAATAATTTTACGATGATATAACCCATAAAAGAGAAAAATGTTTCATAAATATGTTCTCATCATAAATATAAAACATCAAGAGAAAAACATAGAATGAAATACTTGGATAATAAACCCAGTGAAGCATAAGTAACATCCAAAAATTTCATAATAGGAGAAAATTATTTTGAAAGAATAATCATCTATAAAATTTCTTAAATAAGAAAAATGTCTATTGAAAATAACCTTTTCATAACAATAGATATATAAAATAATCTAGAACTAATTTTATTTGAAAATAACCTTGAAAATTTAAAATGAAATGATTGAAAATAATTTATAACATTTCAAATGGAAAATATCATTTATTTAAGTAAAAACACTCTTTAAACTATAAAACATTTTCAATGTTCTTTTCAAATTAAATAACCATGAAAAAAATGCTTTAAAATTTAATAAAAATTATTTCATGATGAAAATATTTATTACGATTTAAGAAACATAATTTTTATACAAGAAATATTTTACACATATTTTTCAATGAAAATAACTTTCCAATATTATAAATGAATGATAAAAAATAATATAAAACATATCGAGAGGAAAATATATTTTTTCAAATTAAAATCATTTTTTTATAAAAATTTTAATTTTAGAAATCCTTTTTCTTTAATAATAGCATTTGATAACTTCTAAATTAATCATAAAATAAAATAATAAACTTCATGGTGGAAATACCATTCATGAACTACATATTAAAATATATATATATTTCACATTTTATGTAAAACTCAAATCGTCTATATTTTTAAAAATGCAAAGAAGGTTCAATTTATTGTTTTCATTAATTCAATTATTTTTAAAATATTTCTTTAATAAATCATACATATTATTTCTAAATAATTTTTAAGAATAATTTATAAGACATGGATATGGAGAAAAGGGGGTTAGTTGGAAGAGTGAAATAAGGATGATTTTCATTAAATACATTATTTTTAGAATCATAAATACATAAAGATTGAAAAAAGGAATTTAAAACATGTATTTATAGGAAATAAATAAATAATAGAAAATTTAATGAGTTTCATGAGTGGTTAATTATAGTATTTCATCATCAGAACCGTAAATATAAACCCAGATAAATAATGAGATTGTATCATAAAACCATTACTACATTGTTTCTTTTATATCAAAATACCAATTAAATAAAAAAATAAAATTAAACATTAAATATTAATAATAAAATTATAATCATGATATATAATTTCAAAGATTAAATATATACACCAAATAAAATAAACATGTCGGGAATTTTGCTTAAGTCTCTTAGAAATAGAAGACTGGCTAAAAATCCCTTTCCACATTGCTGGATTTTTAAACATAAATGAAAATAATGATATGTCCAGAAATGGATAAGTAAATCTGCATAATTTTATATTTAAAAATAATAAAATACATTCAATGGAATTATATGTATCAAATAATAGAAACACGTGGTCAATATGGCTTCTGCCACCCAAAAAATTAACTTGAGACAAAAGTCCCATACTACTTTAGTAATTGTTTGAATCAGAAGACCCATAATTGAATTAAATAATATGAAATAATAAATTTCATTAAATGTATTATATTTTAAATATAGAATTACAATTTTTCTTTATATACACCAAAAAATAAAATGAGTCGTGAATTTTATATGTCTCCCAAAAATAAAAGAGAGACTCGAAATCCTTTGCAAACACGGTATCTTTTGGACCATAATCCAAATTAAGGATAGATAAAAATGTATTTATAAATATAAATAATTTGATTTATAATAATAATAAGATAAATTTATGGGTATAATATACACCGCATAAAAGAAATGAGTTTTTATTTTTTGTATGTATCTTTGAAATAAAAGAGTGACTAGAAATTCCTCTCATTAAGTCTTGAAAACCTTTTAGAAGTTTAAAATTATTTTAGAATGAAAATTTTCCAATTATACATTTCCTAATGGAAAATAATTATATATATCATACCATATATTATTTAATTCTGATAGTCTATAGCCTCTTTATTAAAAATTTCATGTTAAATTCTTATTTCAGGAAATAACTTCATTGTTCATTTATATTCTTCAATTTGTTATTTTCATGGTCCTATAAAATTTATCATTATTAAAAAATATCCAAAATGTAACACATTATATTAATACAATATATATTCAGTACATATGTATTTATATTAATTCATAAATGTTATAGTTATGAAATGTAATATAATGTTCATTAAGAGGCAAGTCGTGTGTATACAGAAACACTATTTCCATTGTCATAAAAGATTAATAGAAATATATTTAAAAAATATATAAACATTAAATATTGATTTTTTGTCATATATGTCACATATAATCTTTGAATACATCTTTATTTAATTCTATGTAATGTGTTAGTGGTAAAATTCACATTGTTTTGTGGGGCGGTAGTGCACTATATAGAAGAACAATGTTATTGTATCCTCTACAAAACTGAATTTAAAAAGATATATGTGATATATTTAAGTCATATATATTATAATTTAAAAATATAATATATATTAATTTAATTTTTCCTTATAAATTTCCATGTAAAATAGAAATATAAAAACACATCATATTGATTTCGGAGGTGGTAGTTCGCCGTAAATATGAGTGCCATTATGTTTTTCCAATGGGATAGAAGGTAATAATTCAGATGTTGTATTAAAAATTTAAATTTTTAATATTATCATAAAAATCATATATTGACTCTATATCTATCCCTATATCATGTAGTGAAAGGTGGTGATGGAAAATGAATAATATCGTTTTGTGAGACGACACTCATCTGTACACATGAATAAAGATTTCGTAACTCTTGTTATGGAATAGGAAATGGATGTAGCTAATTAACATAAACTAAAAATATCTCATTATATTTAATATAATAATTTTATTTTATTATAGTTTATTAATTATAATTTTAAGAGGTGGTGGAATAAGTAAAATAAAAACCATATTTATTGTTGTTTCATCTTTTCATAAAACATTATTTAATTTCACCAAATTCCTTCATCGGTAGTATTTTAAAAAAATAGAAGGATTGCATGATTATATTATGAAATTAGTTAAGTTATTTTGGTATTAATTTTTTGAAAAATGGGTTTTAGAGGTGTGAATAAGAGATAAGTGTGGGTGGTCTTTTAGAAGTGAGGTGAGAGGCTCACCTTTAATTTTTGAAAAGAAAAAGGTTTATCTATGTTTTACAGAAGAAAAAAGTATTAAAACAGTCAATAATATGTTATATATCATATAAGGTCTCAATAATTCTTGAAAATTGGGGTTGGATATGTTTTGGATCAATTTTAATCCTTATAATTTTTGTTCAACCCTATAATAACCACATTTTCACCACAACGAATATATATATATTTTACTTTTTTACAATTAATTATGATAAAAATTATTTTTAACATATTTTTATAATATTAATTACTATTATTCCAAATATTTATTCCAATTTTTTTAATTAAACACACATAATTGAGAGCCATTAACTTAAAATAAATTCACATATGGGTGAGAAATTGGATATTCTAAGAGAAAAGTCACATATGTTTAAAATGATTTAATATTTAAATTAAATATTTAATTGTCAAAAATTAACTAAATTGGATTAATATAATTTTTATTGAACTTATTGTATTTTAAAAATCAACTTAAAATAGTTTTCATGTTATTAAATGCCTCCATAGAAATAACAATTCTTAATAAAATCTAGTATTTCTAATTATTCACCAAAAATTGTATCTTTTTTGATAATTATAAAAAATTCACTATAACATAAACATTACATATGGATTTAAAAAATATTATTTATATTTTTATAAAATATTTTTAAAATTTTTAAAAATTATTTCGTTTCATAAGGGCGAAAAAGGCAACAAAAATGTTTTTTAGAAAAATATATTTTTTAGGGTAAAATTTACTTATTATCATCCCATAGAATGAAATCACATTAAATGAATTTAAAAAAATCGATACATAATATATATTTTTAATTTATATAATTCACAAAATATTATTTTTTTTACATTTATTATTTTAAAATGATTTTTTTTCTTAAAAATATTTTTTTTTGAAAAATATTTCATTTTATTTCATATGGTTTTTATTTTCAATTCTAATTAATTGGTCACCAAATAATATATTATATATATACATGTGTAGACTATATGTTTTCATAAATTTATTTATTTGATTTATACCCTCCATTCTAATTTCAAGTTGATAAATATAATATTAACTAATAATATTTTAATAGTTAGTCTTTTTTATTCAAACATTTGTTTGGGAAGAAACATAATCTAAAATTGGTGTTTTGTGTAATGAAAAATATACTCAGTATCCCATGTAACAAAAAATAAAAAAAATATAAAATTTAATTGGCAATTTTATTCACAAATTCATGGGTTGTTTCATTATTCACCATTTTAAAATTTGAATGCTCAATATTTTAACATATGGCCAGTAAAAAATGGATTAGAAATTGAAAATAGATTGGTGGAAACACCAAAATTTATAAATGGTTAATAAACATCCTCTGGATAAGAGAGAAATGAATATTGGATATTAATCTGAAAAAAATATTAGGTTTCCAAATAGGATAACATATGTGGAAAGTGAGGACTTTTACATTGAAAAAATTCATAATGTCATAATAATGATGGAAAGTGATAGAGACTATTGATCACAAAAAAGTGGACAATCTTTTATAAATACACAACCAAAAAAATATTAACTAGAAAAATGTAAAAATGGGTACTGATAAAATAATAATTTATGTTAATGATATAAAATTTTATTTCATGCTTTATTTCTTAACATGGATGAATTTTAATTGAATGATATAATTACAATATTTAATTCAATTTCTGGATCAAAATCTCATAAATTATTTGTGTCTTAATCAACTTTATCATCATATCATAATATATGAAATGAATATGATTTTTTTATTCTTAATGCACAAATTGTTCACAATATCAATAATATAAATATATTTAAATCCTTTTATCTCTAGTTAACATCATTATAAATATGTCAAAACATGTTATACAATATTAATTATTCTTTATATATTTATGTAATTCATTCATCTCTAAAACATCATTCAAAGTTCAGCCCAAAAAATTCGATAAATGATTAAGTATCTGGACCTTCAAAAAATAAAAAATTTTATACAAGGCCACTAAATATTCCAAAATCAAATTCATTCTAATCTCTAAAATAACAATAAGTAACTCTTGTTTTTCATAGAAAAAATATGTGACCACCTTCATCAAGTATTCACTTATGTTATAGTATCAATAATAGTTACCATAACAACTTAATAAAAACATAAAAACTTCTTCATTCCTTAAAAAACCATATATTATTGAATATATTCCATAGATATAATAATGTAGTAATCACCAGTAAGGATAAAATTAATAACTTTTTCCACAAATCATTAATATGATACATGGTCATCAATAATATCTAATTTACTTTATTCATATCAATCGTATCTATATCCTTGTGAAACATTATTTCTTCATCATTAGAAACATATTTTTGGTAATCTTATACAAATCATTATTTTAATCCCAATACATCAATACATCAATAATTTCAAATTCTTCCGAAAACATTAATCAGGCATCACCATCATATTATCTAACCTTTATTTCAATACATATTTCATTTTTAGTGTCTTCATCATTAGTAATATAGATATTACTCAAAAAAAACTTTTGGATTCGCTTCATGAGAATTCAATTTTGGACATATATTTTAATAATGTCCGTACATTCTATATTTGAATAATTCAACCAAAAATGATATCATTGGGAGGCCATTATTCTTTTCCATTATGTTAATATTAAATTTTATTTTTCCTCTTTAATTAATTTCTTTGGGTCCTTTATTTCCACAATCTAAACATCTTCTCATTCCATTAAGAGATTACCAAGAGTTCTCTTTTCCACATTATTAACATATAGTAAACAAGAAATTATTTCCTCTATGATATCAACCTCAAAAACACTTCATGATGTTTATCCTTGTCTTCTAGGGTGAAATCTGGAGTTGGTTATGGTTGATTTCATTAATCATATATCATGATAACATATTTAGAATAATTATAATATAATTCAATCTGGTGATCAACCCATTTAGTTTCTCATTAACAAAACATCTATCACGTTCAACATTAATAACAATCCTTATGGTTCATAACATTTACAAAACACAAAAAATCATAGTTTTAGAAATAATATTCACTGTGAGATACAAAAAAATCAAGAAAAATAACATATAGGATGCCAAAATCATTGCAACTTATTATCTATCTATTAATCCTTAATCTTTTTACTGGTCAATAAGGGTAATTATTCAAATAATTCATGATGGTTTTTAAATAGATTTTGAATTTTAAAATCCTATAAAATAGGAGTGTTAATCAAGGAGTGTAGTAAGGTTAGTTTTCAAGTTCTAGGATTTGATCTATTCTAGATCCATGATCCCTTTTTAGAGTGATTTCCCTAAGGTTCTCCTATTACAAAGTCACATCCACTTATAGAATCCAGGAAAAAATATAATTTCATAGAATATACTCTCTCTATCCTTTTATAATATTATAGTAAATTTTTCTATACATTGAAACATCCATAAACTTATTCTCATAAATATATTTACAGTTCAAAATAATTCACTCATATCTTATTTTCTAATGGTTATCCAAACCTTTCATTTGATACCAACTATATATAACCAATTATTTCACACATAGATGTTACATTATTAATATGTATATTAATAACATTACCCAAACACATGACTGTGGATTATAATAATTTATTTCCCTTGGGAATAGGTTCATAGAATTATTATTTACTAAATTATATTTAATGTTTCTGACAGTGATATCCTCATTAAGTAATCTTCATAGATATCCCCTGATTTAAATCACTATTCAAAACATGAGGAATAAAATTATGTGAATATGAGATAACTAAGTCATAGTAAGGGTATAGAGAATAGATATCACTATGGCATGAGTATTTGAGTAATATCATATGATAAAATCATTTGACTACCGTACCATTCCAATCATATATTATAAATTTGACCCAAAAATAAATTTATGAATTTTATAAGATATGAATCAAAATTGGATCAATGAATATAATCCATGAGATCATAACATTAGTATAATAAAAATATTTTAGGCATACAAGGAAGCATAAAAACCCAGTTCTATAGTAGTTCAATGATCTCTTCCAAGACTATAATAGTGGAATGGGTTCACACCACAACACATCATAGTAGTCAAGATTATCTCAAGAGACTATAATTATTTATATATTCCACTAATTAATTAGGTTCACACTATATTCTATTATGGTTTATCTCATTAGATAACAATATTTACTAAATTAATTGGATGTAGATATAGGTCACACCCCTCAAATAAGGAAAGTCAAACATATGTGTTTCATAATATCCTAAAAAAATCATCATAAAGGTCCCATGAAATGAAATTGGATTCCTAATATTTTCATTATAGTATAAACATTGGAAAATAAAAATTATTCATAATTATTTCAGCATTTCATCAAATGATAACCCATGGAACTAAAAGAGGGTTTCTTAATAAATTTCTCATGGTATAAACCATGGAAGCGATATTGGATTTATAAATATCATTTCATCATAAATATAATCCATCCAAATAATTTATAAGATTCATATCAATGGATCGTGTCCCTACTAAACAATAAGTAACATATAGGGATGTCATCAAAGAAAAAAATTATTATCAAATAAAAATAACATTTAAAATTTCAAGAGGAAGAAGTATTTACCATGAAATTCATCTTTATTGAAAAATACATTCAGAAAATTTTATGAAAATTTTATTCACTTAAAATTACCATGGAATCATAAAAATGAATCTTTAAAAATAATTTTAAACATTTCTTGAGGAAAATACCCTTTCATCTATAAAAACAATTTTTAAAACATAAATATTTCTCAAAATAATTTTCTCTGAAAATATCTTCGGTACCATATAAAGTATGATTTACAAAAACTAAAAAATTAATTAAAGTTATTAAAAAATTATAATTGAAAAAAAGTAAAACATAAAACATTTTAAAAATCCCTTTCATTAAAAATACACTTATTATATATAAAGGAATCATTAAAAATAATTTGAAACATTTCTTAATGAAAATAACCTTTTAAAATTCAAAAACAAAGATCATTTAAAATATATGAAATTTAAAAATCATTTTTTATAGTACCATTTAAAAAATATAAAATAATATTTAATGAAAATAATTTTCATGATAGTGTAAATATCATTCATGTTGTCTGGGTAAACAAATATTTCTTTATCATTTTTTATAACATCCAAGTAAAAATTGTTTATTAATAAAACAGACATATTAATTTTAAAATTATTTTATTAATTTCAAAAAAAATTAAATATTTATTTAATAAATCAAATATAGAATGGTAAACAAATTGAAAACATTTTTTTGAATACATGTATTCAGATGAAAAATGATTCTCAATGGAAGCGAGAAATAAGTCCACATTTCTTTTAAAACAAATAATTCTCAATAATGATTAAATAAAGAGAGGAAAATTAATATAATATTTAAATCTCAAGGAATAACAGAAGGAGAATAAAAATGATTTTTATTGGATATGTTTCGTATAATTTCCTTATTTGGGGCATAAACGTTAAAAACCATGAAAAATGATGAGATTTTATGATTAAACCATTACCACATTCATAAATCTTGAATCAAAATAACCATTAAAGACTTAAATCGATAGAAAATTTAAAAATAATTAATTGAATGATATTTTGGATATGAAATTTTAAAGGGGAAATATATGCACCACAGAAAATAAAAGAGTGCTAAATATGTCTTAAGTCACCTAGAAATAAAAGATGGACTAGAAATCCCTTATAGCTTTGGTAACCTTTGAAATGTAAATTCCATGAAAGAGAGATCCTAAAATGGATTTGAAAACACCCATAATATTTATGATAAAAATAATAATAACAAATCATTGAAATTTTATAATATACGTGAAAGAAACAAGTGTTCAATGTGGCATGTGACTCATATATCATCAAAGTGAGACAAAAATCACTTACCGATTTAGTAATCCCTCAAACCGTAAGTCCTAATAAAGAATATAATAAAATAAATAATTATATATATTTAAAATAATTATATTAATTATATTGAATTTCGAAATATCATTATATACATGACACAAAATAAATGAATTGTTAATTCCAATGTGTCTCCCTAAAATAAAAGAGAGACTTAAAACCCTTACTTCTCTAGTAGATTTTAAACTGTAAACTCCATAATAGATAGATATCAAAGATGATATGAAAATCCAAATAATTATAATTATTATCATCATTAAATAAATTTATGGTCAGTATATACACCACACAAAATAAATTAGTGGTTAATTTTCCTATGTATCCCAAAAATAAAGCTGAGACCATAATTCATGTTCTTTACCTCTCAACTACATTCAAAAATTTCCAAAGATCGTGTATATTTAACTTTGGTTTATAATAAATCTTTTAAGAACCCATAATTATATATATATATATATATATATATCTTACCATGTATGACTTTATTTTGTTGTTTTATTGTATGTTTATTAACAATTCCATTATAATGTAACATTTTATTCAACAACATTTTTGTTCTCCTTGTATATTTTAATTTTTTTTCATTTAACTTTTCATTGTTAAATAATATCCAAAATATTAAATATTATAAAAAGGTCTTATATAATAAATATATATTTATTTATATTATTCAATATTAACTCGAGATACGAAATTAAAAACACCATTCAAAGAGAGGGTTAATCATATGTACGCAAGAACGTAGTTTCCATTTTATCAAAGGATTGAATGAAAGAATGGTATATATTAATCAAATTTTAATGTTTCATAGTTTTTTCATATATTTCACATATATTCATAAAATTTTCTCTTATTACCTTCTATTCAAATAGATAGTTAAAAACAAATTACATCGCTTCATGTGGCTGTAGTCCAACTTACATAGGAACAACATTATTGTATCCCCCACAGAGTTGAAAGTATGTACATATATGTGATATATTATTAAAACTTTTTAATAATGTTAAATATATCATACAAATTCATTTACAATGTCAATATTTCTATCCTAGTAAAATCAAAATGAAAAAAATGATCATATTAATTTTGGATTTGGTAGCCTACATTACACAAAACCGATGTTATCGCTTTCTAACATGTTGGGAGGAATAAAAGATTGTATTATTCTATATCTATATAATATGATCATTTTTATGTTTTCAAAACATATGGTTCTTGAAGGAGTCCTAGAGATGGTTTGTGTGTGTTCATCTTCTAAAACATAGAAGCATGGACAATTAATGATGAGTTTGGGTTTCACATTATGATTATGAGGTTCACAGTTTTTTTGGATGTTTAATGAGGTGCTTAATGATATGAAATAAATAATGATTAAAAGTTATGAGGTGATTCTTTTTTTGAAAATACATAGAACCTGATACCTTCTTGACAAGAACGGATTTTACATTGTGAAAATCTGATGTTGATTGCACATTTAAAAGCAGTTATACCTTTGGTTTTCTCAAAAATAATGGATCTATCATGATTTATAGTAGATATATATTGTTCTATATAGGTATTCTGGAATCCATTTTATATGGATATATTTTTGGACTTATGTAAATGATCTGTAGTACATTGAATTACGTTTTAACTCTTTATTTCATGGTACTTCAGTATAGATCTTCCCACTTATTCATTCTTTGAGAAGGTGGTTTCCCTGCATCATTCTAATTGAATTTTCTTAGTTTTTTCGGTGTGGTTATGGTGTAGTATCATTGGATGGATACAACTCTTACAGGATGTATGATCAGGATTTACGATGTTTTTTTTTCCAATGTGAATAATTTTGACACCTTTGAGGTAGGCGAATCATTGAATCTCTTATTTATTTATGTGAAATAGTAAAGTTATCATGGTTTATCCCTTTGTATTGGAGTGTAATTGATGAAATAAGTATTTTAACTAATTAAAAATATTTATTTATAGGGATCACACGTTTTTTCTTTATAATATGATAATGGTTTTACAATTTATTATCTATATATTGAGTTATCTTTGTTATCCTGGTTAGTATGGCATGTATTATACAGATTATGATTTTTTTAGTGATGGAAATTTATAATGAATTTTAATCAATAATTAATTCAATAAATATATTTTTAATTAAATAAGAGGCATGTTTGAATCTGATTATTCATATTATATGATAGTAATTCATATTTTTGAAATGAAAATAATTAATTAAATGTGATATTACATGATAATGAAACTTTAATAGAATTTGAATCATGATAATGTTTCTTGAATATATTGATAATAATAAAAATTCATGTTAATTGAGAATATTTCTCCTCGTAGATTTATGAAATATATTTTAATTATATAAATATGGATAGAATATGATATATAATTATTTATGATAAAATTAGTTCCCCATAGTTGGAACATGTGAATAATGAATTAGTTAATTCAAGATAGATTAAGAAAATTGATCGATAAAGAAATTTTCAAGGGCATGAGATTCTTATCCACATGAGATGGTTGAATTCATTGTGTTTGGTGTTGTGATATAACATTTTTTTAAGAATGTTTTATTCCTTTTTTTATTGCCTAGATGTCCTTATTATCATTGTTTTCTTATTTCATAAGTGTTTTATGTTGTGATCTAGATGTGTGCCTCACTATGTGATGTGAAATTCGTTGGGGGGGGGACAAATTTGTAATGTGGTATGGAATATCCTTGTATGGATTGTGTGATATGGGCATCAAGGAATAGATGATGTTGTTGTAATTGATTACTCTGACGGAGATATGCATTGGGATAACCATGTGGGTGTAAGGGATAGAACCACAAATGATGGAATAAGTTGCAGATATCCTTACCAAATTATGTGAATATGTCTTCTTCATACTTATAATTAATATTTTTAATGGAATATGGTTGGGTTTCTTGTTTTATCTTTTTTCCTTTTCCCACTTCTTGAGGCATCTAGGATCTCTTGGTTGCATTTTTTACTCAGTTGTATCTTATAATGTCTTTCAAAGAGTACCTAGTTTATAGAATGAGTCTAATAATGAAGAAATAATTCATAAACATTGTGGTGAATAATGATGGAAAGAAAATGCGCAAAAAATGTTAATCATGATAAATTTCAGACAAAGTGTGGATTATTCATGGAGGGAAATAACTTTATTCTGGTGATCAATATAATTTAATGTGGAATTATATTTTTGGATAATTAATTACTACTATTTTAATTAATGTAAATTGAATTTTTTAATGAAAATATGTAATTTAATGTAGCTCATTAAATGCTTTTCTACATAGATGATATCTAGTCTTAGTCGGTTAAACCCTATGTCTGTGTGATGAATTCAACATTATATCCTTATAAAAGTTTATTCTCTTAGTGTGGCTGTAAGATGTATTATATCTTATATATTCTATGAATTCATATGATTCACCACCATGTCAGTTAGGGGGACTAACATCCAATTGACTCAATGAGTGTGTATTTGTTAATATCTCGATGGGAGGATAAATGGATGACTACCACATATAGACCCACTATATTCTCATGGTATTTATATGTGTGGGTATTCTCAACAGTTAGTTTTCCCATATATGTTTGTAGAGGTATGTGATGGATTTTGGTTATATAAAACACATGCATCTATAGATATATTATCAAATAGATTGTTATTGTTTTGAAATAAATATACTATAATGGAATGAGGTGATTACATAGTGTATGGGCTGTGATGGATTGAGGTATAAAACCTGATGTATGATACATTTCATATAGACTATGGTAGATTTTGGAAACAACTCAATTACTATATGATGATAAATCAATGGGATGATGTGATCATTTTATAAATGAGTTGCATGTTTTGATTCCTTTCCAATGTGTCTTTGGGCATGATTATTTTGGAGGGAAATGGATCAATAAGTGACATGTTTGGGTAAGTGTATGAAACTAGTGGGGAAGTGGGAGAGGGGTATACTAAAATAATTATGATTATATTCTATTCACTCATGTAAGAATTATTTGTTCAGAGTTATACATGGTGAATCTCGGAACATAGTAAATCTATTTAGGTTAAAATTTACCTTCAATGTCATTCACTATGATTTATAATAGTTTTTAAATCTATTTAGAAAGTGGTACTTGGGAGGATTCAATCTAGTATACTACTATTCTTACTCGACATATTGATAAACTGTTTTTATGACAACTATATTATGTTGAAGATTATGCCTGATATTACTTTCTTGTGGTTTCGTAGGAGTTTTTTGGGAAATATTGTAGCTATATTCTTTACATCTTAATAATTATTGATATCCTTTCTATAATTATACTACTCAATGAAATTTTTGATTCAATCATTGGTGGAGGGGGTAATGATAGGGTGGTGTCAAAGGTTTTTTTGTAGGATAGGGTGGAGTTTGATGTTTTGAAATGAGGAGATTTGATGGGTTGGTAGGGTAATGATGTCAGATATTTTTGGTAAAATATGTAAACATGGTATACCGGATAACACATGGGCATTTGGGGCCCCCTATGAATGGATTTATAAAACATACTTTTTAATGATTATACTGAACCAAGTGAAACTAGATTTAGGGAACAACCCTAACAAAGGATCATGCATCAATATATTTTGTACCTACGGTTGAAACACTACTAAAAATTATTCCATTAACAACTCTAAAATAATCCATTATCAGCGCAAAAAAAGGACTTCTAGAGAATGATTAAAATATATAGGCCTTTATTAGTGTTTGAAAATTGCATATAGATGATAACATTATCCACACATTATTATGAATTGATAAATGATCCCCCATTGTTAACGGATTAAATTTCTATGATAAAGATTCACATTATCAATCGTTTTTATAGTGCTGACTAAAGTTACCTTCATCAATGATTTTATTAGCATTTATAAAATGCCTAATTCTTAGATCTATTATTAGGACTGAAAAAGAAACATAATATTGTAGTGTGCTACTAAAATTCAAGCACACTATAGCATAAAAATAGTATAAAATAGGAAATAATGATTACAAATATATAATATAATTGATATAAAATTTTAAAAAAATATATAAAAAATATATTATAAAATTTTAAATATTAGTTTATAAAATTAAATCAGTAAGTAAAAACTATCAAATAAAATATAAAATTGTAGTGTTAGTTTTTTTCCTAATCATTGGTCATTGGATATTGGAATGAACAACACAAAATTGAGAAAAATAATTCACCAGTATAAGAAAACAATTCTTATGTTAGTAAGACTTCAAAAAACTAATCATGAAGTGCCAAATTTAAAATAATAAATTATGCATTGTGTCATATGAGGATATTCATGTATTATGTCTATTTAAAGTTCATTATTAAACATCAATATATTTATTATTGGTCTAAATAAAGTTCTTATTCTATATGATCTCATCTATAGGGATAAATAACTCACTACAGATCAGAGACAATTTAAGTGGACATTCTTTTATAGAAAAAGAACTAAATAATAATTCTATTTCATATTCTCCTTAAATAATTTACTCTATCAAAAATAATTATATATGTCCTAGAAAAATATGATTTTGGTAAATAATTAAATTATAGTAGATAAATTGATGAGAAAAAATATAAGCTCATTTGCTCATTTTTTGTAAAGTGATTTTCATTTTAATATAAATAAACAATTATAAAATGAAAACTTGCACTTAGATTTATACTGAACACATCATGTATCAGATTTATGTGAATTCAATATAAATTTTTCCAAAATTAAGTATTGATCATTAAAAATTTTCAAGAAACTCCATGCATGTTTTCTATGATTCCAATGAGTGAAAAATGTTTTTAGCTAAATTGATAATTTTAAATAGATAATAGAAAAATTAATTCATATCATGAAAAACACATGTATGATTGAGGTTTGACTAATTTATACACATCAAAAATCAATATTGTAGAATTACCCTAAAGTATCAAAATAATCTGAACGTGTTTTACTTTTTTTGAGTTTGTAAAGATTATTTTCATCTAAAATGACAATTGTAAATGAAAAAACATAATATTTGTGTAAAATTGGAAAAATATTGCATCATATTTATGTGAAGATGATTCATAAACATCGAATATTACTTATGGATCACTAATCAAATGTGTCAAAAAATGAATATGTTTTTGTTGGTTTTGACTATTTCACTTTTAGTATTTTATAAAATTTCATTTTAAACTTAAATCAAAACAATTTGAGTCATATTGGTAAAATCATATGTCAGTTTGATGTGAGACTTATTCCTACACATCCTAAATTACCGGTGCATTATTTTCCAATATTATCTGGACAATATTAGATTTTTTTCTCAATTTTCACTGATTGGAACATGTTCTAAATAAAAATATCAATTTTAAACTCATAAGGGACATGTTGACTCATTTCGAGCACACTGTGTATCAAATTGACATGTGGATGATTCCAGCATTTAAAAATTTATTTATGGATATTTTCTCTAAGGTTTCAAAACTATATAAATGAGTTTGTTTAGTTTTCACTTATTCACTTTTCTTTTTTACTTTAATTATAATTTAAACAAAACAAATATCATGTCATACCGATCACAATGTGCATCAGATTGAGGTGATTTTGGTTCCTACATATCATAAATGACATATGGATCATTTTACTAATGTATTAAAACAATAGGAATTTTATCCCTTGTTTTTATTATGTAACTTTTCGTTTTATTACAATTTCATTTTAAACAAAAAAAAACACAATTTGAGTAAATCTTGTTATATAATTTGACAGTTTGAGATGATACTTATTCCTATGTGTCAAAAATAACATATAGATAACATTCGTAAATTATCAACAAAATACAAGAAAATTTTCTAATATTTCAGTTAGGGATAGACATTGTGATCTAAAATGTCAATTTTAGACTGATAAAAACTATTTGAGTCATACAGATCATATCATGTATCAGGATAAGGTGTATCCACTTAGTACACATCATAAATTAATTAAAGATAATTTTAAAAATTTCTAAAAATAATATAAATTATTTTTCTCAGTATTCAGTACATAACTACACTTTCTATAAAAAATAAATTAAAAAAAAATACGCTCTTTCTGTCATGCAGGTCGCACCATGCATCAGATTGAGGTGCAGAAAATTTATACACATCAGAAAATACATATAGAAAATTTCCTTGTATAATCAAAATAATATAAATATTTTATCTCGATTTGGATATGAAACATTTATTTTTTACTAAAATTTTATTTTAAATTTAAAACATTCACTTTGAGTTTTACTAGTGACATTGTGTGTCTGTTTGAGGAGAGTTTGTTTCCTAAATATCACTTATGAATAAATGTCCTAAATTATCATGAAAATTAATTTGATTTTGGTTGGTTTTCTATGAGTGAATCATGTTTTGAACAAAAATATAAATTTTAGTCACATAACTATCACATGGTTTTATATTAGGAACACTTTGATTTAGATTGATTTGGGGATGATTTCTATATGTCACAAATGATTTATAGATAATTATTTAAAGTATCAAAAAAATACTCTTATGTTTTATCCATTTTTATCATGGATCTTAATTTTTTTACTAAAATTTCAATTTTATTTCAAAATACACACTTTGAGTCATACTAATCAGAATGTTAATCAAATTTATTTAAATATGATTTCTACACTTCACAAATGTCTTATAAATTGTTTTCCTAATGTATCAAAGAAATATCAATGTGTTTTTTTGTTTTTCAATGTGTTTTATAATCTTAAATTTACATTATAAACTAACAATATACAATTTGAGACTTAAGGAGCTGACTATTTATCTAATTGAGATGTAGCTAATTTAGTTGTAACAGATTCCTACAATGTTCATGAAAATGTCCATGAAAAATGTTTTGGAAAGCCGTAAATTACATTTAACTGGAGAAATTTCCCATGGTAGATGTATCTATTGGACTCACATCATCTATGAGGAATCATGGGTTTAATCGTTCATCTGAAAGGAACATGTTAGCTCTCTTACGTCTTGTTTTAGATAATTTAATCCAAATTTTAAAGATCATGGAAAAAAATAACTATTATATTAAAATGATAATGAAATTAACATTAAAATAATAGATTAAAGGATACAGACTAACTAAATATGTAATATAAGTCCACTACCTCATGAGATCTGTATACATTATTGACTCATTTTACAATTCATGTCATATTTCAAGAATCATGGGGTTACCTCTACCATTTGAAATGAACACATTCTCTCTAATATATATTTTTAAATATAGTTTAATGAATAATATGAATACCCAAATTATCTTTTAAAAAATAAATAAGTATTATAAAAAAATTATATAGAAATTAACTTAAAAATAGTAGATAAAATACTATCCAAATTAACTTAATATCTATAAGGAATTCACCAATTCATTCGTTCAATATACATTATTGACCTATATTATGATTAAATTCATGTTTTAGGAATCATGTTGTTTCTTCTTCCATAGGAAAGGTACATGTTTTTCCTTTTTTATCTTGTTTTAGATAATGGAATGAAGAAAAAAGACATCCCAAAAAATCTAGGAAAAAACAGAATATGTATTAGATAAAAATGATATGGAAATTATCTTAAAAAAATATGATACATAATGACAAAGAAATAACTTAATAATTAGTAATACATCACATATAAATTGTTTCTGTGTATATTCATGTCCCGTTTCATAGTTTCTATTATCTCAGTTGCAGACTCCAAGCCCAATCTCTCATGAGAATGAAAATATCTGAAAAAGCACCCCTTGAGAAAATTAATCAACCATTATAAGTAAACAATTCTTCTATCATTGATACTGTAAATAAAATAACTAAACATAAATATGAAACAATACATTAGTAAAAATTTTATTTTAAACTAAAACAACACAATTTGAGTAATTATAGGAACATTGTGTATGAGATTGAGGGAAGTTAATTCCTTTAAATCACAAATGAATTATGAATTTTGTTTTGACATGTCAAAATAATTCATATTACTTTTCTCAGTTTTTGAGAATTCAACATGTCCTTTTTTCCAAAAATATCAATTATAAATACAAATACACATGTGGATTGATACCGGTACATCCATACATAATATTAAGGTAAGCATTATTCCTACACATCATAAATAACATATGGATCATTGTATTAAGGTATCTCAATAATACAAATGAGTATCCCAATTTTCAATTATTGGCTCAAGTTTTAAATTAAATGTCAATGTTAATCTAATAACAGACCCTTTAAGTCATATCAGACATGAGGTGCATAGTATTTTATTACATCTTTTTCTATATATCATACACGAATTATGGATCCTTTTCCAAATGTATTGAAACAAGTGGAATGTGTTAGCTCATTTCATGATTTTGATGTGTGTTTTGAACTAAAATTACAATTAAAGATACACACATAAACATTGATCCATACCGGTAACACCATGTGTCAAATTTAATTCCCTAAAATTACTAAATGTCGTAAATAATGTATTGATCATTATTCTAATGTATCAAAATAGTCTGAATGTTCATTATTTGTTCTAAGTACGTTACATGTTTTTTTACGAAAATTTAAAATGAAACTAAAAACATTCACTTTGAGTCATACCCGTCACACCATATGTTAGATTAGCATGTGGTAGATTCCTAAAAATCAAAATTGACATATGGATCATTTTTCTAAAGTATCAGAATAATCCAAATGATTATTTATTTTCATTAATTATGTCATGTGTATTTTTCTATAAAATCCGAATTTTAAAATCAAAGAACCCAATTTTAATAAAATGATAGTTTTTTATTGAAATCATTCACTTCAAGCCATACCAACCTTTTCATGGGTCTGATTGATGTGTGGTTAATTACTAAACTTTGAAAAATAATTATGGACTTCTATACTAATGTATCAAAATAATATAAAATTATTTTCATTGCTTTGATCAAGTGACAACTTTTTAGAACTAATTTTAAAATTTACTAAAATTATTATCACATACAAATTATAATAAAATTAACCAAAAAAATAGATAAAATGATTGGTGAATTAACTCAATAAGAAATTTGAAGTCACCTCTTCATGATTTCTATATACAATATTACACCATGTATTCATCTAATTAATTTCTAAATAATTGTATATTATCCATTATACTTCTCCATGTGAAATATATAAAAAATAATATATAAGATTTTTTATACAAATTCTTCACATGAAAAATATATTTCTAAGGTCATAAATTATACTAGATCTCAAAAAATCATAGATAAACACATAAATTTGATTGTGGAAAACATTTTGACTCCAAGGTTATTTCAAACTAATTTTAAAACAAATTTACTTCATCTTTTGAGTACGTAGATTGATGAAATCATGATAGTGAGAAGATAATATATACCAAAAAACAATTAATAAATATTTTTAATGAAATTTTAACTAACATTGTAAATTACATATTTTGGGATGCTAGTGTTTTGATGGTATAAGATATATTTTATAGTTTTACAATCATAATATCTATAATCTAAGTTTTTATCTTTCTGGGAACACTGAAAAACTAGGAACCAAATTAAGTATTTTTTTTGAAATATTTTTTTATTGATAAATATTTTTATATATATTAATATATTTCTATTTTCAGCATTTGATAGGGTTTTTATTTTTAATAATTGGAATCATACCATGATTTAGGCTATATTTAGCGCTCATCCTTACATAAAAAAATTCATTATAAAACACATAATGAAAAATATAATTAGGTGTTTATGTGTATAATATTGATTTTAGTGAATTAAAAATTAAAAATAAATATCACATGTGGTTAGTTTGATTGGTAATCATTAATTGGAACCATAAAAAACTATTGGGGAATATTGATTGATTTTGATCATCATCCATAGATTCCAGAAAAAATAAACAAAAATATTTAATGAATGAAAAAGATATAATTTATATGATTACACAGAGGGGTTTTACCCCAACATTATAGGTATTGAATTTATTTTGGATATTGTGTTTTTCTAAAGAAAAACTCATTTATCTCATCTTTTTATTGTCAATTTCGTTAACAATAAATGTAATTTACTTTGTGGAAATGATATAGGGATTAATTAATCCAAACTTCCCTTTATAGGGTTTTCAATTTAATTTATTTTTAATATAAATGATTGTAGAAAATATGAATAGTTTGTAACATTAATGAACACATATTATCTTTACACTGTGCGTGTAACGCCCCGACCCCATTTACCCACAGTCGGTGCATTATTACATATCATTGGCATGATCATAGGAAAGATCAAGTCTCTAAAGACCGATTAGTTTAGTAGCCTTTGAATAACTAGATACATTAACAAATTTTACATTGCATCATAAAGTGAAAACTACTACAACAACATCTTGTCTTCATATCCCCAAATAATATCCCTGCATTTCATTCATAAATTACTTCATCACATCCTGGGAAAAATAAAACATTGAAAGGGGTGAGCTCAGATGATCAGTCTGGATAACAATATAGCGGAAACATTCATAAATAAGAATAAATATTTAATGCATTGTATAACTAAAAAAACCTTTTAAACTTGAACTTCAACATAGCATGGCAAAAATAAAATGAAATAATTCCATTTACTTATTCACATGGATATTCTACTAATCGAATAATCACATGCAATATCAATAACCACTTTAATAATGATGGAATGCATAATGCCAGACTATCATAACCATATAGCCAAGGCCTCGTGCCATGACTACAAATAAGATTTTGTCAAGGCCTTGTGCCAAGACACTAGTTTGTCTCATGAGACCGTCTGATGCATCAAGGAGCTATAACAGGCTCCACCTGTCACATATTAAGTCCAATGAATTCCCATATGAAAAGGTTTAAACATAACATAAAAATTGGTATTATAACTAGCATATGAAATGTAAATACTTCATCCATAAACCACAAATGGTATAAAAATAACACATACACAGTCAAATGTATCAAAAAACCTTCAATAGAATATATAAGTTTTGTATCATAATAAATCGACTTCAAATAAACTTAAAATCCATCAAAGGATGTTGACAGAGATGAAATCAAAAATATTTAATAGAAATATATCTTTTTTTGAAATCATTTTAAAGTCACACATTTATTAAGGAAGTAATTTAAAAGAGATTTTTGAATCAAAGTGTCCCATACCACTTCAAAACTTTTGAGAATAAATATCATTTAAAAAAATTCCTATCCATATAAATAAATCTTTAAAATCATTTTGAAAAAATGGACATTAATTAAAAATATTCAGAAAGATAAATCTTCAAAACATTTAAAATTCTGATTTTGATAAAGAGTGCTTTCAGAAATTCTTAAAATATTCATTTTGAAATCATTTAAAACTCACATAATTATAAAATAAAACATTTAATTAGAAAATATCCTTATAATCTTGTAAGGGAAGCTTTTAAAATTTTATAACGGCGGAAAATAGCCGCACCCGCAGTATAAGTTAAAAAAAGACATTCTTAACTTAATTCTGTCGAAAAGGTTAAAAAGGACCTTGTTTGGAAAATGACCGAAAGATTCCTTTATAAACATCTTATAAAAAGTCAAACAAGGTTGTAAATTACTTCAACCCATATTTTGTAAAATAGTAAGATGTTTTTGAAATACACTTTCAAGAAACATGGATGTGGATGATAAAGAGGTCCCAGTAGATAATTACGTATAAACAACCTCGAATAATGAAGAGATTGTGAAATAACCCTTACCTTGTACCTTTCATTAGTATATGGTATTTTAACCTCCTGTATAATAGTTAAAACATTGTTAATAAATTATGAAATAACCATATACATAATTACGATATCATATATGATCTTTTAACATTGTTTTGTTAATAATATCTTAGTATTATTGTCGTTTCGGGTGTTAACTTACTCATTTTCTTTTATATGTTTCGTTATGTAAGACATGTTCATTATGGATAGGTTGTATCTTATTCATATCCAGAATGATATTAAGTCCACAAAAATTATTATTAATCTTCAAATGAGAATTAGACTTGGATGGATACGATGGAGAATGAATCTCATCGCGTTCGTGGAGACGGTAGTCCGTACGTATGCACGAGCGACAATATCATTCTTTTGATATTAAAATAATATATAATTGGATGGTATATCATATATACAGAATAATTATCATGTTATATTTATTATTTAAATGTATTACATATCATTATTATACCCATCCAAATAATAATGTTTTGAATAACAATTACACCACGACGTGGAGACGGTAAGCCGTACGTACGCACATATGGTGACATGTCATTCAAAGGATGGATAGAACACTGAAATATGGTTGTACCATGTTTATAATAACATCAAAGTATAAATAATATACTGGATTTATTATTTTATAATGGTAATAACAAAGAAAGAAGAAGTGGAAGAAGAAAGGAACTTGAAAAAGGGTGGTGAAATCATTACCTCTTCTTCGGGTTCTTCCTTTTGATTTGATCAAAAGGGATCCTTAGGTTGGTTTTCTGACTAATGGAATGCCTGGAGTATTAATTTAGGGAATTTCAGAGAGTATTTGTTCAGGGTTTGGCCGAACCAAAAGGCTTTAAAGGTGTGAATTAATGAGAAGGGGGAGTGCCCTTTTATAAGAGGGGTGAGGGGCACGTTTGGAAAAGCTAGAAATATTATTTTATAATAAATTAATATTCGGTTTCTAATGGCTCCAAAGTGTATTATTTAAAGTTTAAAGTGGGGATAGGTCTAAAACCACTCAACCAATAGGATTTAGACAGTTTTGGGTTACTATATTAACCTTATCTTTAAGTATTAACTCTTAGTTAATTAGTTTCACTTTTACAATGTCTCTTTTTATTTTTATATTATATGGTTAATAAAATTACTATATACAACCAAGATACCCCCAAGTTGTCCATTAATGATACCAATATCATGATATTGGTCTATTGGATGAACATTATATTTTTAGGAATTTAATATCAATTAATAATATAATATTTGTTTTAAAAACTCTTTTATGTCAATTTTGACACTATTAAATAATTGATTTTTGTAAAATTCATAACCGAATTATTACTTTGAAAAAAGTTAATTAAATCAATACTAACATGTTATATTATCCTATAAAATTATTTTTATTTATAAAAAGTCTCAAATTACTTTAATTTGGGTATCTATAATATCAATTATTCTAATTTTTCATTAATTAGGTAATTACTGCATCACCATTGTGTCATAAATAAATTAAGATATATAATGTTTAAAAATTATAAATAAAATACCACTATGTAGGAAATATTTTTAGAGTTCTAATTGATATTTATAGTCGAAATTAAAACATATATAACCCTATGTAAAAATTGTTTTTCTAAAAGATATATTCTTATGTCATTTTTGTATTTATTTTAACTTAATTAAAATAAAGTGTCCCTATCACCTACAAGTGGCTCCATGGGGTCCCAAAATAGACCCAAAGATTCCCATGGTCGGAAAAGTATCCACAAATAAGGTTAGGACACGTTTTAGTGTAATTTAGTATTATTATTATATTATTTTTTAACCCTTATTTATCGGATTTTCCCTTTAACCATGGTAAATAAAATATTTACCGAAGTAATTATTCAAAATGTCTAAACATAACAGTTACCTATTTACACAATTTGGACATCCTGATTCTAAATATGTAATCTATTTTTCCAAATTCAAAACACATAAGTGGCAGAAATTAATTTAAAATTAATTCCCGTTGTCAAAACAAAAAGCATGTTTTTAAAAATAATAACTATCAAAAGATTGATACTTGTTTATGTCCGGTTTAATTGTGAAATTATGTACAATGACCAACATTTTATTAAATGGTAAAAATATATTCTAAATATACTTTAAAACAACTCAAATTCATAATTTTTCACTACAAATTATTTTGATTAAAAAAGTTGTTTTTAATTAGAATATAGTAATTTTCATTATCCATCAAAATATTAAAGTTATCCGAAAAGTACCAAACATTCACCTTAAAATAAATTCTATAATCCAAATCCAAAAATGAAGTCCATTTTGAGAGATAAAATTTATAAAATTTTAAAAAGTAGGCATTACTATTCATAACGGCTTGTTTGATCGGTTGTGGTGTGTGTCAGAACTCGATGTTGTGTACAACACACGCTATTGCATCATTCAAAGAGAAGCATACCATAGAAGCTTGGGATGTTTCATTGTAAATTTTTGATGTTACCATTCTAAAAAGTAAATTTATTTAGTCAAATTGAATATATAAAAGTTTAAAATATTGTATTTAATAAGGCTTCACTATTAAAAGTTGGTAAAAGTGCAATACTGAAAATGAATTTGTTCTTACATTATGTCTAAGAAACTCATAATATAGATTCTAAAATTAAAATGATTATATAAAGTTTAAAATTTAGTTAATAATATTCATAACCTCTTTTGAACGGCTTGTTTGGTAAGTCATGGTGTGCTTGAACTCGGTGTTGCGTGTAGTGAAAGTTATTGAATTATTTTGAACAAATAACACACTATGAAATCTTGGGGTGTTACATTCTCCCCTCCTTCAATAAATTGCATCCTCGTAATTTGAAATTGTTCTTCAAAAATAAAAGGTTGAATATAGAAAACATCATTGTGGGAAAACCCACATCGTAAATTGGGTTAATAAAATTTAGTCTTAATAAGATGAAAAGAGGAATGAAAGGGTCACCACAAAATTATGATCTCTATTCGGAGAACATTGGTGGAAATTGGAGACATATAATTGGTGGAAAATGTAAATATTTACAGGTAGTGATTGAGGTCATCAATCACAAACAAGTGTAAAATTGAGGGCCTTAAATTCATCAATCTATGATGATTTAAAATACCATCGGTTCAGAAAAACATATAGTATTCGTATAACACATTTTTTTGTTTTAAGATCCCTTCACTAAAGTATAAGAATTAATTTCTTCATTGAATAAGAGAAGAAGGAAAATATATACTTGACAAGTAGAGTCTCATCCTTTAACTAAGTTCTACCACAAACTCATCTTTCACTCTAAAAGATAATTGAACTTAAATATAATATTATATTTATCCTATTCGTATAGGGTTAAAAAATGAATTTATAAATAATCTAGAATAACCATTAAAAACGACATTATTCAATCCAGGACATCACCTGGGTTAGTGGTAGGTGATACACCCTTGTCGCCCTTCAGTTGTGGGTTCAAATCTTGCGACCTTTCCGGACGCGACGGGTTGCCACCCGACCTCCGGGTTGTCCTTTTTATGGCAATCCAAAATAATACAAACTAGAACTATCCAAAATACTTCAGTACAAAATTTATAAGGAAGGTAAACACAATGAAGATCCTTTTTTCCATGTAATAACATGTGAACACCTTCATCATGTATTCTTTAAAAACACTGTAACATCCTGAATTACCATAAAACCATATTGATTACATTCATGATCCCTTATTCCTTAAAGAATAATATATATACTCCTTCAATCCAAAAATTTTGTAAACCCCAACAATGATGGAATATAAAAATCATTAATCGGTTTCAAGGTAGCCAATAATATCCAATATAATTTATCCGAATCAATCGTGTATTATTCTAAAATCACTACCTCGATATCAGAACCATATTATGGTTAATCTTTCTCGCAACCATATATTTTCCAAAAATTTAACCTTCTATTGAGTCACTTTACATTGTCCCACACAATCTCAAGTTTAATGAAATATTAATGTCGTATAATCCTTATATATTCCATAATTATTATAACAAGTACATTGTTGATACAACACTCAAATGACATATTAAACATAAGAACTCTAATCATTACTCTTCATCTGTGGTAGTATCATAACTTGATTATTATCCAATAGCAACATTTGCGGCATAGTCTGATGACTGGGACATAGGTTCGCGTAGTGTCCAAACTCCTTGAAAATTAAGCATTGTACATTTCAAACCATTTTCTTACCCTTGTAGTCACGTACTTTATTCCCTTTTCCTCCACACTTATAACAAACTCCCATTCCTTGTAGGCAAGTTCCAGGGTGGTTCTTCCCACAGTTAACACATATGAGAAAATTCTTTTTTTCCCTCTTCCCTTTATCCATCTTTCTCTATTCCATCCTTTTCTTCTCTTTCTTCCCTTCAAATCCATAGGACTCAGTAAACTCTTTACATATCTTATCAAAACATGATATTATTTCTTAATATGATGATAATACATGGGAGACTATTTCTCTTATAAATTCTGGCTTAAGAACATGAAAGATATGATCCTTCTTTCTCTTTGGATCATATGCATTGCTGGAGTTCTCATTCCTTCTACTGGGCGCCATTTCTAAACAATGGAATACACTAGATTAGTTTATGAATAACAATACCTAATCCCAAACTTGTAAAACACATAACATAAATTAAATAGTTTATGGATATAAACTATAATCATAAAAATGTCTACTTTGAGGAAGTATATACTCATAAAACCTTCATAATATTTTTTTAAAGAAAATGAGAATTATCCTAAGCATATCTCGTGGGAGTGTTGTAACCAAGAGTGCAGCAAGGCCCATTATCGTGCACCATTTCCCGTTCGAGTCTAGCTCAAAGCGGTGTTTTTGGGTTTTACCCCTAGGTACATCTGTGCCAGAGCCGCCTCAACCTGCTCGTATCCAGACAGGGATGTATTGCTTGGAAAACTCACAAAATTTCTACAATACCAAAATTCTAGGAAGTTCTTCTATACTTATCCTCAAAGTCCATCTTAGATCTATGTGCTCTAATCAGATTTTATCTAAATCTAGCTTCCAATGTTTGTACTAAACTTCCTATGATACCAACTGTAACGCCCCGACCCCTGTTACCCATAGTCGGTGAATTATTACATAACATTGTCATGATCACAAGAAAGATCAAGTCTCGAAAGACCAATTAGTTTAGTTTACTTGGAATAACTAGATACATTAACAAAGTTTACATTACATCATAAAGTGAAAACTACTAAAACAACATCTTGTCTTCATATCCCCTCATACTATCCCAGCAGGTCATTCATAAATTACTTCATCACATCCTGGGAAAAATAAAACATTAAATGGGGTGACCTCAGATGCTCAGTATGGATAAGAATATAGCGGAAACTTTCATAAATGAGAATAAACATTTAAGGCATTGTATAACTAAAACAAAAGCCTTTTAAAATTGAACTTCATCATAGCATGGAAAAAATAAAATGAAATAATACCATTTACTTATTCACATAGATATTCTACTAATTGAATAATCACATCCAATATCAGTAACCACTTTCATAATGATGGAATGCATAATGCAAGACTATCATAACCACATAACCAAGGCCTCGTGCCAAGACTACAAATAAGATTTTGTCAAGGCCTTATGCCAAGTCACTAGTTTGTCTCATTAGACCTAGCGATGCATCGAGGAGCTATATCGGGCTCCACCTGTCACATTTTTAGTCCAATACATTCCCATATGAAAAGGTTTAAACATAACATAAACATTGGTATTAAAACTAGCATACGAAATGTAAATACTTCATCCATAAACCACAAATGGTAGAAAAATAACAGATCCACAATCAAACATATCACAAAACCTTCAATACAATATTGAATTTTTGTATCATAATAAATAGTCTGCAAATAAACATAAAATCCATAAAAGGATGTTGATATAGATGAAATCAAATCTATTTGAGAGAAATATATCTTTTTTGAAATCATTTAAAATTCAAACATTTATTAAGGAAGTAATTTAAAAGATATTTTTGAATCAAAGTGTCCCATACCACTTCAAAAATTTTGTAAAGAAATATCATTTCAAAACATTCATGTCCATATAAATAAATTCTTAAAATAATTTTGAAAACATGGACATTAATTAAAAAGATTTAGAAAGATAAATCTTTAAAACATTTAAAATTCTGATTTTGTTAAAGAGCACCTTTCAGAAATTCTTAAAATATTCATTTTGAAATCATTTAAAAGTCACATAATTATAAAATAAAACATTTACTTTGAAAATGTCCTTATAATCTTGTAAGGGAAGCTTTTAAAAGTTTATAATGACGGAAAATAGCCGCACCCTCCGTATAAGTTAAAAAAAGACATTCTAACCTTAATTCTGTCGAAAAGGTTAAAAAGGACCTTGTTTGGAAAATGACCAAAAGATTCCATTATAAAAATCTTATAAAAAGTCAAAAAAGGGTATAAATTAATTTAACCCATATTCTGTAAAACAGTAAGAATGTTTTGAAATAAACTTTCAAGAAACATGGATGTGGATGATAAAGAGGTCCCAGTAGATAATTACATAAAAACAACGTCGGATAATTAAGAGATTGTGAAATAACCCTTACCTTGTACTTTTCCTTAGTCGATGGTATGTTAACCTCCTGTATAATAGTTAAAATATTGTTATTAAATTATACAATAACCATATACATAATTATGATATCATATATGATCTTTTATCATTGTTTTGTTAATAATATCTTAATATTATTATCGTTTCGGGTGTCAACTTACTCATTTTCTTTTATATGTTCTGTTATATAAGACATGTTCATTATGGATAGGTTGTATCTTATTCATATCCATAATTATATTAATTCCTTAAACATTATTATTAATCTTCAACTGAGAATTATACTTGGATGGATACGATGGAGAATCAATCTCATCGCGTTCGTGGAGACGGTAGTCCGTACGTATGCACGAGCGACAATATCATTATTTTGATATTAAAATAATATTTAATTGGATGGTATATCATATATACAGAATCATTATAATGTTATATTTATTATTTACATGAATTAAACATCATTATTATATCCATCCAAATAATAATGTTTTGAATAACAATTACACCACGATGTGGAGACGATAAGCCGTACGTACGCACGTATGGTGACATGTCATTCAAAGGATATATGGAATAATGAAATATGGTTGTACCATGTTAATAATAACATCAAAGTATATATAATATACTGGAGTTATTATTTTATAATGGTAATAACAAAGAACGAAGAAGTGGAAGAAGAAAGGAACTTGAAAAAGGGTGGTGAAATCATTACCTCTTCTTCGGGTTCTTCCTTTTGATTTGATCAAAAGGGCTCCTTAGGTTGGCTTTCTGACTAATGTAAAGCCTCTAGGATAAAGTGAGTGAAGTTGAGAGAGTATTTTGTCAGGGTTTTGCCGAACCAAAAGGCTTTGAAGGTGTGAATTAATGAGAAGGGGGGGCCATTTATAAGAGGGGTGAGGGGCACCTTTGGAAAAGCTAAAAATATTATTTTATAATAAATTAATATTCAGTTTCTAATGGATAAAAAGTGGATTATTTATATTTTAAGGTGGTTATAGGTCGAAAAACACTCAAAAAATAGGATTTAGACAGGTTTGGGTTACTATATTAACCTTATCTTTAAGTATTATCTCTTAGTTAATTAGTTTCACTTTTACAATGTCTCTTTGTACATTTATATTATATGGTTACTAAAATTACTATATACATACAAGAGACCCCCAAGTGGTCCTTTAATGACTCAAATATCATGATATAAGTCTCTTGGACAAACCTTAGATTTTTAGGAATTTAATATCAATTAATAATAGATTATTTGTTTTAAAAACTCTTTTAATTCAATTTTGACACTATTCAATAAATGATTTTTGTAAAACTCATAACAGAATGATTACTTCTAAAAAGGTTAATTAAATAAATCCTAACATGTTATATTATCCTATAAAATTATTTTTATTTAAAAAAGTCTCAAATTATATTAATTTGGGTATTTATAATATTAATTATTCTAATTTTTCATTAATTAGGTAATTACAACATCACCATTGTGTAATACATAAATTAGATAATATAATGTCTAAATATTATAAATAAAATATAATTATGTAGGAAATATTTTTATCTTTCTAATGAATATTTATAGTCTAAAATCCAACATATATAACCCTATGTAAAAATTGTTTTGCTAAAAAATATATGCTTATGTCATTTTTTTATTTATTTTAACATAATTAAAATAAAGTGTACCTATCACCTACAAGTGGCTCCATGGGTTCCCAAAATCGACCCAAAGATGCCCATGGTCCTACATGTATCCACCAATAAGGTTAGGATACGTTTTAGGGTAATTTAGTATTATTATAATATTATTTTTTAACCCTTATTTACTAGATTTACCCTTTAACCATGGTAAATAAAAACTTTACCGAAGTAATTATTCAAAATGTCTAAAAATAAAATTTAACTATTTACACAATTTGGACTTCCTGATTCCAAATATGGAATCCATTTTTCAAAATTCAAAACACAGAAGTGGCAGAAATTAATTTAAAATTAATTCCTGTTGTCAAAACAAAAAATGTGTTTTTAAGATATAATAACTATCAAAAGATTGATACTTGTTTATGTCCAGTTTAATTGTGAAATTATGTCCAATGACCAAAATTGTATTAAATGGTAAAATTATATTCTAAATATACTTTAAAACCACTAAAATTCATAATTTTTCACTATTAATTATTTTGATTAAAAAAGTTGTTTTTAATTAAAATTTAGTAATTTTCACTATTCATCAAAATAATAAAGTTCTCCGAAAAGTACCAAAATTTCACCTTAGGCTAAATTCGATACTCCGAATCCAAAAATGAAGTCCATTTTGAGAGATAAAATTTCTAAAATTTTAAAAAGTAGGTATTACTATTCATAACGGCCTGTTTGATCGGTTGTGGTGTGTGTTAGAACTCGATGTTGTGTACAACACACTCTATTGCATCATTCAAAGAGAAGCATACCGTAGAAGCTTGGGATGTTTCATTGTTAATTTTTTATGTTCACATTCTAAAAAGTAAATTTATTTAGTCAAATTGAATATATAATATTTTAAAATATTGGATTTAAAAAGGGTTCACTATTAAAAGTTGGTAAAAGTGCAATACTGAAAATGAATTTGTTCTTACATTATGTCTAAGAAACCCATAATATGGATTCTAAAATTATAAGGATTATATAAAGTTTAAAAATTAGTTAATACTATTCATAATTTCTTTTAAACGGATTGTTTGGTAAGTCATGGTGTGCTTGAACTCGGTATTGCGTGTAGTGGAAGTTATTGAATTATTTTGAAGAAATAACACACTATGAAATCTTGGGGTGTTACAGTGCGGTACTGTAGTAGCACTAAAGCTGTACTATAGAAAGAACTATAGCAGTATTTTATCATGTACTGTAGCAAGTAGTGTAGCGGTACTATAAACTGCGCGGGTACTGCAGCAGAATTATACACCGTGCGGGTACTGTAGCAGAACTATACACTGTATAGGTACTATAGTAGACTGTACACTCTGCGGGTACTATATAGGCATTGTAGCAGTTACTATAGTAGGTATTGTTCGGTACTATAGCAGCTAGAATGATTCACCTTAGGCCGCCGGTTTGGGCTTGGAGTCCTTAAGGATTTCGGACCGACTAGGCCTTTCGGTTAGTAGGGATTTTAGGCCACCTTTAAGGACTTAAGGCCACCTTAAGGCCTTCAGTCCACATGTAATTTCCCCAAACATGCTTCCAAAAAGGTGTATCTCCTGAAGAGGATTCAGAGCAGGTGAACTCACCATAGCAGAGCCAAATGGATTTTTTAAAATGGGAGGGTATGGGTATGCCATCGGGACCAGCCTATGCTTGAATGGGAAGCCTATCCAGAAGACCATGCAAAGGTGCAGAGATACTATCATGATTTAGATTCTGGAGAGAGGAAGTTCCTTGTAGATAGTCTGGTTGAATTCCCTATATCCTTCGGATCATGTAATCTTCTAGGCCTACGGGCCATGTAACCTCTGAGCTTACGGGCCTTGTAAGGGTTCCCCCTCATACCTTTAAAGGGGGTTATCAAAATAAATAAAAATGAAGGCCTTCGGTCCATTAGGAGTAAAATGAGAATGAACCATATGTATTTACTAAAAATTGTGAGTTTAATCATTAAATCTTGATAATCTCATTTATTCTATCGAGTCCAACCATGAATATAATTTAATTTCCAAATATAATATATTCATATACAATGTAGGAAAAATATCTATCTTTAAATGTGGTATCTTCATGATGTTTGAATGATAATATTGGTTTCGGTTGAACTGGAAAGGGGAAGGTACTCCATGAATATTTTTTTTATATAGTCAATTCAATAGATTGTTTTTGATGAAAACTACCACATCAGTATATTTGTATCAACATATAATAACATTACCCACATCATACATTTATTCATCAATTTTTATAGGTTTTTCATTTGAAAATATTTATTAATGAAATAACTCATGTATCTTTATATGATAAGATGTACAATCTATGAATGTTTCAAGATCATCATTGAATGTTGTAATATTTGAGTCATCATGTGAAACAAGATACTCAATGATACTCTCTTGATCTACCTAAATAAACTCTCTCATTTTATATATAGGAAGTTATTATTTGTGTATTCTATATCAAAGGATCATTACAATAAGGTGGTACATAGGTATTAATATATATAAATTACATACAACTCTACTAAACTTAATTCATGCAATATAAAATTATCTGAAGTTGTTTGATTCACATTTATGATAATGTGTAATGAAACAACTAATTTCTCGGAATAGGTATGCATTTGAGGTAATTGACTAGACTCCAATATATAAGGGTCATTTTGTTGTCCATTTTCTAATCTTTATCCCACACCTAGTTCACTTTTATACTTTCACATATATTAGATTTCCAAACTAGACTGAGCAATAATATATTGTAATTCATATATCTTTATCTAAATACTTAAAATATATGATATGTATCTTCTTGTTGGTTTTTATTTACAATATAATTTCGCGAATAGACTCTAAAATGTACACCTCTTATGTGACCATAATTTCCCAGCCTCCTCAAATCTACCAAAATTATTCTATCTTCTAATATGGGAACTATTGATTCTTATTTAGAAATAATATAAAATATATATATAAATAGAAATTATTATGTAAAACTACTATAAATCATAGTTAATTTATATTATTTCAATGTTACACATGTTTCTTACAGTAATTTTTTGTTTCAATCAACTAGTTTCCCACTTATTTATACATGCCACCTTCTATAGGACATTATTTAGTATGGAATTGGATTCATATTTTGATACATCAATCTTCATATAAAAAATGGAACATAATATTTATAATATCACATAAAACATTTATTTTATAATTAACAAAATTACCATTTTCTTCTATAGTGAAGAATAACCCATCCTTGCTTTACCATTGGTCTACATTTGTTTTGATGAATGTTTTCTATTACTATAAAACATTTTTTATTTTATAAATTTAATATGTTGAATAAAATATTAAAAAAAATAATTTTAAAATAAATATTATCAATTAAAATGAGCCAGAAAATATATCTCATCGTGGTGACTGATGAAATAATTCCTAGTTTCCAACTTTATAATGTCTTCAAATGTAACTGGTGGTGGGGAGATACTTTACACTCAACATTGCTATGTTGAATCTTAGTAGGAAGAGCCAGTAATCCTCTATGAAATTTTACAGTGGATATTTAGACTTATTTAAAATAGAAATTGTATGAAAAAGATATTCTCTTTAATGAATAATGAAAATTAAATCAATGTGTCAATATATAATTTATCTATAAAAAGGATAAAGTATCTTGTAAATTTGAATTTATATCTTTTAAAATGTTTTCCTTCAATACAGGTTACAAATAGTTCTATGAATCTTTATACATTTACACATTAATCATTTTAATATCCATAATATAACTAATGATCATTGACTTGTTGGGGTAAATGTGATGGCTATTTAGATTCCATCAAACCTAAACATTTATACTATTACTTCTTTCTTTTTAAATTTTAGTCAACACTAGAATACTACATTGTTCATTAATTTTTTTCATCCACATTGTGTTGATCCCCAAATAATTCTATAGTTTTAGTGTCAACCTCCTATTCTGTCTGGATATTGGTAATGTCATAATGTTTAAAATACGATGACTACATGAGTAGTTAAACAATTAATTTGGATCATGTAAACATGGTCGCTATCAAATAATATTACACATAAACACATACTATTTTAAAAACATGTTTAACATCTCATTGAAATCCATTTAAATTCATCATTGGTTGAATAGATTTATATCCTCTATCATGAATCCAAATCCTTTTTTCTAGGTCCCCAATAAATTTAAAAACATCATCTACATTGTGAATCCTATAAAGTGATTATGATCTCTCAATGAAAATGTCTCCCTCAATTGAATTTTAATCTGACCATAGGGTTCATTTAGTTTTTAGTTATCCTATAGGCTATTAAAACATTTCTGGATCTGAGAAAAAAAATATCAGTACTTCTTGTGATTCCATTTTGAAAAATTCATCCTTTTCCCCTTCAATAATAAAATTCAACATCACAAATCCAATTTCTGCAACATTCACTATAACCATATTCTCAGCACATTTGAATCAAATACTCAGAAGCTGAAATGTTATATAATACATTTTATATATCTATTCGATGATTCCAAAATATGGAATAACAACATAAATTGGATTTGTATCCTTGTAACTAGATAAATTCACTACATTTTCTACTTGCATAACACCACAATTTTTCATCATACTTTAGACACCATGTTATTTTGTATTGAATGTATAACCATTAATTAAAAATTGGTACAAGTTGTAACATTTTTAGGGGGTCCCCTAGAAACTCATTGATGTTTTTAAAAAATGTTATTGTAATATTTACATAAATATTTATAAATATTATCATTGAACGACCAATAAATTTTTGATTATGTGTATTTTATATTTATTATTAAGCACTTCATGTATTCAAATGTCTATGAGTTTCTTTATGGGAATCAACATATCAATCTATATATTCACAATAATATAAAATATAATATTGAGTATGCACCAAGTCTATGAAGGTAATTGTGACAAGAACTCCTCCAAAAATATATTCTCTCGTTTTTCATCAACTATGATGAGAATTTAGAAGAATGATTCAATCAACATATTATATACAATCGGTACATTAGTCAACGACCTATTCATCAATATATCATTCTAAAATACTACATTATGAATGACTTAAATTCATGGTGTACCATTTCAAACTCATTATGTTCAATTCAACTGGGTACATACATCTATAACATTTAAGACCACACTATTAAACCAGTCTAATCATGTGAACCATCAGCTGAACCATTATATGAAATAATATAGGTGAAAAATCATCTCAAATTCACATAATATAATTATAACACTCTTATTCATGATTTTAATCATCTATATACCCTTAAAATTATTGTATATGGAATTTAAAATGAATAAATGTTAAGACAATATAAGCGGTGTGTCTTTAGCAAGAATGAAACATAATAGTACAAAATCAAATTGGGAATAAAAAAATAGCAGTTAAGTGATTTTAGTCCCAATAACATCTAATTATTTTTTGAAATTAAATTATTGATATTTTTTGAATACCCCTCTAGATCTTCCTCACCATTATGGAAAGTAGAAAATTGTAATTTTTCTTGTCTGCGTATAGTGTAAACAACTGGAGAAAAGAAAATCTAACTTTTTCCCTTCACTTTTGAAAAATCAACTATTTTTTATATGTCAATCATTTCCAACCACGACTTGGTTACATATTTTGGTTTTCCATGAACATTTATAAATCTTCAAATAATACTATTAAATAGAATTTTTCTACTTAGATAACTTCAAGAAGATGTCTAATGTATATACAATTCTAGTTTGAAAATTCAATGAAATTGATCTCTTTTTCATAATTGAGTTTATGGGTTTTCAAAAATGGATTAATGAATATAGTTTCAATATCATTTACTTTATCAAATATATGATAACTCATTATTGGAGAATGTGTTTTACCTTGTTTAGTGTTCCCATAAAACACGGTCTCCTTGGATCGGTATTTATATCTCCATGGTAAAAAATTGCATTCCCCTAATAAGATAGTATTTGACAAATTTTTTTACCTAACAAAGTGTGTACATTCCTCGAAAATGGGGAACCCCAAAATTATTTTATGTTCTTACATTAAAATTCTTCATAAGTAGTAATTTTATTTATCTTCTCATACAACATGTCCCTTAATATATATTATTAAATATTATAAGAATCATACATTGGATCACTTAAATCCAACATAAATTTCATATCTTTGTTCAGTAGAGCCAAATGGTCACAAATATCACTACTGGGTTGTTTACGTCTAGATATAAGTAGTGACCATATATGTTATCTGAGCTTCAGGCATTACAATAGTGGAAATTTATAAATTAACAACATCACTAACCATGTTATATGAATATTAATGTTTATAAACAAATAATTTATTAAATATATATATAATGTAAGATGGATTTTTCTATGCTCATTCCATAATTTAGGATACTCATAAGTAATTTACATTGAATAAAGAGTGTCTTCTAGATGATTTATTTTCCAATAATTAATTCTTGTATATATGTACCATTTCTATTTTATTACAGTATTTTGACATCCATATACTCATCCAAACCATGGATGTATAGGAATTTACAATGAAAATTTTTAATGAATGGATTCATCCTTTACGTATCAATCCGTGCCACATTTTGTGAATTTTATGAGTGACTCATGATCCTTGGGAATAAATATAAAATAATTTGGAGAAGAATTTATTATTTTATAGATCATTCTAACTAAACATATTATTCATTTAAGATCATATGTTTTACAAGTAAGTTCATTTTTCTCTAGGATTATATCATTCAAGAAACAAGTTCTTCCCAAAATCCGGTGTTTCTCCACATGCGACCTGTTTTCAAATTAAACAAATTTAATACAGATTATAATTTTGTGTATTGAGTAAACTTTTATTAAATAGTATCTCAAAATAGCTATATATCTTCATAAACAACTTTGGAAAGTCACAAAATCCATATTCAATTTATATTTTTAATTTCTTTCATACAATTGATATCATCATTTACATTATTATTCATAACAAATGGTCCATAGACTATAGTATCATCCCAATTGTTGTGAACAATATTTTTCCCCTGATTTTTAATATAAAAATAATAATTTTGATCTATAATGTGACAAATCATATGTTCTTAGAACTATTCAGGAATAATTTTTATTCATTAACTAGAATTTAATCTTGGGAAATTATTTGAGAAGTGGTGTTTTCATGAACTATTTCAATAATGATTTCCTCTTTAAATCCATGTTTATAATATTTTTTTATATGATTATCCTACATCCATTTTCATTTCATATACATCATACTAGTTTTATAAAATAATTTTTTTGTAAAAAAATATATAAATTCCCATAATATATCAAAAATTATAAGAGAAGGTAATAGTTAATTCAAATTCCAAGATCACAACATTTGAATGTTTTAAATAATTCTAGTAAACATTGAATTAAATGAAAATTTTAGTTTTTTTAAAAAAATTCCAATCGATGGTAAATGTTATCCTTTGAATTCAACCAAAATGGTCACTAGAACTCGGTATGGGATGACAACTACTTAGTGTAGTTTTGAAAACATATGCTAATATCCATAAGAGAAGGGGGATGGGTCTTTGGAAAAAAATTACAAAAATTAATATCTGGGAGATGAAGCCATTGGAGATGGAAGTTATATACTTATATATAATTGTTTTTGGGATGGGGAGTTTATGAAGAACTAGACACCATTTCTTTGTTTACTACATAATGATAAAAAAAGATACAATATTCTAATAACTACTAGGAGATCCTTCATTGTTATAATCATGAGAAGGATTAGAAAGATGTTCTTAAATGTTCTCTAACGAACCAACATGTGTCGACCCTCAACTAGTTACTTGAGGCGATCTCTGACAAGGCCCAATGGGAGTTCTTTATCCCGACTGGCTTAAAACTACTGCCATTCATTAACATATTGAACAAAGGGAACGATTTCACCCAATAATAAATAAAAAACTGAATATTTGAAATAAATAAAGCTAACCGATGATAAATAAATAAAATATTCAAAATGAATAAAATTTACCAAGATAAAGGATATAAAAAACTAAAATTCAAAACCCAACTGAAACATGACATCCCAACATACCCATGTGACACCATGTGTCACTATCTAACACTAATAATAAAAATCACCCATGGTGATCAAGACCAAGTTGATACCATCACCAAAAGAAAAAAAAAGAATAAACTATAGGTGTGAGTGATAAAACTCAATTGGAGTGTGCGAACAATCTATTACAAATGCCCGTCCTAAAATATAAAAGAATAATCAATATCATGTTTTGAATATAATTTATAAAATTATGGTTATCAATACATTAACCATTTTTAAATCTAAACACGGACTATTTTACATTTCACAATTTTAATCCACAACTTGTTCAAAGGGAGAACTATAATCATTTTAAAAGATAAAGGTGACATTTCATTTATATATGAGTGAAAGAGCATTAAAAATTTAAAAAAACAGTTTCAAAAAAACATGTAAAAATTTAAATCTCTATTATCAAGATGTCACACAACTCAAAAAATAAGAACAAAATCATATAATTTGGGAAATATAAAATCCCTCAAACATATATTTAATCAAAAATGCATCACAATAATTATATATATTAACTAAGTTCTAATATAAATGGATGATCATGGAGATCATGAATAATCTATAACGAAATAGTACATGAGCCCATCCTCAGTGGCTTTTATAGATCGATTAAATAAAAAGGTACCTAAATAATACCATCCACCCTAACTATTCACATGGTAAAGGGAGATCACATTGAAAAAAACCAAATAAATCCACCTACTCTAGGACACCAGTTTGTGCATAATCTAGCCAACGTAATTATAATTATCATAAAATTCTATCACTATACCAAGTTCCCATGACTCATATATAATGGAGTGATTCAACCAATTCCAATCAAACATCAAAACAAAAACACATATATATTAGTTAACATAATAGGTGTAATTTGAATCACCCCAAGGATCCATCTCTTTCCAAAAAACTCATTGATCATTAAGGAGTACATATGAAGGATCTCCCATTATATATAATTAATGGATCAGAAGGATTCCACAGGGAGAAAATCCCATGAATTCACATAAATAGGTAAAGATAATCATCAAAGCGAAGTATTCCAAAAAATCAAAATTTACCCAAATGTTTCAAACATGCCACACACACATTTCAAAAACACATAATCTTATAACGAACAAAATACATTTCAAAAAAATGGAAAAAACACCCTCTTCCATTTCGAAACCATTTTAAAAACAATTCCTTGAAAGTACTAAAATGTCACTTTTAAATCAACACCATTCTTTTCAAAATTTTAAATGGGACACTAACTGTAAAGAAATAAAAAAACCACATTTGGAATCCCAATAAACATTCTTATTAAATCCAAAACACTGTGAGAACCCAGTCAAGGAACCCCAATCATCATTTCAAATACAGTAAAATTTAATAAAATGCCAAAGAAAATCTTTTTATAAAACAAATTACTCCTAAAATCTAACCAGGTATCTTCTCAAACACTTGTTGTGTATAATAACTATAAAAACAATGGAATTTATCACAAAAAAATGGATTAATCACTACATTTCACACTAATAAATTCATCCAAAGAGGAAAAGAAAATAGTCAAGATGTATGGAAGGTACAAAAAGAAAGAAACCAATGATTCATAAATTATAATTCATACTGAAAAATAGTCCTACCTCAATCACTTGGAACTAGAATAATACATACTCAAAACCACATCACAAGGATTCGAGAAGCAAATATGATCTAATAGGTATCCTAAAAAACCAACATTTACAGCATAAATCAATAAGAAACACCAAAAATAGGTGGAAATGACCATGAAATAGGAAAGACTCAAGGTAAAATGAAATATTGGGGTATAAAAAGAAGAGATGAGGGGAAATACCTTGACGATCTCACCCATAACCTTGAAGAAACTATAGATATACACCATATTAGGGAAGATAAGTCTTAAGGAATAAGGGGAGATTCCCCTAAGGGTCAAATGAACAAGAGAAAAGGATAAAAAGGATGGATTGGGGTTATAATACAAAGATGGTAGTTTAGGAATTTCTAACAATTTATGTTCAGGGTAACTCACATGGTTTAGTCACACTGTTTACCAAATCGTGCACCAACCATGCGGTAGCTACTGTCTAAGAGGGGATTGATCATAGAGGTAGCATCCATGGTATCAACTACCATGAGAAAACTATGTGGTAGCTTCGATATGAAATCCCACACATTATTCATGGTTATCTGGGTTGGGATGCATTGTTTACCTAACTGTGAACCAACCCTTTTCAAGCCAATACCATTCCTAAAAATCCATCTTTTCTCAAATAAATCCTGAATGAATAAATGAATAACCATTAAATTAAATCTAAATAAATAAATTCTTCAAAATTTAACTCAAGTCACACTAGTAACTTGAGATAAAAACTGACATCCTCAAATGAACAGAGACAAAAACTGAAAATTTAAAACCAAGTGTGATAATTCTCCTCGCCAGTAATAATACCCACCCATGAAAATCCAATAAACAAGGCGATTGATCAATAAATGATTAAGGATTATAAAAACCACAATATCTAACCTCTCAAAAAAACAACATCCCAACCACAACTATATATGTATCTTACACCCCATTAATTAAATTGAACAACAAAATGAAACCACTTCCCATGAAACAATTATAAATTCGATCCACAACTTTTCAAACCATGCATCGAATATATCTGTTGGGAAACTATAAAAAGAACAATGTTTTCATGATCCAATGGAACTCAAAAAATTAGATAGACTCAAATGTAATGGCAAGCCTCATAACCAATATTGATAACCACACTGAATGATTCATGATCTGGGGCCCTGAATAGACTCCCCATCCTAAGAAACCAACTAAAACTAATTATTTATAATGAATTATCAAGGATACCCATGGTGGGTCTCCCCACTATTAATATCATGCTATCACCAACCAATCAAAAATTCAATATGATCCAACACTGGGACTTTCCCAAACAGTCCAACCAATAGTCTTCCACACCGAACTTCCATCCACAACTAACAAAGACACCATAACTACATTTTGACTACCCAATCTGGAATAAAGGTTATAATAACTGGGCCAATTCTCACCAATTCCCACCTGTTTTCCTAACTCTGTGAAAATCCTCAATTTGAGATTTGTTGTTGGAGCTTCAATGTTTAAAGAATTTTTTTCCCTTAGTCAACATATAGTATCATCCAAACAGAACACATTCTCGGAACGCCCTCAATAATAGAGATTCAGAATATGCACATTCAATACCCACATACATTAAATGAATAGACTATAATTTCCAAAAATATCAAACATACATCCATTTAATTTATAATTTCTTTTATGTCTTACAACATTCCCTTGAATTTCATGAAGAAAAGAAAAAATTCCCTTAGATACAAATCCTTACCAAATAACCCCATACAACATGAAGTATACCAACAATATGGAAACACTAAATGAGGCCCCAAAGAGCACATCACATCTTTAAATTGGATCCATGATACATTCTATAAACACACTGAAAAACTGATATAGCTGACCTATGCATCCACAAACATGGTAGGGCCTTTTAATCTTGGACGTGTTGGATTCTTATGACCCTGATTGACACATTGATAACATAAAAGGATCTCATGCCTAGAAGAGGTTGACAAAATATCCCAAGCCCTTTTGATTCAATGACCAACACTAATAGCTTCATGTCACTCTCCCATATTCTTATTTGGACTCCCATCAACTCTCATATGGACTAGATTAAGGACATTGGCATTAAGAACTATGAAAATAACTACTTCATCATGGAGAGATTGTTTCACAACATCATTAAAAGTAGTTAGATAAAACTTTGAATCCATCTACCAAAGATCAGGATGAATCGAAAACATGAAATGTTGATCCATTATAGAATTATCTATAACAAACATCGAAAGGTAAGAAACTAGGTCCAAAAAGAGGTAGATGTACTCCTACATCGATCCATCTCCTTTTTATAAACAACAAGTTTTGAACCCTTTTCTCATCCTTTCTTTCTTATAAAATTATTGACGGATGAGTGAAGCCTTAAAAAACTACCAAGTAAGATCTTAATTATTCTTGTTTTGACATACCAACTTTCAAAAATTACAAGGTAAACCCTCAAGATTGAATGAAGAAATCTTTTCCTTCAAAAAATCAGGAAGCACATTAATGATAATATTACTTTCAATATTTCACATCCACTCTTCCCCTTTGAGAAGATACTATTTTCCATAGAAGAAAAGAGGATTTAAATTTTAAAACTCAAGAAAAAAATCATTAGGATGATAAACCGGTAAGCCTACTATAAGTGAATCTCTCTTAACCACACCACGAATTTCCATCAAATATCTATAGGGGAGAAAACTAAGAAACAAGAAAACCAGAAGATGTATCAAAACAAATTAATCAACAAGTGTTATTAAACTCAATAACCACATAAAAAATACTTCCATGTCAAAAAAAACACCACACAATGATTGGTCTTACAATAACATAACAGCATCCCATCTCGAAACATTTCAAAAGAAAAAAACATGGTAGGTTTTCCACTCACCTATAACATCCCTTAGTGTCTCCCTAACCCGAGCATTAATGTTTCACCTCAGGAATCCACTAACCATGTTGTACCATGAAGCCATCCACACATCCATATATAACCATCCATGTGAGGACCCATTAGAATAAAAAAGCCACATATGATCATTCTGTTTTAGAATTTATAAAAAATTTAATATATTATAATCCACCATGTCAGATATCAGTTTTACAACCTCACACATTCATCCATCTCATCTTATTCAAAGCATTTTTCAAGTTATCAAAAAAATTATTCCGTCAAATTCATTTCGATTAGATCCCATAATTTCTCATTTAAAATAATTTTCTTAACCCCATTCAAAAACAAATTTTAACACCCTACAATTTAGTTTAATTAACCCCATATTTTATTATAGAAACCCAATATTACTAAAACCTTTCTATTTCACCCCTTAGGTTTATTTTATAAACATTATTTTTTCTAATGATTCTGTAAACATGATTCTGAATACTCATCATTCAAATTATCAAAACCAAACATTACAATTTCAAAATCCAAGTTTCACAATTAAAATACAATCATTTTCAACAAATTTTTAAAATCATGGGGGACCCAAAATAACTCACAATAGAGAAATAATATCAGCGGGTGACACAGACATACAGTTAGTGGACATATGAGAAACATGCCCCCACCACAGAGATCATTCTTGGACTATGTACAAAGTATCACATGGATTTTTAGGCCCTAAAAGTGCATAGAGTCCTTTATCCCAACACACTTTTTGTGACCCAAACACCAAGAAATCCCTAAAGATAAAATAAACCAACCAATTATACTTCTCATTGAAACTCGAGATTCAGAATGAGCAAGGGGTCATGAAGTCCTCCTAATTTTTACATCTCATGTTCTGATATTGTTGATATCTGATCTACCATGGCCTCCCCATGTAAAAATGGGAACTCTGAAAAGAAAGGTTCTCTAATGATCTGACCTTCTCTGATACCATTTTCTAATGAACCAACCTGGGTCGAGCATGGACAGGTCACTCGAGCCGATTCATGTCAAGGCACAAAGGGAGTTCCCGATCCCCACATGTTATAAATTAGTGTCTGGATTCAACAGAGTAATAAATAGTAATGATTTCACCCAATAATAAATAATCAAACTGAATAGCAGAAGTAAACAGAGAAACCCAATGATAAATAAATATAATATTCAAACTGAAAACTTTAATAAAGCTAAAAGATAGAAAATACTAAAAGAAAAAACCAAAAAGAAACCTGACAACCCAACATCTTCATGTGACCCTGAAGATCACTCTCTGATGAAAATAAAAAATATCACCTATAGTGATCATGACCAAAAAATTAAATTCACCCTAAGAAAAAAATAAGATGACACTATCTGTGTGAGTATTAAAACTCAGAAGGTGTGCCTGAAAATTCCATTTGCAATTGACATCCTTTAAAATTAAGGTAATATAAATCCCAATTGTGGAATACAATATATAAAATTTTGTTTTTTTACACATTATCAATTATAAATTGGAACGTGGTCTATTTCCCTTTTTTAAATTTTAAACCACACCATATTCCATGGAGGAACCAAATGAAATTTAAAAGAGAAAGGTGACATTTCATTTATTAAGGAGAGAAAGAGCGTAAAGAATTTCAAAAGCATTATTTCAAAAAAAAACTGGAAAACATTGAAATTATTTTATCAAGATGTCTCACTACTCTAGAAATAACCATGACATTCATACAACAACATTAATGAAAAATAACACGTGAGGATATCTAACCAACAATGCATCACAATCATTCTCTACAACAACTAAGTTTCAATATACATGGGTTATCTAAAGAGATCATTGATTATCAAAAACATACTAATACATCAGATCCATCCTTAAAATCATTCCCCCATGATGAAATAATAATCACCCTAAATACTCCTCAACACCCTAACTCCAGATATATTGAGGGGAAATCCCATAGAAATAAACTCAATATACTACCCAACTATGGGCCACAATCTAATGTGTAATATAGAATGTACGTCAATAATTATCTTAAAATTCTCTCAATATGTTAGGTTCCCATGAATTACATATAAAGGGGGTGAAATAATGGATGATAACTATCAATCAATTAATATAAACATATATATTAGTTAACACAAAATGTATCACCCAAATCACCTTAAGGATCAATTTCATTCCCCAAAACTCATAGATCCCAAAGGTTCCCATATAGAGGATCTCCAAGTCAGTAAATGTAATGGTCATGAGTATTCCATATTGAGTACATCCAACCTATTCACATAAATAGTGCAGTAAAGTCATCCAAGAATAGTTTTTACAATATATATTCTCACCATTTTAAAAAAAAATACATACAAGGATCATGCACATTTCAAATAACCATTAATCCGTAAATAAACCCAAAAATTTTCATAAAATTAAAAATAAACCCATTTTCCATTTCATAACTATTTGGAAACCAATTTTATAAATGGGATACAATTTAAATTTAAAAAAAATTCTTATCAAAATGAAAAATAGGCTACTAACAGTCAACAGATGCAAGATGTCATTTGAAAGACAAACACTCATTATATATAAATCCAAATACCATTGAAACCCCAATCAGGGAAACCAAATAATAATTTAAAATACTATATATTCATTTTCAATTCCATATAATGCTTTTTATATCATAATTTACTCACAAAATCCAATAGTTTATTTTCTCAAACACTTGGTGTTCTCAATGATTATCAAAACAATGGAATTTATCAAAAATTAAATAATAAACCACAAATATTCAATGAAAAAAATTTATCCAAAGATCACACAACAATATTTAACATTTAGGGAAGGTTCAAAATCAAGAAACTAGTAAATCGTAATGTATAAAGGTATGTAAAAATGGAATCCTACTGCAGTCACTTGGTGATTCAAAAATGCACACACGAAACCACACTAAAAGTGTTTAAGAAGGAAAAAAGATCCAAGAAGAACAATAAACCAATATACAAAATAAATCTAGGTGAAACATAACACCTAGGTTAACATGACTAGAGTATTATAAAACATCAATAAAAAATCTAATAAATATGAAGAGGGAGAAGAGAGGAGTGGTAATAACATGAAGATCTAGCTCGGAACATTCAATAAATTCTATATCTATACCAAATTAGGGAGGAGAAGGTTTTATGAACAATGGGATAGGACCATTAAGGTCACGTGAATAATAAAAAGGAGAAAAGAGGTGGATTGGGTTTAAAATCCTAATAGGGTAGTTTATGAATTTCAATAATTTTATTTTGAGGGCAATTCACATGGTTTGGATGCACGATTTACCTACTTATGCACCAATCATTTGGTAGTTACTATCCAAGATGGAATCAATTGAAAGGAAATCCCACACAATTTGACCTACGATACACAAATTGTGAGATATATTTTCTCTGAAATCCCACACCTATTTCATAGTTAACTAGGTTTGGCTACACAAATTACCAAACTGTGTGCCTTCTATGTGTAGGAAAATTCCAAGCTTAAAAATACATATTTTCTCAATGAACTCATGAAAAAATAACGGAATCACCATAGGTAAAATACTAAATAGTGTTTCACTTATAAATTTAACCATCATCACACCCAGAAATAGAGAAAAAAAACTATGATCCCCAAACAAACTGGGATAGAGGATGAAAAATAAAAACTAGGTATGACATGTAATAATTGAAATATAGTCACTATAGTTAAAACAATCAAATAAAGCCATATGTAACTTAATAAAAATGAAAATTCCTTGGATTGATGACTAAATTGAAAATTTTATTAGATTCTTGTGAGGATAATTTAGTGGGACCGTCTTCATGATGAATATACAATGGTTTTAATTGACTTAATGAAATTCTCTCACCATGGTGTTAGTATAAACCAATATTATATTAGAGGTAATATTTTTTATATCTAGTAGGCATCTAAAAGATAATATGATGATATATTTTAAATAAAATGTGATGATGTCTTAATGATTATGATTGAAATTATAATTTTATGATAGTGTAATTTGAGTAAAAATATATTTCCCTGGAACAAGTAAGGTAATATAATAATTAGATATTGAAATAAGGTCATGGATCATTACATTTCATTAAAAGAAATGATGAAACCATTATTGTAGAGGGGGAGAAAAATTCATAAGTGGACAAATAACAGAATTTTAACATATCATTATAATTTCATGAAAATGAAATTTTATTAACATTTAACTATTAAAAATATAAGCAAGCTAACTTATTTCCAAGGAATCCTTTGAATCTAGAGAAACAAGGAAATTGTAATCTTCGAAAAAATTAATTCCTTTTGATTTCAAAAACTTTAACAATAAATTTAATTTCAAAAAATTAAAAACATATTCAAATTGAAAAATTGATAATAATTTATAGATATATAAAATTTATAATCAATTTAATATACAAAAACGAGACATTTTTCAATAATAATTACTTATACTCACTTTTAAAAATCCAATTTATAATTTTACTCAATAAACAAAAAATATTCAATAATATTTTTATTTAGTAATAAGAAAAATTAAATAAATAATTAATGTATCATGTATACTAAAAATTAACCTCTTTAACAACCAATGTAAATACCTGGAAAATTCCACATAATTTTTTTTAATTATTTGGGAATTTTATGAGTCCGCAAAAATTGATGGTCTGTGATTCTGAGGCCCGATGTGCCCTAAATGATTTTTTTATCCTTTTTTAGGTACATTCAGTAAACGTGTGATGGGGATTTTTTAAATTTTGAACCGGTGCACGGAATTGACATCTGAGGGCACTGTTGAACTTGCAACGTCGATATTCGCTTAAGGAGAATTTCACCTCGACCGCAGTAGGAATGGGGTGAAAGTTAGTTTTCGTGTTTTTAGTGGAAATAAAAATAAAATGAAGAAAAAAAATTATTTTATTTTTAACCACCAATTTGAATGTTTAGTGGTGGGGACCACCCGAGCTTAAAACCTCCTAATTTGAAATTAATGTTGGGGACCACCCAAACCCCACTTAATGGGGGAAACCCATTCAACTCTCCATTCAATTAATTTAGCCAAATTAAATTAATAAAATGTGTCAAATTTAATTGTGTCAATGTGGAATTAAATTGATAAACATATTTCTATTATATTGAATCCTCTTTACCTTTGAGAGGATTGGTTGGAAAAGGAGAATTGTAAGAGATCCTTGGAAAACATTGGAGAATCATTTTCTCCAAACGAAGAATTCCCTCTCCAACGAAGAACGTGCATCCGAATCAGGAATGAGGACAGTGCATGAGCAAGACTTTGGAATCATGTTGCGGAAGCGACAATCATTGGAACACTCTTCGTCTTCTTCCTCACGTCGTATTCTAACGAGCAATTGAGTTACGATTTATTGTTGTTTTAAATACCCCCTTACTCATTCTTGACGTTCTTCATGATTCTAGAATGAATAAGCAGCTTGCTACCGTTCTAATACTGAGGGTGTGGGAAGAAATAACATGAATCGACCTCTCCGAAACCTATGTGATTTTTGTGGTGGTTTTAAATCAACAGTGATGTCCCAAGAAGAGTTCGGTTATCTACGGAATGAAGAACGAGCCACTAGGGCACGCCCGGTGACCCGAAGAACATCGTCAGCGACTGTGCCGGCGACCAACACTGGTGGGGTTTGGGAATGGCGGTTCGCACTCGGACTGGCTGCGATGAAGGCGGTGGCATGACCGTGTTGCCAGAGAAGGGCCACAGACCATCGGACGCAGCGGAGCAATGGTGGTGGACTGTAGTGACCGGCTTCACGATGGGGATGCGGCGGCCCATGTCAGCACCACCCGGTGTGCAAGGGCTACGACGTGAGGACGTAGCAGCGATGGAGGGGTGGCAAGCTCACTGCCGGCCGCAGGAAATGCTTCCGTGCACATTCGCATCGCGGTTCGAGCAGGGCCGGGTCATTCCGACTACGTCGGACTTGACCCGGACCATCTTCAACCCTTTTCATTCTTTCGGCCATATCGTGAGCTATATGCGTCCTTTTTGACGAACCATCTATGGCGCCAAAAACCATGGATCAAGACTGTCCTTTTGGAATACACAACTTGTGTTTTTGATAAAGTTGGGGTACAGATGGGTTGGATTGGACATGAATCCAACAGGGCCCTCGTGATTAATAGGCCAATAACTTATAGACTTTGCCGCGTGCGTGCGCCGCGCGGAGGAGGTTGGTCGTCAGGCCAGCCGCGGCTGGCCGCCGCACCGTGGGCTGCCACACCATGGGCCGCCGCACCATGGGCTGCCGCACCATGGGCCGTGCCAGACCCAGTGGGCTAGACCGGACCCGGTGGTCCAGGTCAGTCCTAGGGCCAGTCTAGGGTCGGGCCGGGTCGAACCGGACCCGGACCATCTTTAACCCTTTTCATTCTTTTGGACATATCATATGTTATGGGCATCCATTTGATTAATCATCTATGAATCCAGAAACCTTTGATCAAGAAATTCCTTTTTGTATACCCCACTTGAGTCTTGTATATGGTTAGGGTATGGCCAGGTTGGATCAGACACGAATCCAACCAGGCCCTCGGGACTAAAAGGTCAATAACTTATAGACCATCTTTCGAATGACGCACTATCTATTGCATTTATACCCTTATCACGTGGCTGTCCTTTGTGATATATCATCATGGTACTTCATGGCAGTTAGAGTATTGACCTGTGGCTTGAAAAGTGGACCCTCCAAGAATCAAGTGAGATTAGTGCGGGAACCCTATAGCTGGCTGTAACATGAGAAAAGTATCATGTGTGGGTATGTGATTTTGGATCCTATGTGGGTCTGTGCTTTGGGATCCTATATGGGTCTGTGTTCGAGAGTCTCACTTGGTTCCACTCTAGGAATCCATGTAAGACTACTCTATGTTCATAGGTGGGTCTCAAATACTAGGATCATATGTGGGGCTGATGGTTTAGGATCCTACGTGGGTATTCCACTAAACAGAGTAAGATGATTTTAGTAGTTACATATAATCATATTTTCTACCATACCTAAGTTATACTTGGTGTGAGATGAGTCTTACCTTTGTGGTATTCTTCTTTGTGGCGTACCTTAGTGGTACTTACCTTTGTGGTGAAACCTTTTTGGTATTCATCTATGTGGTGTATCTTTGTGTTACATACCTTTGTGGTGATACCTTTGTGGTATTCTTCTCTGTGGCATTACATTTTTGGTACTTACCTTTGTGTTGTTACCTTCATGGTATTCTTTTCTTCATGGAAGAGTTGTACTTTGGATAAGGATTTGGGCCTTGAGTTTCCTCATGAATGAGATGGGTATACTTGATAACATACATTTATTTAGGGGCATATACCTAAGAAGGGTTTTCAGATGTTTTCATGCTTTGTGGTTTATCCTTTGTAGGTTTTTTTAGAACATTGAGGGTATCAGGGTTCCCAATGAGTATCATTATACTCACTCCTTCATGGGTTATGCACGCACCTTGTTGTGTTTGGTGGAGATGATGGACAATGCTGAATGAGGTTGAGAGTAACAGGATTTGAGATAGCTCAGAGGTGGACATTAGACGAGGTGTACCATAGAGATTACCATTCAAGAGATATACCTACCCATCAGGTAGAATCCTTTGCGAGTGTCCACAAGAGCTGTTTCATTTTACTTGTACATTCAGTTTTCTTGTACTTTCTAGTTGGGCTTGTATTCTTACCCCTATTACTTACAATACACACTCTTTTTTACTTTACAGTTTACTTGTGTTCAAATCATGTTGTTTTCTTGGTTGAGTATGTTTATAGGATATGAAGGTAATTCCTTCCCGGTTTTAGGGAATACGCCTTTCGGTGCATGTCGCCAGCCCCTGGCCTATGGAAGGCAGGTTTGGGGTAGTAACAGTACGGGCCCTGGGGGATGGGTTTTGACAAATTGGTATCTAAATAGCAAGTTATACCATATAAAATTTGACTCTGAACTTTTTAATGGAAATTGTGTTAAGTGTAGTGACTGTGGTTATCATTTAAGGGAATCCAGTGTTGGTGCAGCAGCGGACCTGTCCATACACCAGGACCCTGACTTCTGATTTCTGACTCAGTGCATGAAAACACTAATTGCGTGTGTGTTTTGAAAATTTTTCTTTGGGAACTCTTTGATTCAGATCACCATGTATAACTTATTGACTATGGAGCACTTATTTTTTCAGGATGCGTCCATGTAGACAGCCACCTAGGGTTCCAGATATAGTATCTGATGATAACCCACCGAACGACGAGGCCTTAGTGCAAGTCCCTTTATCAGTAGGAGAACCAACGAAGGAACTAGTGGTACCATTACTCGTTGGGTCACCGATACCGCCACACCCACTAGTAGTGGGTGTACGATGCTTAAGCGCGTTGTACATGTTCTAGTGCTAGATTCCACTGAGATTACAGGGCAAGACAGACCCATAGGTGGCAGAGTATTTGTTGGAGGCTATGGTGAGGATCATCCGACTGGATAGGACCCCATCTGGTCTCATGGTGATCCTTTCCACTTGTCTTCTATAGGCAGAAGTAGCCATATGGTGGAACTTGATGCTCCAGTCTCAGGATGAGGTGACACTTCTCTGGGAAGACTTTGAGGGCCTGTTTCGGGCAATGTGTGTACCAGCGACCCTTCGTGCAGTGTGTATATAGGATCTTCTTCATCTGCAGCAGGGTATCATGATTGTGGCTCAGAACCCAGCGATGTTCACCGACCTCTCGCGTTACTCCACTGATATGGTGTGAGACCCATTCTTCAGGGATGAGACCTTGGAGGAGGGACTCAGGTGGGAGATCAGGGCTTCGATGATTTTCCTAAGCATCTCGACATAGGCGGGGGGGGTTAGATCAAGCCCTCTTAGTGGAGAGTTTTCTTCTTGACCTGTCGTCAGCAGTGAGATCCACAACCAGGCATCATGTAGCAGAGTCTTTTGCAGATGACAGAAGACACATGTCACAGAGGACCTAGAGGACCAAACCTATAGGTGGACGACCGTAGGATTCTAGGTCGGTTATGCAGGGAATCAGAGACAGAGCTAGTCATGCGAGTGGTAGGAAGTGTTACACATATGGTGGGCAGGGTCACATGGCTCTTGACTGCCCGAACCACTTTACAGACGATCAGGAGACAGTTGAAAGACCACCCAGGCAGAGATAGAGGTTCGACCGAGGAGGTCTGTAGGGAGCAGGCGTATGTGGCAGAGGAGTTAGCCCTGCATTTGGCGATGGGCCACGATTCGAGATGTTACCGCCACCACCACCAGATGGTCCACCCCCGACCATAGGGACCAAGTGGATAGGGGAAAGCTCAGCTCCAAGCAGCTGAGGCCTATGAAAACGGTTCTTCTGAGATGATATAAGGTGTGATCTGTGTCAACTCCACCTTATCTGCAGTACTTATAGACACAAGTTCTAGTCATTCTTTTATTTCCACTACCCTCATTCAGAGAATAGAAATTTCAGTGGAGTTATTGGCTCGATCCTTATGGCTAGAGACTCCTATGGGAGAGTATTTGACAATTATGCATTGGTGCTGGGAGTATGAGATTACTCTATTAGGTGAGAACATCGACTGGGATCTCCCTGTAGAGACATTGAGGGCTTACGACATCATCTTGGTTATAGAGTAGTTATCTATATTCCATGCTCATATTGACGGTATTAGGCACAAAGTGTAGTGTATCTGTGAGGATGGGACTAGTTTTACCATCACCGGCAAGAAGAGAGCCTCTACAGCATAGGATGGACTTACCAGGATGAGAGTGTAGCCGATCACTCATCAGTTGGCTAGCCATACCCTTGGAGCGGCTGATGTGGAGAGTCTGAGCTATCCTATAGTGGTGGACCAGTATGAAAATTTCTTCCCTGATGATGTTATAGGTCTACCTCCCCATAGAAAAATGTGGAATTTTACATTGACTTGTACCCTGGGATGGAACCGATATCAACACCAGCATATCAGATGGCTCCTGTGGAGCTTCATGAGCTGTGAGTATAACTGGAGGACTTACAAGGGAAGGGGTTCATCCAGCCCAGTGTTTCTCCTTCGGAAGCCCCAATTTTGTTCGCCAAGAAGGCCGATGGGAGCATTAGACTTTTTGTTGACTATCGACACATGAACCTGGTAACGGTGGAAAAATTACCCACTCCCGAGGATTGATGACCACTTTGTTCAGCTGAAGGGAGCATGGTGGTTCACAAAGATATACCTCAGGTCAGGCTATCACCAGCTCAGAGTACGGGAAGAGTATGTGCAGAAGATGACTTTCAGATGTCGGTACAACCATTATGGACTTTTGTTCATGCCATTCGGCAATACCAACACTCTAGATATGTTCATGGGACTCATGAATATGATATTTCAACCATACCTTTATCACTTTATAGCATTCTTCCTCAATGACATTCTGATCTACTCGGCTACTAAGGAGGATCATGCCTATCATTTTCAGATAGTTTTGGACACACCCTTAGAGCACCAACATTATGGTAAGATATCAAAGTGCCAGTTATAGATCCAATAGGTTCTCTTTCTAGGACATGTCATCATGGAGGCTGGAGTTGTGGTGGATCTAGCGAAGATTGAGGATATGCCTTCTTGGGAGCCACCCATGAGTGTGATGGAGGTACGAAGTGTCCTAGGTTTGGCTGGATACTACTGGAGGTTTTTGCCATATTTCTCCAAAGTTTCATCACATTTATTAGAATTGAAAAAGAAGGGGCAACCCTTCATGTGGTTGGAGAGATTCCAGCAGAGTTTTCAGGAGTTGAGGCAGAGGCTAACTTGTGACACTATCTTGAGGCATCTGGGGGAGGTCATTTGAGACTTAGTCTACTTAGATGCATCAGGGACTGGGCTCGGATGTGTCCTGATGCAGGAGCGAGTAGTTATCACGTATGGCTCTCGACAACCGAGAAAACACATGAAGAAATATTCTACCCATGACCTAGAGTTACCAGGAGTGTTCTTCTCCTTTAATATATGGAGACATTACTTGATGGGGAACATTTTATAGTCTACTTTTATCACAAGAGTCTTAGGTAAATCTTCTCTCTAAAGGACCTGAACCTGAGACAGCAGTGCTGGCTTGAGTTCCTCCAGGACTATGACTTTGAGATAGTCTATACTCCTGGAAAGGGGAACATTGTAGCAGATGAACTCAGCATGAGATCTGGTATATATCTGCTAGGTGGGGCGACAAACCAGCTGGCCGCTCTGCAGATATCCTTTGTGGATCAAGATTGAGCATCTTTTCATTTGTATCTTACAGTCACTCCCAAACTTCTTCAGTGAGTTTGGGAGGCATAGCATGGGGACATAGACTGTGAGGCTCGACCTACTTAGATATCCACAGGATAGGCACCTGATAGATTTTCTGAATGTGGGGAGCACATCATCCTCTTCGGAGGATGTACCATTGTACTAGTGTCGCGTCAGGAGGAAGTGTTGAGGGAGTTCCCCATATTCCCTTAAGCGGTATATCCAAGAGTGGTCAATATTTTCTAGGATCTCCGAAGATAGAACTGGTGGTCGGGAAGGAAGAAAGCAGTAGAAAAGATCTTCTATTGGTGCCTCAATTGTCTACAAGTGAATGTAGAAGATTAGGTACAAGAAGGATTACTAAAGCCTTTAGTGTACTAGAGTGGAAGTGGGAAGGGATATCCATGGACATCATGACTGGACTACCATGTACATATATGGATCATGATTCTTTCTGGGTGATCGTCGAATGACTCACCAAGTCTTCCCACTTCATACCGATCAGAGAGCAGGGTTCAGTAGAGAGATTCAGATGCCTCTATGGGCAAGTGATTATGCAGCTACATGGATTACCCTCGACAATTGTCTCTGATAGTGATGCATGTTTCACTTAATGCTTTTGGAAGGGGTTTCAGGAGGCTGTTGGGACGCAAATTCATTTGACCACCACCTTCCATCCTCAGACGAATGTCCAGACTGAGTAGACCGTTCAGTCCCTGGAGAATATGTTGTGTTCTTGCGTCCACGACATCAGTCGTAGCTAGGAGGATCACTTGCCCTTGGTGGAGTTTTTATACAACAACAACTACCACTCAACCATTGGGATGACACCTTTAGAGGCATTGTACGACTGACCTTGTAGATCGCCTTTTGCTTGACTGACCCAGGAGTGTCATCACACATGGGACCAGAAATGGTATGGGCTACCACAGAGAACATGCAGATCATCCCGGTGCAGATGAAGACCACATATGGGTCTCACCCCAATGAGGATTGTAGAGATTTGGTCGGGCTGGCATGTTATCTATGAGGTTCATCGGACCCGTTTAGGTCCTCAGCCGAGTTAGTGAGGTGGCTTACTGTTTATCTCTTCCCCCTATGTTGCACATGGTGCATGAAATCTTCCACGTATTCTAGATGAAAAGATATGTGCATGAATCATCTCACATAATTAGCCATGGAAAGATGGACATCGACGATGGGGAGACATTTACTGAGGTTCTAGTACAGATCGAGGATCGACAGGAGTGGGTCCCTTGTGGGAAGTCGATACCATTGGTGCACATACGTTGGTGGAATGAGAACCTATAAAAGAGAACATGGGAGCATAAGGCTCAAATTCATGCTCAGTACCCCGACTTGTTTTCCTAGTTTGTGTTTTGGATTTCTAGGACGCAAAGACCTGAGGTGGGGAGAATGTAAAGACCCCGAAAATTCCATTTATTTTTTTTAATAATATGGGAATTTTAAGAGTCTGCAAAAAATGACAGTGCGTGATTCTGATGCCCGATGTTCCTAAAATGAATTTCATAACATTTTTTATGTATGTTCAGTAAACGTGCGAGTGAGTTTTTGTATCTTTTGAACCGGTGCTCGGAATTGAAATATGAGGACACCATTGAACACGGAACACCGATATTCGCTTAAGGAGACATTCACCTCAACCACAGTAGGATGAGGGTGAAAGTTAGATTCTATGTTTTTCATGGAAATAAAAATAAAATAAAGAAAAAACATTTATTTTATTTTCAACCTCCCATTTGAATGTGTAGTGGTGGGGACCACACGAGCTCAAAACCTCCTAATTTGAAATTACTAGGGGGGACCACCCGAATCCTTCTTAATGAGGGAAAACCTTTCAACTCTCCCTTTAATTAATTGAGACAACAATAATTAATTAAATGTGTCTACTTTAATTGTGCCCACATGGATTTAAATTGATAATCTCATTTCTATTATATTGGATCCTCTTTATATTTGAGAGGATTGGTTGGAAAAGGAGAATTGGGATAGAGCCTTGGAGAACCTTGGTGAAACAATTATTCTAAATGAATAATGCCTTATATAATGAATAACATGCTTCGGAATCAAGAATGAGGATGACACATGAGCCCGACTTCAGAAGCATGTTGCGGAAGCAATGATCATTGGAACCCTCTTCGTCTTCTTCCCCGCGTCATATTCTACTGGGCAATTGAGGTAGGGTTTATTGTTGTTTTAAATACCCCACTTACCCATTCTTGATGTTCTTCATGATTCAAGAATGAATAAGCCCCTTGCTACCATTCTAATGTGGATGGTGTAGGCCAAAAGAACACGGATCGACCTCTCTGCAACCTATGTGATTTTTTGGTGCTTTTAAATCAACAGAGACATCTCAAGAAGAGTGTGGATGTCTACGGAATGAAGAACTAGCCAACAGGGCGCACCCAGTGACCCGAAGTACATCGTTGGTGACCGCGCCAGCGACTGACACTGGTGGTGCTCGGGAAAGGCAGTTAGCACTCTGACCGTCCATAATGAAGGTGGTGGTGCGACCGCACCGCTGGAGATTGGTCGCGACATTTAGGCCATGGAGGAGCAAGGGCGGTGGATGGAGGAGGCCGACCACACGATGGGGGGGGTGTTCGCACTGCCCGACATGCAACGGTCGCGGCGTGAGGCCGCTGAAGCAATGGAGGGGTGGCCGGCTCGCTGCCGGCCATCGGATATTGCACGGAACGCGACCACGTCGCATGGAGGAGGTGATCCATCCATCGAGTCGTAGTGGGTAGACGCACCGCAGGCTGCCTCACCCTGGGCTGGGTCAGACCCGGACCAACATCAACCCTTTTCGTTCTTTCCGCTATATCTTGGGCTACATGCATCCATTTGACGAACAGTCTATGGCTCAGGAAACAGTGTGTCATGAAGGTCATTTTGGTATACCCCACAAATGTTTTGTATAAGGTTGGGGTATATCTGGGTTGGATCAGACACGAATCCAACCGGGCCTTGGGACTAAAGGTCCAATAACTTACTGACCGGGTGTCCGATTGACGCATCGTCTATTGAGTTAAGACCCGTATCATGTGGCAGTCCTTTGGGATACTTCATCAAGGGACTTAATTTCAATTGTCTTATTGAACTGTGGCTTGAGGAGCGGACCCTCTCGGAATCATGCAAGCTTTGTGCGAGAACCCTATAGATGGTTGTAACATGATAAAAGGATCCTATGTGGGTGTATGATTTTGGATCCTATGTGGGTCTGTGCTTTGGGATCATACATGGGTATTTGTTCGGGTGTCTCACTTGGATCCTCTCTAAGAATCCATATAAGACTACTCTAGGATCCTACATGGGTATGTTGTACTGGGATCCTACGTGGGTCTAATGATTTAGGATCCTGCGTCGGTCTGCCTCTTAACAGAATAAGATGATTTTAGTAGTTACATCTAATAATCTTTTTTACCATACCTAAGTTATACCTAGTGTAAGATGAGTCTAACCTTTTTGGTATTCTTCTATGTGGCATACCATTGTGGTACTTACCGTTGTGGTGAAACGTTTTTGGTATTCTTCTGTGCGGCGTATCATTATGGTATATACCTTCGTGGTGATACCTTTGTGGTATTCTTTTGTGTGGAATTACCTTTGCGGTACTTACGTTTGTGGTGTTACCTTCGTGTTATTCTTTCCTTCATGGAACATTTGTACTTTGGCTAAGGATTTGGGCCATAAATATCCTCCTGAATGAGATGTGTATACTTGATAACATAGGTATATGTATGGGAATATACCTAAGTTGGGTTGTCAAATGTTTTCATGCCTTGTGGTTTATCCTTTTTGGGTTTTTTGAGACCTTCGAGGGTCTCAGGGTCCCTACTGAGTATAGTTATACACACCAATGCATGGTCTATGCCCGCACCTTGTTTGTTTAGTGCAGATGACAGACAGCTCTAACTGAGGATGAGGGTTCCAGGACTAGAGGTAGCTCGGAAGTGGACATTAGAGGTGGCATACCACAGAGACGAATGTTGGAGAGTTTTACCCACCCATAAGGTAGGATCTTTGGCTGGTGTCTATAGGAGATGTTTCAATTTACTTATTCTTTTAGTTTTCTTGTACTTTTCAGTTGGTCTTGAATTCTGGCCTATTTACTTACTGTACACACTCTTTTGACATTAGAGTTTAGTTGTGTTTGTATCTTGTTGTGTTCTTGGTTGAGTGTGTTTACTGGATATAAAGGCAATGTCGTCTCGATTTTAGGGAATACACATTTCAGTGTTAGTTGCAAGCCACTGGCCTATAGAAGGTGGGCTTGGGGTAGTCACGGCATGGGCCCCAGGGGACAGGTCGTGACAATCAAATTTCATGGAAATCATAAAATGTATATATATATATATATAAGAACACTATAAATATACCTTAATCAAACACTTAGAAACATTTAGAACATAAAAATAAAACCACTCAATGATTCTTTAATCACTTTGAACATATAATATTTTAAAAAAAATCCACTAAAGTGGTATATATTTTAATTAAAATAAATAAAAAATTCACATAATATTAGAACATTATATATTTTCCCCTTTACACATAAAAAATATTATTTAATCCCATAAAACTCAATTTGGATAATAAAATATCCTCCAAACTATATACCCTAAAGGAGGATTTTGGAAATATAGAATGATAATTTTAGAAACTTGTTTTTATTATATAAAATAAATAATTTAATATAAAATTATTTTATACGATAAAATATAGTTTAGAAGCGAGACTCTATAAAATTCCTAATGAAATAAAATAATTTTTTTCTTATGGTTTCATAAAACAACCAACATTAATTACCATTAAATAGTAACCTAATTATCTATGGTGGTTGAATTATAGTCCTAATTATTATTTGCACAAAGCATATAACTTCTAAAAATATAGTATTTGTTGTGGTGAATTCTAAAACCTTATCATAGTGAATAAATTTATATAATGACTGAAAAAAATTATATTTCTATTTTTAACACCCCCAAATTTTTAGGGAATATATTTTTTATAATTTGATTTCATTCATTACTTTCATTACACACCACACCAGATTAGCTGGTTATATACACAACATTGAGTTTCTATGAAGCGACAATTTATTATTACCAATTTTAAAAATACAATTATAAAAAATATGTTAGAATGATATGTATGAATAGTACTATCATAATTTTGACATTAATGTTTATTCATAATACTTTGACTAGTTAATTATAATTTAATCAATTTTTTTAAAATAAAATGGAAATTGTTTTCTAACTTTGTTAATATGCACAAGTGTGCGTTATACCATAAAATAAAAAGATCAATATTGTTGAATTCTACTGATGAAATAAATATATTATATGTTCAATTTAATTTGTAACAGTAATCATAAGTGTTTTCTAGGCATGATATATGAAAAAAAATCCAATTTTATACATAAAAGATGTATTTTTATAATAAGGTACCTTACCTCCATTTGATGGAATACTTGATTTAAAACTTTTTTTGATTCTTTTTTAATTTTTTTTCAAAAAATAAATTTCTTATTTGAAATCGTGGTATAAAAATTTACTTTATTTTTTTTATTTTTCTTAAAATGTCCCTATTTTGTTGAATAGTGAAAAATACCGAATTTTAATAGAATACTATTATCCATCAAAAAAATTTACAGTGATTAATTAAAAATATATATTTTTTAAATTATAATTAGATGAAATTTTTATCATTCATAAAATTTTGGTCATTGGAATTAATTTCACATTGAATTTGGATATCAAAACATATCAATCTTTTGGATGTTTTCACCTTAGAAACTTGTTTACTCGTAACAGCATAATGATAAATACAAAATTAATTTTATTTAATTATGGGTTTCAAATTAATAAAAATTGACTTCATATTAGAAATCATAAGTCTCAAATATATTAAATATTACCCATTAATTTTTGGATAATAATAATTGTAACAATAATATTTTTTATTTATTTAATAGACTCTTTTCAATTAAAATTAATTGAATATTATTAAAATCAATGAGAGTGAAAAAAATTCACATTATTACTTTTGATAAGTATAATATTATAGCAACTGGGATATAAAATATATATGATTGAATATATTTTTAATTTTATGAAATATAAAACATTTTTCTAAATCATAGAAATATATTTTATGTTTTTTGTGAAAAATATTTTATCAAAAATTATAACAAATTGATTACGGTGTAATTATTCAATTTACTAAAAACCTATTAAATGATTTAAATATTTTAAAAATAAATATAATTTTTCTCAATTACGTTTATAAATTAATTTTAAAGATTTATATATCATTTTAGGGTTGTATTAAGTTATTTTTTCTCATTTATCTTGATGTATTAGTTTTCATAAAGTTTTTATAATGAATAGATTCAAAATAGACACTTAAGATATAATATGAAAATAATATTTTATTAAATCTTTTAAATCATAAAAATATTAAATAAGTAAATTGGGTTTTTATATGGTCTAAAATATCTTACATTTTTCATTTATGGTCCAATTTTTCACTTTATATGAAATTTTATATCTTCTTAATTTTGATATTTTTATTACCATAGTTAAAATTAATATTGATTAATTATGGGTTAATCAAAATGATAATATTTAAAATAACACCAAAATATGTCAAAAGTAAAATTTTGTTGATATTTTATCATTATAATATCTTATATTTTAATAAATGGATATTTTGAGTTATTTGGATTAAGTATAAATTTATTATAAATTTATCTTTTGAAAAATTCCAAAAGATCACATCCCCTCTCTTATAAAATGGTGCATATTCTCATATTTCATTCACACTTCATAAAAAATTTGGATATAGCAAAATATATCCAAATATTCTACTAATTATCCTAAACTAGTCTTATAATCATTACCTTTGGAATAAAACCAACCAAAGATGTCCTTTTATAAAAATGAAAAAGAGATACCCAAAGAAGAGGTCACATTCTTCAACGAATGTTTCCATTTTATTACATCCATAAACCCATTAAATTAATCTTATTCTATTATTATTTAATTACTCCATTATACTAAATATACTAATGTGTTTTAATTATATGGGTTTTACCTACATGTACAAATGCTTCCATTTAATTTGTAAAGAACATACAGTTGTTGTGTATGACGAACCACCACCTCACAAAATGATGTTTTTCCCTTTACCAACTTTCATGGATTGAAATTGTTATGGAAATTATATATAATTTTATATATTTTACATTTACTATTTTTTTATTCTACTTTAAATATTGTATAAAACGTACATTCATTTTTTCGATTTTTTGGAAATATGATAACTTTGTTTGTGGACGTGTGGACTACCGCTTCCTCAAAGCGATGTGACTCACTCACAATTTTCATGAAATGCATTAAAGATGTTTTTAGTTTAATTATATTACTATATGAAATTATAATTATACTATAATCATGTTTTTTAATATATATATATTAATTTACCATTAGTATTTCAATACATCATGAAATGGATGTAGTGTTCATGCATACGTACGACCTACCATGTCCCGAAATGTTGTATTTAATTTTCTATTTAAATAATTTATAAATTACCATAAAAATAAAAAATGAATATATATGATATTTATATCAGGGTTATCATTTTGGAGATAATTAAATTATTAACTAAGTACAGGTATGAAGAATAAAATGTCAAAACATATACGAGAAACAAATTAGTTATTCTCCTAAACATAATATAAAATTCTTAGTAATTGGGAAATATTTTCATTAGAAAATAATATATGGAATTATATTTATGAATATGGTTTTATAATATATAAATATAATAAACTTATATTTTTTATACAGTGTTTTTTCACGAGTTTGTTGTGAGTCAAGACGTAAGGTATAAGATTTTGTATCACTTTTAATTCTATGAGACACATGCCTTGTACACTACTTGTTTTTTTTATATTGTGTATATACTAACAATGAATATATTTCATGAGTATTATTCTTACGATTATGGTATTTTAAAATCCATATATTTTTTCCCTTCATGTGGAATATGGTTCTACTGATTATAAAGTGATAAGTGATTATCTTTCAATCTCATCGATAATTGGGATTATTTTGTTTTAAATCACTATTTTGTAGTATTTATCTTTAATGTCCTTATTTTTATAATGTTTTAAAAAAAATTATAACATTCTACAAATATTATATAAAATTATTCTTCCCATTTTTTTCTTTTTAAAAGTGGGTTTAATTTTTTTTTTCCCAAAAAAGGATCTTTGTGAATTTAACAAAAAAAAATAAACGAAATGAATATTTTTAATTAATATGGTATGAATGGAATATTTTTATATCATAAAGCATTAATTAAACGTATATTCCATTAAAATATTGAAATAAATTTTTAAAATAAATTTTTTTCTTTCAACAATAGTTGGTATTTTAGTAAAAAAATCATTTTTACAACAGAACATATATTTTACTCAATAATTATTGTCAATTGATCCCTTAAATTTATTTTTCATCTATGATAACATTATTTGAAATTACATAATATATAATGGGTATATTTTTTATGGATACTATCCCTATTTTTCCAATGTGTGGTTTAGGTATATGATGGTATGATATTTATGAAATCAATTTCTTTTCATGGGTTATATAATGATTGAATATTGTTTATAAAATCAATTTCATTCCACAAGTTCTGATATAATGAATTATATATGTAATTATGTCACACATATTTATAGTTTTAATTATTTAATGTTTTGTACCAATATCTCCCTCGAATCCATTACGTCATGATAATTATTCTATGATCTCAAATGTTACATGGGGGGTCATCATAATCCCACACACAAGTGGTTACATGGGAGGTCATCCAAAGCCCATAAAAAGAGGGTAAAAAAGAGATAATACCTATACTGTAACAAAAGGGATCATGGGAGGTTATCCTATTACCAAAACAAGAAGGTTCTAGGAAGTTATTCCAAGCTCGAAGAAGGTACATGGGTGATTATGACCAGCCAAACATACATTCATTGTCACGGTAGGTGTCACTATTGTAAGATATTCTAAGATTTTGTTTATTCCCCAAATTACATTTCTTATTCCATTTTTATACACTCATTAATCATGTTATATAATTATATTATGATTCATTCCTAATTAATTTTCAATATTTATTCCATGAATCATGTATATGATCTTTGATATGCAAGGCATGATCATCAAATGTTATGATCATGATTCAATACCCTTATGATCTTTCTATTCTTAGGTATCTACCATGTTTACCTTTATTGATTAACTGAGAACATGATTTATTATGTTTCCATTAATTGGATTATAATGAATAGTTTTATGTAGGAGTACTAATGGGTAAGATAATTATGGGAGATGTTGAATATCTTTCAAAAAAATTAAATAATCGATTCCATGATTCCAGAGGTATTAACTATTGTGGTCCATGGTAATTTTTTTGTAATGTAATGAATATTCATCTAAAATTATGTAATATATATTTTTGAAAAACCTAGGTCATTTTAGTATGTTTCGGAGAAAATATTTACCCAACATTTGGAAAATTGTATTATAAAAGATTAGGGATATCCAAAGATAGTATTTATAATAATTTTACGTGGTATTTTACTTAATATATCTCTATGTATTGGTATAAAACCTAGAGTTTTCATAATGATCATGAATTATATAGAATTAAACCTAAGATTTAAAATATTGAATTAAATTTACCTTTATTATGAGGTTTACCCACTATGATTAGTTTTTATCACGCTATTTTTTTAGTCAATGGAAGGAACCTGAAGTAAGAATGTTAATTGTCACAACCCCAAATATAGAATGTGTAACTCTCCTGAGCTGGCAATGTGAGAAGGGAGATAATGACCTCCCAAGTCCCGCCTCCAGTAGGCCCCAAGTTGGTGACTAGCATCGCGTGTATAATAAACACATAGATGGGAGGCATTACCCTCTAAGAGAACACATGCGAAAGAGAGAGATAATACAGAAACCAACCAACTCCAACTCCGAATGAAATATAAGATAAAAAAAGTGCACATTTTAATGTAATGAAATACTACTACAACTGATAAGGGAATTCTACTAGTATCCAAAAGAAAGTAAAAATAGCAGCGACCACGAAGCCCGAATAGCTCTAGAAAACCCAAGCTAGTAGTAATATGCTTGATCGTCAACCTTCTCCAAGTGGCCTAAAAACAGTTTATATAGATATAGGGTGAGTATAATAGTATATTCTGTAGGATCCTCCTTGAATCCTCTCACGAAAAAGTAATGAAATCATGCTAAAGCATAGAGAACAACAAGTGAAACTAATTCATCACCTAAACAGTTATACTATTTTCCCATCCTCACCATAGCTTCTCTCAATAGGTATCGAATACAATAGTATATAATATAAAAAATAATATCAAGGGTACCCCGCTATTACCTCCCAATTGGTTTTCTTCTTTTCCCCAACGCCGCAGTTCTAAGCATATCTGTCAAAAAAGGCTTGTCTGTACTATAAATCCCTGACCCAAGATACCCAGATTCAGTGTATTATTACATAACATTGGCATGATCAAAATAAAATCATTTCTTGAATCCTCACTGATAGAACATTTTTCACTAAACCACACCGATTAAACACTATTCACTGAATCCTCACTGATAGAACATTGTTCACTGCATCCTCACTAATAGAACATTGTTCAGTGAACCTTACTTATAGAAAACTATTCACTGATAGAACTGTTCACAGAATTAGAAATTGGGAAAAGGAAATAGTGGTTACCGATGGAACTGTTTACAGATGGAACTGTTCACATAATTGAAAATTTGGAAAAATGTTATTGGGGATAAGTCACCTTGACCTCCTGGAACACCTCAAACACCATATTTTCACAAAGTAATGGACCGGAGAGGTCCAGGCCATTACAAAAATAAACATAAATGGGAGGGATTAATTATTGTGAAAGGGGTCTCTAATAACTAGTAAATAATTTTTTACGTAATAATTATGTGTAAAATCATATCCCAAAATCAGAAATTTGTATTAACATTTAAGAATATAAAAGAGATTCTTGAATAATGATGAATAGGACATGATCCCTTGCCATGAAAGTGAACTTATAAAATATTACGAAGTAAAAATAAACATACTAATGAATATAAGGGGGATTATAGAGAGGGAAGAGAATATTAATTTAATAATACATGTCTTTTTATAGAATATGAATTACAGTTTGGTTGGGTTTATATAGAAAAGGGAGGATATTTCATTAATAAGTTTCAAACATTGGATTTGAAATCTATATAAGAATATAAGAAAATACTATAATCTAAACTGTGGTTTTTCCAATGTCTTCTATAGAATATGACTATTTTTAATTAATTTCTTTTTTTAATAACTAATACTGTAAAAATAATACAACTGTTTATGTGAATGTTAGTCATTTTTAGACATATCTATTTTAAACCATTGAAATATAATATAGGTTTCGAAGGATTCATTAAGGACTAAAAATATTAATCAAATAACATCATAAAAATTTTATTTTAATTTTAAAAATATATTTTTTATACATTTTATTTAATATATTAATTTATTTTGGTCATTATTATTTCATAATAAATCTTATAAATTTATATAATATTTTATTTTGACACAAAAATTCAACTATCTCAAAAAATTTATGAAAAAATAATCATTGTATGATTTCAATGTCATTATTTTGATAATTTAATTTACCTTATCCTAAAAGTATATATTTATGCAAATTTTTAATTTTAACTAATAAAACAGAAAACCAATAAGAAATAGTAGTTTTCTAGACATTAATTGTTTTATGACCCTTATAAAAATTATTTTAGGCTTATGAAATTTATATTATCATTTATATATATATAAATAATTAATATTAAAATTTTATTAATATTTAATTTATTTAAAAAAATTAATTATATCATTAAAATATAATCTATCAATTGAACTAAAAATTTCCATGAAATAAGAATCATGTTTCACCGTATAAAAATATAATTTTTATTAATCTCATAATCAAATCAATAAAAAATATCAGGAAAAGGGATAAATATAATAATTTTTTTATAAAATAAAATATAGGAATTTATTCTATTATGTTGTATATGGATAATGTTTTATTATTCATGTGAATGAACTTAGGTTAAGGTTTGTGAGGATGGTATTTTCATAGGGTGGTTCAGCATGCATGGTTTCTACCATGATCTAGATGAGAATAAACTTATTCAATAAATGGTTTATACCATGATTTAGTTTTTTAATATTTTTATGGTCTTGATAAATTTCATAGACTAGTGTTGTTATCTCTGTTAGAGGATTTGAAAAATCATCTTCATTGGGTAAGATCCAACTATTTGAGCTCATCATTCAATTCTTCTGTATTAGTTGGACTTTTTCGTAACCCCTGATACATACTAGTCATATGATAAGTATAAAATGAAAATATTAAGAATAGTAATGTTTATTATTTTAATTTTAAATAAAATATTATAAAATGTTCTGAATTTTTTAAATTATTGAATGTGTTTTCTAGAACATCATTTCTAATAGGGAATTTACACTTTTAAAATTGGAATCTAAATTATAAAAGTTATGTTGTTAAATTATTCCCCCATTTATTAATTTAATTATAAAAATATTAATTTCATTTACTAAAATAGATTAGGATACATATGTTTTTTCCCATTTTGAAGGTCCCATGTTGTGTCCTCAAATATTGGTTCTTCTATAACAGTTTTAAAAGGAGAGTCATCTTGATACATAGAACATTGTTTCTATGATCTATGATCTTTAGTGGAAATAACTCATATGAATTATCATTCTATAATTTTATAACCTATGGAATCTGTTCATTTGAGGGTATGGATATATACTTCCTCAAATATTATACAAGGAACAAAACGTGTTATTAGGAGTGGCATGGTGGGTGTGTTAGTTGATAGGTCACTATTCCGATGTGAGAATTGATCTCAAAGGGGATAATGTATGAAGTAAAAAAAGCATTCCCTTCTTTCCAAAACATATGAATTTATTCAGTGGTGAAATATGAAGTAACAATTTCTCTCTGACTTCAATATCAAGGAATCATTGCTTGTTTTCTACATGTATTTGTTGTCGACATTTTGAGGATTTCATATTCCATTAAATAGATTCAAATTTATATTTATTATCATGTATAAGATCAGTTCCCATTATCTTAAACTCTCAAATATTACGTTGCCATGTAGAATTTTGACACCCCTTTATATACAAATCCTTAATTAGTTCCATTTAATTTCAATAATGGAAACTATTGTTATATAAGAACTCATATAGGGGAAGGTGATATTCCCAACATCCCTGTAAATCTAGTGAGCATAATCTAAATTTATACTCTAATGATTGAATATTCATTTCATAATGACTATCTATTTGATGTCGATAATTAGTGAAGACACTCCATTTATTATATAATTCATTGTGAATCCTTCTCCAAAACCTCAAGGTAATGCTTGGATCTCGATCAAATAAAATAGAGAGTTTTACTTTGTGTACCCTTACAACATCATGAATGCATATAATGGAATATTATTTAAGAGAGAAATATTCCTTGATAGAAATAAGACATGATGACATGGTACGGTGGTCGATTACCTCATAGGTGATTTTAATTCCATTAGGTTTCATGGGGAATCCTATGATGAAAAACATGGTTATGTTTTCCCATTTTCATACTGATAAGGGTAGTATTTTCATCATACCCTTTGACTTATATCCTTTCACCTTGAGATTTAGTCATACCTATCATTAAGATAAAAACTCCACAATCATCCACTTCATGTTATCCAATTTTATGATTTTCTTCCAATATATATACATCTTACTTATTCAATAATTAATAGAGATGGAATTTTTATGAACATCATCAAGAAGTTCCATCTTCATCATTGGTTCAGATGGGATAAATATCCATGTTCCAAACCATATAAATCCAACATAATAATAATTGAACTATAAAATATTTAGTACCATTTTCAGTGACACATCATCAACATTTTTTACATCCATAGTCTTTTCATTAATCAATGGTTGAGTAGTTATTTTTTTCCAATTATGATAAATATCGTTTTATTGTTCCCATATCCATTCCTTTAATTTCTATGAATATTATATCCATTTTTATCCTTATCATAGTTAGGATTGTGGGAAATTTTTTACTTAGAGAATATTCCACTTTGATTTCTTTTCTAGGATTGTAATGAATTCAAAAATAGTACTCTATTATTATCAATAACCTCCTTTGTTGGAAAATTTTAGGTTTTTTTGTCACTATATACTTGAGACATATATGAACTATATATATGTCTAACTATTCTCAAAAGTGTAAATTCCATCATATCATCAATGTTAATATCAATAACGATAATTATAGATCATTCTTTGGGTTTTATATTACATGTTACATTAGTGGGTAAGAAGAATAGGTTATCACTTATCCATCTTGCGTGACTACAAAAAACAATACCATTTGGATGCAATATTATAGATCCCAAATCCTTCTCTTCTGCTGGTCAATGAGAGTATAGGTGCATTTATTAGCCTCTGAATACCCTTTATAATGATTTATTAACATTGATAAATCTAGAAAAACACAACTCTATTCCAATATATCCTTGTTTGGGGGATTGAAAAACATGAGAATCATATAAAAAATTATGGATATTACCTAGGTAATCCATGAAAACTATGTATTTCCATTATAAAATTCTATTTGGGTTATTCTTTGGTTGCCTTTATTTTTTATGGATTAATATATATATTTTTATTAGTGATAAAATGCCAAAAGAAAGTTACTATGTCCATCTAGAATGAAAATTTTCTATATTGAACAAATAAATTTTCATTTCATGATGTATTCAGTACCAAATTCAAATGCTCCCCATGTTCCTACATTGTTTTGGATTACATGAGGATAACTTCTATAAAAACCATGAAAATTTATTATATTAATCTCAAAAGACTATATTAATCATGTTCATAGAAAGTTTTTGAGAATTAATGACTATAAATGGAATCACAATGAACATATAGTTTCTATATCATGTATGAAAAAATGTTTCTTTTATATTTTCCTTCATCACCATTACTTGATAGTAACTTTAAAGAAGTTCAACCTAAGAGATATATGAGGATCCATGTAGAGGGTCATGAAAGCCATTAATTAAAATAAAATGATACATTTAATTTGTTGTGATCTTATTAATCTCATGATAATTAAGGGAAAAACACATTTACCCATCCTTATTCTTAATCAAGTAGACTCGTTCACCCCATGGTGATGAACTAGAGAATATTAACCCTATATCTATGTTCTCAATTACGTTCTTATACTTCATATCATTTCCAACTACATCTATTAAATATGAATTATTTTATATTGATAAATCTATAGGAATAATCTCAATAGAATATTCAACCTCACCTCTAGAAGGCAGACAATACAATTTTTCAAGAAACAAATCTCTATATACCCTCAAAATGGTCATTTTTCATGTATGATCTTTTCATTAGTTTTAATGATTTGTGCTACAAACAGTTTCACAAGAGGAAAAAATCTCAATCTTGATAATTTTGTACAAAAGTTAATTCATCCTACTCCTTCTAATTTTATATAATTGGAAGGTGATTCAGGATACAAAGGTTTATTTTCATCTTTTAAAAATAGTAGGTTGGCTCTAAATAAGGAATGTCTATCCATACCGAAAATAGAATCAAATTATACTAAAGGATGTTTCATAAGAATCTATTAGAATTTTTGTACAAAAATATCAGTAGGGGTGGAATTATATACATAAGATGAAATAAATTCCCCATTCCTCATTTTCACTAATAAATCTTCTTCGAGGGATTATAGTGGTATTTGAATATTTTTTATAAACATTTGAGATAGGAGATAATGCATTGATCTAAAACCACATATGATATTTTGTGATCATTAATGGATGATAATAATTTCATTCACTATGTTATTCTAGTTCTAATTATTTAATTCTCCCAAAATATTCTTAGGGATTAGAAATTTCACACTATTAAACACAGATACTAGAATCTATGGACTTTAAATAGATAACACATAAATGAATTATATCTTTTTACCAGTATATTTATTTATTTCAATATAATATATTCATGATCTATATCCAAATACAATGTCTTATAGAAATTTTTGTTCAGTTTATAATTGTTTGTAATTTGATTTTCCATTTCCTAACTCATATCCCCCAGGACTGTGAAATTATGTGAGAACGTACTCTCATTTTCTTTCCCTATTTAACGAATGATTTCATCCCAATGCACCCTTGATGGGAAAATTACAACAATATATATATTTTCCACATCCACATCTACTTTTAGTATCTATAGTAGGATGTTTTTTCATTAGAAACATCAAAATAAATAATTGAATAAATTATAGGGATATGATCTCATGTTTATTCTTATCCACAAGGAATTTTTTAGAGTTTTATACTCCAAATCCAAAAAATTACTAGACCTTGTTATGATACTGACCATGAAAAACTATATCGTTAAGTACACATTATTTAATGATATATTAAATAAATGAACACATAATAAATTATAAAAAATATGGTGAATCCAATTGTATTTCCAAACATTGGAGCATAGAACATTAAATTGATACATGGATAAAACTATATTATTTAAAATTTATGTAACATGATTCTAAAGATCCATTGCTCATTTTTAACTACATTGGATAACCTGGGGACATTAATAATAATGTGGTGATATTTAAATATTAGTTAGGATATAAAAAAATATTATCATAATTTAAATTAGTACTTGGGATCCATGAGGAATATCAAGGTAACATAACAACTACTTTAATCATAATCATCAACAATAAAGAATTATATAACGTGATATCATAGTGTAAAAAATGTGGGACAACATTAAACATTAAATAATAAAAAATAATAATCAATGCTAACCTTCAGGACATCATAACAAGGTTTTGGAAGTCACTTAATGGATTATTTTTACTCTGAAATCCTATACAAAAATCCATATTATACAAAAACATTACCTAATTCATTGGAGTGATATCTGGGTTCTACAATCATAATATGTACATGAACATTCATCCCACTTAGATCATTCAACATTGGATCATATTTCCTCACATTTATTCCAATGATTAATGATTTATGGATACATATATGGAATTAAAAAATCAATTAAGTATTGGTACATCTATGTGATTACCTTTTATTGGAAATGGGAATCTACTTTCACAGCCCCAATGTTTGGTATGGAAAAGAACAACATAATTTCTCCAACATAACCGGGATATAAAAAATGTTTATGATAGAGATTAATGAGAGTGAAATGAGACTCTAAAAACATGGATATCATAAAACCAGTTATAAGGATATGTGATATCGCATCCCAACATAAAAAATTAGACAATATGGGGCATTATATGAAGAGATTTCTTAAAAAAATAGGAGAATAAGAGGGTCCATTACCTTGATAGGGTTATTTTAAAAGAATTGTAAGAGCTTATTAAGAGACTTTGGACACATTTAGATTGAACTAAATAGGTAGGGGTATATTAATGACAATATAAAATGGTTTTGAGTGAGGTAAATTAGATTTTGTGTGTGTTTATATATCAAATGAGAGGAGAAGTCATTGTAAATTTTAAAAAATAGGTTTTGGGATCTATATAATAAAGTAATAAAAACACAAATCATTCCATGGTTTTGACAATGGATTATACCAATATATAGTGTTTTTCTTTATATTATATGTTAGGTAACCAATATAATTAAAAATTGAACTTTTTTAGGATAAAGTGAGTCATGTTTACTAGCTATTGATTTTAAAAACAGAAAATATAATATTTGTCCTTGAGGATTTATTATGTGATTATAAAAGTAATAAAAAAACATAAAAAATATTTATTTAAAAGGTAAATTAATTATTTATCCATGGATAACATTTATATAATATTATAATAAAATTTTTTGTTATTATAATTTTGTAATACACAATTTTTTTATTTTATTTATGTTTGACCCAAAAATTTGATTATCACGAAAAATTATGAGAAAATTCACAATTGGATAATTTTGATTTAATTATTTAAAAAAATATTTTTAATCCAACTAATTATTTATATAAGATAATTAATTGTTAGGACCAAAAGGGGACTAGATTATTAAGAGGGGTTGAATCAGGGTATGGATACTCTAATAAAAATTATTCCTCCCCCAATAGATATTGGACACTTCATTATAATGGTATCTTTGTTTTCACATATGTGTTAATACTGATCGTATTCATCCCTTGATTATCAGATGATGATGATTTGAATATAATGTAGGAAATAAAGTGGACTAAAACATATATATTTACTTGGTTCACTATCACTAGGGTACATCCACGGAGTATACAATGACGATGTGCTGATTTACCAAATCCACTAAATCTTGCATCCAATAAATATTGGGATAAATAACTTCTTCTCCTAGGTTCAATACATTTAAAAATATTAGGATAAAATCACTACTTTCCCAATAGACACTCCCTAATTCTCTATTTCTCTATCTCACTACTGGGGGAGAGCATCACCATCTTCCTCTTCCTATTCTCACTAATATGGAAAGGAACCACTCACAATTTATGGACCTTCAGGTCCATTAATTATCTCTAATAAAATCATCCTCCATATAATATATATTCCTTATTGATTTCCCACATTAATACACTAATTAATAACACCTTACATTAGAACACTGTGCAATACCAATTAAAACCCATTCGGAAATCACACTGCATTCACAAACATCCTAATTTCGAGAAGCTCAAACTGGAAATGGTGATGTACATTTCCTTTCTAAAGAAAACAATTTCAGAGAGCTCATAAAAAACATAGTGGAGTTTCTTTTTTTCATGAAGCTCACAATTTTTCAAAGATCTAACTATCCTTTGTAAACACTTTCCTTTTCTCAAATCACACAAATACTTTGCGAATTCCCTTACTTTTGTGATGCTCACTGCCTTCGTGAACCTCCTTCAGAATTTGAGATCCCTAATATTTTTGTTGGGTATCTCTAATCTTTTCATGGGGTAGAGGTCCATTTAAAAACATTTTCCACTAACTCTAGTACCTTTCACCCATTTCAGTAACACATCATCACCATATCACATAGATCCCATTTTTCCTCTGCAATACTCCCTTTTTCGAGAAGATCCATGTCAATTTGTAGTTCACAATTCTTGTTGTAATCCTAGAGCATTACTTCAATGAATTTCTGCCACTATGATGCCCCTTATCTTGTAATCTCATACCTTTCATCAAAACCATTACGTCGTAACAATGATCTTAACCAGATCCATTTTCGATGCTCATCATAATCCCAGAGATCACTGTCATCATTCATGGTCCATTCATGAAATACTCATAATGTTGAACATCTTTAACAAAATATTTCCCCTACCATTTTTTATGAGTTCCTCAGAGAAAACAATAGTTCACAATTCTAGCCAAAGTCAAAATTTTGGACCCCAAAAATGCTGAAAAAAATGGAAAACAATGTCACCTTGTATCTATTTTTTTACAACCTTCACATCACCCATGACATTTTCATGGTTCTTTATCAATATGGGTTGTCCACAATATCTCGGGAACTCGACAGTTCACCATAAAAAACCACCTTGTCAACAAATAAAATCAACCCAAAAATTATTCAATATTACCTTGAGGGATTATTTCCAATCATTAAATATTTAAATTTGAAATAAGTAATTATTGAAGAAATCTATGTTTTTTTAAAAATTTCAGTGTTCTGACCCTTATAATAATTATTTTTTAATTCATGAAATTATATTATAATATATATATAATCAAAACTATTTAATAATAATATTTTATTAAAATATAATTTATTTATAAAATTAATTAATTTATTATAATAGAGTGTTTTTATTTAAATAATACATATCCGCAAAAAAATCATTTTACATTATCAAAATTTTATTTTTTTTACTAATTCATTATTTAAAAATTTAATAATTTATATTAAATGGGGATGAATATAATAATTTTATTATTAAAAAAATATTATTATTTATAATGTTATATTCTATATATATAATGATCTTATATGTGTTAACTAGACAAGAAACCTGATCTGGACTACCATCATCGTTACGTATAATAAGATAACAGAAACAAGTCTTGTATTTAATAAAACATGACATAAAACAAGAAGAAAATATAATGAATAGATATATATCTATAAAACATACAACCCATGTAAAATAATTCAAACCATAATGTTTAACAATAATAGACCAAAATTATTCTAGTTCCCAACAACCACCTCCAAACCATATCGTAGTGATGGTAATGACATGAAGAGAATATGGAATTCTACGTGAACCCAATCCATTTACATGGTTCCTAAAAAGAATAATATCTAGAAAAACATAAAGTAAAAAAATTAGATTGTAGGAACATATCTTACTAGTATCCCACCCTATAATATATAAATAATTAAACACAAAGAATTAAATTGATATTATTTTAAAATAATTATAGTCTTACAAAGCATTTTGGAAATCAAATACATTTGTTAATCAACCCTTGGTTTTTCAAAAAAAAATCATTTCATATTCAAAAAAAGTAATATGTCAAGTGTAATTGATGTAGAATGGGATAATAATAAAAAAAATCCTATAATATATCATCAGGTAAACATCTAATCAACCATCCATGATCAATCCATCACTTGATATCATGTGAATAATTAACTATGACCAATACATTCGGTCCACAAACCAATCACAAATGACTAAGAAAACCATTTTTGACATAACCTATTGATATAAATTCTATAAATAAAAATAATACCCCAATCAATTTCTAAGAGGGATGAAATTGGTATGAACTCAAGTGGAATTCCATGAACAATAATGTGAATGAAAACTTTATGTTTTATTAGACACACAATGTGGGACATATTTATTTTTGATGCACCCATAATTACCCAATGTCATAAGTTTGTACAAAACCATTTAAAAATAAATAAAACATTTTATAAAATGTTTTTAATGAAAATAAAATCCAATTTTTTTCTTGCAAACTGATTTTTATAAAAAAAACCACCATTCAATCATTTATCAAACATGTTGTGTCAAAAAATTATTTTTAATGTAAAACCTCTTTAAAAAAATGATTTATTAACCAAATATCCAATGAAAATAGAAATTAATTAAACTCAATGTGTAATGAAAAATAATTTACAAGAACAATATGAAATATGTTAAATTATACCTTTGTATAGAAGTAACTAACTCATGAACATGTGTATATCTAACTGCCTTCAAAAACAGAGACCGAGGAAGAGTAGATCATGTCTTCTGTAGCCTAGATCCACATAAAAAATTAATTCATCTATCAAAAAAATAGACATTAAATAGACAATAACAATTTGTTTTGAAAAATCCTATACGATAATATATAATGACATTGTAAGAAAAAATAAAAAATATGATTAAATTCAAACAAACCATGAGTTGATCAATCCATTGTGATGGAAATCCACCACGGAACCCAAGGGAGAATCCTCTAGATGTCTAGATATGGATTAGGTTATGGATAAATGAAATTATTTGGGAATTAAGTATAATAATAACCAATGTAAATTTGTAAATAAAATCTTTCTAAAGGATTTAAGTGCCACACATGGTTAGGCCTCACTATTTGAAAAATCGGGCACCAATATTGCAAGGAAACTATCTATTTGAAAAGAGAATCTACACAGCATTCTAGGATATGTAGAAAAGTTTTTTCAAGCCATGAAAACCCCTTCAAATAACACCTCTCCCAAACATAGGTTACTTATGTGATCCCCATTTATTATTTAATAGTCCTAGAACCTTGAAAAAACTCAACATTATAATATGGGGACATACTGTATCATTTTTGTATTGTTAGTATTTACATTGTTCCAGCCATGCTCATAATATGTCTGATAAAAAATCTCCATTTTCGTCCTTTGTTCAACTAAAACCTCTATAATGAATTTCGTGAAAAACCATTCTTCAATTAAATAATTCATGGGATATGGTGGGTGTTAAATGTTACATAGATTTTTATTACACCAAAGAATTTCCTATGTGTTAGGTGTATGATGGTGAGATTTTTATGGGTTCTATCAGAATAAATAGTTTTTGTAATGATAATAATTATCTTAAAATTCTATTGTAAATATTTTTTCTCATGATTTTCTTGGTAAATATCACCTTAGGGTTGGTCAATTGTGAAGCCAATTGATGTTATCTTGACTAGATGGAATGATAAATTGACTTCATTGAATAATATCCTTCTGGTTGAGACAATAACTTATTTATCCTATATTAATAGAACATTATCATAAAACATAACATCTCCTAGTCACATGATCACTACTAAATGGATATAATTTCAAAAATTATGATTCTTATGGCTATTTTAAATCTTTGAGGATATAATGTTTCAAGATAACAAGTGTTGTGCATGTGTTTTCTAAAAAATTATTTCACAAAAATGAATTTATTAATTTAAAAATGGTGTTTTATTTATAAATACTAATTTTTTACATTGACTAATATTCATCTCAATACGATGATAGTCTCATATAGTTGTAGGAAGTGGAAATATCAAAAGGAGAAATAAGGTAGAAAGAAGACTGATATGATAATGAATTATTTTGTGTCCCGTATGGGAGGAAATTAAACCTTTTTAATTAATCCAGATATTGAGGGATCATAATAATATTTATAGGAATCCATCTATAAGGTTCCACTGATTCATCTAGGGTGGTCATCTTCAGAATATTTGATCAAGGGATTCTTGGATGAAATCTGGGAAATCATGGAATCTATGGGGTGGTAGACCTCATCAAAAGATGAATAATCCTTATATTTCAAGGACTCAAAGGAAATGGTGCAAAACTAAGGATGAATGAAAGTTTTTAGTAGAAAATGCTCCAATTGGAGGTAGTGAAGTAACTTCAATGGTATCAAATATGATCATTGTCACGTCAACAAAATTTTCTTATTTTTTTATAATAGTGATTCCTATTATTTTATCACTACAGAAGTCGTAGTTGGTCTAGAAATAAAAATTTGAATAAATTCAAGGATAACTTATCTTAATTCACTATTTTGGAAAAACCCATAAAATCGTTAGAGGTGTCTATAATATCGTATAATGTTTGATAACTATGGTAATTTATTGGTTTTTATCCAATAAATTATTAGTTTCGATGTGATATTTAGGAAGGAATGTAATATATTATGTCATTCAAACACTTGATACTATCAAATGAGTCTATCATTTATCAAAAAAATGGTAGAATATTATAATAACGAATTAATTTGGTAAGAATTCTGGAAGAGTGGGACTTGATTTGAATTTTATTAGATCTATTACAGTGCGTCTTAGGAGCTTATCTCCTTAAGCTTGATTAGTGTTAGCCCCATCATATTTCCCTTCATTTTAAAATCATTATTATGATGTGTTTGTAGATTATTTTTTTGGTCATCCATCTCATGATGTGATTGAGTTTAAAATATAGCTAATTTAATGGGTTAAAACATTATAAATTCTACCATATCACATGTTTCCTCTTGAGTTGAATGAAATCAATGTTTAGCATGATAGCTGATCACATATGAGATTTATCAGGAGGAGCACATATTATTTGGCTTCCCAGTATATTTCTCAAGAATGAGGTAAATACAATTCATATATATGTGGATTATTTAATTTTTTTCAATGGGTGGTGAATCAATACCCTTTCCTTAGATCAATGATCTTTTCAATTAGTTATATGGAGACCAATAGTTTTCCTATAATAACCTACATTCTATAATCCGTCATACTTCAATTGAATATTTTGACATATTGATGATGATTCTTAGAGCTTGTATGGGTTTTTCTGATTTTTAGTGATTTTTTGTAGTCTGATGAATGATTTAGTGGTTTTTATGGCCCTAATTAACAAGATATTCCACCGATATATAAGTAAATTTTTCATGGTGTTGAATGATGAAATGATTAACTATTCATGGACATTGGATCATCATGATTGGTATCTTGATATAGTCATGGGTGAACTTCATGAACATATTCATTATATAATGATAATGAAGTGTCCCTTTTTGATTTAGGAGGTTATTTTCCTACGACATGTGGTGTATTATATTAAAATTTATGTCATTCAAGAGAAGGTTGAGGTAGTTATATCTTAATTTGAACCTCATAATTTACTGTAGATTAAGATTTTACATGGATTAACAGGTTTATATTGGTATGTCGTTGACAATTTTAATCATTTAGGATCCATTGTGATTGATCTAACTAAGAAAGGGCTGATGTTTTAGTGGTTGAGTGAGTGTGAGGAAGCATATTAGCAGTTCATGATGACATTAATGACAGGTATAGAGATAAATTTTTAAGAACCTATGATGGAATATTTGATATCATTCATTTCCATTGGTGTGGTATTGGGATCTATACAAATACATGAATAATAGGTAGTGTGTTACGTATCTCTCTATCTGAAACCCATAGGTTAAATTATCATATCCATGACATGATTCCAATAGGTGTGGAAAACGCTCAAAAGTGTTGGTGACACTATATATGTAGAAAGGGGAGTTTCATCTACCCAGAGTATCGAATTCTACTCTAAATATTCACATAAAATGATTTAAATTCGAGGCATAAGAACTTGGTGAAGTATGTACAACCTTTGAACATGGAGATTTATAATCCCCCAGGTAAGGGTAACAGTTTTGTGGATACTCTAAGTATGATGACACTTGATGCCGCGTAGCTTAAACTTATAGCTTTGTATGTAGAGTTGAAATTGATTTTTATGTCAGATAATAAGAGGATGGGTTCAATTTTGGGGTGATAGGTGGCCACATGTTTACTACAAGTTGTCACATGAATATTTTTGGAACAGTTAAACAACCTCAAAGAGTTATATTTGCAGTGTTCGATGATGTGAGAGTGTCTTGTGGGAGTTGATCTAGTACTGGGTTGGCTGTTAATCAGTGAAGAAATGATTTATTCGATGGGTGGTTTGTAGTTCCTACTCTTATAATGGAAGATCATATAGGATACTCTCATAATTGATGGTAGACATTGCATCAAAGGTTTATGAATATATCCCATGAAATTTGATGGTTTTTTTAGTCTCCAAGTATGAAAAGGTTTATCATAAGGGTTTTTCAAAATTTCATATCTTTCATAGAGTAAAGGTTCAGTGTCAACCACCTGATAATTTACTCTTGCCACATCTAGTGCCCATATGGAAATTAGATAATGTTAAGATGGATTTGGTGATAGGAATACCATGGAATTAACAGAATCGTGATTCTGTATAGATTATAGTGGATTTGATGACTATAGTGACCCATTTATTTCAACACATAGATACATTTTGTAATTATGATAAGGTAATTCTATATATTTCAATGGAATTATACATATTCATGGGGATCCCTTGAGAATTGAATAACATTTAGAAACAAATTTTATTATATAGTTATTGTAGGTCCTCAAGATGGATATGGGTAATAAACAATTTTTGGTCATAGAATATCACCCATATATAGATTTATACTTCGAGAGTATGATCAAGATTATTTAGGTTATTCTTTATGCATATTTCCTAATTTTTAGAGGGTCATGGGATGAGCATATAGTCTTTTTGATTTTTTATGAAAATAATTAATGTTATTCTATCTAAATGAAATCTTATGAGGAACTCTATGGTTACACTTATCACTCATGATTACATGGGAATGAGGTGGGTGAGGTTGATATTATGCGACTAATCATAGTGTATTTAAAATTAGATAGATTGCAATTGATCTAGAATCTATTAGTCTCTACCTAGATAAAATAGATATCATATACCCACCATATAGGAACCCATTTGAGTTATTTTTTGAGACCTAATTTTCATGTGGATGACACTAAGTTTGGATTATTTTTATGTTTAGAAGTATGGAAATATAGTTCTATGAATTTTGGACCGTTCAAGATCATAATGATTATAGGGACAATGACCTGCCATTTGTTTATTCATCAAAATTTGTAAGTTATAGATGATTTTTTTATAGTTTCTTATCTTTGGATATATGTGACCAATCATGTTGATAATATAGACTATGATGATGTTTAATTTGAGATAGATGCATCATATATGGAATAATCATTCTGTATAGTTAAATGATGAGATAATGGTTTATGGTTGAAGATAGTTCCACTTATTTATATATTATAGATTTATGGAAGGGTCCTTGAAGATACTTGGGGTCTATAGATAATTCTTGGGTGAAATGGCATGAATTATTCAACCTTGACACCAATTGATGGCATGAATTACTTATAAGGGAATAATTATGTCCCCGACGTTTGCGTGGATAGGATAATGTATATAATGGAAATAATTAAGTGGTATTTTGATGATTTCAATGACTAGAACATGGTTTTGGGATTCGTTTGTGATTTTTAAAACCATAAAATGGAATTTAGACAATTTTGGTTCAAAATGGGGCATAACACGACTATAGTGAATGATATGTTGGTTCCTTCTTTTAAAATCCCAGGAAAAATTGGAAGGACATGGTCAAGGTCCATATGGAGAACTCTAATGGTCAATGACATGGGAGACCTCACTAAAACTATGGTTGAGGCCATTTTTTAAGGAAATCAAAGAAGATTTTTGGAAATTTTAAAAGTGGTTATCCATGAATATTTGTGTATTAAATAACAACATATTCATGGATGGAGACATGGTGACTATTGTGGTGGAAGTCACATGGGTTTTGAAACCTGAAAAAACATCACCATTACTTGCATATATTTTCTATCTTAAATAGGTGGATGGAATGATTATATCTTGAAAAGGTGGTTTTTAATATTGTATTAGTAGATTTATTCCTTAATTAATTCTTCCAAAACATTCAATTTATTTTCCATCATTTTGAATATATATTTCTAGATTTTTTAAAAATCCTTGGTCCTTTCCATGTAAAACCTATATCAAAACCTTGGTTTCTTCCTTTATTGGATTATTCTTTCTTCCCTGTGGGATGATATAAGGGCTCTGTATATCTACCATTTTTTTGATTATTTTTTAGGGAGATTCTATGCATATGTGTAATGAATCTTTTTGTTTTGGTTGAATAAGTTTATCCTTCTTGAATAATCAGGAAATGATTATTTCATAGCTTATTATATGGTTATCGATGTACTCTAGTGAAGTGATTCATAACATTGTTGTATCAAAATCATTTCATGAGGATATTTTAAATTCTATGATGCCTAAATGGTAATTATATTTGTTATCTTAAATTGGATATTCTTATTCATTGTAGATTTGATGTTCCTCTCTATAATTTAAATTCATGAAATCTCATGGACTTTTGAGATAATAGTTTTTTCATTGGATGTGTGATGGATTATGGTGACTTTATTCATGGTGAAAATTCATATTGATGACAATTATATTGAGTATATAGAATAGATACCAAATAGGGTAGTTTTATAAGATGTTTCCATGATTTGATTTTTTATTCTTTAAACCATGTATTGAATTATTCTGTATGAGGGCATGCGAATGGACCTTCCAACATATATTTGATGCATGTTCTTATATTTTTATAGTGTATTAAGAGCTATTCATGATAATTCTTATTGTTCATTGTTATGAAATTTTTTTATTGCTGTATTTTATAGACTATAAAATGTTTTTTCATGTAGAATTATGGATTGATTGATATGTATTAGTAATAAGAACCCTAAAAGTGGACGATGATGATGTGAAAAGGCACTAAGTGATGGCTCATTTAATGGTTTGAGTTAAATCAATGTTACATTATCTGAAATGAGAGTAGACCATATATCTGTATTTGAGTGCCTTTTGACTATAGGATAATATAGGATATGTCCATGAAAGGGTATTATAGACAACAAAATATGTAAAACATGTTAGGTAGGACATAACATCATTAGAGGGTTATGACCACTATCATGGTGGAAGCATGTGGTGTTACTGTTAATGATCCCCATCAGTGTGGGGTGTGTGGAATTCATGAAATACATAAAATTGAGACATTAATAAAAGTTTTGGGGTTCTCACACATGGTCATAATAAAGTAATGACAAGTGAAATGATGTTATAGGCATTTAAATCCTTATCAAAATCATCACGATGAAGATATAGTCAGGTTTCATGGAGGTATGGTTAACACATGATGACACTACACATGTGTAGTTGATTATTTTCTTATGAATTTAATATATATCATGAAATTCATAGTAATATATTGACTTTTCACTTTCATTAAGGATGTTTTGGTGGTATCTTACTAGGTTTATACACACACCCAACACGTTTATATCAACGCACATGTTGAATTCTTGATTACAAACTCAAGTATTAGATAAGTCCCAAAAAAATGGGGAGATGGGAGATAGAAAATGGTGTTCAATGGACCTAATTGGGTGAAATATAGAGGGATTACATAGTGTTTTATTTACATATCTACCTTTATCACACAATTATTGACTATAATATTTTCAAGTCTTAAGTTTATTATTTTTTATGACTTGAGGTACTTTAGACTCCGTTTATAGAATTTCATAGTTATTATTCTATATAACTATACTTATTATTTTTACTTGTATTTATTGTTAATGAGGTGTATTCTCAAAACTAAAAAAATTTAGATCCTCATTAATAGTTAGAAACCTATTTTATATAGGGAGGTGTGAAAAAGGTCATGTAACACTCCAGAATGTACATAGAGATTTTTCCTGGGGTATTATAATAAAATTTCTCTTACTGATCATTTGACCTCACCCTTGGTAATATAAAATAAATAGAATAATGAAATAAATGTAGAATAGGCACCACTATTTCATAGATCCAGTTCATTGAACTATATAGTATTATCCAAGATATCATGTGTGATAATGAATTCATGGGCATGTACCCATGATAAACAAATAAAGAGTGATGTATGAAAGGGTGTCTAGGAGCCATGGTCATATTAGTAGGGTGTGAGTACAATAGAGTAGAATATCACCAATGTTGTCTAATACATGAGAAAACAATTTAGTGTCTACATTTAATATCCTCACCATATAAATAAAAAATTATGATGTGTGAATAAATAACCATATTTTATCCCTGAGTTCTACTATGGACCCCTAATTGATATAAACATACATCAACCAGTGCCAATGTTTCTCTGACAATGTCACATGACCATACCAACTGATATAATCCCAATATTCCACCCCCATGGAATCATTATGGGTGGTCTGTAGTATCATATACAAAGTCAACCCCAATTATGTCTAATTATATTGTTATGCATCATCTCCAAATCCATCTAGGAACAACAATTAGAATTATATAGTGTCATCCTTTATAACTTAACCAAAGGGATATCACTAGTGATGTTACAAAGTATCATCCACCAAGATGATTCCCAGTGGAATTGATCTGGTTAATCAATATAATAAATTGTCATTGCTGATCCCTAAGAGGTAATGTTTGGTATTCATTTTCCATCTGCAATCATCACTAAACCACATGATATAATCCTAAAAAATAAATTATAAAAGGAGAAATGGTAAAATATACTAGGACCATCCAAGTAATCCATTTATATAATTATATTATAGGGAACCAAATCCAACCATAAAACATCATCAGTGTTGGCCATATTCTTGATCCTGTATCCCAAAAAAGGTCATTCACTCTAGAGAATGACCTATAATGGTCAGTGATGACACATAATATTGACCTCATCGATCTAAGTTTAATGGTTATACCCATAATCATTACTAATCATTCCACGTACACATACTCACAAGTGTGTTTATCTCAATGGGTCACTAACCAAGGTCCAATAGATATCATCATTCTCATAAACCCTTTATGGGTTCCCACATATCAAACACAACTCTCAGTTAAATAACTTCTACTCCAATGGAATAACATTCGTTATATTTTTCACAATAATCCCAATACATTTTTGGTGTCATAAGAAATATATATGGGAACATATCTAAAGAAAAGGAATGAGGACCTTCCCAATAACCATGTCATCTCACAATCTGTCATAACACATAACCAACCCATCCATCTCAATTGGGTATTCCCAAATATTTTATCAAGTATTAGTGAGGGAGGGACACTCATGAATTTCTCATCTCAATTAGGATAAATGTTCTAAGATATATGAAATTTCCAAATTCTATGTTGTGAATCAACATACATCACCCATATATGAGAAGTGGTTTCATTTGAAACCATCACTAGGGAAGTTATCTCCCATTAAATTTATCCTCAGTCCTCAGGGTTTAACCATTGAAAGACATGAATAACCATAATCACGTCTGTAGCCATCGTTGCTCATGGAAATTTAGATTTTGAAAAGGGTTCCATTATCACTCATAGAGATCTATCAATCCATGTGTTTTTACTTTTAAATTAAACAATTAATTTTAAAAAATTTCAATGTCTATAGTAAAGATTCAACATATCACATGAGGAAAAATTACTTCATTATATAGTATTTCATGGAAAAGCAACCACCTAAATCAAACACATAAGCGCATCCTTTACATATCTTATCTTGATAGCTCTTCCCATTCTAGTCCTTCTCCCTTCTAGATCAAACCACCCATCATTCAATCATCCATGGTCCAAAAATAATTCCAATACATAAAAAATAATTTTATCCAAATTTATAACTAATTAATATATTTAATTTAAATATTCATAGATGAATAAAACTCATAGGTTGACCTTGTCATAATGTGTCTATGAGTGTTACAGTGAGTTCCACTACCAAACAATAAAAAAAAAATCAGGGAAGAAATTATTAAAACTAGTCATAAAACCCCTATAAAATATAAAAAATGATATACCATATAGAAAATATTGTGAAACAATAAGTGGAAGTCATATCATGCTCTCCTATGACTACGCCAAGCCATAACACCATCACAAAATGTTGATTCCACCATTCTCTAATGGAACAAGTTCCAATACCAAAAATTTATTCCCCTAAAATAATAAATGATGTAGGGGAAATGAAAAATTAGATATAGGTAGGAATAAAATTACCTCTAATGCAATGAAAAAATATTGGACTATCCGTAATGGTGGTGATAAGGGATAGGGAGATGACATGTATGTGACTCCCAACACATATTTCTCTATCCGATAAGATATGAGGCTCTACACCCTATTAATTTTTCTAATGAAATTTCTACAGCTACAGTCATGGTTTGATAAACTTTTCACATCATGAAAACCATGGGAAAATGGTCCTCTTCCCTTTGTCCAAATAAATCTTTGCCTGACCACTATGTTCTTTCCATTAATGTTCTACAATAGCATTATTATTTCATCTTGGAGACCCAAGACAACTATGACATCTAATCAAACACTCAGTCACGCATCGTAATCTTAACCACATGCTATGTCATTATTTTTTGATATCCTTATGGTCAAAACCTCAATTTAAGTCTTGTTTTTCAAAGATAACTGAAGTGTAACAAAATTCAAAATCCATATCAATTTCAAAACCCATTTGGACATTTGGTATTTCAATCTCCCCACCATTACACTTTTCATAAGTGAAAAGTATTATAAAAAATTAAATCCGCACACCCAACTAACTCCCATCACCAAACAATGATCAATTGCCTTCATTCTACTCATGGTCACTGAATGTGCAATTGTTGTGTAACTCCAAGCATGAGATGTGTAAATAAAAAAAATTGATCCACCAATCATAACCATTATAAAACATGTTGAGAACACTCAATAATTCCTAGCTATACCGATACACCATAGATTCATTATTATACTCACCCTCAGGCTTAAAACACTCCCTTATGAACATGAGATCATAATGGGAGTTTTTGACACATGGGTCTCTCAATAATCAAAACTGCATTAATGAAACTCATTCTTAGTGATCAAATTACCCACACAATGCAATTATAATCCCAAATCCCTAATAACATATGAATAAACCTATTAGATTTAGGTATTATTGGTCAACTATTTTTGTATATTGAATTAGATTAGTATCCATGAAAAATATATAGGGCATTCATACACAGAACTCTCATAAAAGGCCCCAAACAATCATTAGGATTATCCAATAATATCAAATACAATGGACCCAGACCTTAATATGTTCTTGTAGATATTTCCTATGATTTTACATCTGAATAGTCAGTATCACTTTGTTTCATTATAGATTCATCCCTAGGATCACATGATGAAATTATTTCACCATGTGAATCCTGAGAAGAAACTAGTTCACCCATTGATGTATTCCAAAAATCACAATCTCACCACTGTAACCACATGAAAAATAATGATTCACCTGATGAATCACCCTCACATCACATGATGATCATGTATATCCCTTTTTTGATGAACTAAATCCATCCAAAATCACATCCAGATATCAAATATGGTTTTATCTTTCATAAAAATAATTAAGACCTACAACTCATTAATATCCAAAAGATACCACAACAATCCAATTATTGGTACTAATATATATATTAACCTACTAACATGTATTCATTCACTTGAAGATCATGCTCCATATGTTAAAACATATAATGAATTAACATGATCATCATTATCATAACTAAGTTTTGTTACCTTGCATTAATAACTACCCATTCCCATCTCAGAAGAACATTTTCAATATAATTTTCTATAATTAATGAAAAATGAAATTCATACCCTCCTGAATCCTATGGTGTACACCCACTATATGGATACCCATATACCATTCCACAAGGTCAACCTCAATAGGTTACAATATCACATCCATACCAGTCTTGTATATCAATGATCTTTTTAAACTAGGAATCAACTACTTATAATAACCTCCCAAATCGATCATGACACTTCACCAAATCCATATTTTATGTCTCCTATACAAAATGGGGACACTTATCATTTCATCACTACTCCCAATAAACCATTCTCCTAAAATTTCATCAAAATAATGAGTCACCATCCTATACAAGACCACAAAATGATTTATTGTTCAACTACACTATGTGTATCCCACATGTGCTACCTAAAACATCCCACGAAGTAAGAGGTGTACAATTCATAATATGCATTTAGATAACCCAACTCAATCTCCCTTGATTTTAAGGTAATCGTATATAGAATCACATTCCTAAACCACTGATTATGTAAATAAAATTTCAATCACATACAAAAATGATCTATGTACTCTTTCCCAAAAAAACATGGCATCCCCCACATGTCAAGGGAAATGCATGATCCTCCTCCACCTAGAATTGTCTCAACATCACAAGAATTTATCTAATCCCTTCCACTATGCCACTCTGAAACACATCAAAAATCACTAGGGTTAGGAATCGCTCTCATCATTCCATAGAGACTAAACATTGGTTACAAATAAGTAGATATTAAGGAGGTTTCTATATGAAATTACAATAAATAATCATTTTTACATCATATACAACAACTCATCTAGTGTACTAATCTTAGGTAAAGAAACCTACCCATTCATTTCATGTTCAAAACATTAAAGTAATAACCCTTCCTCTATTTTAAACTTGGTAGTATATCCTGTAAATAATGATAAATACCAAAGTTTCTACAAATTATGACTATATATGAGGTTCTCACAAGACTTGGATAAACCCTCTCATGGATTACCCATATATAGAAAAATATATATTATGAATATCACTTAGATAACTAACATATCGATTCATATTGTCATAAAAATTCACTCTCCCCTGTAACACATAGGTCTCATCTTACATAATACAATCCCCAGGGGAAACACCCATCATTTCATGTCCTAAATATCATATACAAACTCATGTGCTAAAATAAACACTCTATGATATCATATATATGTTCATAACCCAAATCACATTCCAAAACAACCTCTTATTACGGAACTGATTCTCATACAATACTCATATATATAGGTACACTATCGAGAATCAAAAATCCATGGATAAACCTCGTTGGGACTCCACATATGGGATTTACCCCTCAAGTATCATTTGAGAATTTTAAATCTCATAGAAAATTACATCACCTACTATGATATGTGTCATGTATACCACTATCATATTGTATGATTTAATAAAAAAATTACAATAACATATATAGAAAACTTTTGTATATGTTGTTGTGGACATGTTTAATAACCAGACCAATTTTTCATTTTGGAATCAATGCCATAATCACCCACTATGGGTTCATGTTAAAGGAACCTAGTGGTTATACAGACCAAATAATTATATATTTGAATCCATTACATAAAGATATTGCAAATTTTTCATTATTGACAATTCCACAATACATCTACAAGTCCAATCATTCGAATAAAATTTTATTTAATTTTTGCTGAATAAAACACCATTCCATGTTATACATGAAAACACAAAATAAGTTTTTAATGGAACATTGAACAACATAACCCTCATTAATAGTACATTACATCACAATAATACCAAGTATTTCATGAAAATCCAACATGAAAAATATAATGTATGAACAAAAACCACTTTCCAATGGGTTAAGAACCAAAATATGTTCTTATACTCTTACCCATAGACCAAATCAAAAAGTCAAAAAAAACATTAAAATCAAATCCCTGGTAATCATTTTAGTTGAAAATAATATATATATATAACTCTAAAACCAAATAACTACAACACATATCAATAATAACTATTAATTTCTGTCAGAAAATATATTCATGATGCATCAGTTTTATGTCAACGTCATGCTTTGACACATCCCTTTTTCATATGTCTACCATGCCCATAAATAGTAATAAAACTAATAAAATATCTAATACATTCAGTTATATTTGTAATATAAATTCATTATTATGTTTTTTAATTTCCTATACCTAGTTCACTATGTCCAGTTACTTGACTAATGAGATATAAGATATTGGGTGTGCCTACCCATACATCGGTGCCTACCAACAAGAAGTTGAGTACTAGGGTAGTAGTATGGGGATATTGTACCCCTTATTTGAGTGTGAAATAATATATTTAATAACCAATAAATATCCAATAAATTAAATTATTACATTTTTATAAATAAAACAAAATATTAATAACAATACATTAAATGTTCATGAATATAGTGATACAGACCCCCCTAGAATCCCACTAGGCTGATGCAATTTAAAAATTAAATAAAATAAAAAAATATGAATGAAAATAGTATCCACTACATCCATGTGACACCAAATAAAAATATAAATTCCCATAAAAGATATTATTGTTGACCAAGTAATCAAAGAGATCTACCAATTGTAATCCTTCCTAGTGTAAGGTCTACATCGGTAGCATGTTCCATAGAAACCAAGGAAGGGTTTGAGTATAACTAATTACAGAACCACCAATGTAGTATTTTACATAACTATTAAATACAGTTCCTAAATTTAATATGATCAATAAATAAAAAAAAACTGGTGAAGAATCATAAATAAATAACCATCTTCGGTCCTTGTGCTCTACCATGGATGTCTGATTAACCAAAACATGAATCGACTTATGTTGGAGTGTCTCAGAGCACCTCACGTGATTATGCCAACTGATATATGTTTAATATACCATTCATGGTAAAATAATCTATGGAAGTCCACAATACCAAGAAATATTTGAACACCTATGGGGGTGTCCCTACATGATCTAATAATAACATCAGGCATAATTGTTGGACCTATGGGGCACCACACAAGGAATACCAGAGTAACTGGAATCAATAACGAACACAAGAAGTTTGACCCATGGTATTATAAAATAGAATGATATATTTCCATTATTAGGGGAATAAACACAGGAAATAATTAGTATAATAGGTTACACTAATCCTTATGATTTAATCATATACAATCAATAGTCATAAGAAATCATCACCAAACATCAGGAAATAATCCTAAGCATTCCATTGCAGTAGGCTCGAAGGCCAGATTCAATGAGATCATATAATGTAAATCTGTATGATATACATATTGAAGTTTATTCATTCATCACATTTCACCTCATTATGTTTGGATGACATCCTATTATGGTATGAAATAACATGGTTATCCTCTAAAGGGAAAAACATTAATGATCACTATGGCCACATGACGATCACATCATTGTTTTGGGTACCAAGGTACTACCCTTGATCATCATTACCCATTCCCCTATCATTCTTTCAACATGTTCAATATCTCAGTGGGGCACCACTTGGGCCTCGTGGTTTTATCAATAATGGACAACCATTATGGTTCTGTCAACTAAAACACATCTTTTTGGTCAACACCCATCACTAATAGTGAATACAATCCCTTATCCTGGAAAAGTCATCTCCAGTCCACCTATAACACCATGGAAACCCATATATACACCTCTCTAAATATATGGATCATGGTCCGTCTCAGTACCCCCCAATTTATCCCAATATCTATCCAAACGCTTTTCTTACACATCCTTATCATTATGGACTACCACCTATGTCATATAGTTTCTTTAGGGGAGGTAAACTCACCCCAAAGTCATCATTATTAACCCAATGGTTCTAAAGAATCTATAATGGCCAAATGTGGGGTTTTCAATTTAATGAATCCATTCACACCTACTAAGTCATAAAACGGGATCTAATAACTAGATACACCATATATTAGTCATTTACTTCACACACCTTAGACACACATAATAATAATCAAGACCTCAACCATATTTGGTCAAGTAAATCAAACCAGTGAACAAGGGTCCATCATGGCCCCTGAAACATTTCATTTTCCAGGAAAAATTCATTTTAAAAGAGGAAATTCTTTTTAATCTGAAATTAAAAAGGGCCTTAGAGTTGGCACAATTTATAACATGTTTTAAAATTACATTATAATACAATAGGTAATGTATGATAGATGATTCCACTAAAAGACCTAACCATATTATAAATTTCTTACTGGTATTATGATCGCTAAACCAATTAAATGAAATTCATAACCACATTAGACATTTTAAAATGTATTATACTATACCATCAAATAACCCTTATAATTTTTATTATAGTCACTGATTCATATATTTTTCAATTCAAAAAATTATATTATGAGAACCTTGGAGTGGAAACAATAGTGTAATCCTAATATCTATTGCCTATATAATGAATTCAAATTATGATACTAAAAGATAATATTATTCCAATTCATGATTTGACACACTTCTCTCCTGGTATCATTGGTGTTCTAAGGACCAATACTAGTTCTCCATAGAAGAATGACCAGAGGTGAATCCTCTTATTGAAGGCTTGTAAAATCTGATTATGGTGGACCTCGAAGTTTTACAATGTGTGTAAACATTTCTTATTGTGTTATTCATATTCATCAAGTCACTTTTAGGATTTCTCATCATCTAATAGTTGGCCATATATAGCTACTCAGAGCGAGGCCAGCTGGGCCACCATAGGTAACACTGCCATGGTCTGACACACAAATAATTATGGTGTTTCTTGTGTATTTTTATGTGTGGTAGTACTATAGGCCCATAAATAATAGGGGATTGTTTCTGGACAAGACTTATAATATATGATCACCATCTACTAGAGTATATATGACCACACCCTATTGAATGACCCTATATACTAATTTTCTACTACATGATTGTGAGTTGTGTGATTGGACTGAATATTGTGCTCTTAGTGTAGCTTCTTCAATTCCAAATAATAGAAATAGGTTCCATTTTCTTTCAATATTGTGTGAGGGGCCCCAAACATGGTAATGATATGGGAGTTTTTGAAGTTGATGGTATTCTTTTTCCTGACATCCATGAAGGGTATTTCATCATTATATTTGGAATATATGTCAATAGAAGTAAGGGAATACTTGAATTTCATAGATGTGGCAATGGGACATGGCGCCAAATATCCATCACCTAAATGGAAGATGGATTGGAATATTTAGCTGTATGTAGAAATTCTAAAGGATTATGGATGAGTTTTTCTGGGATTTATAATGCATGAAATTTCTTGGTGAATTCAATGAAATCTTATATCATGGTTTTCCAGTAACATCCTAACCTCATAATATTATGGGAGATCCTAGTCCTAGATTGATGGACACAGTAATATCATGCATGAACATTATCCACAATGTAAAAAATAACCCCTTCTACTATTCATCTATAGAGGACTACATTGAATTCATACTTATATAGGGATTTATTATCATTTGGATATGGTGCCAAATCGGTTCCCCTCTGATTCAATATATTTTGAGAGTCCCATTTTTCAGAAATATGATTACAGGATCCATCCATATGGGGATTATTATTGGTTCATCATGATATGTGGAGGTGTTTACCAGATTGGTATTTCCATATGATAGAAAATAATTGTTGAGACTATTCTCCGTTGTGTAATATGGAATATTGCCTCTTCTTGAGTAGGTTTGTCCAATATGATGGTTGTATTGTCAAATGTGTGGGCTTCATCATTTTGTGATTAGGGAACATGATACAATGTGGGTTGAAAAGGGAATTCTTCCATTAGCCCCCTGACATAGCCTGTGACATGGGCCAATTCCTCCTTTTTTGACGCTGTATCTTCCATTGACCAACATTATCACAAACTCCGAATCCCATTTGATTTTTAGGTAGACTATTTGTAGCTGTAAGGGAAATCCTAAGCTGGTGATGAGGGCTTCATATTCTACCTCATTATTTATGATGCCTTTAGATAGTGAGAAAGAGTAGGTCAAGTCCACTTTCATAGGAGAGATAATTACAATCCCAAGGCAAACCTTATTGAGCTTCAATTTTATTAACCTTGTTATAATTGGACATTGTGAGGTTCCATCAAAATACATCTCCCACATTTGAGGACATTCCTTGGAATAAAATACCTCTTCATCTAGAAGCTCGGTGTCATCAAGTATATTTATTAGGGAATGATGTACTGGAAGGAAATCAATTCGGGTTTGTCCATTCAAAAAATTCTATGACACAAAACGAATGTAATATTAATGAAGAATGATTCAAATAAGGCCAAGCTCCAATTTAGCACCAAATGACCAAGGATATACATGAGAGTATCAATACGATATATTAATAGGAATTCATGGCGCTACAAGAATTTCATCGACATTTTCATTGCGAAGATGAGAGCAGGAAAGTTCCTCTCGACCTTAGAGTATCAGATCACGGTACCTAGCATAGTCTGAATGAGGTAATGGAGTCTATTCTCACTCCTCGTATCATACTTTTGTGTGAGGAGGGAACCCAATGAGCATTCTATTGCATCCACATATAAGAGGAGTGGCCTTTCTTCCACCAACGGATCAGGACTTGTTGTTATAGCATGTGATTCTTGAAATTTCTAATTAATTTTGGAAATCATCGGCCCATTGTAATGTGATTCCCTTCTTTATTAGCCTAGTGAAAGGGAGATATTTATCGGCCAGGTTGGCAATGAACCGCCAAATGTATGTGTGGTTCCCTTGGTGACCCCTCAATTCGTTGAGATTTATGGTAGGTGAAATTACTATGATATCACAAGTGTTTTCTAGGTTAAAAAAATATCATGGTTCTATACCACAAAGACATGTAATTTCATTAACATTACCCAAAAATCATATTTTATCAGATTCATCTTCATAATGTGTTTTCACAGCTTGTTCAAAATTGTTTGATGGTCCATGATGGGATCACACAACTATCAAGATTTAACCACCAAGTCATCGACATAATATTTGTCTATTTTCCCAATAATGGATTAATGATATGGAGAATTTTTCATTTATATTTGGATCCAACAGTTTTCAAACCAAAGGGCATGAACTGATAGAAAAATATCCCTTGAGGATCTCTAAAGGTAGTGGATTCTTTATCTTCATTGGAATTCATTTTCTTATTATACCCCATGTACCCATCAATGAAATAATGTTTTTTGAAACTATAAGTATCATCCATACATATTTCATTAATTGGAAATGGGAAATAATCATTTGGGAAATGCTAATTAAGGTCCCTAAAATTAATATAGACCCTAATCTTCTCATTCTTCTTCTTAACATGGATGATGTTAGAAATCAATATTAGGTATTTTACATCTTGAATAAAATTGGATTCAATAAACTAATTTACATCTTATTCAATATTGTTATAATGAAAGGTGTGTTTTCTTTTACCTTCCAGATTTAATCCTAAATGCTCATATGGTAACATAATCTACTACAAAACCACATTTATGTTCATTCTGGGCATTTCTGTGCAGTTCATTGCAAACACATGTTCATTTTCGTTATAAATTCAATGTCCATATCATTCTCATAGAGGGGCATGAAAGAACTAATCAGTGTATGCCCATGATGTTTCTATATTCCCATATTTATCTATAATATTTCATTGATTGTGGTGGAAACACCTTCTTCGAATGATGGAGGGGAATTCCAGAGGACAAACTCATTCTCCTTAATCTTAGAAACTATGGAGACATTTTTGAATGAAGATACAAGTCTAGGGCCTCACTATAATTATTTGGCTGAGGGAGGCCATGAGAAGAGACATTGTTTTCCACTATTGATTGAGTCTTCATAGAGAGATAATAGGGATGATAGTTTTTGATGTTGTCATAGGGGACATGAATGGATTAGACCTTTTGGATTGTTTTTGATTTCAACCTAGTTGTTGGGGAGTACATAGTCTCCAAAGAGAGTACTGTAGGGATTCACTAGGGTGGTCCCCAAACTATTGGGCGATTTCACCTCTATATAATCATCCACCATTGGTCATTTTCATCAATTTTTATAGTGATATTCATCATTATATATGGCCATAGAAGTCTTTAAAGGACCATTATCAGCATGTTGTATTCCAACTTTTCCATTAATTTTATACTTTAGACTCTAATTAAAGGTTGAAGGTATCACCAGGGGGCCATGGATCCAAGGCCTTCCAAGTAAGATGCAATACATGGGGTCTTATTGGATTATGATAAACATATAATCTGATATAATATCCCAAAAAAATTCATTGAACTTGATATTCCTGAGAGGCTTGTGCTTACACATATCATACCCATGTTTTCATAGCATAGTGGGAGACAAATCCCCTTCGCGATATCCTAAATATTATAGTGCTCAGAATGGGAAAATATTAGTCCGGTAGATGTTATCAAATAGATGAAATTTACATCATTGAGTATTCTTAAGACCTATAAGGGTCTTACAATTCCGTGAAGGGCCACTTCATTATCTTGATCGGAAAATGAGATTGCAACATGACATTCTAATATCATGGTCTCCTCTTGACAAACCTCCGCTACAGTGACTTTTGTATGGATCTCTTATGGGATCAAGAGGGGTTCATAAAGTGCCTCACTTGGTTATTTTGAAAGATGTATCACATTAAGGGTTGTGATATTTGATGGAACTACTCTCATATATTTCAGAATGTCGTAATTTTGTGTTAGAGGTTTGCACTTCATGATATGGGGTTTTTCCAGGATGTGCATATGAGGAGTCATGGAATTAGTGTTGGATGAACCAAGTGCTTGGGTAGGGGATGTGGGATAATCTGTTGTCCGTGATGTGGTTCATCATGGCCTTCAACTTTTCTTAGGACGATCAAATTATAGAACCCTAAATAAGAGGTCATGAAAGACAATCTTGTGTATATGGCTGCAGGAGGGTTCTATGGAACATCCCATCCCTAACTGGTTTTGTTGGAAAGATTTCCCAAGATTCTCTTCTACATTTTTATTTTCCATGGGGACATGGCCAAAATATAGCCTCTAACCATGCTTGAATTGTCCTCTATATCCTTGTTCCATTAACATGTGGCCTCTTATTCCATAGTTTTTTGTTGGAAACTCATGCACAAGAGAAAAATCATAATTGGAGAAGGTTTTGGAAAGGTGTATCATGCTGGAATAACCAAATATGAGTTCTTTTCCGGGTGAGGGTTCTATTTGGTAGGGTTGGGCCAGTATTTTGGATGATGTACAGAAGAAATTTTCAAGAGTTAATGCTTTCTCTGGAGAAGAATTTGACTCTTCCTTACCTATCTCTTCCGGCTTTTGGTGGACATTCATACCTTTAGGGGGGAACATTTGGTTCCTTTTTCTTAGGTGGTGGAACTATTGAGGGTTTTTACAGCTGTGCATTTATAGTGGAAAGGGCTTGAAAAATAGTCATTTACAACATCTAGTTGTCATATTTTTATTCAATCGTAGCCGATACTTTTTTGAAATCACACTATTCTTCTAGTTGGATCACGGTTATGCAATCCACATACTATGTGGAGTTATCTAAAACTAATTTTTCGGAATTGATCAGGCCATGAAATATGTATATGATGAACAAACTATTTCATATATTATGACCTACCCTACTATGGACAGGGATGTAATTGGTACAATCAGTGAGGTCGGGCTCATCTGGAATCCTGGGTTGAGAAAGTGTGAGAATGTTATTGTCCATGTATTCCAAGAAATAAATGGGTACATATTCATACTCTAAGGAGTACACCTTATTGGTCTATTCTATAAATCCTAGATGACCCTAATTCCATTTTACATCTGGAAGAGGGACATTCTATGGTTATCACCGCTCAATAGGACATGCGGGGCAGTTTGGGGCCTGCCTAAGTATTTGGATAGGCACTGCAATCGGATTGATCATGACAGATACTATTTATACTCTAGTTTTAATTTTCACTTATGATGTGGGCATGAGTTGAGTTTAAGATTTCATCCACAGGATAGATTATTCTGAATGATGTAAAATTTTAGAAAACTAATAGAATCCACACTGATATTTCATTAGAAATAGAGGAATCTAAAACTAATCCCTGTTATTTTTAGTAAAGAGTTCCAATAGATTCTCTTGTGAGAGAGGGATTCCAAGTGAGTATGTTAAACCCTTCCACCAACATAGAATTTTGGATATCCTATCATTCATTGGTTGTTTGAATTTTTTTTGATGATTATCATTGTATTCCTGAGTTTCTAACAAATTTTTTAGATTAATTGATGTTAATGGTCTTCCCATCTTAACATAGATCCTGATGGAAGACAACTATACCAAAATATGATGGATTTCTCAGGGTCAATACAAAACACCTCATCTTTTTTGTCTCGGATTGATCTCAATTGTCCATCATCGGCCAAAATTGGGACACATGGTTTGTGAGATGTTTTTTGGGATTGCCTAAACCCTTAAATATAAAGAAGGTATGATTTATGAAATTTGGTGGGGGTACTGTTTCCTCCGCCCAATCTGGATATGGCTTCCTCTTAGGCTACACAAGTGCACTTCACTCTTCCATGGCTTCCATTCATGTTTACTGGGTCTCAATGACATTAAGAATATTTGGGAGAAAATATTCATGGAGTTGTATCTTGTCCATACGGATCCTATGGTGGTTGATTAGGTAGATCAATATTTATCTCCTTCCTATTTTCTATTCATCCAAATATTGAACAATTTTCCAGGAGTGGGAGAGGCTTCTTCTATAGTGGAGGGAAGTCAGGATCATTTCCGACTTCCTTATTTATTTGGACTAGCTATCTATTTCAAAACCAAATTTATACTCAAATAACACTATTAATAAATGATTTTCTATTAGAGGGTGAACATTTATATATACCAAAATATGATACGTAGAGGGAATATTTCCACTAAGTAGATCTTTATTGAGATGTTGTAGATATTGTTTTTATCTCTCGTATTATGAGAAATGTTACCCTAGTGATGGAACCCCATTTCTTCTAGGAGGTGATCAGGATGTGGTTGTACCCTTACCCTTGCTAATATTCCATCATAGAGATGGAAACATGATATTCATATGGGCCATGTTTTTTAGCATTTTTTGGATCTTAGAGTATGCTACCTCATTTGATGCATCCATGTCACCCACCTCCTAAGGAATGACTTCCCAGTTCTGGCACAGTATATTATTATCTTGATCAAAATCTAATTTCTTGACAGTGGAATCATTTACATCGGTAAACCAGGAAGTTGTGGTTGTTCCATTACTCTTGATGCAATAGGCCGATTCTATATTGTCTTTTATAGGGTCACTATTCAAACCTTGTACCATGTTTGGACGTTTTGTCTTCTCACCCAAGCGAGGCCTAATATTCACCCCAATACGTTCCTCCTACCCAGATATATGAACCTTACTCTATGTGAATTTTTTGTCACTTTTTCCCTACGTGCGTCTATAAGAAGGGGATGTCTTGTGATGATATTATCTAGGGGAATGCCAACCACTGATTGATTCCTCCAAACATGGGGAATACTGATTCCTTTTATAGTGGCATGGATGATAAAAAATCCCCCATCCTTGTGTGGTGGGGGTCATTTGTGACAATAATTGGCATCAATTGGTCCAGTTTTTGAGTATACAATACCTCCAGTTGGCAACCTAGTGATTCAAGGGATGTACATTAAGATATAAATTCCCCAATCTCTCTGAGGTGGGGTGATCGATAATCACTGGTGATATAAATATAAAATTCAAAATATTATTTTAATATTATTTCAATTAAATATAATAATTTTTTATTTATATTTAATTCAATTAATTACATTTAAATCACCTTTATTTTCGTAATTTAGTATAAGATTTTTTTAGAATTAAAAATGCATTTTTATGAAAAATGTTTCTCCATTTTAATTAAAAAAACCCCTAATAAGAAATGATATAAATGAAATTTTTCAATTATATATATATATATATGTGTGTGTGTGTGTGTGTGTGTGTGTGTGTGTGTGTCAATTTAAATTCATAGAGTGAAGATAACTAGTTATAAAGTCAAATTGAAATCATTATTTCCTTGAATAATATACTTTAAAAAAATTATTTTACATCATGATTTGAGGTTTTGGGTTAATTAAATTCATCTGCCACTATAAATTGATTTTGATAAAATAGATTTCGTATTTGAAATTATAAAAAATTATATTCTGTAATAATGTGAAATTAATTTTTGAACAATATGAATAGTAATTTTTTTTAAATATTCATTACTATAGATTAGGATAACATTTTAATTAAGGCTAAAAATATTTTATCAATGACTCGAAACAATGTAACCCCAATAATTGGAATATTTATATTTTATTTTCTTTTATTTTTTTATTTTCTTTCCTTATAAATGATAATATAATCATTTTAAAAAAATTATATTTTGATATGATGAAACACAAATATATTTTTAAGTAATATGAATTTCAGTTAAGTAATTTATTTTGATTAATTAATGGATTTCTAAATAAATATAGTTTTATTAAAATATAATTATTAAATAATTTTTATTAAATTTAAATTTTATTATAATTTTTTAGAAATGATCAGAAAATTTTTTAAGGTTCTAGAAACATTCATTATCAAAAAACCCAGTATTTCCCAATAAATGTATATTGTATTTTAAATGTTAATGTTAAATTACATTGAAAATAATTTTTATAGAATAAATATTAATTTTTTAATCATAATTTCGAAATTATCCATTGGAAATATTTTTATAAATTTCAAAGATATTCAAATTTTCAAGTACAAATTAAATACATTAAAAATTTATATTGTATTAAGAATTAATAATATCCCACATGTGATGTAATAAATAATATAATGGGTATCCATGATAACATTTAGGTTTTCTATTAAAAATATTGTGATTTTATGTTTGTTTTTTTGATTTTATAAACCCATTATGAGTCCTCCAAAAGAAATAATTTATTTTGTTGTTTTAAAATCATTTTTAATAATAGGAATCAATTCCACATCCAAAAGTGAATTATTTTATATTTTTGGGCCTTGGACTTATAAAATAATGAAATCCAATCAAATTTGGTAGAAACGTTGTGGAATCCCAGAGTAATATTTGTGTTTATGATTTTTATTATATAGATTCCAAAACCTATGTTTCATAAAAAAAAATGAATTCCCCACTCATTTTCTAAATAAACGCACCAAAGATCCCATTTATCATAATCCAAAATCTTTAGAGCACATAATTACTCTACTCTCACCTCTCTATAGTCCTTTTAAGGTCCTATCATGCCAATAATAAGCATATCCAAAGCATTTCATGTCGCACTCTCAAGGTAAAGGACATCCATATCATCCTATCAATTAAAGCACATTTTTCCAATAAATATTCTTATTTTCCATTGGTTATATTTTCATTAATTTGTAGAAATCACCTTAATATCAAATTTATTTTATTTGGGTGAGATATTATTTATCCTCTGTCATTATTAAATTTACCTAAGTTGTTAGTATGTTTTAATTTCATATGTAATTTCTCTCTTCTCATTTTCATTCAAGTGCCTATTTTATGTTCTTCTTCTTAGATTTAGTTTGTGGTTTTATTTGGAAAGTTTTTCTATAACCCCCATACTATCCATTTTATGTATAAATTATGATATACCGATTTATTTATCATTAATCACTTGCATGAAAAATTATGATAACCTTTTACCATGTTGAAGTTTAGTAAGGGATCCTCATATACTCTACTTTATTCAAGTTTATTTATTATCTTATGCCTTCTATATTCAATTACTCATGATGGGATATGACTTCAATTGTCCCTATTATGACCCATTTTATGTTAAATTGATGATAAAAACATTTCACTATAATCCATCCATTTTATGAATTTTAATGTTACATCATTATGCTACTAAAATTTCATTGTGATTTTCTATTCCAGGAAAATTATTTTGTGAATACCATACCCATTTAATATAAACGTTGTTCAATTTTTAACACTTATACTTATTTAACATTGGACCTAAATGTATTTATTCCAAACTCCATTATTTTGGAATAAATTAAGACTATGAATGAATCAATGTCATATTATATTTGTGGAAAACCTAAATATTAGAATGAAATGAAAGTGATAGGTGTACCCCGAATTATATTGTTTTCAAATACATTATGTAATGCTAATTATCAAGATACATCTTGATGGGATAAGTACTGAACCTAATAACTTTTTGGTAAATTTTTTCAATCATTTTTTTAAATTTATCCATGACCCATATTTATAATGCAGTGTTTTAAGATGTTTCCACATTTCCCATGATTCCTTTTTGATTGTCATGGTATATCATGTACCATTGTTCATGTTTCTAATTCTACATCCGTTTATTCTCCATTGATATACCTATTTTATAACATGTATTAATTTCTATATGTTATTCTATTTTTATTCCTTTAATACTATTTATATGTCAGTCATTTCTTATGTATGTCCCCAGATTATGCAATGCATATTTTTTAATAAGAAGGAATATTATGAACATTTTACAGTGGATTTCAATAAAGATTTTTTATTCAATATTTTATGTTTTTATGTAATGTTAAAAATTCATAAATAAAATATAATTATCAATATTCTAAGTTTTATTATATCCAATATTGTGTAATACATCATTAAATAATGTTTAATAAAACGACCTATTGTTATAGTTTGTATAAAAAAATTAATCACTTTACAGATTATGACTAGAAAACACTAGTAAAAACGTTTTGGATAAGAAAATTTTTAAGAAAAAATCCATAAATTTTTGAAAGTATATATTAAGTGTTTTATTAAATAAATACAAATATCTCTAGATAATGCAAGTGGATATAGATGAGGCATAAATTTTCTTTTGTGTAAAACCCTAAAACAACACATTTAGCAAGACTCAATTTGGAATTAATGTGTGACATCATGCCTTGCTGAAAAACTAAATTGATAATCCAATGGGATATTCAGTGGTAAATTCCCAATATCATTATAAACCATTATTAATTGAAAACAATTCCTATAAGTTTCTGTGCTAGAATATAAATCCTAGATAATATATATTGGATCATTGAAATTAATATGTTGAATAATAAATTTAATTTATAATTTATCTTATTATTATTATAGGTTTCCTACATTTCTGTTTAATATTATAAAATTAATCATCACTAATTTTACATTCATTATTTCCAATTGTAACAAATAGAAGGAACCCAGTAAACAACCAATGTGAACGGAAATGTAATGACTACCCAAATGTGATGCCTAACATGATGGGAAATTAAGCATCAAATCTTGTTATTATGAAAAACTAACTATCTAAAATAACAATTCAGAGCAGGTAAATTATTTAAATCCCAAAGACATCAAATAATAATAGGATTTAATCTCATGGAAGATCATTTGAAAAATACAATGACGGAAAGAGGACCCAATTTCCTTTTAAAAAAAAGTGTGAAAAAAGGCACCAAGGAAAATTCCACAGAGGAACTCGGTGATTTTTTTAGTGAGAAAAAATATGGCATAAAGTATATAATATCATATAAAAGGGATAAATTGATGGATGGAAATAATGTTAATTCTATGGTATCTTATAAAATTTTATGTCACAAATTTGGACAAATTGGGAACTATCCATCATAATACCCTATTCTAAGGGTTGAGAAGAATGGTGAGCATCAATAATCACCAGGATTGAGGGAAAAATGAATGTATTATGCTGAAATGGATTAAGATGACTAAAGTAGATATATTGTATGTCATTTTAAATTTTAAATCATGCCCTATGAGAATTCATGTATTTTTTATAAAAACATGATGTCACCACCAGAAATGATATGACATCTTAGAAAAAATATCAATGATTTTGTATGACATGTTTATGTTTTTGGAAATGTTCATCTTGAAAATATTACCAATCTTCATTTAGTGTCATTTCATGTCATCCCAGTTATATAATGGTTTTAATTTTAAAAAACCAACATAAATTGTTTGGAGAAAGAACTCACCCCATGTACAAAAAATCACCATTCGATTCTAGAAAAGTAAAAGGAAGAGGATGAATGTTCATTAGTATATATTTTATTTCCCAGTCAGAAGGGATATCTATCTTAATTTTTTTAGTAAAGACATATGCTATGGAAATTTCTGAAGGGTAATGATAAAAGTGTTTATGTTTATGTATTTGAGATTTATGTTGTAGAAGTGGTATATCAATGACTTTCGAGATATAAAATTCATGAAAAATCTAATTATTATTCCATAGAATAAATTTTTTTCATGGACTTTAAATTTACATTGATCAGTACTAATAGCTGATAAAATTGATATAGTGATAAAGTGATATTTTAGAAAACACATGATTAAGGGATTCATATCACCTAATAGGTGATTGTTTTTAGAAAAAACCAAAAGATTCTAGGGATGAAATGTCTAAGGAAAATATTATTTTTAAAAGAAATGATAATATTTTTAAGATTTATATGATTAAAGTATAGTGTTATATTTTTTGAAACATTTTACAGGAATAAGTATTTTTGAATTTTATGTGATTATTGATAATTCAAGAGAATTTTTATTCTTTATGGTATATATACCCATTTGGATTATCGAATATGAATAATCTAATGTTTTTAGAGGTATAACATGAATATTATGATACATCATGTGTGGTTAAAAATCCACATTAGTTTTTATGATATTAATGTCATATATGGGTATTTATTTAAAGAATGATCTATTTTAAACCATAGGAAATATTGGTGAAAATTTCGAGATAAATATATTACGGTATTCCCATACTTTACACTAGCCATTTTTGATTTAGTAAATTAAAATTACTATATATTTTTATTCTTTGATTTATTTTTTGATCTATTATAAGTTTATTATAGTGCTTCATGCAAAATAATTATCTTTAGTTATCATCATTTATATAAAAAGATGATATTATAGTGTAAATTAATTATACATTTCAAGAAGTAATTTTTCCTTCTGTTCATAGTATAGATGAAAAAGGATTTCACTAACTATGAGAAAATAATATTGAATAAAAAATGTTTTCATATTATAATTATTTATAAATATTTAATGGTTATTTCATCAATTTGATATTTAGGGCATTGTGTTCATTGAAATTATCTTGAAGATGTTCTCTATCACACATAATTATTTGTTTCGTGTTAGATTTCTCTCCAATATCTATGTTTTTACTTTCCCATAGTGTTCTCAAAATATTAAAAATAGCTATTTGATAATCGTCATACCTCCCTCTCCTTCTTTTCAAGAGGATGTTTTATAAAAACAATTATGATGTGTGCTTTCAATAACTATATTTCCATTCTTGAAATATAATACCATGGAAATTTTTAAATTTAAATGATGTAACTTATTATTTGATGGAAAAATGTAGTGCAATGAGTTTTTAAAAGAGAAAACTATGGTTGAAATTGTATGTGTTATGCTTCATCGAACCCTAATATTTTTTTAAAAAAGAAATGATCATTTTAGCACTACCATTATATTTTCAAAATTAATTAAAATTATATTATTTATGAAATATACACACCTATATATATATATTTGTGTGTGTGTCTCCTACAAATATTTGTATATACTTTTGAAAATCATTAAAAAAAATTAATGTCATTTTGTTCTTCCAAAATGAAACTTTTCATTCTTTTTATGAAAAAAATTTATAATTATTTTTTTTGAACATTTATAAAATGTAATTGATAAATTAATTCCCATTATTATATCATCGTATCAGTACTAAAATAGGGTAATAATTAGGTATTTTAAAAAATATAATATTTAAAAGTTAGAGTGAAAAAACCACTTTTTATGTAAGTTTGTTATATATTTGGATAAATTATGTAATATAAAAGTAATAATATTCATTAAATTTTATTTCAATCTATCATAATTATTATTTGTTTAGATTTAATTACCTTTATGTAATATTTATACTAATTTTTAGTATAGATTATTTTCAGGATTAAAAACACATTTTTCATAGGACAATTTTAATATGGTTAATGTTTCTCCATTTTAATTTATTAAAATAAACCCTAACGAAAAATTATCTAAATGCTATTTTTTATTATATATCTATATTTTTTAATTAAAATTCATATAATGATGATTTATAGTTATAGAGTTAATGAAAAATCATTTATAACTTAAAAAATGTATTTTTCAAAAAATCATTTATAACGTAAATGGATTCCATATATGTATTAAAATTAATTAATATTAGGTAATTACTTAAAATAAGTTTTTGAACAAAATTAATAGTATGTTTAGTTATATTGATTACAATGATAAACATAAAAGTAGTTAACTATGGGTAAAAATATTTGAGTAAGGACTAAAGACAATGTAACCATAAAATTATGAATATTTAAATTTTATTTTCGTTTAATTTTTCACTGTTTTTACATTATAAATTATTATGTCTTCATTTTGATAAAAATTATTTATTGATACGGTAAAATAGAAATTGTATTTTTATGTTATATGAATTTAAATTTAGATGTTAATTTTGATGAATTAATGGATTTTGGATATTAATAAAATTTTAATAAAATATTATTATTAAATAATTCTTATAAAATATAAATTATAATAAAATTTTCATGAAGTCAAATGATACTTTTATAAGGGATTAAAATAATTTGTTATGAAAAAACCAATCATTTATCAATAAATGTAAATTTTATTTTAAGAACTAAAATTAACATATTTGGAAAAATATTTGTGTAAAATGATTATTATATTTTGAATAAAAATTTTGATATTATCCAATGTTAAATCATTCATAATTTTTTGAGACAGTCCAAATTTCAAGTAAAAAATTAATAATGTATAAATATATGGTGTCTGTTTCGACATCATAATGACCCAAAATTGATGTAATAAATAAAATAATGTGTTTTCATGACCAAATATATATTTTTTCCTTAAAAAACGTAATTTTATGTTTACTTTATTAATTTTATAAAGCTATTATGACTCTTCTGAAACCATTAATATATTTTATGGTTTGAATATAATGTCATTAAGTATATGACTCACTTTCACATCATCAAGGGATTTTTTTAACATTTGACCCTTTGAATTGTAAAATAATAAAATACACTCCAATTTTTTATAAATAATTTTAACAAACAAGGGTAATGTCTGTTTGTTTCTTTATTTTATTATATAGAGTCAAAAAACAATGTTAGAAACAGAATAAAGAATTCCCTACTAATTTCCTATATAAACCCACCCATGCATTAATTTATATTCTCTAAAAATACTTTTAGTATGTAATTAGTCTATCATTCCCTATTTATATTCCTCCCAAGGTTCCTCCAATATCTCAAGAATCTCCTCCATAGAATTTCAAGTCATACTCTCAAGGTAAGGGACCTTCCTCTCCTCCTTCAATTCGAGCACCTTCATTGAAAATAACCTTCTTAATTTCAATTGTTTGTATCCTAATTAATTTATATAAATAACCTTATATGAAATTTATTTTATTTATGTAATATATCATTTATCATCTCTCATTATGTCCTTTACCTAAACCATTACTATATTGAAATTTCATAAGGGAATTCACTATTCTCCTTCTCATTCAAGAAGCTCTTTTTATTATGCTTCATACTTACAATTTTTGGTTGTTTGATTATGTTTTACTATAACCCCCAATAACTATTCATTTTATTTCTAAATAATTTTTGGCCCCATTAACTATCATTAATCCCTCCCATGAATCGTTATATACACTCGATACCATGTCGAATTTTAGTATGGGATACTCTTCTTCTCATATTTTTTTTATGTTTCTTTATTATCTTATCCCATATATTTCCAATTTCTTAATTTTGGGATATGTAATAAAATGTCCCTAATACATCCCATTTTATTTCCTAACTATTATAGAACCATTTATCTCTCATAAAACCATTTTATGATTTTTTTGTGATAGTGTTATGCTTCTGAAATTTCACCACAATTTTCTATTCCAAAATTATTTTTAGTGAATACCATACGCATTTATTATCGGTTGTGTTAAATTTTATAAACATATAATTATTTACACTGTAAATACATGTATGTATTCCACACTACATTCCATTTAATAGATTATGATGATTAATTAATTCATTTTTTGATGATCTATATGGAACATAGAAGAATGAGAATGAAATGATTGTAACTAGTGAATATCAAATTATATAGCACTCCAATGAATTGGGTAATTTTTTGTCTCGTGATACATCATGCTTGGAATATGAGTGAACCTGATTCATTTATTGGACTTTTCCTATCATGATATCTTAAAATTTATCCTTTTCCCCTATTTATGAGGCAATGTTTTAAGATATTTTCCACATTTCCCATGTCGCCTTCATGATTATAATGTTATATAATGCCTCATTGTTTGTGTTTATACTTCTCATTCCTTTTATTCCCCATTTATATTAATATTATCTTACTTATAATACTTTCTTTATGTTATACTACATTAATTTCTTTACTGGGATTTATATCTCACCCATTTCTTATGTATGTTCCCATATTATCCTATACAGTTTCTAAGTACGAATGAATATTCTAAATATGATAAGGAGGTTTTAAATAAAGATTATGTATTCCATATTTTATGTGATTCAATAATGTACCTAATTCCAAAAGACTCAATACTTATTGATCATTCTAGCTGTATCATGTGTAATATTATGTTATAAATCATAAATTATTTTGTAAAAAGGATTAGGTTTGTTTTATAATAAATAGTTGGATCCTAGATAACCTAGATATGAGAAACAAAGTTCAATTCTATACATCCATGTATGTTCTAATGTTCCAATATCAATTTGAAAATAAATCTTGGGGGTTAAGTTAAGAAATATAAAGTCATGATTTTATGTCAACATATTATGATAAATAGAATCCCAAGCTTCCCGATGGTTGGAATATTATCCACCGAACAGAGGGCTTGAGATTGGAACATCACTTTAGATACTATAATATTATAAAAATATATGTTGATACATTGGTGTAAAATTAACGGGATTGAGTGGTAAATCTGGTATAAAAAAGGAAATTTATCCCTTCTTAATTCTAATGCCCAGTAGCATCAGTAGATTGTTTTTGGGACACACCAACTAGCTAGAATGTGTAAAAAATACTAATTCACCTATATGTGTACAACTAGAATGTTGATATAATCCTAACGGCAAGTCGGTGGAACAGAAAGGGGTCCAATGTTTATACCAACTAGCACTTCAAACAAGCTCCCTACACTAGCTAGCTAGTGAACTCCTTCTACCAAAAATATCCCAAAAACTATATCTAAAAATAAAAAAAACTGAAATAATGAAATGAAAAAGATAAATTAGATCTTTGTACATGTTTTTATATATCTAGGGGTAGAAATTCTCCCCACAATTGAAGCATTATATCCCTATATAGGCTCAAGATCATGAATATGAGAATATATAAGGCCATTTTTTATAATTTTTTCCTCACTCCCCGATGTATTATGTTTTTACCTATAACAAAACAATGTCACATGAACCAATGGGGTCTTTTTTTCATGAAAAAACTTTTTCATTTTGGTCCACTATTTTGATAGGTTCTCAATCACTAAGGTGTGACATTCTATCTCAACATTATCCAACACAAGTGCATGGGACGGATCTAATTGCTAATTATTTGATTGGAAAAAATGAAACACATAGTGGATAGAGAATAAATGATTTAGTGAGACAAAATTATAATCCACATTCACTATTTTTTCTTCAATGATGAATGAGATGACATAACATGGTAAGAATGAACTCTGATTCCCCAACGTTCTATGTCCCAACCTCAGTGAAACTCGTTGAAAAACCTGATTACCTACCACAAAGATTGACATATTATCAAAAAAAATGAGATAATATTTATATTATCATTGATTAATCTCCATCATCTTCCTAGAAAACTAAATCAAATCTATCATCCCCTAAATGAAACATCCCCTAAGAAAGAAGAATTTAAAAAACTCTTCCCAATATAGGGGACACCTGAATTTTCATAGATGAAACACCTAAATTGGTTATTTCTATATTGATGAAGAATAACAATTTTTATATGAATAATCAACTTGAATTTTATTCTTTTAAAAATATATACTGAAGTAAATCATGTATTCATTGAGAATGTCCTGAATAATTATTATGGCATACACAGTATGTACATCCCTCTATGAATGATAAGTTGTACCCATGTTCAGATAATGAACCATATATTTCTAAGATACACTCTAGAACGAAGCTTTAAAGTAAGGGCCTCAATCTAAAATGAATACTGATGACACATGTTTAATTATGAAAATCCCATGTATATAAAAGTCCCCACGATCACCTACATTTTTCAAGGAATTTTTCGATAGGAAATTTACAATGTTAGTGAGTTGATTAATAATAATCCATATACCATCTTTACCGTTATGATCTTAAAGTAGACTAATCACAATTTCCTTAGATATATCATTAATTTTCTATACTTAAATGGGTAAAGGTTCTTGAAAATATATAAGTCTATGATATTATGCCTTAATTTTTTATCTTGTGTTGTACCAAGATACCAAACCCATAAACAATCATCTCATTTCAAAGCACAAATAATAATTTATAAGTCATGGTGAATATAGGTAACTATAAGGTAAATTGGTTATTTACACTAATTTCCATAATACTTAAATTATTTCCTTATTCCTTCTGGAAAAAATCCACTACCTAAAATGTGTAAAACACCATCCAGAGACTGATACCACAAAATAAAGGACTCACCGCCAAAACATTTCCAGCTAAAACACTAATACTCTAATTCCTACACAATTCCAATTATAAATAGGTCGTCTACAAGTGAAAAAACCAAATTAAAATCATGGACTAAGTTATTTCGGATCTTCCTTCACTAAACCACTTCTTATATAACAATCTCACAGAGCACTGCTCTTCAACTGATTCTATAAAATCTTGAGTCATTAATTTTCCACTTAGCAATTATTCAGACACATTCCCTTTAGCAGGGGTATAATAAATATTTAAGTAAAAAAGTAAAAGGGTACTACAACCACCATCTCAGTCAAATGATGATATCCCTCTATGAGAATATATATATCTAACACTTATGATATAAATACGTTGAAAATAAATATTTTCAATAGGTAGTGAAACTAATCCATAGGTGCTTGCAAAAATACCACAATCTGTAAATCTTGTGTGTGATAGTTCATCCTATGTGGGTGTATATGAATACATCCATAAGCTAATAACTATATCCCATGAATTAGAACACATCCCAAACCCATGCCCGACATATCATAGTAAACATCATAATTATCACATGACTCAGGAAGAATCAAGACTAGATTTTATGTCAATATCCATTTCAAATAATAAAAATATAAATTTTACTAATCACTCAATATAAAATTACACCTACATAATTCAACTTTGTTATAGGGTATGCAATATTTGAGATGTATCTAAAATAATATATAATAACCATATAATCTAAAACACTATAGATTTAAGACACTTTTTTTGTTCTATTTAATGTTATCACTGCAAAAATATTCTAAGGATACAAAGAGACACTCTTAAAATAAATTTCATTCAACAAAAATCTCACCTATTGAATCCAGTATTGGAATTTAGATAGCTTCCAAAATAGATGAATTTTGCTTTGGATTATGTGGAAGATATTAATATTGTAAAAATTATCCCATTCCAATTTTTAATAAAAAACAATATCATATATAAAAAACATAATGGAATCCAAGAAAAAAATGAATCTCCCAGTTCATTAATTCCATAAAAATCATATGAACATTACTAAGGACAAATGTGACATCCAAATTCTCATAGGAAAATAAATTCTCCTAAAAACTATATTATTGATATCTTATTCTCATAATCTTAACTGATGGTACGTCAATCATAGTACAATTATCATAGATCATTATTACCTATTAATAAATTATTCCAAAAAAATCATTTCAAAAAACATCAGAATTATCATAAAACCCCATTAGAAGTGGTCTACTAAGATATGAATCAACATAATTAAAAATTCTAACTGTTAAAAGATCATCTTAGTATAATGATTAAGGGCCATTCTTATCCTAACCTCCAATCTCAATCCCCATCTATGAAATTACTAAATCTCTCAGAATAATGAAACTATATTTATTAATGTTAATAATAAATCCAGCCTTTATATATAGTTATCCCATCCATTCAAATGGTAAGAATAAATATTTCATGGTGATGAACCAATAACTAAAAAGTGGTCTGAATTTATAAGTAATCACATGAAACCCATGAAATTTAAACCCTTCCTCTGACTTCATTCCCAAAAGAGTTGATATAATCCTCAAGAAATCTTAAAATCCAAACACATGCCCATTGTTTCGATAATATTAAATGATGTGAAGCAATGAGTTTCTCATTTATCAAAAAAAACCATTACTATATAAGATATAAAAATAAAATAATTAAATTGATATATGGTCCTAACTTATTCTACTCTAGTAAACATTGTGATACATATAGATTCCAAGCCTCATATTTCCATTTCTTTTCAATCTAAGCATGAATCATAGAATGATATTGATATCCCATCCCATTTGTTTCATTGAATCCAAATTGATGGTCCCAAATTATGGTGGATCAAACTCTACCACCCTAACATGATCTCATATGGAAATGACAGGGTGAAAATGATTTATTATATATAAAGAACAGTAAGGGTGAAAACATAAAATTTTGTTTCAGGTGTCCCTTTTATTCACATTGGGAATTGAACACTTGAATATACCTTGTTTTATATTGCACACTCCTTCCACTAACTCTTAATTTATCATCCCACTTCATTTTTTAACCTAAAAGAGAACTTATCTACCACCTGCAATAATTTATAACATAAAGAGACTTATACTCACAACTATATATAAAAATACTATATTTACTTTATAAATTACCTCTGTTTTGGTGGGTATACACTTAATAATAACCATAGTTCAAATATCTTCCCTTAGACCAATTTCACACTTGTTCATATTGTGTAATCATTAGAGACAATATCTATAGAGGATTCCACAAAATCGTAAAACTGATTGGTATACTAAATAAGTAAAATATCTCCCAAATCCAATCTAATAATCTCATAGTTATTTTAATATTTTATAGTCATAAGATAGAACAATTGAATAAATTAATTCAAAAAGGTTATCTTATTGTGGTGTTCACACCAACTGTGTTGAATGATAGATTCCCACCACTTCCTTTCATGCAATTCATTAATCAATATAGTATATCCAACATTGGAATCCTAAATTTTTTTTAGAATATATGCATCCCACTAGATCCTTTGGGATCCATTCCAATTCATTGTTTAGACCATAGTTTCTTCGAAATATCGACAGATGTTTCTGGATAAATAATGAAGCATTGTTAATTTTTTATTCTAGTTCAGTGTTGTTGAACTGGCCACTAGAATTTATCGTATATAGGAATGTTTCTATTAGAACTCAATAAATATGAGGATTTTATTATGGGGCTTCCCATATAGCTTCCTCTAAAAAAAATTTGGGATTCTTCTTCGAGGATTCGTAAACTATAAAACAAGATAATCAAAACAATAAATAGAAGATGATGTTTTTTGAAAAGTCATTATATTAAATTGCACAAAAAAATTCCTTAAAGTATCAAATAATAACATTATAAAAAAGTCATATTTCCCACGAAATAATGTGGTTTTCCATGAATATGTGATGGGTAATAACACACTAGTAATACCATTAGAGTTCTGATAGTCCTACCACCAGTATAACAACAACTCCAAGACTCAAGAGGTCAATACATAAGCATTATCATAAGATTTAACATAACATGCTCCTCTAATAACAATTTATAATATAATAACCCTATTAAACGCATAATGTTACAAAAATAAACAAGCCACAAGGATCTAGGTGAATCCTCATGAACCAATGGCTGGTGGAAAGAACCTGGGTATCATACAAATATAAGATGGAAAAAATTCACCCTCAAATACCATTTGATTGGTTGGAAGAAAAAGAGTATCATAACATATTACCCAATTATAATATGTGTCAAAAAAACTATGAAGGTCACATCAAGCAACCTAAAAAAGGTATCAATGGAAAACTGAATGGATATAAATGCATGGAAACAAAATAATCCATGGATAAATCTCACTATGACCACATGAGACCAACGACCCAACCAACCAGAAGGGAAACTTGATTAGGTAGCCTCATCCTATAAATGATGCTTATTCCTTAAACTATATCATTGAAAACCATGTCTAGAAATTCCCAAATGAAAAATTTTGGTATGAAATCAAGGACTTAGTATAATACCACCTAGAATCTATTCAATGTATAAAAACATTCATCAGTTATTTCTTTAATAAAAATATTTTAGAAAAATAAATTATAAATAAAATGTATTCCATATAAAATCCATACTATATCTTGTTTAAAAATACATTAAATTCATTTCAAAACCCTATAATATAGAAATAAACATAAAAAATAACATATCATATATCCAATATTATAAATGATTAAATAAAAAGTATTAAGCATCAATGTAAATATCAATAACAATTAGGAATATATGAATATGAAAAGATCATACAAGTATTTAAATATCAATGAAATAAATGTGGGAAATACATAACATGAGGGCGTATACAACAAAATCAGAAATACATATAATGGAAATATGTAAAATATATGGCTCATAAAGCTTGGAATATTTTTTCCCACTAAAAGGAATCCCATAGTTATTATGGAATCATGTCCACCTCCCATAATGATAACTAAATCCACTAGGACTCTCCCTTCTATTATATATCCCCATACCCCAATGTCTCATAATGTTCATTATATCATCCTTACCTTAAAGAAACCCAAACAAATTTCATTAATGAAATTTTATAATGAAAATTCATTTAAAATATGACCCCACATTAAATGAAACATTTTCAATATAAATAAATTTTACATTAATTATTGGAAAACAATTTCCATTTACAAATAATCTTTATGGAAATATTTAAAATTTATCCTATGTCTCAAATAGTTTCCATTAAAACATCTGTTTTTGAAATAATTTCATAGCCTTGCAAGTTAAAATATATTTTTAATAATTAATTTAAATATTAAAGACAAAAGGAATGAAGCATAAGACCATAAATAATACTTATGGATACACTGTGGGATTGAGACATCGACATTATGATCAAATAAAACTACAATACATTTTAAACTAATAATGTGAGAGGAAATTATCAAATCCAAGAGATCCTTGACCCAAGTGAAAAAAGAAAATAATATAGGTACATGAATTATAGAATGATCTAGTATCATTTATAATTAAAAATGGAGGTGTAGATAGAAAATAAATTAAATTAAATTAATCCATAATATTATGATTAATATATACCAATGATTATAATTGGAAACAAGACTCAACACCTGAGATAAAGATAGGGAACATAACTTCATATTAGAGCCACTAATATAAGAAAATGGAATTTCATGAAATGGGGTTACATTGGGGGGATAATGGGATAATTTTTTATCAAAAAATTAGTACTTTTCAATTTGTATTCCTAGAGGAATCACCATCTAGATGATGGTCCACATTATCTGGTCGAATGGAGCATACAGAATGACCGCACCAAAAAGATTTACAATGGTTTTATGGTTGAAGTACATGGGTTTAGAGGTTTATAAAACCATTACTAGATAACTAGTTCCTTCACTATCTATTTGGTTCCCTCCTACTTCCAAAAATGATTTGAAACCATCCACAAAATAACAAAATACAAAAAAATAAAATGAAAAAGTCAATTAAGAGCCTCATCACACATTCCACATACCTGGTTGTGAAAATTCAAGTGTTGTGATCCTAATTTTTTATGTAATCTTTATCCTTATATATTAATACATGATACTAAGTGGGATAATTTCGTCCCATGATAAACTAACTATTTTATATGTAATAAATATATACATAAATCTTGTTACTAGTCATGTTAGTGGTGAGGTAATGACAAGACTTGTTAAGTTATGTTTAATTTTAACTCACTTATATGTTTAGATATATCTATAATAATATTTTCAAAATTAAATGAAATTATAATGACATTTTAATATTTTACATACATGAAATAAAATGTATTTTTGGATGTTTTATATCTTAAAACATTGGATCTAATTAATAAATGTAATAATTTTTTAATTTCAATTGTTTAGAAAGAATATTGATTTCATAATAATAAACATTAAAATATTTTTTTAAATCATGACTATTTTATACATATTATATATTTAAAAAATTAATTTTTTTTTTCAAATTTTTCCTTCTGAAAGAAAATATTTTTCATTAATTGATTTTAAATAATAGATGTGACTTTATTATCAAATGAAAAATATTTCAATGTAATTTATTCTCTCAAAAGTATTTCTTCCCAACTCATAGATGAGTTATTAGAATTATGTTTTTGTTGTTCTAAATAAACCACTTGATATTTTTCCTAGTTTATCATGGGTGCAAACTATATTTTTTACATCATTAATTTCAACCTTTTTACTATGTTTTATATGAACAATTCTTTGTTATATTTAGTTTATCAAATATATACAATGACTTTACGCTAGGTTTCCCTAAAGAGTATATTTTACCATGACATGCGACCTATTCCAAATTATATATACACACATGATTTATTTTATTACATGGTCTATATGAATTCATGTATATTAATTCTTACACATTTTTGGTTTTGGAGTGTTGTAATGTTACTAATAAAAAGAATGTTGAGGCTTGATGAGGTTTATTTTTTTTTTGTTTTTATATAATGATAATAGTTATTATTAAATTTTTTGATATTGTATACTCCTTTAAAAATATATTATAATTATAATTGGATTATATATGAGTGTATATATATAATCTTTATATATAAGACATATAAATATATCAACAATCCATTGACAAAAAAGAATTAATTGGGATATGTGTTACACCCTTACTCTCTGTAAATGGTAACATATTCCTCAAGATGAGAATAGGCCAAGAATTTGTATAACATTTTTCTTTTCTATGAGGATAGGAATGTTACATGACTACCGTTGGGATTGATTTCCCTATAATCAATGGTATGATTTTCTTTCATAGTCCATCATTGATTTTGATTTGGGTCCAAAGAAACAATAATATTTATAGACAATCACAATATTGAGAGTTACTAAGAATACATTTTAATAAACTTTCCTACTTCTTGTTTACTATCATTTTCATTTTATTTTGGTGTTACCATATTAAAACACAATTATTATATATACATATAAATAAGTTAATATATTAACGCATACACCTAATTGTTCATTAATGAGTTGAGTCACATTGTAATATTACAATCAAGTGTGTATATTCCCACAAAAAAAACTGCACACGTAAATAGATATTAAAATTTTCATTTATATTTTAATGTGTAGAAAATTTGAGTTTTTTTTCAAATTTCACCAACTATCTTGGAGGCATTGTAACTCTTGTTTTTTAACTCAATGTAGGTGTGCAGAATAAATCCTTGAATAGAAGAGAAAATACCCAAAAAAATTACTTATTAAATCTATATATGTTTAATACGTTTAATAAAATATTATTATTATATTTTATTTCATTTATATAATATCAATTTATGTTTTTATTGTATTTTTGTAGGGGCACCTTTTTTATTTCAATTTTCCTACCCAGAGGTCGCATAACATTTTCATCTATTTTTGAAATGTATATCATATGGATGATTTAGCCAAAGATTATATAGATAACGAGTCAGGATATAATGTTTTTCACTTTGTCATTTTATTTTTAACACCTTGATATTCTGATGTCATAACATTGTTCTTGATAGCATACATGACACACAACACTGATCCTAAATTAACCACAAGATGCTATTTAAATGTGACCATTATAAAATAGCATTTGAATTGAAGTGTACAAATAGGATTAAAATATTATGAAATATATATTGTTTGGTCCTAATAAATAATAATATATTTATATATTATTTCTATATAATCAATCTAATTTTTAATAAATCCATTCTTTCTTTAATATACATATTGTTCAAAAATGGTTTTTTTTTTGTTTTGGGATTTGGAATTATAATTAATTTATAAAACAAATAATAATAGTACTTTATACAAAAATAAGATATTTGAAATCATAATATATTAAATTATCTTATGGTAATGTTTTGGATTTTTTGGAAAAAGGAATATTTTTCAGTGAATAGTGAAACATATCGATTATTCAAATAATGTTATGAATGTTCGTTAATTTTGTAATTCTAAAGACTATTTATATTTTAAATATGATTTTAAATTAATATAAGAATTATTTAATTATATTAATAAAATTAATTACATTTTTAACATTTTCACACCCTATTTTCGTATATTTTTAGTTTTAGGATAAAGATCAGAATTTTTTGAAAACCATTTTAAAATTCATATTGTTTCACTATTTGAATAAATTAAAATAATTTTTACCAATGACTGATATAAATTAATTTTATAGACTATATATATTTATATATTAAAATAATCTATCCAATGATTATTACATATCATATAGTTAATATAATATCATCTTATGCTCGAATAATGAATTTCTTGAAACCTCGTTTTTTGACACTTTTTGAGGGGTTATCTTTACATTAATATTTTTTATAATTATTTGGGTTGAATTTGGTAAAATGGATTCCATATTTTAAATCATAATAATTAATATTATATAATAATTTTAAATTAATGTATTTTCATGATAAATAATAAATAAAATAAGTGTCACGGTTACAGTAAAAACGGTGTTACCAAGGGGTTAAACAAAATTAAAAATTAAATTTTCTATAAATATTTAGATCATATCACCTATAAATTTTGAATATTAGATAATTTAATACAATTTCCATGTTAAGAATTTAGGGATTATTTAATCATTTCGAAAATTCAAACGGTGTCCTCCTCCTGAATTACAAATGGGAACTCATTCACCTCCCTTCTTAACACCTATGTAGCCATTTGGTTCGAAAAAACAAGTAAAATAAATTCCCACAATTATTTTCCACATTATATAGAGGTTTTCGACATAGATGACCATCCCTACGTTCCTTAATTTGGGATCTAAATGATGTTATTATGAGATAAGGTAATTATCTTCAATGAAATATTTCATTGTAATTCTTCTTTTTCCACAATCATTTATGTCATAAAAAGTAGAATATAATAAAAATAACTTGATGTACGGAGATGTTATTATTTTTAAGGATTATTATCTATTGATCTTCTCCTCCTTCCTATGGGAATAATATCCATCGTTCATGAGTACGGAAGACTTTTACCTTATGAACAGGTTCAACTTGTTTTTACCTCACCAAATCACATGGGTAGTCGTAGTGATGGAATGAATGAATATTTATAATAAATATTACCAATTATTAGTTTTGTTAAATTCGTTTCACATATAATACCATAACCTTTAACCCATTATGGGAATGATGTCATCACTCATACTTATGTACAACCTAAAGTCCGCACAAAATGATGTGAATCGTTTTCCATGTCCAACTTTAATGATTGGTTATAAAAATGAATCAAAAAATAAAATATAGTATTAATATTAATAATATTATTACGTAGATTATTAAACTATATCCTATACATAAGAACAAGAATATTAATGATAAACAATTTTTAGAAAACAATGCAATAAAGCCTCGAACCGATAATAATAAAAAATGATAGTCAATGAATGGGTGGTATGATATTTTAATAGGATAATATAAGTTATAATGAACATTATTATTATTCTACAATAAATTAATAACATTATTAAAATAATTATACATTATCTAAATTAATTTTCAAACAAAATGAAGCATGTACTAAAGGATTTTTTCTCAATATCCATTGATTAAGGAAAATTATAATGTTATTAAACTAATATAAATTATATGGTGTATATAATACCCCATTTAAATGTAATGTCTGGAATATTTCATAAATAATTTTATTTTATGTTTCAATTTGAATTATTTGATTGAAGAGTAATTGACTGGAATGTTACCAGCTTGAAAATAATTTAATAACTAAATTTCTTTTCATTTTGTTATTTTAATTAATCATTTTTATTAATATTATAATATTTTGTTTGTAAAATATTTTGATTATTTTTTGTTATATTTTTTTTAGTTTTATGTGGATTTCAATTTCATACACATAATCAATTAATTGATTAATTCCTATATGAGTTGTATAATCCTAGTAAGAGATTTTTTCTTAGTTTCCCATCCATTAAGAAATATTTAGTATTATAATCCTATTTGGTTCTATAAGGTGTGTCTACTTCCAATTTTTTTCGATTCATCAAAAATGACATAATATTCATTGTATTCAATATTCTATTTTATTTAATTATTATTCAGAGGGTTATGCTTCAAATTTTATAAAAGTGGTAAGTGTGTATGTTTCTATCTAATTTTAATTGTGATTATTTATGCTTGAAGTTACATTGATATAAAATATTTTACCATTTCATAAAAACATGTTTAATTTTATTTTTCACTTTTTAGTCATTTATTATTATAGTAATGTTACCTTCCTCTCTCTAGTACAAAAAAAAATATTTAGAAATTATTTTTAAGAAAGTATGGATTTATTAATCAGTATATTTTGAAATAATTTTTATTAAAAATCCATGATTTCTAAAAAAATAGAACTTTTTTTAATATTCTGAAGTTATTTTTAAATTCCTTTTTACCATTTTTAGATTTTTTTAAAAAAATTAAAGTTAAATTATTTTCATATTCCAAGTCAGAATATTTTTTTACTTCTCCTAGAGAAACATTAAAATAATATTTACATTAACATACTCAGTAAGAACATAATTTCCCACAATCATGACCAGTTAATATTTTGATGCATCCTTTACATGTTTACAAGGTTCATTTCAAATATTTCTTTCAAAAATATCTTTAAAATTTCAAGTTTTGAAAAATGATTTGCATTGGGAAAATCTTATTTTACTCCAAAAAATCTAATTCTCTTTTAATGGTATTTATATTAATCAATTAAAGCTCCCATTTATTTTTCATACACTACATTGGGGACATATTGTAATAATACCATCATTTTCCATTTTCTAGATGATTTATGATCATTTTGACCAGGTAATGTATTCACATTTACATTCTTCATTATTTTTTTTATTCATTAACATTACCTTCAAATATTAACCTTCTTATGATCATTATACATTACATTTAATTTATATATCAATAATATTTATTATGGAGAAACTTTTCATAACCATACATTATTTACACATATTGTGGTTTTCTTCAAAATTCATTTTATTTAACTAGGGATATATTGATATTTCATATTCTTTATTCAATACAGATATTTCTTGATAGGACTATTATCAATGAATTACATAGATCATTCAATATATTATGCCTAATTTATAAATATAGTGATTTTAGGTACTATAAATATATATTCCCTCATTACATCAATTTTCTAATGAGGTGAATCACTAAGATATATTTATACAGGTATTTACAAAATAATTCTAATCCTTCTTCTGAAGTTTATGATGATATATATATATCATTTTTTTTTTGATTCCCTAATGTCCAATATTAGGAATTTACCCCATAAAAAATTTAGTTATTTTTTCTTTTGATTACTACAATAATATTATCAATGGATGATTTTTTTTCTCCTGATATTCACTAAATAGAATGTTTTTTTTTGTTATTTACCTTAGCATATTATTTAAGCCTTATCTAATCATGATATTCAATTTACTGATTAAATGGATTGTGTGTAAATTTATTTACCCTTCTATATTGATTACAATTTATCTAATCTGAATAGTGAAGTTATTGATTAAGTGGAATGTTTTTTTAGATATTTTCCCTGACATTTTGTATTGTAATTATTGATTATACAATATTTTTTCATGACAAATTTACATATATGTGTCTTTTACTAATAATTTTAAACCACTTTTATTTTCATTCAGTACCATGAGATTTGAAGAAGGAATCATTTATTGACATCAAAAATGGATGATTTTTAAAATTATTACAATTTAATTGATGATTTAAAATGTAATGATATTATCATGTAAGTATTTCATATATAAATACTACTAAACACCTTTTTCCATTGAAATGAGATCACATGTATCTATCAACAATGAAAAATTATCATCAACACTTGTTTATTGGTGTTTCATAATTTATTATTGGTATTAGATCTTGTTTAGATGAAACCTTGGGAACTATATTTGGGAAATCATTGATTAGAAAACATATCCCAATGATAGAATTTGAGGATAAGTATATAAGACCATACTAATATTTTTCTGGGGAATAAACAATTTTTTTTAAGAAATACATCTTGGTTTGGATACATCAAGTGATGTGGTTCTTGTATAGTGGTACCTATGGGTAATAACTCTAAATTGGAATCATTTGGATTTGAATTTATCATCACTGGGTGCATGAAATCAAGGATTTTTGTGCACCGAGTTTGATACTCCCAGCTGACATGATTTAGATAATTCAAATTTTATTTACATTATTTTATAAAGGATTTAAATATATTAAGATAATGAATAATCAATGTTAAACCTATAGTGTCACATATTCAAGAAAATGTGTCATGATTTGGACATCCTATAAATTATTATATATTTTTCCAAAATAATTATTGTTAATTGGACTGTGTATGTTGGCTTTTAGTCAATGGTTGGAACCAAACATATTTATATTAATATTGAATATGATTTAAAATGAGGTAATTATGATCTACTAGATGGGATGATAACGTGAGTGAATGATATCACTGTTATTCCAAATTACATGTCTTGATATATGATTTAAAATGAATTCCATAAACTAATATATGACTCTCCAAGTAAGAGATGTGTGTAGTATGATAACAACTTCAGTGGTGAAGACTATGGAGGAATGAAGGCTCAATTTACTTCATTATTGAAATGTAAAAATATATACCCTTGATAATGTCTCATTTGAATAGGAAAACGTTTTATATGTTTAAAATAATGGTATATAGAAAAACATTACATATAAAATTGATGAATTCAATGGAGAGAAATAAAATTTATCAGAGAGATAAATTTATAGTTCTTTTCACTAAATGTGGGGAACCAAAAAATTATATGAGTCAATTCACTAAATTAAAATTTAACACAATGACTATGAATGTAATTGTGCAATACCAATCATTATAGGTGAATAGTTGAAGTGTTTATGTATTTTGATTCAATAAAAATGTTAATGAATTATTTTCACTAATGGTTATATGGTAGTAAGAATCATGAACCATCTTTGGATTGCATTAATTATGGAAAAATATATATTTCTGAATGTTATACCATTACCATAAATATTGATGGCATGTTTGTTATAAATAAAAATAGTTATAAGTTTTTAAACGATGGAATTTTATTACAATATTTTTTATAGAAAGTTATAAACTTCTGGGGATGTGCATCCAAACAAGTGTTGTTAGAGGTGATGCCTTTTTTTGGAAGGACCATCTCCCATAGAGTTCTCTTCTCCAAAATTATGAGTGATGATATTGTGAAAATTAAAAAGTGAGTTCATGAAATTCATCCATTTAGCTATGAGTGACATTTAAAGATGAATGATTGCATTCCATATTACATGAACAATGGTTGTTGAGAAAACTTAAGTCCATATATTTCTTCATCCATTGATTCTTTCAAATAAAACAACATAGATTATACTATACGTTTATGCTTCCAAATTTTTTTCCATGCCACAAGTTATATAGATACATTTAAGGACCTTCTCATTGTGGTCTCTGTAGATTGATATATATCTTGAAGGTCATTAGATTCCTTTAGATTCACCATAAATGTTGACATTAATAAATATTGTATGAAGATACTTCAAAAAAACATCTAATGTTCCTTTACACTTATTGTAATTTCCTGCCACACCCAATCGTCTAAGAACAGTGAAGTATATAATAGAGTTGTTGCATGTCTTGTGCGGCATTATGTAGGAGTCCCTTATGGCATTATGTAATATTAATTTTGGTTCATGAAATGTGAAGTAAGTATTGGTATGATGAAAATAGATTCATTCATATCATATTATATGAATTAATTCATCCATGGTAGCCAAAAACGTTTTTATAATATGAGGGGAGGTTTCAAATGCAGTGCCTCACTGGAGCTATATCTGAATAGAGTCCAACTCCAATAATCTATGCTCAAAAACACTATAATTATATTTCTATAAAGAGGAAGCATTATCATATCATATTAATATATGTTCTGCATCTTCTCTATACTACTTACATGAGTGACGCATATATCATATTTGAATGCCACAAGTTTTCAAACATGTTTTTGTGGGTATGTAGTTATGATAATTCCTCCACAAAAATGTACAACGAGAATGAAAAAAGAAAGGTTTGTTAAAAAAAATCAACAAGATAAAATTTTCCTGTTTTTCATTTAAATTATGTCAATAAAAAATATTTTAATTGAGCATACAATTATTAGTAGGTTCCCAAATGAAATAATATTTATAATGAGAAAAAATATATTTGTCGGTGGAGTTGTTAATTTCTTCAGACATATCATTTCTATGAGTGTTCAAAAAATACATTATAGAAAATATATTATATACCTAAAACTGAATGGGTTCAATATTAGAAATAAGGGCAGTATATTATATTTTTCCTATAAAAAATTGTTAAAGGATTCCTTGGTAATAGAACATCTGGAATGATCAATTATGATGGAAATTAAATTATTAATAGTTGGTTAGATAGATGAGTCCATGTAGTTCAATTTAACAATGATCAATTTTTTAATAAAAGTATATCTAAGAAGGTTTTTAGATACATGATTGTTTTTTAATAGGTTCAATGTAAGTATGTACAGAATAACATCTTTAAATAGTTTTACATTTTTAGGGACAATTCCACTATTAGCTATAGGATACCAGCATTTAATCTAATGAACTATTATTAATTTTTTTTCTAGAATGTTGGATCTCTAAAAAAAGTAACAGTGAAATTAATCTTCATAAGAAGACCTATATTCTATTTATACACCATTAACGAATAAACCATTTTTGAAACATTTAAAATACATATTCTTCCATCCATAGAATGAGATTATCCTTTCCAAGAAACAATTTGGTTCCTTATTTCATAAACTATTTTGGAAAAGTAGATACTTTAAGGACTTCCCCAAAAGAAAGGGAATCCAAGGTAGTTGAATTCAATGTTCGTATCTATGATTTTAAGATCATTTATGATACAGTTATTTAGAATCCATAATCCTTTTCCAAATAAAATAGGAGATTTATTTCAGTTTATAGATTTAATTGAAAGACTTTAATAATTGTTGATATCCTCCTTGTGATTATGAATATTTTTTGTTTCCATATTGTAAAAATAGAATGATTTTGTCAGCATAGAATAGATGCCTGGGGTAATAAGATTTTGGGAAGAATGAATTGTCTTAATTTTTCCGTTATCCACCAAGTGCATGAGAAGACCGTATAAGTAGTTTTTAGAAATAGTGAAAAGGATTACAGGTAGGGGGATACCCTTTATAACTCTTTTATAACATTTTAAATAACCATTAGGGGATATATTTTAGGGAAAATAGATATGAGAATATTTAAAGTGTTTTATTTCTATTGATAAAATGATCATTTCTACTAGACCATTAAATAACATAATAAATAAAAGTCCAATAAATCATATAAAAATACATCATAATGTCTTATTTCAGCACAATGTTACCTCCCCTAATTGATGTCTTTTGAAGATTATCACTCTGAGAGTCCATAAAAATGCATTCCTAGATATTTCTACACTTCAGGAAACCAAATTGATTCCATGAGATACATTTATTGGTAATTATGAAAAATATGTTGGCAGGAAGCATGGTAATTATCTTGTAAACTAGGTTGATGAGATAATTGGGTATGAAAAGTTGAATTTCAAAGTCATTTGAAATATTTCGAATTAAAAAGTGAAATTAGACATTAATTTCACCAACATGGGTTCCATTTTAGAAGAATGATTTTAATAGATTACCCACATTTAAATGAATAGATTTCAAGTAGTGCTAAAAATGTGTTAGAGAACCCATTAGGTCTTGGGGCATTATTAAAATTCAAACTACAAACTACATCTCTAATTTTAGAATTAATGGGGACACACGTAAGGATGTTATTTTCATCATTGTTAACCAAAACTAGAATGATATCAAGAATTATGTATTTATTTAAATAAGTATCCTTGAAAATATTATTTATATAGTAAAAAATATAATCAATAATTCATTCTTATTATAAATAATATTGTCTCAACCATTGATAAATGTTGGTGACCCATAGTATTTTCAATATATATATAGATAATTATAAAAAGATTATTTATTCCTCCATATTTTATATATTTAACTCTAAAATTATCTTTTTGAATTTATTTCTTTAATATAAATAAAGGATTTTAGTTTAGTTGTTATCTCTACATCTTTCTAAAAAGTTAGTGGTAAATTCAGAGTCTATGGATGTGTCTTTTAGCTGATTAATTATTTCTTCTAGAGAGGAAATATAATTATCAATTTGATTGGAGGTGATTTTACACAAGACCTTGAGTTTATTCTCTAGGTGATAAAGATTCATTATATATGATAAGGCATCATTATCACAATTAATATAGTTCTAAACATCCTTGTAAATGTTATCAAATTCAGGGAGTGTGATCCAAACATAATTAAATATAAAGTGTATGGTTGGTCTAGATCTTCTTAATAGAGAGGATAACTAAAATTGGAAGGTGATCAAAATTTACCTTTGGTAGGGTGGTTTTGGGCACAAAATACCATTTATCTAGGGTATGTTTATTAGTGAAGGCTCTATGTAATTTACAATCAAATATGATATTATAATACCTTCTATACAAGGTTTATTTGGACCCAACTAAAGTAATTTCAATCAGCTGATTTTTATCAATATAGGATTTAAACTAAAGTGATGAAATAATAGAATTAGTTTGACCCATTATCCCGCTAGAATAATAGATATCATAAATGTCCCCAATAATAATCCATGGGTAATTTATTCTACTTCTAGTTAAATCGTTGTTATTCTATAGATGTATTATATCCTGGTATATAGATTTAGAATATATGATGAAGAAAAGAATGTGAGATTTATGATATATAATTTCACCAGTCAGAACCAGATTATAATCATTAAATGAATAAACATTACTCAAGGATGAGTGAGAGAAAACAAAGAGAGATTCAAAAGAAGAGTTTGTAAAATTGTAACAAATAAAATCATATCCCTTTTATTCTAATACATACAATATAAGAACATAATTAATTGTATGATATGAAATTGACAAAAAAACAAATGCTTACTAATATAGATCAAACATTTTAATGAGTTGAGTGTGTCAGGATTTGATACACCCTGAAAATTTCGAAATTGATATTCATTTTAACCTATTTTTACAGTTGGAACCCCCTTCCTCTATAACATCTTTTTCTATGATATTTTTTGGTTAGTCTAGAAACATTCTCAATAGAGGTAGAATTTTCATCTTTCTTCATGATCATATGAGTTGTAGAGGTGTCATTACTGCTGGATGCATTTTCCATTGTGTCTAAAGAGGCATTGTATTCATCATTAATAACATTCTCAGAATTAAAATGTTTGGGGTTAGTATTAAAAGATATGTTTTCTATTGATCAAATTCCTTTTCAGCTTGAGGGATAGCCCTAAGCGCATAGGGGTGGGTCTGATAAATCCTTTATCTTTATTTTTTGTAACATGTATTTTCTAGTCAATTCCCTTTGAAAAGTAATGAATTTTTTCATAGGATTATTTTATTTCTCATATTTTGGTTTGATGACTATCAAAATTTATGTATTCCTAGAAAAAAATAGGGGTATGTAACTATATGGAGCTCTAGAGAATATCATCCTCAGTATCACAATATGTTGCCCGAACCGAATGAACTGGATGTTTGCAGATCTTAGGATTTTCAATCTCAAAGTTTTTTTTTCGATTGATTTAATTGTATAATCCTCATAATATCCTAGGTATTTTATTTAGTAATGATATCTTATTCATCCACCTCATTTTATTCCTCCACTAATTCATCCCATGACTTCCCATATTTTATGGTGGGAATAATTATTTTTTTCACCCATCAACCACCATCATTTATTTAGAGGTTCACTATTCTCAAAGGTGGAGGATTTCCCTTTTTTCTTTTTTATTTATTCTAATCAATTTCAAGGGTTGTTTTTACTTATTTTGAACCAATGTATAATTTTTGATAGTCTGGAAAATAGTTCTACATTCTTCACAAAAGAGAGGATTAAACTAATACTTGATTTTAATTTCTACTTCATGGACATTAGAAAAAAAATTATGACTTTTGGTATCATGGTTTCCATGTTGGATTCTACCATGAGTCTAGAATATAGGCAGAGCACAGCATTCATACTATTCTGATCAACTTTTAAGTGTTTCCTATACATGATGCTATATTATTTGGATTTTACGATTCTAAAAACACAAATTTAGATGATGTATTGTGACCCGTATTTTTTACAATCAATTACATTATGTAAAGGTATTAAAGGGTACATCCCAATTAGATAATAATAGAAAAATATGATGAAATTTTAAGTAACCATTCTTCCAATTCATTCTTAGATCATCGTGGGTTGATAAAATAATGTGATAGCATCCCTTTCCAAAAAGGACAGATTCGCAATTATATTTTCTCCCAGGATGGGAGATTTAGGTATTGAGATCATAAATACACCATGGTTTATCTCACCTAATATATTAAATACACCTAGGGATAGAAATTTTACACATATTAATCTTTTTTTGGAGGGATTAGAGGTCATTATCTATGGAAAAAACTCTATCCTTCAATTGTTTGTATATTTGAGGATTTATATCAAACATTTGTGACAGGTCCATACCTTTTATAGCTTCTGGGAGAGAGAAACTATTGTATTTGGATACTGGATCTCGATTTATATCCTTTTCAAGGATGGTATTATCTTCCAATATGGGTGTTTCTCCCAATGATTCCATTGTAAAATATCATTCCAATTATGGATTTAAAGAATCCATGATATGATTATGTATCTACATGTTTGGATAGAAACCATAGTCAATATTAAAATTAGTTTGGGTTGATAATCTAAAAGATTCCATTCCTATAGTGGTCATCTTGGAAACTTATATATCATCATGTTAGATTAACTTAAGGGTTGTTAATACCATCATGGGTTTATGATTTTAAATTATACCATATGTTCACTGTCAAAAACAACATTTGTTTCATGAATCATCCTAGATACCCAGGTACCCTAACACCTGATCCAGAACATTCATATCCAAAGGGGTATTACCGGTCTACATGGGTTGTCGACTAGCACCTGGCATCATACAAGATAAAGTGGGTAATGTTTTCCAACAACACAATAAAATAAAAAAGATACATTTCTATATATAAAAGGATAACTCCACAAGGAGAACATTATCAAAAATTCAAACAATTATAAAACAAATCCCAAATTGTACAATTACCACTTTATCAGAAATTGTGAAATAAACACAACATGTACCAATAGGCATGATAGTCCAAGACATGAGGATCAACAAAAACCACCACCTATAATTGGTTCCTTCCTCTTTCTCAAACATGGAATAATGAAATATACAAATGACCAGAGGAAAATCTAGCTGTGAGATGAAATCCCATTAGGGTCTTACCATGTAGTCCATAATAAGATGTTAGACAAATAAAAAACACATGATTTTAATTTAAAACAAAATAGGTATGGAAATACAATTTCTTATAGAACTCAAAAAATTATTTTCATTTAAAAATATGGAAACATTTCAATAATTGTCTCAATTTACATTTTATAAAAAGATGGTTAATATAATTCACTAGGAATGAGAAATGAAGTTTCCCAATCAATGGAATCAGTATATCAAAATAATCACAAATAATAAAAATGGGCATCCTCTAAGTGGTATAATAGTTCCCTGATATGGGATCCTCACACATATCATATTGGTGACCATGAAAATGTGCACATAGGTCTCTTAGACACTATCCAAAATAGACTCATCAATATCAAATTACTAATAATATCTTAATTAGGTTTTTATTATAGTTATACAGAATCAATTTGTTGGTAGTGAATTCACATCCTATAGTGTTTTCCCCAAATGACCCACTAACCACCCATGATCACTTGTTCTAAATGAATCAATAAACAATAGAAATATTATTCAAAAACTAATTAAAATACAATTTCCCATTTTTAGATTCAATGTACTAATTTTAGTTTAAAACATAAAAAATGTTTTTTAATAAATTAATTCCTTTTAGAGATAAAACCAACCAAGTCTTAAATAAATCATATTAGTATGTTGATCCCAAAATCAATATTACATATTCCATCAATTTCAAATCACACCCTAATCTTCAATTCCATTTTAATTGGGGGTTTTCCCCGAAATTCAAGTCATTCCGATTTCAAATACAAATTCACATTGAATAGGTTTTTTTGTAAATTGATTGAAATCAATTTATTTTAAGTTAAAAAATAATGGGATTATAACCTAGAAATTCTCAATGGAACCACCAACCTTTAAAATAGAGACCGTGTATCAGATTTCTCACAATGAGAATTACCAACGAAGAATTTCAAAAAAAATGTCAACGAATAAAATAGAGATTTGATATCCAAACAGATTAGTATATATACATCAATAACTATATGATCTAACAAATCGTGAGGTGGAGAAATATAGAGAGCTCGAGAGAAGAAACATGAGAATATGTCTTACTAAATAAGAATCGAACTACATTCACAATGCTTTTATCCACCTCCAAATAGGTTTTTAAGAGCCAAAATGAATTTATGGAAGCTCTAAAGACTTCAAAAGACATCCAATTCTTTGTTTGGATTGATGGAGGGTTTATATAGTATTTTGGGAATTTTTAATCTAATTTTCAGTTTTAAAAAAATCTCACAATGATGGATTCATTGAGGGGGCCTCATGGTTTGTCAAAACGTGAACCCTATGTGTGTTCCCCCCTTATTGGGTGCATGGTTTATACTAGGTGGGAGAATGGTTTTTCAAAATGTGTTCCAACCATGAAAACAATCATTTTTTGGGTTCGTATGTTTTAAATTAGGTGGGTTCATGATTTGGGAAAACCATGTACCAATGATTCACATCACATAAACAACTAAAAAAATACCAAATATTCACCTTAATCACCCCTACACGAGACCCTAAAAAATAATGAACAATAATAGAGCCATGGAGTAATTAAAAACAGTAACAACATGTTTCAACATCCCCACTAAAGAATAATTCATTCCCCATAAATCCAGTCAAGAAGTATCCATGAAAAAACGATGAGACCACTACTCTCTAATCAGTTCTTCTTTCTCCTACATCACGTTATTAACAAACCCAAGATTCCATAACACTCAAAACAATGGTATCATTCTCCCATAAAGATAAATGTATTCAATATAAACTATTTGAACTAGATTATCTGTTATGAATAAATTACTCTCAACATCAAGATCAAAAGTCGCTCAGAACATGAGATGGATCATAAAGTACTTTCATAACTAGGATAAATTGAACACATTTTTTTTGACATCAATTGTGGGGGATTACTAAATGGTAATACAGTATTACAACCTCTTTAACAACATAAAAATTCTATAGAAATGATGATCAACCTTTCTTTTCCTCACAATCTGTTAATGACCCAAATGAGGTGAACCTTTCAAGAACACATGATCACTAATTGAAAATTCTAATGGTCTATAGTGACGATCAACATATGATTTATATTGGTTCTATGATTTCATCATCCTATGAATAAACTGAATTTTTTATGTTTTCTTTTGAACCATGAGAGGTCCCACCATAGAATGGTCACCAATCATGGACCAACACAATAGAGATTTACATAGCCAACTGTGAAAGGCCACTAAAGGGGCCATCCTAATCATGTACTCTTAACTATTTTTATAAAAAAAACTCAACCATTCCGAAATGGTTATCCTATGATCTACCAAAATGGAGGACGAATGATCAAATCATATCCAAAAAATTTGTATGTCCCTATAATTTTGTACACTTGTGTATGGAGGGTATTCCATATTCAAATGAATCTGAGATCTCAGTTCCTTCTAAATTACTATCCAAAAGTGAGAAGTAAAATGAGGATCATTGTGAGAGACTATTGATGATGTAACTCTATCATTACCTGTAATCTCTCTCACATATAAATTTCCAAACACATCAAATTTGGTTGCATCATGAATGGGTATAATGTGAGACTATTTGGTCTTCATATCAACCATAATAAATATAACATTCTTCTTTATGTGGGTATGCAATAGCCCAAACACCAAGTCCATGGATGTCTTATCCCACTGCCATGTTGGAACTGAAAGTGTATTAAGAAAACCTGAAGGTCTCTAGTTCTCAACATTTAAATATTTGAAATTATACAATTAGAAACAAAATCATCAATCACTCATCTCTTACATAGCCACCACAATCATCCTTTCATGTCATAGATATATTCATGGTTTGTGGTTTTACTACACATTTCGAAATACGGAGATCCTTCAATAAATATTTTAATATGGGAAATTCTATAACATAGAAACTTCAGGAGTATACGATACACGATGTTGAGAATGACCACTCAATAATAGTATCCCAACAATAAATAGATTTCTTAATGTAATGGAAATGTAGAGACCCGAAGCTTATCGTACATGGACGTTAAATTACTTTTGCGGAATACTTAGTACATAACAAAAACACACACACAAGGATCGTAATAGTTTAGTGTCTTTGGAAACTCGGAATAAAATCTTCTAATCGTGGGGAAAGATCTTCAACATCTCCCATAAATATCTTCCTTTTTTTTACCTAAAACCTTTCTTTATATCCTGGGGAAAAGAAAACATAAAATGGTGAGCTCAAATGCTCAGTAAGGGTAAACAAAAGAAATATCAATCACATCATATACATAAGAACATAGCTTTTGGAAATCTTAACCTGCAAAAGAGCTCATAATATCATAACATGGGATAAATCATAGAAGTGAAAATGAGATCCTCATAATCATAACATAAAACTTGAAACTTTGTGGCATGCACACATAATCATGGAAAATCATTTCTTGTTAGTCATGACTCATTGCCAATACTATCTTAGTGGACAAAGTCCCTTTCTGAACTGAGTTCACTCCTCGTTTCAGTCCTGTATCACTGAACCGAAATAACCTTCCGTTCCAGCCATGTCTATCTCATGAGATATAAAGTCTTTACCCAATGCATTGGAGGGAGATATAGGTCCCACCCATCTTATAATTAATCCTTTCTTATGTGTGCCACATAATCATAAAACATACATCATCGCATAACACATGTAACAAAAATGGGATTCTTGAAACATCATGACATCATAAATCAATTCATATAAGATAAAGGAATTCATAAAAATAATTCCATCACAACATGATCAAATCAATTTAATAATAGGGATAAAAACAGAACCCTTTATTATCTTAGATGGAAAATAATTTTGATAAAACACTTGAACTCCATTCTTGAGGAAAATATCCTTTCTTCTTCAAAAAACATTTTTTCTTTCATAACATGTCATACGACTTTAAAATAAAAGAAGTTGATTAAAAATAAACTTGAAACTTGTAAAGGAAGCTTCTTGGAAATAATGTTTTAAAAATCCATTCATGCCGTATAAGTTAAAAAAAAAATTCTTCGTACTTTTGTCGGAAAAGTCAAAAAGTACCTCGTACGGAAAAACGACAAAAGATTCCTTTCATATTCTTTACTAAAAACTCACCTAAGGGTAAAATTGGATTTAAACTATTGCAAGTGGATGGAAACAATATTTCATATTGAGGGAACATGGATGTGGATGATAAAATACACCCCAGTAAATACTTACGAATAAACAATCTCGGATAAAAATGAGATTGTGATATTTCCCTTACCTTAGGTCCGACTTGCTTTGTAAGTGTCCGAACCTCCTGTATAATGATTTAAATCATGTTATTGACTTATTACAGAATCATATTCATTGTTATGATATCATATATGGTTCACTTATGACATTATATTACCCGTTCTTTTGTAAATTCCATGTTAAAGAAGCGTTTTGGGTAAAATCGTTTCATTTATCGTAGGTGTTTTGACTTGTTGTTCTTGACATCATTATTACTTATATCATGATTTACTTACTTCCAGAATATAAAATATGATTTATATATCATATATATTCAGTATATATATATATATAATATGTAGATAAATAAAATGAAAAACACCGTTCATGGAGACGGTAGTCCGTACGTACGCATGAACGCTGTTTTCCTTTCCTTATTGTCTTGAAATGGAAGTAAGTAGATGACATACATATGTATATATATACATAAATCCAGTAGCTTTATAATGTCATATATTTCATTATTATTTCTTATATATACATTATAATCATTCTTAAATGGTTAACATGGAGAATGAATCTCATCGCGTCGTGGAGACGGTATTCTGTACGTACGCACGAGCGATGATATCATTTCTATAAATATTGAATTGAATTGGAGTGGATTATACAATATATCAGAATCAATATGATGTTGTAATAACTATGTATAGTTATTCTTTACACCATTATACCCATCCATGTAAGGTGGTGGTGGAAAATAGATTACACCACGGCGTGGAGACGGTATTCCGTACGTACGCACGCGCGGTGATTTCTTTTTCCGTAGGATGGATAGATGGTGAAATAGGGTTGTTTCATACTTATAATAACATATCAGTATATGAGTGATACTGATGTTATTACTTCATAATGAAACAACCTAAGAAGAAGAAGTGGAAGAAGAAATAAAGATGAAAGAATTGGTAACGGTAATTACCTCTTCTTTGAAGTGCCTCTTTGAGACCTCCTCTTATGGAACTAAAATTGGTCTTTGAGGAAGACCAGAACCTCTAGGATGTTGCTAGGGAAGTGGAGAGGAGAAATTGTCAGGGGTTGGCCGAGCTTGAGTGCTCAAATTGGTGTGAGGAGGAAGGGGAGGAGGTGTCCTTTTATAAGGGAGGAGAGGGGCACCTTAGGAATACCTCAAAATATTATTTTATATTAAAGTTAAAATCGGTTTATAATGGTTCCAAAGGGTCTTATTTAGAAGCTAAAGTGGGGATGGGTCGAAATCCTATCAACCAATAGGATTTAGACAAGTTTAGGGTATTATTTTAACCTTATCAATTAGATTTAACTCTAAGTTAAATAATTTAACTTTTACCGTGTCTTTTTGTTTTCTTTCACTATATGGTTAATAAACTTACTATAACATGCCAAACGAACCCCAAATTGTATATTATTAATACATATATCCTTATCTAAGTCATTTGTCCGAACCTTAGATTTTTAAGAATAAAATAACAATTAATAATATAATATTTGATTTAAAAACTATTTTGTGTCAATTTTGACACTATTTGATATATGATTTTTGTGAAAGTCATAACAGAATTATATGTTCGAACCAAGTTGATTAAATCAACACTAATATATCATAGTAACCTAGAAAATTAGTGGAATTCATAAAAAGTCTTAAATTACACTTATTTTGGTATTTATATTATCAATTATGTCAATATTTCATTAATAAGATAATTACTGCATCATCTTTGTGTCATAAATAAATTATATTATTTGATGTCTAAAAATTACAAATAAAATACCATCATGTAGGAAATCTTTTTAGCTTTCTAATTAATATTTATAATCTAATTTATCTTATGTATAACCCCATATTAAAAATGATTTACTTATTAAACTTTGATTTTAACTATTTTAACCCTTCTTTAAATAAATTAATAATAAATGTCCTAATCTAATCCAAGTGGGCCTAAATGGTCATATTTTATTCCTAAGTTTGTTTTTGGTCGAATTAAACTTGTCCAATAGAATTAGGACATGTGTTAGGGTAATATTAATATCATATTTACCCTTAGTTACCCTATTTACTATTAACCGTGGTAAAAAAAGTAAAAAGTTACTATTCACCAAAAAATTATTTTCATCTCATTGAACCACATTTTAGTCCTTGATATTAACCGTGTCTCTCGGATTTTCGAAATTCCATTCACAGAAGCGGTAAAATTATGTTTTATGCAAAATTCAGTTTTTAACCTACCACTTAGTAGTTTCACTATTCATCAAAAATTGATGTTTTTCAGAACAATGCCAAAATTTTATCCCAAGCTATATTTCATATTCCGAATTCAAAAATGAAGTCTATTTTACCAAATTCATAACATAAAAGTTGCATTAATTAATTATATAATTAAATCCCGCTGTTAAAATAAATAGCGTGTTTTTATATATCAAAAGATTGACACTTGATTATGTCTGGTTTAAATGTGAAATTACAACCAATGACCAAAATTGTATTAAATTGTAAAAATATATTCTAAATATACTTTAAAACCACTCAAATTAATAATTTATCACTATTAATTATTTCGATTAAAAAAGTTGTTTTTAATTATAATTTAGTAATTTTCACTATTCATCAGAATATGAAAGTTATCTGAAAAGTACCAAAATTTCACCTTAGGCTAAATTTGATACTCCGAATCCAAAAATGAAGTTCATTTTGAAAAATAAGATTTATAGAATTTAAAAAGTGGTTATTACTATTCATAACGACTATTTTTAATAATATTTTAATAGAATATCGTTGTTTAGTGAAACTCAGTATTGCGTACTACACACGCTATCGAGGAAGGTTGTGATTGCGTGTAATTCAAGGCAAGTCAAGGATGTGTGTTGTGCAAGCTCCTTTTGGTGTTGCGTATAACACAAGACATTAGTGAAATTAAAAAGAATATTTTTCATAAAATCTTGGGCTGTTACATTCTACCCCCCTTAAAATGAATTTCGCCCTCGAAATTCGTCGGGGTTATAAATGGTTTACTATTCGAAAGTTTCTTTAATAGAAACCCACATCGTAAAAGTGAATACCAAAACTTGGCTTTAAAAACTAAAGTATGAAATGTAACGATTACCCAAATAAACTAATCACTGGGTTTCCACATAGGTGAAAATATGGATATGGAAGAGAAATCTAACCATCATGTTCTGATGGAGAGTGGTAGAGAACATGGCTATGGAAAAGCCAGTAATCACAAATCCATAGATTTGTGATGATATAAGGTACCATCTGATTCATCAGGTATAAGATCACTAGGACAACATTTTTGGTTTTCAAGATCATTTCCCTAAAGTTGAAAATTTGCTTAGAATAAATACTTACTTTATTTTGGTACAATCTCACTTTTGTTCGTGCCTTGAACAATTTCTACTTCATCTCTTAAATAAATGAAGTTGAATTTGTTATTCGTGAAGTGTTAGCAGATCATGTGATAGAATGACGGGTCATTCCATCTGTTTCAAACAAAAGGTTAGCAAAAGTTATTAAATATACATAAGTCATTCTATAGTAAGATTAATCATATATGGTTCCTAAAATGGACTTATACTTCATATATCATACTGCTTAATATAATAACACTAGTTTCTACTAAACAGGGACTTCCTGTAGGTCAGTGGTAGGCGGTAAAGGCCAGTCGCACTTCGGTTGTGGGTTCGATTCCTACAGCCTTGTCCGAAGCGATGGGCTGTCGCCCGTCCTGCAGGTTGTCCTTTTTATAAAACTATATTACTATAACATCCCATCAATAATATCGAAAAAACTTCTATCCTTAAACAATACTAACTTATGTCCAACATAATCCATTCCAATCTTTAGGCTTATCCATAATACTGCAGTCCATTCTCATAACATAGTGGAAACGATTACCAGAGATTTAATACCATCGTTGATCCCCATATATCATAAGATATGTTATGTTGGTCACATTCCAAACATTCAAAGGCCTTAATCTTGTACTCTCTTGAATACCCATTGAACCTTATTGAAAACACGAATTCTATTAAAAGTTAACTCTTTCCACATACCAAAATCCTCAAAATTCTATATACTAACACCATGATATCACTTAGTCCTTATATCAATCATGAGCTCATGAATACTATTAAACATTTCATTTTCTCGTCTTCATTATGCGCATATCATCTTATTTCCAAAAAAAATATCTCAATCACTTTGAATACCACATCAATAAATATTGTAATACTCAATGATACAACATTATTTTGGAATCCCATTACATAAACACTTAATCATTCCACCACATCGTTGTCATATTCAACATTGCCAATAGTGATCGCATGTGATTTCCCTTTGTCCTTTGCCTTCAGTGGTTGCTCATGTTGATCATCACTAACCCTTGGATTAGGGCAATTATTAGCATAATGCCCCATTTCCTTGCACTTGAAGCATTGAAGTGTTGGTGGTGCGTTCTCTGCAGTGTTTACTTTATTCGCATCATTAGAAACCCTTTTTCCATTACTTCGACACTCAGCTGCTCGATGACCTTCTTTTCCACACTTAAAACATTTTCTAGTCCCTTTAAGACAATCTCCACCATGCTTCTTTCCACACTTTGTGCATAAGGAAACATTCATCTTCTTTTCACCATTATTCTGAGATTTCTCCTTGAACTCCATCTTTCGTTTCTTGTCAAAACCATGAGATGGATATGTAACACCAACTTCCATTTCTACCTTGATAGCACAACGCACAATTTCTTCATAGCTACTGAAGTCTCTTATAGCTAATTCCCTTCGAAGACTTGGTTTTAAGCCACTGAAAAATCGATCAACTTTACTTTCAGGTTGGATGATAATTCCAGAAGCATACCTTGCAAGTCTTGTAAAATTTGCTTCATAGGTACCAACAGATTCATCGTCCCTTTGCTTCAGTTCAAGAAACTCTTTCTCCATCTTTGTTCGAAGAATACGAGGGAAGTACTTACTGAAAAACAAGTTCTTGAACTCGTCCCATTCCATGGACTCAATTTCATCTCTTGGCCTCGTATTCTTGATAAGATTCCACCATTGATCAGCTTCACCTTCCAAACGATATACTGCTAAGATGACTTTATCATGTTCAGAACATTGAAGAACTGAAAATATATTTTCAGTAGTACTGATCCATTGTTCAGCCACAAGTGGATCAGAAGACCCACTGAAAGAAGGTGGACGTTGCCTCATGAAGGACTCAATAGAATATTGTTCCCTTCTCTGCTCATTTGGAAGTCCAGAATGATTCATAGCTTGTGTAAGTATAGCAATAAGATTTTGCACTCCATCTCCCATAACATTTGTTTGTTCAGGAGGGCAATCATTGCATTGTCCATTGCATTGATCAACACGGTTCCTTCGGGTTCCAGCCATCGTCTAAAACCCAAAAAGAATAGTGTGAGAGGCAAAAATCATGCTAGGGAAAACAACATAATAAAGGGGGAGTACCTTCAATATCTAACATCTTAGGTTTAATTCTATGACCGTTAGCGTAATTCTAGTACTATAACCTATACGTATACTTAACCTTAGGGACATCCCTAGACATACCTTAGAAATATCTCTAGGGATCTCACTAAAGTTCTCGCATCCTAGTTTCCAAAGGTTGACTAAACCTTTCCTCTGATACCAACTGTAGAGACCCGAAGCTTATCGTACATGGACGTTACATTACTTTTGAGGAATACTTAGTACATAACAAAAACACACACACAAGGATCGTAATAGTTTAGTGTCTTTGGAAACTCGGAATAAAATCTTCTAATCGTGGGGAAAGATCTTCAACATCTCCCATAAATATCTTCCTTTTTTTTACCTAAAACCTTTCTTTATATCCTGGGGAAAAGAAAACATAAAAGGGTGAGCTCAAATGCTCAGTAAGGGTAAACAAAAGAAATATCAATCACATCATATACATAAGAACATAGCTTTTGGAAATCTTAACCTGCAAAAGAGCTCATAATATCATAACATGGGATAAATCATAGAAGTGAAAATGAGATCCTCATAATCATAACATAAAACTTGAAACTTTGTGGCATGCACACATAATCATGCAAAATCATTTCTTGTTAGTCATGACTTATTGCCAAGACTATCTTAGTGGACAAAGTCCCTTTCTGAACCGAGTTCACTCCTCGTTTCAGTCCTGTATCACTGAACCGAAATAACCTTCCGTTCCATCCATGTCTATCTCATGAGATATAAATTCTTTACCCAATGCATTGGAGGGAGATATAGGTCCCACCCATCTTATAATGAATCCTTTCTTATGTGTGCCACATAATCATAAAACATACATCATCGCATAACACATGTAACAAAAATGGGATTCTTGAAAAATCATGACATCATAAATCAATTCATATAAGATAAAGGAATTCATAAAAATAATTCCATCACAACATGATCAAATCAATTTAATAATAGGGATAAAAACAGAACCCTTTATTATCTTAGATGGAAAATAATTTTGATAAAACACTTGAACTCCATTCTTGAGGAAAATATCCTTTCTTCTTCAAAAAACATTTTTTCTTTCATAACATGTCATACGACTTTAAAATAAAATAAGTTGATTAAAAATAAACTTGAAACTTGTAAAGGAAGCTTCTTGGAAATAATGTTTTAAAAATCCATTCATGCCGTATAAGTTAAAAAAAACATTCTTCGTACTTTTGTCGGAAAAGTCAAAAAGTACCTCGTACGGAAAAACGACAAAAGATTCCTTTCATATTCTTTACTAAAAACTCACCTAAGGGTAAAATTGGATTTAAACTATTGCAAGTGGATGGAAACAATATTTCATATTGAGGGAACATGGATGTGTATGATAAAATACACCCCAGTAAATACTTACGAATAAACAATCTCGGATAAAAATGAGATTGTGATATTTCCCTTACCTTAGGTCCGACTTGCTTTGTAAGTGTCCGAACCTCCTGTATAATGATTTAAATCATGTTATTGACTTATTACAGAATCATATTCATTGTTATGATATCATATATGGTTCACTTATGACATTATATTACCCGTTCTTTTGTAAATTCCATGTTAAAGAAGCGTTTTGGGTAAAATCGTTTCATTTATCGTAGGTGTTTTGACTTGTTGTTCTTGACATCATTATTACTTATATCATGATTTACTTACTTCCAGAATATAAAATATGATTTATATATCATATATATTCAGTATATATATATATATATAATAGGTAGATAAATAAAATGAAAAACACCGTTCATGGAGACGGTAGTCCGTACGTACGCATGAACGCTGTTTTCCTTTCCTTATTGTCTTGAAATGGAAGTAAGTAGATGACATACATATGTATATATATACATAAATCCAGTAGCTTTATAATGTCATATATTTCATTATTATTTCTTATATATATATTATAATCATTCTTAAATGGTTAACATGGAGAATGAATCTCATCGCGTCGTGGAGACGGTATTCCGTACGTACGCACGAGCGATGATATCATTTCTATAAATATTGAATTGAATTGGAGTGGATTATACAATATATCAGAATCAATATGATGTTGTAATAACTATGTATAGTTATTCTTTACACCATTATACCCATCCATGTAAGGTGGTGGTGGAAAATAGATTACACCACGGCGTGGAGACGGTATTCTGTACGTACGCACGCGCGGTGATTTCTTTTTCCGTAGGATGGATAGATGGTGAAATAGGGTTGTTTCATACTTATAATAACATATCAGTATATGAGTGATACTGATGTTATTACTTCATAATGAAACAACCTGAGAAGAAGAAGTGGAATAAGAAATAAAGATGAAAGAATTGGTAACGGTAATTACCTCTTCTTTGAAGTGCCTCTTTGAGACCTCCTCTTAGCGCACTAAAATTGGTCTTTGAGGAAGACCAGAACCTCTAAAATGTTGCTAGGGAAGTGGAGAGGAGAAATTGGCAGGGGTTGGCCGAGCTTGAGTGCTCAAATTGGTGTGAGGAGGAAGGGGAGGAGGTGTCCTTTTATAAGGGAGGAGAGGGGCACCTTAGGAATACCTCAAAATATTATTTTATATTAAAGTTAAAATCGGTTTATAATGGTTCCAAAGGCTCTTATTTCGAAGCTAAAGTGGGTATGGGTCGAAATCCTATCAACCAATAGGATTTAGACAAGTTTAGGGTATTATTTTAACCTTATCAATTAGATTTAACTCTAAGTTAAATAATTTAACTTTTACCGTGTCTTTTTGTTTTCTTTCACTATATGGTTAATAAACTTACTATAACATGCCAAACGAACCCCAAATTGTATATTATTAATACATATATCCTTATCTAAGTCATTTGGCCAAACCTTAGATTTTTAGGAATAAAATAACAATTAATAATATAATATTTGATTTAAAAACTATTTTGTGTCAATTTTGACACTATTTGATATATGATTTTTTTGAAAGTCATAACAGAATTATATGTTCGAACCAAGTTGATTAAATAAACACTACTATATCATAGTAACCTATAAAATTAGTGTAATTCATAAAAAGTCTTAAATTACACTTATTTTGGTATTTATATTATCAATTATGTCAATATTTCATTAATAAGATAATTACTGCATCATCTTTGTGTCATAAATAAATTATATTATTTGATGTCTAACAATTACAAATAAAATACCATCATGTAGGAAATCTTTTTAGCTTTCTAATGAATATTTATAATCGAATTTATCTTATGTATAACCCCATATTAAAAATGATTTACTTATTAAACTTTGATTTTAACTATTTTAACCCTTCTTTAAATAAATTAATAATAAATGTCCTAATCTAATCCAAGTGGGCCTAAATGGTCATATTTTATTCCTAAGTTTGTTTTTGGTCGAATTAAACTTGTCCAATAGAATTAGGACATGTGTTAGGGTAATATTAATATCATATTTACCCTTAGTTACCCTATTTACTATTAAACGTGGTAAAAAAAGTAAAAAGTTACTATTCACCAAAAAATTATTTTCATCTCATTGAACCACATTTTAGTCCTTGATATTAACCGTGTCTCTCGGATTTTTGAAATTCCATTCACAGAAGCGGTAAAATTAAGTTTTATGCAAAATTCAGTTTTTAACCTACCACTTAGTAGTTTCACTATTCATCAAAAATTGATGTTTTTCAGAACAATGCCAAAATTTTATCCCAAGCTATATTTCATATTCCGAATTCAAAAATGAAGTCTATTTTACCAAATTCATAACATAAAAGTTGCATTAATTAATTTTATAATTAAATCCCGCTGTTAAAATAAATAGCGTGTTTTTATATATCAAAAGATTGACACTTGATTATGTCTGGTTTAAATGTGAAATTACAACCAATGACCAAAATTGTATTAAATTGTAAAAATATATTCTAAATATACTTTAAAACCACTCAAATTAATAATTTATCACTATTAATTATTTCGATTAAAAAAGTTGTTTTTAATTATAATTTAGTAATTTTCACTATTCATCAGAATATGAAAGTTATCTGAAAAGTACCAAAATTTCACCTTAGGCTAAATTCGATACTCCGAATCCAAAAATGAAGTTCATTTTGAAAAATAAGATTTACAGAATTTAAAAAGTGGTTATTACTATTCATAACGACTATTTTTAATAATATTTTAATAGAATATCGTTGTTTAGTGAAACTCAGTATTGCGTACTACACACGCTATCGAGGAAGGTTGTGATTGCGTGTAATGCAAGGCAAGTCAAGGATGCGTGTTGTGCAAGCTCCTTTTGGTGTAGCGTATAACACAAGACATTAGTGAAATTAAAAAGAATATTTTTCATAAAATCTTGGGCTGTTACAGGAAATCATTATAAAACTATTGTTCCGAAAGAATCATCTCTAGAAGAGCAAAAGTAAAATGAACTTTGGACAAAAGAAAGAGAAATCCTATTTCCCAAATAAAAATATTATTCACTGAAAAAAGATCCATAAAATACCTTTAATCCAATTATTCATTCACATACGTGGTTAGAAGACTCATAATCAATGTATCGATGATGAAATTTCCTTTCCACTGGGTATAGAAAATATATAAATAAAAATATTATAAGTATTTCACCCATCAACACTGGTAAAGAATCAAGACTTTTTAAGAGAAGATACAACTCATGATCATGTGTTAAGGGTACTTGTTAATCATTTCTTAGAAAATGAAATTCCACTAACTCTAGAATTCATGAATCTCAACTGCACATTCTAAAACATGGGTTGGGTAATTATTCTCGTGTGGCCTAAGCTGATGAGTGACACAAGAAACAACTTGACCAACATTCATAAAAAATAAAAATAAAACCTGATGTGTTACAGATGACCGGGTAGATCTGGTCAACCTCTAGATGAGTAAAAACTGGAACATAATTCCAAATACATTTCACTTCCAAATATATCATTGATGTCTCTCATCCTAAGAAAAATTTATCCCCTCATATTTACATAAGAGATCGATGAATCAAACATTGTGAAATAAATTATAAAAGGACAATAATATTACACTAATCCCATAAAAACAAAATCTAAAAATATTTCATAGTGGCTCACATGTCATACCAGTATTCACATTCTCAGGATCACCTATGATACTTGTTTATGAAACCACGTGTTCCATGAACTTCAATTTCTGAATCCAGAAATCAAATTTTGATATCTTGGTATTAATTCTATGCTTTCTCAAAAATTACATAACTTCTCTCAGATGACTCACATGGTCCTCCTAGTACATTGATTAAAAAATGATGTCAACTATAAAGACATACATGAAATTATTGAGATCCTTATTTAAAATCTAGTTCATTAAACCCATAATTATTATAGAAGTATTGGTTAGAACAAATTACATTACACGGTACTCATTATGGCCATAAATTCACTGTAACTATGTTATTTTTTAATTTCATATTCACTTTTCTGTACTGGTGATAACAAGATCAATGTTAAAAATTTGATAACCTATCATACCCTTTCAAATGATCAATAGATCATCAATCATTGGTAAATAACACATTTTTTACCCAAACTCAATTTTTTTTAAATAATCAACACACAGGTGAAGTGAACCATCATCATTCTCAGTAAAAAGAATAGGTTCCGCCCATATTCACACTCTCCGGAGTATAAATCCTACCTAAAAAAGATCATCCAATCTAGTCTTAAAATAATCTATTTTAGATGGGTCTATATTGTAAGATAGAATATATACTAGTTGAGTACTAGGTAACAAATCAATAGAAAACTATATATCCCTTACCAGTGTCAGACCAGTTAATTCAGAATGAATAATGTTGAGAAACTCGATGAAACCTGGTGGAAGATATATCTTAAAGAATTATGCTTCACATCAAAAGAGAAAAAATATTACTTTCCCCAACATTGGATAAGGTCTAAATATCCTCATCCTTTGGTTTCATTATCAATAAAATATACATCGCACTTCATCAAGAGTAGTAATGGTGACTCAAAGAATATATAAATCACTTAAAACATTTTTTACAATGATCCAATCCATCTTGAAAATTACTTCAAGATGTTTCATGGTGTGAAATAAAAAATCCAATGTAAAATCAATATCTAAAAATGATATGTCACAAGAACGAAAAAGGAGACCCTTTCCTATCTTCATTCTAGGGTTCCTAATAATATCCATCACATAAGATAAAATATACAAAGGAAGATTTATAAAATCCCCAATATGAGTCAAAATAAATGAATAACATACACAAGAGTTAAAAATGGTCATTAAATATTATGATATAGTGATGTAACCTCTCACAGTAATTGGACCCATATTTTCATCATCTATGGACTCTTATACAATGTAAAGTTTCCTTGGTCCATATTATGGAGGTCGGAACCCCTAATTTTGTAAATTATACTATTTAACCATGATAATTTTGGGTTATGGTGATATAGTTCAACTACATAGAGAAGAATAGTCATAAAAAAATTATGTGACTGAATTATGAATCGTTGATAAACATATATTTTTTTTACCTCAGTTAAACCCCATTTAGAATGCCTAGGTTTTCCACATTGGTAGGAAATCAGAGGGACTCTGTATAACACTACAAGAGGACTAGAAGAACACTGTTGTCCAGAACCACCACAAGAGTCATCATGATTCCAAATTCCTTTAAATTATTTTACAAAACTACAAGTGAGAGAAAAAAGGAAATCATGTCAAACCTGACATACCAACTAGACAGATCTCATCCATCAATGATCTATCCATAATATCATAATATTTAGAGATATTCAGTAATATAACATGATAATGAATATAAGATCGAAGTCCCATATCTCACTATCAATTTTCATCTTCTTATTCAATACAATATCAGGTGAAAAATACATAATATCAGCAAATCAATTTACATATTCTTTTATGGCCTTCTCAACCTAATTTATTTCAAAAAACACTATTTCATTAGTCAACAACATAGACTCTAGACTAAACTATTCATTTAAAAACATTATTTTCCGTACACTCTATTCCATCAGGCTTCTTCACCATCACCACAATGTTCCATCACCTCCTATATTGTTCATCCATCTTTACATTGGAACATTTCACCTTAATTTAATTAGATGTCTCCATGAACTAAAACAAAATCGCAATACATTGACTCATCTTTCTCTTACATTACTATTACATGATTTTAAATTAAATCATTATTATAGCGTTAGAAATCCAAAATACAATTTTTTAGTGTATGTCGTAAATTCCAACCAAACATAACAAATACATAAGAAAACATAAACATTATTTATTTCATTATTTTCTTGCTCCATAGTGGCCCTTATGTACTCCTTAGTATAATTAGTCTCTTGAGGATGTACATCAAGTAATATGGTGATTTAAAGGCCTATAAAAAGATGAATAAGAAAATCAATCAATACAACATGTGTGAAAAATAATAATAATCATCATTACATAAGTGTGGAATTATCATCAAAATCATAAGAGTAGGCATTAGATAAAGGCATGGAATGTGGTGATTCATACAAATGAAACATCCTATCTTAGTGGTCAAATACCACATATAGTTGTGAACAAAGCTAGAATCATCTTAATTCATAAAATATAAGAAAAATCATTACATAATAATCATTGTGAAAAAATCTAGAATCATGTTCACACATGTTTCCCCTTATCTCACCATATAAATTTCATTACCCAAAGAATTGGAGTTCTATATAATTTTGGTCACACCCATCACATCATAGTGTCTATATAATAATGCATGCCACAAAGAATGTATATCAATATTAGAAATAAAAAAACTCATTGAAATGAAATTGGTTTCCTGAGAATTTCATAAAGAATACATTCATGCTTATACCTTTTGGTTACCATAAGTAACTTTTAATAACATACATGGTATAAGAGTCATCAATCATTAGTGAGTATGAAATAATCTCAATAAAAGTAAAACATGCATTTTTAGACAGAATAGTTATTTTTGAAAAATCATTGAATTTTTCATAAAATTAGATTTTAAGAATATATATACTAGAAATTATAATTAATGTGAAATGAAATTATATTTGAGTAATATTAAATAAACATCCACACTAAAATTTGCACCTAAGAGATGTTACCCTATGAAATGAAATTAGGTTCGAGAATCCCATTACCTTATGTCTGAATTATTTCATATCTTAAATATCCTAGATAATAAAATTATATAAATTAATTAAAAAATATATAACCTATTACACATGAATTTTACGTATTATTATTTTATTATGTTCATTTCTTGCCATAATGATTATTTTTAGAGTTTAATTTCACAATTCGAGAGTGTTTATTTTTTTGGTTTTCATGTGAGGTTCACTTCTATTCATGTATTGAAGTTCATGAAATATGATAATAAATCAAAAAAAAAATTAAATTATATGTTATTAGTTAACATCCAGATATTTAATTAGTTCTTAGTTATTATTTTTATTCTAGATTCGATAATGATTATTAGATAACATGTTAATGATAATTGTTTATATTAATTTTGGTGATTTTCGATCATAATGAACTCACTTTGTTTTATAATTTAATATTATGTATATTTGTTATTTTAACAAAAAATAGGGTCATAAAATTAAATTTATAATATTTTTCAACCATTACAAGGGTTTTATGACACCCCTTGAAGGCAGAATTGTAAAATAAAAACATGTTATCCTCGAAGGTGATAAATCAACCCATCACAGATGACGTTTTCATTTGTAGAATAAAAGTGAGAGTAGAAGTGCATTGATGATGGATTATTCCATTAAAATAATAAAATAAATTTATATATAAGATAATAGAGTTATTATTCCACTTGTATATTTTTAGGTGAGGGGAGAATAAGAAAATAGAAGAACATAAAATGGAATTAAAAGAAAAGGAATGGGGATTTTACCTTTGGAATTATTCTCCATGAGAACCACCATAGAGAAACTATTTTCGGTATTTTTTTGATTCCAAAGGCTCCTAGACATTTAAGAGGGTATTTGAAAGATTATTTGGAAAAATTGGATAGGATACATGGCCTTCAAGGAGTACGGAGAGGATGTTTTGAAGTGGTATTTATATGGGAAGAGAGGGGTGTTTTTTCATTATTTTATTATTTTTGGTCAAAATTATTAATAGATTATACCTTATTAGTAAATATATTTAACTAAGGAAATAGGATTTGAGATTATGGTACTTACATCAGCCATACAATATCCATGACTTAAAAATTCACGTATTTGTTAAATTCTGCAAATTACTGTATTTTACTATTCACAAAAATTCAACTATTTTAGAAAAATTTGAAAAATTGAAAAAAATAATTCAATGATGAATAGAATTAAAAAATGAACTATATTTTCTGAAGATACATTTACAAATATAATAAATTTATTTTTTAATTAAAATCATTAATTACTTAGAAAGTATCATTTTTAAAATTATAACTGATTTTATAACTGTAACACCCTGAGATTTAATGAGATATATTATTTTTAATTTATTGATATCTTCTATTTTATACTACACCAAGATTATCTTGCAGTATATATAACAATATACTTGGCTTGTATTACATGCAAGATCAACCTTCCTCGATAGCCTGTGTGGTAAGTAATACCGTGTTTCATTAAACAATGATATATTATAATATTATTATGAACTATCCGTTATGAATAGTATTAACCATATTTTGAATTTTATAACATTATAATTCATCTTAATCATTTTATACAACATGGTACGAGAAAAAAAAAATTTGTATAAAGGATGTATTTTTTTAAAAATGCAGTTTCGTCACCTTTTGATGGCGTACCCATTTTAAATATAATTTTTGATAAGTTTATAAGATCAATTTGACAAAATAATAAAATTATTTCGAACCAGGATGTAAATAAAGGTTTTAGGTAAGAAAAAAAGGGGAAGATATTTTTGGGAGATGCTGAAGATCTTTCACCATGATTAGAAGATTATGTTCCGTGTTTTCCAAAGACACTAAACTATTATGGTCAGTGGGCATCTGTTTATGTCATGTATTAAGTTTTCCGCAAAAGTAATGTAATGTCCATGTATGTCAATCTTGGGTCTCTATAGTTGGTATCAGATTAATGGTTTAGTAATCCTTTGGAAACTAGGATGTGAAAACTTTAGTGAGATCCCTAAAGATATTTCTAAGGTATGTCTAGGGATGTCCCTAACATTAAGTATAAGAATATGTTATAGTCCTAAAATTATGGTAACAATATTATAATTAAACCATTGATGTTAGATATTGAAGGTACTCCCCCTTTATTATGTTATTTTCCTAGTATGATTTTTTTCTCTCAGTCTATTCTTTTTGGGTTTTAGGTAATGGCTACAACCCAAATGAACCGTGTTAATGATCAATGCACTAGGCAATGCAATTATTTTCCTCCTAAACAACCAAATGTTATGGGAAATAGAGTGAAAAATATTTATTGTAATACTTACACAAGCTATGAATCATTCTGGACTTCCAAATGAGCATGTAACATCCCGACCCGGCTCACCACTAAACCGGAGGCCGGACCAGTCGCCACAAGACCTCAACCACGCCTCCCTGTATACAAGAGGCTTCCGACTAGCAGCGAGGGTCTAAGGATAGTCAGTGGGGAGACTATACCCTCATTTTATTGTTAAAAAATAGACAAAGGCAATAAATAGCAGAAACGGTATAATAAATGAATAAGCAGCAGAAAGTATATTTTATAAATCTCGAACAAAACAAATGGCCAATGCCAAAGTATACAATGGATTCATGTGTGACATGCTAATGATAAAAAATTAGAAAATAGTGAACAAAATAGAATGCTTTACATTTCAATCCATAAATAAATAAATAATGACTCAAAGCCCCACAGGCGATCTCCTCGAGCATCCTGAGCCTCCGCTCGGTCCTGTGCTCCTAACTCCCAAGTAAATGCAAACAGCATAGTCCTGCAACCAAATAGAATCTACTCGGGTACCCAGTGCAATGACAGCCCGAGTAGGGTGTGAGATATAAATCTTAGTAGGCCTGGACCACTAGTGTCTACCCCAAACCATACATTTAATAAATAACTTATAACATGTGAAAGCATACATAAATTATGTAAACAGTAAAATGTAACTATATACCCAAGTACCTGCTTCAGCCCTCAGCTGGTGTCTGAACCTGCATTATACATTTGTCATAAATACTCAATATTCATTACATAATCATTCATCAGTTATTAATTATTCCAATCTTAATAAATTATGAAGACCTTGAGATTCGGCCTACGCTCAACATCTCTCGTATAAGTTACTCACCACAGATGTCTCTATATACAATCTAAGTAATCAAAGTAAAAAATAATTCCAAGCTTGGGATTTGGCTTGGATAACGCATCATAAGTTTTTCAATTGAACCTTTTATATACTATGTCTGATCCCACCCACTAAAAGTTGTTCACCCAATTCATAAATTAGCTTGAAACCTTCCTCATAAACAATTTACAAATCATCATGTCTCAACAGCCTTCCTTAACCATTAACCCATTTCATGCACGAACAATTGGACCCACAGTCCAATGTTAATTAATGGGTGTAGAACATCATGTCTAGCACCCTCATGAGTATTTGGAGCATCAATCCTTGTCTCACAACCCATGTGTATTTGGGGCATCAGTACCTGACCCATTAAAGAATATATGCTTGCACGCTGGGTGTAGAACACCATGTCTAGAACCCCGTGAGTATTTGGAGCTTCAGTCATTGTCTCACAACCCATTTATAAATCATACATATATATTTATCATTGGTGTAGAACACCATGTCTATCACCCCATGAGTATTTGGAGCTTTAATCCTTGTCTCACAACCAATTTATCAATCATACATATATATTTATCATTGTTGTAGAACACCATGTCTATCATGCCATGAGTATTTGGAGCTTTAGTCCTTGTCTCAAAACCCATTTATCAATTCTACATATATATTTATCATTGGTGTAGAACACCATGTCTAAACTCCAAAACCATCCATTAATAAATTCATAAATTAATTAATCTAATCTATTAATTAATTCAACAACTAATTAACAACATAAATCACCCATCAAAAGTCAACCCTTAATTAACCATTCAACATCTCAATAGTAAATAGTTAATTAAAAAATAACTATTCATAGAAATCCAAATTAATAATTAGCTCAACATTTAATTCTCCAAATTCGTTAACAAGTCTGAACCCATCCACTCAAACAGCAATTCGTCCAGGACTTTAACAATTTACATGAACATCATAATCATCACAAAACATGCTGAACAATCCCTTATATTTAGAAACCATCTCACGCATCATCTCATAATATATAACAACTCCATCTAATACAACTTAATGCATGGAAGTCTGACAGGAATCAAAAAGTACCCTTGGCCAACAGTCGTAACAAACAATCAATTCACAATATTAATTTAATACATGGAAGTTAATTAATTCAAAAATTAATTAATTAAATATTATCTCTTAAACCAATCATAAATTAATTAACCATTTAAAATTTAACATGTAATAATTAATTCATCCATTAATTATTACCAATTTCCAATTTATACTTTTTAACATATCAAATATTCAATATTCCTAATCATCATTAAAAGCCACACATTTTATTCCAACTCATGACTTAATAATTAATTCTATAATTAATTACCCTATTATACATTTTTCCCATTCAAATCATTTAACTTTTTAATCATATCACTTTAACCAAATTATAAAAACATGCATAAAAACAACACAAGTTGAAGCCCTCATTTATCTCACGTGGGAGGCATCATTTAATAACATCAAAAGTGTCAGGCATCGACATATCATAATCAAGGAAACTTATATTCTCAATTTATTTAAAGAAGATATAATTCATAAAATAAAGTGTTAAGGATTTGAGACCCTACCTCGGGGTGGCACCTTTTTAAATCTGAAGCGCTTTAATGTACTTGGCAGCAACCAGTCAACAACTGGTCCATAATCGCACGTGCTCACACCTTTATATATATATATATATATATATATATCTGTGCGCATTGTCTACATTGATCAACAAAAAATACATATATTAAACTGGTAACCATAATCAAAGTTGTAATGAACAACACACCTCTAACTTGGTACCAGGAACTCATAAAAAATTTAACAGGCCTTAATATAACTGGTGCAAAACCAAACCGTGGGTTTGGAAACTAACCCCAACCAACGGCAGCAAGATAATTCGAGACCATCCGCCTCGCCCTTGGCGGCGGATTTCGGATTATGGACAAATGGGTCCTGAGTCAACATTTGCATATCCTAAAAATAGAGGAACACAATGATCAGATTAAACCCGAACCTTTGGGTTTTATCTGAGAAAAGAAGGTGAGAGAGAGGAGTCAAAAGATCGATGTGAATCACCAGTTATACACAGACGGACTCACGTTGACGAGGCGAACATGATTCGTGAAGAGTCTGAGGGGAATCGTCATGCGCAAAGTGGATTCTGGGAGAGGTGTGGTGAGCCTCTAGGTATTTCCCATAGGGGGGTTGCGCCACGGAGGTCACGCACTATAGGAGCTCCACTAGGGTGTCATGCTGCTGGAGGGAGGGTTGCTCGGGGGGTTCGCATGCCTCTTAGTCACACCGTGGGAAGGAGCTCACGCTGAGGAGGGAGCTCGAAGGAGGGAGGAAGGGGTCGCGTCATGGGGTGTGCTGCTGCGTGAATGTTGCACCTTGTGTGTAGGGAGGATGAAGAGGGGAATTTGATTCCCTTTATTTTCTTTTTCAAACCCCTAAATTAATTTCCATTAATAATAGTTATTATTTAACTCTTAAAACCCAATAATAATACTACCATTAATGCGATAATAATAATAATAAAAGATAATAATAATACTCATTTTATTATTATTATTATACACATTAAACACTTATATAAAAGATAAAAAACTCCCCAATTAATCCTTCTTAAAGGAAACATTTCATTGAGAAAAACAAACTCCCCTTTACTCCTCAATTAAATTATAATCTCTTTTTCTTCAAAGTAATAAAAAAATAATTCCTTTCCCATAATTAATAAAATTTGTTTTTCCTTGAATTTAATTAATTAACAAATAATAATAATAATAATAAAATTATTATTATTATTATTATTAAAACATTCATTATGTTAATATCCAACCAAAACTCCCTAATTCATTACTATTATTATCTATAATAATAATATCCATAATGATCAATAATCATGACACTCGTAAAACCATAATAAGAAAAATATAATTAGTTTTACTCAAACCATTGATATAACCCAACAACTATATTAAATAACCACACTCCTTCATTAAATTTTAAACTGCTTATTTAATTATGTGTTTCATCGAGATACCCAACAACCTCATTAAATTCACCAATATATTACACCCCATTAAATAAAAACAGAACTTTGAAAAAACCCATAATTAAACTGTATTAAAAGAAACAATAAAATGCCCATTTTAATTATGTACAACCTCCCCATTTAAATCCAAATTAATTATCCAATTCGTTTTTTAGATTCATTTATTTTTATTGTAATAAATGTTTCATAATTAATTATAAAACTCCATGTTGATCATTAAATTCTTTTAACATTTATTTAACTAAGTAACCACAAAAATAATAATAACATCATTATTATTATCATTCAAACATTCATTTATTTAAAAACCCAAACCCCCAATTTATTACAAAATCATTAATATGATAAAACCTCCAACCCATAACCCCTCATTTAATTAAAATTTTATTTGAGAAGCTGAAAATCCACATTTAATTCTCATAAATGATATACTCATTTAACATGAAATTAAAATCTCAAAGTATCTAAATAACTTATGAATCTGTTATAATAACAATGACATTATTATTATTATTAACAAATTCCTCTATTTAATAAAAAAAATGGTCCATTAATAATTCTAAGACTCTTCATTTATATAAAATGGTTCTTTGATAAACCCAAAATCCATGTCAATACCTTTAACTGCAATTTAATTAATTCTTTAACATTCAATAAATTTAACAACCACAATAACAGTAATAATAACTTCATATTATTATTATTATTATAACACTATTTTAATTAATCCAAAACTCTCATATAATCATATTTAATTAAAATAATAAAAAAAATTTATTAAATAAGATAAACTTCCCATGTTGGACCGCAACCATGCGCTTCCCATGTAGATCCATTAAAGTGGATTTTTCCGAATCCAGTGCACCCAAGACTCATCGGGACACCCACTAAAATTTATCGGGTAATTATGAAATTCCAGAAACAACACCATTAGGTGTTTCAAAACATAGAATAAAATTCTAGAGCTCAGTTTAAAAAAAATGAAAAGTTGATAAATCGAAAAAAAATTGAAAACATTCGTATTTTTACCTGGTTCAAAAACACATGTCTTTGCAATATACCCACCTTAAAAACTTCTCATCCTCGAGAATCCATCGGGAACCACTACTAAATCGACTGACCTACAAAGTTCATTTAAGAAGATCAGTCAAAATATTACCGGACAACTCCGTTCTAAAAGCTCAACATCACCTGCTGACACGTTTATTAAAAAAGAAGCAACAATACCCACCTTAGGATTTTCCTTGACATCTCATAAAAAGACTAGCTGCTCCCCAGTGTGTGTTTTTAGATTACAATAATTCATGTGGGTGAAATCCGATGATCCATGTTCACCACATCAAACATTTATCATAAAAATCCGTAACATAAACCTATCGGCATTCCAAAACAACTGATTCCCAAGAATTCCTCCCGAGTTGTGGGACAAACTGACATTAATAGGTTAGAAAATTCTATGGGTACTACCTAACATGGGTTTTACCCTTAAGAAACATAAACATTGACCCTCTCTCTTGGTCACACAAAACTGAAATCACAAGATTCAAAACCCCCTTTTTCTTCTAGGAATTTTTAATTAATTCATTTCAACCTTTTAACATTTTAATGAATTTTAGCATACACACAAGTACATATTCACAACAAGTCACTTGGTTTTCAAAACAACTACCTTCGGAAAAAAGGCATGTCATAAAAAACATCCTCTTTAATCATCATTCAAAGTTATTCAAATATAAACAAGAAATTTATCATTTAAATTCTTTTTACAGAAAAGGTGACTTCCAAAGTTCTCATTTATTCAATCTGGGTTCTTCCAAAAGCAACCCAAAAATAGTTCATTATAATCAAAACTCGGTAGTTTTACATTTGTAACCATTTTCAACCATATTAGGGTTTTATAATGTTCAAACACATGGGTTTCCATCTACCAATCGATAAGGCTCCCATACCCTTTATCGCTATAATTTGGATCCCATTTATCACAATCAATATTTATTTAACATTTTATCTTTAGCACCCCTTCCACATATCCAAAACATCTCTATTATGTTAGCATAAGCAGTAACACAACAATGTGCTATAACACAAAAGCATTGAACAACAACAAACATTGCTAATAACTAAAACAATATGGAATATAATCACTCAAGCATGTTAAATCTCTTACCAGAACAAGGTATCTAGAGAGGCATGCCAAAGCAGATCAAAACATGGCATTGCACCCAAGGAACACAATCCAAATTAGCAGGAATCCTACTAATTCAACTGCATGGCATGTTATATGCATGACATGTGAACCTCTAAGTGACTAATATGATTCATGAACAAAACTTTCTTGCCATATCAGGCCAAGAAAATTATTTTTCTAAATTCTCAAAATCAATTAACAGCAGAAAATACACCAGTCACTCATGGTGAAATCATATTAGCAGTAACCTCTAATAGTGAAAACATCAATTCCCATCTGTGGCCACTCGGTCATTTCTCGTACATGGGGTGATCAGTCCCAAGCACGGCTATTAACCCAAGCACCGACACATTCCTAGTCTCCTATCTACCAACCCCAAAACAGAAAGGCAAAGGAAAATAAAGAAAACCTAAACCTCGGATACCAGTTTGTAATGTCCCGACCCGGCTCACCACTAAACCGGAGGCCGGACCGGTCGCCACATGAGCTCAAGTGCGCCTCCCTGTATGCCAGAGGCTGTCGACTAGTAGTGAGGGTCTAATGATAGTCAGTGAGGAGACTATACCATCATTTTAGTGTTCAAAAATAGAAAAATGCAATAAATAGCAGAAACGGTATAATAAATGAATAATCAGTGGGAAGTATATATTATAAATCTTGTATAAAACCAACGACCAATGCCAAAGTATACAATGGATGCATGCATGACATGATAATGATAAAAAAGTAGAAAAAATGAACAAAACATCATGCTTTACATTTCAATGAATAAATAAATAAATAATGACTCAAAACCCCATGGGCGATCTCCTCGAGAATCCCGAGCCTCTACTCAGTCTTGTGCTCTTAACTCCCAAGTAAATGCAAACATCATAGTCTTGTAACCAAATAGAATCTACTTGGGTGCCCAGTGAAATAGCGGCCCGAGTAGGGTGTGAGATATAAATCTCAATAGGCCAGGACCACCACTGTCTACCCCAAAACATACATTTAATAAATAACCTATAACATGTGAAAGAATGCATAATTTAAGTAAACAGTACAATATAACTATATATCCAAGTACCTTCTTCAGCCCTCAGCTGGTGTCTGAACCTGCATTATATATTTGTGATACATACTCAATATTCATTACATAATCATTCATCGGTTATTAATTATTCCAATATTAAAAAATTATGAATGTCTTGAGATTTGGGTTACGCCCAACATCTCTCGTATAAGTCACTTAACACAGATTTCTCTAAATACCATCTATGTAATCAAAGTAAAGACTAATTCCAAGCTTATTCTTTGGCTTGGATAACGCATCATAAGTATTTCAATTCAACCTTTCATATACTACGTCTGAGCCCGCCCACTAAAAGTGGTTCACTCCATTCATAAATAAGTCTGAAACCTTTCTCATAAACAATTCACAAATCATCATGTCTGAACAACTGTTAATTAACATTGGAATGTGGGTCCAATTGTTTGTGCATGAAATGAGTTAATGGTTAATGAAGGCTATTGAGACATGATGATTTGTGAATTTTTATGAGGAAGGTTTCAGACTTATTTATGAATTGGGTGAACCACTTTTAGTGGGAGGGCTCAGACTTAGTATATGAAAGGTTGAATTGAAAAACATATGATGTGTTATCCAATACAAAGCACAAGCTTTGAGTTAGTCATTACTTTGATAACATAGATGGTCTTTAGAGACATCTGTGGCGAGTGGCATATACGAGAGATGTTGGGCCTAGGCCGAATCTCATGACCTTCATAATTTATTAAGATTGTAATAATTAATAACTGATGAATGATTATGTAATCAATATTTAGTATGTATGAAAAATGTATAATACATGTTCAGAAACCAGCTGAGCGCTGAATCAGGTACTTGGGTATATAGTTACATTGTACTGTTTACTTAATTTATTCATGATTTCACATGTTATAAGTTATTTATTAAATGTCTAGTTTGGGGTAGACACCGGTGGTCCTGGCCTACTGAGATTTATATCTCACACCCTACTCAGGCCGCCATTGCACTGGGAACCTGAGTAGATTCTATTTGGTTATAGGACTATGCTATTTGCATTTACTTGGGAGTTAGGAGCACAGGACGGAGTGGAGGCTCGGGATGCTCGAGGAGATCCCTCGTGGGTATTTGAGTCATTATTTATTTATTTATGAATTGAAATGTAAAGCATGTTGTTTTGTTCAATGTTTTCTGTTTTTGTATCATTAGAATGTCATGCATGTATCTATTGTATACTTTGGCATTGGCCATTTGTTTTGTACAAGATTTATAAAATATAATTTCCACTGATTATTCATTTATTATACCATTTCCACTATTTATTTCCATTGTCTATTTTATAACACTAAAATAATGGTATAGTCTCCCCACTGACTATCCTTAGACCCTCACTGCTAGTCGACAGCCTCTGCCGTATGGAGAGGTGCACTTGAGGTCATGTGGCAACCGGTCCGGCCTCCGGTTTAGTGGTGAGCTAGGTCAGGACATTACAGAGCAGATAAAGGAAATATATTCTATTGTTTCCTTCATGAGGCAATGTCTACCTTCTTTCAGTGGGTCTTCTGATCCACTTATTGCTGAAAAATGGATCAGTATGATGGAAAAGATATTTTCCATAATTCATTGTTCGGAACATGAAAAAGTCACTCTATCTGTTTTCCAATTAGAAGGTGAAGAAGATCAGAGGTGGACTCTAATTAAGAATACAAGGCCCCAAGATGAAATTTAATCCCTGGAATGAGATGAGTTCAGGAACATATTTCTCAATATTTACTGTCCTCGTATTCTTCGAATGACGATGGAAAAGGAGTTCCTTAAGAATAAGAAAAAGGATGATGAATCTGTTGGTATATACGAAGGAAATGTTATAAGGCTTTCAAGGTATGCATCTAGATTTATCAACCAACCTGAAAGTAATGTTGATCTATTTTTCAGTGGCATAAAACCAAATCATCGAAAGGCATTAGCTATAAGAGACATCAGTAACATTGAAGAGATTGCACATTGTTCTATCAAAGTAGAACTGGAAGTTGGTGTTACATATCCATCTCATGGTTTTGAGAAGAAATGAAAGATCGAGTTCGAGGAAAAATCTCAAAACAATCGTGAAAATAAGGCAAATGTTTTTTATGCTCAAAGTGTGGAAAGAGGCATGGTGGAGATTGTATTAAAGGGACTAGAAAATTTATTAATTATGGAAATTAAGTTCATCGAGCAATTGAGTGTCAAAGTAATGGGAAAACGGTATATAATGATGTGAATAGATAAAAGACTAAAGAGAACGCATCACCAACACTTCAATGCTACAAGTGAAAGGAAATGGGGAATTATCCTAACCAATGCCCTAATCCATGGGTTAATGGTGATCAACATCAACAACCTCTTGAGGAAAAAGACAAAGAGGAGTCACATGCGATCACTATTGGCGATGTTGAATATGAAAACAAAGTGGTGGAATGATTAAATGTTTATGTAACAAGATTCCAAAATAGTGTTGTGGAATCTCATTTAAAGTATCGTGGAATATAAGAATGTCTATGTATTGGTTTTCAATAATTGTTTGGTACAGGTAACCATGAAAAGTTATTGAAATATTTTTGGAAAGCAGATGATATGTGCATAATGATGGGATAAGGAGAAAATAATATGTTTGATAGTATTAATGAGCTCATGACTAATATAAGGACAAACTCATATCATGGTTTGAAAATATAAAAATTTTGGGATTTTGTTATGTGGAAGGAGTTAACTTTTTATTGTATTCATGTTTTCACTAAGGTTCAATGGTAATTCACGTTTCAAGAGAATACATGATTTTTTTCATTCACATGATTGGAATGTGACCAACAAGATATATCATACAATATATGGGGGATAAATGATGGTATTCACATGCTTGGTAGATGACCTCTCTAGTAATGTTTTTCTTTATACTATGAAATATGAAAGAAGTATTTTGGATAATCATAAAGATTGGAATGGATTATGCTGGACATCAGATATTGTTGTTTAAGGCTATAAATTTTTGATATTATATCTGGAATGTGATAATAGTATAGTTTTAGAAAAAGGACAAGCCACAGGAAGGGTGACAACTCATCACGTCGGACAAGGCTGTGAGAATCAAACCCACAACCAAAGTGAGACAGGAATTTATCACCTACCATTGGACTATAGGAAGTCCCTAGTCAGTATAAATTAGGTTTACATTATTATGTGGCATTATAGATGAAGTATAAGTCCATTTTTTTTTATCCATATATGATTAATATCACCATATATGGACTTATTTATATTTAATAACATTTGTGAACCTTTTTCTTGAGACATATGGAATGACCCATCATTCCATCACATGATCTGCTAACACTTCACGAATGAAAAAATCATCTACATTTCTTTAATATAGGAATTGGAAATTGTTTGAGGATTTACCAACGATGATATTGTACCCAAATCAAGTAAGTATTTCTTCTAATACAAAATTTTCAACTTTAAGGAAATGATCTTGAAAACCAAAAATGTTGTCCTAGTACACTCATATCCGATGAATCAGATGTTACCTTAGATCATCACAAAATTATGGATTTTTGATTGTTGTATTTTTCATATCCAAGTTCTCTACCACTCTTTATCAGAACTTGATGGTTAAATTTCTCTTCCATATCAATTGTTTCACCTATTTTCTCCTATATGGAAACCTTGTGAAGGGTTAATTTGGGTAACCATTATGTTTCATACATTAGTTTTTAAAATTAATTTTTAGTATTCCTTTGAACAATGTGGGTTTCTATGAAATAAACTTTCAAGTAGTAAATGATTTATAACCCGAACTAATTTCAGGGGTGAAATTAATTTTAAGGGGGTAGAATGTAACACCCTGATATTTTATGAGATATATTATTTTTAATTTCTTTGATATCTTTTGTTGTACACTACACCAAGATTAGCTTGCATTATATGCAACAATATACATGGCCAATGTAACACGCAAGAGAAACCTTCCTTGATAGCTTGTGTGGTACGCAATACTATGTTTCACTAAACCATGATATATTATAATATTATTATGAACTCACCGTTATGAATAGTATTAATCGTATTTTGAATTTTATAACATTATAATTCATCTTAAACATTTTATAGAACATGTTATGAGAACAAAATCAATTTTTCATATAATCAAAGTATTTTTCAAAAAATATAGTTTTGTTTCCTTTTGATAGAGCAGCCATTTTAAATCTAATTTTTTACAAGTTTATAAGATCAATTTGAAAAAAAAAATATACTAATTATTTTGAACCAGAATATAAAGAAAGGTTTTATTTAAGAAAACAATAGGGGAAGATATTTATGGAAGATGTTGAACATAATTCACCGTGATTAGATGATTATGTTCCGAGTTTTCCATAGACACTAAAATAATACGGTCATTGGGCGTATGTTTGTGTCATGTATTATGTTTTCAGAAAAAGTAATGTAAATTCCATATATGTCAAGTGTGGGTATCTACAATAACTCATTGAAAAAGTAATTAAGGCCTCCTAAAATTATATTATAATCATAATTCATCAAAATAATAATTTTTAAATAAATTTTATGAAAAATAATTTTCTTTCAAATCATTATATTAATTATAAAATCATTATTAAATATTTATGACTTATAAAAAGATCAACTGTCAATTTTTCTCTTCTAAAACATTTATTTACTTATACTGTGATATATTTAAGTCATATTTCTCTTTTACAAGGTACATAAATTTTATTTATAATTTAATAGTTAAGGTTTCTATTTAATTAGATAGGTTACTGTTCTTAACTGTCATGTTACTATTCCAAAGTCATTGTTCTATTCTATCGGTATTTTTACTTAACTTCTAGAATACCTCCTACTTCATTAATCCTCATTTATATTGTTAGTATTTGGTTCTATATGTGATATTAAGTGATTTATACTATATATTATAATTATAAGAGGGGTGTTTCCATTAATAATACATATTGGTTGTTACATTCTTCCCCCATTATTAAATTCCTTCCTTGATATATTATTTTACAGAATTAAGTGAATTTTTTTCTCCTTAATCCCTTCTCCTGTTCCCATGAATCTTCTAAATACTTATGGTTTTTCCATAGTACTTTGAGAAGGTGAGTAGTCTTTTTAGTAGAAATGTATGTACACTATTCATGATCTTCACCAACTACTCCTCATAAGAGAGATCATTTTTCAATTGTACCACCACTGGATTGAATACAATTGATAGTGGTATTCCAAAATTCCTTAAAACTTATCTAATGTATACCCACGTTGGTTAATCCAGTGAGTGGTTCGATCAAACTTCAAAAAAGTGAGCATTCATTATAAATGATCCAAAAAAATGATATATCATTATTTCCTAAAGATGTACATGGAATTCTAGTGGTGATGATCATGATGATTTCTTCCCATTTTCATATTTGTATGGTTTATGGTTACGTCATCCCCTTAGAATTTTTCCTTTCATCCTTCACTTTCTTTTATTCTAGAAAATTTGATGTATACTATGTGATCTCATTTTCCATTTTTTCTAACCAATAGTTCTCTCATAGATCTAAATATATCTGTTTTCACCCTTGTTGAATAGAAAAGTTTAATATATTTTCATCACATGGAATATAATTCATTATCACTTTATTGGATGGTACACAATGTTTTCAAAAAAATATTACAACTCCTTCCTCTTCAATTTTGAATTCTAAGGATTTCCCCTTTCTCATGGAATCCACATTATTCTAAATTTCCAAATCATTTCATGGAGAATCCTATTTTTTCTATAATAGGGGTGGTTGAGAAATTATTTGGGAATGGAATGAAGAGATCCCTTTCTTAAAGATTCTCGTGTTGATCCTTTCCAAATCTGAGAATATTGGATCCTTCTCTATCATTCTCATGGATAGGTTATATTATCCTTTCTACATATAGAATCATTCATATTATTCAATTTTCCAGGATGGTAGTATATTGAGAAGTCATAATCCTTGATGATATAAAACCATCTACCCTAGTGAACATTAACTATTTGTGTGAATATATAATTCAAGATCTTATAATCAATATATATTTTATACTTCTCCCCACATAGATAGTGCCACTGTATTTTCAATGCAATGATCACTGATTCCAACTCCACATCATGTGTGGGATTGTTTTTCTCATTAATTTTAAAATATATTGAGTCATTGGTTATAAAATTTTCATTTTCCACTATTATGCATCCTAATTTTTGCATTAATGTAACATTGAATTCCACAATGAGTTTTGCACTTGTTAGATGTGTGAGTATTGGCATAGTGATAAGATTCTTTTTATCTGTTTGAATAAGCCTTTATAATCATAGGTCAAGATAAACATTTTTCCCTTCTAAGTTATATAGGTTAGTGGGTTTGAAAATAGTGATAAGTTCTTCACAAAACACTTGTAATACCCAGGTAAACTAAATAAACTACAAATATCCATTACAAATGTTAGCATGGTCCACTATTTGAATATCCTTATCTTGGAAGGGTCCACATATATTCATTATCTCAAGATTAATAACCCAATAATGATACTTCCTCTATCGAGAACTCACATTTACTATACATTTCATTATTTTTCTCTCTTCTAAATTCATTTAACATAGTATAAAAAATTTCATCAAGAACCTCCTTGCACTTGGAATATATTAGAATATTATCAATAATGGATTCCCCAAATTTATTGAGGTAATCTATAAAGACTATATTAAAAACTTCCATGAATATTTATATAGAATTAGTGAGACCAAAATGAATCACTATGAACTCAAAGTATCTTTACCACTTTTCAAAGTAAGTCTAGGTAATATCTTCCTTCCTCCCCTTTAATAAGTTATATCCTGACCAAAGATTTACCATGGAATGATACTTGGCCCACCCATTTGATAAAACAAGAAATCTATATTAGGAAGATGATACTTCTTCTTTATTATGATTTTATTGAGATCACATTAATAAATGCAGAGTCACATTTATCCATCCTTCTTTTTGATGAAGAGGACTACACACCCCATGGCGAGTCACTCAGGGGTAAAAAACCCTTGCATGATTCTTTTGTAACTCCTTCATTAGATATTCAAACTCAATGGTGCCAATTATACATGGTGTCTTGGATAGGGAATTAAGATAAAATAATATGTTCAATTGATAACTCGGTCTCTCAGTTAAGAGGAAGACCAATCAATTATTCAAGGAACATAATACCATAGTCCCTCATGATGGGCATATCCTCGAGCATAATTCTATCCTTTGTCACAATCATTGGATCCAAATATTCATTCTCATAAAGAAATAATTTCCACACATGATATGATGATTCTCAAAGATATTCATCCTCATCCTTATAGTTCTACAAAATTCAAGGTTTCCTCAAGATGTGAATATTGATCTACCTTTCCCAACAGTTGATGTTTTCTTTGAGTACTGATATCCAATCCATGCCTAGAATAGAATCATACTTCACCAATAGAAGTAAGACTACATTTTCTACTCATTTCAATCTAAAAACATTAACCGATGAGGAATTATATACTTCAAATTCAATAATTTCCCCATATTATATTAACATAGATAACTCATCCTCCATATTTTGAGGTGTTGTTGGAATATTTCTACTAAACTTTCATGATATTTAAGACAGCATAGACCCATAATCAAAAGTATTTTCAGTATTTGTGAATGAATAACCACTATATCTATCACCACATCATTATCGAGATCCACATTAAGAGTGTTGACGTCAAAATATTTCACTTGATCATTAAGATTTTGTGGATGATGATATTGATTGACCACAGGGAATCAAGATTTAGTTCCCTAGCGTGTATAGGGACCTTCCTCCCTACCATTGATGCATATTACCAAGGGTGGTGTTATCCTTTCCTCCACTAAATTATCCTCCTTACATACTTCTCTATTAAATTCAGGAGCTTTGTCTCCTTCTCTCCCACCATTGAGTCATTTCTCCATCCCATTGATCCAATTCCCATGATGCTTCTTCCCAATTTTTTTGAAAAGTGAGTGGTTGAGTTTTCCTTCCATCGCTGTCAATATTTCCACCAACTTGAAATTACAGCTTTTCTATAATATCACCATAACCATGGTACCACTATCCATCTCTATCTACAATTTAATATAACATTAAAAAACATATTCATAACTCCAAATGTTTCGAATTAGTAGATCCTTCCAAAGGTGTCATTTTCAGCCACTAAAGAATCTATCTATTTTATATCATTTTTTATGAAAAAACCCTGTGTATACCTAGAATGAATTGTGCAATTTGATTTATATTCCATGAAAAATTAGACTTTATTTATATTAATATCTATGAATTCCCTCTCCATAACTATGCATAGAGTTCTAGGAAAATACATTTTATGAAATATTTTCTTAATGTCTTCCCACTACATCTCTTCAATTTCATCTTTATCATAGTGTTCTTAATTTATTTCCACAATTGATTCATCTTCCCATCTAAATGATAAATGACCAGAATCACATTATCCATCTAAAAATAGTGAATCATGGAAATGATCTTCTCCATTATGTTGACCCTATATTATGTGACTAGTTAATCAGAAGATCCACTAAATGTCATTGGTTGTTTCCTAACAAAAGGATAAATATCCCATTGTTACCTATTTTGTGGTGTAACATATTCCAAATTATTTAATTTATTGTTCATAACCTGAGACAATATGTTAATCATCTCCATAAAATTATAAAATCCACCTCCCATGTTATTGGGGATGTTTTTTGGGAAATTATTGTATTGTCCCTCACTGGGGTTGTTAGCCAAGTTTATCTTAGTTCCTAAAATTTTAAAAAATAGAGCTTCATGGGTGATAACATATACTTATACTCATGCTAAGGGTTTTTGATAATTTTATCTAATCCTAATTTCTAAATAAACTAATTATTCTATGATACCAACTATTGAAACCCTTTTTTTCTTATATTACAACTACGCCATTTTAATGATAAAAAATGTAACAGTGTTACAAAACCTAGATCCAATGTTTTAGTGTATTGAAAAAATCAATACCAAAGATATAATTTACCTAAGAAAACATAAACATTAATTAATTACTTCTTCTCTAGATTCTTATTCATCCTCATGTAATCTATAGTTTAAATAACCACCTCATGATATATATAAAAGAAAGGGGTAAAAACCCCAATAATATGATGAATAAGAACAATAATCAATATAATATTGGTGAGAATAATAATCATCATCATTAAATAACTATGTGGTCATCATTATAATTATGAGAGGATATATTTGATAAATATATGGAATGTGGAAATGCATAAAAAAGAAACATCATGTCTTAGTGATCAAATACCACCCATAGTTGTCAACAAATATTGTATCATGTTTACACATAACATATATTCATAATCATAACATAATCAAAATTGTGAAAAATTTTATCATCATATTCACAAAAATTAAACCTTAAATCATTATATAAATCACACTACCCAATGCATTTGGAGCCCTATATAATTTTGGGTGCACCCATCACATCAAAAAAATTACACAATCATGCATGCCACATAGAACATATATCAATATTAGACATAAAATAAACCAAGGAATTAAAATTGGTTTTAGGATAATATTATAAATTAAACATTCATTAATAAAAAAATTTCCTAAATAAAAAGTTAATAACATAATTGTTATAAAAATCATTAATCTTGAGTGAAGAGTAATCAATCTCAAGAGAAGTAAAACATGGTTATTTGGAAAGAAGAGTTATTTTGAGAAAATAATTGAAATTATAATAAAATATGATTGGATGAAACTATATCCCATAAATAAAACTATATGGGAAATGATTTTATATCTAAGTAATATTAAATGAACATCCAAACTGAAATTTTGCATTAAAGAGGAATAACCTTGATAAAGGTAACTGGGTTCGAGAATCTACTTAACTTATGTCTAAATTCTTGCTTAACATTAATTTCCTTGATAAAAAATTGTATTAATTTACTAAATAATAAATAAAATCTTATACATTTATTGGATTTATTATAACTTAATTAATTTCATTTATTTCCATTATGTTTTGTAATTGAGTTTAATTTTTTCATTCAAGATGGTTTATTTTCTTGTTTTTCAGGATCAGTACACTTGTATTCAAGTATTGAAGATCATGTAAAATGATAATAAATATACATAATTGAAATCATAAGTTACTAGCGAACTAATATATGTTTAATTGGTATTATATATTATATTTTTTCATATATGATGATGATTATTTAGATAACATGTTAATGATAGTGGTTTATATTAATTATGGATGGTTTTGATCATAACAAACTCGTTTTATTTTATTATTTAATATTATCTAAATATTTTAGTTATAAAACATAAAAAAATGGATATAAAATAAATTTTAAAACCTATTTGAACCCTTATAATAGATTTATTATTATCTATTAATGAGTAAATGGATAATGAAATCATGTCGTCTTAAAATTCAATAAAATAACACCTCATAGACAATGTTTTTTATAATAAAAGGAAGACAAGAAGAGGTTTAATGTTGGATTATTCCATTAAAATAATTAAATTCCAGTATATAAAATATAATAGACTTATCATTCCACATGTTGGAGGGGAGGTGGGGATAAAATAATAAAATAAATGAACATGAAATGAAATTAATAGAAGAGGAAAAAGGATTTTACCTCTTGAAATGTTTTGCATGTGAACCTACATAGGGAATCCAGTTTTGGTATTTTCTTTGAGACCACAAAATGTGGGACGTGGTTCTAGGGCATGGGAAGTGGATTGGGTAGGAATTGGACTTATTTTAGTGATTCTAATTCATTAGTAGAATAGGTGGTGATGTGTGGTAGTTATAAGGGAGGAGATGCGTGTTTTCCATTACTTTATTCATTATTTTATTATTTTTGCTCAATACAATCGATATTTTTAAAAATATCACTAAATATATTAAAATAAATAAGGTAGATTATAGAATATTATTTCTTACATCATCTAAACATCATCTATGACTCAATAATTCATATATTTGTAAAATACAGTAAATTACTATATATCACAATTGATGAAGAATTCATCTATTTTAGAAAAATTACAAAAACAACATAATGTTTTTATATGAATAACCCAAAAATGAAATTTATTTTATTAAAAAATAATTACACATATAATTAATTTTATTAGTAATTAAAATCATCATTTACATGGAAAATACTTATTTTAAAATCATAACTAATATTATCACACATTAAAAAATTAAGTATGGTCTCACAATTTTTTATTATAATCGTAATACAAAAAAATAATAATTTTTGAATATATATTATGGAAATAAATTTTCTTTTGAATAATTATATAAAATATAAAATTATAATTATTTATTTATGACTAAAAGTATTACAACAATTAATTTATAATTTTTAAAATAGCTATTTATTTATTCTATGATAGTATTATATCATATATTTATTTATATAATGAATTAATTTTATTTATATATTCTTAGGTTTGGTTAATATTCTATTCACTCGGTTACTATTCTTAGTGGTCATGTTACTATTTCAAGCGTCATGTTAATAATCCATCAGTATTGGTTACTTAACTTCTAGGATACCACTTATTTCATTGATTATTCACTTCTAATGTTTTTATTATGTTATATATGTTATATTATGTGATTTATACTATAAAAAATAATTATAAGAATAGATTTTCAATTGATAAAATTCATTGGTTGTTACAATAAATCCTTCTCAACCAATCCCCCGTCTCTTTATGATCATTTCATCCATGGGCCAAGGAACATTTAATAATAACTTTAGAATTCATCCCTCTAAGGTTCCATAGCTGGTGCCTGAACAGGCATGGATGAATGTGATTATCCCAGATCATAGACAAAATGTACAATAACCTCAACCATATTGTTGTCCAATAGTGTATTTTTCACTATAGATTCTCAAAATATTCCTACAGCATCATATTCACACATCTTCTTGGATGTAATATACAACAAAACATCAGAATAGAAATGAGGAAATTATAATATTTTTCATAAAAATAATCAAATAAGTTCAAAAGATAAATTAATCCAATGAGATAAAAAATAAGATTCAGAATTCAACTTATCAAAATATAAATTAGTGAAAATACTAGAACTATTTATCATGATTACTTTTCAAAACTATCTACTATTTTATAAGGTTAATTATTATGAGAGATAGCCAGGAACTACCTCTCAATGACCTCCTAAGTACAGACAATATTTCAAATAGAATATTGACATCATGGCGGGATGATAATCATGTACCCTTGACACCACTTTTTTCAAACTAGCCCAGATACCTTGATACCCTAACACATGAGTGGGAACTAACAAATCTTGAGGGGTTTTTCCCGATTCATATGGGTTTGTGACTAGAACCTATACTCATTTAACGTACAGTGGGAATGGGTTTTTCAAAAAATAGATTTTGAAAAAGATACATATCAGAAAGCTCAAAAAATCAATATGGAGAACAGTACCAAAGACAAAAACAAGTTTAATCCAAACCCAAATAGTAGAATGAAAAATACTCATTAACTGAAAGACAAAAAACCCATGTCCCAGTAGACATGACACTCCATGTAATGAGGACCATCAATAACGACCACCACTCAGTGGTTCCATCTCCATTCCCAAACCTGGTAGAAAAAAATCAACAAATGATCCATAGAGAAGGTACGGTGTGAGATAAAATCCCAATAGATTATCACCAATTACACCATAAAAATATATAAATATAAATAATCCAAATCATTCATTCAATTGTAATCAAAATATCTATATAAGTACAATTTCAAGATAAAATCAAATCAATAATTTTATTCTAAAATATGGGAACGTTTCAAATAATGGATTAATAATCATATTATATAACACTGTTTATATAATTCACAGGGCATGAGTCAATAATTTTCACAATCAATGGAATATGTGTATAAAAATATCACAAACAAGAAACTTACTCAACCATCAAAATGTGTCATAGTAACAATATATGGAATCCACACACATCTCATATCGGTGATCATCATAATGTGCAGACACGCCTACTAAAAATTGGAAAATTAGGACACATCAGTATCCCACTGGGGATAAGATATTATGAATTGGTTTTTTAAAAAAATTTAATGATTTATTCTATTCCAAGTCATTCCCATATTAGAATATTTTTTTCAAATAACCCACTAACTACCCAATCACACTTGTTCCCAATCAATAAATCAATAATGGAAAAATTATTTTAGAAACATTTAAAACAAAATTTCCCATTTTTCATTTTAAATATTCTATGATCACTACAAAAATAGATGATAAGGAAGAAATATATAGAGATCGAGAGTGACGAAATAATAGAATATCTGTTATGAGACACGAATGAGACAATGTTATCTCGGCTTTTCTCTACATAGTAATAATTTAAAAGGATCAACAATATGTTATTGGGATATCTAAAGAGATAATATGTTTTAAAATACTAAAATGGGGAAAGGTGGGGGTTCATATAGAGGTTCAATAATTTTTATTTAATTTTAAAAATTAATAATTTCCATTCACATGGTTTCATTGATGGGCTGCGGAGTATGTTAAACCATGCACCCTAATTGTGTGCCCATTTAATGGGGTTTATGATTTCAATTAGGCGGGTGAATGGTTTTCCAAATGATACACCATCTATGAAAACCCACCCTCTTTGGGTTTGTATAGTTTACCATGGTTGGGTGCACGGTTTGGAAAAACCATGCACTAACCATGTATTGCACAAAAAATTCAAAACAAATCTAAATTTTCTCCAAAATAACCCCTAAACGACATTGAACTAACAATTAAAAAAAAGGTGTTAATTATTGAATTAAAATAGTAACATAATGTTACAATTTTATATGTATTTATATTATAAGAGTATATCATTATTATGGATTTTTTTGGAGACATTTATAGAAATACAATTTGTTGATTAAGAGTGAGAAAAAGTTATTTAAATAAGAATACCTTTACACATTTCTGAAATATTATATGTTATGGTAATTATGGTTAATTACCAATTTATAAATTTATAGTATTTATATTAATATGGTTTTGGAGACATTATCACCCACATGTTAGGTGACATCCCATTGCATCTGATGACACCACAGGTCTTAAACCCGCAACCCATGGGTGAAAAGGGTATTGTGTATACCACATTGATAAGAGATTTTCTATTCAATATATCATTTTTTATATAAATTATTTTATGGGTAAACATTAATGTTAAACCATTGGTTTTACTATTGAGGTTCAGATATTAATGTATTATATTTGATAACTTGTGCTAACCATATTTTTTTTGGAAAATATGCAGAGATGGGTGGAAAGACCTATCACTCTTGGATGGATCTTATGACTCCTTCAAACATAATATTAATTATTTATGAAAAAAATAATACTGGATATTAATTCAATGGAGTAATAGCTGATGTGGAAATTTCTTAAATCACATCCAAATGAACAAATTGTACTTATGAAAATTAAAATACATAATTTTATTTTATTTTATCTCATTATAGTAAAATAATAACTCAAATATAAGAAATGTATTACAAAAAAAATAATTTATTATATTAACTTCATATTCAATGAATCAATGGTATTTTAACTCATCAAAAAATCATGGTTTTGTGACCTTTAACATTCTCTTAATCATTCCATTTCTTTTGATCAATGATATATATCACTACAATTTGTTATTTATTCTATTATTCCATTTTCATATTTTGATATCCAATAACATTTCTCCAACATGGAAACCATGTTGTGTGTTATTCCAGATTACCCTTCGTTGTCCCTTATCTCCTTTAAGTGATGTTTTATTGACCCTTATTACGATGTGTTTTTTCTAAAAAGTTATTTTGAAATTTCAAACATATTAATTTTGAGTTCATGATCAAATTGTTTAGATTACTTTTTTTAGGATGGTTTTATATAACAACTATATATTTTAAGACAATAAGATTTCGTTTGAAATCGTATACACCAAGCAGTACAAATCCAAAACGAACATGACATACTATTTAATATTCACTATTACAACCAAACCATTTTATAGGTGGGAATAAATAGTATTAACTGAATAATATATATATATATAGTGTTCCTAACCAATAAAATTTTATTTATAAACTTTTATTAAATAATCATTCAAAATTTTAGTGGGCTCATATTATGCTTCAAAATACTTATTCATCAAAATGGTTTTATTGTGAATTTAATGGATGTAATTAAATTATATTTATACTAATTTGAGAATTTTTTTTTATAAAAATAATATCAATTTCAAAATAATAATATCAAAATTATATTAGGTTGAAATTTTGATATTTTTATGAAAATGTGGATTTTTAGTGAATAGGGAAAAGTACATATTTTTCAAAAAGTTTTATGTATTTTCATTAAATTTATTAATTATAATGTCCAATTATTATATGTATTTAATTTAAAATTTAACAAATCACTATATCAATAGATTTAAAATAATTAATTAAACTTTAATTGTATTTATAATTTATTTTGAAATAAGATAATTTTTAGTGTTGATGATGTTATTTTCTAAAACCTATTTTTAAAATATTAATGTTTTACAGTTTTAATGAATTAATATGAATTTTCATGATGAAAAATTTAAGATAAATTATTTAATTATATATGTTACTATATGAATTAACATATATCTCATAGTGATTACTATTTAAATAGTGAATATATGGACATCTTATTCTTGTAAAATGTGTTTCATGGAAAATTATTTTTCTACACTTTTGAGGGTTTATCATTAAATTAACATTTTCAAGTTATGAAAATAGAATTTGATAAAATTTACTCCTTATTTTTTAAAATAATTAATATTATAAAATATATTCATCTTAATTTTTCATAATAATCCTTAGGGAAAATATAAAAAATTAATTATGACATTTTAGGTTAAAACACTTTACTGGGGGGCTTTACTATGGCTATGAGGGTTAAAATGACCTTTTTTGAAATTTTATACTATATACGTATTTAGACCTAATAACATCTATGGTTTGATAATGATCCATTTTTTCCTTTTTTAATTTGAAAATTTTGGGTGTGATATATTCTATTAAAAAATTACATGTGTGTCCTTCTTTTTTATAATTGGGAACTCACTCTCTTCACATATTCACACCTATAAAGACATTTTATCATTCAAATAACTACTAAAATATATCTCAAATATACATATACACATTATATGGGTTTTGGTACTCCCAAAATACCAACCATAGGGTCATCAATAAGTGATCGAAGGGAATTTATTCTAAGAAGAATACATTATCTTCGCTAAAATATTTATTTTTATTTATTCATATTGCACCTTTTATTTTGTATTAAAAATTACCATATAATATCACCAAAATATAACATATACATATATTTTATTATGTTTACTTCATACAATCATTCAATTTCATTATCCATCAAAGGATAAAGAAAGGCATCACTTGTGTGTATTTTGGACTATTGCCTACCAAACTGATGTAATTGTTTTCCATCACTGACATAGATATGAAGTATTAATGAGGGAAATAATGAAATTAAATAATAAATTAGAATTTTCATTAATGTTTTAGAATTAAAATAAAATCAAATTCCTTATTGAATTAATATACAATAAACTTCTTTACCCTTTCACCCATTAAGGGAATGATATTTTTGTGTGTCCACACATATAAACTATTGTATCCATGAAGTGATGTGACTAGTTTTACTTGCCCTAAATCCATTAATGGTTTTAAAAATTAATCCCATAATTAAATTTTTTTATTTATTAAATTTATAGCTATTTAATGATAATGAAACAAAATCTAATACACAAGTACAAGAACATTTGTGAGAAAACCCACAGGAGGAAAACAAGGAAATCAAGAGCCCAAAAAACGACAACAATAAATTATTATTATTGAATTGGTGTATGATTTAATTATAAGATGATATCTAAATATTATGAATATTGAAATGGTTCTGGTATAGATTGATAACATTATTAAAACAAATAATCATCATTTTAATGTGAATTTATCCAACATTAATGATGACGTAAGGGATTATGTATAATTTTCTATTCATTTTTGCATTTTGTATTGTTATGAATATAACATATTTAATTTGGTATATAAAATTTTCCTTTTTAAATTTAGTATCAAGAATAATTCATAGAAAGAATGATTTGAATTTTCAATTAGTATTATTTAATCCATGAGAATTTGATATAAAAGATACAAGGTTGTATTGTATCTCATAACACAATTTTATTTCATTGGGTAATATTACTTCTTCGTTGTCTATGATATTCTATGATTACGAGACTTATGAGATATGATTGTTTTTTTAATTTCGTATTTTATACATCTATTTAGATCTGATACAAATAATAAATTAATAAATTAATTCTTACATCTTATGTATGATCCTAATAAGAGATTTCATCTCAATTTCCTCTACATTGAGACAAATTTGGTATTGTAAACCCATTTATCTCTATAAGGTGTATATACCCCAATATTGAAATTTTATATCATGATTTTTTTTATATAAATAATTTTCAATGATCCATTTTATGTTATTTATTTCTGATGTGGTAATGATTCAAATGTTACCAAAGAGGTAAGGGTTGTTGTTTCAGTCTCGTATCAATCGGGGTTTTTTATGCTTGAATATCTTTTGAAGAAAATTATTTAAGAATTCTCTAATAAACCTATTTAATTTTATTATCCTATATTTATTCATTAAATAGTAGTTTAACAGTAAAATATTCCACAAATTGGATCAAAAAATATCTAAGAAACTATTTTTAAGAAAATTAGACATAATACTCACTTATGTCAGAAATCCAATTTATTCCAAATCATTATTTTCTAAAAATATTTTGATGAATATTTCTAATTTTATTATATGTTTTTTGAAATTAATTTTCCCAATTTTTAGTAATTTATTTATTTTTAAAAATGAATTTTCATTTCATTTTCCAAATAATGTGTATTTTTAATTTTCTTACTAAAAAGTGAAAGGAACACATACCATAATGTACTCTATTTGAATAGAAATTCAAAATCCATAGAATACAAATTGTTTAGAATATTCCATTACATGATTATATGGTTCCTCTAAAATAATATGTTTTCCACATTTTTTTGGAAATTTCGTGTTTTTAGATGTTATGTTCAACGTGGAAATGGTATTTTCCTCAAATATTTTTTAATAGCCTTTTTATTATATTTTTATTCATCAATGGAAACAACCATTTACTATACATATACTCTACTAGGAATATGTTGTAATGATAACATCTTTATCTATTCTCTGTACGGTTTATGATTTGTTTTACCAAGGAAATCCATGATATTCCATTTCTACAGTAATTTTTCATTCATTCTCTTTTTATTAATATATCAAAATTATATTCATCATTGGAAATTAAGTGCCCCATGAATTAGAATATTATTTATCCTATATATGATTACATAATAAACCATATTTAATTTCTATATATGCTTTTTTACTTTTAATTTTATTTTATTTAAAATGAAATATTTATATTCTTCATTATTTATAAAATATATACATTTATTAACGAGGAATATTTTTTAGGAAATAAATAAATACTTTTATACACAAGGAATACATTTTGAATGCAGTGATTGGTGAGGAAAATATAACATATCTCCCAGATTCATGGATAACCTCATTTACGAAAATCAATTAGAAGTCATTTAATGGGTTGGTACCTATAGTTTTAATCTTTATTGTTAAAGGTTATGATTTGTAGATATTATCATTCTTAAGATCATGAAGCCCAATATTAATCATTTCCTTTATTAAGTATTCAGTAATTATTTTTAATTAGATTATTTCACTGATTTTATCGATGGATTCATTTTTATATCTAGTAATTAAGTAATTACCAGGTGTTTTTAGTTATTCACCTTTCCATATCGAATACGCATTATCTTATCATGATTTTCAAGTTATTGATTTGATAGAATGTTTTTATAGTTATTTATATATCATTGTTTATTATTCCTAGTAATTATAGTCATGTTATTAGTTAAATGGAATGTATGTTCGTATATTTAAATTAATATATTGATTATTCTTTATCTATTCTTGACATCTTTTACTTTACATAACACATATTGATTATTTATGATCCCATCTATTTTGTTACCTTTCCACGATATATGAAGAAGTAATATTTTAATGATTTCAAGGATATATAATGATTATATTCACTATGTTGTTTTTCATGTTTTGAAATACAATACATTACATAATAATGAATGATGTTTAACAAAACTGTTATACTATTCCTCCCTTTGGGATGTGATCACTTGTATTTTTTTCAAATGTACAAACATAACCAATGGCACTGTGATACCTAGCTCAAGGTATTTACAAAACCATTCTATAATTTTTAACATAGAATAATTGTTTTAATAGTTTTCCACTAGAAATTGAGTAAGGATCTTATGTATAAGAATATGTGATTCGGATACAAAATGAGAATTCAATTCACAAATGATGAAAAGTGGTATATGGTTGGTGTCATGATTCAATGGAAATTTATTTTTCTTACAAGGATGATAGGATTAATGTAATATTCAATGTAACACATACAAGAAATTAATAAACCATGATATTTTGGATGATAATTTTACATGGGGATATCATAACTATGATTAGGAACCATAGTTTTTAGAAATATTATAATTTTAAAATGTTGACTATAATGTGGGGAAAATTTCGAGGTATATAAGTCTGGATCCTGATTCAAATTTTGTTTGTAAATATATATCATATAATCTAGTTTAACATTTAGGAATTTAAACAAGGTTATATTTCAACATTAGGACATGTGTATCCTTTTTTAATGATATAATCACTCCCTATGAATGGAATTAATTAATTAATTAGTTCCTAATAAAGAAAAATGTTCCTTTCTATTACCACTATATTTTCTTATCTAAATGATTAATTTTACTCACATACCTATGTACATTAAGATTAATGATATACTCATTATTGAAAACAATCATCATTAAACTATTGTCTCGTTTGAATCTTGAGCATGATATTTTATTTCTATTTGCATCCCTATATTATCATGCCATGTGTTTTATTGTATATCACCTTTCTTGTTAAATTATTTATAAATTTCAACACGTCATATGTTCTGCTAATATGATATTATGTATAATTATAGTTGATATTAAATACCTAATAATTATATATGACCTTTATTTAATGTTATTTTATAATTCTATCTATACCTACTTATTTTTTTATCACCAAGAATTCTATATATAGTTCCCTATTTATTATGTATAGAAGAAACTAGTGTGATTTTTACATCATGTTCCATTTATTCTTTCTTATAACGTATTGGTAGAGTGGTTTTAAAAATAAAATTTTTAACATACAAGAAATTGACTCCGATTATGATATTCTTGTACTTTTGTATTCATGTTTTAATCTTTTTAGTTTTTTACAAATTATTAAAAGGAGATACATCCTACGATATAAAAAGTTAATATTTTTACAATATTATATTAAAATGAGAAACCATTTTAGACATAGTGGTAATTGAAATTGTATTCATTAGTAGCGTAATATAGTTAAATAGTTTTCATAGAATTTTATTTATTAAATAATATAATTTATTAAAATATAATGCTAGTAATAATAAATTTTACCAATAAATTTAAAATGAGAACTTTTTTTCTATAAAAGAATTCTTAATATGAAATTTTTTTTCTAAATTAAATTTAAATGGTTGGATAAAAAATATATATCCTAGGTAACTTTTGTTTATGGGAGTACCAAATTAATATGGGAACAGTTATGGTTGATATTTTTATTAAATAATATGTTGTAGAGTTTCTAGTGGTTATTTTTTTATTATACAATTGTAATTATTTTGGGATATGCATATTAAGAGATTGGTGGAATACGTAGGATCTATAAAAGTTTCAAAAGTAATGTACCATTATTGTTTCCCAAGATAAACATATATATTAAATATTTTGATTCATTGTTTTAATTATTACATCCACAGATAGTCACAAAACCAAACGACCTAAAATTTTAGATTCATGGAGGTTGAAACGTACAAACAAAAAGATCATATTCAGTGAAAACTTCCACAAAATTAAAATCCCATATTTTACATTCAATGTGAAATAATCCTCTTGAAATCCTAAGGATGAGAAAATATAATAAGAGGTTAGCTGAAATGATTAGAATTGGCCAATATAATAAATTCCATAATGTTAAGTTCAAAAATAGGTGGAAAACATTGAATAAGGAAATTTATTTGATTTAAAATATTATAAACCAATAATTATTACACATAATAATAAAATATAGGCATAACATCAAATGTGGATGTAATTTTTCCATGGCATGAGAAAATTAAAAATGGATCATATAACATGGGTCATGGAATGTAGAAAAGAATGTGGCTCATTAATAAACATATGATTTATAATCATTGTTAACCTCAAATCCTATCATCCAATTAATGCATAAAATTGTAATTATTGATAAACTCAGACTCATTCACCCATTGAGAACCTAGCTATATTCTAAAACATTAACATAAATATTTTCGCTCTTTAGACAGAAGCATTTTCCGAATGAATTAAACGGATATATTTTGGTGAACTAAGTGTTTTAAAAATTCAATAACATTATTCATTAAAATAAATAATCATGAATTACAAAATAATGATTATAATGGTCAATTCTATTCATAAAACTATGTTATTAATATAAAAAACAAGTAATACATATTTTATTTTCCATAGTGAGCTCCAAAAAGTCCATTCAAGATCCAAAATATGCATGTGATAAATTTGGGTATACATAAAGATAGGAGAGATCAAAAAATCTATGTAAGAGAATAAAGATGATAACAAAACATGAATTGTGAGTGAAAGGTATAAAATGATATCATAAAATGGAAATCTTATGAGGAATATCATGAAAGAATAATAGAAGAACATTATATCATAAGTTCATGGAGTCATAGGAAATGTGGTGGAAACATATAACATGATATAAACACGATTCAAGGATAATAGTATAGATTGTATCACAAGGATTGAAAATTACCATTATGAATTTTTTTTACTCCTTAATCATATCCCTTATGTCTCATGATACTATAACAATACACAATGTGTTGGAGTGATATCTTAAAGGATGTCATGTCCCGTCCCCCAGGGCTCGTGTCATGACTACTCCAAGCCCGCCTCCCAAAGGCCAGGGGATGGAAATTAGCGTAGAAGTAATCAATACGCATGTGTGAGGCATTTTCCTGAGTACCTGTATGAAAAAAACATGCCCAACCAAGTCCCACACACTAACCAAGGAAACAAGTATCACTGAAATATCTGATTACAAAAAATAATGGTGGGCTAGAATACAAACCCCACGAAAGAACTGAAAACATCAAAGTACACAAATGAAAATCGAATGGCCATCCATGGAAAACCCCACCTGATAGTGATAATAGTGTAGCTACTGGATGCATAAGTAGAGTATCATGTCTACAAAATTTTATTGGTCCACTTGGTCATAGACCACCAAGTCCGCCATCATAGCGTTTGTCGGTCTCATCTCCCTGAGAACCTCTACGACCTGGTCCACCAACGTCTATGTCAAAACGTTGATCATTTACACAATACACAACATGTGTGAGAAAAACCCGTTCATGGGTGAGTATCAAAGTACTCAGTATGGACACAAAAGCAAAAAAGGAAAGACCACAAGATAATCCTCAATGAAAATCATGAAACACAAGAAAACTCACGCCACATATTAGTTTAGGGTAGTGATAGAAGAATCATATGTCACATCATTAAGCACCTCTTCTAGTGGAAAATATTCCTATAAAAAGTATATTGTGCCAACCAAGTAATGAATAAGTTCTTCCCACTAACCTTGCACTACTTAGGTACACCTCCCCCCCCCCCTCACGTACTGTGGTCCAGGGAAGTCACAGAGATGTGCATCCCACAAATAATGGCCAACTGAGGTACTCCTCCACGTCCTGTACCATGGGCCTTGAAAGAGATTTGTCAAGGCTCCCTCAAATGATTAGTGGTTTTGGGGGTACTTAGGTGCAGTAGAGTGGCTAACCATTGTCATCTCTCAAAGGAGGAAATAAATTAAAACAAATTCTTAAAGGTATTCTAAAAATAAAATATAAAATAGTTAAAACACGACATGAAAAGATGGGGGGTTTATTGTTTATAAAACTTGAAGATTTTTTTTGGAAGAAGATTTCATTTTTTTTAATTTTTAAATGATGTTTGATTAAAAAGACGCATCAAGAAGATGTTTATATAGAAAATATTTTAAAAGGTGTAATCGATCTAACTATACCTCTTCATTTACTAATTAATCATAATAATTTAAATCAATATCCACTTAATTATGATCTCCTAATTTGTTAACCCTCGAACCCTACAAGAGTTAACTGGACCACAAAGATGAAATTACTTAAACCCTAGGCTAGCTTCAGAACATGCAATCGCAGCACCCTACTTTGATTGTTGTTCTAAGGTAAGATTATGGTAAGTAGTTAATTAGAACACACATCCTTTTTGGAAATGATGATGAATTGTGTTTAGGGATTATATTTGAAATCTACAAATTTATCCCATGTAGTCTTGTATTACCGATTACGATCGTGCTTTCACAATTTACACAAAATCTCAATTTCTCATGTTCTTATGTTAATTAGTAAATTGATTTCATAGTTTCTTATAATTTAAAAACACAATTCATGGATCATATTATGTTAATTACAGTATATAAATGATTCAAAATAATTAAATGAATAGGGTACAAGATAGATCGATCACTAAAAAACTACTATTCCATGGGTGGTGTGGTTATCGCGGAGACGTTTTTCATGAGCAAAGGATTGAAAGGGTAGAACCCAATCTCGTCTAAACTCATGATTACAACACAATTTGGAAGATTAATAGAAGAATAAAAAAGGGAAGAATGCAGAAGATTAATGGAAGTAAAATTCAAGATACAATCATGAATGAAAATAAATACAAAGAGGAGGTGGGAGAGGAGAGCCTTTGGGAAGAGAGGTTTTCAGAAAGCCTTACTTCTTCAATGTGTTGTGAGGGGCTCCCAAGAGACACCCATTCGGCCACATCATCCCATATCCTCTACCATCCTTCCCTAAGAGTGAAAAAACCCTTTAAATATAGTTTTTGAGTTCTAGTGTTTCATTACTGTTTTAAACTGTGAAATAAAAACATGGCCAAATATTTTATTCTATGTTGTACTGCATAGTTGACCTCCAAAACGCATGAACTGGTCGGCCTTCAAGAAGGGTGATTTGTTTCAAATTATGTCACCGACCTTACCTCAAAATGGGGGCTCAATAAAATCCTGGATGAAGAAGATATGTCCCAAATACTGAAGAAATTTCCAATCTGTATGGTTCTGTCCAACTTTGTCTTAATGGCCCATTAACTCCCCTCATATGAACGATCTAGCTCCCATGTCCTAAATAGAATTTTTATCACATTAATTCAAGAAAACAGTTACAAAATTTAATGTCAATATATTTTACATAACAATATTTATGCCCAATATAATACAATGAATTTTAAAAGTGTAAAACTATAATTTTCATCGAATTTGAAAATGAATGATCTAATCTAAAATAATTCATAACTGATCATATTTAACATAACGCGAGGAAAATATATCATCTATTATCAATAAAATATTCAATAAAATTGTGTTTTATCATCTCCCCCGCACTTACACTTTGGAACTAATGGGAAAAACCTCATATTAAATAAAGATCAATATTAAATCAAAAACTTTTTAAAACACATATCCTTGAGATCCAACAATTCCACACCAAGAAACAGAATATACCATGCCTCATAAAAAAATTATTTTAAGATCCCCATTTATATCTTTCAATATATCTCCGCTTCATTTATCCTCCCATGCACAAAACACTTACCTCATTTGAATTTTCTCTTATCACACAAATGTCAATTTTTAGCAATGTCTTTCTCATTCGAACTCATACAAGGGTCACCAAAGGCTTTATAAATTCCAACACCACCACTTGATGTGAGTAAAGGACATATGTTTATCATAAGGACTTTTCGGGGTTGTTCTGTGTCTTTCGGTTGGTAGGATTTAAATGTGAAAAACATTGAGGTTGAATGAGGAGGGCTTGAATCATTTGGAAGAAAATTTGCATTATTCTAATTTTCCCTTAAATAGGTCTCCTCATTAATACTCTAATCATCAATTCAGATCCATCATCACAAAAATTCATTGAAATTTTACACCATTCACCATTCAGTAACAAAATTTTCAATCTTCTCAAACATGATTTTCTTGAAAGCCCTAGATAGGCACAACTTTCTACCTTTATTAGAAGATCCAAAAAAGGAACAACTTCACTTATCCTGAATGCTCCAGAAAAGGCTCAACTTTCAATATAATTATTTTCTTTAGTAGCAAACACATCTCTTCATAATTTAATTTTCCACCCAAATTATCATAGAATGTCGTAGAACAACACAAGATAGCTTCCCCAACACTTAAGTTCAACTAGATTATGAAATTTCACTTCAAGAGTTTGTTGGATAGGGAAAATCGGATTGTAATGTGGCTAACCTAACCGTATTTTCTGGGATTTTAATAGAAATAAGGATTAAATGTTCAAGGTAGGTCATTATAAAAAAGGATTCTTTGAAATAAGGGCTTTAATACCAAACAAATTCCTTAGTCATTTAATCATAAGTACCCCAAACCCTTAAGTTTTGACTGGAATAAATCAAATTTTGGTTAAATCAAGCATTGTTTTGTTCTCTCAAGAAGTGAGTTGAATGTAAATAAAAATACAATAATGGTTCAGAATACTCACAAGAAAGTGATTTCAAATATAAAGACAGTGAGATATGGCATGGGATTCAAAATTTAGTGTAATTTTCATGAAATTACTAAATATTTGAACATTAAACAAAGTCATTTCAGCATTCATTTAAGATTAGTTTCAAGGGATAAATTTTTTCACTTATTGATATGGATTTCAAAATGGTAATGAGAATCATTTCACCTCTAATGTTTCAAAAACACAAAAAAATTGAAAAATAAACACATAAAATTTGAAAAACAAAATGATTTTGTTTTTTTTTCTTAAAGAAAAAATTGAAATTACTAAACTAAAAGGTTCCCTCTACCAAACATAAAATATTTCATTGTACTCAATTTGAACCCATGAGATGATATATTCACATTAAATGTTGAATTTTAAATACAAAAAATAATATAAAAGTGAAAGGGTTAGGAATATCCTGATGTGCTCAAGTGATGATGGGGTCATGCAGTGTGATGAAATCCACTGCATCAGTAGGAAGTCCTTCAATGTACTTATTCAAACATTTAGCATTGACTGTAAAGCTCCTTTATGTTTCCTCTTTTGTGATCTCCACTGCACTATATGGAAAAACATTAGTCACGACAATAGGACCAAACTATTTGGATGGAAACTTACCAAGCATCAACTTTAGTAGTGATCTATAGAGAAGTACTTTCTCTCTAAAATGAAACTCCCTTTGTTGGAACATTTTGTCATGACATGCTTTTGATATTTCTTTGTAGAGCCTTGATTTCTCATATGTAGAAAATTGAATCTATTCAAGCTCTTGAATTTGAAACTTCTTTTGGATTCCATCTTGGGCCAAATCCATGTTTCATTTCTTTATAACCCATTAAGACTGATTTTCAACTTCCACGGGGAGATGGCATGCCTTCCCAAATGAAATTCCAAATGGGGACATAACAACGGGTGTCATTCATGCTCTCCTATAAGCCCACAATTCATCATCCAAGTGATTTCTCCAATCCTTCCTATTTGGCTACACGGTTTTCTCTAAAATCTATTTCAACTCACGATTTGAATCCTCATCCTGGCCATTTGTTTGGGGCTGGTATGGTGTTGATGTTTTTTTTTGTCACCCTATACTTCCGAAGGAGGGATGTCAAATCCCAATTGCAGAAGAGTGTCCCTTGGTTACTGATGATGGCCTTTGGTACTCCAAACCTGCAAAATATTTGCGCTTTGACAATATCCACAACAACATTACAATCATCAGTCATAGTGGTCCTATCCTCCACCTATTTACTCACATAATCAACATCAACCAAAATATATAAAATCCAAATGAACTGGGAAAAGGATCCATAAAATCAAGGCCCCATACATAAAGAATCTCATAGAATAGTATGGGTTGTGGGGGCATATCATGTCTCATAGAAATGTTCCCAGTGTGTTGGAAACGAGAGCATGACTTACAAAACACATAGACATCATGGAATAAGCTATGCCAATATAATCTAGAGTCCAAAACATTCTTAGTTGTCCGTTGTGGTCCAAAGTGTCCACCACAAGAAAGTTTATGACAAAAATATAAAACAAACTCCAACTCATGATAAAAAACACTCCTCCTCACAACATGATCACTACACATGTGACAGAGGTATGGATCATCCCAAACATAAAATATAGACTCACTCTATAACTTTTGGACTTTAAGTTTCTTTAAATTTGCAGGTATTTTAGATGAAACAAGGAAGTTAATTAAATCCTCATAATAAGGATTTATACCTGAGATAGAATAGAGATGGTCATCGGTGAAAGTGTCCTGAAGTGGTACCTGGTCCAATGTGTTATCCTCTAGTGTGTGAGTAAGCTTACTCATGTGGTCCTTTACTAGGTTTTCTTACCCCTTTTTGTCCTTTATCTCAATATCAAATTCATGAAGGAGTAGCATCCATCGGATTACCTTGGGCTTTGCATCTGGCTTCATCAAGAGTTACCTCAGAGCTGCATGGTCAGAAAAAACAACTACTTTAGAGCCTAATAAATTTAAACAAAATTTATCTAATTCAAATATAACAGCAAGAAAATCCTTTTCTGTGGTTGTGTAGTTTAGTTGGGCTGAATCTAGTGTCCTTGATGTATATGCAATCACATGTGAACATCCCTACACCCTAAGAAATAAGACAGCTCCAATCGCAATGTTGGAGGTGTCACACATAAGCTCAAAAAGAATCTCCCACCATAGGGGATGTATGATAAGTGGAGTGGTAAGAAATTTTTTTATCTCATCAATGCAATTCCTACAAGTATAATCAAACACAAAATCAGAATCCTTTTGAAAAAATCGCGACATATGAAGATAAATCTTACAAAAACCTTTGATGAAGTGCCGATAAAATCCTGAATGCCCTAGGAAAGATCTAACAGCACGCACACATGATGGTCAGGGTAAGGATTAAATAATGCCTATATTATATCTATCAAACTATATCCCATGTTTTGACACTACATTCTTTAAGACAATTCCATGCTCTACCTTGAAATGACACTTTTCAATGATCATAACTAGATTATTCTCAATAAAACGATTCAACACCATTCCCAAACTACATATACATTCATCGAATGAATAACCTTACACTGTAAAATCATCCATGAATACCTCCATGTAGGTCTCAGTAAAATCAGAAAAAATACTCACCATGCATCTCTGGTAGGTACCTGGGGAGTTGAAAAGTCTAAATGGCGTCCTTTTGTAGGAAAACGTACCAAAAGGACAAGTAAATGTTGTCTTCTCCTGATCCTCCAGAGAAATAGAATCCTCGAGAAAATTTTCATCCATTTTTTTAACAACCTTCAGGAGGTTTGGATTGAGTCTCCTTTGTGGCTGCCTCACTAGTTTATCTCCATCCTCCAAAAGAATCCTATGCATGCAATTTGAGTGGCTAATACCTGATATGTCACCGAAGGTCCACCTAGTTGCCCTGATGTTCTCCCTCAAAATATTTAAAAGTTTTTCTTCCTGTTCAAAAGGGAGATTGTTAGCAATGATAACAGTTAATTTCTCGCCACTTAACAAGTATGAGTATTTGAGATTTCGGGTAAATGACTTGAGTTCCAGTGTAGGGGGGTGGTGTATGTATGGAGACATTGAAGGAAGTGAAATATGTGCACAAATAGCATCAGTATCAGAATATACATCATCAAAATCAGAGAATAAAGCATCAATTCTATCATCATACTCAATAGCCATGTCATAATTAGAGTTCACAAGATCAAAATCACAATATGATTCCATTTCAAAATCAATTCTAAGAGAGTATTTTTCATTACAAATAGGTTTTGAAGTACTCTTATACATCAAACTAGAACCAACACTCATAATATCCCAAAGCATACGACAATCAAATTCCATGGGGTTTTTATTTTGTGGTTCAAAATAAGAGATAACAATTGCAGAACGGTCCTCTGAGGGGTACTTCATGGAATCCATAACATTAAATATCACAACCTCATCCCCAAATTCCATGGAAAGTGTACCCTCATTGACATTTATGATAGTTTTTTCTGTTTTGAGGAAGGGTCAACCTAAGATAATAGGAGCATGAGAACTTAACTGATCTTCCTCCATGTTAAGCACATAGAAATATACTGGAAAGATCATTTCTCTTACCCGTAAAAGTACATACTCAAGGACTCCCACTGGATATGTCGTAGCTCTATTCGCCAACTTCACCACTACTCTCATTGGCTTCATCTCAACAACCTACAAAGAAGAGAATACAGAGTGAGGCATCACATTTATGGATGCTCCCAAATCACAAAGTGCATCAGAAATGTGAAAATTCCCTATGGTGCATGGGATGGTGAATGTCCCTATATCCTTACACTTTTTCGGCATTGATAGAGATGGTGTAATGAGTATTGACACATTCTTTCAATGACTTATCCTCTCATTTCCCTTGAGTCATCTTCGATTGGTATAATGTTCTTTTAAGAATTTCTCATACCTTGGTATTTTCTTAATGACTTCAAGTAGAGGAATGTTGATCTCCACATGCTTGAATGTGTCCAAAACCTCTTTTTACATTGATTCTTCATCCATCTTCATGGATTGAATAACACTGTTTGGAAAAGGAAGGATTTTAGGAGGAACATCATTAATATTTTTCCTACCTTTATCTTTCTCCTTGGGTTACTCATCAGTTTATGTGGAATTGGGATTTTTTGGAGTTGAGGTGATTCCCAGTGGAATGGTAGGTAGAGAAGCATTAGTTTTTTGCTTCCTACTTCTCAATGTGATGGCACTAACATTACCCTTTGGATTTGGATTATGTTGGGATGGTAGATTTCCATAATTCTTACTTACCAGTTCATAGAGGGAAATGGAAATCTGTCTCATCTGAGTCTTCAACTCCCTCAGCTCTGAATATTGACTCTTTAGCTCATTCTATTGATTAATAACAATTTGATTCAATGGTTAATCAGTTTTAGAATCTACCTTGGGTGGGGGATTCCCTTGTTGCTAGCTGGTTGATGTCTGGGATTCAAATCTATTTTGGGGTTGTTGGAAACCCTGCTGGTAAGGTGGAGGCTGCTGAAAGTTTTATTGAAAAGGGGGACTTTGTTGTTGTCCAGATTCATACGTCATGTCTGGTTGATCCTTCAACACTTGGTTACATGTTAAAGAAAATGAATCAAACTTTTTTGGGGGGTATATCTGTTGTTGCTGCGGATATGGTCTCCCTGAGAATACTGTTGTGCAATCCTCTGTCTCTTCTAGTTCTGGGAAACAGTCAGTTGGGTGGATTTTCTCAGTGCAAATGCCACAAGGACTTGATAGAGGGGGTTGGGATGTCTTTTGTGCCAAAGCAATCTGCCTCACCATATTTTTCAATTCTTCTAACATGGTATCAATAAAATGAATTTCAAGAGAGGATGGAGTTACTTGATGTACTCCTCTGACATGTGGTGTACCTCGATTTCCAAATTGTTGGAATATTTAGGTCATTTGTTAAATCAATGCACATGAATCTGCTACTATCTTTTCCACTAATTATCCTCTATCTTCATTATACACCATGATCCTATCCATAGGTGTGATTCCTTCAAAGAACCATTGGATGAGGAGTTGGTTACTGATTTGGTGATGTGGGAAGCTTGCACACAACTTCTTGAATCATTCTCAATACTCATACACTGACTCCCCTTGGGATTGATTAATCCTAGATATCTTCTTAAGAATAAAATTAGTCTTTGATGCAGGAAAAATTCTCTGCAATAAATGTTGTTTCAAATCATTCCAACAAGTTAAATCTTCAGGTTGTAAATAATACATCCAGTCTTTCGCAGCTTTATCAAGTGAGAATGGGATTTATCTTAGTTGGATTTGATCTTCATAAACATTTCTAGATTTAAGGGTTGAGAAAATCACATTATATTATTTCAAATGTTTTTTTTATCCACACCAGATAATACACGAACCTTTGGAAGAAGATGAATTAACCCAGATTTCAGTTCAAAGTCTGATTCGAGATTCAGAAATTCAATACAATTTGGTTGCTAGTTAATATCGGGTGCAGCCAATTCATGAATAATTCTATTAAGTTCATTTACATTATTCTCGGTAATTGGTTCTTGTTTTATGTTGGAATTAGAAATTTCTCCAATTTCAATGTTCTTGGAGTGGGGAAATTCTCCAAGTGTTTGAATGTTGAAACTTATCGTAGACTGAGAATGTCAGATTCGAGCCCTAAGGCTGCATTCAATGTCACAGACAAGATCTAACCGATATTTGGGGTTAGTTCGTGTCATAAATAAAATAATAATGAAAAGTAGGAAATTGTACCATAGTAAAATAAAAATAAGAGGTTTTATTTGATGAACAAAAAATAAATAGAAGAAAAGAAATGAAGAAGAAAATAAAAATTTACATTGGGTAAAGAAGGGAAGAAAAAAATGAAAGGGGAAGAAAATAAAATGTAAAATAAAATAAATACATCTAATTGGTTGAAATAATTATTTTCCTCCTCAAAAATGGCACCAATTTGAAAGATCGGTGTCACGGGTGCCCTCAAATGATTAGTGGTTTTTGGGGTACTTAGGTGCAGTAGAGTGGCTGACCAAGGTCACCTCTCAAATGAAGAAGTATATTAAAACAACTTCTTAAAGGTATTTTAATAAAAAAAATAGAAAAGATTTAAAACAATACTTGAAAGGATGGGGGGGGTTTTATTGTTTATAAAACTTGAAGAAGTTTTCTAGATGAATATTTCAATGTATATTGTTTTTAATTTTGAAATGAATTTGATTAAAAAGACGCAACACGAAAATGGTTTTTTAGAAGATATTTTAAAAGCAGTAATCGATCTAACTCTACCTATTAATTTACCTATTAATAATTATCATTTAACTTGGTATCCATGTAATTATTATCCCCTAATTTTTTAACCCTGGAACCCTACAAAACTTAACTTAACCATAAAGATGAAATTCCTTAAACCCTGGGCTAGCTTCGGAACACGCAATCGCAACACACTGCGTTGATTGTTGTTCTAATGTTAGATTATGGTCAGTGGTTAATTAGATCACATAACCATTCTAGAAATTAGGATTAATTTTGTTTAGGTATTATATATGAACTCTACAAATTTATCATGTGTCATCTTGTATTAGCGATTACGATCGCGCTCTCACAATTTACACAAAATCTCAACTTCACATGTTTTTGTGTTAATTGTTAAATTTCTTGCATAGATTATTATAATTTAAAAACACAATTCATGGATCATATTTTGTTAATTATATTAGCTCAATGATTAAAAATAATTAAATGAAGAGGGGAGAAGATAGATCGATCACTAAGAAAAATACTCTTCCATGGACGGTGTGGTCATCGTGGAGACGTTTTGCATGAGAAAAGGATTGAAAGGGTAGAACCCAATATCATCTCAACTCTTGATTCCAACCCAATTTGGAATATAAATAGAAGAAGAAAAAAGGGAAGAACATAGAAGATTAATTGAAGAAAAATTCAAATTAGAAACAAGAATAAAAATAAATACAAAGAGGAGGTGGGAGAGGAGAGCCTATTTGGAAGAGAGGTTTGCACAAAGCCTTACTTCTTCCAAGAGTTTTGAGGGGCTCCCAAGAGACACCAATTCGGCCACACCTTCCAAAATCCTATACTGACCTTCCCAAATAGTGAAACTCCTCTTTAAATATAGTTTTCAAGGGCTAGGGTAACATAACTTTTTTAAGTGTGAAATGAAAACATGGACAAATATTTTATTCCAACTTTCACCGCATTGTTGAACTAAAAAACGCATGAATTTTCCATACTTATATAAGGATGATTTGTTTCTAATAATTTCATCGATCATCCCTCAACATTTGGGCTCAATACAAGGTCGTATGAAGAATATATGGCCCAAATTATGATGTAATGTCCAATCTAGATGGTTCTTTCCAGCTTTGTCTTCATGGCCCATTTACTCCCATTAAATGCATGATCCGTCTACCATATCCTAAATATAATTTGTATCCCATTATGTCAACAACACAGTTACAAAGTTTTACGTCAATATATTTTACTTGACAATATTAATTCCCGAAATACTACAGTGAATTTTAAAAGGGTAAAACTGAAATTTTCATCGAATTTGCAAATGAATGATCTAATCCCAAATATTTCATAATTGAACATTTTTAGCATAATGTGAGGAAATTATATCATTTATTATGAATAAAATATTCAATATTGTTGTGTTTTATTAGTCCTAAAATTTTACAGATAAGTGTTTTCCACCATGATCCTTTATTTTCAATGATAAGTGGTTCCCACTAGGCCAGAGTCGAGTCATACAGAGTCAAATGTTAGCAGTCTTGTGGTCTTAGATAACCATATTGTTCCCTTCATAGTACACCTAGGTGAACTTCTACTCATGAAATTCTTTTCATATTAACTTCATTGAAAGTAACCATGGAACATTCTAAAAGATCCACCTCATAAAGAGGGTCCCAATGCCACAAACTGCTCGTCAATATGATGCTCGGTTTGCAAGTCATTAGCGTTTTAGTAAACAGGGGCCTATTATGTATGGCTCCAGTTCGACCATGTCCGACTAAACAAAACAACCTATCCCAGGGGTGCCATGTTCACCAGTTTAAATTAGGCCAACATTACCTGACCCGATTTGGGTTTGGGTCAGTCCAGCCCGGTCTGGTCGGTGGGTCAATCCCTTATGGGCCTTGTTGGACTCGGAATAGTTTGGTCGATGGTCTAGCCTACCAGGTCGCCAATTAACCAAGTCCAGTCTATCCAGACTCAAATAGGGTCAGTTCAGCATGCCGGCTGGGGGTGAGGCTGCTTGGTTCAGCATGTGGTGCACCGCCTAGCTAGGATGTGGCATTCATCCATGTCCGGATCCCACTATCCCTACAGATACGCGGGCCCATCCTAGAATGGTCGAGAGACCACGGCTTGCCAAAAAATCATGATGGCCTGGACATGGGCCATCCCTCCACGTAATTACCACCAAAATTGTTCCATCCCATGGCCTCTTGGCGTCACACTGCTCTAATAGGCACACTACCAGTACCTTCGAGAGGCCACCAGAGTCAGTACGGTGGTTCGTTTCTCGAACCGCTTGTTTCTACGGGATATGATGGATTATGCCTTCACTGAGAATCCCTTCAAAACATGTTTCTAACATTTTGACCATTAAATCCCAAAGAATGTGCAAACAAAAACACAATTGGATGGATCGAGCCTTGTTTGTGTCGGTCTGTGCCCTCCATATTAATGTTTTATAAAAATAGGAGGTCTGGTGATTCCAATTAAATCAAAAATTGATAATTTCGATTCCCGAATAATGAAAAATCAAAAATAAAGTTACCCTCCTACGGTAACACATGATTTGGGGATCAACATATTCATGGGTTGATCCGCGTTAATCGTTTGTAGAAAAAAATGTTGAATAAGATTAAAATAAAACTACCCCTACTTCATTGATATTTGAAACCATGGTGTTTCATCCTCAAGGATTCAAGATGTTAACCATTCTCGTCGCATCCGGATCTATTCTTCGTGGGGTGTCAAAGTCGTTGATGATCTGCTGGTGCGTCATTATTCATTGGAGAGGAAGACCATTTAAGGTTTGTTAGAAAATCTCCAATGTTTAATCCTCGCTCAACCAAAGCTACAAACAATTAAAAGGAAACATGTCGTTGAATTTCATTTATGATGTGACATTGGGTCATTATGGTGTTTCATTTATGAAACAGCGCCGCTTATACACTTCATTTGTTTCATTATTATGATGTGTGATAAAATCCATTAATGAGCCTCATTAATTCTCCTTGTCGCATCATCGTCATTGCACCATAGAATCTTCATCTTCCACTCAAGGGTAAGAAAATATATAAAATAATTATTTTTAATCATTTTATTATTTTCCTCGAAAATTCAAAAAAATAAATTCTATGTTCAGCACTTTCTCGCTGATGTTTAGTCATTTCAAGGTGAATCTCGACATTCATATGCCAATGGTTCCTCCATATTTTCTATTAGTGCACCAGTTCAAAAGATATAAAATCATGCTCGCAAGTTTACTGATTTGACATTAAAAAAATTCAAAATTCTATTCTGGTCTCTCCAGGGCTCGGAATTATGTGTTTTCAGAGTGTATGATCTTATAATAATTCCATATAATAAAAAATACATGGAATTTCCAATACATTAAATTCATCTCAACATAGGTATTTAAATCCATGAAAGCCAAATCAAAAACTAATCAAACAGATGGGGGTACTGATCATTAATCTGATCCTCTAACTCCCAGGTGCTCTCTTGGAGATTCTTATGCTTCCATCAAATGCGCACTAGAGGGATCAACCTCCCACTTTGGATCCACTCTGGATGGTCCTCTATATCCACCAGGAACTCTGCCAATGTCGTCTCATTGTCAATGTCTAGCTCACCCCAGTCGATGATGTGTTCTGGATCATGCACATACATCTTGAACTACAACACATGGAAAATATCATTGACTTGGTGCATCTTTGCGGGATGTTCTTGGTGGTATGCCACCTCACTAACTCTGGTCATGATCTGAAATGGTATAATAAACATTGAAGATAGCTTCTTGCCATATTAAAATCTCTGTAATCCCCATCGGGGTGAGACCCAAAGGAAAACAAGATCGCGCTCTTCATAATCCATGGGTCTCTGTCTCCTACCAACATAAGACTTTTTCCTACTCTATGAAGTCCTCATCCTCTCCAGGATGATCTGCACCATCTCGGTGGTATCCCATACCAACATTAAACCCATGATTGTTGACTCCCATGGGACTTTCTAGCATAGGGGTGACATGCAAGGTCGCCCGTACAAATCCTCAAATAGTGCCACGCCAATGGTGGAGTGATATTTTTTGGTGTATGAAAACTCCACCAGTGGCAGGGGGTCCTCTCAACTATGACGAAAATCTAGGATGAAAACATGTATCATATCTTCCATGGAATGTATGGTCTGCTCCATCTAACCATCTGTCTTGGGATGAAATCATAGTTGTGTCCCAAACACCTCCTGTAATCCCCTTTACAAATGGGATTTAAAGAGGGCATCACAATCTGAGATGATCGTCATAGGAACCCCATGAATCTGTACTATCTCCTCGATGTTCAGGTGTCCCAAGCCCTCTATCAGTACCTTCTCCAGGATGGGTAGGAAGTGGGCCAACTTATTGAGTCGTTCAATTGTCACCCATATAGAATCATGGCCTATGGATGTACATGGTAACCCCTTCACCAAGCCCATCGAGAAACCATCCCATTTCTACTTTGGTACCTCATGTGGCTGCACCAAGCCTGCTAGAACCTGGTGATCGGCCTTAACTTGCTAATAAGTGTGGCATCATGAAATGAATTCAGCCACCTCTTTCTTCATCCCAGTCTACCAGTAATAGCGTTGGATGTCTTGGTACATCTTCACACTCCATGTTGTACCGCCAAGGGGGATGTATGGAACTCCCTCAAAACCTCCTCCCACAACATCCCTGTTACTACGGTGCGCCCTCTGAAAAGGATAATGTGCTCCCCACCTATCAAAAATCCATCATGAGCCCATCCGGAGGATAGTTGAGCACGTCTGGGCTCACATTCCGCATCGACTAGTTGTTCCTTACTAACATTCAGTTAGAGTGGGGGAGTAACTTTCATTGACAGAATATAAGGAACTTCATCATCATCCATGAAGGGTATATGTATCGCGGCTGACTCGTCTGTCAACTTACTCGACAGGTGCAAATCGGTCCTCTTGCCGAGTACGTCTGCCCATGCATTCCCTTTCCCATGAGTAGAGACTATCTCAATGTAATAGTTATAGAATAAATTTAGAAATCTCCATTATATCAGGTTCTGGTCCATCTTGGAGAAGAAACACCTAAGACTCTTATGGTGGGAGTAAATAGTAAACTGTAAACTGCTCACCAATCAAGTAGTTCCACCACATCTTCAAGTAATATTCCACTTCTGCTAACTCCAAGACATGGTTCATGTATTTTTTTCTCATTCTATATCCACTACCACGATTCATAGGCAATCCCTTATCAATCCTTCATTAAGACAAAACCTAGTCTAGTCCATGATGTTTCATCACAAACTACATACACAATTCCCTCATCTAGCAGTCTCATGATGGGGGGCACTAGTCAGTCTTTTCCATATCTCCTTAAAACACTGAGGACATTTTTTGATCCACACGAAGGGTTTTCTGTTCTATTTCAAGGGCAATAAAGAAGATTTTACTCTAGAAAAGTTTGGCATGAACCTCCTACTATAACTGGAAAACCCCTAAAAAGTTGTGCACCTTAGTCACACACTTGGGTGGCGCCCAATGTAGAATTGCCACAATCTTTGCCGGATCTACAGCTTCTCTAGCCTCTGAGATGATGTTTCTTAGGATACTGACCTCTTGAATTCAAAACTGACACTTTGAGAGATTTCCATAAATTCGGTGCTCTTGGATTGTATCTAGGAATATACATATGTGTGTAGTGTGCTCTTCCTCTAACATAAAGTACACTAAGATGTCATCAATGCAGACCACAACAAACCAGTTAATGTAAGGCTAGAAGATCATGTTTATGATTCCCATGAACACTATTGGGGCTTTGGTCACACCAAAAGGAATCCCTAGGAACTCATAGTAGTCATATCATCAGCAGAAGGATGTCTTCAGCACATTCTCATCCCATACCCATAGTTGGTGATAACCCGATCTAAGGTCTATATATAGGAATCCCCTCGCTCCCTTCATCTAGTCGAAGAAGTCATCGATCCTCATCAGTGGATAATTCTTCCTTGTAGTCGCCTGGTTCTGGCACTAGAAGTCTAAGCACATCCTCAAACTATCATATTCATTCATGGAAAAAATCATCAGGTCCACCCATGGTAAAATATTGGGCCTTATGAACCCCTTATCCTATAGGTCCTCTAGTTGTACCCTCATCTCACAAAGCTCAGTGGGAGCCATCTGATATGTCGGTCTAGATATTAGTGTTTTCCTAGGGTATAGGTCAACGCAAAAGTCTACCTCCCTACGAGGAGGTAGTCTAGGAATATCCTTAGGAAAAACATCTTCTTACTCATCCACCATAACGAGAAATATGGGAATCCTCTCATCCAATACACTGAGGGTGAGGATCTCCAACTGGTGAGTGATCAGCTACAACCTCCTCCGAGAAAGTATGTCATGTTCTATGAGGGTTTCTTTCTCAGTGGTGAAGAAATCCAGGTCCCATCTATGCAGACACACCACACTGTATTCCAAAAATAGTCAACTTGAGTAGGGACTATGGATAACCAGTCCATACCCATGATTACATCGTAAGGCCTCGACACATCAACTAAGAGATCCAAGCCAAATCTCTTGCCTCCTATAGTAAGCTTACACTATTGACACAATTGTGTAATCATAGAATCCCCTCCTGTTAGAGTCTCTAACTATACATATCGATCCAACGGCTCCACCAGAATCTATGAGCACTAAACAGGTGTCGTGGAAAGATATGAGTGTCTAGAACCTGTGTCTATAAGAATAGTAGCTATGGTGAGAAGACACATATCTTACCTCATATCATCTCTAGTGCATTGTGGTTATAGTCATCCACTGCCTCAAGCTATGCATTCCCAGGTCCCCATGCTACTTGAGATCGAGGTGGACAACCTTGGGGTATTGAAGGTAACACATCGAATCTCCGCCCACCACCAGCTATTTGGTCGGCTCCCCTGCTATGTCCTCAGTTGTGTGGAACTCCTCACTCGAATAGCTACCACTATCTCGGTAAACCCTCGATCATCTGCTGTTCATCTTTACGATGGGTTGGGAAATCATGTGTCGTGTGTCCCTACCTTACACATGAGTATAAAATCGTAGTTCCCAGCTAACTCCCTCTGGTATGGGATCCCCGCACAACCGACACTGAGTCCTATGGTCATTATCTGAAAGACCTGCTCTGCATGGGCCCTCTTGTCTGATGTCGGCTTCCTGCTGAAGGCTCCATCACCTGAGGTATTCTCGTATATTTAGTTTTGGGAACCTACTCCATCAAGAATCTCTCTACCAGAAGGGCTCACTCAAGTACCCCAGACTTTTTAGGGATGCAGATAGACAACAAGGATGCCCTATTATCCTACCTGATTCCCTACTCAAAGGCTTGATCCCTGAATAAAGGTCTTCATATCATATATATCGAGTAGTAGGAAAGTACACTGAACCACGCTGATTAATCATCCTTCATCATGTTTCCTTTCTTTAGGTGAACCAGCTCATGAATTTGCACTGGGCGCAAGGTCGCAGGGAAAAACTCTTGCTAGGAAAGCCACTCAAAGTCTACCCAGGTGATGGCAGCCTCATCCTGAATCTGGGTAGTCAAGCATCACCATCTCCCTATCTAACCTTATATAAGTCTCGCTGCAAATATCTCCATCTGATCGTGTGGTTTCCTCACTATGCAGAAGACCCACATCCTTGTCTCAAGCCAGTCTTCAGTGACCTGAGGATCTATCTCTTCCCGAAACCTAAGAGTTCACTATTTATGAAACTCGTTAAAGGCACTAAATCTGCGTACATTCGCTGTCGAAACAACTGACTGTAGATACTGACCATTGGATGCCGGTAGAAATGGTGCACCACCCAGTAGGGCCATCTCTAGAACCGGTCCTCAAACTGACTCTCCTCGCTATGTGTAAATTCCTTACGACCTCGTATCCTGATCCTGGATGGTCGTCTAAATAGAGACATCCTAAAATGTATCACGATGTACCACAATTGGAAGGTTATACCTTCTGATCTAACTTTAATAAAAAATAACATAAGGAGACACTTATGGAACATTTTCATTCATGTATTGAGCTTAAAAGCAGAATTCATGGTTTTGGTGTATGGATAAATCAGTAGCCACAAAAACACACAACTCCCTGAATCTGAAATTCAGACTTGAAACAAATAACACTGTCACCCCAAAACAAAACATAGAGTCTTGGAATTTTTGTTAGGACTGACGTCCCTCTTATACCATATTGTAATGACCAATCCCCCAAGGCTCGTGTCGTGAATACCACAATCCCATCCCTCGAAGGCCAGGGGATGGAGACTAGCGTCGAAGGCATCAACCTAGAAGTGGGGGAAATTTTCCTAAGTACTTCTACGCACACACACATCCAACCATGTTCCACACACTGACCAAGGTAACAACTATAAAAAAACAATTCAAAGTACAATTAACAAAAGTGGTCCAGAATACAAACCAAATGAAAGAACTAAAAACAAAAAAGTACACAATGAAAACTTATATGGACATCCACAGAAACACCTACATAATCATGATAGTATTGTAGCTATAGAAATATGATGTAGAATTCCATGTCCACACAATCCTACTTGTCCCTGCCTAGAAATTGGCCACCATGTCCACCATAATAGCGTCTTCCAGTCCCATTCCACCAATGCCTCTGTCGAAACGTCAATCATCTGCACCAGACACAACACATGTGGGAAAAGCATGTATAGGGGTGAGTAAAAAAGTACTTAGTAGGGAACCCAAACAAAAAGGAAAGAACACAACGTGATCATCAAATTAAAGAAAGAAACACAAGAAATATCACATCAGGTATATGTTTAAGGTAGTGATAAAAGAATCATGAGTCACATGATCTAATGCCTCATCTGCTATAGAACTCCTCCTCTAACGAGTATGGTGGGCCTTCCATGTCAAAAATAAGTGCTTCCCACTAACCTTGGACTGCTTAGATACACCTCCCCACCACGTATCAGGGTACTGAAAAGTCACAGATGAGTGATTTCTATAATCTTTTCCAACTGATGTACTCCCCATTGTCACGTACTATGAGCCTGCAAAGTCACAGAGAAGTGCTTGCCAAAGTGGGGATGCAAATTCATAGAGAAGACCTACCCATTGGGCTGTACTCAAGTCATATAGAGTTGAATGTTAGCAGTCTTCAGGTTTCATCCAACTTTTGGGTTTCATATGTAGTGTCCCTAGATGAACCACTCCTCAAGCCATTCATCGCATCTCAACATCCATTAAAGTCTCCATGGATTTTTTCAAAAGATATGCCCCATCAAGAGGGTCCCAATGCCACAAACGTCTCATCAATCTGATGTTTGATTTTCACATTATTAGAGTTTTAATTAACAGTGGCCAATTGCATCTGGGTCCGATCCGACCCATCCATCCTTGCCAGGGTGTCCCACATACCCAAGTTAAATTCAACTGAATTGACTAGACCTGGTCATGATCTTGGTTGGTCTGGTCTAGTCTGGTCAGTGGGCCAAGTCCAATGGGACTTACTGGACCCGGCCCGATTTGGCCAAGGGTCCAGTATGTCGGGTCGCCTGGTGATCTGGCCTAGTCTGGCCCCTCCCAAAGGGAGCGGATCCAGATTTCTGTTGCGGGTCCAGCCAACTATGGATGGGACCATCCTGATGGCACATGTTAGGCATGCCGACGTGGGTCTGGATCACTAGGTCGTAGGTACGACCTGCTGGCAAGGGTGCAGCCTGCCAGCATGAAGGTCAGACACATGGTGTGGCTGGGGGTGCGCCACCTGGGTGTGACACAACATCCAGCCGTGTTTTGCTCCCACGGGCCCTACAGATGCGCATGCCCCATTCCGTAGATGAGCAACTGTGGCATACCAAAACACACAGACAGCCTGGATGTGGTCCATCTCCCCACATGGTTCCCGCCAGGTGTCATTCCATCCTATAGCCTCCTTCCATTGCGGAGTTCCGATGGGTGCACTGGTGGTACATTCAATGGGACACTAGAGTCTCTCTCGTGGTTTGTTTCTTGAACTGCTTTCATCTACGGGTTCGGTAGGATTCCACCTTCACTATGAATCCATTGGAAACAATTTTTTGGCATTTTGATCATTCATCCTTGAATAAGTTTTAAATAAAAACTATGGCGGATGGACCATTCCTTATTCATGTCGAGCCACGCCCTCCACATTTGAGTTTTATAAACATGGAAGGTCAAGGGATTTCAATTAAGTCAAAAAATAATAATTTTGATTCCTAGATAATGAAATCCCAAAAAAATGTTACCCTCTCTCATAAACACATAATTCCTGGATCAACTTGTTCGTCTTTTAATCAGAATTCATATTTTATAGAAAATAAAGGGGAATGAAATCAAAAAAAACAACCCATACCTCTTTGATTTTCGAATTCATGGCATTGTGTCCCCTATGATTTAAGATGTCGACGTCGGTTGTCGCTTCTGGCTTCGTTCTTCGATGTTTTTTGAAGTCGGTGATGATCAACTGGCGCGTATTTCTTCATTGGAGAGGAATACCATTGGATGTTCTTTAGAGATTCTCCAATTATTAATCCTCATTTCACCTACACGTCAATAATTAAAAATAAAACAAATCATAGCATTTCTTTTATGTTGTGAAGTCATGTCATTATGTTGTTTCATTTATAAAATAGTGTTTCTATTATGCTTCATTTATTTTATCTCTTTGATGTATGATATGAGAAATTAATGAGCCTAATTAATGTGCCTCATCACTACCTGGTCGCTGCACCACAACATCACCATTCACCACTCAATTGGGAGAAAATAAATAAACTAATTCTTTTAAATTATTTTATTATTTTTCTCATCAATTATGAAAAATAACATTTCGGATCAGACCTTGATTGCTAAAGTTATGTCACTTCTTGGAAAATCATGGTGTTCCGAGTTCAATGTTTCCTTCAAATTTTCAATCCATGCACTAGTTCCAGTGTTAGAAAATCATGTATGCACATTTATACGACATACGTTAAAAATGTTCACCATTCTGTTTTTGGACCTCCGAGCCTCGGAATCATGGGATGTTAGAGCCTGTGGACTCATACTAATTACATATAACAAAAATATTACATTGCATTTATAAGACATTATAGATTACATATCAATACATTGTCATGAAATATGTGTTAAACCTATAGGGAATCAATCAGGTAGAAAAATAAGATAATTTCCCTTGGAATGATAGTGGGTTTCCTAATGTTCTATTATATAATATTCAATAGATATTTCATAATGACATTATTTATGAAATGATATTAAGTAATTTATTACTCTTTTAAAGGAAGTGAAAATAATCTAGGTATACTTGTCAGTGACATATATACAATTCTTAGAATCCTTTTCTAACATTAATGGTTTTTTTATTGATAAATGAACATAATTTTAAAAGAATATAAAAATAATTGACAAAAATAACCCTCCCACTTTGAGTAAAATAAAATTACATAATCACAGGTCGAATCTTATTTTTAAATATTAGTATAAATATTTCATTTGGAATCAATCCTTTAAATTTTTTAAGAACTTATTTAAAATTTTAAAGTACATAAAATATAATGTATATGAATTTAATTGAAAATTAGTTTGAAATTAATATAGGATTGTTTAAAATAATTAGTTTGTCATGAAGGTGGAAATTATTATTAATTCTATACACATAAAAAAGAAATCTTTCACATTTTTAGTAACAACCAAAAGGGCCTTGTATTGAACATATGTCAAGATGATTCAATTGAGAAAATAATGTATTAATAAAAAAGAGAAAAAATGTTATTAATAAATAATTTAAATAATTTTAAAAACTATTTTTGAGCAAAAATTTAGAAAAATGGAATTTGGATGAAAAAAGATTTTTTACCAAAGGGAGAAATAAAGTTGGTTTTCAATAAAATCACTCTTTCCAAATATTGAGTACATAAAGAAATGATAATGAAGGTAAAACATGTATAATCATAAATAAACCATATGAGAATAAAAATAATGTTTTTCTTGAGAGTTGTATCATTTGATTTCACCATCTTGACCCTAAAAAATAATCCCTATAAATAATGAGATTTAACATAAAAACATTACCACATTAGAATATTTTAAATCGTAGGCCCCATTAAAGAATAACATCAAATGAATCCATTAATATCAAGTATATAAGTATATTCATGATATAACTTTTCAAAATTCATGTATATACATCTCATATAATAATATACGTGCATAACATAACATTTTTTCAAAAAAAGAAAAATTGAGACAAAAAACTATTACTGCTTTGGAAACATATAACACGTAAACCCCATGAAATATATAAAATAAAATAGATATTTAAATCCACATAATTTTGAGTATAACAACAATAAACAAAATTCATGAATTTTATATACACCACATAAAGTAAATAGGTGGTGAATATGGCATTTTTGACATATATGACAAATGTGAGATGAAAATCTATCACCTTATGTCTTGAATTCCTTCGAAGATGTTAAAACTGCCTATATTGTCAATATAAGTATTTAATAATTAAAAAATAAATAATTAGATATATTATTTAATTATGACCTTTTATTACATATATATATATATAAAATTCGATGTTAAAATTACATTCAGGGTAATAAATGTGTCATTTCTCAGGTATGTTTTGGTTTTGTCTCTTCATTTGTCGTATATTGATCAGGGTTCCATCATATCCATTAGACTAAAAATGATATAAATATCATATATATTAATTATATATATTCACTTTAATACACATCTTATAATGATAAAAAATTAAATACATCGATTAGGGAGATGGTAGGTTGTACGTAAATGTGAATATTGCTTCCATTTTTCTCAAAGGATGAAATAGACAAAAATGAAATAATTTTAGAATAGTATAGAATAATTTTTGTATCATATATATAAAATATCTTAATTAAATTTACCCAAATTATGTCATGAAACCCTACCAATAATGATAATGATATTAGGGGTGAGATATAGGGACTTCTCAAGTCCCACCTCCAGTTGGCCCTGAGTCGGTGACTAGAAACAATAATATAACAAGCTTCCATATACGGGTGATTAACCTTTAATAGAATAATGTGGTAGTGATATATTAGAAGTATATTCTAAATAATACCACTGAATACATATATATAATTAACACCCAAGTAGAAACATGTAATTCCCTACAATACTATAACAATTGAAGGGAAACTAGAAGTACCAAATATGTAAGGATTTCAATTAACAAAGAATCGAAATGCCCAATTCAAAACCATAATTTAGTACTATCTAGAAAAATCACCACCCAGATACATCTATCCTAAAAAATAGTTTTTATATATGTAGGTTGAGTATAAGAGTATACTCAATAGGATCCACTTTCGAGCCCCTCCTATAAAATATAATGAAACAATAATTAATCATAGTAAACAAATGTAAAACAAACGATTCACATAAAATGGTATAATATGTTCCTATCCTCGACATTGATAAATCATAGAATGTATCATGTATAAGAGATAATGAAATAGTAATGAAAAATCAATGTTACCACTCCCTCACTTCCCCATTGGTTTGTCACTCTTCCCCGATGTTGCACTTCAAGATTCATCTATCTCTCAAAGAAATCCATACTGAACACACCAATGAAAGACAGCACAACATATACCTCATGAATCCCATTATAATATCATCACATAATCCCATCCACATATCCATATATAGTAACAAGTTAGTATCCCAGATCCACCACATCCCGTATGAATTTGATCATCTAATGGATATTATACCTCAATCCATTATAGCATATAAACCAAGTAAGGTACTACAAGTCGTCACATCCTATAATCAGCATAACTATGATAATCCATTAGATACTATATCAAATTTTTCATGTTTGTCGATAAACATAAGCCATAATATCCCTCTACACACATATAATGGAAAACAAAAAATTGTGAATACCGTAACAAGTAACTACTAATAGAAGAGAGTGGGTATAATGACCCATGATTGATGAACATGAACATTACATTACTTTTGTGGAATACTTAATACATTACAAAACTAGAAACCAAAATAAGACATTATTTTAGTGCCTCTAGGAACATGGAACAACTTCATCTAATTTGGTGATGATCTTCTATATCTCCCATAAAGATCTTCCCTTTCTTGTTCCTACATAAAACCTTTATTTTTAGTCTAAGGAAATGAAAACATTTGAAATGTGGTGGTCTCATATTCTCAGTAAGAATAAACAAGGAAAATATAATACAAAACCTAAAAATAAGATAGTAAAAACATGAACGTAACTTTTGAATATAAATCCATGTATAACATATATCATAATACTGAGTTTGAATTAAATTATCGTATTTTATATGGAATAAATCATAATGAAACATGATCCATGAGAAAATGTCATTAGAATAAAACATGGAATCTTAGAAAACACCTAATCATAGAAAATATTGTCCATATTATCCAAGGCTCATTTATAAAAGCATCATTGTAAACAAAATCCTTTACTGAACCAAGTTCACTCATCATTCTATCCATGTAATACAAAACTGTGTTTACCTAATATCCCAACAGTGTATTAAGGAATAGAGATCATTTCTCATTATAGACTAGTATTTCTAAAGTGAGATCATTTAATATTATATTCTTATATATCTCATGAGACATCAATATTTTCCCATTGCATTAAAATGAGATATAGGTCCCACCCTTCTCATAATGAAATCAATATTACATGTGACATAATATAATAATCCATTCAACATATCCAAAGGATTAAAATGGGTTTCATTACACATCATTCCACTATATCATAATCTATGTAAAATAAATAGATTTCATAAATTGAATTAATTCATAAATATAATCAAACCTTAGGAATAGTTGTGATAATATACATGAAACATTACCATATTAATAAACTCCATATTAGATAGAGAATAAATGTTTATGGAACACTAAAAATTAAATCCTGAGTAAAATATCATTTCTTCTTCAAAAATATTTTATATTCTCAAAATGGCATGAAATTTTAAAAAAAATTGTACTTTAAAATAACATTAATATATTGTAAATAAATATTCAGGGAGATAATTTATTATTGAAGTTTGGAAGTTTGTACATGATATATGAGTTAAATGGAAACATTCCTCCAGTACATTTTTCAGAAGGCCAAAATATACCTCATATCATAAAAGGACAAAAGAATCCTTTCATAACATTTAAAAAAATAAAAAATGGATAAAATTGAATTAAAAAAATTGTTTAATGATATAAGTAATAATTTTTAATTCATATTTTTAAAACATATACCTTGATGATAAATATACCCCAGTATACACGTATGTATTAATAACCATAGATAATAATTACATTGCAAAAGTATCCATTGACTTATGACTGGATTCATTCATACGTGTCTGAAAAACCTATATAAGAGTTTAAATAATGTCATTTACATATTACATAATCATATTAATTTATATATTATCATAATTGATTGTATTATTACCTATTTTTTAGTAACATTATTAGTCACTCATTGGATATAAACTGCTTTATTATCTTATGAATGTTTTGTCGAATAAGTTGTTGTTCCTTTTATTAGGAAATAGATATATCTTATATAGAATGATATTATTGTAATATATATCATATTTATATATATAATATAAATTTATATAATATTTTTTTAATAATTATCAGGTTGAATGAATCGCATTGCATCTTGGAGACGGAAGGTCATAAGTACGCGTGAGGGATGATATCATTCCCATAATTCTTGAATGGTATTGAAGTGAATGATGTATATATATTTAAAAATAAAATTACCTTTATAATAATCATTTATATTTATTATTTCCATATATTCACCCATCCATTAAAATTTGTGATGAAAAACATATTATACCACGACCTAGAGATGGTAAGTTGTACGTACACATGAGTGGTGATCAAATTTTCCATAGGATGGATAGAAGGTGAAATATGGTTTTTATGTAACCATAATAACATCTCATAATATAATTTATTAGGTATTTATTGCATTATTATGGAGACAACTCCTGACGTGTAATTAGAAGAAAAAATAAGTTTGAGAGAATTGGTATTGGAGATTACATCATCTCTGATTACCACCCTCTAGATATCATCTTAAAGTCACTATAGTTGGTCATTTTAGAAGACCAGGACCACTATAATGTGACCAAGGAAGTATAGATTATATTTGGGAAAGTTATATCTATTCTTTAAGGATCAAATTGATGTGAATTTGTGTCATAGGATGTGCCCTTTTCTAATTAAGGTGAGGGTTACATTTGGAATATCAGAAATATTAATTTATAATCAAATGAAACAACATAAAAACCCTATAAAATGTAATATTCTCTAAGATATGGTGATATATTATTTTAATATATTGATCAAATAAATTTTATTTAATTTTGTTTTTCAATTTAAACCATATCATTTAAATTATAACTTAGTTGTTTTGTTTAATTTTTAACTAATAAAACAAATATTTCATTATTAAAATGGTGAAATATTTACTTATTTGATGTAAATTACACCAATAATGTATAATTTAGAACATTATACACAATATAAAAATTATTATATATTTTTAACAATATTCTATTATTTTAAAATAATTTAATAAAATATTATTTTGACACAATATCAATAGTTTCAATTTGGACAGTATTTCATTCATGGATTTTTAAAAATATCAATGTAATATGTAAACATCTAACTAAATATTTTATTATATCACTAAGTAGTCATGTTAATGGGGAAAATTAATTTTATATATTAATTATCCAAAATTAAATTTATTTTAAATATTTTTAATAACATTTATTTGTTATCTCCATTAATAAAATAATTACAACATGGGATTTTTGTAATTATTTAATATAATAAAATGACAAATAAAATTAAAAATAATATAATATTATAAAGATAAATACTCTATATTTCAGCATATTACTCATAGTTAAATATATCTTCTAAAAACCCTACATTCAAATTGTTTTATTTATTAAAACATGAATGTGACATGTTTAACATCAGTTTAAATAATATACAATAAGTGGTATAATATTTCTCATATAGATCTAAATGATAAAATAACTAGAACCATAGATTATTATCACTGATATATACTCCAATGATAATATTTTTCAAGTTTTTTTATAATATAATGTCTATTATCATTTTAATAAAAATTATTTTATGGATTTTTCATCAATTAAATAATTTCTACATCATCAATGTGTAATCAATTATTTTAATTATGTAATTACAAACAATTAAAAAAAATTACCATAATAAAGAAAATAATTAACAATAAAATGTGTAGTTAATTTTGAACATAGATACTATATATCCTCATATTAAATATAATCTAGTAAATAAAATTTTATTAAGACATATCTAACTTTTCATTTATTAAAATATATTAAATGTCATAATCTCATATAAGTGGAATCCAATGGATGAAATTTCCTCCCAATGATGATTTAGGTAGAAAGGCACTCATAAAATGATATTAGTAAAAATGTTATTGTAGTTTTATCTAATTATTGTTATCCTTAATAACATGATTTACTTTTTACCATATTAATAAAACATACTAAATTTAATATTCATCAGGATCAAAAATAAAAGAAAGATGTTTACATAATTTGGACCATTGATTCAAAATATGGAACCCATTTTTCAAAATAAAAAAAATATATGTTTTATTAATTAATTAAATGTTATCCTCATTATTGGAAAGAGATAGTTGGTTTTAAATGTAAAAACATTACAAAAGATTAAAATGTTTTTACATCTAAATTCACAGTAAAATTAATGACAAGTATTTATATTACATTATATAATAAAAATATAATCTATTTATACTTTAAAAACATTTAATAATATAATTTTACTATATTTATTAATTATATGAATAATGCTTTCTAAACTAAAATTTAGTATATTTTGACTATTAATCTTAACATGAAACATAATAAAAATTATCAGAAATTCATCTAGGTTAACTTATTATATCATACATCCAAATAAAAATTTTATTTTATCAAATAGAATATAAAAAAGGTGAAAAAACTATATTTAAAATGGGTGTTTCATCAAAAAAAGGCAAAATGGCATTTTTGACACATATTTATTTTATATGAAAAATTGAATTGGTTCTTATATATTGTCTAGAAAACATATTAATTGATTTTTAAGGAATATATTTAATATATTACATATATATTTCATTTATTAAATCCATAAATAGTGGATTTATTATTTTATAAAATCATTTATTTTCATTTCAATAGTTTTTCTGAAAAACATTTCCTTTTAATTAAAAATGATTTATTTTCATTTTTTATTATTTTCCACCACATAACTAATTACATATACATGTACAAATAATATTTTCATAATTTAGTTAATAATGTTCATTCCATTCATTATTAGGTCTAGTTTATAATTAAAATTGATAATATTTATTTTTTCTCTTAAACCAAGTCTTAGGTGAAATGAAATCTATCAAAAGAACTCAAACAATGTGTAACACAAGCCAAGAATAGTGTTACGTATACCATATGTTAAGAAGTAGTTTCATGTAGTGAAATATTATCTTTGTGTGGAATAAAAATCAAGATATCAGGTAAAATAATATATATATATATATATATATATATATATATATCTTATAAAAATATTGGGGTGGTATATTCTACCCCCTCCCCAAATGAATTTCTCCCTCAAAATTCATCTGAGTTATAAAAGTATTAACACTTTAATGTTTCTTTTATAGAAACCCAAATATTAAAAATAATTACAAAAAAATATTTTTAAAAGGTAATATTTTGAAAATAATAGTTCCCCAATGTAAATCATAACTATGTACCTATATAGGAGATCATAGGTGATGATTGGGTATGGAGAAAGAGTATAAATAATCATAGTGATTGATAAAGATCATTGATCACCAGAATGTTTCTAATCTAGTGAAAGTTAACAATCAAAAAAACAATAATATAATATAGGATGAAATAGTTCATTGATATCCTTCAAAATAATGATAATGAGACACACTTTTACATTATTATGCCTTTTTGCTAATGTTGAATAATTTTCATGAAAAGATATACTTTATTTTGGTACAATCTCCCTATTGGTCATGCCTTGAAAAATTAACACTTCATCTCTTATTTAATGAAATGATGTTAAAATTTTCATTCCAAAAGCATTAACAGATTATGTGATCCCTAAATATAATGATATGTCATTGCATATAACTTTTTCCCAAAAAAGGATATCAAAAATTATAAAAAATGCATAATTCCATCTATGGTGAGAAAATAAATTATTCTATCAAACATAATCTGAAGTTTAACTTAATCTTCCCCGATATTGATAACCTTACCAACATTATAAAAGATGAAAACTCGAAAAATTAAAAATAGGTTCACTATATCCGCTTAATATTTCTCCCCTATATATCATAAGGTATCACTTGTTGGTTTCATTATAAACATGTGAACACGTTCATAATGTGTTCTCTTGAGTCATGGTAATAACCTAAATTACAATATATCATTACTGAAAACTTGCATGCTTCCTTATTCCAAATCATATTGGTTATATTTATTAATTACTAAAAAAATTATACTTTATCCATGATAGCATAACCCTATTTACTACAAGTCCCTAATTTGATGCTAAGAATCTAGTATCATCAAATTTGCTTATTTATATCAAACATATCATTAACTAAATATCATTTTCATAAGATATGGGACATATTAAGTGTTATATTTCCCTTAATAATGTGTTCTCCAGATATATCACCATACCCCTAAATCACTTTACTATGTATTTAAAACTATTTAACATATCCTTTATAACCCTTAATGAAATATTTATACTAAAAACTCTTATATATTTCATGATTCATATAACATAATCTTTATATTCTAAAACATATACTCTTTTGTCATCCAACTCTTTACTTTTAACCATTACTCAGGATCCATTATATTATTCTTTCCTAAAAGATAAATCAGTTATTAAGGTTCCTCAAACATAATCTAACCATGATTATTTAGTTTATTTTAAAAAATAATTCTATAACCTCTTATACCATTTAAATGTCGATTACATTCCCCTTACCATCATCATTTTAACCAATACCCTTACCACCTTTCTGATTCTCTTCATGATATTTCCAACTTGGATATATAATTCCTAGGATTTCCTCATATTAGTCATTAACTATTAACTATATTCTATTTAGATATACCTATTGACTAAGACTAGAAAAAAAACTGTGAGAAACGATTTCCATTGATCAAAATCACAAATCCATGGGAAATTACTTATACTATTTTCATCTAAGATACCTTAGGTTCAATCCTATTTTATTCATGATTAATAACAAAATTCAAGGATTTTATCCTATATTAAGACTTATCCATAGAGACATATCAAGACATATTGTTAGAAATATCTCTAGGTATCTCACTAAAGTATTTGAATCCTAGTTTCAAATGGATAACTAAACCTTCACTCTTATACAAAATCTAATAACCCAATTTTGATGTATATGAACATTACATTACTTTTTCAGAATACATAAGACATTACAAAACTAGACTCCCAAATAATTTATTAGTTTACTATATTTGGAGACTTGGAACACATTTTTCTAATTTATTGAATGATCTTCAATATCTTACATAATGATATTTCCTTTCCGTTTTCCTACCATAAACCAATCATTATTTCCTGGGGAAAGGAAAGAATTTGAAATGGGTGAGATCAAATTATCAGTAAAGTTGAACAAGAAAAATATTGAATAGAACATGAATATAATAATGTAAAAACATGAACATAACTTTTTAAAATAATACCATGTATAACATATATCATAATCATGATCCATGAAATAAGTCATCATAGTTCATAAAACATAACAATAAATGAACATGAGCATTGAGAAAATAGAATTGGAATAAAACATGGAACCGTTACAAACACATAAAAATAGAAAATAATTTACATCTTAGACAAGCCTCATTTCCAATACTATGGCAGTGTACAAAGTCAGTTACGGATTCAAGTTCACTCCTCGTTCCAACCGGTATTATTGAACAAGGATTACAAACCATCTAAGTCCTTTATTATTAAACTGATATCAATTCATGTTCCACCCCTGTATTTATAAATCAAGATCATTTATCATTTTAATAATGTATATATCATGAGATATAAATCATCACCCAAGGAATTATAGGGAGATATATGTCCCAAAAATTTCACAATGAAATCATTATTTCATATGCCACAAAAATATAAGTCATTCATCATAACCCAAGGAAAAAAATAGGTTTCTTTGAATATCATTCCACCATAACATAATATATGTAAAACAAATATATTTCATATATATAATTCAATAATAAACTCAATAAATACATAGAAAAATAGGGATAGTAAACCTGTAACATAACTCTATTAAAAAAATTCCGTCTTAGATGGATAATTTGGTATAGAACACAAGAAATTGATTCTTGAGAAAATATAATTTCCTCTTTGAAAATGTTTTATTTTATCAAAATGACACACAATTATAATAAAACATATTTAATTTGAAAATAACCATGAAATATTGTAAAGGAATATTCATGGAAATAAGGAAGTATGAAAACATAAAAATCTATTCATCCCATATAGGATAAAACAAAACAAGATTCTCATACATCTGTCGAAAATCCAAAATGTACCTCATATGGAATCGACAAAAGATTCCATTCATATAATTTAATAAAAATTCAATGATGGGTAAAATTGATATTAAAAATTTTTATAAGGATACAATTTAAATTTTTTAATTCATATTTAGGAATCATGGAAATGGATGTTAAATATACTCTAATATATACTTATGTACAAATAATCTTGTATAATAATGAGAGTTCAAAATTATTCCTTACCTAATGCATGGGTTCTTTCATAAGTGTCTAAACCTCTTTTTTAAGGGGTTAAATAATTTATATAAATTATTCCATAATAATATTAATTTTTATAATATCTTAAGGGATCATATTATTACCATTTTTTAATAACATTACTATTCATCCATCAAATATTAACTACTTTTTAAACTTATGCATGTTTTGTTAGATATTTTCTTATTACTCTTATTAGGATATAGTTATATCATTTCTATAATCATAGTAGTATAATATATATCATATTTATTTAAATGAAAATGGTTTAATTAATATCATGTACATTGAATGACATCACATCATGGTGGTGGTATGCCTTACGTATGCACGAGCGATAATATCATTCCTATAATTGTGAAATGGTATCGATATAGATGGTGTATATAATATTGAAAAATAAATATAATGTTATAATATTAATTAATATTTATTATTTTCATATTTTATAGCCGTCCAATTAATGTGGTTATAAAAATATATCACACCACTATGTGGAGACGTTAAGTTGTATGTATGCACGCATGGTAATTTCATTTTTCATAGGATTGATAGAATATGGAATACGGTTGTTCCATGAAAAAAATAAAATATAAGAATTTAAGGTTTATTTAATTTATTATTTTAGGAAAGAAACTACTCATGAAGATTAAGTAGCAGAGAAAATATGTTTTAGAAATTGGTGTAGGATATTACCTCTTCTTTATTGAGCTCCCTCAAGATCTGTTCTAAATGGCACTAGAGTTGGTCTTTTGAGAATACCAGAACCACTAAAATGTGAATAAGGAATTTTATAATGGAAATGGGAAGGGAATATATGATATTCAATGATCAATGTTACATGAACTTATGAGGGAGGATATTCCCTTTTATAATTGAGGTGACGGGGAAAATTCGGAATATGAAAAATATTAATTTATAATAAAATAAAACAACATCCAAAAACCTCAAAAATGGAATATTTCCAACGATAAGATTAAATATTCTTGTAATCTAATAATCCAATAAATTTCAGACAAGTATTTATGTTAATTTAAACCTTATCATTTTTATCAATACTTAGTTATTTTTATTATTTTTTAACAAAGACAACAAATATTTCAATATAAACAGGGTTAAATATTTACATATTTGATGTAAATTAGACACTAAATGAATAATTTATAACCTTTTATAGAATATAATAATTATTATATATTTTTAAAATTGTTATATTATTTTTATCTAATTTAATAAAACATTATTTTGATAAAATATAAATAGTGTCAATTTTGGCACTATTTATATCATGGATTTTTTAAAATATCAAGATACGATTTCAAACTAGAAATATTTTTATTATATTCTCTAAGGGGTCAAGGACATCTATAAAATTCATTGTAAATATTAATTATCCAAAATTCTATTTATTTTTGTTATTTTTGAAAACATTTATTTGTTCTCTCCACTAATAATATAATTACAACATTAGTTTCATTTAATTATTTAATGTACCTATTTTATAAATAAAATGTTACATAGATGATAATTACTATATATTTTATTATAATATTAATTGTACAAAAGAAACTTCTATAAAATCCTACATTAAAAATGATTTATTTATTAAGACATGATTGTGACTAAGTTAATATCACTTTAAATTAAATAAAATAAGTGTCATAATCATTCCAACATGTATCTAAATGGTCAATAATTATACCATTGGACGATTATGGTCGATATATACTCTATCAATAATATTTTTTATGTGTTTTTTCTTTTAATGTTTATTATTATTTCAATAAAAAAATATATTTTTCATCAATTAAATAATTTCTACATCATCAATGTGAAATCCTTTATGGTAATGATTTATTTCCTGAAAATTATAATAATATTCCATGATAAATGAATAAAAGTAGATTTAAAGTTATTATTTATAGTCCTACTTAGATTTTCTATAATCTTATATTAATAATGACATAGTTATTAAAATTTGAGTATGACATTTTTATATTTTCTTTAAATAAAATATTTTAAATGTCCTGCTCTAATACAATTGGGTTACAATGGATGAAATTTCAACCCAAGGATGATTTTGGTCAAAATACAATCATCCAATGAGATTCAGAAAAGTGTTATGGTAATTTTATATTATTATTATTACCCTTAATTTCATGATTTATCTTTTTACCATATTAATAAAAAGTAATGAATTTTCTGTTAATAAAGACCAAAAATAAAAGAAGTATATTTAAATTATTTGGACTCAATGATTCCAAATATGGAATTAATTTCTAAAAACTCAAGATATTATGTTTCAGTAATTAATTTAATGGTAATCCCACTATCATAATGAGATTAGTAGTTTTATAAGTTAAAATATTGCAAAATATTGAAATGTTTTTACATCTAAATTCATGTTCAAACTATTTCCAATGATATAAATTATATTAAATGATAAAAATTTAATCTATTTATAATTTATAACAAATATATAATATAATTTAACAATATAAATTATTTCTATGATAAAAAGGTTTTCAATAAAAATTTATTATATTTTTACTATTCATGAAAACATGAAACTAATCCTAAAAATATCAAAAATTAATTAAAAGTAAATTTTAATAGCCCTATTCCAAAGAATAATTTTGTTTAGTTATATATAATATAAAAATGAGTTAAAATTATGTTTAAAATATGTGATCCATCAAAAGGCGGAAAATTTAATTTTTTAAAAATACATCTTTTATCCGAAAAAATTGAATTTGTTCTTATATCATGTATAGAAAACATTTAAGATGACATTTATTCATTATATTTAATATATTGTTTTTAAAAAAAATCCATTAAGGTGATTTTTTTATTTTATGAAATTATATATTTTTAGTTAAATAGTTTTTTAGAAAACCAAATCCTTTTATTTAAAAGGGGATTTATTTTCATTTATATTTAATTTCTCACAAAAGATGTAATTATATATACATGTATAAATAATATGTTCATAATTAAATTAATATAATTAATATATACCATTATAATGGTTATGTTATAATGTAACATAATAATATTTAGTTGTTCTCTTAAACTCAGTCTTTCATGAAATGAAATCTATCAATGTAACTCAAACTTAAGTCTAACACAAGGCATGAATAGTGTGGTGTATACTGAAAGATAATAAGGTGTTGTGTGTAGAAAAATATTTTCTATTTTCTAGAATATAACAAAATAAATCAATTAATATAATAAATATATGCATCTTGTAAAAATATCGAGGTGTTACAGTGGGGCTAGAGGGGATAGTCATCAATTTATCCTCCCACCAGGATGTTGGAGAAAACACCCAACCATAATACACTATGTTTCATTTTCCCAAACTAAAATATGGGGTCTAGAATATAAAATTATTTAATATATACAATATAATAAGTCTCACATTCACAATATAGGAATAACCCAGTCTTTGAGTAAATCTCAACTGTTGTCGCTCAAACTCCCAGTTTCCACTGCTCATACTAGATATCCAATAAGAAAACCTGCATATAAATGATATAAATTATTTTCAGCATTTTATTTTTGTCATTTATTCCTATTAATTAATAAATTATCAAATATTTATCCATTAAAATTATTCCAAATTTTTTGATAATAACCACCATAGTAAAGTTGATGCCCTATAAGAACAATCCAAACCGAGCTCATGATTTGTCAATATAATTTTTTTAAAAAAATTTCATTCCATCATTACAAACATCCTAAGAAATGAATTATTTATTTCATTATTAGTATCAGTAAAAAATAAGAACACATTAGGAAATCTATCATATACTACTACTATGAGGACACATGTTACCAGGCATACCCAGTTCCCACAAGAATTGGGGAAAATAAGGATGATAAGTCATGAAACTTGTCCATCTCCCATTAAATAGATTCATAAACAAGTGTACTAGCTCTCATCATCTCATCATTGAGTATTATAAGCTTCAATCCATACCATCATCTATAGTGTCATCCCCTACACCCACATGAATATCTTGATGCATCTCACTATCACAAGCATCAACCACTATCACATAATCCAGGCCTCCCATCCCAAATCGCATCAGCCATACTAGTAACATCCACCATAGGCTAATATCTAATTTGGTACTCCCCACCCCATATCACATTTCATAGAGAAGCTCACATCCATAACCAATCATAAAATTTGTATTAACCAAAAATCGTATCCAATAGGACAATATAGGAACTTTAATAAGGCACACAACCTTCACATTTAAATGAGCACTCGTGGATTCAAACCAAGGAACTAAACAATCTATAATATATGGGAAAATTTATAATTATACATTATCATTATAACACAACTAATTCGTATTACATATTGAATTATCAAATTAATTATTCATAGGTTCCAACTATGGGAAACAAAAGGAATCAATATTTCACAAGCTATTAAAGGCAAAATATTCTCTTATCATTAAACCAATATGAAAAATCTTTGAGAATAACAAATATCAATTAACATAAAACATTTTTATAATAAAAAAAGAAACATTTTATACATTATTTATTAATTAACTTATTCAAATTAATGATAAATCTCAATTAATCTTTTGCATTGCATCAATTTGATCATCATCAAATTACAAAATACACTGGGTACAAGCATGCATCTTATTTTATTTGTCAATCTAATTAATTATCAATTAATTATGAATTTATGATCATTAAAAAATTATACATGCTTCAATAATAAAAATATCATTATAATAACCATAACATATATTTAATACTCTCAATAAAATCAAGAGTCAACCCACTATCAAGGTATAATGAAAAAATTTACATTAAATAGATATCCAATATCATTAATATGGATCAATATTTTTTCGTTAATTTAATTTGTATGTAAAAGTATAAATAATGATAAATATATGATTTCATGTAAATAAAAGAGAAACAACATGTCCCATACTAAAAAGGTGTCAATGTTCATTACACGAGAACAAACTAACATTATAGGTCTATAATAACATATCACAAAATAATCAATATCTCACAAAGGAAACTGTGACCAAACTATAGTAAAAAAATTAGGAAACCCCATTTATAAACATGGAATATCATGAGGCATATCATGATGATAACAAACCTAAAAAAATGAAATCGATCATGGAGAAACAACAAGAAAAATATGATGGAATGAACCTAGTACCACCACGGATCAATGATGGAAGTACGGGAATTAATAATTATTGAGGTAATACATATGGGTGAAGGGAGGGATGGTAGATCACATACAATTGGGAGACACCATATTTTATGAGAAATAACATTTGTCATTTAACCTTTTATAAAACTACTAAATAGGGTAATTACAAGGCTTGTAACCCTTACATGTCAGGTAAATGTTGGGATTTGAGTTTTTCTAAAACATATGTTTCCTTAAATAATTTTACCTTGAATAAATACACTCCATGAAGAACCCCTTCAACAATCATCAACTATCTCTAAAAAATTTAATACACTATGTGAAATACTCATATGCAGGGTATTGTCCATATTTCCGAATTTTTTTAATTGAATCCCTCTAGAATAACGTCAAGAATCCCTCTAGAACCAATATCATTGAAAAATACCAAGGATTAGATAACATAAATATGATCATTTATAAATTAACTTCTATAAAAAAAATAATTATAAACTAATCACATCGTTTTACGTGGTGGTAGTCCACCATACACATGATTGAAATTATAGTATCGTCTAAAGAATGTATTGTATGAAGTCAAATGTGACCTCATAATTCCTGAGTATACTTATTTTACAAATACCATATATATTCATTTAATCTACACTTATTAAAACCTAATTAAAATAGAAATTAAAATTTAATGACCTCGGTTCATGATGTGGAAACACATCGTACACACGAGCAATGATAATGTTTTCTTGTGGGTTGGGAGGTAAGTAGGACGCACTGAACCTGGATTCTGTTTAATAGGGTAACTGGTCCTAGTGGTCAAGATGGACTTAAGAACATCTTGCCAAACCCAAGAGGTTGTCGACATGCCGCGAAGGCCTAGGGTGTGCCCGTTGGGAGACTATGTGAGTTGTACCAGAGTGTAGCACAAAGAATAAGTACAAAACATAGGTATGTATCAGATGCATTATAAGTAAACATCATAAGGAGATGAAATTAATGAATAAAAAAGGATAAAAATAATTTAATCAACTAAAATAAATGATGATGATGTGTCATGTCACTAGAAAACTAGAAAACATTGATATAATATAGTATGCATAACATGTTCCTTAAATGTTAAAGGATATCATAAGACTATCCCATGAATCCCGAGCACCTACTCGGTAATCTACTATAAAAATCCATTGCAGATAGAAAGAAATCATGGGTTTGAAGCCATATTTGTCCCTTTTTCACCATGTTTACACATGTATTCTTCCCTGGGTACGAAACAGCACCCAAAGAGGGTATGAGATAAATCTATGTCGGTGACCACCAATGGTTTCTATAACATCTAGCCTATGTAATGGAATATAATAGTGTGAATTCATGAACATATAATGTAAATAAGTACAATGTAACTAAATAACAATTCACCTCTTCATCCCACGGCTGATGTCTGAAAATGTAACAAACCCATTATTTGATAATTAGATCTTTATTTTTAATTCACATGTTAACAATAGTAAGGGTTCCAAGATATAACTGGGAATCCTGTAATGATATATAATAATGGTGTTCCAAGGTAATGACCATGTAAACTTAGACATCGGGGATTTCTAACTCAGTAATAATTGTAGCTCTACTAAGGGTAAATGCATAATCCAAAGATCATAGTCCAAGGAAATCCCCAATGAGATGCCCGCTGAGTCCAAGGGGATCATCCAGGTTAAATAGCGGTAAGAAATGACTAGTCCCAATGGTCTTTAACCATGTCGCCTACTTTTCAATAATGGATTCAAGGAGTGTAGCCATTGAATAATGTACTCCTAAATGAGTGATCCTATGGTTTCATACCTGGAATAGATATATACACAAAGATTGGGTTATAGGAGGGTATCAACCTAAGAGACTTGTATCCTAGAATTTAGAATGTGGTCCCCAAGTTATCAAGGATTTCCTTATTGAATCCAATGAAATCTCGAGTCAGTTCACTCTTATTTTCATAATCAGGTAACAAATAATTTATAAGGCTTAATATGTTACATTTCATTTGTGTGACAAGGCTAACTGAGCATGAAACCATTTAATAAAGTTATTATTAATTAGTAATTCAATTCGGTTCAAGCCTTTCCTTTAATTAGTGTGACATGTCCTTAAAGCATGAAACCATTCATTTAATCCATTTATGGAATTTTACAAAAATCAAGGTTCACCCTTCTGCCTTCCATTATCATTGTAAGGGATGATACAAACAAGAAAACTATGATTCAATTACATTTAAATAGGTAAAGTCTTATACATAGTATACATTCCAACTTCAATTTGACATTTGATTATCAATTGAAGTACATAAAATAGTCATATCATGTTGTGAGCATACATGGTATTTTCCATTATGAAACACACAATATAAATCAATCCATTTAATATATAAAATATTACCCTGAGAATGATCAATCCAAGGCACACCCGAACGGTGGATAAAATGTGTCAAAATAGTAAATTGACAATTATTTCATAACATCCTACATGGGATGGATGGAGTTTTGGGAATAACCACAAACAACTAATCACATATTTGGATGAATCAAAACAATATGGTTCTATAGATTATAATAATTACATATAAATTCAATAAGCAAAGGCTAATGAAATCAGGGGGCCCATACCTAAATTCTAAAATAAGTGTACTTGAGGGATCAGTTATAGACCAACCACTATAGGCATGTATGACTCCCATTCTATAGTATTATCCTACTATTTGGCATGGATCAGTGTAGATTTGAGAAAATTGGAAAAATTATCACACCTCAATAACTAGTTTTGGATTAAGAGAAATGGATAACGGCTCAAATTTACTTGAGTACATACCATTGAACACCCAACATGATGAATGAAAGCTCAAATGGATCCCAAATGAAGTATTTCTTTTGGTTCCTAGGTTTTGAATTGGAAAATATCCAAAATGAGAGAAAATGGGGTTCATAATAGTAGAAATTTATACAGGAATAATGAGAAGGTTAAAATATGAAATTTAGGGTAAAATGTTAAAATTTCCCAAAATTTATCAGGTCATCAGTTTGTTCGCATGGTTTGAAAAAATGTGTGCAAACCATGCACGTGTACCATTATAAGAGTTGTACTAGCATGGTAAGGTTGCACTGTTAGGGAAGCGATGCACCAACCATGTGATATGGATCTTCTCGAAAATACAGGACATTTGCATGGTTAGATATAACTGTGTTCCTTACCAGCACAGTTTACTATAACCATGTGATAGGATCATTTTTTCCAAAAAGGGGGGTCCAGGGCTCTGAACAAGTCCCAGACACCATTGGTGCCTTCTTTAAACCATTAATAATCCATAGTAGGTCAAAAATAAATAGGTAGAGTCAAATTTAAAGGATCCATTCTTGAGTGACAAACCTAGTTCCTACCGTCTTCCACACATAAAAGAACTCATCCCCTCGTTCACCTCCCAAGGGTGGTGAAACACTATCTGAGAACTACTCTAGCCATTGGGAGTGTCTGTTGGCCTCATACTCCCATGTCTCTTCCTACATGTGGTCATGATTCCATAACACCCATACAAGAGGGATTGTCAGTCCTCAAAGAGGCTTTATAAAATAGTCAGTGATTTATACCTGATGCTCCTGAAGATAGAATCAGCATCTAACTCATCTTTCTCAAGATCAAATGTATGTGAATAGTCTGCATGATATTGGTGAAGATGGGGAACATAGAATACATTGTCAATGGAATGTTACTTCTGAAGGTGCTAGAAACTTATAGGTTATCATCCTGACTCTCTCAAAACAAATCAAATGGCCCTATATAATGAGGCACCAACTTACCTTTATTCCATAATCATCTATGTCCTAGATTGGGTGATACCCTAAGAAAACCACAATCCATTAACTCCAACACTAGAGGTCATTGATTGTAATCGACATAATATTTTTGTCTAGATTGAGTAGTATTCATACAATTTTTGATCAGCTTAACCTACTCTGAAGTATCCTGAATGAGATGAGGTCCTAGCAGGGAAACCTCTCATGCCACCAGCCAGTACATAAGTAAATGGGATGGCCTACCATTTAAGGCCTCAAAAATATACATCTGAATTATCACATAGAAGCTATTATTATAGGTAAAATCAACGAAATGGATTTTCTTTCTCAAGAACCACAAAAATCAAGGAAACATAATCATAGAATATCCTTTAGAACATGTATTTTCTGTTCTAATTGTCCTTCGGTCTAAGGGTGATAAGTTTTTCATAGAAGCACCTGTGTTCCCATAGAATTCGACAATATCTTCTAGAACCATGATTTGAAACACGCTTCTCTTTCTAAAATGATAGTGTTTGGAACCCCGTGTAATAATAAGATATCAAGGGCATACAATCCTCAAATATCATCATCTGAGAAAGTCTCCTAAATATGAATTAAATGTGCTACTTTCTTTAGTCAGTCAATAACTACTCATAACACATCATTATCTCTTGGTGAACTAGGTATGACGACTAAAAAATACATTGAAATATCTTTCCATTTCCATTCCGTGACTGGAAGGGGCTGTATAAATCTTTCAGGTCTCTGGTTCTCTTCTTTCACCTACTCATATCTGGATCACCTAGTGATAAAACCTAGAATCTAGCATTTCATCCCTAGGCAGTAATAATTTTATTGCATATCTCCATATATATTTGAGATTCATGGATGAAATGGCCACTGAGAAGTGTGTGATCCACAGATCATCTTATCTCTCATATCTGTAGGAACCAAGATACATCCATGAATACTTAGTATGTCATCTCTATCTAGAAAAAAATTTGGAGGAGGGTTATCTCTTGATATAATCTCATTGAGAAACATGGTTTTTGGATAAAAAATGGTTATCCCTATCCTTCTCAAGGAAAAAATAAATAACTATTAAAAAAGAGAGGTAAGACTGATCATGAATATTATGAAACTCTAGATGTAGTTCAGAAAAGGGGTTCATTGACATCCATTCATCATTGGATTCTTATATGACTAGTGTTTAGGTTATCTGACTTAGTGAATATGAAACTGTATTTCCCTTCCATAGTGTATAGAAAATCTCCCAATCAAAGGATTATAGATACTCTACCCATCTTCATTGTCTGAGATTCATTTCACACTATGAAAAGATATAATTGAGGCTGTTGTGGTCTGTGTACACCAAAATGTTCTCACCCAATACATAATGTCTCTAGTAATGTATATCATGTATAACTATTTCTAGATCAAGTTCATGCATTGGGAAGATTCTATCATTAGTAATCAAGTAAAGATATCTGTATATAATGACTCTATCCTACTGCATTATCACTACTTCTAGGTAGATCCCTGATGCATCATAAAAGAGTATATAACATATTCTTATCTTTGTTAGTTTCATAATATGTGTCGACAAAATATTCCCTTGAAGATTCTTCATGACTTTCTCTTAAGCTTCTTCCCAAAAAAACATAAAAATCTTATTTGTTACTCTGGTGAGATGTGAAGAAAGGCTTGATATGTTTTTTTTATGAAAGGCATGTAATATCTATCCAGCCTCTAGAAACTCCATATATCTAACATTTTCTAAGGATTATCCCAGAAAACTATAGTAAAATACTTTTAGGGTTAATAGATACACCTGATTATGATATTATAAGTCCCAAGAAGGGAACTTCATCAATCTAGAACAGCCACGTAGCAATCTTTTCCTAAAGATGATGCTCTCTTAGTGTACTCTGAATGATCTCAAAGTGAATTTCATGGTTGTTACAAGTATAAAAATACACCAAGATGGTTTCTAAAAATACAATGAAAAAATAATTCAAATAGTTGTGGAACAAACTATTCATCAGAGCCATGAAAATGGTGGGCGCATTCGTAAGACCGAATGGAAGAACTAAGTACTCATACAGATCATACCTGCTACGTAAATTTTTATATGTTATGTCTGATGGCCTAACTCACACCTAATTATATCTTGATCTCATATTGATATTAGAGAATACCCTATCTCCTCAGAGCTAGTTTAAGAGATAATTTATTAAGGGTAGTTGATACTAGTTCATGATTGTAATCTGTTTCAACCATCTATAATCCACACATAGACGTAAGGTTTATTATTTCATATTGGAAAAATCTTATGATAACCCAGAGAGTATATATTGGGCCATGGAAATCCCTTGGCCCCTAAATCCCCTAACTATAACTTGATCTCCTGGATATCATTATGTTCTATATTATACAAATTAATGGATGATGATGATGCTCCAAGAATAAGATCAATCATAAAATCTACCTCTCTCTGATGAGGTATGCCATAAAATTCATCAACAAAGACGTTTGTGATATTATCCACTACTAGAGAGAAATAATCTTAATTTAAAACCTTATCCTCCATGAAGAAATTTGATATTTTGGCGTCCACTCCTTGTAGACCATGATGTTTTAATCCTTGTCTACCAGCCTAGACATCCCACTCACACCTATGTAGATAATTGATTCCCTCTTGTGATGTAAAAAATACCATTCAATGATATCAGTCTACAAATTTGTGATGAAAAACATACCAATCCATCCCTAGAATTAAATTTCATCCTGAAATATTGAGAATGAATAGGTTCTATAAGAAAGGGTTACTTCCTTCCTCAAGGGGACAGTCCCTACATTGGGGTATTCCCTCTGTCTGCACTATTAATATTTTATCTATGGTCACTACACCAAAAAAGTATTATGTCTCCAGTATGATACTCTATATGAATGATATAGAGATTAACATGTTCAAATCAGCTATATCAACTATAGAATATACAATTTTATAGGCCACTAGAATAGTGTCTCATACTGTAGATATTCCTCTAACCTGATCCTATGATATCAACTATAAATCATTCATCTAGGTTCATCCAAAGAATAATCCTATAGTTATACAACCACGATCATAACTGCACTATTCATATTGTTTTTGTTCAGGAGTCTGACTTCTATGACAAACAAATCCTAGTTGGTTAGTAGTTCTAGTGTTGATAAAAATTATTGTTTGACGATGTGAAAAATAATCCACTCCTAAAGGTGGAGTTGGAAAAAATCATTTTCCACACAATGATAATGGATGAGTCCTGTAGAATCTCAAGAGATACCCTATATGACTACAATCCTGACACTCCATTGGGTCTCTATCACAATGAGGCTTCAGGTACCCCCATCGTCCACACTAATGAAACTGATTAGATCCATCAAGATAGGTACACTGATTGTCACTTCACTGAACAGAATGTTCATGGGACTATTTCCTACCACCATGAGAACTACTGGACTATCACAACACTAATACTTTATACCTAGTTCTATTTTCATCCCTCAGTTTATGATCAGTTATAAGATCAAGATTAACTATTTCATAGACATTCTAGATGGACTCTAGATAAGACTCAGCTGCATGTGGACCACCATCCAGTTATGTCAGTAAGGTTTTCCATATTATTTTTCCATTAATTCCTATTTGGAAAATCACAAACACTTTATAATTAAGAAAATCCATATGATACTTCTATAAGGAAAAATTCTTTCTTCAAGGAAATTTACCCTTACCTAGATTTTCGTATTCATATCGTAAATTTGTCTATGTATAAATTCTTGATTGATGTCCAAAACCTTGGAATCATATAAATACTTAGATGTAAGGTATTATATTTCTCATTAAAAATTCTGATGATGAATTCTCATTACGAATTCTGATTACGAATTCTCATTACAAATTCTGATTACGAATTCTCATTACAAATTTTAGTACAGAATTCTCATTACGAATTATGATGATGAATTCTCATTACAAAATATGATTAAAAATTACCATTACAAATTCTAGTGCAGAATTCTCATTACGAATTCTGATTAAGAATTCTAATTACAAATTTTGATTATGAATTCTCATTACGAATTCTGATTACGAATTCTCATTACAAATTTCTTAGAAAAACAGAATCTGAACATATCTTTATTATAGACTCTGAATACCTTTTTGGTTAGACTATGAACATTATTTTTCTTACATTATGAACTTTAGTTTTTCTTATTCTTACAATTGATTCATTACAAAACGATGTCGTGTATTCAGTTATTGACTAACCGTTGTTTATGTGACACGTGTATAGGTCCCTCTGAAATTTAATGAAAATATGACCATTGGAGGAGGGAGCTGACCGTTTCTACCGAGCCTATAAATATGAGCTCATTTGAATGAGATCAAAAAGAAGTTGATCACTCTAGATACCACATGCTATTAAGGTAATTTCTAGAGAGAGAATCTTTTCATGAATTGTGTGTACAAAACTACTCATTCAGATTTCTTCGAGCGACTCTGAATGTTGGTGATTACATTTGAGGGCTATCAGGGATAGGAAGACAGAGGTGCCGACAACCTTGAAGTTTGAGGTCTTCCTTGTTGAGAAAGACAGAGGTTCCAACTACCTAGAAGTTGAGGTCTTGCGGGGATAGCAAGACAGAGACTTTGATCTTTATATCGAGGGCTTACCCAGGTGTGGGTAAGACAGAATTTCTTGAAAGTATAAATCAAGGGACCCTTTTTATGAAGTTGTAGGATACCCTTCTCTTTAGGTTAAAATATTTATATCTTGTTACTTGTTCTTGTTACAAGTTTATCTTTTCTGCTTCATTTTGTATTTTTAAGAAATTATAACCATCTTATACTTCCTTACACTTGTGTACTCTGATTCAGTTAGATTCTATATGCTTTAATGTAGAATCTCATATTGTAAACTTTGGTTATGTTTCATTCTCCAGATTCATATTTCCAGAACCAGTTTTTCGGAATCACTTTCCAGATTTAAGCAAGTGTATAGAGCTAGAAGTTTGTAACTTCATACTTTTTCCCAATATTTCAATTGTCGTTAGAGGTGATGTGAATTTTGTTAGTTTAACTTTGTTAAACTTAGATCTTTCCTTGTTTAAGGAAAATTTTAATGTGTATAATTTCCCCCCCCCCCTCTTGTATATTGAGCATCTACATCATTATTTCGATCCTACAATTGGTATCATAGGAAGGACTCTGAAATACTTATACTCACATGTATGTTTTTCTTGCTCAGTTTTTCATTGTTTTATATTTTTATTTCTTAGTTCCTTAAATCAGAACATTTTTTGTAAACAAGTTTTTGTGTAGAAATTTTTTTTAAGATGGCCGGAATCAATTTTGGTTACATCAAAAAATTAAATCCTATAAGACCAAAATTTTTTGATGGCAATGATTATGAGTATTGGAGAGATCGAATGAAGACTTTCATTATCAATACTGGAGTAGAAATTTTTTTTATGATCACTGGAGGTTATCAAATTCCTGATAACGAAGTAAGTGCTTTCACAAACCAAGAGAAGCATGATTATCAATTAAACTATAAGGTACGCAATACGTTACTATGTTCAATGACTAGGAACATATATAGCCAAATTTCTTCTTGTGAAACAACTTACTTTATATGGAATAAACTTTAAGTTACACATTTTGTTACATCCATAGTCATAGAAACAAGAATATTTATGTTGAGTGCAGAATACCATGGCTTTAATTTCCCTTATGGAGAACCAATTTGTAAGGTGCAACAATGGTTTATGACTATCGTGAATAGCCTACAATCTATGGGAGAGAAAGGTCTAGATGATGAATCTCTTGTTGACAAGATAATTTATATTATTCCCAATGAGTGGGAATCAAAGAGAATATCTATTGATGAGAATAGGAAGGTTACTCAAATTTCCTTAGATGAGTTGTTTGGAACTCTTCTCCAACATGAAACAAGGATGAATAGAGATGATAACGACATCAAAAAAAGAATGGGAATGGTACTGTTGCTTTTACTACAACATCAAATCACATGAAAGCTATGACAACTGAGAGAGTAATTAGATCCATGTATAAGAAGGATACTTTCCAATCCGAATCTAGTGAGAGTGAAGTCTCAGAGAATGAGTTAGAAAATCTTGATCAAAGAATGAACAATATAGTTGGTCAAAGAAATATACAATCCTAGTATATGAATAAGGAAAGGAAAGATAAGAAAGATTCAGTGGTCACATTCTATGAATGCAAGAGAAGTGGACACATAAGACCGAATTGTCCTTTGATCAAGAAGAAAGAATGAAAATAGAGGCATTCTAAAAGGAATATGAAGAATTATTATAAAGCTAAAGCTAAGAAAGTTTTGAAAGATAATGATACATGGAGTGCCAGTGGTGGTGACTCTTCAGATGAATCTTCTGATTATGATTATTCTGGATAAAAGAATCTTGGTCTTATAGGTAGGATACCCATTGATAATCATTGATTTATGGATAAGGTACAAAATTCTGAATCATTGACCAATGTTTCATTAAATGATAATGATAGTAAATATTATAACTCTTCAGATGAAGAATCCTCTTCTGATGAAGGAAATACTTTACCTAACTATGAAGAAGTTTCTAGGTTTGCTGAACTTCTTGAGATTGAGAATTCAAAACTCAATAAAACACTTGATAAGGTAAATTCTAGGAATAATATTATTAATAAAGAAATATCAGATATTTATAAAGATCTTGATAAGAAAAATTCTGATTTTATAAGTATTTAAAAAATTCTTGACGAAGTAAATTCTGAAAAGAATAAACTTTCTAAAGATCTAGAAAAAGTAATTTCTAAGAAAAGTGATTTCGAGCCAAGATCTAATTCCAAATCTAATGATTTTGAAGATAAAAACTTGGTTATAAAACTCAAGTCTAAAATATTTTCCTTAAAGAAGTGTCTATCGAACATTACCTTATGTAAAGAAAATTTTGTTAAGATGTGTTCACAAATACGACCTTTAAGAACCAAATCCGGATTTGGTTATACCAATGAAAACCCAACTTTTAGTAACAATTATGTTGTCCCTAAAAGTGCCCCATTTTGTACGAAGTTTCAATGTGGTGGTCACTGGGAAAATAATTGTTCTTTAAACAAAACCCAATATTTAGGCTTTTATAAGGCTTGTTTTTCTATGAAGATGTGGGTGCCCAAAATTTTTTTATCTGAAAAACTCGGATCCAAACAAGTCTGGATTCTAAAAGTCTAATTATTTTCTTATTTTCAAGAAGATAAAGGAAGTACCAGCTGTAAAACATAGTTCATGGATAGTGGATTTTCCCGGCACATGACTGGTAACAAAAACTATTTTGAAATGATTATCAAGAAGAAAGGAGGAAAAGTAACTTTCAGAGATAACATTCAGGGAGAAATTGTTGGTATAGGTAATATAGTTCTTCTTGGTAAAACTTTGATTTCAAATGTTTTGTTTGTTAAGGGTCTTAAGCACAATCTCATTAGCAGAAGTCAATTATGTGATGAAGGATACCTTGTGAATTTTTGGAATGATAAGTTCTTATTACACAATTCCAAGGAAGAGTTTATTCTCACAACCCATAGGCAAGATAATGTTTACACTTCGAAAGTAGAAGACCATAGGAGACAAGACATTCCTTGCCTAAGTGAAATAGAAGATCATTCTTGGTTATTTCATAGAAGGTTAGAACATTGTAACCTTAGAAACTTATATAAACTCTCTAAGAAGAAAATAGTTAAGGATTTACCGAATCATAGATTTGATTCTTCTAAAGTTTGTGATCCTTGTCAATATGGAAAGCAACATAAATCTAGTTCTAAATCAATCAGTGAAGTCTCAAGAACTGATTCATTATAGTTAGTGCACATGGATCTTTTTGGTCCAATAAAAACTAGAAGAATTAGAGGCAAATACTATGTGTTTGTTCTAGTTGAAGATTACACAAGATTTACATGGGTCTATTTTCATGAAAATAATTCTAAAGCTTTTTCTTATTTCAAAATTTCTAGAGCCCAGGTTAAAAATGTGTAAAACCTTCCACTAAAAACTATACGTAGTGATCATGGAGGTGAATTTCAAAACTCTGATTTTGAAACTTTTTGTAGTAGAAAAGGTATTACTTACAACTTTTCAGCACCTAGAACTCCTCAACAAAATGGTGTAGTTGAAAGAAGAAATAGAATTCTTCAAGAGATAACTAGAACCTTGTTGAGTGAATATTCTATAGCTAGACATTTCTGGGCTGAATCTGTAATTACTGCTTGTTATACTATAAATAGAGTTTTGATTAGACCTTTTCTTAATAAAACTCTTTATGAGTTATGGAATGGTAGAAAACCTATGATTTCCTACTTCAATGTTTTTGGTTTCAAGTTATTCATCTTGAATACTAAAGATAATCTACACAAATTCGCACCAAAATATGATGAATGAATTTTCTTAGGCTACTCCACAAATTCTAAGGCTTATAGAGTTTTCAATAAAAACATTTGTACTGTTGAGGAAACAGTACATGTAAAATTTAATGAGTCTGCTCCTTTTATTTTTAAACCATCTCCTCCTACATCCTCAGATGTGTTTTCAAAAACTGATTATTAACCTTTGTTAGAAGATCCTTCTGCTAAAGAAAATTTTCAAGAAAATAATTCTGAAACATTCACCCTAGAAGACTTTATACCCTATGTTGATGAATAGGTTTTACAAAACCCAAGTCCGGTGTTTCTTAAGAATCATCCCAGTGATAGTATCATTGGTGATGTAAATCAACCTATAAGGACTAGAAGTTCCTTGAGAAATGATGTAGAACATCTAGAATTTCATTCCTAATTAGAACCAAAAAGCACTGATCAAGCTTTAGGTGATGATGATTGGATAAAATCCATGCAAGATGAGATAAATGAATTTGAATGGAATAATGTCTGGACCTTGGTTGAAATACCTAAGGAAACAGTTATTATTGGAGTAAAGTGGGTATTCAGAAATAAGTGTGATGAAAATGGAGTCATAGTTAGAAATAAAGATAGACTAATTGCCAAAGGCTATAATCAGCAAGAAGAAATACTCTATGAAGAAACCTATGCTCCAGTAGCTAGACTTGAATCAATTCGTATTTTACTTTCCTTTGCAGCATTCTTCAATTTTAAACTTTTTCAAATGGATGTAAAATGTTCTTTTCTTAACGGTTATGTCCAAGATGAAGTTTTTGTTGAACAACCTCTTGGATTTGAAGACACAAAAAATCTTGATCATGATTTTAGACTTACCAAAGCTTTCTATGGCCTTAAACAAGCCCCAAGAGCTTGGTATGATAGACTAACATGATTTTTGCTTCAAAATAACTATGTTAAGGGAAATGCAGATCCAGCCCTTTTTTTAAATAAAGACAAGGAAAATTTTTTAATTGTTCAAATATATTTTGATGACATAATATTTTGTTCAACTCCGCAATCATTAACTAATTCCCTTGAAAATATAATGAATTCTGAGTTGGAAATGAGTATGATGGGTGAGTTAACATTTTTCCTTGGTTTTAAAATTTCTCAAAAACCAGAAGGAACCTATATATCTCAACATAAGTATATTAAATATATTCTTAATAAGTGTGGGTATGATAACACTAAGAGTAAAATTACTCCCATTGGTACCTCAAATACACTTGATCTTGATGAAGCTAGGAAACTAGTAGATCAAACATCTTTTAGAGGTATGATAGGAAGTCTACTTTACTTGACAGCTAGTCGACCAGACTTGATGTTTTTAGTATTCATATATGAATGATATCAATCCAATCTTATGGAATCTCATTTAAAGTCATTGAAAAGAATTTTTCGCCACTTAATGGGAACCATGGATTTAGGACTATTTTATACTTATGGAAATGATTTTGTTTTAAAGAGTTTTTCGGATGCTTACTTCGGTGGATGTAGAATGGATAGAAAGACTACATATGGAACTTGTCATTTCTTAATAGATTGTTTAGTTTCTTGGTAATGCAAGAAGCAACACTCTGTAGCACTTTCCACTGTTGAATCTGAATATGTAGTAGCTGGATGTTGTTGTGCTCAAGTGTTGTGTATACAACACACACTCATAGACTATGGCTTGAGTTATACTAAGACTCAAATTTAGTGTGATAACACAAGTTCTATTTCCCTTAGTAAAAACCATGCACATCACTCTCTTGCAAAACACATAGATATTAGGCATCACGTTCTTAGGGATCACACACTAAAAGTAGATATCATTCTTCAGTTTATCAGAATGCAAGATCAACTTGCTGATATTTTTACAAAATCTTTACCTACCGATAGATTTGAATATATTAAATGTAACACCCCAAGATTTCATAGTGTGTTATTTCTTCAAAATAATTCAATAACTTTCACTACATGCAACACCATGTTCAAGCACACCATGACTTACCAAACAAGCTGTTCAAAAGAGGTTATGAATAGTATTAGATAAATTTTAATGTTTATATAATCCTTATAATTTTAGAATCCATATTATGAGTTTCTTAGATATAATGCAAGAACAAATTCATTTTCAGTATTGCACTTTTATCAACTTTAATAGTGAACCCTTTTTAAATACTATATTTTAAACTTTTTGACTAAATGGGGACATCAAAAATTTAAAATGAAACATCCCAAGCTTCCACGGTACGCTTTCTTTGAATAATACAGTAGCGTGTGTTGTACGCAACCTTGAGTTTTAACACACACCACAACCAATCAAACTAGCCGTTATGAATAGTAATACCTAATTTTTGAAATTATATATATTTTATATTTAAAAATTGACTTCATTTTTGGATTCGGAATATCGAAATTATCCTAGGGTGAAATTTTGGTACTTTTCGGATAACTTTTATATTTTGATGAATAGTGAAAATTACTAAATTTTAATTAAAAACAACTTTTTTAATCAAAATAATTAATAGTGATAAATTATGAATTTGAGTGGTTTTAAAGTATATTTAGAATATATTTTTACCATTTAATATAATGTTGGTCATTGAACATAATTTTACAATTAAACCGAACATAAACGAGTGTCAATCTTTTGATAGTTATTATCTCTTAAAAACACGCTTTTTGTTTTGACAGCGGGATTTAATTTTAAATTAATTTCTGCCACTTCTGTGTTTTGAATTTAGGAAAATGGATTCCATATTTGGAATCAGGATGTTAAAATTGTGTAAATAGGTAACTTTTATTTTTAGACATTTTGAATAATTACTGCGGTAAATATTTTATTTACCATGGTTAAGGGTAAATCCGGTAAATAAGGGTTAAAACAAATAATATTGTAATAATACTAAATTACCCTAAAACGTGTCTTAACCCTATTGGTTGATACATGGTCGACCATGGGAATCTTTGGGTCTATTTTGGGACCCCATGGATCCACTTGTAAGTGATAATGACACTTTATTTTAATTTAGTTAAAATGAATACAAAAATGACACAAGCATATATCTTTTAGAACAACAATTGTTACATAGGGTTATATATGTTGGATTTTAGATTATAAATATTCATTAGAAAGCTAAAAAGATTTTCTACATAATTATATTTTATTTATAATTGTTAGACATTAAATAATTTATTTTATTTATGACACAATGATGATGCAGTAATTACTATAATAGTGAAAAATTAAAATAATTGATATTATAAACACCCAAATAAATATAATATGAAACTTTTAATGAATTAAACTAATTTTCTAGGATAATATGATATATTAGGATTGATTTAATTGACTTTGTTCGAAGTAATCAATCTTTTATGAGTTTCACAAAAATAAACTATTGAATAGTGTCAAAATTGACATAAAAGAGTTCTTAAAACAAATATTATATTATTAATTGATATTAAATTCCTAAAAATCTAAGGTTCGGCCAAGAGACTTATATTATGATAGGTTAATCATTAATGGACCACTTGGGGGTCGCTTGGATGTATATAGTAAGTTTATTAACCATATTATATAAAAATACAAAGAGACATTGTAAAAGTGAAACTAATTAACTTAGAGTTAATACTTAAAGATAAGGTTAATATAAGTACCCAAACCTGTCTAAATTCTATTGGATGAGTTGTTTTAGACCTATCCCCACCTCATCCTTTGAATAGTCAACTTTGGAGCCTTTGTAAACCGAATATGAATTTATTATAAATTAATATTTCTAGCTTTTCCAAAGGTGCCCCTCACCCCTCTTATAAAAGGGCACTCCTCCTTCTCATTTCCTCACACCTCTCAAGCCACTTGGCTCGTCCAAACTCTGCCCAACTAAGCTCCCCACATCCCTCTACTACTCCTTGAAGCTTCCCCTTAGGCAGAAAGCATTTCAAGAAGTCCTTTGGTTCCAACCAAAGTGAGTTACCTAAATTAAAGGTAACAATTTCTCTTAAAGTATTTTCATTTATTTTGCTTCTCCAACCCCCAAAATCTTTTAATTTCCTTTATTTTATAACAACACCAGTATCCTCAATATACTAGGATGTTGTTATAAGAAGGATTCAAACTACACATTCACACAACTCCATCTAATGGATGATGAACATAATGTTTCTGTGGATGGCAAACTAACGCCTCACGAAACGATGATTGTTCAAATACATCTTACCGCCTCTCATGGTGGCCATTAGGATGGCACTGTAATTAAATATTATATTAATGATATATATTTTATATATAAGCTTCTGTAATTCCATTTTATTTCATACCATTATTCATTTCATGTTGTATATACATACGATAATTTCATTTGAGGAAGTGCGGACTACCGCCCCCTTAAAATGATATGACTCGTTCATACCACACATGGAACGTATAAAGGATGGTGTAAATGAACTTAAGTAACATATATAAAATATTATATTATACTGGAATAGTAATATACCTATGTATAATTTGGATTCGATTCTTTTAAAATAAAAATTAAATGGAAGTAGCGTTTGTGCGTACGTACGGACTACCGTCTCCACGAACGCGATGAGATTCATTCTCCATCGTATAATTTGATGATTTAAAAATGATGTTTAAGAACTTGATACCATTCTGGATATGAATAATATACATCCCATTAATAACGAATATGTCTCACATAACAAAGAATATAAAGTAAAATGAACCCGTTAACACCCGAAATGACGATAATTCTAAAATATTATTAACAAATCAATGATAAAAGATCATATATGATATCATATTAAAGTAAATGATTCTTTTATTATTCAATAACATTTATTTCACCATTATACAGGAGTTAAACCTACCATCGACCAAGGAAAAAGTACAATGTAAGGGATTTTCTTATCTCACTTTTAATTCCGTGAGAATTCCATTGATCACCACTTAATTATTGCATGTGGTGTATGTGTACTACCCATGATTGTATTCATTGTGTTATATACTTTTATTTATGGGTATTTACATCATAATGGTATGATAATTCTTTCATGGGTGTATGTTTCTTAAGTTACCTAATCAATAAGGGAATTTGAGATTTCAACTTCCACTCATTTGGCTTTACGCATATTTCATTGATTATATTACCCCAAGATTATGTGTGGAATCACTATTCATTTGATTATGTCATAATTTCCACTCCCATTCCTGTGGATATAAGTTTGATACACATAATCACTCCATTGATAATTCTCAAGTCATTGATATGAATTTGATAAGAGTAATTTTAACTCATTCTCCATTTATTGAGTTAAACATCCAATTCGTTAGTATTGATTTTACAAGAATATGTGTGAATATACTTTGATTGATTTACACTGAATATCCAATCATATTTAGTGTATTTATATTTGTCACACATAATTATGTCGTTGATTTATCCTTAACCTAAGGATACAACCTTTATGAGAGATTTCATCTCAATTTACATTCCATTGAGACTTCTTTGATGATATACACCAAATCACTTTTATGTGGTGTATATAATGTACTTTGACATAATATATCATGAATTCCTTTATTCTCATGATATTACAATGTTTTGATTACCTCAATTATTTGTATTCAAGTGTCTCTCTTTTGGTTAGAAACTCTAACCAAAATACCATTTTAAAATGTTTTAAAGAATTATTCTTCTAAATCATGCTCATTAATGTCCATATTTTAAAAATGGTTTTAAGGATTTATTTATATGGACATTAAAGTCTTAAAATTAAAAATCCTTTTAAAAAGTTTCAAAGTGGTATGGGACACTTTGATTCAAAAATCTATTTTTAAATGGCTTTTTGACAAATAGTGTGACTTTTAAATGATTTCAAGAAAAGGGGGATATTTCTCTCAAATAGTTTTGATGATTATTTTCATCTATGTCAACATCCTTCATTATTCTTGATTGAGGTTAATGTGATACAATACAATCTTCCATATTGTATCGAATGAGTTATGTTTGACTGTGGATGTGCTATTTTTATACCATTCAAGGTTTGTGGTAAAAGTATTGACATTTCGTATGCTAGTTTCAATACGAATGTTTATGTTATGTTTAAACTTGTTCATATGAGGAATGCATTGGACTTAATAAGTGACGGGTGGAGCCCGCTATAGCTCCTCGATGCATCGGTAGGTCTCATGAGACAAACTAGTGTCTTGGCACAAGGCCTTGGCAAAATCTTATTTGTAGTCTTGGCACGAGGCCTTGGCTATGTGGTTATGATAGTCTGGCATTATGCATTCCATCATTATGAAAGTGGTTATTGATATTGCATGTGATCATTCGACTAGTAGAATATCCATGTGAGTAAGTAAATGGTATTATTTCATTTTACCTTTGCCATTTTATGTGAAGTTCAAGTTTAAAAGGCTTTTGTTTTAGTTATAAATTGCCTTAAGTGTTTATGCTCATTTATGAAAGCTTCTGCTATAATGTTATCCTTACTGAGCATCCGAGCTCACCCCTTTCAATGTTTTATTTTTTTTTTCCCAGGATTATGAAGAAGTAATTTATGAATGACCTGCAGGGATAGTATGAGGGGATATGAAGACAAGATGTTTTTTTTATGATGTAATGTAAAAATTTATGGATGTATCTAGTTATTCCAAGGCTACTAAACTAATCGGTCTTTCGAGACTTGATCTTTCTCGTGATCATGCCAATGTTATGTAATTAATGCACCGACTCTGGGTAGCTGGGGTCGGGGCGTTACAGTTGGTATCAGAGGAAGTTTAGTACAAACCTTGGTAGCTAGATTTAGATAAACTCTGATTAGAGCACGTAGACCTAAGATGAACTTTGAGGATTAGTATAAAAAAACTTCCTAGAATTTTGGTATTGTAAAGATTTTGTGAGTTTTTCGAGCAATACATCCCTGTCTGGATACGAGCAGGTAGAGGCGGCTCTAGCACAGATGTACCTAGGGATAAAACCCGAAAACACCGCTTTGAGCTAGACTCGAACGGGAACTGGTGCACGACAACGGGCCTTGCTGCACTCTTGGTTACGACACTCCCGGGGGATATGCTTAGGATAATTTACATTTTCTTTACAAACCGATTTAAGTAATATATACATAAGATGAGAGAAAATGACCTTGGTTAATCCTAATATGTTTCAAATTGAGAATATGGTGACATTTTAATCTCTAAATGATTTTACGACTACTATTACTCACACAATGCCTTCTGGTTTTAGTCAATGGCTGGATTCCAAGGAAGTCATAGTGACTTTGAGAATTATGTACAAGTTGGGAACAGTGGTGGCAATGAGCAACAAAATGGAATGTTGATAGGCGTGAAAGATATCGTCTTTATGCCAAATCAGTTTTCCAAAAATATGATCAACAACATATATATTAACCAACTCCCAGACTCAACAAGGAAGAGAAAGGTGATAAATGATAAGATCTCCAGCAATGGAGACCATGGAGAAAAGAAACCTCAATTTTCATCATGCAGGAATTGTGGAAAGAGACACCCAGGAAAGTGTCTCAATGGGACAACGAAATGTTTTACGTGCGGCAAGGAAGGACATAAAGTGAAGAATTGCCGAAGAAAAATGAAGAGTACTATGGAAGAAGATAAAAATGGTCCCAAGAGTCCATTTACAGTCATTTGTCGTAAATGTAGGGGACCTGGCCATTACCCGAGTGAATGTCCTATTTTATAGGATATTTTCTTGGTCAAAGAAGAAGCTATGTGGAAATAAATGGCTGGAGAAAAATTTAAAAAGTATTAGCACTCCTTGTTGATGGGTTTTCTTTGGAATAATTTTCTCTTGTATTTGTAACCCCGCAGTTTGCCATGTGAGAATGATATTTGAGGAAGAATTGTCTCTTCTCTTGTGGATATAGGTATAAATAACCATTTGGTTTTATATGATCATTGGGGTTTGAGAAAATGATAAGTTATTATAATTTGGGATGAAAATGCAAAGTATGATATAACATTTGTGGTTAAATTATGTTATTTTTAGGAATTTATCTCATTTTGGTAATATTATAAAATATAGTTTTTGAAAAAGGACAACACGTAGACCGTGTGACAACCCATCGCGTCGGACAAAGCCGTGGGAATCGAACCCACAACCAAAGTGCGATTGGGATTTATCGCCTACCACTGGACTACGTGAAGTCCCTGGTTAGTGTGACTATTTTTTTTTTGTTAAATGATTTTATTGATCAATAATAAGATGATTTGGGTTCTTATGTCTTATCAAATGAATACCCTTGGTATAGGAAAATGATTTGGTGATTAAGTGATAAATGTTATTTTGGAAGATGTTCGTTTTGTTAGGAACACTATATGCCCAAGGAAAATAGAATACAATGAGGTTTCATTTGTAGAGTAATGGTGGATTTTTATCTACATTTTTATTGTTGATTTATAGTGATTTGGGTTATTTATGGAAATGATTAACCTATAACAGAGAATATGTGATGATTACTTTTAAGTATGTGACTTTAAGAGTATTTGATGTAATTTGGAGATACAATGTAACATGGGAGACTACATAATCAAATTCTTCTATGTTTTGGGTTTCAATATTAGTTTGGATTATATTAAAGGATTTTAAGGATAATTGGTTATTGAATGGTATCTATTTAACTTTGGGGTATTGTTGGTTTAATTTTAGAAATTAAGATTAGTGCATATTTATCTCAATGAATATCCTTTTGGGGGATCATTAGATCATTCAATAACCATTTTGGTTTTGATTAATATATGGTTTATCCTGCATGGATCATGTGATTCTATAGAAGTTTATTCTAGCTCTTCCAGTGTGACCAAGTCTTCTTGAATACTCATCGTTTAAAAAAAAATTGAGTTAGTGGTGGAAATTTATTAAAGAATGAAAATCTACTTAAAATTTAAGTATATCTCATAATGTTCTTAGCCAATCTCATAAATAAAATCCCCAACATTAATAAAAGAAACATAGAACAAAAATGTTGTCCTAGATGGTACCTTAAATCATCACAAATTTATGGCTTTGGGATTTTTGGCCTTTTCATAGCCATGTTCTCTACCACTCCCCATCAGATAATTGATGGTTAGATTTCTCCTCCATATCCATATTTTCCTTCATGGAACCCTAGTATGTGTTATTTTCGTTAATCTTCATACTTTCGACTCTTTATTTTAAATAGAGGCCTCATTAATTCATTTTTCGATGTGGGATTTCAACTAAGATATTTTGAAACGTCAAAAATGTGTTATCCTAATACCCTATGTTTTGTTGAACCGATGGTATTTCAAATCATCATAGATTGATGATTATAAGGACCTCAATTTTACACTTGTTTGTGATTGATGACCTCAATCACCACCTATAAATATTTACGTTTTTCCTCCAATTATATGTCTCTAGTTGCCACCAATGTTCTCCTAATCGAGATCATAATTTGGTGGTGACCCTTTGATTTCTCTTTTTCTCATATTAAGACTAAATTTTAGTAACCCAATTTCCGATGTGGGTTTTCCCACAAATATATTATCTATTTTCAACCTTTTTTTTTCGAAGAACAATTTCAAATTGCGAGGACGCAATTTATTGAAGGAGGGGAGAATGTAACACCCCAAGATTTCATAGTGTGTTATTTCTTCAAAATAATTCAATAACTTTCACTACATGCAACACCATGTTCAAGCACACCATGACTTACCAAACAAGCTGTTCAAAAGAGGTTATGAATAGTATTAGATAAATTTTAATGTTTATATAATCCTTATAATTTTAGAATCCATATTATGAGTTTCTTAGATATAATGCAAGAACAAATTCATTTTCAGTATTGCACTTTTATCAAATTTAATAGTGAACCCTTTTTAAATACTATATTTTAAACTTTTTGACTAAATGGGGACATCAAAAATTTAAAATGAAACATCCCAAGCTTCCACGGTACGCTTTCTTTGAATAATACAGTAGCGTGTGTTGTACGCAACCTTGAGTTTTAACACACACCACAACCAATCAAACTAGCCGTTATGAATAGTAATACCTAATTTTTGAAATTATATATATTTTATATTTAAAAATTGACTTCATTTTTGGATTCGGAATATCGAAATTATCCTAGGGTGAAATTTTGGTACTTTTCGGATAACTTTTATATTTTGATGAATAGTGAAAATTACTAAATTTTAATTAAAAACAACTTTTTTAATCAAAATAATTAATAGTGATAAATTATGAATTTGAGTGGTTTTAAAGTATATTTAGAATATATTTTTACCATTTAATATAATGTTGGTCATTGAACATAATTTTACAATTAAACCGAACATAAACGAGTGTCAATCTTTTGATAGTTATTATCTCTTAAAAACACGCTTTTTGTTTTGACAGCGGGATTTAATTTTAAATTAATTTCTGCCACTTCTGTGTTTTGAATTTAGGAAAATGGATTCCATATTTGGAATCAGGATGTTAAAATTGTGTAAATAGGTAACTTTTATTTTTAGACATTTTGAATAATTACTGCGGTAAATATTTTATTTACCATGGTTAAGGGTAAATCCGGTAAATAAGGGTTAAAAAAAATAATATTATAATAATACTAAATTACCCTAAAACGTGTCTTAACCCTATTGGTTGATACATGGTCGACCATGGGAATCTTTGGGTCTATTTTGGGACCCCATGGATCCACTTGTAAGTGATAATGACACTTTATTTTAATTTAGTTAAAATGAATACAAAAATGACACAAGCATATATCTTTTAGAACAACAATTGTTACATAGGGTTATATATGTTGGATTTTAGATTATAAATATTCATTAGAAATCTAAAAAGATTTTCTACATAATGATATTTTATTTATAATTGTTAGACATTAAATAATTTATTTTATTTATGACACAATGATGATGCAGTAATTACTATAATAGTGAAAAATTAAAATAATTGATATTATAAACACCCAAATAAATATAATATGAAACTTTTAATGAATTAAACTAATTTTCTAGGATAATATGATATATTAGGATTGATTTAATTGACTTTGTTCGAAGTAATCAATCTGTTATGAGTTTCACAAAAATCAACTATTGAATAGTGTCAAAATTGACATAAAAGAGTTCTTAAAACAAATATTATATTATTAATTGATATTAAATTCCTAAAAATCTAAGGTTCGGCCAAGAGACTTATATTATGATAGGTTAATCATTAATGGACCACTTGGGGGTCGCTTGGATGTATATAGTAAGTTTATTAACCATATTATATAAAAATACAAAGAGACATTGTAAAAGTGAAACTAATTAACTTAGAGTTAATACTTAAAGATAAGGTTAATATAAGTACCCAAACCTGTCTAAATTCTATTGGATGAGTTGTTTTAGACCTATCCCCACCTCATCCTTTGAATAGTCAACTTTTGAGCCTTTGGAAACCGAATATGAATTTATTATAAATTAATATTTCTAGCTTTTCCAAAGGTGCCCCTCACCCCTCTTATAAAAGGGCACTCCTCCTTCTCATTTCCTCACACCTCTCAAGCCACTTGGATCGTCCAAACTCTGCCCAACTAATCTCCCCACATCCCTCTACTACTCCTTGAAGCTTCCCCTTAGGCAGAAAGCATTTCAAGAAGTCCTTTGGTTCCAACCAAAGTGAGTTACCTAAATTAAAGGTAACAATTTCTCTTAAAGTATTTTCATTTATTTTGCTTCTCCAACCCCCAAAATCTTTTTATTTCCTTTATTTTATAACAACACCAGTATCCTCAATATACTAGGATGTTGTTATAAGAAGGATTCAAACTACACATTCACACAACTCCATCTAATGGATGATGAACATAATGTTTCTGTGGATGGCAAACTAACGCCTCACGAAACGATGATTGTTCAAATACATCTTACCGCCTCTCATGGTGGCCATTAGGATGGCACTGTAATTAAATATTATATTAATGATATATATTTTATATATAAGCTTCTGTAATTCCATTTTATTTCATACCATTATTCGTTTCATGTTGTATATACATACGATAATTTCATTTGAGGAAGTGCGGACTACCGCCCCCTTAAAATGATATGACTCGTTCATACCACACATGGAACGTATAAAGGATGGTGTAAATGAACTTAAGTAACATATATAAAATATTATATTATACTGGAATAGTAATATACCTATGTATAATTTGGATTCGATTCTTTTAAAATAAAAATTAAATGGAAGTAGCGTTCGTGCGTACGTACGGACTACCGTCTCCACGAACGCGATGAGATTCATTCTCCATCGTATAATTTGATGATTTAAAAATGATGTTTAAGAACTTGATACCATTCTGGATATGAATAATATACATCCCATTAATAACGAATATGTCTCACATAACAAAAAATATAAAGTAAAATGAACCCGTTAACACCCGAAATGACGATAATTCTAAAATATTATTAACAAATCAATGATAAAAGATCATATATGATATCATATTAAAGTAAATGATTCTTTTATTATTCAATAACATTTATTTCACCATTATACAGGAGGTAAACCTACCATCGACCAAGGAAAAAGTACAATGTAAGGGATTTTCTTATCTCACTTTTAATTCCGTGAGAATTCCATTGATCACCACTTAATTATTGCATGTGGTGTATGTGTACTGCCCATGATTGTATTCATTGTGTTATATACTTTTATTTATGGGTATTTACATCATAATGGTATGATAATTCTTTCATGGGTGTATGTTTCTTAAGTTACCTAATCAATAAGGGAATTTGAGATTTCAACTTCCACTCATTTGGCTTTACGCATATTTCATTGATTATATTACCCCAAGATTATGTGTGGAATCACTATTCATTTGATTATGTCATAATTTCCACTCCCATTCCTGTGGATATAAGTTTGATACACATAATCACTCCATTGATAATTCTCAAGTCATTGATATGAATTTGATAAGAGTAATTTTAACTCATTCTCCATTTATTGAGTTAAACATCCAATTCGTTAGTATTGATTTTACAAGAATATGTGTGAATATACTTTGATTGATTTACACTGAATATCCAATCATATTTAGTGTATTTATATTTGTCACACATAATTATGTCGTTGATTTATCCTTAACCTAAGGATACAACCTTTATGAGAGATTTCATCTCAATTTACATTCCATTGAGACTTCTTTGATGATATACACCAAATCACTTTTATGTGGTGTATATAATGTACTTTGACATAATATATCATGAATTCCTTTATTCTCATGATATTACAATGTTTTGATTACCTCAATTATTTGTATTCAAGTGTCTCTCTTTTGGTTAGAAACTCTAACCAAAATACCATTTTAAAATGTTTTAAAGAATTATTCTTCTAAATCATGCTCATTAATGTCCATATTTTAAAAATGGTTTTAAGGATTTATTTATATGGACATTAAAGTCTTAAAATTAAAAATCCTTTTAAAAAGTTTCAAAGTGGTATGGGACACTTTGATTCAAAAATCTATTTTTAAATGGCTTTTTGACAAATAGTGTGACTTTTAAATGATTTCAAGAAAAGGGGGATATTTCTCTCAAATAGTTTTGATGATTATTTTCATCTATGTCAACATCCTTCATTATTCTTGATTGAGGTTAATGTGATACAATACAATCTTCCATATTGTATCGAATGAGTTATGTTTGACTGTGGATGTGCTATTTTTATACCATTCAAGGTTTGTGGTAAAAGTATTGACATTTCGTATGCTAGTTTCAATACGAATGTTTATGTTATGTTTAAACTTGTTCATATGAGGAATGCATTGGAATTAATAAGTGACGGGTGGAGCCCGCTATAGCTCCTCGATGCATCGGTAGGTCTCATGAGACAAACTAGTGTCTTGGCACAAGGCCTTGGCAAAATCTTATTTGTAGTCTTGGCACGAGGCCTTGTCTATGTGGTTATGATAGTCTGGCATTATGCATTCCATCATTATGAAAGTGGTTATTGATATTGCATGTGATCATTCGACTAGTAGAATATCCATGTGAGTAAGTAAATGGCATTATTTCATTTTACCTTTGCCATTTTATGTGAAGTTCAAGTTTAAAAGGCTTTTGTTTTAGTTATAAATTGCCTTAAGTGTTTATGCTCATTTATGAAAGCTTCTGCTATAATGTTATCCTTACTGAGCATCCGAGCTCACCCCTTTCAATGTTTTATTTTTTTTTTCCTAGGATTATGAAGAAGTAATTTATGAATGACCTGCAGGGATAGTATGAGGGGATATGAAGACAAGATGTTTTTTTTATGATGTAATGTAAAAATTTATGGATGTATCTAGTTATTCCAAGGCTACTAAACTAATCGGTCTTTCGAGACTTGATCTTTCTCGTGATCATGCCAATGTTATGTAATTAATGCACCGACTCTGGGTAGCTGGGGTCGGGGCGTTACATTAAATAGAAGTTAGGAATGATAACTGTGAGGTAATCTTTCTTCATTAACTTTTTGTTAAAACAATTTCCTTATAGAAATAAACTCATTTTCATAGGGGGAGTACATTTACTTATTAGTATAATCAATTTTTTTACTGTTTTTTTAACTTTCGTAAGAAACATTTTTCATAATGAGTTTTTTAAACTTTTCATAATGAGATTTTTAAATTTTACGTATCAAAATCATCGAAATGAAAATTTCGTACAGGAAATTTTCATAATGATGTTTTTCATTTGAAAATTTTCATAATGAAGTTTTAGAACTGAAGTTTTCGTAATGGAATTCTTAAAAATTAAGCTTTCATAATGGAAACTTTCTGTACTCAGAGTTTTCGTAATGGAAACTTTCCATACTCGGAGTTTTCATTATGGAAATTTTCCATACTTAGAAGTTTCGTAATGATAATTTTCCATACTCATAATTTTCCCTTACTCATAATTTTTTGTACTCATAATTTTTCATACTCTTAATTTTTCATACTCATAATTTTCCTTACTCAAAATTTTCCCGTACTCATAATTCTTCGTACTCATAATTTGTTATACTCATAATTTTTCATACTCATAATTTTTCGTACTCATAATTTTCCCGTACTCATAATTTTTTGTACTCATAATTTTTCATACTCATAAATTTCTGTACTCATAATATTCGTACTCATACTTTTCGTACTAGATTTTTGGTACTCAAAGTATTTTCCACCTTAAGTTTCTCGTTGTGAGTTTTTCATAGTAAAGTTTTTCGTAGTTAAATTTTCTCTAAGAAGAATATCACTTGTCATGATTAAACTTCCTAGCCAATCTGAAAGGTATGACTTTCTTACTTAAGTTTTCTTAACCACTTTTACTTGTTGGTAGTTTCATTTTCCTTTAAAATTATTGTACTCAAGTTTCCTTAAATTTGAATTTTTTTTAAAACCTCAAAAGATAGGATTCAAGAGTTTCCTACGGGTATGATTCCAACCGACAGATCAGATCAAATGGTTTTTCAACCGTTAGATGGTTTTTGGAAGTTCAAAGGTCACCTCTATCACCTATATAAAGGGGACCACTATTTGTGTCCCACATCGATCTCTAAGCTCTTGCGTGCAGAACCCCTGCCTCAGTTCTTAAATCTCATTACGAACTTTTCAGTTCTCCATTCCAATTATCTGTAGAAGCCACCTCTCAAGAAATTTCTTCCATAAAACCAATTTCAGCTTGGTTAGTCTACAAAGAAAGATTGGTTCTTCGAATTTCATTAATAAGTATGATTCTCTTATCTCTAGGAATATCAAACTCAATGGTTGGGAAGATTTGTTCATATCAAAGAAAGGGGACCAAGATGTTGTCTACATAGATTTGCTTATAGAATTCTATGAGTCTGTTTCCTTCTAGGAAGAAGATAGCAGAGAAAGGTTTTCTTTTAAGTTTTATGGAAAGACTTACAAGATTTCTTATACCAAGGCTACGATCTTGGTTGGCTTATAATATGATGGATAGGCAAAAAAAATTTATCATAAGCTTCAGATGATCAGGGAAGCTTCAACAAAGTGAAGGCATTGAAATGCCTCGGCCTCAAAGATGATAAAATAGTGACTATTGCTCATCTCTCCACCAACAACTGGATGTTGTAGTTATGGGTTCAGGGATTTTTCATACCGAGAATAGGTGATAAGGAAAATCTTAAGAAGAGTGATATTTACATCTTGGATTTCTTGGTAAATCTAAGAAAGATCAACCTGATGAGGCACATTCTTATTACAATTCAGAATATCAATAATGGAACTCTGAAAGCAAAAATTATTATGTATCCAGCTCTCCTCCCCAAGATTATTATTCGATGTCCTGATTCTTTCAATGTTGCTTGCACCTCAAAGATCAAGAATTGTAAATTGATGTTGATATGTGAAGACACCTTAAAGAGGATGAAAATTGGTTTTTCAAAAGAGTCAGGAGAGTTCTATGATCTTCCATAGGAGGAGGTAGAAGCCGATACAGAAAATGTAGAGAAAGCTGAACCATCTAAGAAGATAGGGAAGAAGAGGAAGCTGAAGGAAGTACAAGTTGAAGGAAAAACTCCTACGTATAAGGAAACTCAATCTGCACCACCCAAGCCAATGAAACAAAAAGCTTACTCGGATGAAGTGGTAGCTAAGTGGAGAGAGCTCAAGGAGAAGATGAAGGAAGGGAAACCTCAGTTCGGATTAGACCCTACTAAGGCTAAGGCCTTAAAAGAGAAAGCATCTGATGAGTTAAAGAGGCAAGAAAAAGACAAGAAGATAAAGAAAAATATATCTAAAGCTGAGCTTGTACAATCTTTGTTGAGAGATACAGAAGTGGCCTCTGAGAAGATCCCCATTCCAGAAACTTTTGATGTCCAACCACTACCAGAGACCCATGGGAAGAAGTATTTCACTCTGGAAAAGTCTAAAGGGGGACAATTTGTTGAAGAAGTAGAGAAACAAGCTGGTGAAGAAGTAGAGGAACATGTTATTGAAGAAATTAAAGAAGAAGAATAAGTGGAAGAAGGAAGTGAGGATATAGATGGCTTGATTAAACAAGTTGAGGATTATCAATAAAAGGACGAATCCTCAAAGTTTTTCACTTCGAAAAAGGTAGCTGAGAAAGAAGGAAACAAATATGATAATAATTAGAAATATAAATAGAATGATTTTTCTAAAGAAGATAGTTATGAGAAGCATTTCCTTGAAGAAGGATCAGAGAAGGAAAAACTAGATGAAGATAAATTTATTCAAGTATATGAAAGCTAGGACGAATATCCTGACGAACAACCCATTATGAAAGATGACAAGGGGATGAAAGTGCTTATGGATACCCTAACAAAAGATGTTAAAAGAAAGATGGTGTTTGGTGGTTCTTCTAAAAGTAATTTGGTACAAATTGAAGAAGAATAATCCCCAAGAAAAGTTTTTTATTCGGAATCATCAGCACCGGGTCATGACTTTGTTGTCGAGTCTTTGAAGAAATTGGTGGACACCATTCCAATCTTTCCTACCATATACTCTAGAAGCCAGATTTTTCAACATAGCCTAAATCAAAAATCAGAATCCTTATTCATGGTGATGGAAAAGTGTGTGAATATTGAGGATGATCATAAAAATTTCCTTATCAATTATGATGTTCATAGGAATTCATGCAGAAAAATCACTTTGTGGTCTAAGAACGTTGAATAAGACATAGATGAGTTTGATCGTTTTCAGAATGATGTTAATGATACTTTTGACACCAAGGACTCCAAGATTAAGAATCTTTAGGATAAGCTAACCATTGAGAAAAATTATCAAAATCAACAGGTCATATATCTGAATGGAAAGCTTAACTAGGTTTCTCGGAATTGGAAAGGGGGAAGAGATTTCTGTATTGTGTTTCAAGAAATGCTACAGAAGCAAGATGAGTTATTGAAGATTTAGAAATAAGAAATGAAGTCTCAGGCATAAGTCTTGAAAGCTCAACAAGAAAGGATCACAGCTTTGGAGAAACAAGCTGAAGAGGATCAGAAAGATTTGAAGAAGCTGAAAAATCTCTTAAAGAAGTTAATTCCAAAAAAGAAGGAAGACAAATGAACTCAATCCGATCATTTATTGCATTTGTTTTTCCTTCTAAAAATTATTTCAACTCTTATGAAATCTCCGGTTGTTTGTATCTGGTGTTATTATGTACTAATGTTTTAGGTACTTTATTACTTTTCCATTCCCTCAATTCTTTTTGAATATCACAAATGTGGAGAAGGAAAAAGAACTACTAAAAGGGGGAGAAATAAAAATCATTAAGTAAGAACTATCACTTAGTAAGGGGGATCTTATCCAGGGGGAGTTTCTCATTATGAAGGTTTTTATTCCCATGATAATAAAAACTCCATTCCGGAAATCCAGAATACAATCCTTAGTGTTCCTATGCTGAAGGGGGAGTTAGTTGTATTCATGATCATCCATAAAAAGTGGAAATAAGTTTTAATTTCAAAGCCTATAGAAACTTTTCTAAGTCATTATATTCTTTTTCGTAAGGTTGTTTGTGCTTTCCAAAAAGAGGGAGATTTTTGACTTAGTAAGGTTTTCCTTATGAATTTTCCATTCATTTTTGTTTTGAAAATCACTAACAACTTATACTTAAGAAAATTCATATTTTACTTCTATAAGGAAAATTTCATTCTTTAAGGAAATGTACACTTACCTAGATTTTCGTATTCATATCATAAATTTTTCTAAGTATAAATTCCAGATTGAAGTCCAAAATCATGGAATCATATAAATAATTAGATGTAAGGTATTTTGTTTCTCATTACGAATTCTGATGATGAATTCTGATTACAAAATATGATTATGAATTCTCATTAAGAATTATAGTGTAGAATTCACATTACGAATTCTAATTACGAATTCTCATTAAAAATTCTAGTGCAGAATTCTCATTAAAAATTCTGATGTTGAATTCTCATTATGAATTCTCATTATGAATTCTCATGTAGAATTCTCATGTATAATTCTCATTACGAATTCTGATTACAAATTTGGTGATGAATTCTCATTACGAATTCTGATTATGATTTTTCATTACAAATTTCTTAGAAAAATAGAATATGAACATATCTTTATTATGGACTCTGAATACCTTTTTGGTTTGACTACGATTTTTATTTTTCTTACATTACGAACTTCAGTTTTTCTTATGCTTACACTTGTTTCATTACAAAACAATGTCGTGTATTCAGTTATTGACTAACTGTTGTTTGAGTAAAACGTGTTCAGGTCCCTCTAAAAATTGAGGAAAATATGACCGTTGGAGGAGGGAGTCTATCATTGCTACCGAGCCTATAAATATGAGCTCATTTGAAAGAGATCAACAAGAAGTTGATCACCATAGAGACCACATGCTATTAAGGTGATTTCTAGAGAGAGAAGATTTTTATGTCTTGTGCGTACTGAACTGCTCGTTTAGATTTCTTCGTGCGACTCTGAATGTTGGTGATTACATTTGAGGGCTTCCGGGGATAGGAAGACATAGGTGCTGACTACCTTGATGTTCGAGGGATTCCATGCTGAGGAAGACAAAGGTTCCAACTACTATGAAGTTGAGGGCTTGCGGGGATAACAAGAAAGGGACTCTGATCTTCGTATAGAGGGCTTACCTGGTGTGGGTAAGACAGACTTTCTTAAAAGTATAAATCAAGGGACCTTTATCCAAGGTTTTTGGATACCCTTTTCATTGGGTTAAAAGATTTATATCTTTCAACTTGTTCTTTTTACATGTTTATATTTTCTGCTGCATTTTGTATGTTTAACAAATTATAACCATCTTACACTTCCTTACACTTGTGTACTCTGATTCAGTTAGATTCTATACGTTTTAAGGTAGAATCTCATATTGTAAACTTTGGTTAAGTTTCATTCTCCGGATTCATATTTCCAGAACCAGTTTTTCGGAATCACTTTCTAGATTTAAGCAAGTGTATAGAGCTAGAATTTTGTAACTTCATACTTTGTCTCAATCTTTCAATTGGCGTTAGAGGTGTTGTGAATTTTCTTATTCTAACTTTGTTAAACATAGATCTTTCCTTGTTTAAGGAAATTTTTAAAGTGTACAATTCACCCCCCCCCCCTTTGTATATTGAGCATCTACATCATTATTTCGATCCTACACATCCCTATAGAATATTGGAGGATGTTGCTGCTAGAAATCATGGTCATATTAGTCATCGTAGGTGCAAACCATGGAGCACCATGCATGGACTTCATCAGGCATAGGATACTCTAACGAATGTGGGTGTCAGTGCCCAAATCAGGTACATTAGGTGGTGCCTTAAGTGGCATTCCTAGTGGTAAGACTAGTTTCTCAGGGACAACCACATCTAGAGAAAGATCGTCACCACCCTCCAAGAGTACGATGTGAGGATTCTATGCAAGCATTTTTCTACAAATACCTAGAACACACCCATGAAAAATCATTAAGAATATATATTTCATCACTTAGAGAAGCTAAACATATAAAAGTGATCACTAAACAAGGCATACTAACCCAACTACATGATTACCTGGCCATGTACTATTAAGTGATTGAGTATAAGTTTTAGGGGTTCCAATACATAAAAGGTCAATAGTACAATGCCTTATCATTTGTTGGAAAATGTCTCATTTAATTTAATATTTAACTACTAGTTTTACTCCTTTACCTTTCATAAATATGCAAAGTAGTGATTAAGAGATGAAAACTTTTCCTATTATAAGTAATGTTTCATTTTATATTGGTTATAAATACCCATTGAATTAATATCCATATCCCTCATCAATGAAAACAACACCCATTTATTTACAGCATAATGGATCCACTCAATACATTACTCATCCCAGCCTGTGAGGACCTATACACATCATGAATTGACAAAGGAAATTACTCAATCACAGTAAAGAGTAATAAAATCATAATATAACAATCGAATCATCACTCAACAAAAATGGGAATATAAATCAATTAAAAGTAGTAAAATGCACTTATATGGAATGGAAATATGCATGACATGAAAATTTAGATTCCTAATATGATGCATGTGACAATTCATTATAACATTATATCATCAGGTCAAGGATGAATGGAATCCTCATTCAATATAGTGATCATTGACTCGACCCATCATGTGCATCTCCCAATGCTGAAATAATGTCAACTGTTATAGGAAAAAATCAACAAAAATTATATTTGCGGAAACTGGTTGTTTAACTCGAGCATGGGTCTGTGATGCCCAAGCATGACATATGAACTAGTCCTGTAGTGTTTTTAATCTCAAATATATTATCTCCTAATATTAAATCATGAAATTAAATCTAACTCTGATACGAATTTGTGACATCCTGAACCCAGATGCAACATAATAGGATCCCCGAGCCCATGTGGCCCACTGGGCTCTGGGAACCTATTAAGTGGAATTCGAGTTTGGGACATCACAGTAAGAATTTAATTGTGATATTATAATTAAAATTTTATAATAATATTATAAATTCAAAATATATACATTATAAATATAATTATATATATTTGTGATCGGTTGTGATAGAAAATTATTAACATCAGTCTGTAATGTTGTAGTCCGACCTACATAAGAATGATGATGTTGTATCCCATTTGATTAAAGTGGATAATGTTTTAGGTAATGATATTTACATGAAAACATATTCATATATGTAATATTCAAATAATTTTATATCATATTGTTTTAATAAAAATTGATGGAGGTGGAGGAGTAATTAAAATAAAGTGCTCATTTAGTGATGTTACCGCTTTTTTAGAAAACAACTTTTGGTTTTCAAAAAAAAGGTTTGTTCAGTTGGATTTATAATCAAAATAAAGATTCTAGGATGAGGTGAGGAAAGTTTTTTGGTCAGGTTTTTTTCAATACAATGTTTTTTAGATGTTTATAATGGAGCTGAGAGGGGGTGTCCTTTTATGTGTGGGGTATAGGGAACACATGGATATATTAAAAATAAATAATTCCACATAGGTTCTTCTCATGATAAATTCTATAAAATGGAAAATATATATAATTAGAACAGATAAGTTAAAACATGACCATAAATTTGAATTACCAATGTTATGAGTCATTTTTAACTCTTATCTTTTTAGTTTAACCCTAGTAAACATGTTTCTACGTTAACCGTGGAAATTCATTTTCAATATGCTCACTATTCAATGTGATCAAAAAATAATTTTTACTTATTATATCATATAAATTTATTCATTTAAAAACATGTAATCCATTTTTCTAAATTCAACTCATAGATGTAAAATATTGTAATTTAAAATTAGACTTGTATATGCGTCGAAACAACTATTTTCCAACAAAAATAAATTCATAAGATGAAAAGGTTTTTAAATATAAATTCGATAATAAATTGTTTCCAAATGAATTATTTATATTAATATATATATATATATATAAACTGATTTTTATTTTAAAATAACATTAAAATAAAATGGGATTTTTAAATTCATTAATAAAAAATTAATATTTCAAGGAATGTCAGTATTTTTCATTATTTATATAAAATTCAAACATTGAAGAAAAATCCCTAAAATTTAACGGAAGATAAATTTAATATGATGATTAAGAAAAGAATATAATTTCTATAAAATAAATATTTTAAATGTTTAAATATTAATTGAAATTTCTATTCTCAAAAAACAACTAATCGTACTTTTAGAAAAAAAAAATAGTTAAAAAGCATTAATGCCTCATCCAAATGGTAGTTATTTTATTTATAATCAATATATAACCATTGAATTTATTTAACACAATTGTAAACACATAATATAAAAATATTATTTAGTACTATTCATATTCATGAAGTTTAGAGGATATGTTATAATGGGCATCGTTATATAATAATATTTTAATAGATTTTCGTATTTATTTTAAACCAAGTGTTGCGTTAATAACAAAATGTTAAAGACAATGAATTTATTTTAAAAATATATCATTAAGTCTCAAGATATTACAGATATATGCCCTTCCTATATCATAATCCTTATAATCACATGTAATTTTGAAATTAATCATCACAGTAAAAAATAACCAATAGAATGTACAAGAGTTTCATAACATTGAAAATTTATCCTATAAGGCACCCATGGAAATAAAATAGGTATCACAAAACAACCAAATAAGTTCATGAGTAAAATATCCTAACACAAACAGAAAGAAAAAACCTAAATAATAATGATATAATGTGATGCATGAATCATAACTCAAATGGAGGTAGATCATTAAAAATAAAATGAAAATTCAATCACAAAAAGAGAATTTTGAAAAATAAACTAATTCATCCTTTTAAACATCATAGTAATGAGTCTCTCTTAAAAATTTAACAATTTGTTTTGGGGAAATTGAAAAAGAAATCATCAGAATATAATATATTGAAAATTTGTTTTCCCAATAATTAAAAAATGGAACATCTTATAAAAGGACTGATTTGAAAAAAATAATTCCCATATAAAGAATTGTATAACTCAAATAAATAATTTTGAGCTACCAAGTCACTTGTCTTTACCATTGATTTCCAAGGAACTCATTCAACCTCCTATGTCATAAGGAAAAATAATATAATTAACTATTTCATGAAATTATTCAAATTCATATTAATTTACTCACTTCACTTATATTAATTATCTTTATGTGTTACTTTTTGTAATATATTTTCAGCATCGAGTTTTATTAATGTCGACCGTTTTGAAATTGGATCATTGAAATTGTGTTGATCATCTTTTTTTATAAAAATTATTTTAATTCAAAAAAATTATTGGTACTAAAATTTATGATTTATAAATATATATACTTTTATAATAACAATACATGGAAATTTATGTCTTGTTTAATGAAAACAAAAATGATAATGAACTAGTTTATGGTAATTTACTGATAATGAATGATTACAATATAATGATTTTAAATTATTGTGTTATCCAAAAATAAAATTATTAATGATCTAAATAACTTATAAACATTATATATTATTATCTACTATAAACTAACACAATCTATGTTAGGATGATAAGGAAAAACATGTTTATTCATGGAGTTGGCAGTCCACATAGCACATGAGTAACATTTCCATTCTCAACAAATGATATGGTGAAGGTGGATAGAAATTGATCATTCAAGAGTCATAAAAAATTATATAAATGCAATTTACTCATTAGTACCATAATCAATACCATCCATGTGGGAAATTTATAAAAAAATAAAAAAGTGTCACATTAGGGTGGATGTAATCTCCATACACACAGTAAGGGTGATTTTTATTTTTCTTTGTAAAAGGAATAAAATAAATAAGGGTTTAAATTAATTATAATAAAACATAAAAAAACAAATTATTATGATGTAATTATTGTACTATTCTTATATTTGGTCTCCATAATTAAAATTAATAATGAAATTTTATGAAATATGTGATACCAACATTGAGACCATGAACATCCCTAGATGAAAGCCTTAGAAAAATAGACATTTTCTAGAAATGTGTAAAAAAGGATAATTAAAGAATGTAAAGGACGTCATAGAGATAATATTTGAGAATCCATTCTAGGAAATCTAAATATAGTATTTTAGTATTAAAAGGTTGTAATTGATCTCTCTTTTATAGGTGTTGAAGAGGGATTTTTATATGAAAAAGAATATCATGTAACTGGTAGGAATGGAATGAAATAAATGTTAGGTGATTTAGTTGAGGTAATATTGTTAATAAAATTATCTAATATATTAATTCCTACCAATTAATTTATTTATGTCCTAAATCTCATGTAATTTTTGGAAATTACAATCCATCATATATTAGTATTTTAAACATTAATTCCTATTAATTAAATTCTTATCATGTCAATTATACTTTTCTAAAAATATACCTAAAAATTTACAACAAATAACTAACATGTTAATTACTATTTTTTTCTACTCATGACCAAATTCATTTCATGAATATGATTAAAGATGAATTTAAATTAACCAAAAATAACACCTAAAAATATTTTTAATTTAAAGAGTATTTTAAAAAATACGTATTTTGAAAACATAAATTTCTTATAGGAAATGATTTCCATGATAGTATATAATTATTATAAAAATTAATGTTATTTATATTTTAAGGTCAACCAAAAAGGCAAATTTAACCATGAAAATATTTAATTTAATTAACCAAAGGAAAATAATTTTTAAATTCCAATAAAATATTACTTATGTAATAAAATATAAAATATAGAATTTATAGAGAAAAAATATTTTTGTATATATAATAAAATAAAAACAAAATATATATTTTATCAATTAAAAGTATTAAAAATATTTTATATGTATTAGATATAATTACAATATGAGAAAATTCACAATTTTACCAAAACTATAATTTTTTCTCTATTCGCATAAAAATAAATTTTTTTAGAATACATTTCAAAAAAAGAATCTTATAATAATATTACCATGATAAAGAAAATGATGTTAATTTTTTCAAATGCACATTATAAAATTGAAAATTGTTACTTTATAAATAAAATATTTAAAAACAGTTTCTTCATAGGGAATCATTTTACACTACACTAACTAGTATATTAAATTTACTCATATTTATATATATATCAACAATGGAGAAATATTTATTTTAAAAATAATTTTTTAATGCATTAAAATATATATTTTTAGTTTCTTAGTGGTACAATATGAGATTTATATTTAATGGAATAAATATTTCTTAAATATATATCATAATTATGTTATAACTATTTATATGTGAAAATTATACGGATGCATTAAAATGGGCTCTATTTTTTAGGTTCCATGTTAAAAAAACCATGGAACACAATATTTAAATAATCTATAAATACTCATATTGTTATGTTCTACAACATTAAAATAATTTCATCCTCCAAATTTCATTATAAAAAGGAAAAATTGATGTTTCTTTTCCCTAATCACATCATCAGTTTCCCACATAATGACCTCAATCTTATGATTTCTCCACAAAACATTGAATATAGAAATAAGCTTTTTCTGCAATATCTTATCTCTTTGATCCATGATTTCTATGGGATATTCTTCAAATGAATTTTCATGAAATAGTTTCATAGATTCAAAGTATAGTATGTATGATAGATCTTCTATGTACATCCAGAAAAATGAGACATGGAAGGAATCATTAACTTACAGTAGTACAAAAACCTTTTTATATGTCTGTTTTTTTTGCTTTTTAACATCGGTTTTGAGGTGATGTTATTTCCAGAGAAGTTACAAATGTGATTTCTAATGTCTTTTATTTAATAAATGACATTAAAAATGGGGTTCTATGATATTTAATGTCGGTTTCTAAAAAACCCATGTGAAAACCATCTGGAAATGACGTTAAGAAGGGAATTTTTTTGTCAGTTTTTAAACAAATGAGATAAAAAATGTCTACTATCTAGTAGCTAATTTCTTGAGATTCTATTTTACAGATCATAAAGCTTAAACAGAGTTACAGATCCAAAGTTATGACTATCATAAGATTGGTATATTTTTTTCTAGGAAATAACGAATGAGCCAACTGTTGCTTTTTCTTAGAAGGAATTTTAGAATATGAAGTAGTATTTGTAGTTTTACCATTATATAAATCATTATCCATAATTATAATAATATTAGAATCATTAAATCGTATATAAATTTAGAAAAATACTCATAAATAATATAAATCATGAAAAAATAATTACAAATGCATTGATGAGATCACAGAAGGAAGAAATACTGGATTTATATCGAAGATAAAACATCTTTATTCAGTGTAACAAATAAGATTTCAATAAATTGTCATTAAATGTGATATCAATTATGAAATAAAATTCTAAAAACCATAAATTATAGGTAAATAATAAAAAATACCTTGACGAGATCGCAAAAAGAAGTAATAATTTATTCATGTTCAAGATCAAACGAGTCAAGTTTGGGGAACAATGATGGTTGAAAGAAATGATATTCAAATTTGGATATTTTTATAAAAAAATAATGGATTTGATAAAATAAAACAAGGTATCATTAATTGGAAATTTCCATTTGGCGGTGTAAAAAATAATTATTCCGTATTGGTGGAATATTAAAATTATCTGTCACATCAATTTTATGATAACCGTCATGAAAATATATTTATATTTTTACAGATTTTTTATTTTGGTTTTATAATAAAAAATGTGAAAATTGTTGAAAAAATATAGTTCATTTCACATGCATTGATTTGATTGGTCACTAAGCTCAAATAGAGTTACGGATCAAAAGTTATGGCCTTCGGAAATTGACATTCCCTAAGACTTCATTTCGAGATAATCAAATTTGGATGAGCATAAATTTTCATCTATAACTTTGTTTGAGTTCTGTGACCTATAAAATCAAATCTTGATAAATTAACTACATGTTTGTAATCATTTTTCATGTCATTAATTTAATAAGTGATGTGAAAAATCAATTTACATCACTTTTTCACGTCCATAATTTAATAAAGGATGATAAAAGGAGTTTTTCGCGTTGATTATTAAATAACTGAACTGAAATTTTATTGAAAACATGTATTTTATTTCCTAAGATTCTATTTTATAGGTCGCGAAACTCAAATGGAGTTACAGATAAAATGTTATAGCCTTCGAAAATTGACCTTCTCTAAGATTTCTTATAGTGATGACTAACTTCCGATGACCATAACCATTAATTTGTAACTCTATTTGAGCATCGTGACATATCAAATAGAAGAATGGTAAATGAAATACTTGTTTTTAATCATTTTTCACATTGGTTATTAAAAAACGACCTGAAATTGTCATGAAAATTTATTTTTCTTGTCAGTTATTTAATAACCAATGTGAAAAAGTGATGTAAATTGATGTTTCACATATGTTATTAAATAATTGACTTGAAAAATCATAGAAAATGGATTTTTCTCGTCGTTTTGTATTAAAATGTCCTGAAAAAACAACGAAATTTTATTTTCACATTGGATATATAATAACAGACGTGACAAATAAATTTTATGAGATTTTCACATCGGTTCTAAAAAACAGACGTGATAAAAGGCAACGTAAAAAATAGTATTTATAATAATGTTAGGAGAAATGATTAGAGGGAACTAATTGCTAATATATGACTCTAATATAATCATGATTCATAAAGATAACCATAAATATTTTGACCAAATTTCCTTTATTCCCAAATCTTATGGCTTTTTTCCAGATAGATATTAAGAAAATACCGTATCATAATAAAACATTATAGATCTCTTCAATGATTGTTGACGTAGTTATTATTTCACAATAAGAATTATCAAATGTATATGAATGTTTTGTAAATTTTACGTCATTTCATGGACCTGGTTAAGATGTATCAACATTATTTCCCAAAATTCATCCTAGAATGTTGGTGTCCAAAATATATTCCCATACATAAACTTATATGGTTGTATTTTGATGATAGAATGGAAATCGATTTTATATAATAAATTTATCTAAGGAATATTTTCATCCCAAAATTTTTTAAAATAAATTAAAAAATACATCTATATATCTTATATAGTTTAAATGGTTCGGTTCTTCTAGATATCTATCAAATGTTTGGAAGTGGTACTAAAATTATGCTCATCCCAGAAAATTGGATACTGAATTTTCCATAATCTCTATATAAAAATAAAATATCGAATATATATCACATATATGGGTAGTACATGATTCATAATAATCGCATTATTATATATCATGGGAATTTTTTCATGAGATAATTCATATTTTAAAGTAATAAAATGAATATTGTAAGGTTATCGAGTATAACAATTTTGGAATTTTAATATGTAGATCTATTGGGGTGTCCTATGGTGAAATCAATGGTGATGTATTCTCATTTATATATATTTATGTTTTTTGGTTTCATCGTATATTTTATTTTCAACAACTATGATTAACTTGCTGACATACCAAGCATCCAGGTATATACTCTATGATTTCATTCTTCATGTTATCACATAAAAACATTATCTTAATATTTCTATACATATTTTATCCCACAAAATTTATTGATAAGGATGAGTTATGTCTTTGATCCACAATATCCACATTCAATTTTGAAACATATGTTACCTGTATCGGCTTTCATAATCTTATAACCCCTTCTTTACAAATGCTTAACTTCAGTATATTCTCTACCTTCTTTTGTAGCTCTAAACCATTCAACTAGGAGTCTATGATACATAAATTAATAGAGGCTTGATTAGATACATTATAAAGGTAAAATTTCTCACAATCCCTTGTGGAATAAATATTTATCATTTTTAGATCCATAAATAATGGGAATTCTTCAATCCTCATCTTGGAAAATATAACATTATATAATCTACTCAATGTGTAAACCATCTTGTTTTCCGTTCTCAGTTGATAACATATGAATATATCATAATCAATGATTACCTCTAACCATATAAATTGGTTAATGATAAAATATTTATTCATAAAGATATATTTCATTAACTTTATTTCATCGAAAATATCAAACTTCACACCATAAATGTGATATTGCTAAATATTCACTACATTGATGAACATTACTAATTATAAATCATCTTTCAGGTAATGTTTTCTCTCGAGTCCTTAATTATCATGAGTCGTGATAAATTACATTTTAATTTGGAATTATAACACATCCCAAGACATTTAATGATGAATCACTATAGATTAGAAATAATTGATCACTATTGGGTATTGTAATCACATGTGTAGTGACCAAATTTTCTTTTAGAACATTGAATCCTACCTTACATTATTCTATCTTGCAGACCATAACTCTTATACATGTTATCTTGGCTAATGAATTTTAAAATGATTAGAAATTTCAGACAAAAAATTTGATGATATCTTGATAACCAATGATAAATACAAATTTTAGTCCTCGGGGTGGTCTTTTATGTTGATCAAAAACATCAACCTTTAATGGATCTATATATCGACTCTTTGTTTTGATGACAAGAACAAAGACTGATAAATTTTTTAGAAATAATTTAAACTTTTTGAGTTTGGAAAATAATCTATACTTTCCCATGGAATTCGATATAGTCTTTAACTGATCTCCATTAACTTCATAAATTTTTTAATAAATACGAATCTCATCTATAATGATTACTAAAAAACTTATCATGGTAATATCAAATTACACTATCAATAAGACCGATGAAGATGGTGGTGTCCTTGGTAAGTCAAAGTAATGTAACAATAAAATTGTACTATCCATCCCCTATCCAAAATATTTTCATTGGAATATACACCCTTTTCACCCTCATTTTATTATATAAAATATGAGGCCCATATTTTTTTCATAATAGATCTTCAATTAGTTGATTAAATATGTTATCAATACAGGGAAAAGGGTACTATTTCATCATTATTTTTAATGTCACTATAACAAATCAAAGGAAACATTGATCCATTCTTATTTATTATTATTTTATTGTATCACCACATAGTGAAGCACTAGAGTATAGAAAACCATTTTCAGTATTATCTTGTAATTGATGCATAAATTTCCCTAATTTAAAAAAATACATTCTATATGGAGTCTAAGATATTTTTAATGATAAAGGGATGACATTTATTAAGAATTCAACCTCACATCAAGGTTAATACTGTGAAATTCATTGGAAAACAATTCGTCATATTTCTCAATAATAGGCATGTTCTCAACTTTGAATTCAGCCTAGATAATATGACCTAAATCCCCCTATTGATCGATATAAAGAAAAATTTATACAATTTTAATCAAAACGATATTTAGGATAATTTTTGAATTGATAATTTATGATTATGTGTTTTGTTATATCAAAGGGGGTTTCACATTCTCATTAATTATTATGAGATTTATAAAAAGAAATCCAATCAATACCCAGAATTTTTTAAAATTATACTAAAAGGATAAGACCTTGATTTTCTATATATATAACCCCACAATTAATGATTGGAATAAATTAGTACACCTTAGTTTCATTTAGAACAATAGTCAGTGTTTTCATAGGTACCCTAATATTCAATGTTTCTTGCGTTAAATCCATATTCATTGCAACCTTATAAGACATGGAATAATGTGATAAACCAGAATCAAATAAGTGATTTATGATTCTAGAGTGGATAATGTGAATACCATTTACCACTCAGTTATTTTCTTCCACCTATATAATTTTGATTTATTATTTCTTTACTTGTTCCCATTATTTTGGAGTATACTAATAACAATTCATTTCATTATCTCTATGGTGGGTGAATTAATTAACATAATTTCCAACACTCCTATGATTTGTATGATTGAAGATTGAGTGAGATTAACTCTATACATCTCCACATTAGTTATGTTATTCAGAATCATTACATTACTTCAATAGTCATGAGTTATTTTTCTTACTATACCACACATGTATCACTTCCCAGAACCATTATGGCTTTTACTCCAATGGTTTCTCCAACATTTTATACATGAGTTCAGTTGGAAATTGTTATCCCATGAGACTATTCATTAGGGTATCTATTTTCATCCATCTTTCCTTTTCAATATTTAGAATCATGTGGCTTTCCATATTATATTTAAACATTATGTGAACACTAAAATATTATCTGATCGCTTCTAAATTACATTAAAAATAATTTTATTTAAGAATTCAGTTTTATTACATTATAGTATCGATAAATATTCAATTCAGATCTAGATATAAACTCCTTGGTGTTCATTGTGATTCTTCATTTTTTTTTCCTCATATGATCTGATGGATTCATCATTATTTGTTTTAAATCATTTGTATCCATAATCATTTACCTATTTTATTCTCCTCAATAATAATAGTTAACATGACACCGTAATACATCATAATGGTTTTAATGAAAATTTGAATTAACCTATGTATATTCATCATGGGTGTCAACCCCAAGGTATAATAAGTGTCCATTCACTATAAAGATGAATAAAGGTGGATATATACTCCAAAAAAATTCGTGTTCATTAAACATAGATGTATATTTTCCCAATCCACGCATACTTATTGTATCTAGATAGAGATTTAATTCTAATAAAGGCACATGAACCTTAGTATACTAAAAGATAAACGTAATAACCATACTTTATGTTAGGGATATTAGATAATATTTTCTCATAATAATCTAAAAATTAACTAAACCACTCCTTAATAAAACCTAATCAACACAAGAAAGAAGTATACAATTGAAAAATTTCTAATATGGTTTAACTATTACATCAACAAATAATCACATAACCCAATGACCTAAATGAATATTTTCATAGAGTTGAAAATCATAAAATCATATATTTCAAATTCGGTGGGAATTATTCCATAATCTATATCAACGATTTTATATTTTGTGGTACTTAATCCACATCAAATAAGGAAAAAGTTAAAACATAAGAACTTATGAGATCAAAACTTAAGTACGTGATAACATAAAAAATGACCTAATTTTCAGAAAATTAACATGGTGAAGACCTTGAATAAGGAAAATTAAATTATCTCAAAAAATAAAAAAAAAGTGTTAAAATATGAATGGAAGAAAAATATAACATCCTAAATAATAACCCTTTTCCATGGAATTATTAAATAAAACATGGAAAATATAACATCACAAATGTACGGATGGTAATAATTTGGAAAAGTCACCATTCATTAAAATAAGATTTCTTACCTTTTTTAATATGGCCACATGCAAAACTGTTCACTCATTAAATTTTGAGTAGAGATAAATAGAATCATACTCATTATTTATGAATTTACCAACCAACTAAACAATTTACATAACATTCTATCTCATGAGATATAATTGTTTACGAATTTCATTAGAGGGAGATATAGGTCCTACATGTCTCTTAAGTCATATGTTTGTATTCCAAATGAAAAAAATCATCAAAATATATAATAGTCCATTGAAACAAAATGGTTTTCATTAAATCCAAAAATCATCATATATTGACCACATAGAAATAAAACGATTCTCATATAACATCCAAAAAGAAATATTTATCTTTTCAAAAAGAACCCTTGTAAATACATGTGTTTTTATAAAATATAAATAAATAAGGAATCTAACAGATCGGTAATGATAACACAAAAAACACATAATAAAATCACAATTTCGAGTCAAACATGAAAGATAAAAACAATGGTTGTAGATCATTTTATTGACAATAAAAACCAAACAAGGAAAGATATTCTTTGAAGACATTTTGTATTCATCAATGTAATAGTCCCAGTAATGAGTCTATTAAAAAACAATCCATTGTTTTTAAGAAAAATTAAATAATTATTTTCATGGAAATGAAATTTTTGAAAACTGTCATTTTTCCTAGATGTGAAAAGGGAACATCATTTTAACATAATGTCCTTAAAAATGATCAATAATAAATAGAAAACCATAATTAAATGAGTTTGAGTTATCAGCAGCCATACCTATACGCACAATTTCTAATAAAGTGTTTTAACATCATGAATAATAATCATTAAAAATTTAGTTAACTATATCATAGAAATTTTCATATAAATATCTATGTATATTAATCATTAATTACAATAATCTTCACATAATAGATTTTCAAAAATCAAATTTTATTATATATAGTGATTAATCATGATAGTTTTGAACAAGTTTTTTTAAAATGAAGTTAGTATTCCTTTTTCTCCTGACCATAATAATTTATAAAACATTTAAGGTACTTTAATTGACATTTCAAAAAAACTTATATAGTTAAAATACCATTTCATGGAAGTCTTATTCATGTTTCAGGAAAAAAATGATAATGAACTAGTTTGGGATATATACTGATATTGAAGGATTTGTTTATATATCGAATCTTGTTTATTAATACATGAATAAATAATAATACATTTTGTAGACAAAATTTACAGTATCTAAGTATGGAATAGAATCAATCCTTCCTCAAGTCATTCAATATATTCCTCAACGGATCTCCATTACCTTCAATTTTTTTAATAAATATCAATCTCATATATAATTATTAGAACAAAGTAAACATGGTAATATCTAAATACATTATTCATAAGTCCAATGAAGATGGTGGGGTCATTTTTAATTAAAATTAACATAACTATAAAATTTTACTATCTATACACTATCCAAAAATTTTTCTTTTAAATATACACCATTTTCACCTTAGATTTATTATATAAAACACGAGGTCTATATTTTTTCATAATTGATCTTAAATGAGTTCATTAAATAGATTATCAATATGGGGTAGAGGTTACTCTTTCATCATTATTTTTAATGTCTTTGTAATATATGAATGGACACATTGATCCATCATTAATTTTAATAGATTATTGGTTCACCTGATAGTGACACACTAGGGTATAGAAAACCATATACAATATTTTCTTGTAATTTATTCTTAAATTGTTTTAATTTAAAAAATCCATTATATAGAGAGCCTATAATATTTTTAATGATCACTGGATGACTCTTATTGTGAATTCAACCTCACATCATGGGGGAAGACATTGATATTCATTAGAAAAAAACAACATATTTCTCCACAATATGCATGTTCTCAATTTTTAATTCATCCCATATAACATGCTAATCCAGTATGTCATAATAGTTCATAATGAAAGTATGAATTAACCTACATATATTCATCATGAGTGTCAACCCAAATTTATAATAAGGGTTCATTCACTATATAAATGAATTAAGGTGGATATATACTCAACTAAATCTTTTCAATTTCATTAATCATAGATATATGTTTTCACAATTCACACAAACTTATAGTCTCTAGATAAGGATATATTTTCAATAAAGGCCCACAATCCTTAGTTTACTAAAAGAACAACATATTAATATTACATTATCTCTATGATATTTGAAAATACTTTCTCTTTCGAATCTAAAAATTAATTAAACCACACATTAATAAAACCTGAATCGACACAATAAAAATATACATTATTAATACATTTCTAATATGTATTAAATATTGAATCCCTAAATAATTACATAACCCTATAACATAAATGAATATTGTATTAGATATGAGAATCATAAAATCATTTTTTTCAATTTCTATGGTAATTTTTTCATAGTATGTATCCATGCATTGATATTTTGTGGTACTTAATCCAATTCAAATACTAAGGAATGAAAAACATATGAAGTGGAGAGATCAAAGACACAGTAATTAATAACATAAAAAATGTAATATTTTTTAGAAAAATAAACATGGTGAAAGCCATGAATAGGAAAAACAAAATTATTTCAAAAAATAAAAAAATAAGTGTAAAAAATAATAATGGAGGAAAAACTATAACATCCCAAATGACAACACTTTAAACATGGAATAATTAAATAAAAATTGAAAAATATAACATGGGAAATGTAAGAAAGGAAATAATGTGAAAACATTATTAACATAAGATTTCTTATCTTTTTTAATAAGGCGGCTAACTAAAATGTTAACTCATAAAATATTGAGTAGAGATAAATAGAATCACACTCACCATTTGCGAATGTATCTACCAACTATACATTTCACATAACATTCAAACTCATGAGATATATTATTTTACCAATTTCATTGGAGGTAGATATTGGTCCTGCATGTCTCTAAAGACATATATTAGTATTTCACATAAAAAATCCACATAATATTAAATAATTCAATAATAAAAATAGGTTTTACATAAATTAAAAAAAATGATATCTTGAACACTTATAAATAAAATGATTCTCATAGAATATACAAAATGAAATATTTCGCTTCTTATAAATAACCCTTGTAAAAAATGTGTTTTATATAAAATATAATTAAATAAGGAATTAAATTGATTGATAAAGATAACAAAACAAACACATATTAAAATAACAATTTCGGGTGAAACTTGAAATATAACAACAATAGTGGAAGTTCATTTTAATGATAACCAAAACCAACCAATAAAATAGCTTCTTTTATGACATTTTTTATTCATCATTGTAATAGTCATAATTATGTGTTTCTTTTGAAAAAAACTCCCATATTTTTAATAAAAATAAAAAGAATAAAATTCATGGATATAGAAAGTTTTAAAATTTTCTTTTTCCCTAGATATGAAAAGGGTTCATCATTTTAGAAGAACATCCTTAAAAATAAATTATCAAAAAAATGGTATAACTCAATGAAAGGAGTTTAAGTTATCACTTATCATACCTCTACCCACTGTTTCCAATAAAGTTTTTTAACATCATGGATAATAATGATTAAAAATCTAATTAACTATATCATATTAATTTTCATATAAATATCTATATGTATTTATAATTATTTACAATAATAATCACATAATATATTTTCAAACATCACATTTCAATAGAGATAGTGATCAATCATGACAGTTTTGAACGTGTTTTTTGAAAATGAACTCAATATTTATTTTTCTCCCAACCATTATAATTAATAAACCATTTAAGGTACTTTAATTGACATTTCATAAAAACCTAAAATGTTATAATACCGTTTCATGGCATTTTTATTCATGTTTCATGATAAAAATGACAATAAACAGGATTTGAGTTATATACCAATATTGATGGTTTTTTATAAAAATACTTACTTTTCATGTTATCCAAAAATAATTGTATTAATGATATTTATCACTTATATATATATATAATATACCCTTATAATATTCACTAAAGCTACCCATGTTTGAAAATGAAGGAAAAAAGAAACTTATATATTCATAGTGGTTGTAGTCCTTAAAATCAATTATTAGTGTTTCCATTACATAGTAGATTAGGTGAGTTATGTGAGGGAAGTATCGTAAGACATGTGGTAATGAAATTAATTCTTAATAAATAATTACTAGATGGTCAAAAGTTCTTGTTAATTTATGATAATTCTATCCACATTATATTATTCATTAAAATGATTATTTTTCCTAATTAAATACCAATCTTGTCAATTATTTTATTACAAAAAATATAAGTAAAATCTAATTATGAAATTTTACATAATTTTTTCTGAATGTTTTTACAATTTTTATGATTTATTTTATATATATTTCAAATACTTATTATATATTGAACACACCTAACATATATATTTTTTAAAATTAAATTAGTTGGTTTTAAAATTAATCTTATGTATAAGGCATTTTTTTATTTCTAATGATTATCATGATAATAAATAATATATTATATAACACATTAAAGACTTGTGTCTTTATAATAAATAAGAAACATAATTTTACTTGTAAAATATTTAATCTAAAATGAAAATAGCAGTATAATTATAATAAATATTTTTTTAGTACTGAAATATTAAAAATATAATTTATATATAAAAATTAATTTTTTACATTTTATACATATAACCTTAAAATAACTATTTTATAAATTATTATTTTTATAAAATTTTAAGTTATTCACTAGGACTGATAATGCGATAAAATCCCTATTTGGGAAGAACTTTATTTTTTTACAAAAAAACAAAGAAATAAATTATTATAGAACATTTAAAAAAAATTAATCATAAGTTAACATGAGAAGGATAAACTAAAAAATAATTTTAATTTCATAAATTTCAAATCTAAAATTTGTAAAATTTATCTTTAAAATAAAATTATAATCTATCAGGAAAAAAAATTACTTAATAGGGAATTATAATTTTTACTATATTTAGGATATGTCTAAAATTACTTATATTTATAATTATGTCATACTTGAAATAATAACCATTTTAAAAAATATATTTTATATATAAAAAAATATTTTCTTATTTTTAATTGGTAATAATGTAATTTAATGTTTAAAGAAAACATTATATTATTTTTTTTATTATATAAAAATATATATTTTTCATAATTATATTACCAGTATCTATACATTAAAATTATATAAATACCTTGAAAATATCCATAATAATTATTGTTTTTGTGTTTTCTATAAATAATATAATAAAATAGGGAATTTAATTTAAGGAGAAACACTGGAGATGTTATAATATTATGGAGAAAATCTATAGTTTAAGAAGTAAATTCTATTCAATGATGTTAAAAATTTTATTATTGGTGAGAAATTATGTATAGGTAGTATAATGAAAGAATTTTGGATGTGCATTCTTATTATAGATGTAATATTTCTATTTGATTCCAATGGTTTTGTTTTATTTTTATTAAATTTCGTAAATTTTTGAGAATTTAGTAATTTTTCTTATAGAGGGTGGTTGAAGGCATAAGTTAGTCCCCCTAAGATCTTATCAAGGATTATGTTCACTCTAAGGTGGTGAATTATGATAGAGTACCTTGTAAGAAATCATAGGGATGAGAAGTCGTACATCAATGATGTTGTAAGAACCCATTATATTTTTATGGAATTTATAAATTTATGAAATGTTATATTGTTAAAATATATATTTCATTATGTTTGGGGTTATAAATCAAGGGTATTTTAAAAACATTTATTCTATTTTTTATTATGAGGTATGAGGATGAGATTTTATGTTTTTATTCAAGGATCCATTTCCAATATGGAGGTTCAACTATATAGTGATGGGGTTCCTCCTATAAGATCTGTATGTTGATGAAACCAGATTATTATTGGGGTCTCAATAGTTAACCAATCAGTATTGAAAAGAAAGAGGAGAATCGGGGTTTATCAGGTTACCCAATGGAACTATACTGTTGACCAGATTGGCCTAGTCATTGTTTTTTATTCGGGAAATAGTTCATTTTCATTGAAATCATTACATCACTTTCAATTTCCCCCCTCAAAACTATTTTTTCAAGACCAATAATGTCCCCTCTCTAAAGATCATGTTGTATTGATATCCACTACTCTATTTTTACATGATTCAAGGGTGAATCAATGAGATTTTACCATGCTTAAGTTAAGGTAACTAAATCCCTCCACTATTATATTTTCTTTCCTTCTTCATTATTCTTTAATTTTTATTTATTTTTATATTAGTTGAAGATTACTAGATTAAATTTGACCATGTTTTGATAATATAATAATTTTCATAGGAATTCCCTATCTTTTGTCTAAATGATTCCCTTGTGGTCTTTTTTCACAAAATAATCTCAATACAACTATTTGGGAATTTTGATGCATTGAATTTTTTAAAATAGTTTTTGGGTTAAAATGAATTATTTTTTGGTAGAGTTCTTTGGGGAATTCAAAAATTAAATAATTTGGTTTAAATTATGAATCATACACCATGGTTTCTATTAGTGATAAATGTTATTGTTTTATTGTGTTTGAATTATTGGAAATACTTAATTATGGATTGTTTTGTGATAAATTTTAGGGAAAACCGAGAATTGATTTGGATAGATAAAGATAAATAAAGCTTATTTTATGGGACATAACTCTTTAAGTGAATATTTATGTTATAACTAGAATACACATGATACTATTTTTCATAATTAATAATCCAGAATGTTAACTTATTTTATTTATTGAAAATAATTTTTCATTTAAAGATGTTTTTATAAATAAAAGTAATAAATTTTAAATGTGGATTTTATGATAAACTGTGTATTTGCTAAAATTTTATTTATTTTCTCTTAAAAATCAATTCATTAATTAGTTGGGATTTAGTTATTATTATTTAATATAATATACAATATGTGAATATTTTTTTATCTAAAATTAATTTCTTTTATTGGTTCCCATCAATCTTCTTTGTTCTCTTACAGAAATTTAGTATATATATATATATATTTATTAATTCATTTTGTATTAATCAAAATGATTATTCTTACATGTTTTAGTAATCCAACTAAATTTTTTTCTTTATTTATTTCTAGGATATTGTATTACTTTTGAACAAAAAATTCATTTACTATGAAACCAATTTGATAGAGACATGATCTTTAGGTCATACTATGTGGTACTAAGTGAGATAATTTCATCTCATTATAAAATGAATATGTTAAACGACAATTATCCAATCATAACACTGGTTATGATTTTCATAGATGGTGAGGTGTGATAGGTTAGTTGGGGTAAGTTAAATAACTATTCATATTCTTGTTTTTTTATTATTACCCGAATGTATTTAAAATTATATTAATTTTTTTAATTAACATTATTTTTAAATGATGTTTATTTGTTTTATTTTGTAGTCTTACGTCTTAATCCCATTATTTTAATTTATATAACCATTTTTCCTTTGAAATTTAATTTCACTAGAATATTATAAATTTTGATGTAAAAAATTGTTAAATTTTATTTTTTATCCATGAATCTTTTCGAAGAAGTAGATGATTAAGTAATGAAAATTTTCAAATTTTTAAATTATACATACATAATAGATAATTATTCCTTAAATGAGTTGTTCGTAATAAAAGGGTAATAATTTTTAAAATATGGATATTTCAAAAAAGCTAATTTTCTTATCACTTTCATTATTTTTAATTGATACACGAGTTACTAAAATTATTATTTTTTGTTCCAAATAAAAATCATGAAATTTTATCTCTTTCCCATAAGTTCATATTAAATTTTATCCATGTGTAGTATGAAAATTGATGTTCTAGGTTTTCAAGTAACACTATGTCACTTTTTATCATCCATTCAAGATATTTGTTGACTAGATAATGTGATTCCCAAATGTTTAATTTATTGCATGACATTCCACATGATCAAAATTATATATTTATATATGAGTGTATGTTTGATTTTGTCCCCCTGAAATAATATATAAGATATTATATGACCATTTGAATTTTTGGTTTTACTTTATAGCTACAATTTGGAATTGTAAAATTGGATAGTGTATATGTTCCTTGTTTAAATAGAATGATCATTTTTATAAATACTTTTTTTAGAATGACTAATGATTTCATTGTTGATTGGAATAGTATCTTTAGGTACCTATATATTTATATTTTGGTGTTTTTTGTGACTCCAATATAAACTATTTATGAGGGATCATTGTTCATTGATGTAGGATATTGAAGTAAGACATGTGTTTCACACAAAAATCTCATATTCCTTCTCCTATTCACTATGACTAGTTTTGGCCTCGACTAGGTATCCCACTTTCCCTTAATGTTGGATGGATGTGTTCAATGAAATCCATTGGTCATGGTTTACCTAAGAGTAGTTACAGGGTTTCCATGCCCAATCCATCCCAGAGTCAATGCTTCGGACTGAAGGTCTTATACTTGGTTTGATGAAAAAAAAACCTAACCAACTAGGTCCCTGCCCTGACCAATTGTATGTGAAGAATACCACCACAGTAATTCCTCTAAAAGCCAGGGGATATATACTAGTACCATGTAGAAATATATCATATTTTGGGATTCCATTTTCTTTAACATCCTTCAACATACACATATATGGCACACAAGATATACTTGAAAACCCATTATGATTCATAAATATAATTGACAAAATTATTTATAACACATATAAGAAATATTATGTAAAAGAATATACTACAATGTAAATACAAGGGAATTAGAAAATTTTGAAAACTAAAAACATAAATAATTTAGAAACTCCTCAAAACATATATTCTAATATCACACATTGACCACAAAAATATCAACTACAATCCCAAATTACCATGCTGAATAATATGTCATCGTGAATCATCAAGCATCATCAACGAAATGTCATAGTATCCCCACATCAACCAAAAAAAATCATAGAACAATTTTTTCATAAAAAAATAGATTAGGGCTTAAGGATCATGTATAGGTGAGTATAAGAATACCCAATATTATTCCTAGAATACCACCGTGAAAACACAAAGCAATAAGTCAACTTAAGTCATGGTATGGGATCTAAACAAGGGGAAGATGAAGAGGAAAAACTGGAACATCTATTATTATCATGGTTCAATAACTAAGGAGTAACCATATCAATTCCAAGGAATAATAACCTAGATATTTTTTGCCGCAATAATTCTAAAGTATGTTGTAAGGGTCTCAATAATAACTATTATAACACTCCTTAGTCATATAATAAATGAAGTAAACCTAAAACATTGAATAACTGACAATGCATGAAGTTGATATCCACCAATTACAAAAACTATTGATAATATCCCCATGGGGAACTAATAAATCACATTTCTCTTGGAATCATACTCATTAATAAAGAGAGAAAATTACCCTATAATCTCTCAGAATTTTATCACTAAACTAATATTTGAACTGGTAACGGAAAAAAGAAACCATAAACACTCAAGATCTATAGTAGGAAACCTATGCCTCATATATTGGTATGAAATGGATGTGGGAGTACCTATTCTACTAGAATACCTGCACCCAAAATGAGATATTAGATATTAGGGTTCTAAATTCAAACATAAAGGAATAATGTCCTCATTTTGTATGGGAGAGTAGAGACCCTATTAGTATATAATATATATGTGAACCATAACCGTACTTAATTACATTATCATGGGAGTTCTGACACTAATATCATTTTTATTATCACATAATAAAAATATTTTATTCTTTAAAAATATAAATATGGAAATCTAATCAACTCAACTCTTAAGAAACCATGTATGACTAATCAAAAATCATCATCGTGACCTTTGTGAAAAATTAATCTGGATATGATATCGACTTATCAGAAGCACACATTATATGAATGATGTGATTTTCATCATATAAAACATTTGATATGATTCATGATATGACCTAATTCTCATACCACAATCCATAATTTTATGTTAAATATTATTCTTGAACACATTATCATAATTTCCTGGTTAAAATTTTGTAAAATTATCCTTAATTTTGCATCCCATTAATATGTTATTACTGAAATAATGATTGATAATATTAATTAAATTATTATTATTATTACTACTATAAAACACATATATATACATAATGTTTGGAAATGGATCTACAAATTAACCCCAAAACCAAAAAGTATCATGAACCCTTTCCTTTTATATATGAATTTAATTTCTTTTTTATGAATTGATTTCATAAAATTAATTAACTGGGGGGAGAGATAACTCAAAAGGAATTACATCATGCCACTCATATACCTATCCTATATCAATACTTCGCATAAATTCCCTTTTATAGGTGACTTGAGCCACCACCCAACATAACTGAACACAACTGTCATCACTGCTACTGGAAATAAATACTACACATCGTGTAGGGCCACATCATACCAAAAATGATACAAATTTTTACCCATAGTATCCATGTTTTCCTATTCTTCCACTACATGGTCCATGAATAAAACTACCATAAATAGTCTACATTTCCTCTAACCACCAATAAGGCCCTTGTCGTATCATTCATGTGATGTTTGGAGAAAATGAGTGAGAGATTTAATAACAAGATGCAAAATTCCATTACTTTTTCTTCATTGATAATCTGATATATGTTCATGATTAAAAAAAATTAGTAATATTTTTTTCTACATAAGATTAACTAACGTGAAATTGTTTCAATCCATGATTGAGGGGTTGATAATTATAATTAGGATATAATAATCATTACGATAAATATAACCTAATGTAATGATGATGAAAAAAATAAATAAATCCATGATAATGCTAAATCATCGCATTTTCTTGGGTATTTCATTTAATGAGTTGATAGTGAAATTGATTAAGAGTAATGAGGTATATAAATAATAAAAAATATCCTACTTTAGGAAAATCTGTCACACTTCAATTAGTGTTTGGTTTCATAATTATGTTAATCATCATCAGATGGTTTGATCATCACTAGTATAATAGTATGTGTCTTGATGATGATATGTTCTTCAATTTCCTATCCAACCAGATCCTTCATATATTCCCCATCTTTCTCATATCTCTATCTACCCATATATCACAATATGTCCCTACAGATATAAATAAGAGAGGATTAAATAGAAGGGATAGTTTTTCCCCCATAATTAATCAATTATTTAAGTATACCATTAATTCAATTAAATAAATTATTCAATTCACCTGGAAGAAAAACACCCAATGGTATATATATTAATTGATATTATACCAACAAAATGTTAAAATTCCTATAACCAAATCATCATTTATATTGTATTTTTTATCCATGGTCATGTTTCAAATGAAAAAAATAACTCTTAATAAAACATCTGAATATGATAAAAATTATTTTCATAATTAATTAATTTTTATCAAAGAACTGATGTGCTCAAAATTATATTTTTCATCATCCTAATAGTAGGAACCCCACCCCAGAATCAATGTATCAATGAAATAATTTTATAAAGGTTGTCATCAAGTGGAAATTTAACATTTTACCCTTGGGGGTCTTAGATGTTGTGATGAAAAAAAAATATCTTAGTATCATTCGTGAAAGATATACATCATTATATCCCACAAAAATTAATTCTTTTTTAAAAAAAATTAAAACTATATATCTATTGATAAGGGGTTCTCATGGAACAACCTTGATCAGAAAATTAATCACCATAGAATGAAATCCCTTCACATTCAAAGGAATATTCTCTAAAATGCATGGTTTGTAATATTTAGCTAAAGAATAACCCCTTAATTCTAGAGTGAATCCAGTTCTAGAAAACACTAATCACGAAAAATATTGGAATACACAATTTCTTTGAGTGTCTCTTTTCAATACTCAATATAGATAACCATCCTCATTTCATGTTCATCCCACCTTATGGAGTAAAATGGATCTATAAACCATCAAAATCATCCTAAAAATTAGAATTAAAATTGATTTTCATATGCGGTGAGCCTCTATTCCCACTTTAAAGAGAGTCCTAGATGGTTATCATAATAGAAAACATATCCATGACACACATATCACTTAGTTCCTGAAACAATTCCCAATGAAATGAAACGAATTAAAATATAGTAGGATCATTTTTTCCGAGGTCAGATTCTCTATATCTCATACTCACAAGATATATTTATAAATTTTTCTTTATATCAAATTGATAAAAATTCATGTTTTCTTTTCAACGTCTTCAAAAATATTAATCCTCTATCCACATTCTGATAGCTATTAGGATTTCCATTCGCTATCAAAGAGAGACTATTTTTGATGTCGTCTCCCTTTCATGAAATCTAGCAATAAGAACATCAGATATAGCAGTAAGACCCCTATGTATTTAATTATCTATTTTTTAAACAAAATTTTTATAAAAACTTTTATAGATACTACAAAAAACTAAAACGAACCTAAGAATTATATATATACTTACAATATATTCATAGATTTTTAGGTTGAAAATGGAGCCAAAAAAAGTTATTAAATACATGTATAAATAAAAAAATTGTCATTATTAATACAAAGGTATTGATTAAAATTAATTTAGTCTCACTAGACAACTAATAAGATCAGTGTTTTCTTAAAACTATAACATCAAGAAATAATCATAATATGCACATTATTTTCAAAAACTATATATATTTTTAGAAATATTTTATTGATGATATTAATAATATATATATATATATATATATAATATATTGAAACTAATTTAGTTATTAATTTATGGTAAATAAGAATAACAATTAAGAATAACTAAAAATGTTTTTTTCTTATATATTCATTTTTTGTTTTATTTTTGATCATATTATTTTATTGTTAAAATGTAAAAATTGTAAATTTTATTTTAAAATAAATAATATTTATTTTTTTAATTTAAATGTATTTTTGGGATTTTTCATAAATAATAACATTCATGGTGAATAGATAAAATTATAGTTTTTACAAATACTAAAAATTTAATTTACTATATATAAAAAACTCCTAAAATTGTATAAAATTTTTTGACTAGAAAATTATGTATTTAAGATATAAAAATATAAAATTTTAAAATATTATGTTAAATTTATAAAACCCATTATTAAAATTTTATTGGATCATGTAAAATTTTCCAATAAAAACTTTTTTGGTCACTTATTTTAATTAAATATTAGTTTTTGGAAAATTTTATTTCAAAATTTGTTAAATGAAATAAAAAATTTACATTTTATAATAAATAAATTTATATAATAAAAATTAATGGGATTATTGATTTTAACAAAAACATAAATATAATATTTAACAATACACATTTTCTAAAAAAATATTTTTATATATTAAATGCACTAATATAGATATTTTCATTTTTTTAAAATAGATGTATTATCTGATTAAATTCTTATTAGAATTGGAATCAATAGATCAAAATTATTTAATCTGGTTTATTTTATTTGTATGCATTAAAATAAAAATAACTATGGTAGGAAACCAATACCAACAAAAAACTAAAAATTCAATGTGTAAAGAAAATATAATCATGTTAAATTTTGAAATAAAAATTATTGGTGGAGGGTTTAATTGATTTACCATATTCACTACTCTTTTATTATCAATTTTTGAGTCTTCTTGACATATGAAACATGTGTTCTATTTTAATAATGTTGATGTATTTACATAAATATTATTTTATCCATCTCTAAAACGGGCCTTCAATTACACCATCATGATAACATAAATTTTAAATTTCCTCTTTAAACACTGCTCATTTTTCATAGGCTTAAAATCCCATATCTTCTCCTGGAAGCTCTAGTAATAAGAGATTGGCCTAAGACATCCATTCTAATGGGAAATCCCATTCCCCAAACATGACTTCTTTTTTTCTCGAAATTTTTTATTTTCCTTCTAAATTATAATATTAGAATTTTTAATTCCTATATTATTAAATCAGTATTATTTTTATATAGAATGTTATTAAGATTTGGAAATAACTATTAACGTATGATCCCATGTATTCTTGGTATGTTATCCTTTATAATTTTGGTTCAGTCTATCCCAGTTTTCATAAAACATATAACACTTTGTAATTGATCCCTCTTTCTTATGTATAATATTAGATTTGTGGTTTTGAGGGAATAAAGTAGTTTGGTTATCAAAAATACTAATTATTTTTTCAACATAGGAGATTCTTCAGAGCCACATGAGAGACAGTGTTGTCCACCATCCATTTGATGAGAATTGGGAGAAAAGGTTCTTTTATATGGGGCCAACAACCAACCAGTGGGGTCCACATCAATGAAGTTGTACTAAAAGATCCTTAAAACTATCTAGAGGTTCCCACCTTCCAGCTGGTGTCGTCACCATGGGCCGAGATCAAGAAAAGTGTGATAATATTTCTATACCTCAACCCCCATTTTAATAACTATTGAAACCCTAATTAGACCTATTTCAGTATTATTAAATTTAGGGGATTATACTGTTCTCCAATGAATTATCTACTTCCCTTTCTCCATCTCTGTGTTAGTTAATTTATCCAGTGATCAAAAAAAGTAAATTACTCTTAGTTTAGATGATATCCTCTTATTTCCCCTTATGTTTCTCTTCTATGAACCCTATAAAGATATGTAAATTGATTTTAATGGTATATTATTTCTTTTCACATTGATATTTTCCATGAACAAATACCTCCCTTTACCCATTATTTTTATTGGTGATCTAAAATGAATCTCTAATTTATTTTTAGTTTTTCTAGTATGTGTAACTCTTGTGACCATGTTGGACCACCATGATCCTAACCCAAAAAACTTTTATCAAGAGTAAATTTATTAGGCTACATGCATATACATTCCTTACACCTTTTGAGTCCATTTATTTTTAGATCTGGACATGTGACAACCTGATGGGCTTACCAATATTTGAACCTAGGATGGAAGATGGATTAAAGGAACCTGTATACCCATGATGAATTTGGAATTTAATTAATAATTAATGTTAATTGGATTAATATGGAACTTTAAAAAATTGGTAATTATCATAATCAACAAGAAAAAACAACCATAAGATTAATGTTTTTATTTTGGAACATAAATGGTATTGCATAAAAACATGATAGAATATGGATAAAATGGATTGTGATTAAAAAACATTTCCTAATTTATATGGGTATCAAATTGTAACCATTATTAAGAAAATTGGGTAACTTCTCATAATAGAATGAATTTAAATTCAATTAATAATTTGATGAATTAACCAATATAGATTTTATCAATATGTTTTAAATTTTTTGGGTATTTTTATTTTAAATGTATTTCTTGGATCATTGTTGTTTTTGGAATCATTGATTATGTTTGATGATTGAGTTAAAGGTGCATGGTAATGTACCAACTGGGTGATAGTATTATTGTAGTGTACTACCTTAGAGAAATACGCATGGTAACATACCCTTATAGGGATATATAAATGGTTTCATTCTACATTAGGTCTATATTCATGGTACACTACACCTAGTTTTTAGATATAAGGGTACATACCGCCTGAGGATGATACTTTTTTTATTACATACCGTTTGAGGGTTAGATGAATTGTTTTATGATTCCTGAGAATGTGATACATAATGTACATAATACATGAGGGTGGGATATGTAATCTACATTATTATTAGGAGTGGGATGAATATTACATTTTATGAAACAGGGTTCAATTCAATGTTTTATGATTCACCATCAGTAGGATAACTCACCAATGATATGGGAAATTCATCATAGGAAAGAGAATCCACCACATGGAAATGATATTTTGTGTCATGACGAAGGTGGATTTCATGGCCCTATGTGTCAATATGAATAATGATAATAAACTAGTTTATTTCATGTTCTGTATTAATTTTTTAATTAATTACCCTATTAATCAAACTATTTCATGCACTATATATTCATTTTGAATTATCCAGACACCATGGGTGTCAGCCTTCTGTGTTTTAATTCCAACATGTGTGGGAACAAAATTTGGCCTAAGAAGACATAGTCGATGCATGTATTGAAATGGGAAAGGGGACATATTCATGATTGATTTCTTTTCAAGATGGGGATGGTATATATAAATGGTGCTAGTCCTAGGGTTATGGAATAGGTGTTTTGAATCATTTATTAGGAAACTATTTAACCTTTTACTTATGTGACTTAAACATGAAATTAATATTTCCATCTTTTATTAAATGATACTATTTAAAATTATTAATTTATTTTTGGTTACTTATGTATTTCTTTTTTTACTTGGTTATGTATTTTAACCCTCAAATTAATTTCTTTTTTTATCTTATTTATAAATATAGTGTACCTCTATTCCCGAGGGTATTGTATCATAAAATATATTCATTACACCCTAGATACTAGTCGGAAGCTTCTTTAATAGATGGTGGTACCTTTGAGGTATTATTATTATCCTCTCATTTATGTGAGGGAGTACTAGATCTGGGAAATTAAAATTTTTATAATGATTATTTTTTCTTATTTATTTATTATTTGGGGAAGGTAGGAAAGAGTGTAAGACATTTCAGGGAATACCAATGAGTCAAGCATAAGAGTATAATTGTTTATTTTTTATAAGAATCCTTCATGATTTCTTTTAAAAAATAATTGATGTTAAAATATCATAATTATTAAAAGCTTATTGTTTTTTTAGGCTTAAAAAAGATCTATTTTAACATAGTCAACCTTCTGAATTTTTTTTGATACATAGGAAAAATATGACTAAAACAACTTACATAAATTTTATTGATTATGTAAACATATATAAAATGTTAATAAGTGAAATAAAAGGAATAATTCATGTAAAATGGTGTTATGAAACTGAATAATAAACATATGTTTATTTTTCATGAATATATAGAACGTACATAATGAGTCAGACATAAGATAAAAGTTTATATTCTCACTTTTACATGTTTGAGACATATACCATATTCACAATTTAATTTTTTTTGTGTTGTATATAATATCCTATATTTATGTTTTTCCATTAAATAATTTATATTCATGGCAATTAAAGTATCATTTAATATTGTTTATTTTATAGGTATTTTGATTCAAAAGTTACAAAAGCAGTAAGGGTTTATTTGACAATCTCATCGTTATTTAAGTTAATTTTTATTTAAGTATAACATTGGGAAATTATTTTCTATTAACTTATTCTGAAAAATCAATTTTATTATAATATTGATATTAATGAATGTTTTGAACTAATAGTTCCATTTTTCATCTCTTTGGTACTTAAAATGATCATAAAGTTTTTTAGGTAAATATTACATTATTTCTCAGTTTCTTCGAAAATCATTTTTCATAAAAAACATTTTTTGATAAAAATATTTTCAGAATACATTTTATCCATTTAAACATGATTCATTATAAACACTTGAACCCATTTATAATTTTTAAAGGATGTTGTGTAATGATTATTCATGTCATTTTTAAATGAATTCCTATTGTAATGTAACTAATAATGTTAAATTAATCATTTCATTAACGTGTATGAAATGAAAAAAAATATCCACCTTTATGACCAATCAATGTTTTATTGATTATTTTACATCTTATAAAAGGATATTTTAAAATAATTGTATTTTCAAAATATTTCTTTAACATATGGTTTAAAAAAATCAATGTTGAAAAGATTATTTTCCTAAAATTGTTTTTAATTACCATCTTATAATATTACTACTCAAAACCATCACCAAAAATTTATTTAACTTCTAATCCACTAATTAAATGTAGTATTTATATAATCCATATTTCATTATTTGGGTGGTTTATATTCAATTTCATTGAGGTTGTTTATTTTATTACTATTCTATATATTACTCTAGATAGTTTATGATTATGTTTATTGATTGGGGAACATATTAATAGTTTATATTTTATTTAAATACTGATGTATATATTGATTGTGCTTCACCCATTTTATATTCTGAATGAATTTTTCATTGTATATGATTGATTGGGACTATTAAATACCTTTGATTCATTGGCATGTCTCATGAGACAAACTATATTGGGTTTCATATAATGCCATACCAATTTATATAGATGCCTTGGAAAAATGCCTCGACTAAATTAGATTTCTTGGAATAAACCCTCCTTGGTTTGTTTTAGATGCCCATAATGATTCATTTCATTATTATGAATTTAGTTATTGATATTCCACGTGCTTATTTTATTTTTTAGTATATTCATTATTACATAGTCAATATAATGTGATTATTTAAATGCAATTAATTGGTCCTTATTTATTCCTTTTATATTATGCTTATTTTATTGATTAAATTTAATTTGTTTCAGTTATTTCCCTTTACATATTGGTTTTTCATTATTAATTAATAGCTTCTTATATATGCTTACCCCTATTATACATGCGATTTAACCCATTTATTAGGTTTTATTTTTTCAAAATATTCCAGAATGTATAATGTGTTTGATTTGTAAGAACTTTATTGGGGAGATAATGGTGTTCCCATACTAAATAAAATGTGTATTATGTGTTTTCAAATAAAATAAGAATTTCAAGTATTTATATATTTTTTCATAGACTGTAAAATGGTATAGTCCTATAAGAATTGATTCCTTATATCTTACTCTATTATAATAAATTATACACCAAATCAGGGATTCTAGGGTTGGGGTTTCTATAGTTGGTATCAAAGGAAATTTTGTAGAAAACATAGAAACTAAATATTGGAATACATAAATAAGGGGACATAACCCTATGATATAATCCTTGAATAATTATAAGAGAACAACATAATTGTTTTAAAATAATGTAATTATGTGTTTTTCAAGAGAACAAATCCATATTAGGATACTTCATGTTAATATGGTTCTAGATCAGCTATTCGTACTTTTAATAAAGTAAACAAATACACATTTTGATTGACCTAGTCATCGCAAATTGTAAAAAAACTATCCTTACTACCCTACTGTTTAAGTACTCCCAGGGGATATGCTAAAGATAATTCATGTTTTCTTTAGAAACCATTATATTGGATTTCAAAATAATGATATCCCTTAGGAGACAATGTTTATGATTATTAGATTACCAGTGCCTAAATTTTTCAATTTATGTTATTTGTTTTACTATTTTTAGATTATAAATTAGGTTTTATAATGATATGATCTAATTTAGTGTATTCCATCATGTTTAAATGGATCATAGAAGAAGGAATGTCAATCTCATCCATTAATGTAATCCAAATAGTTTTAATGATCTTATAAATGAGGGGATTAAGACAATATTTAAAAGGAAAAAACTCTCCAAAAAATTCATCATATATGAACATAGTATCATTTTATAATAATACATAGAAATAATAATATATTAATTATGTCTTCAAGTGGAATCAAGAAAAATAATGGAAATTAGTGTAAAATACTGATAAAAGAATGAATGAAAAGATGGGTTTTCCCACATTTGATAATTATAGAAGGAAACATACGGGTACATGCTTAAAGTGAATGGTATTTTTCTATATGATTCGAGATAAAAGACATTATTTTTGTTATTTTAATGGAATGAAGTTGGTGAAAACTTTCAATTCCTAAATTTTAAAGGGATGGGGAACTATTCAAATGAAATCCCCTAGAGTCAATAGAATATACCTAAAATGTGTCTAATGGATCATGGTTAACATTATTCTATTAAAATATTTTATGTGGATTGATTAATTACCTTTTTATTTGAATCACAAGTTTTTTCCATTTTTTTATTTTATCATTTATATCCTCGTTATGGGAATTATGAAATGCATAAGGATTATACTACAATATTTTCTAATTAAGGAATTGAAATCTTTTTTTGAATGGTGCTGGTGACAAAAAAATGATTTCATGGAAAGTTGAACTCCATGAAAACACATTTGATGGAGTAAAATATAACCCTTAATATGATTCTGATATTGGGATAATGATTTTGGGATAATGATATAATTTATATAGATAATTAATTAGGATAGTACTGAATACCTTGGAACTTATTAATGATTAATTTACAAATTTCAGCATGATATCATTCATTGAGTTAACATCATTTTTAGATTTATTGTATATATGTAATATTATATGTTTTATTTGATGAATAAAGTAGCATGCATGTTTTCAGTAAGGATTTTTTTAATTCGGGTTATTAACATGATTTAAATGAATATATGATTAAGGTATATGAATGGTTATTTTTGTGATGATTAATCAATACGTCATATTGTCTAGGAGATTAAAGATATTTTATTTTTGTAAATTTAGTGACCTTATTCCTATAACGTTGGATCGGAAATTTTTTTAATTGTCATAGGTATAACCATTAATGAAATAGTTTATTTAAAAATTTAGATGAGGTTTTAGAGATTAATATATTAACTCATCATATGAATATTTAAGAAAATTTTATATCCTTTAGTGATCATTTATTTGATAATGATTACTAAAAATTAAATGACTGACTTATCATTATATTATGGATAACATGAAAAGTTATTCTTTATTAATAAAATATTCGTATTCATTTCATATAGTAATAGATATTGTGTAAATTGATCAAGTAATAGTAGAAATATGATATTGTACTTATGAAATGGAATTAAATCAAGTATGTATATATTCTCTTGAAAGCTCATCAACTTTATAAAAATAATTTTGAATTAATATTTCATACTATTACCATCATTTCAAATCATATCAATGACATTTTGCACACAACTTTTTTTTATGTATTGTAGTTTTTTATTTTCACAATATCATTAACATTATATTATTAATTATATGTATCATTGTACATAATTTTTTGGGAATTATGAATTTATTCAATGCCTAAATTATCTATTCCCACAAAATTTATCCAATTTTGTCACCAAAAATGTGTTATTCTATATTTCTTTTATAGATAAAATTCTCCATTATCAAGAGAATTTTTCATATACTCTCTTTATGATATGGGTTTCCGAAAATGGTCTTTTTAAATTTCAAAAAATTGATTAACAAAATAAAGAGTAAATTACAAGGATACAATTTATTTACGTGGGTTAGAATGTAATGATCAATGATTTGAAAATAGGAATATCATGTTTGATAATGTATGTGAAGTGGAAAACCAATCCTTTAATAGAATATAACACCCTAAGAATTATTATATATTTATTTTTAAATATATTCAATATATTCAATAGATTTCAATTCATTAAACACTCTATTTGAATGAAGTAAGATACTCTATTATAGTATTATTATTTATGAATGACCTATATAACATAACTTTTATGATGGTTCGTATGAATATTAATAAATCAATTATGGAAATGCTTTCATTTATTTATTCATAATATGAATGCACTTATTAACTATTTTTTATAAATAAAATGAGAATGATTTTATAGTGAAATAAATGTTTCATGAAAATTTATAATTTTTGAAAGGCAGATTGGTCGTTCATTATGCACAATATTTATAATTAGTTATTACTAATTATTAAATTATTATTTGAAATAATATATTTAATTTCATTAAATAATCATATAAATATTATCTTAGGGTGATGTTTTGATATTTTTAGGAAATGATTCATTTTTTATGAATATAGAAAAATAATGGATTTTATTTGAAAAATAATTTTTCTTTTAAAATGGTTTCAAAGTTAAATTATATTGTAAAATTGTTTTAAAGTAAAATTATTTAAATTATATATATACTAAATATTTCTAAGTCATTTGAATCATTTTCATATTATATTTTGATATAAAAACATTGAATAATTTTTGAGCATTTTCTCCTTGAAAACTCATATTCTCATTGCATCTCTAGGATTAATTTTTTATAAATGTTTTGCACTTATGTGAATAGAATTTTTATAAATGGATTCAATATATGGAATTATAATATTTTATATTATCTACAAACATAAACTTAGTTTTTAACCAAAATTAATAGTGAAAACTATAATGATTAATTACGATGGTTAAGGAAAAATTGGGTTCACCGGGGGTTGATCTATGATGATAATTATACCAATTAAATAAAAAATTTGTTAAATAAATTAAATAGATATAGTTAGACACTATCATATATTATAATCTATTATAATATATATTTAAATTATTTGGAATTTGAAAATCAGGGATACACCTTATTCTTTTCAAACATTACATGTGTGCCAGTCACTTCACTTATAAAATCACACAAACTATCCCCTTTTCGTTACTCATTTAAATCATTTTGGTTCATACCTAAACTATCAAAATAACTTACCAAAATCCATACTATAGTTATAGAATCATTATTTTTTTCATAAATATTTCCTTGTTTGTATTTTTGTGCTATCCTATAGAGGTTACCCAGGGAAGGAGTGACGTTATTCATTGATAGTTTATATTTTATTTCTTCCTCCACCTCAATAAATTATTAATAAAACATTATAATATAAAAAATAAGTTTATTAAAAATAATGATATGTTTTATTTTATATAAATGAACATCAACCATCCTAAATTAAATTGAATGGGTTATGAAATCAAAATTCATGTGTACAGAGAACTGCCGCCTTGAGAGCTGGTGCCATTTGTTTTTCCACCACCACCTCTCACGATTGGTTATAATTATGGATATAAAGTATATAATATATATTGATAAAATAATTATAAAAATGGGTTCATTATAACTTATAAAAAAATTACATTCCATTCCATAGGGGATATGACAATGTTGCTCATGTGTACGGCAGACTACATCCTTACAAAGCGATGCAATTCATCTTTCACTATATTTTTACATTGAAGGTGAAAATGATAAATTTAATGAATATATGTTCAATAAATGATATAATTATGGTATTGATGAATTATTTATAACTCTAAAAATATAGTTTATAATTTTATATCTTACCGTTTCACTGGATTATTTATGATAGCATCGTTCGTGTATGTGTGGAATGTCATTTTCAAGAAGTGATGTGACTCTATTTTAATAACAACACCACATGGATGATATATATATGTACATTTAATGAGATAATATTTTATTTATAATAATATTTTCATTATATAATTTTAAATTATTGAATACATTCATTCCAAAATGATAATTTAAAAAAGGTAATGTTAGTCATGTCTACGCATGACCTACTATCTCAAATATTGTAACAAAGGTCATTTTTCATAACCATATTTAATTATTTTGTATTAAATGTTTAATTTTTTTTAAATATTATAATTATATTAATATTATTATTCTTAATATTTTTAAATAATGTCCTCTTTGAATATAGTCTACCCACAAATGTCATTTTTGACACACAATCAAAATATCGTCAAAACATATGTAGTATTCATAATTAATTAAGTAATAATATATAAAATATTAGTAACTGAATTAATATTAATAATAAAAATCAAAATGTTCTTATGAAAATAAATAATTAGCAAAATGTTATTATTCTATATGATATAGAAATTTTATGATGATTTGGACTCAATTTAAGGGTTACTCATTTCACTTTTACTTTGGTGAGACATATTCAATGTTCTCGACTTCTTCCAATTACGTGGTGTATATAAATATTTTGTATATTATAAAATGTATTAATTTATCTCTATAATATTTTAAGAATCATTTAATTTTATTTATTTACGGGGGATTATGATTTAAATGTTACCGATGTGGTATGGTTTTATTTCAAATTCTCATAATTATCCATTATGGTTTTTGCTTTAAGTCTCCATCAGTGGAATTATTTGATATTTATATCTTATAATAAATATATTCTCTTCTACTATGGTTATTGATGAAATTTTTCATGTAATAGTAGGAATTTTACTCTATTGGGTATATAAAAGGATTAAAAAACTATTTTTAATAAAACATGACTTTATTTTTATATTCTATCAGAATTAATTTTTCATCAAAACCCATATTTTATAAAGATGATTCTAATAATGTTTTCACATTTTGAAAATTAATTATTAAATTAATTTTTAACCATATATACATTTTTATAATTTATTAAAAGGATTCATTATGGTGTTTTCAAAACAAGTCCCTTTTGGATTTTACATAATATGTGAATGGAATTGAAACACCCCATTTTTTATGATATTTTTTTGAAAATTAATGAAATTTCCATTTATTTTATTCAATGGACTAGGTACAATAATCCATTCACATGGAATAGAGATTATGTACATATCACAGAACATGAGCTTTTTTTATGTTACAGGGAACATCAACATGGCGTACATTACACATAACAATGATGTTTCTAGGAAGCATCATTTTATAGTTATAATTTTTTAAATTGGAAAATTATATCTTTTTTGCTAAACATAGTTATATAAATAATAATAACTAATTTTCAAATATTTTTTATAATTATTTTATATAACTAAAAAATAATAATAATGAAAGATATTATTTTTTCTAAACTTATTATATGTTTAAAAATACCATTTTCTCAATGGAACTACTTTTAATGTCCTGTGAAAAGTAATAGAATTATATTTTTACAAGTTTAGAAATTTAATTTGATAAAATAAAATTTATTTTTTAATTTATAATTTTGAAATGAGATCATGGTGAAATTTTTGGGTTTTTTTGAGAAACATCATTTTGTGATGAGTAATGAAAAATACAAATTTTGCGTTAAAAACCACATTTTCATTAAAGTAATTATTAATTTGTAATTATAAACTAATTTTTTATTAGGTAAAATTGGATCAATAATATATATATAAATACAATTTAATTCAGTCTAAGAAATTTCACAATGAAATTTATTATAAAAACATTTCCAACTTTTGAAAAAAAAGTCTACTTTAAAGACTTGTAATTTTGTCTCGTCTATGGGATTACCATTAAAATTAATTTTTCCACATCATTGAATTGAATTTAAAAAATAATAAATACACTATTTTAAGGAGTATAATTTTTATATTCTAATATCACCAACTTAATTTTCAAAAAAAAAGATTAATAAAAGTGATTAAAATAAATCACATCAATTAAGGTAAAATTATTCTTAATTAGGGTATATGGATTAATCATAGAAGCCCAAATTACCTTAAAACTTGTAGGAAAACCCATTTTATATACATTAATCAGACTTACACATTTAATTCATTATTGTTTTGGGTTTTTATGTATTTTTAGGTAAGTACATGTATACACCTAAAAATTTTCAAAAATTCCAACTGAGTCATTTTCCTTCCTTATAATTAGCCAACACATCTCCCACTTCCTAAAACCTCCCAAACTTATTAATATTGGTAACTATATTCAAATTCACTTCTAAAAATTCTTCCCTTCCTCCAATAATCCTTCCCTTGGGAATAAGTCAATCCAAGAATCCTTTTTTCACAAACCCAACAAAGATTCCTGATTAAGAGGTAACGTCTTCTCTCAAGTAATTTATTTTATTTTCTTTCATTGCCCACAACACGTTATTTTTTACATTAATATATATAAAAAATAGTATCCTCAATACACCTGGATGTTTTTATGAAGTTATTTCAACCAATGCTTTCAAAGACCTCCATCTTATGGATAACAGACATAATGTTTACATGTGTGGAAAATTGTCGCCTCACTAAATGATAAATATTCTATTTTCATTACACTAAATCATGTTGGAAATTATGATGGAAAATGGTTTATATATGTGATATTTTATAATTATTATTTATTTAATCTTTTTTAATCCTTTTATAACAAATACCATTTTACTTCTTATTTAGTGTTAATAAGATAATTTCATTTGAGTAAGTGTGGACTACCGACACCTTAAAGCGATATGATATATTCATAAACTACATGGATTGTATTAAGGATAGTTTTAGTGAATATATGACATATATATATATATATATGATATCTTAAATCTAGTTAAATAATTATTTATGTATATATACATATATATAAATATATTTCATTTACTTTCTTTCAACGTGATAATCAATCTGAAATGGAATTTATGCGTACGTAAGAGCTACCGTCTCTATGAATGGTGTTTTCCATTTCATTCTTCTATATTACATAGATTAGTATAATAAACATATAATAAATATATATTATATTTATATCATTTTAATAATTCTATAATCATGATATAATTATAAAGAGAAATGATATAAAAAATTATGACTCGTGCAAAGAATAAAGAGAATATTAACCGAAGTGAAACATTACCATATGATTGCTAGAAATAAGGTAATATAATGTAATAATAAAACGTTATATTGTACAAGATATAATAATATGGTTATTTATAATATGTATAATAAATATATATTTATTGTAAATGTGTTTTAATGTGTATGATGAGAGTTAAGACATAAGGTAATTAGATTTCATCACACTTTTTATTTCTTTGAGATTCATGATATGTTCACCACTCTTGAATTTTGTGTATTGTACGAACTAACCATTATTTAATTATATGTATCTAATTATTAAATTTATGGGTATTAACATATCAATTTTCTAATTTTTCTTTCATTGGTTCTATGTTTCAAAAGTTACGAAATCAGTAAAATAATTTTGATTGAATTTAACTTCATTGAGACTCAAATTTTTCTATTCACCAAAACTCATTTCAAGGGGTAAAAATTTCCATTTTTCTTGTTATATCATAAATTCCTCCATTTAATTATATTTTAACATTTAGTTATTTTCCTTTTTGAAATAGAGAATATGATCCCTAATTACCATGTCCTAAAAGTTTATTAAAACAATCTCAACATTTTTTCAATATTATATATTTTATGCTTCCAACGATGAAATATAATGATCTATATCTTAATGAAACTAATGAAATTACTTATACTATGTTTATTCAATATAAATCTACATATTAGTACCATTTATTCACTCTTTGGAATGTAAGATAATGTTTTTATGTGAAATATGATTATCTCTCTCTTCAGTCGGAAATCTGTTGTATTCAAAAACAATATTTCAAAAAAATTATTCAACAATGTTTTCAAAACATATTTGAAGAAAATTTTCATGGGAAAACGGATTTTAAAAAAAATTATAGTTTTTATGCTACTTTTATATGTTTTCAATGTTGTTTTCAATGCTATTTTCAATGAAAATTGTTTTCTAAATGGTTATATGTTTTTAAAAGTGTTTTAAATGAAGAAAGGATATTTCTCTGAAGATATTTTTTTAAAAGGTATTTGAAAATTAATTTCAATCTAATATAAAATCCATTGGATTTACTTATTACATTATTAGGGAATTATTCAATGTCTCCATTATTATTTTTTCTCTTAAGGGATTAATTTTTGTTGGGATGATGTCTATGAATCCTCTTTATCTTTCATGGGATATATTCTTTTGAAACATATTTCTTATTTCACATATTATATGGTTTGGAAACATATTTATCTATCATATGCTATATTATTTTGAAACCCGCTTCATTTCATGGGCTATGTTAATGATGAAATGATTATAAAACCTATCTCTTTCCACAAGTTATGATATGATAACATGTCTATAATATCCATTTCATTTCATGGGTAGTTATATGATTATTTATGATCTTTTAGAACATGTGGGTATGATATCATTATGAGACAGGTGGGAATTATATCTCCCTCCAATGCATTGGTTAAATATTTATATCTCATGAGATATACATGGTTATAATGAAAAATAAAAATAGTTCACTATTATTGGGGTAAAATGGGAAATTAACATGGTTCAGTAATACATGGTTGGAATTGGTGGTGAACACAGTTTAATAATATTGTGTGGTAATGGGGTGTAAACCTGATTCAATAGCGGATGTTTTCCACCATGATTTTCTCAGTGTCAATGCCTTGATGACTACAGAAATCATTATATATTTATATGTGTCTACCACAATTCCATGTATTATTCCTCTATCACGCTTTCACTTCTAATGTAGTTTATTTTGTTTTGATTTATTTCTGGTGAACTATAGTGTTTTGTGCAATGATTTCTATATATGATTGTTGATATATAGGTTAATATCTTCTATTTTCATGGTCAAGTTCTCGTGCCCTTATTCTCATAACTATTCTTATATATCTCCCTTATATACTAATATTAAGCATTTGATATCACCCATTTTTATGATTCTTTCTATAGTTTATAAGTATATGTATTTTGTTTGATGTTTCTTTGAAACGTTCTAGTCAAGAAGAACCTATTAGGAGATAATGTATCTACCATAAGGATCATTGTTTATGTTTCCATGTTTCCAAAGGCATTGGAATAGTATTATCTTTGGTCATCTATTTGTAAAATGTTTTAGGTATTCTGTATATATTATGTAATGTTATGGTATGAAATTTGATGGTCACTATAGTTGGTATCAAATCTATTGTTTAGTTCACCTTTGGAATATGGGATCATAAAACCTTATTGAGGAGCCTAAAAATGTGTAAAGATAAGGTAAAGAGTAAATAAAATAATATGAAAATGTGCAAAAAATTTGTAAAAGGATGGAGTGAGAGGTTTCTTATAAGTACTTCCATGTCTATATACTTAATGTGGATGTGGCTCTATCACAAATGTACCTAGGGGTAACAACTTTGAGAATATTTTCTGTGCCCAACTCAGGGTAATCTGTTAAAAAAAATGGCCCTTGCTGCCGACCTCATTTAACACTTTCGATGGATATGATTTGGGAATTCACAAACACATCTTGAACCATTATGAAGGATTTAAATAGAATTTGGCTCTGAATAACATAGAACAACCCTAAGGTGTCATAGATTAAGGAAGGTTTCATTGTTTAGACATCATATAAGTATATTTTCATGACTATGTGGTTCCTCACAATAATAATTGTTTCTTATACTAAACTTTTTTGTATTAGTTGATAGATAAAACCCGAAAGAATCATGTTAACTATGATTATGATTTATAATTCAATGATTTACTTATTGAGGAACTGGATTCTATTATATTTGGGATGAGAAACCTCATTTCTATGATCACGCAGCTTTTCAAGCCATGAATCAAGGTGTAATTCATACTGAGGAAATGATGGAATAAAATTCTGTTGATTCATTCATGAGTTAATATCCTCCAACATTCAGAGGGTCTAATGATCCACTTGCTGCTAAATAATGGATTATCACTACTAAAAATATTTTCTATGTTCTCCATTTTTTCAAAGCATGTTAATTTTTTTCTTGTTATCTATTGGTTAGAAGGTGAAACATACCAGTGGTGGACTCTAATCGATAATATGTGGTAGCAAGACGATATTAAATCCATGGATTGGGAAGAATTCAAGAATTTTTTTTCAATAATTACATTCCTTAAAATCTTATTACCAATATAGAAAAAGAGTTCATCAATTTTAAATAAACGGATGATGAATATATTAGTACATACATGGATAATTTTATGAGAATTTTGAGGTACACTAGGGATTATCATCCAACATGAATGTATGTTTGATAGGTTCTTTAGTGGCATAAAGCCAAATCATAAAATTCCATATTCCATAAGAGACATAAATAGATATGAAGAGATTGTTCATTGTAAAATAAATTTTGAAATAGAGGTTAGATTCATGTATCTATATTATGTTTTTGACAAGATGATGAATATATATTTCAATGTAAAATATATAAACTATATATAATAGAATATGAGACTTTCATTTATGCTCTAAATATGGGAATAAGTATGGAAGAATTTTTATTATGTGGTTTAGTAAATTTTTTATGTGTGGAAAGTTAGGTCATTAAGAAATTGATTTTCAAAATGATGGGAAGATATTAGATCGAAATGCAAATAGGTAAAGTGTTTCACATAATTCACCTACCATGAATCATTAATAAAATTTTAAAGATAACGGGCATTATAGTCACCACTACCCAAACTCAAGGGCTGGTGATGATGATTGATGTTAGAAACCTCTTAAGATGAGGTACAACAAGAAATATCAGGCTATTTCTATATCGGATGAGGGGTACGATAACGATGTGAGGAAAGTTACACTAACCATCCACTCTAGAAATACTAATATCATATTTTATTATTGATATACCAACTTTATAATATCTATATAATTTTCTATGGATGTTAATATTATACTAAAAGAATTATATGTGGAATTATAATTGAACCCCCCAAATGGTATGGTGACTACATCTCATGTCTGTGATTCCTTTATAGTTAATGTTTTTTTTAATTTTATTCTTGTAAATCATTCCATTCTACCTTTGGTCAAATTTGATGTCATTATTTTTATAGATTGGATTTATCTTTATAATGTTCAAATAAAAATTCATGGAATAGGAGTTATGTTTTTTCTTCCAAAACCTCCAATGACCATCAATCAATGTGATGATAATAATGAACATACTGTGTATATTACATCCATTGTAGGGTCCATAATTCACATTAAAAAGAGTTTTTTATCTCAAATGGTTGTGGGGAAAACTAAAATCAACGATATTCATATTGTTCAGTATTTTGTGGAAGTCATTCAAAAATATTTTTATATTATTCCACCAAAATGTGATTTTTATTTATAAATATAACTTATACCTACATTCACACTAATTTCAAAGACTCCATATAGAATGGCACCAATTGAGATGAAGTAATTGAAGAAGAAACTCCACAAAAACCAAGATAAGTGGTTCATTCGGTCAAGTGTGTCACCTTGGGGTTCATAGGTTCTTTTTAGAAAAATAAACATTGATCAATACGACTCTCCATTGATTTTTTAGAGTTAAACAAGATAAAAAAAACAAATAATTATCTACACCGCAATAATGATGAATTTTTTGATCAACTTCCCTGAGAAAAAAACACTTCCATGACTGACCTTTATTCTGGATATCATCAATTGAGGGTCAAGAAAAAGGATATACCCAAGATGGAATTCCATACAATGTGTAGAAACAATTAATATATAATGACTCATTTAGTATTTATAATTTCCCTTCAATCATTATGGATTTAATGAATAGAGCCTTTAGAGATTACCTTAGTTAGTTTCTAGTAGTCTTTATAGGTGATATTCATATCTATTCAAAGATAAAACAAAAGCATGATTCTCACATAAGAATTATACTGAAGGCTGTAAAGAAGCAGAATCAATATGAAAATTTAAAGAGTGTGAATTTTTTCTTCAAAAGATATCATTTTTTGGTCACATAATCTCAAGAGATTGTATAGTAGCAGATCCATCAAAAAGGATGCTATTGAATGATGACCAAGACCAACCACAGTGATAGAGACCCACAACATTCATGGTTTAGATGGATATTATAGATGATTTGTGGAGAATTTATCATAATTATCTAATCCTATGACCAATTAAACAAGTAAGGGTGTCATGTTCCTCTGGACATATGAATATGAGGAATATTTCAAGTAACTAAATATAAGGTTAGTCAGTGAACCAGTGCTTACATTAAACTATAGTGGAGAAGGGTTTTTAATCAATAGATATCTATCCAATAAGTGATTGGGATGTGTTATTTTAAAATGGTTATCTCTTATACCTCATATATGTTTAAGATTATAGAGAAAAATTACCCATCACATTAAGTTGCGATAGTAGTGGTGATTTTTTATTTAAATATATGGAGGTGTTATCTTTATTCATAAGTGTGTGATATATATATATATATATATTGATCATAAAATAATAATGTTTATATTGACAAAGAAGGAGTTGAACATGATCCATAGAAGATTTTTAGAGTTAATAATGGATTATTATTGTTTAATATATTAACACCCTAGGAAAGTGAGAAAGGACACCCCTTCCATGAGTTGGAAGGATCATGTTATCTTATCACAGATAAGGATCATAAAAGACCCAATATTTCCAGATTTTTAAAGGATGGATCAAGAAATCTTGCTTGAAGGGGAAAATTTTATCTTTCTCAAATTAATGATAAACCCAATATCCAAGTGAAGATCATGGTGGAAAAGAAGGAAGATGTGGAGATAAAAATAAGAAATGTTCCTCGGTTTAACATTGATTATGATGGAATGGTGAGGTTCTGAAACTATGTATGTTTTCCTTCCATAAAAAATTTGAAGGAGTTGTTAGAGGAAGCTCACATTTCTTCATTTTTTTACTATTCATAGAAATAAAAATATGTATTAGGACTTGAAATAATACTTTTTCTGTGATAGAATGAAGAGATATATCACAGATTTTGTATCACGATGTTTGGTATTCCAACAGGTTAAGGATGAAAGATAAATTCAATTTGGATTTTTCATCCATTAACCATACTAGAATTGAAATGGGAGAACATCTCTAAAGAATATTTTCATGGTAAAACCCAAAACATATAAAGGGTTTAATGTTATATGGGTGTTAGTTGATCTTCATAATAAGTCAGCACACTTCATTACTATTAGATATGGCTTCTATATGGATTGGATTTCTAGGTTATACATTAAAAAATGGTATGGTTTCATGGAGTACCAAATTCCATTATATCTTATCAAGATCTGAGGTTCACCTCAAAGTTTTGGAGAAGCCTTTGGTAAGATATTGATATAGAATTGAGTTTGAACACCACTTATTATTCACAGATAGATGGTCAGTTTGAATGAACAATTCAAATCCTTTGGGATATGTTGCGATCTGGTTATCTTTCTTTCAAAGGTTTTTGGGATCCACACCTTCCTCTAGTTGAGTTTCCTTAGAACAACATCATTCATTGAAGAATTTAGATGGAACATTATTTAGCCCTCTATGGGAAGAAATTAAAAGATCCAATGTGTATGGATGAGGTTTGAGAAAGAATCCTATTGGGACTTAAGATTACTAAAGAAATCATCGAGATGGTTAGAACCATTCGGCAACATATCAATATAGCTCAAATTCCCTTGAAAGGATACATTAATAGAAATCTATGTGACCTAGAATTTGAAGTTAGGGAAAAGGTGTTTTTATGAATATCACCCTAGGAGAATGTTATGAGATTCAGGAAGGAATGGAATCTAATCCCTAGTATATCAGCCCCATTAAGATTCATTATCATATCTGGATGATAACCTATTACGTGGAACATCCTCCAAATCACTCTAATGTACAAGATTTCTTCCATGTATATCTTTTGATGAAATAAAATAATTAACCATTACATGTACTAAACTCTGAGTTCATACCAACCATGCATGATCTTTCTTAAGAGAAGAAACTTATTAAAATTATGAATTGTACAGTGAATGTTCTAAGAAATAGGACCACTCACATGGTAAATGATATGTGGGTAAATAACTTGTTGAAGAAATATATGTGGGACCTTGAGTATATTATGTAGCAAAATTGTCCTTATTTTATAATACCCATGTGATTATTTTTGAGGGACAAACTAATTTTCTCTCTGGTAAAATTTAACACCCTGAGTTTTTATGGACCTTTTTTTGAATAATTTTAATTTTAATTTTATTTAAGAAGAACTATGAAAAACATTAAATTAACATTTCATAGACTTGGTGTATGTAACACAGAGCATTATATTGGCATACGTTACATGGAACATCGAATTTGTCTACGTTACAACCAACAATGATGTTCAATAAAACATCAATTTATAGTTGTAATTATTTAAAAGAGACAATTATAACCTAGACATTAAAATTATTAATATAAATAGTATTAACTAATTTTAAAAAAATTAATTTTTTTTACATAAATAAAACATATTGATAATGAAAGATATGATTTTTGGTAAAGTCCTTTTATATTTTATAATATCATTTTCTTGAATGAGCTTATTTTAATGTCTGTATGTGAAAAATAATAAAATTAATTATAGAAACATTTAGAAATATAATTTGATAAAATAAACATCATTTTCTAATTTACTATTTTTAAATTAGGTTAGGGTGATTTTTTTTTGTAATTTTCTTAGAAACAGAATTCTTTGATGAATTGTGAAAAAATAATGCCCCTTCGATAAAAACATCAATTTTATTGAAGTAATTATTAATGTTAAATTATACATTAATTTTATTTTGTGGTAAAATTAGATCAATTATTCCTATATTAATAAAATTTAGGTCATTATAAACTATTTTAAATTTAAATTTAATATTTAAACAAAAAAACATTTGAACATTTTTCTACTTTAATGACCAGTAATTTAGTCTCATCTATGGGCTTAGCATTAATCTTAATTTTTCCTATTTTGTGAATTGAACATCTAAAAACAAACTTAGACCACAGTGATAATTATAAAATTTATATTATTAGAATATTCTCATAAATTTTTACCAAAATGATTAGTTTAATTAAATAAAATTAATCATGATGATTAAGGTAAAATTTACTTAATTATGGACTAACCATGTCATGAACCGTCCTCGGGGCCCGTGTCGTGACTACCCTAAGCCCGCCTTCCATAGGACAGGGGCCGGTGACTAGCACCAAAGGCATAAATCCTGATAAAAAGGGAAGGCATTGCCTTTATAAAAGAAAACAAACATCACAGAGTATGAAAACTAAAGTAAAAAACTAAGTAAACTGAAAACAGAAGTAAGTGCTGAAAAGTAAACTGGCCAGAATACAAACCCAACTAAAGATGAAGTACAACTGAAAGTAATGTACAACTCAAGGACAACAACTGAAAGGTGAAAAGCCGCTCTTGGATCGTCCTTAGGCTTCCTACTTGAAGGGTAGGTACAGATCTCCTCCTCAGCACTCCACATCCATTCGTCTCCTCCGGGTACCGACTCGTCGTGATATCCACCTCTGGGAACCGTCTCGTCGTGATATCCTCCTCCGGGTACCGTCCACCTCTACAAGCCTCAACCATGATCAGTGATGTCCATCATCTGCAACTAACACAACGTAGTGCAGCCGAAGACCGTGCAGGGGTGAGTATACGATACTCAGTAGGGACCCCGAGACCCCCGAAGGTCTCCCTGAATCCACAAAGGATAAACCACAAAGAAAAGATACAATCACGAAGTATCATCTAACACTACTTAGTTATATTCCCATACATATACCCAAGTCATAAAATCTAGTTCAGCTCCAACTCATGAGCTCAAGTAAAATCCAGTCCACTCAGGAAAGTAAAACTTAATCCACACAGGAAAGTATGACTCAATCCACAGAGGAAAGCATAATCCAATCCACATAGGATATCAAGTCAATCACATCGATGATATTGATTGAAATTCAATACTCATCTCACATGGGTATATTATTCACGAAGAGGGGTGGAGATGATTAGATGTAGCCTCTGAATCATCTCCTCTGTTGAACCCACATAGGATCCAAGTTTAGTAGTTGTCGCTGTCGAACCCATGGAGGATCCAAGTATAGTAGTCATCGTCGTTGAACCCACGGAGGATCCCAGCATGGTAGTCGAACCCACGGAGGATCCCAGTACAATAGTCGTCCTCGTCAAACCCACGGAGGATCCCAGTACGGTAGTCATCCTCATCGAACCCATGGAGGATCCCAGTCCGGTAGTCTTCCTCGTCGATCCCACATAGGATCCCAGTATGGTATTCATCCTCATAGAACCCACAGAGGATCCAGTACGGTAGTCGTCCTCGTCGAACCCACAGAAGATTCTAGTACAATCATCGTCGTCATCACAGTCGTACCCAGCTCTAGTGTTCATGCACACAGTATGCTCGATTCCAATATGGTCCACTCCACGAGCCAAGGTGGTCGATACATCAATGGACATGTAGTCCAGATTTGATGTATCCCAAAGTTCCGTATCGACAATAGGAACTCAATGTGATAGAAGGCGCGTCAATCGGATGCATGGTCTGAGAGTTATTGGCTTTTTCGTCCCAGGGGCCCGGTTGGTTTTTAACTCAAAACCAACCTAACTATAACCAAACTCTGTCCAAACTTCGAGCGGAGTAAGCCAAAAGAACTGTCTCACGAATAGGAATCCAACAAAGTCGACGGCACGTCAATCGGATGTCCAGAGCTCAAGTTATAAGTGTTTCCGCTCAAGGGCCCGGTTGGTTTCGTGTTCGAACCAACCCGGACGTAAACAAAGTTCTCTGAAACCTTGAGTGTAATATACCTAATCGACCGTCTCAATCCATGGATTGTATTACAACTGAAGGTGCGTCGATCGGAGCTCCATAGCCCAAGTTACGTACTTTTGAAAGAATCTGTCTGTTTTTAGGGGGGGTTTGGCCCGGACCGACCCGGCCCAAAAATCCCTGGGTCGGCCCAAACCGGGTCGACCTGGCCCGGGTCTAGGTCCATCCCATTAGGGTGCGGCCCGACCCGAATGGCGTGGCCCGGACTAGCTGGCGTGGCCCAGCCTAGCCGGCGGGCGGCCCGGCCCGGCCCTAGGCGGACGGTCTGGCCTGGGCGGCTCGGCGTCGGCTGAGCGGACGCGGGAAGGGCGGCGCGCTGCCCCCCTTGTCTTGTAACAGTGGCCCCCCACATGGCGGCTCTCCCCTTTGGCAGTCACCGGGGGTTACAACCCCCTACCCTTCCCGATTCCGGCCGGCCGTGATGGTCGTCCGGTGAGCCGCCGCGGGACCCCTCGCGGGTCCCGCCTTCCCTTGCGCTGGCGGCCGGATTTCCGTCTGCCCTTCCCTACACCGCCACAGCCTTAAGCCCTTGCCTTTTTCCGACTGGCATGGTGAGATGGAACCACGCCCCTCCGCTGCGGCCCGCCCATCTGCGGCCTCCATGGTTCTCCGGCGCGGTGTGACGGTGTCGCGCTCCTTCTCTGCGTTCCTCCTCATTCCAGCGCGGTGTCATTGCACCGCGCTGCCTTCATTCGAGCCGCAATGAGTACAACAATAAAGGTGGAGGAGGTTCGACCGTGTTCGTACTATCCGGCCCCCTCCCATTAGTTTGATATCAAGTGGCTAAGGAATTTTAATGTTGGATGGAAAAAGAATATTCACGAACACAAAACCAAAACCCTACCTCGAAGAAGGAGTTCTTTGGTGTTGCGGTAGAGGGTGTCGCAGTTGATGGCCGTTATTTCGTCAACGTCAAGAAGGATTAAGCCATGGGTGGCGTCGAAGTTCTTCGTTCCTTGTTGGAGGAAGAGGAAAACTCTCCAAGTGTTGGGCGTCGTGCTTCGCTGCTAGCATTCCGCCGCTTGATGAAGTCGTCCAGAACTCCTCCCCCTGACCTCCTTTAAATAGGAGTGGTGGGTTCGACATTGGAATGCAAGTCATAAATGGGGGATTTATGACATAGGGCCCCACTCACTTAATCCTCTATGGTGGAACATTAAAAAGGGAGGAAGGATCCTCATTAAATAAACACGTTGGCATTTAATTAAAGAGAGGGAGGGATGGTTCCTCATAAACATGAGGGGTTGACATGTATTAAAGAGGGAGAGGGTGTTTAATGGGGTGTTAGAAATTTTAAGGAGGTGGGGGCTCATGTGGGCCCCACCCCACTTCCTCACAACTTCCTTTCCCATAACTCATAATCCACTAGAGGTGTAACAAAAATATAATTGTAAAACAACTATATTTCTATTCCTCGCATTTTTATCATCTCATCCCGAACAGTTGCAACTCCAGAAAAAGTCTTCCAATGCAATTACCGGCGCTCCGGTTTCATCGGTGCCCTCGGATTTCAATTATGAGCACCGGATCAAAATTTAGAAAACCCACTCATTCATTCACTGAACGTAACCATGCTAAACTTTAGAAAGTTATTCCGGGCACATGGGGCCTCGAAATCAGGCGCTGTTAGAAACTGCATACTCGTATAATTCCAAATAAAATTAAGAAAAAATTTCCCCTGACATTTACGAGTCTTTACAAACCCTCAATCATAGGGGCCCAAATGACCAATACCTTGGTTCAAAACATCCTTTTTTGGAAATTAATATGCCATATACCTTACCTTATTGATTTATATTGGTTTGTTATTACTTTTTTATGTAATCACATTAGTAGACCAAACTTGTGTTAAAAAATTCCAAGTGCGTCCTTTTCCTTCCCTATAAAAGTTAAACAAATAATCTACTTACTCACACCTCTAAAACCTATTAATATCGTCCAAGATCTACCCAATACACTTCCAAAAAAACCTTCCTCATAGAATCATTATCTTGGGTAGAAGGAAATAAAAATAATCCTTTTGGCACAAACCAAAAGGAGTTACCTAATTAAGAGGTTGTGTCTTCTCTCAATTTATTTCATTTATTTTCTTTCACCACCCATCCAATTTAACTTCTCCTTGATTTTATTACAACACGGGTATCCTAAATATATTAGTATTTTTTTTATTCAATGGTTTTAACCTACACTTACATACACCTCCATCTATTTGATAACTGACATATTTTTTTGTGTATGGTTATCTACAACCTCACTAAATGATGACCGTTCAATTTTCATTACCACCTATCATGGTGGAAACTATGATGGAAAATATGATTATGTGTTTTAAATATTAAATTATTTACTTATTTACTATTATATATTCAATTTACAACAAAAATATTATTACTTTACATTCTTTGTTAATATGATAATTTAGTTTGAGGAAGTGGGGACTACAACCACCTCAAAGGGATATGATTCATTCATACACAACATAGATTGTATTAATGATGGTTTTAGTGAATTTAAAAGACATATGTGATATCATAAATATAGTTTAACAATTGTTTATATATAAATATATATACCTAAATTCCTTTTACTTTCATTCTTTTGAAACAATAATTATATGAAAATATCATTCATGCTTTGGTACAACAAGCTGTCTCCAAGAACGATGTATTCTATTTCACAGATATATATTCTATAGATTATTATAATAAAAAAATAATTCATATAATTTATATTTATATCATGTTTTATATTATCTAGTAACAATATATGTATAAGGAGAAAAGATATACCAAATTGAGACACATGTAGAGAACAAAGTGAATATTACCCAAAGTGAAACCTTAACATGGGAATGTTAAAAAGTGGGTGATATAAAGTCCTAATAAAACCTTATATGTCACTAAATATAATAATATGGTATTTTAAATGGTTTAAAATAAATTTATATTTATTATATATGTTTTCTGAATGAGTATGATGAGAGTCTAGACACAAAGTAAGAGGATTTCATCTCACTTTTTATTTCTGTGAGATACATGATATATTCAAAACTCGTAACATTTGTGTGATGTGTGTAATAACCATGATTGTACTATATATTTATTATACATAAATTTATGTGTATTTAAAGAACTGTTTTATAATCTTTCATTCATGGTTTCTATGTTTAAAAAGTTATCAAATCGGTAAAATAGTTTTGTCTCAATTATACTTCTTTTAGACTCATGTTTTGTTATAAACCTACACCCATTATCAAGGTATATATACTTCCATTTTACATGTTATATAAAAATTTTTCTTATTTTCATGACATTAAAAGCTTAATTTAATTTCCTTTTCTTACATGTAGAGTATTATCCCATGTTACCAAGTTATAAGAGTTTATTGAAACAATTTCATCTCTTTTTCATGATTGTTTACGTTTATAATTCCTATGATGAATTAATATGATAAATATCTCAATAACACTTGTGTGTTTCCTTAAAATATAATTATTCAAGATATATCAATGTATTATTACTCTTTATCCAATATTTATTTCTTAATATAATTTTTTATGAGAAATCAGATTATCTCTCTCTCTCCGGTCAGAATTCTATTTTATTTAAAAATAATTTTTCCAAAAAATGTTTTCAAAAGATCATTTAGTCCTATGTTCAAGTAAAAATGACTTTAATTTTTTTATATTTTTAAAATATTCATTTATAATTACTCATAGATATTATCAATGATATTTGTTTTTCAAAAAATTATTATATTTTTAATAGCGTTTTTAATGAAAAAAATGATGTTTTCCCCAAGAAATGTATTTAAATGGTGTTTTAAAATTATTACCCATATAAGATAAAATAAATGTGTGTTACTAATTCATTTATTATGAAACATTTAAATATTTCAATTCATTTTATTTCTATAAATGTATTATTATTTTATTTCATGATTTTGTGAAACTCTTTTCTCTTTCAGAGGTTACCATCTTTTGAAACCCTTTTCTCATTCACAAGTTATTTGAATTTAAAACCCATTTCTATATCAGGGTTTATGTGGATTTGAAACTCACTTTTTTCATAGGTTATGTTCATGGTAAAATAATTATGAAACCTATCTATTTCAACAATTTATGATATTATTACATGTTTAAAATAATAAGTTCATATCATGTGTTATGATATGATTATTAATAATCTTATTGAACATGTATGTAGTATTTCATTAGGAGATTGGTGGGACCTATATCTCACTAAAATACATTGGATAAAGATTAATATCTCATTATATATAAATGGATATAATGAGAAATGAAATTGGTTTTGTATTACAAGGGTGGAATGGGAGATTAACTCGGTTCTGTAATACTGGTCCAGAATGAGGGGTAAACTCAGTTTAGTAATACACGGCTGGAACAGGGTGTGAACCTGGTTTAGTAAAGAAAGTTTTTAACTATGATGGTTTGGGAATCAATTCATTGAATCTAATGGAAATCATTATATTTTCTTATATGTTTTCCACAATTCCATGTTTTATTAATATGATATGATTTAATATATCATGTCCTTTATTTCTTTATGTTTCATGTCTTGTGAACTACCATGCTTTATGCCATGATTTATGTATTTGATCTTATATTTGAAGGTTATGATATTATATATTCATAATCATATTCTCATACCATTATGACCATGATTACTCATACATATCTCCATTATTTACCCTTACTTAGAATTTAAGATCACCCCATTTTATGTTTCCTTACCTAGGTTATGAAGATATGTATTATGTTTGGTGTGTCTAATAAGGGATTTTGTTAATAATAACCTAGAGTGAGATAATGTATCTCACTTATGTATCTATTTTTAATTTTCCATTTTTCAAAATGAAAAAGGAAAGTACAGTCTTTGGGAGTCTTTTTTTATAATGTATTAAGTATTTCAAAGATGTTATGTAGTGTTAATGTGTGAAAAGAGAGAGTCTCAATAAGAATCATTGTTTTAACATGAACAGAATGAAAATAATTTTCCACTATAATGAATAATCAATGTTTTATAGTTTATATTTCATGTTTTCAAGGGTTATTTTAAAATAAAATTGTTTTTAAAATATTTTAAAAATATTTAGTTTTAAAAATATTATTAAATTAAAAAATGTTATTTTCCATAAAATTGTTATCATGATATTTTTATGGTTTTTCTACTAATCGATACCATTGGCCCTTTATTGAACATATTTTCCCCTATAAATATTTATTAATTCTTTCATCATTATAATTCACCTGGATGGTTTGTGATCAGTTTTACTATATTTTTTCAATTTTTTTACCATTTACTATATTAAATTTGATGATTTAAGATTATGTTTTTTATATGGGAATTTATTATCCTTTCGTATGCAATTTTGTCAATTTGGATGTTTTTTTTATTTTGATTCACCCCTTTAAAATGAAATATGAAATTTAGTTTGTACAAGTTTGGAGGGTCCTTTTATTGGCCCTCGATGCCTTAGTAAATCTCATGATATAAGCTAGATTGGGTTTCAACTATGGAATTACCCATTTGTACAGATATTAAGGCACAATACAATGATTTTATTAGAAGTCTTGGAATTATGAGTTGATGATATTATTTATATGTAAAAAATTATTCATTCTATAATTATGAATTCAGTTATTGATATTCTATTTGATTATTCAATTAGTTACAATATCGTTTATTATTTTTTCTACCTCAAGTTATTATTTCTATTATATTATTTGATCACTATTTATTTCATCTAAATAATTAAAATTCTATTGACTAAGTGGAATTTTATTCAGTTATTTACCTTTTTAAATGGAATACCCCTCACTTATTCATGGAATTCACTATATGATTACCAATACTGTGCATTTGATCTCACCCCATTATTATATTTTATTTTACAAAAGGGTAACAATAAGTGTTTTTTGATTGATATGAAGGGATATTCTAAGGTGAATAATGGTATACTAAAATAAAATTATTTTTGTAGTTCATTTTTTCAATTATAATAAGAATATCATTTAGGTATCCTATCTAACAAGAATAATAAACTATTTGTTCCTTTGAGATGTGATTCCTTATATCATAGGCCAATATAATAAATAAATAAATAAATTTCATCTGGGCTACTGGGGTCTGGGATTCTACATCCATGGTTATAATCTTATATGGAGAATTATTTTTAAAGATCATATGGAACAATTTAATGAGGAAAATAACTTTTATTTTTAAGTAACTTTTCAATATTAATGATTCTAAAAACCATTTGATGAACCTATTATTTGAAAATTACATTGATAAAACATACAGGAATATTCAATAATCATTTAAATAATTTATAGTGGGAAATATCCATTATTCATTGAATTTATATTTAAAACAAGACATTTAAAAAATAATTTTATTTAAAAATAATGTTAGAAATTTTAAAGGAATATTCAATGAAAATAATTTTCATGATGATGGGAAATTACATTCTTTTCTGACATGTTAAAACAAATATTTATTTCAACTTTTCTGTAAAATCAAAACATGCAATATTTTTGGAAAATGACATGAATATTCCTCTAAAAATGGTTTTTAAAAAGTAAAACATTATTAAAATGTTTTTTAATAAATCAATTGAAAAATTTTAACAACATTTTGGACTAAAATCTTCAAAAAAAATATTTTTTAAATGTTAGGATTTTTTACCAAAGAGAGAGATAAAGATAATTTTTCTTATAAAAATTATTTTGATCTATTAAGTAAATAATGTGTGGAAAATTAAGAGGAAACATGTATCTTCATGATATTATTTTAGGATAAGAAAATAAATTAATTTCACGACTTGTATATCATAATATTTTACCATTGAAGCATAATCATGAGAAATCATAATAAATTATTAGTTTATACCAGAAAAACACTCCATGTTGGTTCCATTGAATCCTAAGATGCATAAAATAATAACATTAAATAAAATGAATAATATCATAAGAATAAGTAAATTCATGATAATTCATGTCAAATTGGATGTATATATATATTTTTATGATGAATAAGGGTTCATAACATTACATTTATCTTAAATAAAGAGAATTAGGACAACGATCTCATACCCCTTGGGTATATTTTTGTCACGACCTGCCTTCATCAAGATGATGGATGGGACATCAGATTTCCAGACCCTTCCTTCTTCAGGCTGAATGAGAGATAATGACTCTCGAGACCCACCTTCAATAGGCCCAGGAGTGGTGACTAGCACCAAGGGTATATAATCACAAACAAAATGGATGGCATTACCCTTTTTCTTTATTAGGATTGGGAGATAAGATACTAAATCCCAACAACACCAAAAGTAGGGGGTATGAGTAATGCCAAAAGAAAACCATTCCCATATGCCTATTACAAAATTAAATACCACAAAGTACAAGAAGACTACAAAGGTAAAGTACCAAAGAAGAGAAAAAAAGCAATTGCAACTGTCCCAACGTCGGACCTAGTACGGCCCTACATGATCCCTGAAGTCCTCCTGGAAACCTTAAAGTAGTTTTATATATGTAGAGTGATCATACAAGTATACTCATCATGGAAAACCAAAGACTCTCGTGCACAAGTGAGTAGGAATTCTAATGCCCTGTGAAAAAAGAGACAACTAAATCCCCTAGAAAGGAAAACTATCCACCTGAACCTCACCAAGGCACACTCCTCAAATAACACAAGTCAAGTAATGTATAGTAATAGCACATCAACATTTGGGTACCCCACACCACATTCCCACTGGTTATTGAAGACATCATACGCATCGAACCAATCCTGCCATTCTCTCGCAATCCCACCACCACACCCCACCCGCACACACCTGGGCCACAACTACACATCCCGCCTGCAAAAACCTGGGCCACAACCACACATCCCGCCCACAAACACCTGGGCCACAACCACTATATGTAACCACGCTCACAAAAACCTGGGACAGAACAACTACTACCACGCCCGAAGACACTTGGGCCTCATCCTGAAGATTCGTGAGAAACAACCTGCCCGCACACACCTGGGCCAACCACTAAAACTACCCTTCCCAAAGAATCATGGCCTATAATGGACCTAAGGTCATCATAGCCTTCCCGAAGAGTCTTGGGATATTTGGGAAAGGGAGCAGAAAAGGAGATAATAACTAACCACTCATAAGAGTGTTGGAAAAAACACCATCCACCATGAAATGGGGGTGTTCGTCACTGGGTGCTCAACTTGGGTGAGGTGCGAATAAGAAACATAAAAACTACAGATATATGTATAGGTAAAAATCACTCATCTCAACTTAGGGTTCCAAAACCTAAGCACAAACACCCTCATTAATATTCATTCATAAATTAAAGGCACAACACTCACGACCAAGTCACAACTCATTCCCAAAACCAATTGCCCATTTAAACCATTTTTCGTGTTCAAGTGATCCCATTTTAGGTGAATTATACACTATTGGGCAACTAACAGGCATAACCACAAGCTAGAGAATGTGAAACAGTCAAACAATAGTTTAAGCATTCACACCCGGTTCTCTTGTAAAGTCACAAAAACAAAGGGATACTTGAGATACCTCAAAGTACAGGAACCAAACCAAGACTCAAGATACAGCCCCACACAGCTTCAAATTCCCATCCAACAACTGTGCCACAATAGAGGATCCCATCCCCATCAACGTCGCCCCATAATCATTGAGCAGAATAAACATACATGCCACCAAGACAGAACAAGGAAGTTTTACAGACTCAAGTACATCATTCACTATGTTTTCTTCTTTTTGTTTGGTTAATCTGGGTTATCACATAAGGTTTTCTGTTCACTGGACATTCATTTAATCATCCATGTTTATGTAATTAACCAAATTACCTTATTGGAACCATTAAATTATCACAGAAGACAAGGGTTCATTAGCACGCAAGGAATGACCACCAATGACCATGATTTTCAGTGAGCATAGCCCATACAGTTCACAACATATATAATTTATAAAACAGTACAACAGAATTGAAAAATAAACCCCATCACTCTTTAAACGTTTTTTATTATCTTTATTAAGGTTTGGTTTCATCCATTCCCACAAAAACTATAGTTTACCCACCCCACATGATACACAGTAAGGAGAGATGAAAGAAAACCCTACTTGGATGATTAAGGATCCAAGTTCTTCTCCACGCGCCAAGAACTGAGGATGCACAAATTGTAGGGGAGGAAATCTAGGGACTCCTAGGACGAGGCGAAAAACTCTAGTACATGCGCACCATAGGCCTCAAGAAGGAGGGACTCCAAGGGCACCATGGAGAAGAAAAAAATCCATCAAATAAGGAGAAGGAAGAAACTCTAGCGTGATATAAAGACCAGATTCTATTATTACAGGATAAGGAATTTTGAACCACTTTTAAGTCGGATCGTGGTTTCCTCTGCGGTTGGGAGGTTACACATGATCGGATTAATTCTTATTTAATTATTCCCATCATAGGGTGGTCATAACGGCTATGCATTAAACAGTTTTCTTTAAATAGAGGGAAAATGTGCAAAAGGGGAAGAACTGGTAGGTACAGGGAAAGGGTGTGATACTGAGGAAAACCACACATTTTTTAGGTTTAAGGTTTGCCTAAAATTTGGGGGATTTTAGATATTATTTATGGGCTTTAAATGGATTTAAAATGGGTATTAAATCATCTTTACATTAAAAGATTCATTGGAGGATAGGAAAAAGTCAGAAACTGGAAAAAAGGACAAAGACCGCTCGGTGAGGACACGGTGTCACCGTCACAGTGCCACCGTCACAGCTTCACCCACACAGTTCCACCATCATGGTGACACTATCACGGTGCCACCGTGACCGGTGTGCGACCGTCATGGTGCCACTGTAACCGGTTCCACCATCACGGTTCCACCTTCACCGCTGCCCCGGTGACTGGTGCCACCATTTCAGTGGAGCCATATTTTGTCATAGTAATGGACTAGGTGGTTCAGGTCCATTACATCAGATATATCTCAAACTATTCTCTCCCTCGAGAATCAAAACTAGACCTGAAGAAAATAGGGTTTCCAAACAACCACCTCAAAAGATACCTCTCAAGAGTGAACCTCAATGACATCTAGGAACACTTATCCCTCAAGTAACATGGCAACATTTGAAGGTAAAACTATCTAGTCATATGGGTTAGGGAGTTTCTTCCTCCATGTAAAGATACTATCTGTTTTTGGTGGCATTGAATTGCCTGCACGTGTTTAATCACATCCACCTTAATGCGTCTTGATTAGGGATCAGGTCCTCCTCTCCCCATAGTCCCGAATCTTCACACACACCCACAGAATAAGGAAAACACCACGTTCCATAGTTAACAAGGTAAAGCGTTCCATCACAACAAGTACAAACAAAACAGAACAAAACTCAAAACAGCTCTGGGTACTGGGTGTGCATCTACATCTCCCATTCCCAGATACTTTCCTTGAGTCTTCCATGCCTCCACAACACACAAACCCAAGGAATGGCCCATCCACAAAGCACCTTCTCCTCACGATCCTCAATCATCACTTGTCTCTCCAAAAAAGTCACGTCATTATGGATATCTAGTTTTCCCCAGTCAAGGACGTGTGAAACGTTTTGTAGATACCGTCGGAGTTGTGACACATGGATGACGTCATGTATTCTCATTAGTGGTGGTGGTAGCGCTATCGGATAAGCCACTTCTCTGACATGCTGCAACACTTCAAAGGGTCTGATAAACCTTGGAGAAAGCTTACTCCCCCTGCTGAACCTCTATTGTCCACACCAAGGGGAGACCTTCAAGAATACGTGGTCCCCGGCCTCAAAATCCAAGGGTCTCCTCCAATTATCGGCATATGAGTTCTTCCAGTCTTGAGCCGCCTTCATCCTCTCCCATATAAGCTGAATCTTCTCTGTCATGCTTTGCACCACCTCCAGTCCAAGAACACCTTTTTCCCCAACCTCGGTCCAGCACACGGGTGAGCGACATGGCCTTCTATACAAGGCTTCGAACGGAGTCATGCCAATAGTAGAGTGAGAGCTATTATTATTGGAAAACTCTACCAAAGGCAAGTGTCGCACCCACGATCCCCTAAAATCCAAAATACATGCTCGTAGCATATCCTCCAACGTCTGGATGGTGCGCTCTGTCTATCCATCTATCTGGGGATGGAAAGCAGTGCTAAGACGTAGTTGGGTTCCTAAAGAATGCTAAAATCCCCTCCAGACTCGTGAGGTAAAACTTACATCCCTATCCGAGACTATGGACCTTGGAACTCCATGCAATCACATGACCCCATCCACGTACCTCCGTACTAAGTCATCCACTGCACCCGACTCCTTGATCGCTAGAAATTGAGCTTATTTCATCAATCGGTCCACCACTACCTAGATAGAATCACAGCCTCCTTGAACATTGGGTATCCCTATGATGAAATCCATCGAGATGTCATCCCACTTCCACTCAAGGACATCTAAAGGCTGCAACAAGCCTCCTGGAACACGGTGTCCAGCCTTCACCTGCTGACACACTAGGCACCTGTCCACGAACTCTGTCACCGCCCACTTTAACTCAGGCCACCAGAATTGACCCCTCAATCCCTGGTACATTTTGTAAACTCCCAGGTGCACTACTAGGGTTGAGTTGTAGAACCCACCTAGAAATCTTTCACACATCACCTCTGGGAAAAATATCTTACCTCGGAAAAAAATCTGATTCTGTCCATCCTCCATCCACCCTTCTGGAGCATCGCCTTGGTTAACCCGGTCATGCATCACTTCACTCCTTATGTCTCCCCACTGAGACTCCTCCACGTTTTCAGTAGAGAGGATTGCACCATCATCTGAAATAGACAACCTCTACCACCATCCTCTCTCGCATCCAGGTGCAGGGCAGCCAACTCCTCCATCGCCTTCTAAACATCCGTCTACACTCGAACCACATCCTTCTGTGACTTCCTTCTCAAGGAATCGGCCACCACATTCCCTTTTCCTAAGGTGTAAGAAATATCTAGGTCATATTCCTAAAGGAACTCCATCCAACTTTGCTTTCGTGAGTTCAGGTCCCGCTGGAAGAAGATATACTTCAATATTTTGTGATCCGTGAAGACCACGAAGCGCTCCCCGATGGGGTAGTGCCACCACAACTTCAGTGCGAACACGACCTCTGCAAGATAAAGATCATGGGTGGAATAATTACGCTCATGGGGAAATAACTTTCTAAACCCATAAGAGATCACCACTTGTCATTGCATCAGCACACACCTGAGGCCTTGTTCGGAAGCATCACAAAACACCTCATACGCCACCGCTTCTTCTGGAAACCTCAACACTGGGGCACTTACCAACTTCTCTTTCAAGATAGCTAAAGTTTTCCTGGAACTGCTCATTCCACATAAAAGTCTGGTCCTTCTTGGTCAAAGCTGTCAAAGGTGCTGCAACTCGAGTGAATTTGGGCACGAACCTCCGATAGTAACCTTCCAGTCCATTGAAACTATGAACCTCTACCACATTCTTGGGTTCTTCCCATGAAACAACTGCCTCATCCTTCGATGGGTCCACCACTATAACCTTCTCGGACACCACATGCCCAAGGAAATGCACTTCTCATGTCCAGAACTTGCACTTGGACAACTTCCCAAAGAGTTGGTGTTGTCGGAGGACCTATAAAACTGTTCTCAGGTGCTCAGCATGATCCTCCTCTGATCTTGAGTAGATCAAGATGTCACCAATAAACACAACTATGAACCGCTCCAGGTATTCTCGGAAGACAGATTTCATGAGCCCCATTAACACAGCTGGAGTGTTTGTAACACTGAATGGCATGACCACAAACTCAAAGTGCCCATATCTGCATCTAAAGGTAGTCTTTGAGATTTCACCCTCTGTCACCCTTAGTTGGTGATATCCCGACCGCAGGTCAATTTTGGAGAACCACCATGCCCCTTTTATCTGGTCAAAAAGGTCCTCTATCCTCAGGAGAGGGTAACAGTTCTTGACCATTACCTGATTTAGTCTCTGGTAGTCTATGCATAGCCTGAGACCACCATATTCCTTCTTTGCGAATAAGACTGGAGCACCCCAGGGTGACACACTTGGTCGAACAAAACCCTTCTTCATCAGATCATCAATCTGAATCCGCAACTCCCATAACTCAGAAGGTGTCATCCGGTAGGGATCCATCAAAATTGGACGGGCACCAGGTTTCAAGTCTATCCCAAACTCAACATCATGTCGAGGGGGTAAAGTCGCCACCTCCTTAAGGGATACGTCCATAAACTCACTAATGAACTCTGGGACTTCCACCATCTCTACATCCACCAACCCTACTGATAGTTTGGATAACAAGGAAAGGAGGGGCTCCTCTTTCCTTTTTCTTTTCTGGAAACCCCCTCATCGATGAATGTTACATGTCGGCCGCCCAAATCTGAAAACACAACCATTCCTCAGAAGCAGTCAATGATGCCATATACAGAGAACAACCAGTCAATGCCTCGGATGACATCTTATGGATGTATCTGCAATAGTAGAAGATCCCTGATAGACGGATGTGGTTCTATCATCAGTTTACACCCTCGGAAAACATCAGACAAGTTGGACTGTCCTCTGACTGGTGTGCTCAACACCAGGGGAACTGGAATTCTCGCAGCGTCTAAACCCAAAGCACGGGCCAGACTGGGTGAAACAAAGGAGTGTGATGATCCTGTATTGAAGAAGGTATATGCTAGAGTACTAAACAAGATGATTTTTCCTCAAATGACTTCTGGCCCTATAGGAACCGTTGCCTCTGTGGTGTGCAATGATCCACGCCCATCTCCCCTACCTCTCGGCTGTCAGCCACCTCCCCGACCACGCCCTGATCGAGGTCCCTGAGGGGAATCCTGAGGTCAGACTCCTCCAGTAACACCTACCCTCGGAGGAGCAGGAGCTTGCTGCCCCTACTACTGCTGCTGAAAGGGCCTAGCTAGAAACTGTTGCTGCTGAGGTGGGTGCTGAACCTGCCCACCCTCTCAGTACTATACTCTGTCTCGGTTACTGATTTTGATGATTCCCATGGCTTCCATAGATGAAGCATCTAGGCCCTAGACTGGAAAATAATGGACGAGGGCTAGGATATCAGAACTAGAACTGCTGAGGCCTGCTCCCTGTGGGTCAAAAACTAGAGAGCCCTGAAGCTGGAGGCTTGCTGCTGACGGCTTTCCCCTTCGATGAGCCCAAATAGATTCCCTATCGTGTTACACCTCCCAGCGTGTGCATCCACTCCACCACATAAGATTTCTTCTAGACCTCTAAGTATGTCAGTAGGGTGAAGGGAGTATCATCATATTGAAGATAAGGTCGAAGTGCCTCCTCCAAATGTCTACCCTGAGACTCCACATCTAGAATGAGGTCCGAAGCAAATCGGATGAGATCCTTGAACATAATCCCTAATTCCATCACTGACATGCTCCCCTACTGGAGGGAGAGTATCTCCTGCCTCTTCTCATCCTTCATCATGGAAGAGATGAATTCTTCCTGGAACTCATTATCGAAGTTATCCTACGTAACCTCGGTCTCCCTCTTCTCCCCAAGATAAAGCGTCCACCACTAACGCGATGCTCCATGCATCTGGCTTATATCCAGAGGAACCCAGTACTCCGTCTGAGCCTAGATCAAGCTGAAAGCTATCACTAAATCCTCTAGCCAGCTCCCTGTCTCCATGTCTGAGATGCTACCCTCGTACTTCCTGAGGTTTTTCCGCTGAAAGGCACGAATCATCCTCTACCACTGATCAACTTCCTATTCTTGCTCAACCCTCTTTCGATCAGCCAAGCCAACCTCCTAGGTCTCGATCGCCTGAACTACTCATGGTCATCTCCTAGGTTCCATAGCTGCAAGGTAAACAAGGAATGCCTATGCCCGAGTAGTTTAGAATATTGTTCTTAAATTAAATAGACTTATAATTCATTTTAAATCCCAAAAATATCGATAAAACACAAGAACACAAGTCATTATGATGCATGTACAATCCCTAGGGTCTCTACCATGCAATCAATGCAGCCTCACATGGTTTTTTGGTAAGCTCAGTGTCATTTCATCGGATCACAGGGTTCCCTAAAATCCAGTGTCCTAGCAGGTCCTCCATGGCCTATTTCACGCCCCACGATCACCCAACGCCATTTCCCTACCTTCCCATGCAATCCTCACGGTTCCTAACTCCAGACTACATCCTATCTCTCAACCACTTCCTCTGATACCATTCTTTCACGACCTGCCTTCATCAAGATGAGGGAAGGGACAAAATATTTCCAGACCCTTCCTTCTTCAAGCTAAAGGAGAGATAATGACCCCCGAGACCCGCCTTCAATAGGCCCTAGAGTGGCGACTACCACCAAGGGTATAACATCACACACAAAATGGAAGGCATTACCCTTTTTCATTATTAGGATCGAGAGATAAGATAGTAAATCCCTTGAACACAAAAACTACAGGGTGAGAGTAAATCCAAAAGAAAACCATTCCCATATGCATGTTACAAAAGTAAATACCACAAAGTACAAGAAGACTACAAAGATAAAGTACCAAGAAAAGAAAAACAGAAACTACAATTGTCCCAACGTCCGAGCTAGTACGGCCCCGCACGATCCCTGAAGTCCTCATAGAAACCTGAAAGTGGTTTTACATACGTAGGGTGAGCATACAAATTTACTCAGTAGGGAAAACCAAAGACTCTTGTGCACAATCGACGAGGCATTCTAATGCCCTGTGAGAAAAGAGACAACTAAAACACGTAGCAAGGAAAGCTATCCACCCAAGCCTCACAAAGGCACAATCCCCAAATAATGAAATTCAAGTAATGTATAGTAATAGCACATCGACATTTGGGTACCCCATGCCACTTTCCCACTAGTAATTGAAGACATCCTATGCATCGAACCAATCCCACCATTCTCTTCGCAATTCCACTACTACTCCCCACCTGGACACACTTAGGCCACAACCACACATCCAAACTACAAACACCAAGGCCACAACCACATATCCCGACCACAAACACCTGGTCCACAACCACTATAAGTAACCACACCTGCAAACACCTGGGCCAGAACAACTACTTCCATGCCTGAAGACACTAGGGCCTCATCCCAAAGATTTCTGGGAAACAACCTAACTGCACACACCTGGTCCAACCACAAAAACTACCATGCCCATAGAATCTTGGTCTATAATGGACCTCAGTCCATCACAGCCTTCCCGAAGTGTCTTGGAGTATTCGGCAAAGGGAGAAGACAAGGATCTAATAACCATCCACTCATAGAGTGTTGGGAAAAACACCCTCCCCCATGAAATGGGGGTGTTCGGCACTAAGTGCTCATCTTAGGTGGGGCGTAGATAAGAAACATAAAAACTATAGATATATGTATTGGTAACAAGCACTCATCCCAAACTAGGGGGTCCAAAACCTAAGAAGAAACACGCCCATTACTATTCATTCATAAAATGAAGGCATAGAACTCACGGCCATGTCACAACTCATTCCCAAAACCAATTCCCCATTTAAACTATTTTTCATGCTCAAGTGATTCCATTTTAGGCGAATTCTAAACTACTGGGAAACTAACATGCATAAACACGAGATAGATAAAGAGAAACAACCAAATAGGAATTTAAGAATTCACACCTAGTTCTCTTGTCAAGTCACAAAAACAAAGGGATCAGTGAGATCCCTCAAAGTACAGGAACCAAACTAAGCCTCAAGATACAACCCCATACAGCTTCAGATTCCCAACCAACAACCATTCCACAACAGAGGAACCTATCCTTATCCATATCACCCTATAAGCATAGATCAGAACAAATAGACATGCCACCAACATAGAACAAATAAGTTTCCAGACTCAAGTACATCATTCACTATGTTTTCTTCTTTCTTTTTGGTTAATCCGGGTGCTCACACAAGGTTTGTTGTTCACTGGACATTCATTTAATCGGTCTATTTTAGGTAATTAACCAAATTTCTATGTTGGATCCATTCAATTATCACAGAAGACAAGGGTTATTAGCACGCAAGGAAAGACCACCACCGACCATGATTTTCCGTGAGCATAGCCCATACAGTTTACAACATATAGAATTTATAAAGGATTACAGCAGAATTGCCAAATACACCCCATCATTCTTTAACCGTTTGTTTATTATATTTGTTAAGGTTTGGTTTCATCCATTCCCACAGAAACAATAGAGTACCCACCACACATGATACACAGTAAGGAGAGATGAAGTAAAACCCTGCTTGGATGATCAAGGATCGTAGTTCTTCTCCACACACTAAGAACTGGGGATGCGTGACTTGCAGGGGAGGAACTCCGGGGACTCCAAGGATGAGCAGAAAAACTCCATCACAGGCGCACCACAAACCTCGTGAAGGAGGGAATCCAAGCGCACCAGGTAGAAGCATGTAATCCATCCAATAAGGTAAAGGAAGAAATCGTAGCGTGATATAAAGACGAGATTTTGTTGTTATGGGACAAGGAATTTTGAACCTCTTTTAAGTCGGATCGTGGTTTCATTTGCGGTTGGGAGGTTACACATGATGGGATTAATTATTATTTAATTATTCCCATTACAGGGGTGGTCATACCGGCTATGCGTTAAATAGTTTTCTTTAAACGGAGGAAAAATGCGCAACGACGGCGGAACTGGTAGTTACGGGGAAAGGGTGTGATACTGAGTAAAACCACACATTTTGGTAAGTTTAAGGTTTTCCCGAATTTTGGGGGATTTTAGATATTATTTATGGGCTTTAAATGGATTTGAAAGGGGAAATAAATCATCTTTACAATAAAAGATACGTTGCGGGAGTGGGAAAAGTCGGAAACTCGAAAAGGGGATGAAGACCGCTCGGTGAGGACATAGTGTCATCGTCACAGTGCCCCCGTCCTGGCGTCACCCTCACAGTGCCACCCTCACGGAATCACCCTCACTGTGTCACTGTCACGGTGCCACTGTGACCAGTGCTGCTGTGACCGGTGTGCGACTATCAGGGCGCCACTGTAACCGGTGCCCCCTGTGACTGGTGCCACCATTTCAGTGGAGCTGTGTTTCGTCAAAGTAATGGACTAGGTTGATCCAGGACATTAAAATTTTGAACTAAAATCATATTGAAAAAGGGATAAAAAAAATTAAGAGGTATATACAGATAACTTTGATGAGAATAAATAAAAAAATTAATTCATTTAAATTATATACACCACATATAAGAAAGAATTTTTGAAAATGGAATGTATCTCAAAGAAGTAAAAAGGTGATATCGAAATACCTTACTACAATAGTAATATTTCGAATCATATACCCTAGAAAAGAGTTAAATAAAATAAAACCATTAATATCATTAAAAGGGGGATACTAATGACATAAAATATCAAAATTGATAGTATATACACAATAAAAAAACAAGTGGTTCATTTTTCAACACCCCAATATTTTTTGAGATAGATTTTTTCCTAAATTTCTTCGATGTCTGTGTGGTGTATGCTGAAAAAAGATTGGCTTGGTCTATACCAAACAACATATTAGCTTGCAGTAAACACAACACTATTCATAGAATATGTTTCACCCAATTTTAGTTATTTTGAAATAATTCATTTCAAGCATGACTGAGTATAACTTCTAACTAAATTTTATAACCTAGTCATTATAATGTCGGGTATGAATAGTATTAACTTCCTTATAAAAAACTATTTAAATGAATATAATAGAGTCTATGAAATAATAAAATCCCTATTTATGTATTTTCTTAGTGAAAAATATTTATGTAATATTTTCAATGTAATATTTTATATTCATCTTATATGTTTTCAAGATATGATATAGGAACAAATTTAATTTTTCAGATAAAAGAAGTATTTTTCAAAAATTACAATTTTGCCACCATTTGATAGCGGAAAAATTTTAAATCTAATATATTATATTTGATAATATAAAATTATTTTTTGTATGTGGGATATAAAAATTTATTTTGGTTTATTTTTTGATAATTTTCTCATAAAATTTATATTTCAATGAATAGTGAAAAACACTTCATTTTAATTCAAAACTACATTTTCTTCTAATTTATTTATATATTTAGATAATATTTTTAATTATATTTTATGTATATTTGTATTATTTTTATATCATTTAATCAAATTTTGGTAACTGGATTTAATTTCACAATTAAATTGGGCATAAACAAATGTCAATCTTTTGATAGTTTTTATTTCTTAAAAACATGTTTTCTAGTTTTGAAAATAGAAATTAATTTAAAATTATTTTATGAAAATTATTTTTTTTCAATTTAAAAAAATTGATTCTATATTTTTAATCAGAAGTTCAAAATTATGCAAATAGTTACCTTTTATTTTTGAAATTATGAATATTAACGTGAGTAATTATTTTTATTTACCGTGGTTAAAGGGTAAATTAGGTTAATAAGGGTAAAAAATAATATTATAATAATATAAAACTAACCTGAAACGTGTCTAGATACAATTGGACGAATTTTGGATGATCATGATCATCATAGGGTCGATTTTGGGACCCAATAGATCTATTTGCGCGTGAAAAGACATTGTTATAATAATTAATTTCATGTAAAGGGAAATATAACAAAAATAAGTATATTTTTACTAAAATAGTTTTTATTCGAGTTATATATGAGATATATTCATCTATGAGTAGTCATTAATAATCTAGAGTTATTTCCAAGAACATCATTTTTTTATTTTTTAACATTAAGTAATTAAATTTAATTATGACACAATGATGATGATGTGATTTCCTAATTAATGAAAGATTAAAATAAATGATATTATAAATATTAAAATAAATATAATTTGGTCATTTAAGTCCATACATGAAATGTTTTATGACTTTGACATGTTATATTTGATTTAATTCATTTTTTTGAATTAATAAAGTTTGAATTACATTATGAAAAATTAATTATTAAATAGTGTCAAAAGTTACATAAATGAGTTTTAAAAAATACTATATTATTAAATGATATAATATACATAAAAATATTAGATTCATAAAATTGACTTATAAAATGTAAAAAATTTCATTAATTATCCCCTTGTGGTTCTCATGGTTTTTATATTAACTATAGTGACCATATATTATGTAAATACAAGAAGACATGGTAAGAGTTAATGTTCTTAACTATGAGTTTAAGAAAAAGATAAAGTTAATTTTGTGACCTAATTTTTTCTAAAACCTATGGGTAATATTAGAAACCAGATATAGATTTATAATAAATTAAATGTTAAAGACATTCCTAAAGTGCCCTTTGTTCCTCTTATAAAATGTCACCACCTCTACCCACCTGATCACACCATTCAATCACCCAAGATCATCCAAATTATACTAAAATAAGCTCCCAAAATCCCTCCAGTCCTCATAGGGGACACACGTTGGGAATAAATCCATCCAATGGAGATCTTTTGTGCAAATCAAAAGGAGATACTCTAAAATGTGGTAATTGTTTAATCACCTCTTTTAAAATTCTTTTCTAATTATACTTCATTTTCAGATGTTTTTTCCATAATAATGATATAAATATGTTATATTATACATTCATATATGTTTTAATAATTATGTTACAACCATATATATCCTAAAAATAACAATATCATCATGCATGTGTACGTACGGTTTACCGTCTCCACACCATGGTGTAATTTTTTATTCAGAAATACTTAATATGGATGGGTATAATGATGAATATAATGGATTTAAATAATTTATATGAATTTTTATCTATTATAGATAACTAATATACCATAAATTTTCACACCATTTGACCATTATGTGAATGATATCATCGCTTGTGCTTATGTAAGACATACTGTCTCCATGACGCGATGAGATTCATTCTTCACATTAACCAATAAAGAATGATTATAAATTATATATAAAAAATAATCATGAAAAATATGACATAATAAAAATACTTTTTTTATGTATATATAAATATATATGTCATTTAATTTCTTCTATTCAATTCAATAAGGAAACAGAAACAACGTTTATGCGTACGTATGGCCTACTGTCCCCATGAATGGTGTATTCCATTTCATTTATATATCTAATATATACTTATATACTGAATATTTATTATATATAAATAAATTTTTTACATTATGTAAATAATTAAATCATAATATATTTAATATGATCAAGAATAATAAGTCAAAACACGTAAAATAAATAAAATTATCGTTACCCAAAACATTGCTTTAATATGGAATTGATAAATGAATAGGTAATAAAAAGTCCTAAGTGAGTTATATATGATATCATAAATATTATTATAGTTATATTACAAGTTAATAATATGTTTAAACCCACAAAACATGAGTTTTGGATACATATGAAGCATATAAAACCTAAGGTAAGTGATAATTCTGCAATCTTATCTTTATCCGAGAATGTTTTATACCTGTGTAGTTACTGGTGGTATATTTATAATCCATGTACATGTTTTATAAAACTATTATCAGGAAATTTTTACTATCATTATATGTATATTTAAAGTCATTTTTTCTCATTTTTACTTTTACTATGTGGTTTGGAAGGAATCCTTCTTTTGTTTACCATACAAGTAACCTTTTGACTTCTCCGACAAAAGTACGAGAAAAATATTTTTTTAACTTATACGACATCAATATATTTTTACATATTCATAACTAATTATTTACATGAAGCTTCTTCTACATGATATCATTTTTATTTTCACCTAAATTACTTTCTTTTAAAATTTCATGTCATTTTATAATAGAAGTCAATTTTTGAAGAAGAATGTATATTTTCTTGAGGAATTAAGCTCATGTGTTTTATCTAAATTATTTTCCTTCTAAGAAGGCATAGGATTATGTTTATTTACCTATTATTACATTTATTTGATTGTGTTTATGGTGGAATTATTTATATTAAATCCATTTATTTTATATTGATTATGTTATGATGAAATGATGCTTAAGAAAACCATTTTATTTCATGGGTTATGCTATGATAAATGATATATGTTTTTATGGCCCATGTAAGAATGATTTTCTTATGATATGGGTGGGACCTATATCTCCCTCCAATGCATTGGGTAGATATTTATATCTCATGATATATAAATTAATGTAATGTAATGTAAATCTATATCAGTAATATAGTGATGGAAATGATAAGTAAATCCGGTTCAGTACTACATGGGTGGAACAGTAAGTAAACATGGTTCAGTAATGGAATTTTTCCACTATGATGGTCTTGGAAGAAATTACTTTGAAACTATGGAAATCATATTATGTGATTATTTATTTTCAATAATTCCATGTTTTATGCCAATGCTATTTAATCATTTTTAATGTTCCTTTTTGGTGTATTCCTTATATACTACCGAGATTTATTTCACGAATCAAGATTTTGATATTTAAACATTATGTTCATGTTTTTACATTCAAATCATTATGTTTTGTTCAATGTTCTCAATTATTAACCTTGCTAAGAATTTGAGCTCATCTTTTTTAATGTTTTCATTTCCCCAAGATATAATTAAATGTTTTAGGTAGGAAAACAAAAGAGGAAGATCATTATGGGATATGTTGAAGATCTTTCACCAAGTTAAAATATTATGGTCCAAATCTACAATGACACTAAACTAATATGGTATTTGTTAGTTTGTTTGTTTAATGTATTAAGTATTCCCCAATATAAATGTAATGTCCATGTACATCACCTTTGGTTCGCAATAGTTGTTATCAGAGTCATGGTTTAGTTAACCATAGGAAACTAGAATGCGAAAACTTTAGTAAGATCACTAGAGATATTTCTAAGGTATGTATAGGGATGTCCCTAATGGTTATTATAATTATAGGTTAATATAATTCAATTATAGTAATGATCATGAATAACATAGGACTAAAACTAAGACATTAGATATTTCAAGTACATCACCTTGATTATGTGGTTTTCCTAGTATGATTTTTTCCCCTAACATTATTCATTTTGGGTTTTAGGAAATGGATGGAACCCAAAGGAATCATGTTAATGATCAATGCACTTGGAAATAAAATTCTTTTCCTCACAAACAAACAAATTTTATGGGATATTGAATGAAATATATTATTTCTAATCTTACATGGTCTATGAATCATTATAGACTTTCAAATGAGCAGAGAATGGAACAACATTATGATGAGTCCTTCATGAGAAAACATTCACCTTCTTTTAGTGGGTCTTCTAATCCCCTTTTTACTGAACAGTGGATTGGTACCATTGAAATTATATTTTCCACCCATAACTATTTGGAACATGAAAATTTCATATTTTTTGTTTATCATTTAGAAGGAAAAGTAGACCAGTGGTGGATTCTAATCATGAATACAAGGTAGCAAGATGAAATTGAATCCATGGAATGGGATGAGTTCAAGGATTTATTTTTCAATAATTACTTTCCCTATACTGTACAAAAAATGGTGGGAAATAAGTTACCTCAGCTTATATAGAAGGATTTTAAAGTTGTTGGTGCATACGAGGAAAATTTTACAAGACTTTCAAGGTATGATTGTTATTTTATAATCAAACCAGAAAGTAAAGTTGATTGATTCTTCAATGGATTAAAACCAAGTCTTAAAAGGGAATTAGCTATAAGATACATTAGTAGCTATGATAAAAGTTTTCATTGTGCAATCAAGGTATAAATGTAATTTGGTATTAAATATCAATCTCATGGTTTTGACAAGAAAAGAAATATGGAGTTCAATGGAAAATATCAAAAAAATAGTGAAAAGAAGATGAATGTTTCCTCATTCTCAAAGAGTAAAGAATAATGGTGGATATTTTCTTTAAGGTACTATAAAAGGTTTTAAGTGTGGAAAAAAAATTTATAGAGCAGTTTAGTGCCAAAGTAATGGGAATACGATTTTTAATGTTGTGAATAAAGAAAATAATACAGAGAATGCACCACCCACACTACAATGATACAAGTGAAAGGAGATGGGTCTTTATGATAACCAATTCCCTAATAAAAGGGTTATGGATGATTATCAATGTCAACAACCTCATAAGGCCATAGAAAAAGGAAAATCACATGCGATCACTATTTGAGATGTTGAGTTGGACAACGAAGTGGTGGAATGATTAAATTTTTATGTAATGGGATTCAAAAAAATTGTGGTAGAATATATTTTATTGAATTATGGAATTATAGAATCTCTATTTATTGGCCCATTATGGTTTTCCATTAGTATATTGTACCAGTAACCATGAAAAGTGATTGAAATATTTTTGGAAGGAACGTGATATGTGCATAATGATGGGATAAAGAGATAATGAGATATTTGATAGTATTGTTGACATCATGACTGGTATAACGACAAAGTTATATAATGGTTTTAGTAAATATAATTTTTTTAATTTTGGTGTATAGAATGGGATAATTTTAACAGAATCTATGTTTTCACTAAGGTTCTATGGTACTTCATGTTATTTTACTATTTCAAGAGAAATCATGATTATGTTATTCACATGTTGGGAATGTGACAAAGAAGAACTACCATATGTGATAAGGGAGATAAATGTTAAGTCAGTTTAATTAACCTCTTTCTAAAGTTTTATATTTTCAGTTTTTTGGATAGATTCTAATGTTATCCATTTATGGATAGTATATGTTATATTCTATTTTATGTTTGTTAGATTAATGTATTATCTAAAAATATGTGTACTTATGTATGTTTGATAATTTGGGATAATTTTTTTTGAGATTGATGGAATGACCAATCATTCAACCATATGATCTTCTAACACTTTCAAAATTACAAATTCAACTTCATTTCATTTAATAAGAGATGAAGTGTAAATTTTTCAAGGAACAACCAATGGTGAGACTATACTAAGAATCAAGAAAGTATTTATTCTCATTAAAAGATTATTCAACTATAGAAAAAGGATCTTGAACACCAAAAATGTTATTTTACCACCTTCTTATCCAATGAATTAGTTGGTCCTTTAAATCATCGTTCATTTATGGATTTCTGGTTGTTAACATTCTCCAAACCTTGCCCTATATCACTATCCATCATAACTTTATGGTATATTTTTATTCCATATCCATGTTTTCACTCCCCAATTATGTTCTCCTATGCGGAAAACTAGAAAGGAGTTATTTTGTGGAACAGTTATGTCTCTAACATTAATTTTTAGAATAAACTTATAGTATTCCTTTTTTTGATGTGGGTTTCTTGGAAACAAAATTTCATGTAGTAAAAAATATATTACCCTGGTGAATTTTCATATATAAATTCATATTAAGGGTGGTATAATGTAACACCCCAATATTTTATGAGATATATTTTTTCTTAATTTCTTTGATTTCTTATGTTGTACGCTAAACAAAGATTACTTTGTGCTATACGCAACAGTGTATTAGCATTAAGTATACACATCAATATTATTGGCTTATGTTACACAAAATTTCAAGTTATTTCTATTGAATTAATTTCAAAAAATATTGGGTATAAGTTATAACTAAATATTATAACCTAGTCATTATAATGGCAGGTATAAAAAGTATTAACTTCCTTCTAAAAAACTATTGAACTGAAAAAATGTGAGTCATAAATATAATAAAATCAATAATTATGGATTTCATTAGTGAAATATATATTTAATAATTCAATTTAATGTCATATATTAATATTATATGTTTTTTCGATACGATATATGATCAAATTCAATTTTTGAATAAAAGAAGTATTTTTATGAAAATGATGTCTTGTCGCCCTTTGATGGTGGGGTAATCTTAAATCTAGATTTTAAAACTTTTATATATTATATATGAAAAAATAAACTTCTTATTTGTAAGAGGGACATAAAAAATTTCTTCGGTTAAATGTTTTTTCTTTTTCTGATAAAATTCATATTTTAATGAATAATGAAAAATATTGCATTTAACTTCAAAACTGTATTTTCATCTAATTTAATTATATATTTATATTTTAATTTTAATTTTTTTAAGGTGTAATTGTATTATATTTTTATCATTTAATCCAATTTTGGTCGTTGGAAGTAATTTCACATTTTAATTGGACATAAACACAGGTCAATCTTTTAATATTTTTTACTTCTTAAAACCTCACTTTCTGGTTTTAACAACTAGAATTATTTTTAAATTAAGTTCTTATAATTATGTGTTTTGAATGTGGAGAAATTGATTCCATATTTAGAATCAAAAGGTCAAAAAAAATTATTTAGGCATATTTTATTTTTATAAATTATGAATAGTAACATTATTAATTTATGTTATTAACCATGGTTATAAGGTAAATCAGGTAAATAAGGGTAACAAATAATATTATAATAATATAAAACTACATTAAAATGCATAATAATCCTATTTTATGAGATATGGATGACCACGATCATCCTTGGGATGATTTAAGGACCCTAAAGAGCCTCTTGGGTGCGAAAATTTCATGTTATAATAATTAATTTAAATTAAAGGGAAATATAACATAAAGATGTATCATGTTACTAAAAAAATTAATTTAAGTTATATAAGTGGTCTATTAAACTATAAATTATTATTATAAATCTAAAAATATTTCCAACATCATGGTTTTTTATTTTTTATTTTTTATTTTTATACATTAAATAATTAAATTTATTTATGACACAGTGATGATGCAGTGATTACCATATTAATGAATGATTCCAATAAATGATATTTTAAATATTAAAATAAATATGACTATAACATTTTTTATGCCATACATAAAATTTCTAGAACACTTTCACATGTTATATTTCATTTAATGCATTTGTTTTGAAGGAATAAATTTGTTATGACTTTAATAAAAATCAATTACTAAATAGTGTCAAAATTGACATAAATGAGTTTTTAAAACAAATACTATTTTTTAAAATAATAGAATAGTACTAAAATTTTAAGATTCGTAAAAATGACTTATAAAATGTTAAAAATGTCATTAAATATCCACTTTTGTTTCTCCAAACATTTTATAGTAAGTACAAAAACCATATATCATGAAAATACAAGAAGGCATGGTAAAAGTTAATGTTTTAACTTAGGGTTAAAGCTAAATGATAAGGTTATATTTTTTACCTATATTTTTATAAAACATATTGGATGAAATTAATTCGACCCATCATAATATTATATTCTAAATAAATGATTATGGAAAAATTAGAAACCAAAAAACAATTTATAATAAATTGACATTTAAATACTTTCATAAAGGGCCCCTTCTTCTTCTTATAAAATGCTACCATTTATACCCACCTAATTACACCATTATATCCCCTTGGATCATCCAAATTATTCTAAAAAAATCTCCCAAAATCCCTCCATTACTCTTAGAGGCCACACATTGGGCATAAATCCATACTAGGAGGAACCTTTGTGCAAATAAAAATGATATACTTGAAAAAGATGTAATTGTTTCATCACCTCTTTCAAAAAAATTCTACTTCTACTTCCTTTTCTAATGTTTTTTCTATAATAAAGTAAAAAATTATGTATAATCTGCATTATCATATGTTTTTATATTTATGGTAAAACCTTATACCACCTTTTATCTATCCTATGAATAACAATATTACTATGTGTGCGTGCATACGACTTATCGTCTCCACGCCATGGTGTAATTTTTTATTCAAGAAAACACAATTTGGATGGGTATAATGATGAGTATAATGGATTTATATAATGTATATAACATGATAATTATTCTTTATAATAAATATACCATCTAATTCAATACCATTTAACCATTAAGTGAATGATATCATCGCTAATGCGAACGTACGACCTACCGTCTGCACGACGCGATAAGATTCATTCCCATGTTAACCATTAATGAATGATTATAAAGTATATATAATAAATAAGAATGAAATATTTGAAATAATACTTCTATTTGATTTATATATATATATATATATATCATTTACGTTCTTCCATTCAAATCCATAAGTAAGCAGAAACAGCGTTCATATGTACATATGACCTACTGTCTCTATGAACGGTGAATTCCATTTCATTTATCTATCATTTATATATCTTTAAATACTGAATAACTCTGATATATAAATCATGGTTTAGATTTTTGATGTAATTAAATCATGATCTAAGTAATAATATCACGAATAAGAATTCAAAAAACATACGACAAATAAAAAAATAATTGCCCAAAATGTTGCTTTAACATGGAATTGATAAATGAATAGGTAATATAAAGTAATAAGTGAATCATATATGATATCATAAATTATATTATGGTTCTGATACACATTAATACTATTTTTAGACCCACTAAATAGGATATTCAGATTTATATGATTCATATTGGACATAAGGTAAAGGATAATTTTGTAATATCATTTTTATTCGAGATTTTTTATATGTAAGTATATACCGGTGGTATATTTATCATACATGTCAATGTTTTCTCAAAAATAATTTTTAAAATGTTTACTATTATTTTTTGTATTTTTAAAATTATGTTTACCCAGTTTTACTTTTAATACTTTATTTTGAAGGAATCTTTCTTTTGTTTACCAAACGAGTTACCTTTTGACTTCTTTAACCATAGTCCAAGGAGAATGTTTTATTAACTTATACAACATGAAATGATTTTTATGTCATAAAAAATACTTATTTCAATGAAGCATCATCTACATGATCTCTATTTTATTTTCAAATAAATTAATTTCTTTTAAAAATTCATTGCATTTTGAGAGTAGAAAACTTTTTCGAAGAATAAAGGATGTCTTCCTCAATAATTAAACTCATTTGTTTTATCAAAATTATTTTCCATATAATAATAAATAGTGTTTTTTTTTATCCCTACTTTTACATTGAATTTATTTTATTTAAGATTGAATTATATTTATGAAATCCATTTATTTTATATGGGTTATTTTATGATGGAATTATGTTTATAAAACACATTTTATTTCATGGGTTATGATATAATGAATGATTTATGTTTTTGTGGAACATGTATGAATGATTTTATTATGAGATGGGTGGTACAAATATCTCCCTCCAATGCATTCGGTAAATATTTTTATCTCTTTAGATAGACATGACTGTAACAGAATGTAAATCTAGTTTAGTAATACATGGGTGGAATGAAAAGTAAATCTAGTTTAGTATCACATGGCTAAAATGATATATAAACCTATTTTAGTAATGGAATTTTTCCATAGTGATGGTCTTAGAATTAATACCATGGATAATATGGAAATATTATTATGTGATTATTTTTTTCAATAGTTATAAATTTTATTCCAATGCTATTTTATCTTGGTTAATGTTCATTTATGATCTATTCCTTGCGTACATAAATGATTAATTTCATGACATTCGATTTTGATATTTAATGTTTGTGTTCATGTTTTTACATTCTTATGTTTATGGTTAGTTCAATTTTCTCAATGCTTACCCTTATTGAGCATTTTATTTCACCATTTTATCTATTTTCCTTTCCATGAGATATATAGAAAGGTTTTAGGTAGGAAAACAAAAGGGGGAGATCTTTATATGAAATGTTGACGATCTGTCACCAACTAACAATATTGTGGTCCACATTTCAAAAGACACTAAACTAGTATGGACTTTTGGAATTTTTGGGTTTAATGTATTAATTATTCCACAATATAAATGTAATGTCCTTTTACATCATGATTTTTTCTTTGTAGTTGCTATCCGAGAGAAGGTTTAGTTAAAATTTGCAAACTGGGATCTGAAAACATTAGTGAGATCCCTAGAGATATTTCTAAGTTGTGTCTTAGGATGTCCATAAGGGTAATTCTAACTATAGGTTATAGTATTTTAATTATTGTAATGAAAAGGAATATCCTAGGACTAATCAAAGTATGTTAGATATTAAACATACTCCCCCTTGATTATGTTGTTTTCCTAGTATGATTTATTACACTCACACTATTCTTTTTGAGTTTCTAACAATGGATGGAACCCAAAGGAATTGTGTTTATGATCAATTCACCGGGAAATGAAATGATTTTCCTCATGAACCAAGAATTGTTCTAGGAGATGGAATGAAAAATATTATTATTATACTTACAAGATATATGGATCATTTTAGACATCCAAATGAATATAGAAGGGAACAACATTCTATTGAGTCCTTCAACAAGAAACATCCACCTTCTTTCAGTGGGTCTTCTGGTCCACTTTTTGCTAAAAAATGTATTATTACCATTGAAAATATATTTTTCCATACTTCACTTTTTGGAACATGAAAATTTTATTTTGGTTTTCTATCATTTAGAAGGTGAATCAGACCAGTAGTGGACTCTAATCAAGAATAAAATGACAAAAGATGAAATTGAATCCATGGAATGAGACGAGTTCAAGGAATTATTTCTTAATAAGTACATTCCTTGTATTCTTCGAACAATAATTGAAAAGGATTTACATGATAATAATCCAAATGATGATGAATATTTTGGTACGTATGATTAAAATTTTACAAGACTTTCAAGGTATGATTCGGGTTTTATCATCCAACCTGAAAGTAAAGTTGATCAATTATTCAGTGGCATAAAACCAAGTATTCGAAGTGCATTGGATATAAGAGACTTTTGTAGCTATGAATAAATTTTTCATTGTGAAATAAAATTAGAAATTTAATTTGGTTTCACATATCAATCTCTTGGATTTGACATGAAACGAAAGATAACATTCAAGGGAAAATCTCAAAACAAAGGTGAAAATAAGATGAATGATTCCTTGTCCTCAATTTGTGGAAAGAAGAATGGTAGAGATTGTATTAAAGGGACAAAAAAAATTAAGTGTGGAAAACAAGGTCATCAAGAAATTTATTTCTGATGTAATGGGGAGAAGTTTTCTAATGATGTGAATAGAGAAAGGACTGTAGAGAACGCACCACCCACACTTTATGCTGCCGGTTCACGGAAATGGGGAATTATGCTAGCCAATGATCTAATCCAAGGGTTATGGGTGATTATCGACATCAACAACATCTTAAAGACAAAGACAAATAAAAATCTCATGGAATCACTATTGGTGATGATGAGTATGACAATGAAGTGGTGAAATGATTATGTGTTTATGTAATGGGATTCCAAAATAATGTTTCAGATTATCTTTTATTGTATTATAGAATACTGGAATATATATGTATCGGTCCATTGTGGTTTTCTATAATTATATGGTACTGATAACCAGGAAAAGTGATTGAAATATTTTTGGAATTCACATGATATGCGCATAATGAAGAGATAAGGAGATAAGGAGATGTTTGGTAGTATTAATGACTTCAAAAGAGATATAAGGATAAAGGGATACAGTGGTTTAAGTATATATAAATTTTTTTATTTTTTGTGCATGGAAATATTTAATTTTGATAGAATGCATGTTTTCACTAATGTTATATAGTAATTCATGTTATTATCATGCCCCAAAATAATTCATGATTAATTGATTCACATGTTTGGAATGTGAAAACCAAGAACTGCATTATGGGATAAGGGATATAAATCTTAAGTTGATTCAGTTCACCTCTTTCTAAGGTTTTATATATTCAATTTTTGGAAGTATTTTAATGTTATCCATTTATTGATACTATAAGTTATATTATATTTAATTTTTGATAGATTAATATATATCTCACTATAGGAGGACTTACACATATTTGATAATCTATGCAAATCTTTTTATTTAGATATATTGAATGACTAATCATTCTATCTCATGATTTGTTAACACTTATGCAATGACATATTCCACTTCATTTCTTTGAATAATAGACGAAGTGGAAATTATTCAAGGCATGAACAATGATGAGATTACACTAAAAAACAATTATGTATTTATTCTCAAGATAAATTCATCAACTTTAGCTAAAGGATCATGATAACAAAAAATGTTATTTTAGTACCTTCTTATCCAATGAATTAGTTGGTCTCTTAAATCATCATAGATTTGTGGATTTCTGGTTGTTATGTTTATAAAAACCTTATTCCCTATCAATATCTATCTGAAAATGATGTTTATATTTTTCTTCCATATCCATGTTTTCACTCCCCACCTCTGTTCTCTTATGTGGAAACCCAGTAATGAGTTACTTTGGGTAACCGTTATGTTTCTTACTTTTTTTAAAATGATGTTTTAGTATTCATTTTTACGATGTGGGTTTCTATGAAAGAATCCTTCATGTATTAAATCTTTTATAATCCAAAATAATTTCGAGGGAGAAATTCATTTTAAGTGGGTTATAATTTAACACCCCAAAAATATATAAGATAGATATTTTTTATTTCATTGATGTCTTCTGTTTTACGCTACACCATGATTAAATTTCCCTATACGAAACATCATATTTTATTGAAGTATATGCAAAAAAATTCTTTCATTATGTTACACCCAATTTCAAGTTATTTTGATAGAATTAAATTCACACAAGACTGATTATAAGTGATTACTAGATAATAAAACCTAGTCATTATAATGGGGGGTATGAATAGTATTAACATCCTTATAGAAAACAATTTAAATGAAAATAAGTGAGTCTGTAAAATAATAAATTGACACTTTATATATTTTATTAGTAAAATATATATGTAATATATTCAATTTAATGGTTTATATTGATCTTATATGTTTTTTATATATGATATAATAACAATTTCAATTTTTCCGATAAAATAAGTATTTTTCAAAAAATATAGTTTTGCCGCCTTTTGATGGTGCAACCATATTAAATATATATTTTTAACATCATAACATATACTATTTGAAAAAAAATTCTTATATGGAATCAAGACAAAAAAAAATTAAATTGTTTATTTTTTTTGTATTTTTCTGATAAAATTCATATTTTAATGAATAGTGAAAAATACTACATTTTAATTCAAAATTGCCTTTTTGTCTAATTTATTTTTATAGCTAAATTATAATTTTAATTGGTTTTAAAACATAATTATATTATGTTTTTATAATTTTATCCTTTTTTTTTGGAATCCACTTCACATTTAAATTGAACATAAACACATGTCAATCTTTTGATAGTTTCTACTTCGTAAAAACTCTCTTTTAGGTTTAAAGAACAATAATTAATTTCAAATTATTTTATTCAAATTCTATACCTTGATTTTAGAAAAATGGTTTCTAATTTTGGAATCATAACATCCAAATTGTGTAAATAGGTTCATTTTTTTAGAAATTATAAATAGTATCATAAGTAATTATTTTTATTTACCATGGTTAAAGGGTAAATCTGGTAAATAAGGGTAACAAATAATCTTATAATAATATAAAACTACCCTAAAACATATCAACATCCTATTGGATGTGATATGGCCAACCCTGATAATCCTTTAGTTGATTTTAGGACCCCATGGAGCCACTTGTTTCTGAAAATGACATGTTATAATAATTAATTTAAAGTAGGGGAGATATAACATAAACATGAATCTTATTACTAATAAAATTTTAATTCAAGTTATATATCTGATATATTAAAAATTAAGTATTCATTATAAAAATAAAATTATTTCTTACATCATATAATTTTATTTTTAATTTTATGAAATTAAATAATGAAATTTTTTATGACACAATGATGATGCAATTAATACCTTATTAATGAAAGATTCAAATAAATGATAGTATATATCTTAAAATAAATATAATTTGAAAATTTCTCTTCCATACACGAATTTTATATAGGAATTTGACATTTTATATTTTATTTAATTCAATTTTATTGAATGAATCATGTTTTTATGACTTTAAGAAAAAACAAATAAAAAATAGGGTCAGAATTGACATAAATGCGTTTTTAAAACTAATACTATTTCATTAAATGACATAACAGTAATAAAATATATGATTCTTAAAACTAACATACATAATGTTAAAAATTTCATTAATGGTTTACTTTTGGTAATATTTTCATTTTATTATAGCTATAGTAACCATATATTATGAAAATACAAGAAGACATGGTAAGAGTTAATGTTTATAACTAAGTGTTAAATCTAAATGATAATGTCAATTTTGTAGAAAAAATTGTTTAAAACCTATTGGTTAAGATAAATTCTACGCATACTCATATTATATTCTAAATAAATTATTTTGTGACCATTATAAACCGAAAATCAATTTATAAAAAATTAATATTTAACGAATTACCTAATGTTCCCCTCGTTCCGCATATAAATGGAAACTACCTCTACCCACTTACTCACACATTTCAAGCTACTTGGGTCATCCAAATGTTCATAAAATAAGCTCCAAAATCCTTCCATTACTTCTAGAGTCCACACTTTGGGCATAAATCCCTCTTAGGGAGACCTTTTATGAAAATCAAATGGAGATTCTCAAAAAAGTGGTAATTGTTTTATCACATCTTTCAAAAAAAATCTTCTTCAACATAAATTTCTCTTATTGTTTCTATACTAAAGTAAATAATAATGTATCTTATACATTATTATATTTTATTATAATTATGATATAACTTTATAAATCCTTTTATACATCCTACAAATATCAATATCACCCAGCGTGTATATGTACGGCTTACTGTATCCACTCCGTGGTGAAATTTATTATTCAACAAAACATAATTTGGATGGGTATAATAATGAGTATAATGAAAATAAATAATGTATATAACATGATAATTATTATTTATAATTAATATACCATCAAATTACATACTATTTAACCATTATATGAATGATATCGTCACTCTTGTGTACATACAACCTACCGTCTCCATGACGCGATGAGATTCATTCTCCAGGTTAACCATTCAAAAATGATTGTAAATTATATATAATAAAAAAGCATGAAATATAAGACATAATAATTCTATTGTATTTATGATTGTATATATATATTTTTCATTCACATTCCTCCATTCAATTCAATAAGGAAACGGAAACAACGTTAATGCATACGTACGACCTACCGTCTCTATGAACAGTGCATTCCATTTCATTTATTGTTCTATTAAATATATTTTTATACGGAATATTTATGATATGTAAACCATTTTTTACATTCTCGAAGTTTTTAAATCATCATCTATGTAATAATATCAAGAGTAACAAGTCAAAACACGTACAATAAAAAAAATTACCCAAAATGTTGTTTTAACATGAAATTGATAAATGAACGAAAAATATAAAGTCATAAGTGAATAATATATGATATCATAATTATTATTATGGTTTTGTTACAATTTGATAATATGTTTAATCCAACTATATAGTAGTATCAGATACATACCAATAATATTGGACCTTAGGTAAGGGATAATTTTGCAATCTCATTTTTATCCGAGATTGTTTATACGTTCGTATTTACTGGGTGTATATTTATCATTTTTTCCATATTTTATGAAAATGTTTTCATAAAATTTTTACTATTGTTTTTTTTATTTTTATATTCAATTTTACCCATTTTTTAATTTTACAAAATGGTTTGGATGGAATATTTATTTCGTTTACCATACGAGTTACCTTTTGACTTCTCTAAAAAAGGTACAAAGAGAATGTTTTTTTAATTTATACAACGTGAACGAAATTTCAGGTCTTCATAACCTCTCATTTACATGAATATTTCACAATAATATATCTATTTTATTTTATACTAAAATCATTTCTTTTACAATTTCATTAAATTTTGAGAATAGAAATTTTTTGAAGAATAAAGGATATTTTCCTCTAGAATTAAGCTCTATGGTTTTATAAAAATTATCTTCCATATAAGATAAAATTGGGTTATGATTATATCCATATTATTACATTGATTTTATTGTGTATATTATTGAATTATTTTTATGAAATCCATTTATTTTATATGGTTTATGTTATGATCAAACGATGTTTATGAAGCCCATTTTATTTCATGGGTTATGCTATAGTGAATTATTTTTGTTTTTGTGGCACATGTAAGAATGATTTCATTATGAGATTTTTTGTACCTATATCTTTCTCTAGTGAATTGGGTAGATATTTATATCTCATTAGATATACATGTATAGAGTGGAAATTAAATCTGGTTAATAATATAAGGCTAGAATGGAATGTAAATATAGATTAGTAATACATTCCTAGAATGGAAAGTAAACTATGTTCAGTAATTGACTATGTCCACTATGATGGTCTAGGAATTAATGCTTTGGATACTCTAGAAATCATATCATGTTCTTATCTATTTTCCATAATTAAATGTTTTATGGAAATGATATTTTATCATGGTTAATGTTTCTTTATGATATATTCCTTATATACTACAAAGATTTATTTCATGACCCATGATTTTGATATTTAAGAATTATGTTCATGTTTTTAAATTTTTATGTTTGTGGTTTCTTATATGTTATAAATGATTAACCTTAATGAGTATTTGATGACACACTTTTTTATGTTTTCTTATCCCCAGGATATAAGGAAATTTTTTATGTAGGAAAACAAATGCGGAGGATATTTATTGGATTTGTTGAAAATCCTTCACCAAGATAGAAGATTATGGTCCAAGTTTCCAAAGTCACTAAACATATATAGTCTTTTGGAGTTTTTTTAATGAATTAAGTATTCAGAAATATAAATTTAATATCCTTTTACATCAATTTTGGATTTCTAGACATTTTCATATGTCTCCTAGAAATAAAATAAAGAATAAAAGTCCCATATCTTATGTATCGACTTATGTAATACATATTTGAACCTATTGGTAATAAATATATGTTTATTGTATATATATTATATAAATATACTTATATATATCATATCATATAGGATTTAATTATGACTATTTTATACTTTTTTATTAACAATTCCATGTTAAAACTATGTTTTGGATAATAACCCCTTTGTTTTTTCATATATGTTTCGATTTTTTATTTCAGATACACATACTTGGATCATGGTTCCATCATATCCATTATTATAATCATTAAATAACTATCAAATCTATATATTTATTAATATTTCAGTACCAATCATAAATGTCTTTTCTGATTAATGATGTATTTTATGATCATGGAGACGGTAGGTCATACATGCGCTTGAGTAACATTTCAATTATTCAAGGATCATTATGGAAATGAGGTAAGTAATATTTTAGGTTCCTAGAATGACAATAAAATTTTAAATAAAATATTATATAATTAAACACAATTAGTCATATCATCTATTGGTTGTTTTGATGAAAATAAAGATTCACAATGCTTCTTCAACATGACAGTCCACACATATATGAATGATGATATTATCATTTTGTTAGTGAAAAGAAAAGAAAAAAATGATATTTTTTCATTTTAGAATTAAAAATATATAATTAGAATAATAATTATTTCATATATAACACGTATATTAATTAAAGTTTTTCTTATTATCTTCCATGTAAAATTTTAGTGAAAAATGAATCACACCCCTTAGAAAGATGGTAGTATGTTGTGCACATGAGTGATGTTATTGTATCCCCAATAGAAATCGAAATAAAAAAAATTATATATTTATATATATGATATAATGACTCTATATATATAATTATGTTATAAATACCATATATATTTAGATATATACTTTCAATATGTCATCATACTGAACCATGAGATGTCGTAATTGAAAAATGAATGACATCAGTTCATATAGGGGTAGTCTGCCATACACATGAATGATGAATTCATCCAGAATTTGATGAATGTGAAGAATGTATTAGGTGTTTTTAGGCAATTAACTTAATATAAAAATTTTCTTTATAATCAATATTATGATTTTAATATATCATCGTGGTTTAACAAAAATTTAAGGAGGTATATGTAGAAATAAAGTGAAAATACTTATTAAAGAATGATACCTCTTCTTCGGTTATCCAATTGAGGTTTTTATAAATGTCCTTCATAGGTTAGCATTTTTTCCAAAATAAGGCTTACAAGAAGAGATAATTGAATTTTTTAAGGTATATGGGATTAAATTTACCAATCAAAAAATGGTTTAATGGGGTTAAGTATAGTGAAGAGTTGGTGGAATTTTATATGTGATGTGTGTGGAACACATGTAAGTTTTGAAAAAATAATGGTCTACCCACGTTTTTCTCTAGAAAAAGGATCTAAACATGAGTATTCAAAATAATTAGGCATTATTGGATCTAAATATGGTCCTAAAATTATTCTTGACTACTGTTAGGTTGTTTTAACCATTATCATTTTAGTCTAGCCCTTAGAAACCCCATTTTTTACCGTAACTGTATTAAATAGTTTTTACTGTTTTCACTAATAATTGCGATAAATTATTAGTTGTAATTTTTTAGATATTATAAATTATAATATTTTCAAATATGGAAATCATTTTTTCAAATTTAATTACCAAATTTTTAAAAATTTATCTTTAAATTAATCTTACAGATATAGTGTGAAATTCGGTTTTTAAAAAAAATGATTAAAATGTTACAAAATTTAATATCAAAATTCAATATGAAATTATTATAATGGCCAAAAATATATTAATATATATAATTAAATTAATTTCAATTATAAAAAAGTTAAAATATAATTTTAAATTTTAATTAATTTAAACGAAAATGTGGTTTACAATTAATATTTGGTATTTTTCACTATTCATCAAGAAATTATTCTTTTGAAAAAAATAGAAATTCACCGTAATAACATTTTGAAATGTGGATTTCAAAAATGAAAATATTTTTTTAATTAAATTTTCTAAATTCATCATAAATTAGTTTTAAAATAAATGTTCTGAAGTGTGGATAATCATCTATTTAGGAAAAAATAGTATTAATCATAAAATAGGATTTATTATTATATTTTGTAAGGAAAGAACCTAAAATGATTTTTAATTTTTTTTTTAATATAAAATATATTAATTTAATTTTAATAATTCAGTTTTTTTAATTTAGTGAGTTAATACATGGACATTTTTAGAAGAAAAACATTTTTTAGAAATGATTTACCTTATCTTCAAATAGTCATTATTTTTATTTTAAATTATGTTTTAACTAAAGAGTTAATTTTATATAAATGTGTAGGATATATATTTTCATAATTTAGTTAATCCATTTCATATCTTACATTCCAATAGTTATGTTATAACTATCATAATATAATATTTTAATATTATGATATTTTTGTTTAAACTCGGTGTTTCCTATAACAAAACTAAACTCAGTGATACGTCTAATGAAAAATATTTAAATGATTAAATTAATTGGAAAAAATAGGAATTTTAGAAAATCTCATGTTTTTGATGATTACCTACATTGATACCATTCTTACCTGACTAGACCCATTGGGACCCCAACCAGCCTATTGTTAATCCTACAAGGCCACACCAAGCCTACCTCTAATAGGCATGGTTCTAGTGACTAGTATTGAGTAGGAATGTATCACAATATTGAAGAGTTAGACAACACCGACTTTCAATATACACATCTTAAATACAAAATATAAATCCAAACATATGATTTATCTGTATATTTTTATATTCATAACTGATTTAACTATTTATCATTCATGAAGGAGACAAAAATTTCATGAAAATATCATAAATAAAATAAAATGGAAACCTAACAACCTACATTACTCTGAACATAATTAACTAAAATTATCCTCATCACTCAATAGACTAGGGGAATGAAACTATCCCAAATTTTTAGCCTGACTATCAGTTTTATCAGTTCTATATAATTCATCTCCAATCATCCCTAGGTGTCACTATAAGACAAGACACAAAAAAACCACATTTACCTAAAAAACATCAAATCAATGAATTATCTATACAGGAAAAAAAACATGTGGGAAAGTGGCCCTTTCATGGGAGTTTATAAAATTTTTTGTTAGACTCTAAAAATGAAAAGGATAAAAAAAAGAAATAAGTTAACTCTACTCATACTACTAGAATTATTCAGGAAAAATATAATGAAATTAATCTGTAACCCCATGATAGCTCAAGATCTCACTAGTAAATAATAACAATAATAATTTGAAGGATGAAAAATATATATATTCCCTAAAAAGATAATTTTCAAGGTAGTAAGAAATGTATATACTATAATCATTATATCCCTCATTATTCAAACAATAAAAAATGATTTCTAAATACCCAAGTATATATAAAGCCAAAGTTCGTTAAAAATATGTTACATCGCATCCAAATGAAATCCCTATAGGTTTTTGAGAAGTCAAAACTCCCAATAATACCTATTATTTAGATATGTTATCACTACACTATCAATCCACCAATATCATAGTACCAAAAAAGTGTTCTAACAACCAATGCTATGAAATAAACAAGGAATATATAGATTTATAGTAGGGGAACTGTTCCTCATCAATGATCACACGACTATGGAATGATTTACTATCCTAGTGGTGAACTCACACTCCACTTAGTCTCTTTTATTTTTGATTGAAAACTATATTCATAGAAGACCCATAACCCAGTTTTGTATGAGGTAGTGATGATGGTATTTCTATAATTGTTGTGGGGGACCCACACCATGCCCTAACTATACATAAAAGGTTGTACCGACCCTAATATTACTCCCAAAATCACATTGGAATAAATTCATTAATGTAACAAAGTTAAATATGAAAAATATAATTATCACTACTTGAATGTGGCCTCATATAGAAGAATCGACCACACCATTTAAATTTACATGAAAAATAATTTGGATAAGCTATCTATATTTTTGAAACACATCTAAAATGGAAAAAGTACATTTAATCATATCAAACATGTAGGATGATTAATTATTTGAAATAGGGCTCATTCCATGAGTCATATTTAAATATAAAAATGTTTTCCATCAATCGTTTATCAGTATTGAATAATAAAAATTTCAATGATATATATTTAATTTATCATCATAAAATTATTTTATTATGTAGACAATGAACCAAAATACTAATTATAAATGGTTTATTTAGGATAAAAATATATATACAATTTATTAAAAATAAATATATAGTTGGGAATATTGTCAAACATAACAATTCACTACCCTAAAAATTAAATAGAACCAAAATGGACAGATTGAAATAATAAAGAAAAATCAATCTCATATTCATAATCATTATACAATTAAATAATATTTAAATGGGCCTTTTCAATATATTCATTGTAGTTCATTTAATAATGTGAATAGTATTTATATTTTTTTCCCTGATTTCTATCACCTTTTGAAAAAACTCTGTCATTTTCAAAAGTATTTTACCCATTCTCTAGAGAATAAATATATGAAGTAATATTTATTAGATAGGTATTATCCTTCATATCATCCCAACCACCATTAACCGTATTCATCTTCATATGGTTTTCAATATTCTATTGTTTTTAGATAGAATGGGAATAGTTCCCTAATTTTTAATATCATTGAATACCTCACTATTAATGCATACACTCAATAATGTTTCTTCCCTAAAAGCAATCAAATATTTCTGCTATTCAATGTTTCTTGAATCAGATTCTATATGATTTTTCACCTTCTAATCTCATAAATCATGACCATGATTACACGATACGATATCCATTTTCAAAGCCTACGCATGCTCAATCAACTATACCTATAAAACTTCTAATTTAATAAACATTGATACAATTAAAAAGATTTGTTTAAGTTTGAATGTTCACAATTATAATTAATCACCTTCAATGGAACCTTTACATGATCAATAATTCTATAACCATCAATCTATTTAATTTTCAATGACATATACAATGACTTTCCCATAAAAATATCATTTCACCAGTTACTAAAATCAATGTATTCCTAAATAACCTCATACACAAGAGCATATACATGCATCCCATAACTATAATCTAGGAAATATCCATTCCAATGATATTTAATTCTATCATTTTCCAAGGAGGGGGAATTCAGAGGCCTCCTATTATAATCCAAAACAAATGGAATTGATGTTCTTTAAATATATTAGTTCTTCTGATTATTATTGACATTATTTGCAATAATCTCACATAGAAGTTCCATTGCATAAAGTAATTATGGACACAATCTTTACCAATTACCCATTCCATTCATATCAATCATTCAAATATTTGTTTTATAGAGATAATTAAATGAGGAAAATGAGAAACCCATATTTATTCTCCAGTTATACATCATATTTATTATCAGCAATCAATAAAAATAGATATATACAAAACAACATATTTTATTTTATTAAATGGGAAGGGAAAATGTACAATGAATAATCAAGAGATAAACTAATGAGAAAAGTATGGAGGCAAAAAATTAGGGTGGTCTAAAATAATAATGCCTGATAGAATATCCTTTAATGATATCAACACACTTTGTGGGAAGACCCCTTGATGAAGAATGATACAAATTCAGAATCGTGACAATACCTTTATGCAAGATAATCATCCATTGTGTTTCCCTAATATCATGTGTGATGTAATCTTATCTTGATGTTGAAGGGAGACTTCTGTCTATGGATATGATATGATATGTTACAGGGAGTGGTATTGTGGTCTTTAAGATAAATGTATATAAACATAGAGTTTATTTTAATAACTGATAGAGATATTATCTTTAATAGATAGAATGGAATTACTTTGAGTAACTCATATACCAACACCTCTAGGGAGTTTCCTCTACCAATGTTTTCAATATAATATGCAACCACATTTCCTATTGGTTTCAGATAACCCCTCCTCCATCCTAGTTCCCATAACATAAGAACCATCAGTGTTTAATTTCAATTCTTAATTAGTGGGGTTCAGTCATATCCACTAAACCTTGTAAATAAGTCTTTAACCCTTATGTTGATGGTTTCTATATCTCATAACATGTCTAACTGAGGGAGAATCATCCCATTTATTTATAGGTACTACACTTTCATGAATCATCCATATTGTTTTGTAAACTAGGTTTACCCTTGAGCATGTGAGCCCATCCTAGAACACCTTATTCATTGCCTCACTGATAAACTGACAACAAGCTCAAAGAATGGTAGATCTCACCTTATTCTCCCTGATATTTCTTCCCACCCCTTGGAACCACTACTAAATAATGTTATCACCAAGATAAGCATAGGAAGACTAGATAGTGAATTTTCCCACTATTGGGTAGACATTTCATTCCCATTCACTCAAAAAGAATAAATAGGAGGTCTACTCAATGCTTTGATATTGGTAGTAGGAGCATTAAAGAATGATATTGACCCTTTCTCATTATATATCCTCATAAGTGGAAATGGAATAGGTAGGTAAATTCCAAATGATAAAAATTATACCTCGGTGATAATTATTTTCACCAAATTATTTTCCCATATATCCCCAACATGTGAATCATGATGAACAAATATACAAGACTTGACTAAGAAGGATCCATAAGAAGTTGACTTGAAAACAAACATGTCTTATTTGTATGTGATATTTATGAGTTGAAACATATCGTTTTGATGCTTTTTAATACCTCCTAAATAATACATGGATATTAGCAATCGATTTTAAATTTATTTCAATGGTCCAATATTCAAGAAATCATAGATTTCTACATGACTAAATATCATTCATAAAGCTAGTATCATCGATGATTCTGATCCGTCTTACATGGTTGTGGATGTGGGACATTTTTTATTTTATTTTTTCCATAGATAATAGTAATTATTTTTTAGAGTATCTATATTATTTTTTTACATCTCCCTGATGACCGTTTCATAAAGAGTTCACCTTTTTGTAACCTCAAAATACATCATTTCATGTAGGTACTACATCATATCTAAGATGCTTCGCAGCCCGATACCACCCTCATCCATAGGGAGATCCATTATATACTTGGTTTACCAATTGTACAAAACCTCCAAATGGGATTCCCAATGGAAGGTGGTCATTAGCTTCTCAATATTCATTATAACTGTCTTTGTATCCTTTAGAACTAAAATAACAATCATTGGAATCGAGGTTAGTATACACCCAACAGAGGGGGATTTTTTCTACTTATTAATATGAGATTAAATAAATCCCACAAAATTGTCCATATGTTTGATATGAAGACTCCATGTTGTGATAGGATCATATTAGTAGTCCATGGATAGGAACCTAATGCCAATTCCAATGTTGGATTCAATGTTGTGTGCACACATCATCGTGCATATACTAAATATATAGAGACCACTTTTATCAAAATTAATGAGTTTACGACTCCACTTGTTGTAATCATCAATAATATTGTTCATTAAATAGATAGAATTTGATCTCCCATTAATAAAAAAACCTTATTATATGAAAACTTGTGATGGGATATACTTTGGAAGCGAGAACTGCAATAAAAAGGATGAATGACTCCATGTAGAACTTTGGATTTTTTTAACCTACTCAGAGCCTCCTGTGTCAAGATAAATAGACTCGGGGAAAGGGATATCCTTATATATGTCAGTGAATAGATTTAAATAAACTCCTCCCATTCTAAAAACCATATTACAAATCTTAGTGTGATCTCATATCTAAACAAGTGTTTGGTACCCAAATAAGAAAAATGTATATAGTTTTGGAAATTATTAATAAATCCCAACCCAAGCTTGTTCAATGGTTTCTCTATATAAACATTAATGATGAGATATTCAATTTATTCCTTCAATGAAATCATATACTATCTGAATTTCACAATGGATGTTCTTGCCTCTCACAAATCAATGTTGTTCAACAAAGACCCATGATAATAGATGTTGGGCTATTATTCAGTTGAGCACACTTATAGGGACTTTATAAGAAAGTTTGCACATACTTACAGAACATTACAATTTTAGATATTGTGGATCCTTAACCTTCAATAAGATGAAAAGTGTATTTTCACTAGCCATGATGGGGAGGCATCCAACATAAAAGAATTATTTCACTTCCTCAAGAATATTTCTCTTCACTCTTCTCCATTAGGCCATGTAGAAGGAAACAATAAAACCATCCGATCCTACGGAAATCTCCAGATTGAGTCATAACATATCCTCACATGACTCCTTCTCCTCATGGATGGTTTATAAGAGATTTTTTTGATATCTAACACCACCCTTAGAATATTATCAAAGATATGGGAATGATTGCATGGGAACCTATACTGCATTGAATAGTTAGGCCCAACAATTAGATATTTAAAAAGTTCCTTAGCCATACCTCATATGGCCTCAATATCACTTATATACATCCCATATTTGAGGAGAATATATGTCATCACAATACATAACTTTTCTTTAAAATAGGAATGAAAATAACTACAGTTGTGTATTCTACATAAATCCACAACACTCTATATTTCTTCCTTAACATTATCACTCATGTGAGAATCATTTCCTCCATGAGGAGAATCATATAAAGAAGGTGGTAGAAATAACATTATTCCATCCATATTCAATACTGGACTCTATATGCCCAATTTCTTTAACTATGGAGTCCTTTTGATTCAAGGGAGATTAATTTCTACTCCAAGATTGCAAAGCATCCATCATCCATATTAACATATTTTGAAATCATTTCGATTAGTTTCTCTGAATTTGTTTATATTAGGAGGAGAGTACATCCTGATGAAAACGTGGGTTATATGTACTTCTTATTGAGAAGAAAAATTGATTCCTCCCCTCATTCATATACGATTAAATCGTCATAATTGGAGAATGATCAAATAGAAAATGTACAAGGTTGGTGATCAAAGCTTTATTGTAGTTGGATATTGATGTCTGGTTTGAAAAGTACCAGTCTTGGTGACACTAGGTGAATCTTCTACAATTTTGGTTGTTACACCTAGTTTATTTTACCCCATGTAACCCATTTCCAGTATATAATTATGAAAAAGGAATGAGGAGAAGTCTTGCCCAAAATTCATATAGAATGTGTCACCTTCTTTCCTTTCTAAAGGATCAACAAAATCATTAATGTCACCTCCAACAAACGAAACTATTTTTTCTTGGATCAAATGAATTGATATATTTCCAATGAAACTACTTAAAAATCATATTTCATTTCACAATAACAAATAGATAAAAAAATTTTGCTTACCCAAGGAGATCTTGGTGGTATGGTTCCAATTAGAAACATCCATCTGTTCATTCGAAATAAGATGGTTTTAGAATAACCATAAATGTTGGTTGTTTGGATTACACTGAATAAAAATAGAAACCCCATTATCTTAACTTAGGTTGAAGACTTGGATACTTTCTTTAGTATATAATATAGAAACTGAAGAATTATTATTGGTGTAAACTTCACTGGATATATAGTCTATTTTTACTCATGATCCTATGCCAAAACATGAGATTTAACATTGAGACAACATATGTCTTGATATTAAGACAGACATAAGAGGATTATTTTGATGGATCACAATAACTTGATTGTTCTAGGTTTTCAATCAGGTTTTTATTCCCTATGTTAATGGAGTTCCATTGTGGGGATTATGAACTAGTGTATTGATCTCCTACTCTGGAATAAATGGATTAGAAATATTGGATAAGTTGTTAGTTAAATAAATTGAAATAGATCCTTATAAGAATTGGTCCTTCGATATAGTCTCATCCTGGGGAAAGGGAGTATTCATATTTTACTTCCCATCAGAGTGATCCTTTAAGAGACTTACTAGAGGGAGCCCCAAGTAAGGTCATGTTTTCTTTAAAATGACAATGCAAAGGTTTTAGGGGAAGAGAGGTAGAGGATAAATAACATGGTCAAAGGACAAATAGGTCTTAGATAGCATCAACACTAACTGAGTATAATTTTCAAAACGATCACCCACCAATGGTAAGGGTAATTTTGAATTCATAACATGGGGGGAACCTTTGGGGACTAAAATGTTTATCTTAGACAAGGCTCCTTTATTGGTTCCTTCAGCTGAGGTGATGATTATGGAATATAGAAATTGAGTGGTCGTGTGGATTTCTAGATGAGTATAAGAACACCAGAGATTCATAGATGGTCTTTTGACATAATGAATGAGAGTCTCTAGCATGGACAAGAACATGATCATGGAGATTTTTAGGGATATTTGTTTCCACACAATGACAAACTTCAAAAACATCAAGAAGCTCAATGTCCTACTATTTAAAAAATAATAGACACAAAAGATCCATGGATGAATCTGATAATAGTAGCATTTAGAATGGGAGGTAGAATCTTGGTAATTTGATATAAATCACATCTTGGGGGAATCTTGCTTGTAGTGAACCCCAAACATCTACCTGAATAAATTGAATCACAACTTTATGCAAGAAGAGGATCGATACAACCACAATAATGAAAAATATTACTTAGAAGAAAGAAGCATAGAAAAGATTCATTATTGATCACTGAAACCCTTACTGGAGAAACTGGCCCCCAAGAGTTGACACACTCATTAATGAAGGGGAGTATAGGTTTTCACCACCAAATTGGGTCACCAATGTCCACTTGTGAAAATCCATTACAGCTAAGAAACAATAATCTATAAAGGGGAGATATGGGAAGACATACACCAATGATGTAATAGGCATATTAATTGGTATGTCAAGGATATGAGAAAAGGATCCAAAACCAACTGTGGAAAATCTATGAAGAATGTTCTTAACTGAGATCAAAAGTGATACACTATTTGAGAAAGGGACTAGAGTTACTAGATCATAGGGCCCCAAAAAGTCACATGTTTAAGAATTAGAGGAGGGTCAAAGCTTATTTGTCATGACATAAAATGGGAGGAACTAATTGTACGTGTGGTAGTGGAGGCATAGTGGTAAAAAAATTGAATAGGATAATGATGTGTGTGTGGTATATTCTTCCTTGTCAAATTATCAATTATATATATACACACACATAATGTAAGGTGAGTGATGTATAATTAAACCCTAATAATCACTAAATCATATAATAACATTTTCTTTATCTATGAATTTATAAATATGAATTTATTTCTTCAAATAGAATAATGGTGGAGGAGGGGTTACTATCCCAAATCACACGCTATCACCTAGACTCTCAATACCTCTTCAATATTAGTAACATCCTCATTTACCCTAATTTAATAATAATTTAAAAATTATTAGATCATCTCACTATAGGTTCAATTCATCAAAGTCATATCCAGTCAACTCAAATTATTCATAGACCTAAAGCTATGCACCACGCCAACCCGACTCTTGTGAATCCTCCTAAAACTTCTCATCCATGCTGACCTACATCACCCAATCCATCACCGCTTGAGCTAGGCACCATAATACTACTATTGGTATTTAAATATATTTTCCACTTCTAAGGCTTATATCCTATTATGTGTCCATGGGAAGGATAAATAGAGATAGATAAATATAAATAATAAAACATATGAATGGGGTTTCTCACATTAAAATTCTTCAATGATCATCGAAAAACACACACAAAAATTGGAAAAAATATTCCTACACATAATTTTCCAATGTGGGATGGTTTGGATCTCTAACCATGGGATTAAAAATATAATTGGGTTTAATAATTATTATGATAAATAGATCAAAATTTGATGGTGATGAGTAAATTATGAAATAATTATAGTAATAAATCATACCATTATCTAGGGGATTTCATTCAAAGTGTCTAATTTGAAATATATTAGAATATTAGGGAAGAAAAATATTTAAAACCCTCATACATCATGGATAATAACATACACGTAAATCAATAATTATATTCACTATTACATTTATCATCCCATAAGGGTCGATCATGATGATGTAATGTCATCATTATAGATGGTGATCCATTATTTCATTGATAGGTCCACGAGATCCTCCAGATCATTCTCATCATTCTTCTCTATCCCATTACCCCAATATCAATATATGTCTATAGTATTTAAAAATAGTTAGAGGAATTAAATGGTATTAAATAGAAGGGTTTAGTGGTTTTCCATAATAAATCAATTATTTAATTCTTTAATTTAATCATTTATATTAATTAACCACTTTATTAATAGTGATAAACACCCAAGGGTGTCCATGTGAATTATAGGTATACTATCCCTAGGGTAAAACCTCCCTTCTATACACATCCATGGTCTTTAAATTCCCATAAAATTGCATGTTTGAAAGGAAAATAAAAACTCCTTAGAAAAAAAACATACATGCTAAAAATAATATTTTTACAGATAAATTTTTTTTAAGGCCCTATTTTACTCTCTTTTCCATGTTAGCTTAGGTAGAGGGAAAAAACCAGGCCCTATAATTAATTGAACCATCAGATAATTTCTCCAAGGGCATATGTTAGTGTAAAATAACTTTTATACACCAATATGGGACATGTAAATCTGAATATCCAAATTATGCTAAATCGCATTTTGGGAAATAATAAAGCCTTAAATATGGTCCCTTATTTTATTAGATGTTAATTGATATAGTATTAAATATTTATATCCAATGTGTGTTTACATCAAGATCCATTTTGTCTGTATAGTCTACCCATTAGAAGTATTTTATTATATATATATACATATATGTATATATATATATATGTCTTTGTAAGTGACTAGACATGTTCACACATACACTTATTTATTCCTTAGTGAGTTGAGGCATGTTTTTGGTGCTTAATAGAGTATGTATATTATCACACCATACAATTATTTTGTAGGGAATGCATCTTTTCAGACTACTTTTTGTAATATATGGTATGTAAATAGTAATTGGATACTATATATTGTAAAGTGTTGAATGTGTGGACTAATGTGTTAGAACTCCATTTTGTAGTGGATTAAGAGTCCATATATTGTAGGTTCAATGTTGCAGTATCTCCTTTTCCATATGGTTTTATTGTTCTTTTTATTTCTAATTGATTGAAATGGTATATTTAAAGTATATTATTTATTTATGTTCCTATATTTTGAATAAATTATGTAGTAATTCTCCGTACTAATATTCTATATACTCCCTATTAATGTTTGTATATTTTTTAGAGACATACACCTTTTGAAAAATTTACATTTTTCTTAAAAAGATAACCAGTCATGAGTTAATCTAATTCTCTTAGATGGAAATTCTTTCAACAATTGATAACTTGGACCTAAGGTACTATTCACTAGACCAAGGGATTGATTAACACTAATAAGGTAGAAGTGTTTGTGATTCAGGATTAGTCAAGTTATTCATGTCATGATTGGGATAGAAAACCCCAAAATATTTCATCCTCATGGTTGACCTCATTTTTCTGTGAAACTATTGCCACTTATCATTTCTAACAAACTACTTGAGATAGAGAACACACTATCATCGTACCCGTAGTGATTCCACTAAAGGTTCCTATGTATCCCACAAACTGACATTTATTCATCCTACCTTACTATCCAAACTGTAGCTCATCTTACCGATGCTTATAGAAAATGGTAATACCTTTATTAATATTTTAGTAATGAACCCATCACCTCCACCTATTAGTGAAATAATAATAGCTTCTAAATCATCCTTATTTCATGAATCCACAAAATAAATTCAATGAAATTAAATAAAACATTATCTATGAATCCAAAACCCAAGAACATTCATCATTACCCATAATTTTAATGGTTACTTTACATATAGAACTACCTATCTTGGAATATAATGTACCTTAAAATATATTAAATTTAAGTTATTAACTAAATCTCTATCTATACTCAAATTCACATCACCCATATCAATGAAAATGAATAACAAACATTATTAAAATATCCCTATTATTTAATTCCACAACATTTCATAATGAAAAAAATCATCAAAAGAGTCTTATTCATAATCTCAATAAAAAATTCTTATTACTTCTAAAATTACATAGGCCATAAAATTTTAATTTTTCTCTTTGATATAAATTTTTTTTTCAAACCGTGAAATGTTAATGAAACATCCAACCCAAAATTACATGATCATTCTTATACAAATTTAACTTTTATACGTCATATATTAAACCAAATTACCCTTCCATGCATCCATAGGCAGATAAAACAAAAAAACATTATATACTGAACACATATTGAAGGTGATCAGTTTTTGTAATCTCTAAAATACCAAATTATCACCTAGATATTATCACCCATGTAAATATATAATCTTATATCATTACACAACCACATTCTAGTAGATATGCATCTATCCAATTTTACCCTTATATAAAATGAAATACCTTTAATGGAACTATTTATGCCCTTGGTTTCATAACAACATATTTTCATGGGAATATACCTAAAACTCTTACCAACTTAGTCAGCTTGAGGAATAAAGAAACTATTAGATACAACACACATATACTAAACCTTCACTTATAATCCATTTCTAATATAATCTCATATTGATAACATATAAAACTAGAAAAATTCATTACCAATGTGTTGACAATCATATCATATCATACTTCTATCATAGAGTGTAGTATAAATTCAAGACAAAATAATATAATAATCATTATAGCCCTCTCAATGGATATCATCACCCACAATTGAATATGTAAAACCCAATTCAATGTGGTAATCATTTTGGAATCCCTTACACAAGGATCTGTTATTTATCATTTCCATAAAATTTTGTTGATCAAAACATTGAATGGTTTAATTTTAAATTTTAATTATAATCAACAATTTATAAAAATTATTTCTAATAAATGTGGATTTTTAAAACATTTCCCACATTCATTACTTTTCAAAATCATATATGCAAAAAATTATGAAAACAATTTCCCTATTATAAAAAATAATTCACATACTAGTATAACATGTTTGAAATGTATAATAAATATATGATCATGTCTTTCCACACTTGGGTAAAATTAAAATGATAAATTAATAACCCTAAAATTATACCTTATTAAATCATTTAAATGGAAAATAATTATTGTAATAAAAATATCCCAACATACTTTGTCACATAGAATTACACCTTCTAGGTGTTATCTAGGAAGAATTCTAGTATTTTTCACATTTTATATCACATATTATCCATATTTACCCGATTCCAAAATATTATAAGAATTAAAAATTCTATTAAATCGACTAAAATATCATTAGATAGGCCACCATGAAGATATGTGAGCATAGTGTTGGAAGACATTGTCAGTACTCCCCATAATCTAGAGGTTTTCAACCAGTAGATAGGGTTTATTAGAAATATTAGTGAGGATATACCCTTATTATTATAATTAAATTATAGTCAATAAATTTCATAATCATCTTCAAAAAACATTGTACACATATAATTTTACAAAAACTTATAATCATAATAGATAAAACTACAAACGTTTCTATATTGACTAAAACTATTATATAAATATAATATTATGAATTCAAAATAGGATTAAGATTTTGTTTAATAACTATCATTTATATGAGAAAAACAGAATAAAAACATCGGTACCACAATCTATAATTTCATTCCTCACCTTCGTTTTATCTTTAAAGTCACTTCAAGATTATCTAACATGTTAGCAATTACAATTATTATCTCACTAACATGTAGACTACACACAAAGTTTTTACATCTATTGTATTTTACATGATAGGTGTCAATGTAAATATTAATAGGACACCACCATCATGGCATCTTATATATTCTATAATATACTCTGATTGCAAAATTTCCTAAACAAATAATAATACACAAGAGGAAATAAATCGTGTTTGGATATAACGTATTAACCTAGACACTATGATGCTTGACCTTACATTCTTACTCTCTTGTATAAAAATTGAATCTATCTTACTCAAGGAAAATACATATAGCTTTTTGGTTCCATTACCATTTGATACAATATTAGTTAAATAGACCACATTATTAAATATCTTTGGGAAGAACATAAACTGGATAGGGGACTAGGATCGCTATTATCCCTAAGATTGTACATACATTAGATAGAGTACACAAGTCAATAAAATCTTCTAAAAAGAATATATGATTGATGGAGGACTTGTATCACTACCAACCCCTTAGAGAAACATACTCTAAGAGGTGGACCAATAAACTAATACACCTTATCATATGAACCACTATTGGAAGTGATGTATTTCATGAGAAGAACATGTTGTCACATTAATGATAGGAATAAGAAAACACTATATGCATTTAAAAACCATATATTATCTCTCACCTTATATCCAACTTGTATCTAGATTCCCTCCAAGGGTTGATAAACCCTTTAATCTAAGATAGTTTCTAGAAATAGTTACAAAACCCAATATTTACTCTCGTATCTTGGATAATAAAAACCTATCATGTATACAATAAAAAAATATTATAAAAAATATATTATGATCATAGGCCAAAAATATCATCAATGACTAGATGAAAATTCATGAAAATATAAACTATTAAACTATATATTTTTTAAAGACAGACTAACTCAGTCTATATTAATTACTAAACCCAAATCCACTTACTTAGCAAAAACAAAAAAAATATTTTTTTATTTCACATCTTAATATGTGGTAAATGAAAACAAAAGTATAAAAAAAATAAAACCACTTTTATAATATATCCCCATTATCAAATCATGTTTTGAAACTTTTTTATATGTACATGTAATATTATTTCTCCTATTTAATAAGTATACATTAATATGTGTCATTTACACCTTTAACGTAATCCTGGTGAATAAAAAACTTATTTTTTAAAACACCTAGATAAAGGACCATGGGTGAAATAATCATAAAAATGATCCATTAACCACCTCAAGATATTATATAACTAGGATATTTTAAAATCCACTAGGATCTCCATCCATCTTTCTATATCAGATACCATATAAATTTCTTATTATGGTATGTCATATTCTTGAAAGAAAATCTACCTCACTTTTTAAAATTATAAGTTGAACTCATATTGTTCTCTTCACTAATGGTATATCAATCCATTCTAAAATCCTTATAAATATATTTATACAAATAAATTTCTATAAGCATTTTGTTTTCTATCTTAAATTTTTTATGATTTACATTCATGTATACTAAAATAATCTGGGAGTCCAGTATGGAGGATATCATAAAAGTATGACACTGATTCCCTAAATAGATTATAAATTTATAAAATCATTCTTAGGGTCTATGGCATGGACCTTATTGTATATCTCACACTTTGAGGCCCATTCGATGCCTGAAACATAAAAATAAAAAATTTAATATATGATGATTATATTTTTTTAGTTTTATCAAATGTTCCCACATTGTATATAACTTTCAATTATATTATAATAGGATATACCAATTTCATTTTTTATTGTGTTCCCCTTTTTTCCCCATTTGGGTTACCGTAACACGAATTTCGATGGATGATAGTTTAAATCACATGAAAAAAGTATATATTATTAAATATTTTTTGTACCGCCGAACTAAATATCTTTAGATTTTTCCCATATAATATCATATAATTAATCATTCCTATGTAGTCAAATTATAGAATCTATAATAAACTGAGATATTGGGAAATTTGGTAGGATTAACAATAATAGTGTTGGAAAATACAAATCAAAGAGTGTTCATAGTTATACCTACTCGTATGAGAACATTTATTAATATTTCTCAATGAAAAGAAAATAAAAGAGAAACATAAAAATGGGATGCATGAGATGGATTGTTTATAGCCTCATATGGACTAGAAAAATGGTGTGAAATTTATTTTTTATTTTTTTATAAATAAATTATTTAAATAATTTAAAAAAAACAATCGATCATGCCTCTTAGTACCTTGTGTATGGAAAATGGTTACCCAATGATCATGAAGATATAATTATAACCACCAAGGTTTTATACTTGGAACCCAATATAAATCAACATGGTAGCTGGTGGTATCTGTTGTTTTAATAATAAATCACCAATACACAAGATTTATATACATCACATCCCCTATGTACATAGTGGTAAATGTTTTTCATTATAGAAACATCAATGATTCTATAATAATGTATGATTTTGGAATACACTTACTTATGTAAATAGTTGTTTCAATATCTTAAATTATTAGAAACACTGAAAAAATGATCTATGATATATTAAATAAATATTATTGTGAAATTATAACATAAATAAATCGTCAAATAATTGAAAATATATAAATAAAATTAATTTTTAATATTAAAATGATAAATATGTAATAAAAAAATTAAGATGTGTGTTTTAGGAGTTGTGTAATACTCACTAATAAATTAACCACTTTTAAAATATTATAATAATAAATTATACTATATAAATATAGTAACTAATATATTAAAAGTCATTAAAATAGATAAATTTATGAAATAAAATTAAGAACACTTAATGGTAGAATTTCATTATTCAATAAATGATATTTATCATTATATTATCTATTTTATTGAATTTTAAAGTTGTAATACCGCACGGTTTTAAAATTAATATGCATTCGAAAACATGCACGACATACAACAATGAGCATAAATTTACTATGAAATAATATTATTTTATATATGACTATGAAAACCTATACATTTAATTGGAACGTTATAATAGGAGTAAACACATTATATAATATATATATTTGTATGTAATTATAACATAAAAACATTAACCATGAGGTCCAAAGACCAAAACATATAATACATAGATATTACTTATTTTTGGATGAATATTAATTAAGTACACAAATATAAACTTACTGATTTTAAAGGTACAATGACTTAGGATACTTAGACACAAAAAAAACTGGTTCATAAATGAGATACATAATATTCCTTTTTCTTCTCCGTAAATAGATCCCTCCTAAAATATATCACACATAATACCTTTCATAATAACATGAGAAAAGGACACATAATAAAGCATTAGATCAGATGACCAGTAAATGTAATATAGGGGGATATCAACAAAAAAAAGAGAATACAGTTATGACAATTACATTGGAAAACCATGAATTGTATTTTGTTGATTATAAACATGAGTCAAAAAATAAAACATGGAATATGATCATATATCATCCATAATGAAATAAATAAACATGAACCATGATAACATAGTATTTGAATAAGAAATGTATTTTTGGTATACTTGTATGCATTGAAATTCATTTCCATAATAGTTAAAGATCATTTAAAAAACTATCATAGTAGAATGGGATCAATCCCTAAACTACCATAATAGTCACGATTTACTCCCAATAATATCATAGTTGAATAATTACCTTATAAAAAATGGTTCACTACCCATTATATTTATTTTTAACACATGAAATATAAATATTTTCCCATAACATTGGAGGGAGATATAGGTCCAAGCTATCACATAATAAAAATCATACATATGTGTTCCAAAAGAAAATTAAAAATTCATCATATCAGAACTGATGAAAAGAAAAGGTCTTCAAAAACAATATTAATATTATAACCCATGAAAATAAATCAGTTTCAAAAACATTTCATCATAGCATAACATGTGTAAATGAAACTGGTATCATAATAATTTCATTATTTTATCAATGAATATTCCATTTGAAAATAGGTGGGATTCCTAAGATTTGTTTCATTATAATAAAACATTAAAATTAATCATAATAATGGTATATTTGGATCATATTTATATAAAATAATATGTTAATCAATGTATGTCTTCTTAGATGGAAAATTATTTTTAATGATAAATCAGATGGAGTGTTTCTTCCAGAATCTAAATATCTATCTATAATCACTTTTTAAAACAAATAATTCATAAATTATATTGGAAATATATTTCATTGATAATTAGTAAAATATAACTTATCATGGATTCATTAAAAAATTGGATTGTAATAATAGAGAAAAAATACATACATTTCATACATGTTAAAATAATGATTTATTTCACATTTTTGGTAATATACAAACAAGACTTATTTGGAAAACAACATGAAGATTAATTTGAAACAAATTTTAAAAAGTCATACATGGGTTTAAATTTATATAATAAATCTTATATATAATTTTAACATCATTTTGGAAACATTTTTTGAAAAAATTATTTTAGAACAAAGAATATTTTTTATAGAAGAGAAAAATAATGTTAGATTTTATTAAAATTATTCTTTTGAAATCATAAGTAAATAAAGAGAGTAGCAAGATTTAAATACATTTATTCTCAAGGAATAAAAATATTTAATGAAATTTAAAGAGTTTCATATTATGTGGATAATAATACTTCATCATCAGAAGCATAAACATAACAAATCTAGATTAGTGGTGTGATCGCATCGTAAAATGACTACCACTTATGTGATATTGAATCATATGCCCCTTGAATTAATAAAATTAAAAAAATATATAATTAATAAAAATATATTTATAATATTATATGTCAAAGGGAATGAATAGAAAACTCATAATGAAGATAGATTCATAACTCAACATATGTCTCAAAGAAGAAAAATAGAGAATAAATACATTACCACTTTAGCAGTATGATGAATTATAAAACCCAATAAACAATAAAATTAAATGAAACATTAAATATCATAAAAATAAGTATTATAATTATATAATATTTAAAATTGGTAGTATATACGTCATAAAAAATAAAATATTTGTGAATATATCATAAGTCCCCCAGAAATAAAAGGAATACTAGAAATCATATACCATAAGTCTCAACTATAAGGCCCCAGCCTTAAACGTTACTTAATCTTGAGTTATTACAAGATTACACATTGAGGATCTTTTCAGGTTTAGTGTTTTAGAGAATTAGATCATGAAACTTGCATTACATTCCACATTTAGACAAAGTGGTTACATAAAAGACATTATTCATTCTTCCCATCAACAGAAACATATTTAAAATAAAACATGGATTCTTTCTTGACACATCCTTGACACTATCATCACATCATTTACCCTTCCCTTGACCTGTGAAAAACATTTCAAAAACTTGGGATGAGCATAAAAAGCTCAGTAAGGGATATAAAAATATGGAAAGGAATCATGAGTACATGTATACATAAGAATGAAAATCATACTTTACCCATAAAACATAAGCACTTTAACATACCTCATAAAATCATATAAATCATATGACATAAAGGTAACTTGAGGCATTCATAACATTCTTACGTAGGGAGTAACCCTCTTGGTTACGTTTGGAATACCCATCACAGTATATTCCCTAAATCTCTTCGGAGAAACCTAAACGTTTTACTCCTTCGCGTTACCCAATGCATTGGAGAGCTATATCGGGTTCACCCACCCTTAGTTTTCCAGGGAACCACCCATCTTCATAATAATGCCCAAGAACCTCAACATAATCGTATCACATAAAACATGCATAAAGGAAACATAACATTTACACCTTTCAATCACAAGATATCAATACAACACATTGATATAAAAACATTATGAAAACCATTTTCAATACCAAAATAAAAGAAGAGTAAAACATGGTATTTATTTTTCTTTTAAAAGAATGTATGGCTTGTAGAGGAAGCTGAAACTCAAATAATGGTCACGACGGCGGAGAAGTCGTTGTCGCCGCATTCGTACGACAAAAACATTCCCTTTTGTCGTTTAGTAAAACGCTTTGTATAAAAAGATTCCTTTTGGATAAACGTAAAAGTAAAAGGGGTTTATACACCGTATAACTGAAGGTTGTTTATAAAACAAAATATGCCTCAATGAAAGGATATTGAGACGAAGTCCCATACAAAGACGGTATCCTTGGATTAAGGATAAATCAGTTACATAACTATGTGTGACAAATGAATACATGAAATATAAGTGGGTATTAATTGTAAAACAATCATAGGAAATTCACACATAATCATAGAACAACATATTCAAGGTGTACAAGTTTATCCCAAAGAATCGAAATTGGGTTAGGAAGTTCCCTTGCAATAATTAGACAGCCTAACGGCGTCACTTCAAAATTTAGAAAAAGAGTTGATGAGAGATAAAAAGGGCATCTCATCACTTGGACATAAGATTTACATCAATAAGGATATAAAATAACATATCCCAACATAATAGTATGTTAATTAAAATAAATAACAAAAGAAGTCTTTTAAAAAGAGGAGGGTGAAAGGTCCCCTTACCGAGTTGGGTAACTTTCGAAACGTACACCCCATGGAAGAAGGGTCATATAATGAAGATGTGAATACCCATAAATGAAATTATACTACACAAAGTGTATAATAATGGGAAGTACATACACTACTCAAAGGAAATTGTGGCAAATGTAGCATAAATCTCACGGGAATAAAAGTGAGATGAAAAATCCCTTACGAAAACTCGGCAGCCTAACGGCGCCACATAAAACATACAAAAATGGACTGATGAGATCAAATAGGGTATATCATCATATTAACATAAAGTTTATAGAAATAGGAATATAAAATAACATCCCCCAACATAACAAAGAGTAGCTTAAAAGAAGTGACATAAAGGAGAGTACTAAAAAAGAAAGAGAGAGGTTGGATCTCTTACGAAAATTCGGCAGCCTAACGGCGCCACTCAAAACATCCAAAATAGATTGATGAGAGAGAATACGGTCTCTCATCACATGAACATAAAAATTACAGTAAGATTAATATAAAAGAACATCCCAATAAGAAATATGATCTTTAAAAGGAATGACATAAAAGAGTGTACTTAAAAAGAAAGAGTGGAGTAGGATCCCTTACCTCGGGTCCGACTTGACTCGATCGTTATTTAATCTCCTGAATAATAAACTTGAGTTAATTTCTACTTGATTAAGAACCTTTTTCAAGCTTATTATTCCTTTTATATCACTTATTTCCATGTTATAAACATTATGTAATCATTAAGTTAATAATGATTGTTTTGTCGATATTTGGTTCTAAAGTCGAAAGTGGACTTCATACAATTACATGTTGTTCGTGTGGTAAAAGGTTATTTATATCCAGAATTACATTCCTGATTTGGATATCATATATATCATATATATCCAGCATATACATGTATTTATAATATCACATAATCATTTAGAGGAAAGAAATGAAATGCACCGTTCATGGAGACGGTAAGCCGTACGTACGCATGAACGCTACTTTCATTTCTATGTCGTATTAATGGAATTAAAACTATATGAGAAGTATGTATATTTTAATTCCAGAATTATATTAATCATTTAGATGTATCATAGATCATATATATCCATTATATATATGTACTTATAATAGTACATAATATTTTGAGATAAGAAATGAAATGTACCGTTCATGGAGACGGTAAGCCGTACGTACGCATGAATGCTACTTCCATTTCTATTTCATATTTAATGGAATTAAAACATAATGATACATAATAGTATTTTAATTACAGTATGGTATCATATATAATATCATTAAATATACCCTTTATACGTACCACATATGGTAATAACGAATCAAATCACTTTGAGGGGGCGGTAGTCCGCACTTCCTTAAATGAAGATATCGCGTTTACCCATAATGGAAACCATAAAGGTATGCCCAAAATGTAAAATACAGAAGCTTAAGGAAAGCATAAACATATTATATATCATATATAAATATAGTGTCATCTTAATGGCCACCTTTTAAGGTGTTAGAATAATGTTGAACAATCATCGTTTCGGGAGGCAGAAATTCACCATCCACAGAAACAGTTTGTTCTTTAACCATTAGATGTAGGTGTGTGAAAGTGTAGCTCGAATAATTCTTATAACAACATCCTAGTATATTGATGATACTGTATTTGTTACAAAAGAAATGAATAAAAAGATTTTAGGGGGTTGGAGAAGCAAAATAAAACAAAAGGACTCAAGTGAAGACATTACCTTAAAATCGGGTAACTCCCTTTGGTTTGAGCTCAAAGGCTTCCTTGGGAAGACTTCTGCCCAAATTGAGGCTTAAAGGAGTAAGAGAGGGAAGTGGAGAGACAAAATGGGCAGATTTTGGCCGATCCAAAGTCTTTGGGAGTGTGGGTAAGGAGGTAGAGGTGGGGGCCTTTTATAAGAGGAGAGGAGGGGCACTCTTGGAAGGTAAAGAAAAGTCACTTTATTTTAAAATGGTATTCGGATTTAAGAGGTCCCACATTGATGTGTTTCGAGGATAAGGTGATAAGGGTTCGAAATACACTCATCCAATAGGTTTTGGACATATGTAGGTATTAGATATTACATTATCTTTCCATTTTATTTAAATCGTTAAATAATGAGGTCATCGCTGCATCATCATGATGTCATAAATAATTTAATTTATTTAATGTCTAAAAATTATAAAAAAAATACTATGATGTAGGAAATATTTTTATATTTCCAACGAATATTTATAGTCAAAAATCTTATTTGTATAACCCCATGTAAAAATTGTTTTAGGAAAACATTTCATTTTTGTTTCATTTTTACTTTAACTTTAAATAAAAAGATATTAATGTCATTTTCCAACCAATGTGGCTTCATGGGGTCCCCAAGTTGACCCATGGGTTTTCTTGGTCGGACATGACACATACAATGAGGTTAGGACATGTTTCAAGTTCATTTCATATTATTAAAACATTATTTTTACCTTAAACTACACTAATTACCTCTAATCGTGATTAAAAACTTAATAAGTTACTATTCACCAAAAAATTATTTTTATCCCATTGAACCACATTTTACTTCTTAATGACAACCATGTATGTCGGATTTTTGAAATTCAAAACAGAAAGATGACAAAATTTCATTTAAACGGAAAAATCAGTTTTGATAAGTACCACTTAGTGGTTTCACTATTCATCAAAAATTGAAGTTTTTCAGAAAAATCCCAAAAATTCACCCTAAGCTATATTTGATATTCCAAATTCAAAAATGAAGTCTATTTTAAAAAATTCAAAACATATAAGTCACATTAATTAATTTAATAATTAATTCCCGTTGTCAGAGCAAATAGCGTGTTTTTATGAAACAATAAGTATCAAAAGATTGACACTAGTTTAAGTCTGATTTCAAAGTGAAATTAATTCCAAAGACCACTATTGGATTTAATGGTAAAAATATATTCTAATTTCACTTTAAAACAAATTCAAAAGATAATATAATCATATAAATAAATTATATTAAAAAGAGGTTTTGAATTAAAATACAACATTTTACACTATTCATTAAAAAAAAGAACTTTATCGGAAAGATACCAAAAATTTACACAAAGTAAATTTTGATGTCCCAATTCTTAAGAAGAGTTTTATTTTGGTCCAATAGAATGTATAAGAGTGAACAAAACTATATTTAATGACGGTTAACCATCAAAAGGTGATAAGTGAACCTTTAGTGAAAACTAGGGCATATATGCCTAAAATTGAATTCTTTCCGTATTTTAAGCCTTTATCTTTTATTGGATAAATGTAAAAACATTTAAAACATATATAATCATATTTTAGTTATTTCTATCCATTCCTGCCAATAAAACGGCTACATGTTAACTACCATTTAAAATAATATTATTTTATTATTAGAGTGCAACGTAAGATTCTCAAGAAACTCGTTGTTGCGTGTTGGGTACGCCATCGAGCATAGCGTCCCCTTTAAAGTCATATTAATATTTTATTCACAAATATGGATAACTAAGAAAATGTTATATTCTTTATTTACCTGGGGTGTTACATCAACTCCTTTCATACATGTTCAAACCTAATGTATAATAAATATATTATTAATATAAATATTTTAAATAATTAAACACACACATATATATCATTCCACATAATATTTACTTGTGATATTTTATTACCCATTTTTTTAACAATTACATGTTAATGTCACGTTTCAGACAATAAATAATTTTTTTCATTTATGTTTAGAATTGTTTTTTGTCCTTATACATTGATCATAGTTCAAAAAATATAAATAATTTTTAAAATTATTTAAATATAATATATATATATATATATTCATAATATCATTATTTATAGCAATTCGTGAAATTTTGAGATAAAACATGAAATACAAAGTTCATCGAGACGGTAGGTCGCATGTACACATGAATATTGATAACAATTACTCATTGGAATGAAAAATTAATTTTACATATATAAATTCTAGAAATATTATAATTATATATATGTGTGTGTATATAAGTTTTTAATTAAAACTTTATTATTACCTTCAATGTATATAATGAAAAAATCACATCACATCATGAGACATTAATCCGCAATACACACAAGAAATGTTATCATATTCCCACAAAATGGAAATTTAAATGATATATGTGATATAATAATTTAATAAGAATAAAATTATAATAAATACAATATATAAAAAATAAAATCATTTTTATATCCATCAGTGATAGGTTGTGATTAAAAATAGATAAAAGTTGTTAGTGAGGTGGTATTCTACCATAAACATGAATGATAACTTCGTATCCAATTTGATAGATGGGTGTATAGATATATGTTATTAAATAAACATAATAATGGTACTATATATGTTATATACTGGTGTTATTATATAATCATAATTTAATAATATTTAAATGATATCGAATAATCATAAAATAAAAAATACAATTGAAGAACATTACCTCTTTCTCAGGTAACCTTATTAGGATTGCAAAAAAATCAATCTTAGGATAGAATTATGATAAAAATAAGGATTTTATGAATATAGGAGGAAATTAAAGATAGTATTTTGGTGGGTATTTTAAAAAAATTGTTTCTGGATGTGTAAAGTGGGTCAGAGATTTGTTGTCCTTTTATAAGTGCTCGATAAGACACACTTGGTATTTTTTTTGGGAAAATGTGTAACCATGTTTTTCATATGTCAAAAGGTTTGAAAATAGTTCATTATAAAATGTTAATGGTTATAAAATCAAAATATGTATACAATAGGGGTGTTGTATAAGTATTGGGTCATTTTTAACCATTTTCTATTAAACTAACCCATTGGTAGACCATTTCTTTATGTTAACCATGGTAAATATTACTCTTATTTTTTAAATTTAATTTTAATCCAAAATTATATTTCATTTATTATATAATTCAAATTATTATTTTTTAAAATATTTAATCCATTTGGACAAGTTAAATTCAATGATGTGAGAGAATTAAATTTAAATTTAAACATGTAGATGCGAGGAGAAAGCATGTTTTCAATGAGTAATTTTTCAGAAGCTTGACAAGTTTTTACATTATAATTAAAAATTAAATTGATTACAATAACCAAAATTATATTAATAAATACATTTTAACTAATTTTTCTTATAAAACCATTTTAATAAAAAATTACATTATTTTTTTTTTTAATGAAAATGTGGTTTTCAATAAAAACTATTATTTTTATCTATTCATTGAAAACATAATCATTCTAGAAATATAGAAAATTATGTACATTATTTTAAATTTTGGTTTTCATATAATAAAAATATACTTAATATTTAAAATTTTGTTATTAATATTCATTACACCAAGATTACCTACTATATAATAATGTCGTCTTTGAATAATAATAATAATATTTTGGCATAGTTCATTAAAACTCGGTGTTGTGTATAATTCAAGTTATCAAAGTAAATTACATAATTCAAAAAATAAAAATTCATAAATTTTAAGGGTGTTATATTCTACCACCATTAAAATTAATTTCTCCCTAAAATTCCACACTCTAATTAATAATTGGACACTTCTATGTCATTATTTCTCTATGATATTTTGTTCCATCAAACCATTGGTGTGAACACAAAACATTTACCTATTGAGTGGTCTTGTTTCTAAGATAATTATATATTCAATATATAATATCCAATGGTTAGTTATCATAAGAAATATATTTTTCCATTGGTATAATGATAGATTTTAATACATGTGATGGGTTAGTATTATACTTTCATATAAGTAATAAATGGAACAAAGTGTGAAGTTGAGAGAGGATTGGTGAAATAACTAATTCATAAAATACAATAATGATATGATCAAGAATTTTAAAGTTACTAATATAAATAGTTTTTTTTATTCACAATTTCACTACATTTTTTCTTTGATATTTTTATAAAAACATTATCATGATCATAAAATTCCAAATAATGTCGATGATTGTCAACATAACTTTTATGAAAATGTTTACCCCCATTTTGTGCTACTAAATGGAACTAACTATATATATAATTTCTTAAACTATCTAATGTCTCAATATCTTTCAATCAACATCTACATTCCTACATGTCCATGTTCCACACTTCTTTCTATAGAGGGATTAATAAGGATCCATCTGAATTCTTGAGTGAAAGATATTATTTTACAAAAAATAAAATAAAGAATTGTTTTGATACCAAATACCATTAAAATACAATGAACCAGGTATCAATATATCTTATAGGGTATGTATTGTTCCCTTATATTGACTATATACCAGATGATCATAAATAATGCAGGAACTAAACTCCATATCTTGAGTTTGCTAAAAAACATTTCCAAAACATTAAGGTAAACCTCATATTTCAATTTGATACAATTTAATGTGGTAATACATGAAACCTTACAACTTATTTAATGTATATCCAAGAAGGAGGATCTTGAGATAAATATTCCCTAATATAGATGTCATTTTTTGACTTATAAAGGTGTTAGACTACAAATCATATGGAATTATTCTATTTAGACATTATGGGGAGTCCGATATCGAAATATATTGATTTGTTATCACATTTCCATTATATTATGGGTAATGGATGTAAAATCCAATTTTAATTTTGTCTCACAGCCTTAACATGTTGACATACCAAGCCTCAAGATTAAAAATCACTAATATCTCACTTTATTACATCCCAACAGAAATAATCATTCAAATATCTATATATCTTGATTCTTCCAGGATGAACAGATAATGAAGAACTATGAACTACCACTAACAAATCAATCAAATTATGTATGTATAAAACAAAGACATGATTCATGATCCTTATCATTATACCATGATCATGGTAAAACTAAATAACATTTCTTAAGTTCATTTTCAACTTTATATATTCCTTCTACGCCACATTATTCATTCCACTAATAGATGGTTAAAAAACAAATGAGCATGAAATTATTTATCCCCTATCACAAAAATTTCCAAATAATTCTGTTTCAAATATATAATTTTTGGGTCTTTTTTATCAACATCATGGATAAGCTAGCATGATCCTTTCAACTCAAAGCATTGACCTCCTTGTTCACCTTCCAAGGGTGGTTATTTATTGAGTAGTTATAGTCTTTAATCATCATTAAAAATAATCCATGTAAAATATTCAACTACTTAGGTTTGAATATATATTATAATATTTTTTTATTAGTATATATACCACTCTTTCACTATAGATATAATGCCTCGATATATTTTATTCAAAAAGTACCACAGATAACTTCAAATCGTGACTTGGGTCATTTTTCCCATGAACCATCAATTTTTATGCGACATAATATATAACTATTTCATTATATAATATTGTGTGTCACAATCCCTTATTGGATGGATCACTATATATTAAAACACCTCTCAAATGCTGGGTAATGTAAGCATATCTGGGATGAATTTTTTCTCTTCATTTACTTGAATTTTTACTCACATTTTTGTATCCATAAGATCTTAGATCCCATTCAAAACAACATATTTAGTGGATTATATAGTCGAGGTAAATTAAAAAAAACCACCAATAATATCTTGTTTAAAAATGAATAATGTGGATATCTGTCAACCAAATTTCTCTAGGACAACATTTTATACCCTACATCTATGATGGATCAACCGATATACACTCTCTTGATATTATATGACCCAAAATTGAAACATTTTACATAAAAATTTAATTCATTGGTAATTTTTCATATATTTTATCATTATATAGTTTCCCCAGTACAATTATAATGTGATATGCATGTTTATCCTTTCACATTGAATAAATAATATTATTGTTTATAATGACTTTCACAAACTGATCAATGTAATCTCTAAACACTCTATTCATTAAATCCATAAATAAAACAAATTAATTAGAAATAAAAAATAAATCAACATATATTAATAGTTTCAATTCATTGAATAACTTTTATAGGTTATTCATCCTTTCTTATAATCAAATGATGATGGTCAACATTGGAAAATTATTGAACTCCACACCATTTATCATATAGTTCATCAATACATGGTAGTGTATACTTGTTCATTATCATGATCTCGTTCATATCATGATAATCAGTGGAATGTATCATCGATCAATATTTATTTTTAACAAAAATAATTTGTTCACCATAATGTCACACAATTGATTGAAAGAATCAATTTACATAGTTCCAATGGAATATATTTTATAATTAATAAAAATCAATCAATGAAATTATAATTGGGGAGGAATTAATTATCAGTTATTTTGATAAATCAACTTCATTCTATAGTAGAACTATTAGATTCTATTCTATAAATATATCCAAAATACATAGAATATATAATATTTTTATCTATGTCAATTTTCTCAGTAACCATATGATAAAAACACCCCTTTTAATGGGAATCAAGAAACATATAATGGATACGATCACCATTGAATGTTTATACATATCGTCACACTAATAGATAATCATAGGTTGGTCTACAATATCAAACATGAAATCCCTTTCTTGAACTTTATGTGGTATTTTTGTATAGATATCCAATCCTTTCGTATGTGAACATCAAATTCACTCGAATGAAGTCTGATTAGACTTGTAAGAAGCACATTCCCAAAACCTTAAATTGGATGGGAATAATACAATTTAGATGGGATCATATTAATATTAGGGGTTTTCAATTATAATTCTACATCTATCTTTGTGGGTGGAATCTATATAACCTAATAAAATTCATTCTATATAAATGAATGGGTATGTATAGAGTAAAATTAGAATGTAGTAGTTCAAGAGTGGATAGTAAGTTCACCTTTGACCATGTCATAATCACACTCCTCATCAAAAATAATTATCGTACGTGATTTCCCATAATCACTTGATTAAATAGGTTTATAAAATTCATCATAATGATTATCCTTTGGATTTGATAACATGTTAGCATAATTCCCAAACCTCATTCATTTTAAACATTAGAGTGTGGCTGGTGCATTTTCAAGATATTTCTATTTATTTAAAAAAAATTGATAGTTTCTTCCCATAAATTCAGAATTAAACTAACTGATAACAATCATTTCCATAATTAAATATGTAACTAATCCCATTAGGATGATTTTCTCCATGTTTCCTTATATACATTGAGTATAAAGGATGGATAATCTTCTTCTCTCATGGGTTTTAGATTTTTCAATTAATTTAACCTCATTTTTTTTCTCAAAACATTATTATTGATGGGTTTCTCCAATCTCTATATCCAACTACATATAACATTAAATGATTTCATCATAAAAACTAATTTCTCTTTTGTAAATTAACTTTTGGATACTAGGTTTTATGCTTATGAAGAATCGATAAATTGTACTTTCATGTTGGATAATAATTCTAGATGTGTACTTCAAATTCCATGTATGATTTCCCCCATAAGTACCAATAGATTATTCATCCATAAACATTACAAAAAGGAATTACTATTTTTTTAAGAATAATAAAAAGGTACTATATATTAAAAAATAGTTTCTTAAACTCATCCAACTCTGTGGATTCAACTTCATCATGTTCTCTTGAATTTATGATGAGAGTAAAATATTAATACACTTCACCTTCCAAACGATATACTTCCAAAATGAATTTTTTGTGTACCTAAAACTATATAATGAAAATTTTATTTTCAATGGTATTGGTCAATTTTTAAGCTACTATAAGATCAAGGAAATCACAAAATAAAGTCAGATATTTTCTCATGAAGGGACCAACTAAAAATTGTTACATATGCTTGTTTGAATGTAAAAAATGACTCAACACTTGAGAATGTTTTGTGAGCATATAAATCAGCTTTTACATTCCATATTGCTTAATGCTTGGCTTTTTAGAAGGAAAATAATTTCATTGACCATCACACTCATCATTAACATAGTTCCTTCATGTTCCTCCATTGAATAAAAAAACTATAGGGTAGTAAAAAAATAATAATATTAGGTAACGACAAAATAATGAAAAATTATTATAGGATATATATATCATGAAACATTCTTTTTAACCAGAAACCCTTTAGGCTTATTTATTTACATTCATATTCAACGCCTATTTAAATCATTCATGATGTTCTATATAGTGTTTGTTAATTTTTTAAGCATATCTCCTGAGAGTGTCAAACCTTTTTTGGAGAAAACCCCATTTTCATATACCAAGTGATTATAAATTTCATCAAAATACACATGTTTATGATTTATTACCCATAGATATATCTATTTGAGATCCACATAAACTTTTATTGTGCATATAAGAATTTAATAGCTTTGAAACCACTCAATCTAACCTTTTCTAATATTCCTCGAAATTTTCCTATACATCGACTCATCCTTTGATAAATACATAGGGATATAAAAATGGTTTCTCATGCTAGTTTCCAAAAGATGACTAAACATATCTTCATATACCTTTTTACATAATAAAACTTATCCTTAATATATATTACTTTTTTTAGAGAAATTATCATTAAATTAAACATATATAGAATTACTGTAAAGGTATAAAGACTTTGGAGACAAGGAAACATAAAAAATTGGTCCATAAGTGATATAAATAATCTCCAATATGTTCTTTATAACAAGTTTTATTATTTGAAAAATAATTCATAACAACATTAACCAAACCATGGGTAAAGAAATCATATAAAAGTGTGGGCATGTATGATTAGGAAAGTTAAACTAGGGACATATCAACATATCCTGATCATGGGAGTTTTAGAATAACAATTGAAAATCATACCCAATATATCATAAATCATAAATATGAGTCATGGAATGAATATATAATTTAATAAGACAAAAATCATAATATAATATATTAATATGAACCATGAGATCATAGAATTTTCATATAACATAGATTTATGGAATACACATAATTATAGAAAATTATTTCCATTTTAGTCTTTTCACATTTAAAAAAATCATTTTGGAATTTGTTCACTCCCAAAACCATTTTACTAACCTAGTATAAATCCAAAAAAATCATAGTGGGAAAATTATATTACTAAATTGGGTCTACTCCCCACTAATTTCTTATTTATCATACGATATTTCAATCATTACCCAAAATATTGTAGGGAGATACAGTCCCACCCATCACATAATGAAAATCATAAATATGTGTGCAACAAGATCACAAAATATTTTTCATATAAACACCCATGAAAATAAATTACCTTTATTGATTAATCATCATATAATAACACATAAAATTATAAGGGCTTCATAAAAATTTCCTCATAGAATGATCTATGGAATAGAAACACATATGAGGATAATTTCAATGTTTCATTATAGCATTACTTGTTGAAAAATGAGAGGGTTTCAAAAGTATTATTCCATAAAAAATAATAAATTTAGAGAATTAATAATAATTTTATCCTTGGATCATATCCCCATTAAAGAATAATTTAATTCAAAGGATATCATTACATATGGGAATTTATTTTTATAGATAAATCACGTGCAATGTTTCTCGGGGAAAATAATTTAACTTTTTAAATCACTTTTTAAACATAAAATTAAAAAAATGTTTTTGAAAAAAAAAATTATAAAAAATTAAATCATGTAAACTAATATTTAAAACATTGACTGGTCATCATTATGGGAAATTCATTACATTCCATAAACATTAAACAATAAATACTTTCATATTATTGGAAAAATACAACTAAGAATTGGAAGGAAATGATATTAATATCCATTTTAAAAGATTTTTTAAAAATTAAAAGATGAGTAAAAATTTCATTAGTAAATCATTTAACGAATTATTTTTTTAATCTTGTTTAGAAAACCCTATTTTGGATGGGAAAAATTTTTCGATCGAAGAGAGAAATAATATTAGTTTTTCTTTAAAATTATTTTGAACTCTTATGTACATAAATAAATTTAGATAATGGGAAGACATTTATTATAAATTAATAACCATTATATAATTAAATTCATGATTTTATTGACACATGTATCCTAAAACCATTAACACTTTGTTAAAGTAGAATTGTAGGCCCCATGATAAAATAACACTAAATAAAATATAAAATAGTATGAATATAAGGTTATTCATGATATAACATTTCAAAATTGTAGTGTATATATCTCATAAAATAATATGTACAATAAATCTCTCAAAAAAGGGAAATTGAGACAAAAACCCATTAATGATTTGGTAATCATGTGATTCTTAATCCCCTCTAAATAATAATAAAAAATGGAACATTAAATATCATTAAAAGATGTATATTAATTTAATAACATTTCAATTGTATAGTATATATACCAAAACAATATATTTGTAGTGATAATGTCTTACATCTCCCAGAAATAAAAGAGAGACTGGAAATCCATTAACATATATCCACACTTCCATCATACACATTCAAAACTCTAGTATAATTAAAATAATATTTTTATAAATTTTATTAAAAACCATTAATATGTTATTATATATATACATATCATACCATGTATGATTTATTTTTCATCATTTATTATATTTTTATTAAAAATTTCATTTCAATGTCATGTTTTTGGAAATAAAGGATTTTTTTCTTGTATGTTGTGATTTTTTATTTTTTTGGTCCATATAATTTGATAACGGTTTATTCATATAAATAATTTTAAACATGATATAAAAATAATATATATATATATATTGTATATATTTAGTTACAGTAATCCATAAAACATGGATATAGTAAATGAAATACACTATTCATAGATATTAGATAGTCGTATGTATGTGTGACCATAGTTTCTAATTTACTAATGTATTGGAAATGATAAATAATATATTAACATTAAATAATAATTTTTCTATTATATGTATCCTATATTTTAATTAAATACATCGTTATTTCCATTCACATAATTCGTGAATGATTCAAATCATTTTATAATAGGTTATCATGATGTACACAAGAGCGACATTATTGTATTCACAAATAATGGAATGTGTGAAGGTTTATATAATATTATTGTTTTAAAAGAATAATAATATAAAAATATCATATATATAAAAAATAAATCCACCATTATAACTAGCATTGATTGGTGATGATGGAAAATGGATAACATTGGTTTACGGGACGGTAGTCTTCCATAAAAACGAATGATGGTTTAATATATCATTTTATAAAATGAGATATTAATATAGGTTGATCCATTAACATAATAAAATATCATTATATTTTAGAAACTAGTGTTATTATATCATAAATATAGAATAATATTTGAAGGATGTGGAAGAGGAAATAAAATATAAATTCTAGTTTTGAATGTTGCCTCTTCTTTAGGTAACCTACTTATGTTTTCACCAAAAGGCTTACTAGTTTGGATTTATTATAAAAATATGGTTTATATAATGATATGAAGTAATTAAGGAGTGTATTTGGTAAGGTAACTGTTAATACAAAATGTATTTGGATGTTTGAATATGAGAGGGAGTTGGTATCCTTTATAAGGGGTACTGCACACACAACTGATATTTTTGAAATGAAAATAGTGTACTCAAATTTTTTACATGATTAAAAGATTTAAACTAGACCATTTATGTACCATAGAGTTTATAAGGTTGATATATGTCCTAAAAATTGGATCTAATAATATTTTTGGAATTTTTTTAAATATTAACATATTTTTAGACCCTATGTAACTCTATTTTTACCTTGACCAAGAAAAATAATTATATAGGTTTTTATTATTCATTATGATGAGAAATTATGTTGGTGTAATTAGATAATATTAATTATTCATATTCCCAATATATAATCCATTATTCTAAATTCAAATTGAAGAAGTGATATAATTTAATTTAATGTTAATTCTGTAGATTCGACTGGAAAACATGTTTTCAAAGATAGAATGTTCAAAAGTCTATAAAATTATATAAAATTTATTTATTAAATTGATTCCAATGACATAAGTATTTTTAATAAATATATAATAGAACAAATTTTTCTTTTAAACCAACATTAAAACAAAAAACAATCCTTATAAATTCCTTAAATTAAATGATCGTTTTCATAAAAACAATTATTTTTCACTATTCAACAAAATATAATATTTACATAAAAGATTAAAAAATTCACACTAAGATAATATTTTCATGTTGATATAAACAAAATATAAATAAAATAATTAAAATTTTAAAATTTTCAATAATTATGTTTATTATTGTTCCAAAATTTAAATAATTTTTTATTTTTGGAAAAGAGTATTTTTTAAAACAAATAAAGACTTCACAAAAATTTAAGGACTTTTTTTATAAATATTTTTTATTTATATAAAACAAATTTATGATAAATTTAAAAAAACCACTTCATTCTACCATGTTTAATTGAAAGGTAACAACATTCATGTTTAAATAAAAATATTAATTGTTTTTCATGATTCATTAGATCTTAGTGTTGCGTGTAATGCAATATATCAAATAAATCTAATGTATTCAAAAAAATCATAAAAAAATATGGTGTTACACACATAACCTCTAGAGAACCTACCCATATGTAAGAGGCTGCTGACTAGAAGTGTTGGTCTAATTCCATCAATGGAGTGATTTTACCCTCAATATCATGTCATATGAATAAAATAAATAATAGACAATATAATAAATATTTATAGTAATCGTGTGAAAAAATTAATATGGAATTCATTTGATACCATAGTAATTAGATTCCAAATAATAATATCTATATACAATATAAATAAGTAGTTAAATAAATATAAATAAATAAATTGTGAGGCCCCCTAAGATTCTTTCATGATCTTCCGCCTGATCCTTTCTCCTCAGCTCATCCATACACACAATGAACTTTCCCTTTACCAGTTATCCTGTAGTGAAATATGCAAGCACACTAAAATTCTAGAGTATGATGTGTGTAATCCTCCAATTAATCATTAAGATATAGTAATCAATTATAAAAATTGAATTTCATAAAAATAATAAATGCAAAAAGGGTATAAGAATACTATGAAATGTCGAGAAGTCGGGTGTTATCCAAGATTCCATAGACCTCCGACAATACCTGTATCGACTCTATACTATAAGGATAGTAAATGAATTACATAAGGATCATGGAAAAAACAAATATCAAAATATACTCATAATTTAACATTAGGTATCAAGTTGTGTTAGGACCCCATAAAGTTATATTTGGACTACATTACGTGTCAGGCCCCTCAAAATTTCATACCCTAAAGATACCTTAGGTTCATTCCCCAGACCTTCATGGCCCATTATTTAAGCCCCCATGCCATAATTCCACAAACATGTTTCCTTAGGACAGGCCCAAAGTCGTTCATGTCACAACCCTATTCTCAGGTCCATCATTATCATTATCATCATTGTTGCAATTAATGCAAACACCTCATTAAAGGGACACACATCACATGATGATCCACTATTTTCAAGTGACAGTCATAAAAATTAAGTAAATTATAAAAAAAATATAATTCATGAATACATGGTAATAAAAGTATATCATCAAGAGATATATTGTAGTAACACATAACAACAAGTGATCATAATCGAACATGGAAACCAGATCCTCTAGAAAGACTCATGGATTCAAAGTATCACAAGAAGTCAAAAAACATAAACACAAACACACATCCACTTTTAGTCACTAGAAACAATGATTTTTAAGTATAATAATATAATAGTTATATCATGTAATCATATATATATATACAAAAACTTGAAAAATATTATATAATGAAAAATAATAATAAAACTATATCAAAACTAACATGATAAGGTCTATAGAGTATGTTAAATAGAATCAATTCAATGGGGGTATATCAAAAACATACCCAAAGGAGATGTTTAGGAAAAATTATGGTTTTATAAAATTGAGAGGATCCAATGTTCAAAAAAGTTGTTGAGTTCTGGATGTGAATTGGAAAAACACCACCACTGTATAGGGAGTAACACTGTGGTTTATATTGGTGTTGTATTAAAACATCATGGTGATGTAAATAATGATGCAATTTATTAATTAACTACCAAAACATATAAAGGATGGTTTTGGCATAGAACATCACTGAGTCGAGAACCATTTCGATGTGGGGAGTGTACTGAGGAAGGGTGCAGATTTTTTTACCCCATTATATTTATTGGAACCATTATAGATGATGATGGGAGATGCGTATTTGTAGGTTTTTAACCACATAGAATAACTCTTATAAATTCCATTCATGAATTTTTTATTTAATTCCTCTATTTAAACTGATACTAATACACCAAATTCAATCCATAATGGTCAATTAATATCTTTAACTCCCAATAACCATGGGCTGGAAAAGTAATTTATAACATAATGGAAAATATCATTATAGTTCTTTCTAACCATACATAGTGTATCCCCCATGAACAACATTCCATGTACATTGCTACTGTGTTTTTCATGTTAGCAACACCTCCATGGTGAAGAACATTTCCTCTACAATGTGGAATCATCCTACAGTTTTTATGTATACACTTCTTCAATGGTGAAACATCTTTAAATGATGCATAGTGACATGTGATTCGATGTATCCTCCCTTATTTTAGAATCAAACAACCCCCCACCCCACCCCCTGAATGGCCCGAAGGCCTTATTTTTTTTATTGATTTTGATAACCCCCCTTTCAAGGGATGAGGGTGAACGCTTAAAATGCCTGTAGGCATAGAGATTACATGACCCATATATCATAAGAAATATATAAACTATAATTGTAACTACTCATCTCTGCTTTTTCATTATTATACCAGTTGTCCACCTTCGGATGGTTGTTCAGCTTGGCTTCCTGTGCAAGAATAGGTTATTCTCGATGGAAATTCCATACCATATCTTTCTAACAAATCCTTATAGCTTCTGCTCTGATGAATGTGCCTGCTCTGAATCCCCATCTGGAGTCGGCTACTGGTAGAGTTTGTCTGACCATTTAAGAACAATTTATGGTGGCCCGAATTCCCCAAGGTTTCCTGAAGGGCTTGAGGAGGCCCGAAGTCCTTGAGGTGTCCCAAATTCCTTACTCGCCTGAAGGCATTAGTTTTCCGAAGGCCATAATAGTCCAGAGGCCCAAACCGGTGGCTTGAAACCCCAAACATATGAATAGTTTCAGTAACTATAGTAATGAATAGTGTTTTCAATAGTTCCTACTACAGTAATGCTACATTACCAAAAATATGTGTCCACCCGATTCTGAACTCAGGTCTCTTAGGTGCACTTGTCGAGTGCTCACCAACTGGGCTGAGGCTCCTGTGCAAATCAAACTAACCCAAACATACAAATATCATCCTTAAGAATCCTAATTCCCATGAGACTTCCCCCAATCATGGAACAACACTTATAAAATGTGGGAAATATGGGAATAATTTTTTTAATGGTGAAAAAAGATTTCTAATTTTATAATTCTCCAACTATAAGGATATATGGTCCTCAAGATGTGTCTCAAAACATCTCAATTGAAAAACTAAGGCCACTATGATAAAAAATAATCCTCTCTATCATATTTAATCTATTGTATCCACACATACTACCACCAAATTTGGAATATTTTCACCATCCTCCTTTAATAGAAATTTTACTTTGGATGACATCCAACACTAGATTTTCCTCATAATATAGAGTTGGAATCAACTCAATTTTCTCATATTTTATATCATATGTGCAATCATAAATATATCTACAATGTTTAGACACATGATATATATTATGAAAACCCTGATAATGATAAGGATGATCAATATGTTGTGTCTCTATCCCAACATAGTGAGTGATCTTGATGGGTCTGATAAATCATGGAGTTATATTTCCTTTCTTCCCCAAATTTTTATGCCCTAACATGGGAGTCAATTTCATGAGAATTGAGTCATTTATAGGAAAATAAAATGGAATCCTTCTATTTTTAGAATATGATATATGTTTGATATGAGTATTGACCAAACATTTCAGATTTTTTGTACTTTTTCAATGGTCTATTGAATGAATCTAGGTCATGCAACCAGTGGACCACCCAACTAAAGACAACCAAGAATTGAACAACCCAACCTCCTAGAAAAATCATTATAATGTTTCATATGAATCAGATCATGGTAACTATATTTGTTTAAAAACTAAAAAATACTATTTTATCATCCCCAAATCCACTGATGAAAAAAATATCAAAGAATATCCCCCAATATAAACATAGACCACTCTTACTATCCTTCTATCAGAATATGGTACCTTATAATCAGTCTCAATTGAGTCCCTAGAGCCTCCTTCAATACCACCTAAAACCTTGAAATAAAAATGTGAATATTTATGATAAATTTCATCAGGGATCTATGTTTTAGTGTAATACCTCACAGATAATAAATATTTCCCAATTCCTCCAATAACATTATATTCTAGATCATAAAATGATATGAAAATTATGTCAACCAATTGAGGACTACCCAAATAGTAACATGGATCACCCTGTTTTTATGTAACACCTTCATAATATAAATAACTAAACATATCACCTAAATATGGATATCAGATGTGGTTAGATAAAAACACAAGCTTGTTCTTTCTCAGCCTTCAACCTATGATAGGTAATAAATTGATAGATGAACACAACATTGTTCCTCTTCATCCATTATAAGGCCCCAACCTAAAACATCACATGACATTGATATAAGTCAGTAATTTGACAAACACTCACACTGAGGATCTTTTTAGATTTACTTTTTTAGATAAATATGTCATAAATCATTCATAATAAAAAATAGAAATAAATTTTGGACACTTCCAATAGTATCCATTTCATCATTAAAAAAATGTTTAAAATGAAACATAGCTTCTTTTCATGTTTAATAATATCTTAGCTTAGATCCCATACCTCACACTTTTATTCTTTAATTCTTCTGAAAATAATTTGAAAACATGGGATAAGAATAAAAAATATCTCATTAAGTGATATATAAAGAAGGACACTGTTAGTATTGAGAAAAATTGTAAACCATGAACACTTCATCATAATTTAATACATTTCACCTTTATGAAGTATTAAATACTCTTCAATAAATATAATCTCATTGCATACACATTTTTTGACTGAAAATATTACCAAAAACCCCATAGAACGAACCATATAACATATATAGGTAAATTGGGAAATAATCATACTTAAATAGATTAACCATATGGTCTACTTTCACACATATCACTAAGTAGAATATTCATACAACTAACTTCCATACCCAATTAATTGGAGGTTATAACAAAACCACACATCCTGGTTTTATCATAGAAACAAAAATCATTGGTTTTTCATGTAACCACCCATCTTTGGTTTAAAACATACCCATGCATCAATTATCCAAGTACCATTATATATTCATAGCACATAAAATATTGTAATTATCAAAAATCCACTCATAAGATATCATTTAAAACCATAAGAAAAATATTCAATTCATTTCCAAAATCACTTAAAACATTTAATAAACAGTCTTTTGAATCAAATTTTCCCATATAAATTTCAAACATTTTAATGAAATTAACATCTAATAAATATAATTTTGAATCAATGTGTCCCAAAACAGTTTGAAACTTTTAAAATATATTAACAATTTAAAACATTATATAAAGTGACATTTGAATCAAAGTGTCCCATACCACATTGAAACTATTAAATGAAATTAATATTTTAAAATATTCATGTCCATATAAATATATTCATTGAAAAAATTTTGAAAGCATGGAAATAAAAAATAATGTTTTAAAAGATTTAATCATTAAAACATTAAAATGATGTTTTGGTTAAAGAATACATTTTCAAATGAAAAACACATGAATAATAATTGTTAACGAATAAAATTAAGAATATTTAAATATAATGAGATATACTATTTCATGATATACATTGTCAAAAGGGTTTTTTATAAACCATATATTATAATAAAGGTTCAAAACATCATGATATATCTCAATGAATTGAGATTGAGACAAATCCCCATAAAAAGATTGTATCATTAGAATAAAGATAAATCAAGGAAATAATTACTCATGAAAAATATAAATACTCCCAATATAAGTGGGTATTCAGTATAAAAATATCAGAGGTAATTCAAAAATATTCTTGGAAAAAACAAAAGCAATGTCAAGGATATTTAACTCAATAAATTGAGATTGAGTTAAGATTTTCCTTTCCTTAGGTCTGACTTGTCTCGTACATTCATTATATTCCTGATTAATAAAAGTAGGTTAATTTATTCTTTCATGAGAAACATTTTATGTTTATTATTCCTTTTATATAACTTATTATCATTTTATAAAAATTACATAAGTATTATGTTCACAATGGATATTTTTTCAATATTTGGTACTTGAGTCAAAAATGAAATTTTTTATGTAAATTGTCATCATGTTTAAAATTATATCATCTATAGAATATTATTAATTAAATAAATATCATATATATCCAGTAAATATTTATTTTTAATAATCTATAATGTTTGAAGATAAGAAATGAAATTCATGGTTCATTGAGATGGTTGGTCGTACGTACGCAATAATGATGCTTTCATTTATTTTTTATATTAAAATAATAATAATTAAATTGTATAAATTTATATTATAATACCAATATTAAATTAATGTCATATATGTCTCATAGGTTTAATAAAACCATCTTTTATACATTCCATGTATAGTAGGAACAAGTCTTCAATCAGGATTTTTTGAAATAGTATGTTCATTACTCCTTAAATAGAGGTGTGGGTAAGTGTACATTTAAATATTAGTATAAAAACCCTGTATATGGAGGATACTGGTGTTTTTATGTAATCATAAAATAATAAGACATTATGGAGTGAAAAATGGAAATGAAACTGAAAAGCATGAGAGTAGTCATTACATCTTAATCGGGTAACCTCTTTTTGTGTATAGTAATTGGCTTCCTTGTGAGGCATTCAGCCCTAATAGAGGCTTATAAAATGAGGGTAGAGATTCTAGGAATATTGTTTTGTATAGTTTTCCCAGAACAATTAGTTCTTAATGTGTGATTATTAGAGAAGAGAGGAAACCTTTTTATAAGGGAGGGAAGGGGAACCCTTACAAGCAATTAAATTATTAAATTAATATAATTTAATTTTTTATTTAAAGTAGATCCATCTCAAGATATGTTGTAGTTAATATGTGTATAGTTCTAAATCCTTTAATTCAATAATTTCTAGACATGTATAGATTTTATTTTAAACCTTATCTCTTTGGTTTACCCTTAATTATTCTCTATTAATTTTAATTATTGTAACAACATTTTAATTATTAAGAGGTCATTAATTTTACTTATATTGGGTAAATTTATAATAATTGGACACTTAATTAAATTTTATACATTAAAATATTCACCTTTTTATTTTAAAATATTTTTCATTTTTTGACTAATTTAATAAATTTATATTTTTATCAACATCAATTAAGTCAATATTTACTCTATTCATTTTATTGAATTTAAAAAAAATCTATACGGAGAGATAACATTTAACCAAAAAAATTAATATCCTTATAGAATATCATATTCACCTATAAAAATTGTGTATGAAATGAATTATGTAAATTATTATTTTTTATTAATATTTATAATATCATTTATTTGATTCCTTCATTAATAAAGCAATCACTGCATCATCGTTGTGTAATATACAATTACAATAAATTAATGTCTAAACATTGTAAATAAAATATAATTATAAAGGAAATTTTTTCGTATTTTCAATTAATATTTATAGTATATGATTTTACATTTATAAACCCATATTAAAATTGATTTATTAATAATATATTTGTTTATAAATTATTTTCCTTTACTTTAAATTTATAGTTATAAGAGTTATAATCACAACCATGTTGCTTCCAGAGGCCAAATTTTCATCCCAAGGATTTTCTTGGTCGGACATATCTTATCCAAAAATAATAGGAAATTGTTAGTGTAGTTTTCGATTATTTTATTATTCTTTTTACGCTTATTTTCTTGATTTTTATGATTTAATAGTGGTGAAAAAATATAATTAATAACTTTACAATACATAATGTTCAAAATTAAAATGTACATATTTACAAAATTTGGACCTTTTTATTCTAAATATGGAATCAATTTTTAGATATTAAAACCCCATAATTAGTATAAATTAATTTAAAATTAATCCTCATTTTCATGATGAGAAAAAATGTTTTTTATAAGTAAAAATACCAAAGGATTAGCCGATGTTTATATCAAATTTCAAAGTGCAATTACCTCCAACCACTAAAATTGGATTTAGTGATAAAAACAAAATACAATGAAACATTAAATATAATTAAAAGTATAATATAACTAAATATAAAAAATATGAAAATACATTTTTGAATTAAAATGCAGCATATTTACTATTCATTAAAATAATATTTTTATTAGAAAAGTACGAAAATTTCACCCAAAGTAAATTTTGATGTCCTGATACCAAATAAGAACCTAATTTTTCCAAATATAACATATAAAAGTTTAAAAAAATGGATTCAAAATAGGTTCTCCATCAAAATATGGTAAAAAGGCCTTTTTTGAAAAATACTTCTTTTATATGTCAAATTTATTTTGTAGTTATATAATGTCTAGAAAACATATAATATGAATTTTAATCATATAATTAATATTATATTTCATTAACATAATCCAACAAGAGTGATATGATTTTCTAAAAACAATTATTCTCTTTTAAATAGGTTTTCATAAAAAAAACATCCTTTATATTTAATTTTTATTTATTTCAATTTCTAATAATTAAGTAACCAATGAATAATTTTATAAAATTGTGTAAAATTTATTTTCACAATTCAGTTAATAATATCTGGACCCTCTTTTTTAATGGCTAGGTTATAATGGTCATATTTAAATAATAATATTTAGTTATTATTTTATGCTCGGTGTAGCGTATCACGTACTCAATTGAACATATTGTTTCCTTATTAAAACTTGGGATGTTATATGCCCCCACTCATTAATAAATTTATTCCTATAAATTTGAATTGGGGTTAATATCTTGGGTATAAATTTTCAAAAAAACTTTAGTGATAACCCACATCATAAAAATGGTTAATAAAACTATCACTTTAAAAGAATGAAAGAGAAGTACAAAGGTCACCTAGGATAACACATACTAGGATTCCACATATAAAAATATGGATATTAATGATAAAATAAGTTTCATATTCTGATAGAGAGTGACATAAAACATGTTCAAGAAAATATTAACAATCAAAAAATGAATAACTTATGATGGGTTAAACGGTCTTTGATTTTCCAGTAGGAAATGTAAACAAAAAATGTTTTTGTTTTAATATCCCTTTAAAAAGCATGAATAATTTGTTTACAAGATTTACTATGAAAATAAGGATAAATACATACTTTTCATGTAGATTTTTATCCATTAATAAATTTCTATCAAAAACTCATCTTTTCTCCAAACGATGAGTATTCAAGATGACTTGGTCACACCAAAAGAACTAGAATCTACATCTAGATAATTACATAATATACCAAATAGTAATTATCTATTAATCATATATTGAAATATTAACCAAAACCAAAATTTATAGTATAAAATAAGAAAATTATGCCAAAATAATAAACCATTTTTTGAAGAAAAACTACTTTTAATCTCTAAAATTCAACAATAATATCCAAAGTTCAAAAAAGGCCATTTTATAACTAATTATCCTTCAAATTACCCAAAATAAACCAAAATAAGATTAAAACCCAATAATTTGAAGAAAATGACAACATATCCTTCCAAGATAAACTATAACATTTATCTCCAAATAACGTGAAATACTCTTAAAGTCTCATACCAAAAAGTAATTAACCTAATAACTATTTTCCATGATTGGTAAATTACTTCCATAAACAACCTGATTCACTATAATTCCTCTATAAAACATAGATTCTTCCAAAATAAAATTCAACCATTACTACTTAAATAAAATCCCATAGTATTCTATTTTCCTGATGCATATAAGGTTCCCAAAATAGAGAATTTATTCTAAAATAATATGAATCACATAATCCTTATATCATTTTTCAATAAAAAGGATATCCATTTGATAAAACATAATTTTGAAAAATCAATTTCATATTATTCCATAATATAGATTAACAAAAAATAAAAAATCTTACTAACTAGGGACTTCACTTGGGTCAGTGGTAGTGATGCACCCTTGTTTCCCATCGGTTGTGGGTTCGATTCCGGTAGCCTTGTCGAATGTGATGGGTTGTGACCCATCCTATGGGATGTGTTTTTCTAAAAGTATATAATTCTTTATAATATTACAAAAATATTATAATGACCTAAATAATAACTATAAAATGTTTTAACCTCTAATTTTATATTATACCTCTAATTTTTTATCCCAAAACTAATAACCCGTAATTTATTTAAAGGTGAACATCTCCAAAAATACCATTAGTCAATAAAATATTTCAGAACATAATACCTCAAAATGGGTTTCTATGAATTGAACATACGATCAACATTAAAATTATAAACCCATGATGATATCCCTAACTCTTAAGAAAATATTCTAATATACAAAGTTACATAAACCATCCTCTTATACCAACTATAAAGCCCTGTCCTTCAACATTACTAAATCTTGAGATAATTCAGTAATGTTTCTTACATTCACATAGAGGGTATTTTTAGGTTTATAGTTATAATTAAATAATCCATAACTCATACATAATAAAATAATTGAAATATAATATGGACACTTCCAACAGTATCCATTTCTTCCATCCGACCAAAACTATTAAAAATGAAACACAGTTTTTTTTCATGTATACTCATAAATTATTTTTAAATTTGATTTAATGAATGTTTTTATTATTTTTCTAATATTTTTTAAATAAATTATTATCCATTATTTTATTTATAATAAAAAAAATTAAAATGTATTTTTATGTTGTTTTTGAACTAAGGTATTTTTTGACATTTCATACAAAAATGTGAAATTAATCTTCATTTTATCTTTTACTTCATGAAAAATATTTCCTTACATCATGACCATTCAACAATTTAATGATCCATTTACAATTTTCCAATTTTATTTCCAATTTCATTTTTTCATTAATATTTTAAAAAAATATATATATATTAAATATTTTTATTCAAAGTATATTGTTTATTTCCCAAATGAAATGTTCCGTGGGATATTTCAAAATCATGTCCCTTATAAGATGACATAATTTGATTTTAGATAAGAATTAATGGGGATATTATCAAATGATACCATCATTATTATTTCTTAGGATCATTTATGTTTATTGAAAAATAGTTTTTATGACACCCTTTCCTACTCCATGGGTTATGCTATGATAAAATTGTAAAATGTTTTTTGAACTTGTTTCTTTTCTACAGGTTATTATATGATGAAATTTTTATGAATCTAATTTCTTTTCATAGGTTCTGATGTGATTCATGGTTTATCATATTATAGCACACAATTACATAGATTCTTATGTGATTGGTGATTATTTTATTAACCAATTATTGGTGATTGATTTATAAATTGAGGATCTATAAGACGGATATAAATCTCCAATGAATTTAGTAAAAATGGGTAACTGATTATTTAAATATGTTTTTTTTATTACAAAATTTCATTTTCCTAATATTATGTTTGTACCTGGTTTCATGTCTACAATGTTATGCATTAACAGGGTTTCATGTTCCCAATGTTATGAATAGACCTTTTTCATGTCCATAAGGTTATGCATGGACCTAGTTTCATATCCATGAGTTTATGAAAGGGGTGTATTTCATGTCCTTAACTTAAGGAGTGAGCATGTTTTTATCCATACATGTTGAAAATGTTACAAGCTTGTGTTTTTTCCCAATAATATTTATTTTTTATACTCTCATGGATTACATTAATTTATTTTCATTAAGATTTATGTATTATGAACTGCAATAAATTATTCCATGATTTGAGATTATGAACTATGCTATAGAGTGTATGGGTTTCAAATGAAATTATCATGTTATAATAAAATTAAAATAAGGAAATTATTATGTGATAATTATTATCTCCCTCTTGAATCCATACTGACTATCTGAGCTCACCCCTTTTTATGATTCCATTCCCCATGTCATGATGAAAATTTTTAAGTAAGGTATGTCTCTGATGAATAAAGAATGTGGATATCATTCTAGGATATGTGGAATATCATTCATGTAAAAAGAATATTGTGTACCCAACATGTAAGGAGAATAAACCTTTACAATTATTTGGAATGTATTTGTTAAATTTATTAAATATTTTTTTAAATATATGTAATATTTTTATATTGAATTACAATGTATTTTTAAATACACCAAACAAGGAAGTGTTGAGTGGAATATCAATAATAATTATGAAAGAGAATAACACTCCTTATATAGAATAATAACCATGAGATGTATCATGTCTAGAAAAACTTTGTGTGCTCTCACATCCCATGACTTGATCATCAAGAGCATCTCTCCCTATTGAAAAGTGAACATAAAAAACTACTGATGGTATTCAATGTGATCTCAGAAGCTAGTTATCACATCCATGTTGAAAATCAGATAAAATTAATTGTCTCTATAATCATGTACTCCCACAAATGTCCACAGTCTGAGAAAAATATGGGTAACTCTTGAAAATTCTTGATATCTTCCACTTATGAGGGTAGTGGTGTATAAAGAGATACCAACTCAGGGGATTACCAAATTGGTATGTAATTTTTATAAAATAATTTGGTAGATATAAATGAATGAGTGTCACTATTATAGAACAAATTAATAGAAATATTGGATGTTACATAGACTATACCTAAAACTATAGATAGCCCCTCTCAACCAATTATCAGTGTCTGGTCGACTATATAGACATGAGCATCCTTAAACCCATAGCCACATCCCTATGGTGTATGACTAGCATGATTCTACTACTGAGGAACACAGCTGGACCAATGAATTTCTATTCATCGCTATTAAAATCTTACAACCAAGGCACTTGAAAAAAGAACTACTAGATATTTCTTATTTTTCTGCATTACTAGAACTAGATTTTTCCTTGCAATTTTACTTGAATATAGTCCCAGAACATTCCATATTTGAAGCACTATGAGCCACCTTCATAAGGATCCGAAGAGACTGAGACCTTCTAAACATTCATTCTGATCCTCTGCCTTAGGTCCCTGACCTTACTCTCTCTTACATCAGAAGATGTACATATAGAAGAAGTATGAAGTTAACCTCTCATATTAGTGCAAGGAAGAAAAAATATAGTTATTAATTTCTCCTCTATAATCCTATCAATGGTCAGTACCTTCCTCAAGAACCTCCTGATACAAACCTTTGTTTTTACTTCAGAACTCATTTCTGAGGTCATGTTAATTTAAAATTTTAGTCTGCATATCCTTCTAAGCCTCATTACTAGAAATAATGGGATACAAATGATGGATCTTAGAAAAAAAATTAAAGTGGAAAAATATTGTCATGTATTAATGTTATAGATCTATGAACCCCAGTTCCCTATCAAGATTCATCATTTTGGATAAGAACACCCAAAAAATTTATTCTTTGTAATCCACATAGATCATGCCATAACATATTCTGAAATTACCCGTAACATATGACTAATCCCTGCAGGTCCCTTCGAGTATAAATGATACAATATTCGGCTTTATATACATTTTTTTTATGATATTGAATATGATCTCAATAAATCCCACAAAGTCCATAGCATCATGTGTTCCATGAATTCCATATAACTCTATAGGATTATTGGTTTTGAAGTACATGGCATAGTGAAATGTGTTTTTTATGGCATCTCAAAAGGGACAACATCCTAAACCATTGGAGCTGGCATAGAAACATTCTCTAGAGCAGCCTACCAAGTTGTAAGCCCAACTAAAAATATATAAGAAAGAAACATCTGTAACAAACGGAATATTTTATACATAACCATTCCTAATGAGTGTAATGGGTTACATAAGGTTCTCCATGCAGACTACCACAATCCCAAGGTCTTCCCACTTATCAACTAACCCTTGTCTCTATCCTTGCACATTAGTCACTTTTATCATATATATACTACGAAAAAAACACTCTCAATTCAACTAAATAATTAAAATAATGGTATACCACAAAAATGTGGAATCACAAATATATCATAAAAATATAATCTTTGTCATAATAATATAAAAAATCAAATAATTAAATTAAATAACTATTGTAAAGCATAAAATTATTATATATATATATATGTCCTGAGAACCTACATGCCTAGTAATGGTTTAAAAAAACCCAAAATATCATAAATCAAATATAAATATCATATATATAAACCAATATGAGTTTAATAAATGTTAACAATAAAAAATAATTTCACCAAATTATGGAATCTCAGAGGTCTAATATGTAGTTGTGGATTAGCACTACAATGGTGCCACAAACTGATTTTGGAAAATACTATCTCCTCTCTACCGAATCCAAAATAATGGAAAATGGATGAAAATATTTTTTTTTCATGGTCTTCCAATACAATATTTCTAGAAGAGAACCCAAACCACTGAGTCTGAGCTAGAGTAAAAAATAACCTCAAACACGCCTCCTTATATGAAAGAGGATACTAACTACTAGTGATGGTCTAAATTCACCAATGGAGAGACTATAAACTTATTATCATTTCATAGTAATAAAATAACTGCTAATAAATATAATAAATTGTCAATGAATCATGTCGAAAAATTAATATGGAATATATTTCATACAATAATAACTAATCCCAACCATTCATGCTAGTCTATAGTATAATTATGTAGATAAATAAATTGGAAAATAAATAAATGGTGAGGTCCTCCACGACTCCATCTTGGTCCACCAATAAATTTGAGTTCCTCTAACCATATTTCCACAATAAGAACCATTTTCTTCACTAGGTCATTGGTTATAAAATCTATCAGACACTACAATTTAATATTATGGAGTGAGTATAAGGCACTTAAGAAACCGCCAATGAATCCTTAACATAGTGTTCACAATTATAACATGTTTATCCCATTCTAAATAAAATGTCTAACAAGAATAAATATTCAATCCAAATCCTAGAGGTCTTGTGCTATACAAGATTCAACACACCCCTAGCCATACAGTTCTTAGATTTGTACATGAAGGAAAATCACAAAAGGTATTATAGAGAAATTACCAACAAAAAGATCCAAATCCCTATCCTAATTATTATAAGGCATAGCATGATTTCAATCCTCCTAGACCATGGTATCTCAAGCCTTTAATGGGTTAGGCCACTATACCGTTATACCTTTTTGTTGCCTCAGGTCGGGTCACCAGACCATCATTCCCCTTGCTTAAAACCCCCAAACCATGGAACCCCAAATAATCTTCCTTGAGTTAGTACCTAAGGATAGAATACCCCAACATTGTGCTCAGGCCCATCATCGTCATCTTGCATGCCACACACCCTCACCCACTAAGGTATTCACATCACATGATAGACAACATATCTCATGTAAAAATAACAACCTCCATGGAAATGGTTATACACATAATAGGGTAAAACAAAATAACATTCATATTATCTCATCATGAAATATGTTGTAGATTCAATTAACAACATGTAATCATAATCTAAAATGGAAAAATTCCATTCTATCAGTACTCGTGGAATCAAAATATCATTATAGGAATTAGGGGATACACAAAAACAGAAAACCACACATCTATATGTGATCATAATCAACAAATACCAATATTTATTCAGAATCAAAAATAATATTATATAAAAAAATTAATTAGATCCCATAATATTATGTAATTTCATGCATCAATATTATCAATTTCAACATCAATGTTCATCGAAGGCATCATAATTCGAACCACATTTCAACACTGAAAAGAAATATAAAAATTCATGATAATGAGTCAATGAAAATATAAAAAAGTGTAAATACTTCTATAAAATTGAAAATAAATTCATTTCAATTGAGTAGATCAAAAAATACATGAAGGTTATCTCCAGAAAAAATAGAAAGTTCTAAAAAATACTATGCTCTACAGCTCAAGAAAAGTGTTGCGGTGTGGAGGAGAACTAGAAAATAACTAACACATTATATAAAATATTTATGTTGTATGGAGGGGTTAAAGAATTAAACACCTTGAAATATGATGAGAATATTTAGTTTGGTAACAAACCACCATTATTCATAATGTATTGTTTCATTATAGAATAACAATGTGTCGAAAACTACTACGTTGTTGGGATGTTTCAGTGGCATTGAGTTGCATCTCCACCCCTTCATAGTTACTGGAATCAATTTTTATGAATATGTTAGATATTATTTGGTGGTTTAATCTTCATGGAATAATCCTTGTTAATTCTTATTGAATTCCATTCATAAAAAACTAAATTGATGTCCTCTATTCAATTCAATACGAAAACCCAATATTCATTTCATGAAATCATTTTAAAAGAGTTAGCTCTCCATGAAAAAATATTAGACCATCTATAAATAAATAAAATAAATATAAAACTATGGTGTTGTTTAAGCCTCTAGGGTGAATCCTCCATAAACAAACATCCACAATGTTGAATATGGTACAATGCATATCATCCAACACCTCCACATTTCAGTTCCTTTCCACTATGGTGTAGCCTCAAATTGTAGTGGAATTGTGGAACCATTAATTATTCCATGGTGTATCCACCACTTTTTTTATCATTTTTACATGGACTATAGTCCATAAACTAATATTTTGGCCAAAAACCTACAAAAACATACAGTAAGTCATCCTTAAGATTCTCTAGGCCCATGAGACTTCACCCAAACATGGAAAAACTCAAAATAAATGATAGAGTAAGGGGAAAACATTTTCATTCATGAATAAAGATTCATGTTTTTAAGAAAATAATCATACTATATACAAATTTATTGATTAATTATTATGAAATGATCAAACAATTTTTATTAAGGTCTTTTTACTCGTAATTTTTTTTTCAAAATTGATTTTTATTTATTTTTTGTAAGAAAATATTATTAGCTTTTTCTAAAAAAATGATAAATTTAATTTTATAAAATGGATATCATTCATTAAATAAACATATAAATATTATCTTATGGTAATATTTCTTGTTTTTTCTAAAAATATTAAATTTTCATTAAGTACCATTCAATACTGATATTTGTAAAACTGTCATTTATATTCTTTAAAAAGACAAATTACGATTTAAATTTTTCCTTGGAATAACATAATACATAATTAATTATATAAAATATAATCAATTAATTTTCAATAAAAGTTATACATTACATTGAAATATGATCATTTTTTGGATTGAAAACATATTTATCTAAAAACTAGTTTTCAATATGTTTTGTGAATTTATATTAAAATTAATTTCATCCACATATTGATATTAAATATTAAAATATGGATTCCATATTTTTAATTAGGTGGTTCATGTGTGGTAAATATTTCCATTTTCTTATTGTTCATTATATATATTAGTCGTGCTAAATATCTATCACCACGGTAACAGAAAAACTGTAATTAAAGTGAAAAATAATTTTAAAAGGCATAATTGTTAGTGTGATAACTATATATATTTTATTGAATAATTTTTTTAAACCATTACCATATATATTTTGACATTTTATAAAATTTATTTTCTCTTTCCCTTGTAAATTGTTATGTCTCCCAATCTGGCACTCTCTCACTTGACCAAAAAGGGTTTCTTATAATTCTTCAAGAACACCTCCCTATATGCCTCAGGCTACCAACTTGTAGAGGTATGTGATATGTAAATTGGGGAGACTATACCCATTTTTATGGAAGTTCATATCAATATATATATATTATAAAAATAAAATAAAATCAGAGTATATACAAAGAGGAAACCCACAATAAAAGCCAGTTGTATAATCAAATAAATAATAAGAAAAATTACATGACATTCTAGAATATAAATAAATTCCATGCTAAATATAATACTAGAAAGACATGTAGACTCAAATAAAGTCTCAAAAGTCCCCAATCCTGATTCTAAATATTCCCCCTCCAAAATCCAACCCATCAAGAAACTAAACAATCAAAAGCAATGTAATTTTCCATTCTCTAAACAAGATTCCCTGTAATCTTCTCATTTACCAAATGGTAGCTGAATTGGGTGTGAGTATAACTTGGTAGGTAGACACCACTATATATAAAAAATATAGTTTGATAAGAATTGTATGGAATAAAGTGATAAATATGTATATTAAATAAGCCAACAATTAATAAAATACCACAAAAACTCTTTTTGGCTCCATACCAAATTATCTCAGAGTAAGTCTTACTATAATTATTGTAGCATGTGATTAGTATTAGCCTTCTCATTGTATTCATTTCAGCATGGGATTGGGCGAAGCCTGCTCAATATCTGTATTATTACATATATGTGTGCATGTTCTAGGTCCATTCCCAAAAAATAAAATTTTCAAAAAAGATCACAATTCATGTCACAACTGCATGGATATCAAAATATTATATCATAAGACTTAATGAAAATTTTTGTGAATTACCATTTTCCTTTCTATTAACTTTATTTTTTATATAAAAAATGTCCTACTGTCAAATAATTAAGGAGTAATCCATAAAACAGGGATTCTATATCAATCATTCTTCTATGTTTATATATAATGATAAAAACAATATAATCCATTAGACATTTCAATTATATTCAAGCTTAAATCACCATAAGGGTATCCATAAGTCATGACCATGACTAAATAAATCCAACAGACTCTAAGGATTAATTTCATTCATGATTTATTTTATCCAAGTGCACGTTAAGTTGGAGTAATCACAGTATTTCATATTCATGGAAATTATAAAACCATAGAGTTAATATTTAGACCCCTATATTTAAGTAATGATCATAATGCTTCCAATGGAAAATGCTCACAAGGAATAAGGTACTAATGATTTAAAATAGGTTCATATCAAACAAAATGGTCGAGATCAAAACCAATAATGAACATGGTCATGAGATTACACTGTATTGGTTGGAGAAATAAGGGAGATAAGGGAAAACTGTAACCAAACCAATAAACAATGATTAATCACATAGTTTAAATATTTATAATGTAGGTCGGCACCCAAGAATCCCATGGAGGATGGACTAGGGCTGAGAGGATAAGGATTTAGTGAAATTCAAGGTGAAATCATACATACACCATATATTAAAATATAATTTCAAGAAATTAATGTCTTGTGACCCTGTTAAAAGTTTTCTAAATATGTTAAATTGGATTAGCTAAAAAACCTTTCAACTTAGATGAATATTAAAACCAACATAATATTACATGACATTTAATCTATTTAAATAGTGTTTAAATGCTATGAAGATGGATTTTCATCCCATTTTCATTATAAAACACTCGAAATACCTTTATATCTTCTCTAAATACCAATAAACCATTATAAAAAATGAAACATTCATACCCAAACTCCATTAATTAAAACCAACATTCAACCGTGAACATTATGTAATTTTCACTAATAATGCCTCTCCACATGGGTTCTCTTTGCTTTTTCTAATGTTTCCATATGACCTAATACCATGTTTTTTAAAAAGACATACTTACATGATAGAGGCACAACCCCATGGTTTAAAATGAGGAAAACCTAAAAAAGAAACATTTCAAAAAAGACATAGATAGAAACATACCTAAAAATGAAGGGATCAAACAACCTACCAGCAATATTACATATGATCCCCGATCTACTCCAAGAATCATTTTGAGGTCCCAATGAATATTTCTAGCCACTTTGTTCACATATCATACTAACACTCCATGATCACCACCTTACCTATCCCATTCTTTAATTTCACTAAAACCAATGATATAGTCCTATCCAGATGATATTTGTCACTATGATTTACAATTCGTATTAGATGCTTCCCAAAGGATGCATTATAATACATATTTCTTTTTTGTTATCTATGAAACATAAGAAGGGTTTGAATGATATTTCTAAAGTTGTGACATGTGAAATATGAGATGCATGGCACTTTAGCACTCTGGAAGATCTAAACAGTACCCCACTAGATTGGCTCTCTCAACTACATTAAACGGCCTGACAAACATGGTCGCTAGCTTTACCTAATTCTTGATATGGATTTTCCCCATCTATTAGGCTCCCAAAGTAAAACATAATGTCACCCCTCGAATTATAGAGGTCATATTTTTTGGTCAACATAAAATTATTTAATGTTCTTTGTGGTCACCAATAGATATCTAGTCAACTAAACTTTCATTTATATCACCTTCATGATACTAGGCCCAACAAGTACTGACTCACCAACATCTAGACCAATAATTAGAAAACATGAAGGAATTTAACAAAATTCCCCAAATGAAGACATTTGTATAAATTACTGTAAGGTAACATTATTAGCATACTCAATGGGTGATATTTGTTTCTCCCATAAACAAGTAATTCTAAAAGATAGGATCACAACATACCTTCTTAAAACATAAATAGTCCACTCAAACTGATCATCAGTTTGAGGATGATATGTTTTTTATAAAAGAAACTACTATCCCAGAGGCTTTTAATGACCCTTACAAAAAAAACTATGTAAGGAAACAATATCAATATGAAATGATACTCCTTAGAAAACAATGAAACTAAACCACCTAATCCATGTAAAGGCATCCCAGATCCTCAACTATGAATGTATCCTTAATAGGTAATAAGTTGGATACCTTTATCATCTGATAAAAAACCATAATGAATAGTTTTTTGGGGGGTTTTCTTGGGAAATCATGTCACAAAATCCCAAGTAAAATCATCTAATTTCCCCTCCAGAATGGGAAAAGGTACAAAACCACAACTGGCCTCTGATACTCATCATTAACCTATTGATTAGTGATTCATCTTTCCATGGATATTATTCCCTCCTACTTCATTCTTGTCCACCACTACAATTGATGAAAATCATGATACATATTTTTCAAACCAGGGTGTACTGCCCATATAGTTGTATTAAATTCCCTCATCATCTCATTGTGCTTTCCCATAAGAACCCATACATGTCTATAGAAAAGAAGATAATTTCCATTGCTATGAGACCATATTAATGGTGTATCCCCATAATATCAGTTGTCTCTATGAACTGGTCCCTGCTAATTAGATAACTACTTATTCTTGATCTTCTCCAAAATAATAGGTACAATAGATGTTGATGTCAATGTTACTCAACCCTGAGACTCATGGACATCATGATGCATGTCTACAACAAGGTTCTTTATAAACCACTCATTGCGAAAGTCCAATACATACTATATCTTCATATTTTTCCTCAATGAATTGGTAATGATTTTTCCCTTTCCTATTGTATTATCCACATCGAAGTCCCATTTCTAAAGATACTCGACCAACCTCCTCTTTAAATGTTCTATGTCTCAATAAGATAACATATATCTAAGGCTCTTGTAGTCAATGTATACCACAAACCTCTCATGCATGAGATTATTTATCTTACATATTAGGGAATTTACTATTGTCCCTAACTCGATATTAAGAGTATGGTAATTACTCTAATGCATTCTCAGCTTCCTAGAGCCATTAGAAAGCACTAGATCCTCTTGCATCATAACTACTTTGAGTCTAACTCCAGATGCATCATAGAAAATGGTAAATTCTTTACCTAGAATAGGTAATGTGATTATAGGTAATGACTTCATCCTATCCTTTAACTCCTAAAAAGATCGCTCGATACCATTCAACCAAAAAACATTACCCCTTTCTTGGCCAACCCGTACATTATTGCTACCAGATAGGATTAATCCTTGAAAAAGCATTGATAAAAACATGAAAAAGATAGAAATATTATAATCATGAAGATGTTCTTGGCCAATTCCCAATATAAAATGGATTAAAATTTTATTGGGTCTACATACACAACTACATCCGATATTACATGGCTCAAGAAGTCCATTTAATTAATCCAGAAATTACATTTGGTTAGCTTGGTGTTAAATTGATGCTCTCACAATACACATATAATGATGTCATTATGATTGTCTTGATCATCGTTTGACTAGGAGCACAGTAATATATCATCAAAAAACCAACCAAAAACTGATCCTAAAAAGAACTAAATATATCATTTATCAAGTCTATGAATATTGTAGATGCATTAGTCAACCCAAATGGAATCTCTGTGAATTCATATAATCCATACCTGCACCTAAATGTTGTTCGAATAATATTTTTTGGTCATAACCTTAACTTAATGTAACATTCTCTCAAATTGATATTAGATAAGACCTTAGAACCTATCAACTATCGAAAATGTCATTGATGTGTTGAAGGGTATATTGGTTGTTCACCCTCATCTAGTTCAACCTCTGATAATTAACACATACCCATAAAGACCCATAATCCTTCTTGGAAGAAAATAACTGAAGAGCCCCAACAAGATGTACATGGCTGTATGAATTCTTTAGATTATAGATCTACCAACAGAACATTCAACAGTTGATGATCTTTTGGTTTCATTCTGTATGGAATAATAGAAATTGGTTGTGGTCAATGCACAAACTCAGTCGTGAACATGATCACTCCCTTGGGAGGTAATCCGTATAATTTGTTCGGAAAGACATCCTGAAAATAGTCTATAATTAAAATAAAAGAATTTTTTTATGTTCCACCATAATTTTATCATTTCCTGCTATTTGATCCATGATACATTCTAATATACACTGAATTTCTCCTTCATGACTAGCCTGAATATCTCACTCCCCTAGTGAAAATAACTACCTCCTTATGATGATAGGATAGTAACCCTCTTTATGTAATAGTTGATATGAGTATAGTATATAAATAAATAATCCATAAAAAGGATCAATTCAAAGCTTTCATTTTCAGAATGAATGTTTCCCAAAAGAAACAATAACCACTAATTTCTAGAGAACACACCTTTAAACATTTGATATTCTTTGATTTCACCCTCAGTGGTGTGTATATGGTTAAAACAAAATCAATTATTTCCACGAAAAAGAGAAAAAAATTCCAAAATAGTTGATAAAAAAGAATGTGATTCCCCTATGCAAACAAAATGTAAGATAACTAAAATGATATAAGAATCATACATGTGATAGTATATGGTCATGTATCCAAAATGGCTAGAGTATTCTACATAATTTGTAGTTGACTTATCCCTTGACCCGGGGATTATGTCTAACTACACTAAACAATTTCACCTTCCTGGTATGAATGCTCCCTCACTCTGGTACCACATACCCTACCTCAGCCTGAACATATTATAAAAATCCAACTACCATCCTACCGAGGGGTCGCTAAACCCCTTACGAATTTTGGTGGCCATCATGATACCTTGACACTAGTGTACTGTGGAAAGTCTACATGGAACCCCTGAAGAATTCCCAATATTCCACATATATGACACTCAAAAAAGAGTCTATGATATTGTGGGTGATTATGGCCAGACATTCCACACATATAACAAAATAATAGAACAAATTTTGGAGATGATTTCTCACTTCATTGACTAAAATTTCCACTACTACCTTAGTGAAAACTATCATAGAAGAGCTTCATTCCTTTTAAAGAATATCTCTTAGTTCACCCTGTTGAAATAGTCTGGCTACATTGTGGGGTATCTCTCATATTCTATTCCATGATGAGTGTATAGTTCATAAAATCCTTAAATATTACCATGAGAAAAATATTCACCTACGACTTGATATCATAGAGTATATCATCCTAATAACATCTAACACTCGAGATCACATTAGCTACCAAAGATTATGAAAAGCATTGTAGGTTGGTGAAACATTCCTCATAGCCCATCACTGACATTCCCACATATTTCTGATACAAAACTCACAATATTTTTAATCCCTCAATGTATCATTATAGAAATGGCTCATGAACTTCATCTTGAAGTCCTTCCAAGATAGCTCATCATGCTACCTAGTTTCATCAATAATATCCCACCAATTCTTGGTATGTACATGAATCATATATGCTACATTATTTAACATCTTTTATGAAGATATATCATGATTCGTAATGATCTTATAGAAGAAGATAATCTAGAACTCAGCTATCCAGGGTCCTCCTTCCCCAGTAAATGTAGGAAAATATTGTGGTTGAAAATCTACTGTTTGCTCATACATTAAAGTCATAATATTAATAGTGTCCATTTCCATTGATCTCATGACCCTCATTAATCTAGCATGATGCTCAACATCTATCTGATCCCCATGAACTATAGGATACATTAGCCCAGCTACATTAGAGCGTTCTCATTTCCACTCTCCAAACACTCATGTTAAAGATTATGAGGAGAAATTTTCTCTACAAGACAAAAGAACTACATAGAACACTAGGAACACAAAGGTTAACATAAATTGGAGATAACTATAAATAATCACTAACTCCTGGTCTCACTAAACAATTATTACATGTTTCTTAGCATTAAATGACAATTCATTTCATTTATCCTTTATAATAGATATCTTATATTATAGTTCAACTAGAAAATATATATCATATGTGAATAAATGTGTACATATCAGTAATAATTCATGCTATTATATGTCATTATGTTCCTATTATGATTCATGCATTATCATCTCACACCATACCTATCCAAGAGTACAAATATGATTAATCAACCACATCATAGAACAATTACCTCACACAACATGTGAATTACCCAAAGTGAAATAACATTAACTATAACAAGAACACATTATAAACAATAATACCATTCCATAACTCTTAGATTCTCCCTCATACATGGGTTAACTACTCTCATGTAGAAGCTTATTACCAACTCCAGAAAAATCCTAGGGTCACTTCTACATTTCTGAAAATATTAATCAGAAAATATTATTCTACTTTGTAAAATCTCATGATCTGGAACTCTCTCACATGAAAAAAAAGGTTCATTATGAGACAATAAGTACACCTCCCCATATGTTTACAGGCTACCATCTAGAAAAGGGGGTGTGATATGTATAATGGATAGACTATACCCCCTTGTAGAAAGCTTCATAGCTATAGAGATAAGTCATATAAACAAAATAAAATCCGAGTATAGAGATAGAAGAAACAATCAATACCAGGCAACATAATAATTCAATAAAGAATAAAGAATAATGTAATGAAGTGTGGTAAAGTAACTACATTTCAATATAAAATAAATAAAATAGAATAATATCATAACCAAATAATGATTCAATAGCCCTCAATCCAGAATCACTAGTCCTTCCTATAGGAACCCTATTTTTCATACATGTTTATTACATCATTATAAAAATAAACAACGCTATGTAGATACAAAAATAGGTTCCAAAGGTTTATTATCTTTTCCAAACTAGGATCATACATAACTTTTTCATAATAAAACATAAAAACTTATTTAATTCATTCTTATCATGATTCATAGTGGCCCTCATGTTCTTCTTAGTATAAGTAATCACTAGAAGATATACACTAGTAATGGGGTGAGATAAAATCCCAGTAATTGTATAGATAAAAAATGGGTCAATATAACATGGGTTGAGAATAATAATAATTATAACTTAATCATCATAATTATGAGATGAATCATTAGATAATGTCATAGAATGTGGAAATGCTAAAAAATGAGACATCATGCCTTAGAGGTAAACTATCACACATAGTTGTAAACAATGCTAGCATCATCTTGACGCATATTTAACATTTTCTCATGATAAAAGTTACATTACCTAGTGAACTAGATCAATATATTATTCCAAGTACTCCCATAACATCATAACATCTACAAGAACTATATAGTTATAGGCACACCGATCACATCACAATATTTACATTATAATGATTCCACATAGAACTTATATCAATCTGGGACATAAAAAACTAGTAGAAAGGATTGGGTTTCAGTTAATGAAGAATAAATTCGTGAATAAACGTTGGGGTTCCCAAATGAAAGAGGGAATAACATAATGGGTATAAGAATCATAAATCATGGGTGATGTAGAAACAATATGAGGGGAAGTAAAAGATTTATTGTTGGAAAGAAGCATTATTTTGGAAAAATATTTTCATTTATCATAAAAAAATTGGATACATGTATCTCATATAAAATAAAAGGGAATGAAAAAATAAATTATATTTATGTAGCACTAAAGGAACACCCATACTGAAAATTGAGTGAAAGAGTAAAATGGTAGAGAAAGAGAGTTGGGTTCAAGAATCCCCATTCCATATATCTGAATGCTTTCTTCAATATAATATTCTTGATAAGAAAATGAAATTAATTTAATAAGTAATCAAAAAAATATTTTACATTCAATCGATTTATTATTGTTTAATAATGTTTAGTTGTTTCCTTTTTTATGACTTAAATAGTTCAATTTCATCATTCAGGCGTGTTCATTTTCTTTTTTATCATCATCCGTCCAATTTTATATGAGTATTGATGATCCTATAAAATAGGAACAATTCTAAAGAATTGAAATTATAGGTTATCAATAATAATTCCGTATTTTAAATGATTATATATATTATTTTGTTATATTTTAAGAATATGAATGAGTATATAATACAATAGTGATAATCATTTAGATTATTCCGTCGGTTTTTCAGTCATCACAAACTAGTTCTGTTTCACTATTTATTATCGTGTATATATTTTATTTATAGAAAAAATGGCAATAAAATAATATTTAAAATTTATATTCCACAATTAAATTATTTTATATCTTAACATGAAATTTCTAAAGAAAAATTAAAATTCATCATCCACGATGTTGGTAAATCGACACATCACTAATGATGTTCTCATTTTTAGAATAAAAGGGAGAAGATAGGATTTTTTATTATTGATTATTCCATTAACATAATAAAATTATAACAGTTTATAGATAATTTATTTATCATGAAACATATATGTGGGGATATGAGGATAGAATAAGGAAAAAAATATATTAAAACGAAAATAAATGAAAAGAAGGAGGATTTTACCTCAGAATTCTTCTCATGGAGAACCATCTTAGTGAAAAGGTGTTGGTATTTTAATGATAAAAATAGATCATGAACGTGGGGAGGGGCATGTGAAGTTTATTGTTCAGGAAATTTATAAGATTTAGGGATTTTTAGTTGTGAGCAGAATAGGCCTTGAGCGATGGTATTTAAAGTGGAGGAGTGGGATGTTTTCTTATTCTTTAATTCATTAGTTTATTCTTTTGGCTCAAGGATCTGAATAGTTAGATTGTTATCAGTAAATATATTAAAATAATTATGTATTTTTCCTTATTATGGGGTTATATTATCCATTCATCATTCATTGATCAATTATTCAAGTATTTTTATTTTGTCATAAATTATCTTATTTTACTATTCACTAGAAAATCAAGTAATTTAGAAAAATAAAAAATTAACCTAGATAATTATTCATCATGTAGAATTAAAAAATGAAATCTATTTGTTTAAAATATTTTTCTATCCCTAATAAAATTACATTTTAAATAAAATCATCTTTTATGAAGAAAATACTAATTTTCAATTTATTATTGATTTTATGGCATGTTCAAAATTTATTTAATGTCTAGAAAAATTATATTTTAATCAAAAGACATACAAATATTAATTTATTAATCTACTTAATGAAAATAAATTTACTTTTAAATTATTATATTACTTATAAAATTATAAATAGACATTTATGTTATACAAAAATATTAACACTTAATTTTTCATTTTTAGAACATTCAATAACTTATACAATGATATAATTATATCATATTTTCATTTATAAGATTCCTAAATTTTATATATACTTTCATAGGTTAGGGTACTATTCTATTGGTCTACTTACATTTCTTAATGGTCAAGTTACTATTACAAATTTAATGTTACAATTCCATTAGTATAGGTTCCTTAATTTATATGAATATCACTTATTTCATTCATTATTTATGAGGTTAAGGTTTTTATTTGTATCTCACATATATATATATATATATATTTGTTTTATATAATATAATATAATCAAAGTGAACATGGAATTCCATTGATAAAATTTTGGTTCGTTATATTCTTCCACCTTTTGAAATTTCTCCCATGAAATTTTGTTTCACATAAATATGTGAGGGTAATTCTCCTTCATCGCCTCTTCCAGTTCCCAATTCACTTATTAATAATTAATTTTCCTTGGCACCACTTTTTATTGGTGCATTATCTCATTTCATAAGAGTGTATCTCTCAACTCTAGAATCATTACTGGATTCTCCTCATAAGAGAGATCATATTCTAGTTGTATCATCTATGATTTCAGTAAATTTATGGGATCTCATATGTACTTCCTCAAGATAGATACATTTAACACATTATGAATTTGAGATATACTTAGTGGAAGTGAAAGCCAATTTTCCACTTATTCTATGAGATCATGGATCTCAAAGGGGCCAATGTACCTTGGTCTTACCTTCCCTTTCTTTCCCAACCAAAATACTCTATTCCATGTTGATATTAAAAGGAATACTTTATCTTAAATATTGAAATCCATGCCCATTTGATGGTTATCATCACATCACTTTTTCAACTCTTAGTATCTTTTATGTGATTCTCCATGGTTTGAATCTTCTATATCATCTCTTTCAGAACATCAGGTCTATGTTTCTTTCATTCTCCATCTTCATCCCAATAAGTATGATTTCTACATATCTTTCTATACAAAGTTTTATATGGAGCCATATGAACACTTGAGTGGAAGCTATTATTGTATGTGAACTCAACCAATGGGATATACTAATATCATACACCTTTAAATTCCATCGAGGAGTCTCTTAGTATTTCTATAAGATTCTAAATAGTCCTTTTATATTAGCCTTCAAATTTTGGGTGATAATCCATTTTGACATTAAATTCAATACTCGTGGTATGTTATATATTTCTCCATAATTTAGATGTTACCCTTGGATCGTAATCATAGATGATCAATAGTTTAACCCCCTATATCCTCACCACTTCTATCACATGTATCCTAGCATTATTTTAAAGGGGGAAATATTACCAAATTTACCTAAAGTGTGATTTCTTGAATCCGTCATAAAACATGTTGAATTTTTTCCTTTGTAATTATTTTGGAGGCCACTAATAATTTCCATAGTGACATTCTCCCATTTTCACATGGGTACAAGAAGCAATAGCATCATCCCCTTGGACTTTTGTATTTATTCATTGACTTTCTAACAAATTAAGAAACTTGTGGTATACTATGCAATATCATTCTTCAAATTAGCACAATATAATTCGTCTCATAGATCACGGTACATAATGGTACATCTATGATAGATTGATAATTTGGAGCTATGAGGATTTTAAAATAGATCTTTCATTGTATCAGGTGATAAAGGCGCATAGATCCTTTCTCCAAAAAACATCACACCATCATTATCAATATATTACTTTTGAAGCTTCCCTTAAAATATTTAATACATATTCATTTGAATATCGAGACTATCCCTTTATTCCCTATTAAAATTATCTTGGATATATGGTTGGGAAATCATTTGGTTAATGTAGGATGTATTCCCTACCATTATGATTTCCAAATCCAACTATTTTATGTTAATTAATATATGGTCTTTCTCAATTTTAATTATAGATAGAGTAGTGGGTTGTATTATGCTAAGAGAATCAGATACCTTGTCTTCCCTCTGAGAATGATAGTGAATAGAGAAATCATAGTCCTTCATTATTTCATAACAATCTCCTTTGACTCTTCTTGAGTTCCTTCTTGGTGAATTTTTAGTTTAGACTCTTTTGATCAGTATATATTTCACTCTTCCCACTATAGAGGTTGTGTCACTATATTTTCAAGGAAAAAGTAATGTCTTGTAGCTTCAGATCATGTGGTCGGTATTTTAACTCATGTAACATAAATTTCCATGTGTCGTAGGCTATAATTTTCTCATTCATCATGAGTACAATATCTGTGAATTTATATGAAGCATCAATGTATATATAAAAAAATTCACCCCCTGTTGTTAATGTGAGTACAAGTGTAGTGATCATCATCTTCTTTATCTCCTTGAAGCATCCCTGAAATTCTTCCATCTAGACATACTTTACCCCTTTCCATATAAATATAGTTAGTGTGCTTCAATATCATATCAATTTCTCACAAAATTTTAGTAGTACACTAATAATCCAAAAAAACTATAGATTTCCATGACTTTAGAGGGTCTGGGACATTCTTAAATTTCCTTTTATAAGGGTCCACCAAAACTCCATCACTTGTGATCACATGGCCTAATAATTTGACTTGGTGTATTTGGAAATCAAACATGTAAAACATGGCAAACAATTTCCCCTTAATTTATCTATTATAATCTATAAATACAATTCACATCCCTCCATGCTCTAGGATTAATTGAGAATATCATTGATAAAGACTACCAAACATTTTTCAAGGTAGTTTCTATGGACTCTACTCCAAAAATCCCTGAATATCATAGATAGATAAGTAAGTCTGTAGGAAATTACTAGAATATCATAGTTACCATGCCTAATATAGATGGTAGTATTCTAAATATCTTCTTTATTCCCCATTAGCTGATGATATCCAGAATGAAGATCCACCTTTGAGAACAACTGTTATCCTTGTAGTAGATCAAATAAGTCCCAAATCCTTTAAAGAATATACTTTTTCTTTATGGGTATCTTGTCGAGCACTTGGTATTTCATACATGACATCATTGGTCCATCCTTTTTATTTACAAATAGCACTAGTGCACCCCAGGGTGATTCACTATGGTGTATGGACCCTTTGTAAAAATTCCCTTGTATCGTGTTTTTAATTCCTACAATTTTATAGGGGCTATCCTATAAGGACATTTCAATATATTAGTAGCTATGGGTATGAGTACTATTGTGAACATTACTACATGATCTGGGAAATTTCTGGGTAACTCTTCATGAAATAAATCATTGAATTCATTCTTAATGGAATTTCCACTAGGATGATACCTTCCATTGAGACAACTATTTGAGTGAGTTATTCTTATTCCAAGGGAATAAACACCCACACCATTAAAGGATCATCCAAAGGAGATCCATGATATTCCTTTCATTTGTAGAGGTGCATGGTATGGTTTAGAATATGGAATGATATTTCCTATCCCCGATAGTTTATCTGTGTTCAATATAACTAGAGATAATCCATTCCCATTACAACATCCAATTCCACCAACAGAAGTATCATGAGATTCACTAGAAGAATCATACCATAAATGTTAATTGGAAAAGATTCCATCACTTGGGTTGAAATGATTTCACCACTAGTTGTTTTTTCAGATATATCTATTTAATGGTATCAGGTATTCAATTAAATAGTTCTATAAAACATCAAAGATATAATGGAATGTGTAGATCAAGAATTAGATAAGTCTTTTACCATTCATGAGTGATTTGTAAGTGTACCTTCAATGATTTCATTTTCTTTCTATACATTAGTAGTATTGATGGAATAATCCTTCACTTACTCTTTAAGCATTTTTGGACGATGACACTAATTATCCTCGAGAACTAGAGGTTTAGGGTATTATCTTTCTTAGTTCCTTTTATCCCTATAGTTGAAGCCTTATGCCATGTGTTTTTATTTCATTTCCTCCATCACATGATCTGGAATGTTTATGTGTATTCTATATTCATGAGCTTAGGGACCTTATCTCTCATGCTTATATAATTTCACCATCCCTTGGAGGAATTTCCCATTATTATTCTTCCCACATTTTTGACATGTGAGTGGGTGAAATTTCATTACACCTTTCTCATTAGATCCTCCTACTTGAAACTCCATATTTTTATTCTTATCACCATATATAGAGGACTTCTCTAAAAAATCCATATCCACTTTGATAGAACATCGAAGAAATTCCTCATAACTCACAAATTCTATAATTTATAGATCCATTCAATGGTGTGATTTTATACCACTAAATAATATATCTATTTTTCTATATTTTTTTATTAAAAAACAAAGGTATACCTTGGAATCCTTGTAAAAATTTCTTCAACCTCCATGATAGATTCAACTTTAGTTTGCATCAGTTCTATGAATTCTATCATTTTGGGTAAAAATACCTCAAGGAAAAATTGATGAATTTTTTGATTTGATTGTGATTGCTTACAAAGGGAGTTTGTTTGTGGAAAAAGAGGGGTTCCATGATGAGTTTTAAAGTATAAAAGATATTTTTGACAACCTATGTTAAAAAACAACAAAAAAAGACTAATGGATGATCTAATGGTGGATCAAAAAGAATAGATATAAGGTGCCATAATTTTCCTGTGTTGGGAAAATTTTGGGGTCTCAGAATTGGAAAATGGGGAAATGTGTTTTTGGAAAAGGGACTTTGAAGCCTATGTCATGGAGTCTAGGAAAGTTTCAAACGATATGTTTTTCAAGATCAAAACATCCAAACATGGAAATTTAAAGATGGTCATACATGTTTTGGAGTCGGTCGCATAAGGTGACTAGGGCGACAGAGGCTTGGGATAATGGACTAGAGCGACTAGAGAAAATTTGTGCATAGTGCTCATGGTGACCAAAATGACTATAAATATATGGCGAACCCTCCTAATTTTGGATGAGGATCAACACTTAGATAAAATTAGAGCTCCAGTCATGCAACTGGTTTGGGCATGCAAGTATAGATTTATTAAAAGTTTACATGTGTACTGGTAGTTGCATGCCAATATTGTTTTGGGTGTAAAAGGGTGTGTGTCGCCCAAGTTATGAGGATAATAAGGAAGTCTCACACATGATTAAAGGTGACACATGTGCACCAGGAATAATGTAGTGTTCATGTCAACCAATGGTTGTGTGAATGATAAAAATTGACCAATATATCTACGGTAAAGTGGCAGTCATTAGTGGATGAATGTTTCACATCAATAGTGAATATACATAGAGTGGGTGATGCATTCATTTATAATAATGAATGGAAATAAATGTCAAAAAACTATGATTGGATCCCATACAAGATTAATAAGATAAGGAAGAGGAAGACGGTGATCCTTCCAACCCATAGTGATCCAGAGGAAGAGATATAGGGAGTGACCCTTGGGAATGCAGTGAAGAGACCCTAAACCTTGTAAAAGAAGTGGTCCTGATCATAAAATATATATCCCAAACATTTTACTATTGAAGTGATCTCTACTTGATATGGTACATTAGAACAATGTCGTTGAATGTTTTTTGGACATCGCCCAATGAGGGTGAACCATGTAAAAATCCTCGTGCCCATCTGCATGCTTTCATGTATTACATTCAAAGAATCAATATAAAATAATGAAGGAAAGAATAATATGTACATAAACACTTATGTGAAAACAAAGTGACCCTTATAATAAAGATTTCATGATCTAGTGGGAAATGATAAATAATTTTAAAAGAATATCCATACCATGATCTCCCCCCACTCGGGGTATTCATTACTCTTTTGGACATAAAATATCCCCATATTTGTATGAAGAAATCAAGGGAAATACTTTTATGAAACATTTTTTAATGTCTTCCCATTACATATATTTGATTTTTTCTCTCGACGTGGTGTTCTTAATCGAATCCCATGATTGATTTGTCATTCCATATTGATGATAAATGACCAAATTCACCTTCTACATCATAGAATAGTGAAGGAAAAAAAATAATTTCTCCATTGAGTTCTCCCACTACTCTGTGACTAGTGGATTAGAATATCCACTAAAAATTAGTGGTCGTTGCATCAAATTTTACTCAAAGGTAAGCTAATCCCTCTTAGTTGAAGGTGAACGTTCCACATTATTTAGGTTATTATTCATATCCTATTATAGTTTGGTAGTCATTGTCGTGAAATTTTGAACTCCATCTTCCTCACATTTTAGGATTTCATTCGAGTAATTGTTGAACCATCTTTCATGTGGGGTTTTGGAATGATTTATCTAGGTTCCCACCATTTTCTAAAATATAAATGTTTTGAACCAAAAATTATTAAATAATTCATGAATAAATAATTCATTCACATTTGAAATTAACTATAAATACATATATTTTGGGATCCTTATATTTATCATTTTTCTAAATCAAATATTCTTAGGTTCTTATATATACTAAGTCTCATAATAATAGTTTTTACTACGTTTCTCTAATCCTAATTCACATATTAACTAAATTGTTCCCTCATAACAACAATAGTGATCCTACATTACTTACATGTTTATTAAATAATTTGAAAAATAAATAACATAGAAGAGTTACACAACTAGGAATCAACAGTTTAGTGTCTTTTAAGGAAAATGACCATACAAAACTTTTACAATATAAAATGTAAACATGTATTTATCTCCTTATTATCTGGATTATTTTTATCACCAATGGATATACATATAAAATGGTTGGACCCAAAATCCTAGTAAAATGATAGATATAAAAATTGACTAGTATAACATGTGGTGAGAATATTAATCATCATAAAATCATCATCATAATCATGATAGGAAGCATTATATAAAGGAATTTAATGTGTAAATGAATAAAAATGAAACATTATGTCTTAGAGTTCAACTACCACACATATTTTTGAATAAATATTTCATCATGTTCATGAATATTTCATTACTTATCATGATTTAAATTACATGAAAAATGAATTTGAGTGATATATAATTTGAGTCACTCCCATAACATCATAATTTTTACACACTCTATATAATTCTGAATGCACCCATCACATCATAACATTTTTTTATCATGCATTCCACGAAGAACGTATATCAACCATATACATAAAATAACCAATGTAAAGGAATATGTTACATTTTACAATGAATAAGTTAATGATTAAACTATGAGGTTCAAAATGAAACACTGTATAACATAATTTTTATAAGAATCATCAATCTCAAGAGAAGAATAAACAATCTCATGAGAAGTAATAGATGAATTTATTTTTAATGAATAGTTATTTTGTAATAATATTTGCATTTGTAATAAAACCATATTCTAAACATTTATATCCCAGAAAAAAAAATTAAAGGGAAAAATAAATTATATTTCTATAACATTAATAAATCATCCATATAGAAAATGGAGTCAATGAGGGAAACCCCAAAGAAAGAGAGTTGGGTTTGATAATCCCCTTTCTTTATGCCAGAATAATTTAGTCCGTTAAATATATTATAAAATAAAATTTAATTGATTAATTAAAAAATTTATAACCTCTTGTAAATGTATTTGATTTATTATTGTTTTCTTCAGTTAATTTATGTCCTTTTTTATTTCTAAGATAATTCAATTTCATCATTCAGGCATGTTTGTTTCTTTGGTTTTCATGATCGGTCCATTTGTATATGAGTAATGAAGTTCCTGTAAAATTGTTATAATTCTCCAAAATATAAAATAATTTATTAATGATCATAAATAATTTTAAATGGTTATATATATAATTTGTGGATATTTTATGTGAATTAATCATTAGATATTATATTAGTGATAATTGTTTGGATTATTACAATGGTTTTTTCATCATCATAAACTAGTTTTGTTTTATTATTTATTATTGTATATATATGTTAGTTACATAACATAATAAGGGTTATAAAATAAAAATTACAATATTATTTCAACCATTTAATGATTTTATTTCCATCCTTGAAGGGAGTAAAAGAAAATGAAAATGCATCCTCCATGATATCGGCAAATCAACACATCATAGAAGATGTTCTCATTTTTAGAAAAAAAAGGAGAGGATAAGAGGTTTGAAGATATATTATTCAATTAAGAAAACAATTATTTAGTATATTTAAGATAATATATTTATCATAAAACTTATATGAGGGCATATGAAGTGATAATAAGAAAATAAGATAAATTGAAAAGAAATGAATAGAAAATAAAGAGGACTTTAACTCATCAATTCTTCTCCTTGAGAACCACGTTAGGGGAAAGGGATTGGGACATTGTTGAGGCCAAGGAATTTTTGATGTGGGGGATGGTATTGGGACATGTATTAGGTTGAACATGGAATATATTTTAGGCTTTTGAGGTGTGAGATGATGAGTTGGTGAGGGGTGGTACTTATAGGGGAGGTAGGGGTGCTTTCTCATTATTTTATTCATTAGTTTCAAATTTTCGATCAAGAGTTAGAGTAGCTTGAAATTTATCAATTATTATATTAAAATAACTAATGAGAGTTTGAGATTATGTTATTACATCATACACACATCATTCATGACTCAATAATTCATGTATTTAGATATTATCGTATATTATCTTATTTTACGATTCACCAAAACTTCATGTATTTCAGAAAAATCATAAAAATTTACCATAAACATTTATTGATGTATAGAATTAAAAAATAGAGTAAATTTTATGAAAATAATTTTCTAATTATTATAATCATAATATTTAATTAAAATCGTCATTAATTCGAAAAATACTGATTTTAAATTTAATATTGATTCTATGAGACATTGAAAAAATAATTAGGGTCACAAAAAATTATCTTATAATCATATGAAAAAAATACTAATTTTTGAATCTATTTGTGGTAATTTTTTTAATTTAAATAAATATATTAATTATAAAATTTTAAATAAACAATTATATTTTAATAAAATACTAACACTTAATTTATCAGTTTTAAAACATTCAATTACTAATACTATGATATAATTATAACATATTTTTATTTTAAAATATTCATAAATATTATATATACTTTAATATGTGAGGTTACTATTTTGTTAGATGATTTACCTTTCCAAATTTCTATGTTTCTATTCAAAATCTCAAGTAGCTATTCTATTTGAAGAGGATTATTAATTTCTATGAATATCACTTATTTCATTATTTATTTATGAGGGTAAAGCTTTTAGTGAGCTCTCTAATATATGTATGTGTTTTATAACATATAAGATATTTATTCGAAATGAAATAATTCCACTGATAATTTATTGGTTTGTTACACTTTTTTCCTTCAAACATCATCCAATCGAGAAAGAAAACAATCAAGAGTAAGGTCCTTTTCACTAGTATAAACTTGCATCCACATAATCTACTCGGGTACCAAACAAGGGACCGAATAGGGTGTGAATATACCACAGAATGTAGACAACAATATTACTAAACAAACTATTCTGATAATAGGTGTATTCCATAAATAGATAAATAGTAATATTAATTAATTAAACAATTAATAAAATACCACAACAACTTACTTTATCTCCAAGCCAAAACATCTCTGAGTGTGTCATACAACTATGCCAACCACAACTATATAACCATAGTAAAATAACCACCTTAAGTGTCATGTTGGAATATCTCATAACATTTCTCATGACCAAGACAACCATAATAATAAACATGTCATAACCATATTAATATAGGTTAATGACCTAAAAGCATCACAAATCTGAGTAAAAATCCAGATAAGAATTAAAGCATGGGACAGGGACCATCTGACTCACTATAATCATTACAACATCAGACTCGGCTGAGCATACAAAATATCAGTATTACAGAATATATGTGTGTAAGTTACAGGGTGATGCATGATATATAAGAATTTCAACAAGGATAAAAAGTAATATCATAAGATCATGGATATCACAATATCACATCATAAACCTCAATGGTGACTTATGTGAATTTCCATTTTTCATTAAATTACCTCTTGTATTTATATGCTTAATGATTGACAGTCAAATCAATATGCAATAATCCATAACATAAAAGGTTATATATCACGAAATCACCTAATGCTATATATAATGTAAACACACATTATTACATTATACAATTCAATTACATTCAAGGTTCACTCACCCAATATATATCCATAGGCCAAGTCAAAACCAATTGAATCTAATAGTCTCTATGGAATAATACCATTCATGATTTAATTAACTCAGGTGCATGTTACATTGGTGCAATCAAAATATTTCATATGAATGGTAATTATCAAACAATAGAGGTAATATTTAGACCCCATACCTTTAACTGAAGATCCAACAATTCTTCCAATGGAAAACAATAACAAGTAAAAGGTTTGGATGATGTAAAATAGCTTCCTAGAACAATAATCGTCAATATCCAAACCAACAATTCACTTATTCATGGGATTACAGTGCAATGGTTGGAGAAACATGGGAGGGAAAGGAAAAACCAAACCCAAACCAAATAACATAAAGTGGAATGATCACATTATTCGAATGTTTAGAAGTTAGGTTGGAAATCCAAAATCAGCTAGAGGATTTCCAATGGTCTAGAGGAGAAGACTTCAGTGATATGAATGGAAAAATAAGTTTTACAACTACAATAAAAATATTTCTCTAAGGTATTACATGGAATATAATTTAGTTACACATCATGCATATATTTTAAATAGGATAATCTGAAGAACCCTTCACCTCAAATGAATAATAATAATAACTTATAATTACATGATGTGTAATCCATTTACAAAATGGGTCAATGTTCTATAAGTGGATTTTCATCCAATTCCGTTATAAATAGCCCAAACCCCATTTATATATTCTCAAATTTCCAATAAAATATGATTAAACAGGACCAATTTATACTCATACTCCATTAATTCAAACATTCATAAATCCCTGACCATGGATTCATTCTCCCCATCAAAGGATCTCTAGGCATAACCTCTCTATGTTTTCTCAAGTTTCCTCTCAACCCAAGACTGTGTTTATTAAAAGTATATACATCCACAATGAAAACAACACAACCAATGTCATGAACTGTCCCCTGGGGCCCATTCCGTGACAACCCCAAGCCCGCCTTCCATAGTCTAAGGGTTGGAAACTAGCACTGAAAGGCATATTCTCTAAAATGGAAAAGGCATTGCCTTTAAACCTGTACAAACACATGGTCTGAGAACACAATAAGAAACAATTGTGAAGTAAACTGCTATAGTAAAAGAGTGCTCAAAGAAAAGGGGCAATAAGACAAGCCCAACTGGATAAGTAAAAGTACTACTAAAGATTTAAAAGAATCTATAAAGGTGAAAAGCATCTCATGGATCATCCACCATAGATCCTACCTAAAGGGTATTTACAACTCATGATTAGTAGTCCCTACATCACATCACACCAAATGGTCCACCTCTGATCCCTGTCTTGTCATGGCTCACTCAGCCTCGATCAATGTTGTACATCGTCTTCATAAGACAAACAAGGTGTGGGTGAAGCCCATCTAGGGGTGAGTATAACGATACTCAGTAGGGACCTTGAGACACCATAGGTCTCCAAAAGTTCCACAAAGGAAAAACCAAAAAACAAGACATCAACCCTACTTAGGTATATGCCCATACATATACCTATGTTATCGAGATACAATCATCCCATACACGAGGGAAGTATACCACAAAGGTAACACCACAAAGGTAGAAGTACCACATAGGTATCACAACGAAGATAGTACCACGAAGGTAAAATTACCACACAAGTATCCCCATGAAGATAGTACCACAATGGTTAAAGTACCACATAGGTAAAAGACATAGTTCAAATAGAGTCTCATCTCAACCAGGTATACAACATAGAGAAACATGATTATGATTCAGACCCACACAGGATTGCTAGGAATGATGATAGCCAGCCACAATATTCTCTAGGGATAAGAACAAGTAACATACCCAGTCACAATGTCGAACACCTCGGATGCTGAGGAAATCCTACTCTATCGAGTAAAGTGTCCCTACCGCATCACACATAGGTGATTCCCACTATCCATAGACTTTTGAGGTACTCCTCATGTCGAGTACCATGGGTCTGTCACATCACATAGTAGAGCCCCTCACCATGGCTCTGTCGTGTCAAACACAGGCGCTCCTCACCATGTCATGCCGAGGTACTCCTCTTGTCAAGTTCCATTGGTCTACCATGTCACATAGAGGCGCTTCCCACCATGGGTCTGCTATGTCACACAGAGGCGCTCCCCACTAGGCCATCAAGTCACACAGAGTCGAAAATTCTGCAGTCGTCAAGTCTTAGCCAGTCGTAGGGTTCCGTATGTAGCGTGCATGGGAGAACTGCTCCTCAAGCCATCGGTAGGATTTCAATCATAAAAAAGTCTCACAATAAAGTAACCTAATGATCCATCATATGATAAGGGTTCCAACGCAACAGATGGCGTGTCGACCGGATGTCTGGTCTGTGTGTTATTGGAATTTTAGTGCTGAGGTCCCGGTTGGATTCGGGTGCGATCCAACCCGGTCGTAGTAAATGTCTCTCCAAAATTATCATGAAGTGATTAAAAAGGATTATCTCACTCCAAGGACCCCAAAGCTACCAAAGGTTCATCAAATGGACATCTGCTTCTCTAGATAATGCATTTCAGTGTTTTTGATCTCGGGTCCAGTCTGGCCTTGTCAGACCGAACCGGCCCGACCCACAAATGTGGTGGCCAAATCTGAAAAAGGGGCATCCCACAAGGGGGCCCGGTCTGTGGTGGGGCTCGGCCCAGTCCATAAAGGGGTGTGGTCCAGCCCACTGGCAGCGGCCCACACAAGGGTGGCCCGGCTGTAGAGGGCACGGCCCGCGGGGTTTTTGCCGGGCAGCTCTATGTTGAAACTCCCCCAGAACCCTGAATTACCAAAGGTCATTTGGCTTTTGAAGTGGCGTCGCCACGTAGGCACTGCCCGGTCTCCGCTGAACCCATCGGAGGTGTGTGTTCCACCTCCTCCACTGTGACTTCAGCCACGACTCCTGCTCCCGAGCAGCGTGCGTCGACATGACGCCCTTGCCTTCCATGTCTGGCCGATGAGCAGGCTGCTTTCTCTAACCACTGTGGCTAATGAGCCATGGCCCCCTTTCTCACCAACGACGTGTGATAGCATGCCACACCTCATCCATGACCAGTCGGTTTTGGCTACTCCTATGACCACCACAACATTGTGACACGGCCTCCTCTTACGATGTGCGTCGACGCACTATCCCTAATATAGTCGGTCGGTGTCGCTGCACTAGAAATCTTCAATGGAGGCGCAAGGATAGCAAGATAGTGGAGGGTTCAGGCCAGTTTTGTTAGGCCCCCACCCTCCACGTTAGCTCATAAACATGAAATGGATTAAGGGTTCAAAAAAATCTTGTAATTTAAATCAAGGTAAACCCCAAAAAGATACCCCGCAACAACCTCGTGCAAAAACAAATGAATTTCTCTTCAACACAATAGTCGGTTGGCCCGCATTCTTCATATTATTCAATAATGGTGAAGAGTAAAATCTTTTATAGTGCGTAAACAAATAAACCCCTACCTATAAGACCCATTGGAGAGTGTCCGTGTTTGAGGGTGGATCGGTGATCTTCGTTCCAGCAATAGGATAACAACGAAACTGCTCATATGTCATCCTCCAGTTTTTGGTTCGGTGTCACCCATTACCTCTCGTTGGGATCAGCTCCATCTTCTAAAGGTCTGGTGTCGTAGTGCCCCTTCATCACTTTGTTGTTTGGTGAAGTTTTTCCAATACCCCTCCCCAATCACTATATATATAGGTGAGGGTGAGGGTAAGTAACGACATGGGGAATTAATGGGGGCTCAAAAATTAGGAACCTTCCTAATTCCCCAATAATGTCCTTACATAGTATTGGCATGTCAATCCATTTATTGGCTTGACACATCGCTGGCCCCACACTTTTTTTATCCATTGGAGGATATGAAATAAAATAATAAAATAGTTTTATTTCATTTGTTTTAAAAATCCACAAAACATAACTTTTTCTCCAGACCTATTTCTGTCAAGGTAAATCCTCCCTTAAGCAAATCCTGATGTTGTAGATTCAGTGGTTCCCTCAGTTTTTGAATCTGAGAAATGGTTCAAATGTTAGCAAATTCATCCCATGTGTTTACTGATTGTACCTAATACCATGTTCAATAAATTAATTATGTTCACCATCAACCCATTCCAGTCGAGTCTAGGCACTTCTTCTGGAGAAAACTCCCCGAAAAACTCAACGGTACTCTTGGATTTTCTATCATAGTTACCATTTAGAAGTTATGTATTTTACTATAAAATATTGTGTCACTTAATTATTTTATTTATGGCCAAAAACTATCTTTCACTGGTGGCCCATGCTGGCCAATGTTAGTATCTACAAAAAGAGAGAATACCCTCATGAGCTCAGGGGTGGTCTCAAATTTTTAATCTGAGTCACCATTCGTGAGTTATAATCATTTGAAAAATAAAATAAATTTATATAATTATTTTATTTATGGTTATGAAATTCTCAGTTTTTCTCAGAGGAGGCCCGTGCCGACTAAACGTAAGTCGCGCCTAGGGTAAACCCGCCATCTGAAACACAACGGTACCCTCAGATTTCTAATTCGGGAAACCTTTTAATAGTTTTACACTTTTTCCGTAAAACATCTTACGCATTCTCTTTAAAGTTTAACAAATCTTTGATGGATTATTCCAGGACTCTTGGCCTCAAAATCACGCGTCTTCATATTTTACAGTCTCGAAATAATTCCATATAATAAACAGAATTATATGGAAATTCCAAGACATTACATTCTCCCCACCTTAGGGATTTATGTCCCCGATATTCAAAATGAAGGAAAATCAATCAAATGAGGGTATTGAGCATGAATCTGAGCCTCTCACTCCCATTTTATCTCCCAGAGGACCCCATGGTGCCACCGAACTCACACCAGAGGGGTCGACCATCCACAAAGGACTTGCTCATGTCGATCCTCTATCTCCACTGGGAACTCCATAAATGTCGCCTCATTATCAAAGTTCAACTTTCCCTTGTTAATAGCGTGTAATGGATCATGCACACATCTCTTCAGCTGCGACACATAGAAAACATTATGCACCTAGTGCATCTATGGGAAAACAAATAGACGGTACACCACCTCACCCACTCTGCTGGGAATCTTGAATGGTCCGTCGAACCTTGGAGATAACTTTCCGCACCAGCCAAATCTCCACAAACCTCGTTGAGGTGAGACCCTTAATAATGCATGAACTCCCTCCTCCCATTGGCATAAAACTTTTGTCGGCTCTGAGTAGTTTTCACTATCTAATCAGTGAGGCATCATGATACAAACTCTTCCACTGCTTCCTTCATCCCTGACCGTTGGTGCTAACGGCGGAGGTCCTGGTACATATTCACCACTCTAGGATGTACCGTTAAAGGGGATGTATGCATCACCCTCAACACCTCCTCCCAAAGCACCACTGGTACCATGGTGCATCTTCTGAACAATATTTCATGCTCACCACCTTCATAAAATCATTCAGGAGATCATTTTGAGGATATCTGAGCACATCGGGCCTCGTAGTCAACGTCTGAAGTTGTTCCCCCCGTGAATTTTCTAAACAATTCAGGGAGTGATAGTGATAGAAAGGAGGTAAGCTGATTTATCTTTATCTATTATGGTTATCCATAGTGTGAATAGCTGCTCTAACACCTCACTTAGTAGTTGTAGACCAAACATCCTACTGAGTTTGTCTGCTACCACGTTCCCCTTCCAAGGATTATGGACTATCTCAAAGTCATAGTCTTGTAGGCACTGTATCCATCATCGTTGTCTCATGTTTTGGTCCTTCTAAAAGCCCTGCTGACACTTCTCATTCCACAGAAAAGGCTCTCCCTTCGTCTACAAAGCTGAAAAGGGTGCCGCTACCCTGGAGAAGTCTGGTTCAAAACTCCGGTAGTACCCAACCAAAGCAGGAGTCCCAATCCCTTTGGGGAGGTTATCCAAGAAACATGTTTTGAAAAGATGTCCCCACACTCTACCACTCTTATTAGGAACTAAAAACCAAAAACACCCACTCCCAAGAGGGAAAGGCTGTCTGACTCAAGAGTGATCGGTTGCACCCTCATATGCATGAGTTATTCATGTGTTGCCTGGGTTTCCTTTTTCACCGACTATGGAAACCAACATTCCAATGTTGTAGATAAACCACAAAATTTTTTTCTAATACATTGAATCTCAGTATGAACTGTATATGTCCATTTCATACCCAAACAAATTTCTTAAGGCCTCGATGCTTCCACCATGAGGATCGAATAAAAACTCTCACCTCAAGGGACAGATCACACCGTAGATCTAAGTGTGATTATTAAGTCTCCTCCCAAAGGTATCTCCAGACATAAGGTTCATGCCTTTGGTTCATCTAGAAACTCGAAGTCTTGAACAATAATCATGGTAATAAGTAATTATTGGTACCTATATCTATTAAAACGGCATCTAGTAGTAGACACTGACTATACCTTGAATCATTCCTATAGACTTTAGGTCACACTCATTGACTGCATTGAACTACTCCCTTCCCCTGTCCTCCAACTCCCTGAGCATGGTGGGGACCAAATTGAGGTGGCGGTTGTAACATGTAGAAATGTATACCACATCATACTGCTCTCCTAGCTCTACTTCTACATCTTCTGCCCTTCAGATTCATTTATACCTATCACTTCCTCTCCCAGAATCATTTTACCCACCCAGGTCTCTGAGACTGGTGTCAGTTTCTTACATTCCCAAGGTTAACATTCACTGGCTACATTCGCTCAGCCTATGAACATTCAACCACAAAGGTTCTCTCTATAACCCTTACATAAGTACGAATTGATAGAGGAAAAGTGTTGTCTTGGATGTCCCTAACACACCTAGCTTGGATGTATGAGCCTGGAAGCATTGATCATACTGTATTCATAAAGTATCTAGGATGGTTGCTACACCTCAATGTATACTCACCTACTGACATGTCATCTTACCGAATCTATAGAAGCTCTAGGTAACCATCATTCCTTATATCTTTATAGAAAGAGACCCCCTTATTTGAGAAAGTTTCTCAAACATGTCCACATAAAATCCATCACTTTGCATGATTAGGGTAACTAAACCCTATCATCGTATGGATGAGCCACATAGAAGGCTCTCTACCAGAACCTCCATCTAATCTAATGGTGCCTCGGCTAGATGGAAACTCGATCACCACCCCAAGCCATTCATTATAAGCTAGTGGTTCGGGCTCTCCTTAGAACCAGAGGGGTATCTGATGTTGAAACATGTGTAAGGAACTAACCATACATACATCATTTACTAGTACTTCCAGTTGTAACTGCTGACCAACTGTCAGTGATATAGGTGACACACTAACTGAATATACAATGTTAGGAAATGGTCCACATACCAAAGCCTCATCACAATGCACACCATCCTCAAGGTCACTCACTAGAAATGACTAGAAATTAATATTACCATATTCTCTACTGGTGTCTCAACCAGGCGAAAAACTCTAGCCACAGCCTCCATCCAATCCTCCACCGCCTGTGGGTCCGTCTCACCTCAAAACCATGCAGGCCACTTCTTCTAGAACTCATGCAATGTGCCCAGTTGGCGTTCATCGTCCAGTAGTGTGCCTAGTGGTAACTACTTCCCAGAGGTTGGTTGTGGTGCTGGTAAACCACCCGAAGGTGTTAACACCGTAAGAGGGACCTACAATTAGTCCTCATCGTTTGGTGGGCCATCATTGCATACTATCTCAGAAATCCTAGTTGGCTATATATGTAGTGGCATCCTGATAAGGAATAGGTGTTCCATAGTCATTAAGTTATACCTGGTGAGCTGACTCCAAAAAAATCACTAGAAAAGCTCCACCAAAACACACATAATCAGTTCTTTTGTTTACTAATTCAGAAATAATAATTCAGGGTCTTGGTGTATGGATACCTCGGCTACCACACCAACATTGGATTCCCTAAATAGAAAACCACAGTCACAACACATAACAATATTTCCACAGAGAAAAGATTAGAGTCCTAGTTCTTTGGTAGAACCTACTCCTATGATACCACTTTGTGACGACTCATCCCATGAGGCTTGTCCCATGAGTACCCCATGCCATCCTTATATAGGATAGGGGAGGGATACTAGCACTGAAAGTCATATTCCCTAAAACGGGAAGGCATTTCCTTTAAAACTATACAAACACATGGTTCGAGAAAAAAACAAGAACAAAATGTGAAGTAAACGGATGTAGTAAAAGATTGCTGAAAGAAAAGGGGCCAGAATATAAGACCAACTGGAAAAGTACATGTACAAATGAAAAGTAAAAAACATCTGAAAAGGTGAAAATCAGCTCCTAGATCGTCCATGAAGGATCCTACCTGAAGGGTAGGTATAGCACACGATCTGTAGTCCCTGCATCAAGTCACACCAAATGGTCTACCTCTGAGCACCGTCCAGTACTGGCTCCCTTAGCCTTGATCAATTTTGTACATCATCTTCACATGACCCAACAAGGTTTGGGCAAATCCAATGCAGGGGTGAGTATAACGATACTTAGTAGGGACCTCGAGAACCCGTAGGTCTCCTAAAGTTCCACAAAGGAAAAACCAAAAATCAAGACATCAACTCCACTTTGGAATATGCCCATACAAATACATATGTTATCAAGATACACTCATCTCATACATGAGGAAAGTATACCACAAAGGCAACACCACGAAGGTAGAAGTACCACACTTGTATCACCACGAAGAAAGTACCATGAAGGTAAAAGTACCACATAGGTATCACCATGAAGATAGTACCAAGAAGGTAAAAGTACCACACAAGTAAAAGTATTAGTTCAAACAGCGTCTCAACTCAACTAGGTATACAACACAGAGAAACAAGATTATGATGCTGAACCACATAGGATCACTATAAATTTTGAATTCTAGATACAAGATTCTCTATGGATATGAACAAGTAACTTCCCCAGTCACAACATCGAACACCTCAGCTGCTGGAGAACTCCTCCTCTATCGAGTACAGTGGACCTGCTGCATCACACAGAGGTGCTTCCCACTAACCTTGGACTACTGAGGTAGTCCTCTTGTGGAGTACCATAGGTCTGTTATATCACACAGAGGCACTCCCCATAGTGGGTCTGCGGCGTCTCACAGAGGCACTCCCAACTGGGCCATCGAGTCACACAGAGTTGAAAGTCAGTAGTCTTCAAGTTTCAGCAAGTTATAGGGTTCTATATGTACCACTCTTGCGAGAAACTCTCCTAGAGTCATCGTTCGTATTTCAAGAAGAACGAATTATCAAAAAGAATTGACCCGATGATTCGTCACGTCATAAGGTTTCAAACGCAGTAGATGGCGCGTCGACCGTATGTCCGGTGTATGTGTTATTATCATTTCAGTGTCGAGGGACCAATAGGATTTGGATGCGATCAAACCCGGTTGTACTCCATGTTTCTCGAAAACTCTCAAGGAGTACGTAAAAAAGTAATGTCTCGCTCCAAGGATCTCAACTCCATAGACGATTCATCAAAAGGATGTCTGGTTCTCAGGATAAGGCCCTTGAAGTGTTTGTAGGCCCGATGGGGCCTAGGTCTGGGCCGACCTGGTCAGACTGACCCAGCCTGACCTAGTATGGTCTGGGCTGCATCGGACTCGGCCTGATGGGATGAAGTCCGGCTTGACCCGCAGGGGCAGCCCGATCTTGGAGAAAATCCCATCCCGCGGGGGGGGGGGGGGGGGGCAACCCGGCCCGCTGGTGGCGGTTCATAGGAGGGAGGACTATGGGGTTTCCGTCAGGCGGCATGGGGGAGACGCTCCCCCAAAACCCCGAACGGCCAAAGGTTGTTTGACCTTTTAAGCAGAGGTACCACGTAGGTGTTTCCTAGTCCCCATGCAACCCACTGAAGGCTGGGTTCCGCCTCCTCCGCCAAGGCTTCAACTGCGACTCCATCTCACCAACGGTGCACGACAGTTCGCCTCCCTTCCCTTCTACAACCGACCGATAAGCCAACCACTTTCTTTGACCGCTGCAGATGAAGAGCTGCATCCCCCTTTCTCACCGGAAAGGCGTAACGGCATGCCACACCTCCTCCATGGCCGGCAGGTTCTGACAGCTTTGGTGACCACTGCAGCTTTTTTTCACAACCTCCTCTTACAGTGAGTGTCGACATGCTATTCCCAATGTATCAGATCAGTGTCATAGCTCTGGTAGTCTTCCATGGACGTGTAAGGATAGAAAGTAGTAGAGGGTTTGGGAAGGGTTCGTTAGGCCCGTGCCCACCATGTTATCTCGTAAACATGCGGGGGATTAAAGGTTCAAAAAACTCTTGGAATTTAAATCAAGATAAACCCCACAAAGATACCCAACAAAAACCTCCTACAAAAATGAATGAATCGTATGTCAACTGTTTAGTCGGTTGGCCCACGTTCTTCATATTATTCAAGAATGAGGAAGTGGAAAATCATTTAAAGATCACAAATGAAAAAACCTCCTACATTAAAAAACCGTTGGAGAAAATCCTCGCTTGAGGGTGGATCAGTGTTCTTTGTTCCCGAAACTAGCTTCCAATGACTCTTGTCACAACCCATCCTCAGGGCCCGTGTCGTGACTACCCCAAGCCCGCCTTCCATAGGCCAAGGGCTGGCGACTAGCACTAAAGGTGTAAATCCTGATAAAAAGGGAAAGAATTTCCTTTATGATAGTAAGCAAACACAACAGAGTACGCAAGATGAAGTAAGAACAATGTAATACTGAGCAAAAAGTAAGTGCAGAAAGGTAAATGGACCAGAATACAAACCCAACTGAAAAGTACAGTACAACTGAAATTCTAGTACAACATAAATAACGTAAAGAAGCAACCACCGAGTCGTCCTCCAGAAATCCCACCTGAAGTGTGGGTACAGATAGTCTCATTGGTACCTCGAGTCCGTCCGTCCGCTCCGTGTACGTCCCACCAAGTGGTCCACCTCCAGGTACCGTCCAGCTCCACAAGCCTCAACCACGATCAGTGTTGTCCGTCATCTGCAACCAACACAAAGTAGTGTGAGCATTGCCCATGCTGGGGTGAGTATAATGATACTCAGTAGGGACCTCGAGACCCCCGAAGGTCTCCCAGAATCCACGAAGTATAAACCACAATGGATAGATACAATCACGAAGTATCAAACAACTCTACTTAGGTATATTCCCATACATATACCTAATTCATCAATCTCTGTTCGGCTCCAAATCCCGAGTCCAAGCACAACCCAGTCCACACAGGAAAGATGTAAATCACACCGATGGTAATGATTGATGTCAAGACTCAGATCACACAGGTATACATATTTTGTAAAGTGATAATGATGATCAGATGCAGTCACTGATACATCTAAGCTGGAAGACCCACGTAGGATACTAGTCCAGCTAAGCTGTCGGACCCATGTAGGATACTAGACCAACCACTCTCTCGGACCCATGTAGGATACTATAACATAAGTCAAACTATCAGACCCATGTAGGATACAAGAATAGTAATCATCACCGTCAAACCCATGGATGATTTCTAGTATGGTAGTCGTCGTTGCCGAACCCATAGAGGATTCTAGTACGTTAGTCGTTGCAGTCACAGCTAGCTCTAGGGTTCCCGCACACAGCACGCTCGATTCCAGGAGGGTTCTCTCCTCAAGCCAAGGGTGGATACATCAACAGTCACGAAGTCCATAGCTGATGTATCCCGAAGTTCCATCTCGTCAAAATGAACCCAACGCGACAGAATTCATGTGTCAATCGGACGCCTGGTCTGTGTGTTATTAGCATTTTTTCTCTAGGGGCCCAGTTGGAAATACGCTCGTTCCAAACCTGTCCATTTTTTAAAGTTATCCAAAACTCACTTAGAGTAACGCAAAAGGATGGAAATGTCACGAGGGTCCCAGTTCCATAGATAGCGAATCGTTCGGACTGGTGATCTTCAAGTTATTCACCTTTGAGTGAAAATAGGTCCGGCCCGTTAAGCCCAGTGGGCTGGCGGGTCGGGTCAACCCAGTTTTGGCGGGTCCGACCAAGCATGGGGGTCAGACTGTCCTGATGAAACGCGTTTCCTGGACCAAGGGTGCGCCCTAACCCGGCCCGTCGTGGCCCGGCCGACTAGCAGAGGGGATCGACCCAAAGGGGGTCGAGCGGACTGAGGCGGGGGGCGCGGCCCCCTGGCTGCCCGAACTGGCGGCGCCAAGCGGTGCCGCCCACCCTAACCGGACAGCTGAAGCTGGTCGACCTTCTCGATGCAAGAGGCCCGCTCAGGCGGGCCGTGGGTTCTCCTACGCAGTGCCCTCCTGGCGCCGTGGCCATCCTTCGCTCGGCCGGCCACCGGGCCGGCCGGTTCTTCTGCTGAAGCAGCCCGCCAGGTGCGGGCCGCTGTTCTCCACAGCACGGCACCGTGGGTTGCCACGGTTCCTTCCTTCGGCCCGACCGGCTTTTTCTGACCGGTTCTTCCCGGGTTGAGCAGCCCGTGGTCGGGGGCGGCATTTCTTCTGCACGTGGCCAGCGCATGGTTGCTGCTTCCGTTCGTCGCCACCTTCCTATCACAGTTTCCATCACAATCAAAAATATACTATGGAGGGTCCTCGGGCCGTGTGCGTTTGACACATGCCCTCCGCGTCAGGTGATAGTAGTTTGCTGAAAATATACTGCGATTTCCTATGAAAAATGGGGTACGAAAATAATCACTTCAAAAATGAACAAACCCCTACCTTGAAATAAGGTTCGCGGTAGTCGAGCGTTGCGGAAGAATGGAGTCGATTCCATCGATGTCAGAGTGCACCTGAAGAAGAAATGTCATTTGCGACTTCACGTTCTTCAAATCACAGAGCATTCTTCATCAAGGGAGAAGATCGTTCTTTGTTGGAGGGTCGGTGTTCTTCAAAAACTCAAGAGCTCTCCCAAATCCTCTCTAAACAATGAATGCCCCAAAGTAAAAATAATAGCTAAGGATATTATTTTTAGTCACCCATGTAATTCAAAATTCAAACACTTTAATTAATTAATTAAAGAGTTTGAATTAATTAATTAACATGTGTTGGAAAATATTAAAGAGGGAGAGACGGAGAGGAAGAGTTCTCATTCAAAAAGGGAGAGTTGTCATAATAAAATAAGGGAAGTTAATTGGGGGTTTAAGAGAGTTATAGGGAGATAAATTGTTGGGGCTCATGTGGCCCCACCTCAAAAATATCCACACATGGGAATTTATGTGGTTGTGGGCCCTACCAATAACTTCCCCATGTAGGATTAAACTACCAAGGTGAATAAAATTGTTCCAGATAATTTTATTTAGCTTTTTAATTAAACCCTAATATTTTACTTTCAACCCACATAAATCAAAACTGCGGTAAAGGTCCCATTAAGTGAATACCGGTGCTGCAAGTTCATCAGTGTCCTCGGATTTCAATTCCAAGCACTGGTTCAAGTGATAGAAAAACATGCACATACGTTTACTGAACGTACGTGTACAAAACTTCAGAAATTGATTCCAGGAACACCGGGCCTCAGAATCAAGTGTCATCAGAAGCCATAGACTCATAAAATTCCAAAGAATTAAGAAAAAAATACCTTAAAATTAAAGGTCATTACATTACTCCCACCTATGGGATTTACATCCTCGTAAAACTACCACACACACTAAGAAAACAAATGAGGACACAGAACTCGCATATGTGCCTCTCGCTCCCAAGTTCTCTACTGGAGGTTCCCGTGCTGTCAGGGAATGTGCCCCAGAGGAATCGACTGTCCATGTAGGACCCGCTCCTGTCGATCCTCAATCTCCACCGGGACCTCCGCAAATGTCTCCCCTTCATCGATGTCAAGCTCCTTGTGATCGTTGATGTGGGTCGGGTCATGTATGTATCTCATCATATGAGATATGTGAAAGATGTCATGAACCCGGTGCAACTGAGGTGGAAGGGCCATGTGGTAAGCTACCTCGCCTACTCTGCTAAGGACCTGTAATGGTCCGATGAAATGTGGAGATAACTTGTCGCCCCGGCCAAATATTCATAGACCCTGTCGAGGTGAGACATGTAAAAAGACGTGGTCTCCATCCTCGAACTCTAGTGGTCTCTGCCTCCTATTAGCATAGGACTTCTGTCAGCTCTGTGCAGTCATCATCTGCTCCTGGATGATCTGCACCTTCTCCATCATAGCCTGAACTATCTCTGGTCCTACAACTGCTAACTCCCCAGGGTCAGTCTAGCACAGAGGTGATCTGCAAGGTCAGATGTACAGAGCCTCGTATGGTGCCATCCCGATGGTGGAGTGGTAGCTGTTGTTGTACGCAAACTCCACCAAGAGTAGGTGATCCTCCTAGCTATGACCAAAGTCAATGACACATGCACAGAGCATGTCCTCATGTTTCTGTATGGTTCTCTCAGTCTGTCCATCCGTCTGAGGATGGAAGGCAGTGCTCAGATGTAGCTGTGTCCCAAAAGCCTCCTGTAACCCCTACCATAGCCGGGAAGTGAAATGAGAATCTCGATCAGAAATGATAGTCGATGGAACACCATAATGTCGTATGATATCCTGAATGTAGTGGTGTCCCAAGCTCTCTACTGAGCCCCATTCTCTGGTCGGTAGGAAGAGGGCCGACTTGGTGAGTCGTTCTACGATCATCTAGATAGAGTCGTGTCCACTGGATGTACATGGAAACCCCATCACGAAATCCATGGATATCATTTCCCACTTACACTCTGAGACCTATAAGGGTTGTACCAAGACTGCTGGTACCTGGTGCTTCGCCTTCACTTGCTGATAAGTGAGGCATCATGAAACAAACTATGATACAACCTTCTTCATACCTAGACACCAGTGCTGTCATCTGAGGTACTGATACATATTCGCCACTTCTGGATGTACCGCTAGAGGGGAAGTGTGGAACTCCCTCGGTACCTCCTACTATAGTGAAACCGGTACCATAGTACGTCCCCTAAAGAGGATGACGTGCTCCCCTCCTTTAGAAAATCTATCAGGCGCCTTCCTTGAGGATATCTGAGCATACCGTGTCCCACAGTCAGAGTTCCCACACTGTGCCTCTCTGACTCGCTGAATGAATGGAGGAGTGACTGTGAGAGACTGTAAAAAGGTTTCTCACTCTCTATCCACAAAGGATATCTACAACACGGCTAGTTTCTTTGTCGCCTATCCTAGTAGCAGAATGCTCGATCTTTTTCTGAGAGCATTAGCTACAACGTTAACCTTCCCAGGAGTATAGACTATCTAAAAGTAATATTCCTGGTGGAACTCAAGCCCTTGCCACTGTCTTAGGTTCAATTACCTCTATGAGAAGATGTACCTGAGACTCAGGTGGTCGGAGTAGACTATAAAGCACTCTCCCATCAGATAGTATCATCACATCTTCAAGGCAAAGACCATTATTGCTAACTCTAGGTCATAGGTAGCGTAGTTCTACTCATGTTGTCTCAACTGCTGTGAACCATAGGTGATCACTACTCACTCCTGCATCAAGACACACCTGATTTCGGTCCCTGATGCATCATAGTAAACTATGTAACCAACGCCCTCCTCCATCAACCTCAATATGGGTGCACTGGTCAACCTCTTCCTTAGCTCCTGAAATCTCTACTGACATCTATCTAACCACGTGAAGGGTTTCCTATTCTTTGTCAAGGGTAAAAGTGGTTCTGCGAATCTGGAGAAGTCTGGAACAAATCTATGACAGTATCCAGCTAGACCCAGGAAACTCTGCACCTCTGTCATGCTCCTAGGTTGCTCCCAAGAAAGCACTGCATCAATCTTCGTAGGATCCACTACAACTCTCACCTCCGACATAACGTGTCCCAAGAAGTATACCTCTCGTATACAGAACTATCACTTCGAGAGCATATCATAAAGTTGATGCTCTGGGAGTGAATCTAGTACAACCCACAAGTGGTAGGCGTGCTCCTCCTCAATAGTCGAGTATATCATAATGTTGTTGATGAAGAATATGATAAAATGATCGAAGTAAGGCTAGAATATCCTTTTCATAAGACTCATGAACACTTCTGGAGTGTTGGTTACACCGAAGGGAATAAACAAGAACTTGTAGTGGCCATACCGACACCTAAAGGTCGTCTTCTGCACATCCTCATATAGAACTCTGAGCTGGTGATAGCCTGACCTGAGGTCTATCTTCGAGAACCATCTTGCTCCCCTGAGCTGATCAAAAAAGTATTCAATCCTTGGGAGTGAATAATTTGTTCTTCATGGTCACCAGATTTAGGCGACGGTAGTCGACACACAGTCGTGAACTCCCATCCTCCTTCTTGGCAAACAGAATCGGAGAATCCCAAGGTTAAACACTGGGTCGAATGAATCCATTTCCCTACAAGTCCTCCAGTTGTACCCGTAGCTCACGAAGCTTGGCGGGAGCCATCCAATATGCTGGAGTCAATATCGGTGTTGTCCTAGGGTATAGGTCTATATAGAAGTCTACCTCTCTACGAGGAGGTAGTCCTAGAACGTCATCAGGAAAAACGTTCGCATACTGATCCACCAAAACAGGAAAACTCAGACTCCGCACATCAACTGCTCCAAGGATGAGACTAGCCAACTGATGTGTGATCGGCTGCCCTCTCTTCTGCATAAGTCCATCCTACGCTGCTAAGGCCACCTTCATACCGGTAAAGTTGAACCTGCTCCCATCCGTGTGGATACACCGCACATTGTTCCTAATAAAATCGATCTGAGCATGGACTATAGACAACCAGTCCATACCTAAGATGACCTCGTAAGGCCTTGACGCCGCTATAAGAAGATCCCAGCCAAAGATCTCGCCTCCTAGAGTAAGCTCACACTAACGGCACTAGTGTGTAATCATCGAGTCTGCTCCCGTAGAAGTCTCTAGCCAAAAGGATCAAGACAACGGCTCCATCAGAATCTCTAAGCTCCGAACAAGGGCAGCGACAATAAAAGAATGACTCGCTCCTGTGTCTATAAGAACTGCAGCAAGGGTGCAGTAGACACATATAGTACCTCGAATCATCTCAGGGGCATCGTGGTCGTAATCCTCCACTTCCTGGAGCTGAGCCTGCCTCTGCCCGCCAGCTCCCTGTGGTCAGGGTGGACCTCCTGGTGGTGGTGGTGGTGGAGCCTCAAAGCGTCGTCCACCACATGCTGCTCGGCCAACTCCTCTGCCTCGTTCACCTCCTCCCTACGAACTGCCACGGTCGAACCTCTACCTCTGCCTAGGAGGTCCCTCCACTATCTACTGATCATCTATATGGAGGGTCGGGCAGTCTCGAGCCATGTGTCCATGCCCACCCCATGCATAGCACTGCATGTTCTTTGTATAGCTGGCTCTGTTCTGTGTGCCCTGCATAACAGAACCTGAATACTGAGGTCTCTCTCCTCATGGCCTGGTCTGCTTGGACCTCTGTGACATCTATCTACTGCCAACTACATAAGACTCTACTACGTGTCGCACGGTGGTATGTCTCACTGCTGGTGTCGGCTCAGTGAGGAATATCTCCACAAGAAGGGCTCACTCCAGTACTCCTGCCTGCGTCGGGATGGTGAGGGAGATCATCGAAGCCCTAATCTCATGTCTCAGTCCCTACTCAAAGGTTCGGGCCCTAAAGAATGGGTCTCATAATATGTCTGTGGAGTAGTGCGAAAGGTCGGTAAACCTCGCTGAGTACTGGGCTACTGTCATGTTGCCCTTCCGTAGATGAAGTAACTCCTGGATCCTCACCGCACGAAGGGTGGCTGGAACAAACTCCGAGCGGAAGAGAATCTCGAAGTTTTTTTAAAGTAGAGATGCCTCATCATGCACCTGGAGCATCAAGCTCCACCATCTACCTGTTGTTTTATGTAGGAGACTAATGGAAAGGATAACCATAAGGAGCTTGTGTCCCTACCAATCTGAAGACTCTGACGACAGCCTCTAGCCAACCCTTGGCTGCCAGAGGGTCAGTTTCTCCGCGGAACATGGGCGGCCTCTGTCGCGGAAACTTGTGCAACACACTCAGGCGGCATGGAATCTCTACTGTTGGGGCTGGTAGTATCGGTTTCTCAGTGGGTAGTGGTACCGCTGGATCCTCTACTGTGATGGGGCCATGCACCGAGGCCTCCTCGCTCGGTGGGCTGCCATCTCGTAGGCGACTCGGAACCCTAGCTGGCTGCCTTTGTGGGGCCTTCCTGAAATGAAACAGGAGCACCAAGGACAAACAATATACCTGGTGAGATGACACAAAGTTATAACAAAGAAAACATTTGAAACACACTTGTAATAAGTGTTTTTGTGCACCGAGTCAGAAATCAGAGGTGAGGGTCCTGGAGTATGGATACATCGGCCACCGCACCAACACTGGACTCCCTGGACTGAAAACCACACTCAATACACTTAACAATATTGCTTCACAGAAAGGAAAGATCATATTCCTAAGTTCTTCAGTATAACCCACTCCTCTGATACCAATTTGTCACGACCCATCCTCGGGGCCCGTGCCGTGACTACCCCAAGTCCGCCTTCCATAGGCTAGGGGCTAGCGACTGGCACTAAAGGCATAAACCCGATAAAAAGGGAAGGCATTGCCTTTATGATAGTAAACAAACACGACAGAGTATGCAAGCTGAAGTAAGCACATTCTAATACTGAACACAAAGTAAGTACTTAAAGGTAAATGGGCCAGAATACAGACCCAACTAAAAAGTATAGTACAACTGAAAGTCTAGTACAATAGCAGTAAAGTAATGTAGCAACCACAGAGTCGTCCTCCGGAAATCCCACCTGAAGGGTGGGTGCAGATAGTCTCATCGGTACCTCGGTTCTGTCCGTCCGCTTCATGTATGTCCCGCCAAGTGGTCGACCTCCGGGTACCGTCTAGCTCTGTAAGCCTCAACCACAATCAATGTTGTCCGTCGTCTGCAACCAACACAACGTAGTGCGGTCATTGACCGTGCAGGGGTGAGTATAATGATACTCAGTAGGGACCACGAGACCCCCGAAGGTATCCCAGAATCCATTAAAGAAAAACCACAATGGAAAGATACAATCACGAAGTATCAACCAAATCTACTTAGGTATATTCCCATACATATACCTAATTCATCAATCTCAGTTCGGCTCCAACTCCCGAGCTCAAACACAACCTGGTCCACACAGGAAAGAATTCAATCACACCGATTGTAATGATTGAAAGTCAAGACTCATTTCACACAGGTATACATCATTCATAAAGTGATAATGATGATCAAATGCAGTCACTGATTCATCTAAGTTGGCGGAACCACATAGGATACTAGTCAAACTAAATTGTCAGACCCACGTAGGATACTAGTCCAGCCACTTTGTCGGACCCACGTAGGATACTAGAACAGAAGTCAAACTATCGGATCCACGTAGGATACAAGAACAGTATTCATCACCGTCAAACCCACAGAGGACTTCCAGTACGGTAGTCATCGTCGCCGAAGCCAAGGAGGATTCCAGTAGGGTAGTCATTGCAGTCGTAGCTTGCTCTAGGGTTCCCACACACAGCACGCTCGATTCCTGAAGGGTCCGCTCCTCGATCCAAGGGTCGATACATCAACTATCACGAAGTCTAGAGTTTATGTATCCTGAAGTTCTGTTGCGTCAAAAGGAACCCAACACAATAGACGGTGCGTCAATCGGACGCCCGGTCTGTGTGTTATTAGAATTTCTGCTCTGGGGGCCCGGTTGGAAATACGCTCATTCCAAACCCTGCCATTTTATAAAGTTATCTCAAACTCACTTAGATTATCAAAAAAGTACCACCACGTCACGAGGGTCCCAGTGCCGCAGACGGTGCATCATTCAGACGCGAGGTCTTCAAGTTATCCACCATTAAGTGAAAACGGGCACGGCCCGTTAAGCCCAGTGGGATGGTGGGTTGGGTCAACCCAGTATTGGCGGGTCCGAACCAGCAGGGGGGTCGGACCGGCCCAATGAAATTTGTGGCCCTACCCAAGGGGCGCATCTTGGCCCAAAAGGCCTGGCCGGCCGTGGCTCAGCCCGAAGGGGGTCGAGCGGTCCGAGGCGGGGGGCACATCCCCACGGCTGCCCGAACCGGTGGCGCCAAGCGGCGCCCCCCTCCCTAACCGATCGGCCGGCCTTCTCAGCACAAGCGGCCTGCTCGGTCGGGCCGTAGGTTCTCCAGTGCATCACCGTCCTGGCGCCGCGGCCTTCCTCCGCCCGGCTGGCCGACGGGCCAGCCGGTTCTCCTGCCGAAGGGGCCCACCCTATGCGGGCCGCGATTATCCACAGCGTGGCGCTGTGGGGCGTCGTGGTTCCTTCCTTCGGCCCGGATGGCATTAGCCGGCCGGTTCCTCCCTGGTCGCAAGCCACGGTTCTTCTGTACGCGGCCGGCGCATGGCCACCGCTTCCGTTCATCGCCACCTTCCTATCACGGTTTCCATCGCAATCAAAAATAGACTACGGAGGCTCATCAGGCCATATGTGTTCGGCCCGCGCTCTACGCATTATGCGAAAGCAGTTGGCCGAAAATAAACTAAGATTTCCACCGAAGAACAGGGTATAAAAATAATCACTTCAAAAATTAACAATCCCCTTCCATGAAATAAGGTTCGCGGTAGTCGAACGTCGCAGAAGAACAGTGTCGATTCTGTCGACATCAAAGTGCACCCGAAGAAGAAGCGTCGTTTGCAACTTCGCGTTCTTCGATTTGCAGAATGTTCTTCGTAGAGGGAGAAGGTTTTTCTTCGTAAGAGGGTTGATGTTCTTCAAAAACTCAAGAGCTCTCCCAAATCCTCTCCACACAACGATTTCCCCAAAGTAAAAATAATAGGTAAGGCTATTATTTTAATTCACCAATTTAATTCAAAATTCAAACCCTTAAATTAATTAATTGAAGAGTTTGAATTCATTAATTAAAAAGTGTTGGAAAATATTAAAGAGGGATAGAGGGAGAGGAATATTTCTCATTCAAAAAGGGGTAGTTGTCATAATAAAAGATGGGAAGTTAATTGGGGGTTTAACAGAGTTGTAGGGAGATGAAAGGTTGGGGCTCGTGTGGGCCTCACCTCACAAATATCCACACATGGGAAATTATGTGGGTGTGGGCCCCACCAATAACTTCCCCATTTAGGATTAAACTACCAAGGTGAATAAAATTGTTCCATACAATTTTATTTAACATTTTAATTAAACCCCAATTTTTAACTTTCAACCCGCATAAAACGTAACTGCGATAAAGGTCCTCTTAAGAGAATACTGGCGCTGTGAGTTCATCGGTGTCCTCGGATTTCAATTCCGAGCACTGGTTCAAAAGATATAAAAACCCACACTTATATTTATTGAACATAACCAAAAAAACAGTGGAAATTTATTCCGGGCACACCGGGCCTCAGAATCAAGTGTCCTCAGAAGCCACAGACTCGTAAAATTCCAAAGAATTAAGAAAAAAAATTCCCTGAAAATTCTAGGTCATTACAATGCTACTCATACGTTGTCCTCCAGTTCGTCGTTCGGTGTCACCCGTTACCTCCCGCTGGGATCGGCTATGTCTTCTATTGGTCCGGCGACATGGTGTTCCTTCATCACATCATTACTTGGCAAAGCTGTGCTGATACCCCTCCCAAAGCTCCATATATATATAAGAGAGGGGGAGGGTAAGTAACGAAGTGGGGAATTAATGTGGGCTCATAAATTAGGATCCTTCATAATTCCCCAACAACATCATTGCTTAGGATTGGAAGCTCAATCCATTTATTGGCTTGACACAACGTTGGCCCCAAACTTTGCTTGTCCGTTAAAGGATATGAAATAAAATAATAAAATTATTTTATTTCATTTCTTTTAAAAAGTCAAAAAACATAACTTTTTCTCCATACCTACTGCCATCAATGTAAATCCTACATTAAGTGAATCCTGGCACTGCGGATTCAATAGTGTATTCATATTTTTTATCCGAGAATAGTTCAAATGTTAGAAAATGCCGCTCACGTGTTTACTGAACGTACCTAAAAATATGTTCATTAAATTAATTATGTTCACCCTCAACCTACGTCGGTCGAGGTTAGTCTCCACCTAAGGAGAACTCGCCCCAAATATCTCAACGGTACTCTCAGAATTTCAATCCGAGTTACTATTTAGATGTTATGGATTTTACAATAAAATAATTGTCACTTAATAATTTTATTTACGACCAAAAAATAACATTAAATGGTGGCCCGTGCTGGCCAATGTTTGTATCTTCCTAAAGAGAGAACACTCTCCTTAGCTCAGCGGTGGTCTCATATTTTTAATCCGAGTCACCGTTCATGTGTTATATGTATTTGAAAAATAAAATTACTTTATTTTATTATTTTATTTACGGTTATGCCATTTTCATGTTTTCTCACATGAGTTATGAACCAACTAAACATAAGTCGCGCATAAGGTAAACCCACCATCTTGAACACAACGATGCACTCAAATTTTAGATCTGGGAAAATTTTTAAGAGTTATTATATTTTTTAGGAAAACTTCTTAGGAGCACTATTTAATATTTAACAAAATTTTGATGGATCATTCTGGGAAATCCAGGACTCAGAATCAAGCACCATCAGATTTCGTGGTCTCGAAATAATTCCATATAATTAGAAAATATTATACAAAAATTCCAAGATATTACAACCAAAGGATTAAAATAAATAATAATTCAAACTAAATATGTTTAATGAAAAAAAATCAGAGGGATACACACAAATAAAAGGACATGATATTACAGTAATGAACATTATATTATTTTAAATTTACAATAAAAAATGTCACAATTTTTATTTTAATATCTATAAAATATTTTCATATGGGTAAATTGATTTTATTTTTAGTATGAAATGGTCATTTTAATTGTTTTTTATAATGGTATGTTGGTTTAATTTTAGTAATGGAATAATAAACTAAAATAATTAAACAACAACTATAGAGTGATTTTTCAATAAGTAGGAAAATCAACTAAATTAGTTTAAAAACTATAAAAGTAGTATTATTAAGTTATTTATAGTTTACCAAATTTCTTTACAGAAATATGAAATATTATATATGTGTTAAAAATTTGGATTTAATTCAATTACTATATTAATTCCATTAAATTAAAACTATATGAATAGTTTCTAAAATGTATACACTGGAATGTTATGTAAAATAATATTTAATATAATGATTTAATTTAAAAAGAATATTATCATCCAAAAATAAAAATTGATATGGTTGAAAATATAATCTATTTTTCACTTATTGGTTACTAGTCCTTTTAAATATAATTTATTAATCCTTAAAAATTCAATACAATTGATATTTCAATAACCAAAAAAATTGTTAGCATGGTTTAAAACTAAGATATAAGTATGAAAAAATCACATAAACCTTTCTATGTGTTATTATATGAGAGGATTTAAACATAAACATACCTTTTCTTTTAATTATATATTTTTGTACCACTTTCTTATGAAAATTAATTAATATTAAATTTATACGTTATGTAATTCCAAGAGTACCCCTCCCCTCACTTATAACAGGGTATCTTCCCTCTTCTCTTCATCAATATTTTTTAAAATTAAAGTTCATTGAATACATACCCAAATTTCTCCCCAACATCTTATCCTTCCTCTTAGAGTTCATGGTCTCATCAAAGGGCCAAACATAAAAGGTTTAGGGTGTAATCAAAAGAGGATATTGGAGGAGAATTTATATGTTCTAATCGACCTATTTCAAGTTTATTTCTTCTTCCATATCATTCATGTATTCTTTAAAAATAAAGAAATAATAAAATCAATATCTCCCATATAATTAAATGTTATTTCAATTTTGGTATACCACTTTTTATATCCTTTTCTATCTTATGAGAAATGGAAAAATCACTAGAGAATACATGTGGATTGCTACATCCACAAATTAATGTATTTCATTTTGCATCATAGTAATTCATATATATTCATAATTGTATATTTAATGTATAAATATTATATTCATGAATTTATTATGTTTTTTCAAACATAATATATCATATATTTTCTTTCCCTTCCATATATTTTCTATAATTCGATGTGATTAAATTTTCTTGTACACCTTTCAAAGATGGTTATAATTTTTTTTAATATATAAAAATATATTTATGATATGTTTATCATTCCTTCAATTATTGAACAATTAACTCCTTGACCATGAAATTCTTATTGATTTTCTTTCATGATTATGAATAGAGTATCCTCAAAACCTCATATATAAAAAATGATTAAGATGTTATATAAAATATAGTCATAAATTAAAAAAACATGGCTATGTATAAAGAAATTAACATGAACAATAATAATAAGAATGTAAAAAACTAATACCATTTTATTATTTTGGAGTTAAATAATGTATGGTGCTTGACAGTATTTATAGTAAGTCGGTTTTTTTAAATGCTTGTTTAATATATTAGTTTCACATATATTTCTTTGATTACCTTTTTCATTGAAATGATTTTAATAAATTTACTATTTATACATAAACAGCTATTATATGACATTTTTAACTACCCTTTACTCTCCTTACCATGTTTAAAAATGAATCTTATTGTAATTTCCGGAATGAGGTACTTCTACCAAAGTGGTTAAAGGAATAATTATTATTAATTTTGTGAAATTAATTGAATTTTCCTCTATCTTTAATTTTTTGGTAATTTACATTCTATTTTAGATGTTTTTACATTTAATTCAAAATGAAATAATTTCGATAAAATTTTATAACTTTTTTATTTTTATAGTATTTTCAAATGAAATGGTTATTTATCCAAATTTTTATTAGAAAATGGAATGTTCATTATTTATGGTTTGAAAATATGTTTTCATGTGATTTATAATAATTTAATGAATATTTTTTTTTGATATAGTAATTGAGAATTTTAAATTATGAAATGTTATCTTGATACATTCTATATGATGGGTGAGCCTAATCGAACTTATATAATAAGTTATCATCATATAATTAATACAATGGCGAATCCATATACAAATTGTATGATAGGTGAGCTCGATAAATCTCTCCAATATATAGTAATGTTCCTTGTATTCAAATGAAATATGAGAGTTAAATGAGGAGGGTTATATTACAGATTTAACTATGTACTAGTTAATTATGACATGAGTTAACAGTGGTTATGAATATATTTCTCAAAAATGCCTATTAACTATTCAATTTTTTCTTTGGATTTTGATGTTTTGATTTAATCAAATAAGAGGAATTCCATGTTGATATGATTTATTTTAGGGATTGAAATAAAAATATAGAATTTTTAAACATTTTATATGTTATTTATTACTCACTAGATTAACGTATTTCATTATTTTATATCCATTGTTGAGTGTTTTTTAATTACAACATCTAAAAATGTTTTTATGGGGTTTTAAGGTAGACTTAGGATAAGGATGATGTCAAGATGAAAATTTTGATGATGTTTAATTAAAATTAATTTGGTAATATATTAATATTTTTATTGTTGGTAAAATTTATATTGAGATGAAGTGACCAATTTGTAATGTAAGAGTTTTTTATGTGATAGTTATGACATAATTCTCTAAGACTATAAATAAAAGGTCTTTTAGAACTAAATAATTTGAATCCTAGTATAGTGGAAATATATTTGGTAATATTTTATGGATATATTATTATAGTTTTTATTGAAGTTGGTTTTAGATAATTATGTAGATTAAGATGTTTTTATTTCTGGTAAACTTAACATTTAGCAATACCACCACAGTTTTAAATTATTAAAGATTATCATTTGTTCAATGCAACATAAACCTCTTTTTGGGGTTTTTATGATGGGATTTTGTGATGATAAATGTTATTATAGGAGAAATTTATTTGGGTTGAGGTATATATATTCCTTAGTCTTAACATGAAAGATTATATTTGAAAAAATTTATTACATTTTTTGTCTTGTAAGATAACAGGTATAATTCAATATATGAGATTCAATATTTCATTAATTTTAAGGATATAAAGATTAATTGTGAAATGGTATTATTTATATATAGAGAGATATAGTTTAACAATTGGTTTTATTATTGAATTTTGGATTTTAATATATTTTTTATTCATATGAAGGTTTACACATTTTTTACTATCTTATTAAATAATAACCATTTTTGATTTAGTAAATATTAGAAGAATAAAATATGATCCTTTTATATACCTTATAGTCAATATGGAGATGATTTCAGTGATTTTGTAATTAAATAATCATACTCAACATTTTGATAAAATTATTTGATAATTTTTTTATATTATTTAAACAGAAAACAAGATGATAAAATTACATGAATAGAATTAAAGAAAATAATGTCTGAATGTTTCTTCAAATGCTTATCCTATATGGTGAATTAATCTCTAAACTCTAGTAATAAGATCTTGAAATAATAAAATTATCAAAATATCTTAATTTTAGATGAATTTATGGTTTTTATCACACCTTATAAGTTTATTGATTTCTGTTTATTGACTTTTTTATTATGATTTACTTTCTTATGATCAATTTTCTCAATAAATTTCCATAAATTTTCCATTATTTCTCTCCTATAGAATAATATTTTAACTTACCTATTATTTTATTCTATTGTATATATTTATTATATATTATTTTAAATAAAATTATTATTTATTTTTTCCACAATCCAAAATGAGTTTTTATTAGCCCATTTTAGCATGTAGATTTTTAAAGAAGGTGTTTTCAAATGATCAACCATTATTTTTAATTATGAAGATAAAATAGTTAGTATTAAATTTATTTAATGGTGGGTAGAATAAGGATATAATCTGATATTTTAAATGAAAATAAGTTTTATAGCATATAAGACACACACCACAATGATTAAATGAACCAAAAAATAATATTAGTTTAAATATTTCCATTATAACATAGTTTCTAAGTTTGTTGGTATGATTGTGTTTAATAAAATTTAGAAATATAGATTTAAATTTTCTAGTGAATAAAAATTTTCTTATTTATTCATAGTATATAAGAATGCAATTTTTTGAAAATTGATTTTATTTTTTTTTTAAAAAATTGTTCAAAAATGGATTTATTGTTTTTTAATGATTGAATAGTTTAAATAATTTATAACTATTTATGAAATTTTATATTATTAAAATGAATTTATTATTAAATCATTATATCATAAAGAACATAGGGATATATTTTTCTACTTTTCCAAGAAGATAATTTTTTTAATGAACAGTAAAATGTAATTATTTTTATAAAATGATCATATATATTATTTAATAAAATTATTTATTCTTTTTATTTTATATTATATAAACATTAGTTTTATTTAAATATATATGTTACCAAATTAATTATATATAAATCATCATTATACTTGATTTTTTTGGTAAAATTACTTTTATAGGATTAAAAATATATTTTTCCAAAACATGTTCTTCATTTCATTTTATACATTTATATTAAAAATAATTTATGTGACTTATATGAGTTGAATCTAGAAAAATGGATACAATATTGGGACTCATTAGATTCAAATAATTTAAATTGGTTCATTTTATTTTTGGTTATTTTCATGAGTAACAATTGTAAAAATTTGTCACATCAGAGAGTGTAAATCAAATAAGTTAGGTCAAAATTAAGGTGATATGGCATAAAAATAACCCTAAAACATCTCTAAATTTTATGGATAATTTTCTTCTTACATGAAAATAAGAGGTTTATAAATGGTAAAATCACTTACCACACTCCTTTGATAAATACCATAATATTTTTTAAAATAATGAATTAAATAAATGTCACTATCATTATTTTAATATTTTTATATTTTTATATGGATAAAATATGTTATGATTTGTTATAAATAGTCATTTTTAATTTGAATTAATTTTTATCATGGTAATTTATTTTTAATATTTAGTGATTGAATAATTACCTTGAATACATTTTCAATGCTGGAATAGAGCTTGTTTAATAAGTAGAATAACCACAAAAATATTTTTAAAACTTTAAAATTAAGTTGTTATGGGGGATTTATAATGTCCCAAAAAATTAGACAAATATATATATTTTAAATTATTATTTAAAATGCTATATTTTACCATCATTACTGTCTTGATGTCCTTAATGTCAAACTGTGTGAATATTCATGGAAATTTATATAACGTTATATTATATTGATTAATATTTCATTTTATTATTTAAAATTCATAATAAATACAATACTCATATAATTGAATTGAATATGGTTAAAATATAATCTATATTACAATTATGGATCACTTGTCTTTTTATAGTATCATGCAGGACCCATAAAGATTAAAAAACATTCATCTCGCGACAATTGTGAAAAGGGGTAACAAGGATTAAATCATTCTGATAATGGTGATAACATCAACTAAGCATTATGAAATATTATTTAATGAGGGTATTTATACTAATAATTTTCTTATATTTAAATATATCTATTGTTTTAATATTTCTCACAAAAATGAATTTATATTAAGTTAACACTATAAAGAATTACGTGAGTGACCATCCCCTCACTAATTAAAGGGAACCTCAAATCCTCTTTTCCAAACACATTTTTAAAAATCTATATTTGAAAATTAACTCACAAATATCCTCCAAAAATACTTGTACGCATACTAGAGGTCGTTTCCTCACCCAAAAAAATTCTTAGTAGGAATATGGTTTCATCCTAAAAGAATTATTTAGGTGAAGTTATATGTTTTAACTAGCCTATTTAAAGTTTATTTATTATTATGACACCTTTAAATATTATTTAACTATAATAAGATAATAAAATATATATATTACATATAATTAAATGTCATTATGATTATGCCACAACTCTTTTTTATCTTCTTTCCCGTCATATGGGAAATTTATACGTCGCTCGAGTGTACGTGTGGATTACCACATCCACAAAGTGACATATTTCGTTTTCCATCACCACCTCTCAAGAATGTTTATAATTATTTATTTATGTTATATTTATTATATTAATTATTTTCTTATCATTCGTGAAATATAATACACCATCTATTTTTTTACCCTTACATCTGCTGGAAAATGATAACATCATTCATGCGTATGTACATTTTAACACCTCCATTAAGCGATGTAACTCATTTCTCAAACACTCCACTAATTTATGGTTATAAAATATTTAATCTATAAAAATTATAAATAATCAATTATTATAATTTTCCTCATAATGGAAAAGTGACATATTTAACAATGGACATTATACAGTTGTTTTCTTTGGGATAATTAACCAATTATTCTCAAAATGTATTATTTAAACATATCTCAATATGTAACTAAATGAAATATGGTCATATAAGGATTAAAATAGATAGTGATAATGAAATTAACATTGAATAATTTTCTAGGTGAATTAAATAACTAATATAATTTCATTATATTGTAGTTAATGAATGTATTTCATTGGATTATATTTAAAGTAGAGGATTCTTTCTTAAAAACATATTTTAATGTATTCCTTTCAAAACTAATTTTCTAATGTCCATGTTCTATAAAATTATATCAATAATGTTATTTTCTAAACATAAAATGATGTTTAATTTCTTTTTCAACTACCTCTTAATTTATTTACATGTTTTAAAAATGAGCCTTCCAATTGTTGTTTGATATAAGTAATTTTATACATGGTGTGAATGGAATAAATATTTTTAGTTTTACAGCATGAACAAAATTTCTCTCCTTTCTGACTTTTTGTTTCTTTAAATCCTAACATACATGTTACATAATCATTTTAAAATTAAATAATTTTAAAATATTTTTTAACCATTTATTTTAATGAGTTGTTTAAAGGAAGGTGCATTTCTCCCTAATTTTATATAAAACTGAAAAGTGATTTGCTAATGGGGTCAAAATATTTTTTAGACAAATTTATGATAAAAATATTTATGATTAAAAACGTATTGTTTATTATAAAGTACTTAAAAATTATAGTTCATGGTGGGGGATCCCTGTATGGCTTATAAGTTTGGTGAACCCAATTCATATTATAAATCTAGTGACCATGAAACAAAAATATAATGTAGGTGATCACATTATTAAATATATTATTGGTAAGCCTGATATAGGTCTCTAATTAATTGGGAAATGTTCCATGTCTTCCAAGAAAATTAGGTTGGTGTTTACTATGGAAGATAACAATATTGATTTACAAATGATCTAGTTATTTTTCAAAAAAAATTAACAAGAGTTATGAATATATTTCTCTAAGATAACAATAATGATTTCAATTTTATTTCTATGGGGTGTAATGGTTTTCCATGAGAAAAATATTAGTTTTCCATGGGGATATGATTTATTTTATATATTGAAAGAATAAAATGGTATTTCTAAAAACATTATTGTATTTTTATATTTTTTAATGGGCTAATAGATTTATTTCATTTATATCCCTTATAGAGATTTTTATGATCATATTACATTTTCATGTATTTTAGTGGGTTCTAAGGATCAGTTATGATAATGAAAAGATCAATATGAAAAAATAGATAAAATTCATGGAAATAAAATTTATGATATATTAAATTATTATTAGTGATACAAAAATGAATACTGAGTGTAAATATAAAATTTTAAATGTATGGGTATATTATATAAGAGTTAATACCTCAATCTCTAAAACATTAAACCTGAAACGTCTTTGTGAAGGTAATAAAGTGATGTCCAGTCCGAAGAAACTATATTATGTATAATCTAAAGGATAAAAAATGATATAATTATATTTTTTTGGAATTATAATTATATAAAATGAAAAAGACTTGAATAAAGAATGAAAAAAAATCCGTAGTATGGATTTTGTGGAATTGTTTAGAAAGTGTTATTTTTTGTAAATATTGAAAAATATATTTTTTACCAAAATTTCAAGGTTTGTGAAATTATAATACAAAATACCTTTAAATTTATAAGAACATTTAGTTAATCCAATATATATATATATATATATTAAAAATGTGCATTTTTATATACCATTCTGAATATAGAAATATATGTTATAGATTTTTGACCCAAAAAAAATATTTACTAGTAAAATAAACAAATTATTTTTTTATTAGTTGATGTTTTAATTTAGTGATTGATTGATTTTAGGGCTACATAAATTTTAAATATTTTATAATAAAACAAATTGTATCATGAAAACTGAATACATTGATATTTTTATGGTATACATAAATTTTAAGCAAAAAATATTGTTTCCTTAAAAAATATTTTTACATATTATGTGTAATTATTTTAATATTAATGTTTCAGACCCTTTAAAATATAATTTGATAATATGTTTTTTAAAATAATATTAAGAAGGTTTAAATTGGGTAAAAATTCAATTTCTAAATTTATTAATAAAATTAAATTCTTGTTTTATAATTATTCACATTTGTAAATATATTAGTGTTAAAAAAATATTTAATTAGAGGAAATGTCCAAAAATATTTTAAAAACATATTTCCAAATGGTATGTAGACGTCTTCCTTAATTAATCCTCACATATAACTTTTTTCCCCTTTTCTTCCATTATATCATGAATAATAGTATTACAGTATTATAAATGTAAAGGTTGATTCCCAAATTTCCCTAACCATCTCATATAAAAAGGGATCACTCCCACCACAAATAGATATGTCATTACTTCTATAGATATTACATAAAATCAGTGATTTTTTTCTTCTTAGAGACATATCTCACATCCTTATAACACTATTCATATTTAGTTGTCTTAAATACTGTATTTCCAATAATATTTCCAAAAGATAACCCATGCTCCCGACATAAATATTACATAATTCCTAATCTTTTTTTCTTAATCATCGTCTTCAAATATTTTTTAAACCACCTAAATAGAACAAAATAATTATTATTATTATCTCAATATTTTATTATATTAATTGAAAAATACTTATTTATTATTTCCCATCCACTAAAAACAATAGATTGTTGTTGATGTGATGTGTGGAAAACCACCTCAATGATGATACATCTTTTATTTTTCAACACCATCTCACAATGATAGTTTTAATGAAATAAATAAGGAAAAACAATGATATATATATATATATTAATTTTTATTTTGAGAATAAAATTTATAATCTACCTTTATCCCTTCTAATTTATTGATAAATGATCATGTTAACCATGTGAACGTGATGACTATTGTATCAAAAACATTTATTGTTTAAATTTTCCATTTAGTAGTTTTATTTAAAATAGAATTATTTTAAAATCATATTCAAAATATTAATAACATCTTAATAACATCATTATACTTCTATAACCATTTTATAATAACCAAATTTCTCTACAATCATGTTTATCTATTAAATAATTTTATGTTCTAGTTTGGTCGATTTGACCCCCTACTTGAAATATGCTATAAAATAAAATCATGGATGGATATGAAAAATTAATTACTTATAATATATGATATAAATAGTCAAATAGTGATTTTAATTTAAATATAAAATGCTAATGTTAGTATTAAAGTCACTACTTTAAATTCAAGTGTTCGTTAATAAAAAAATCTTTGAAACATACTTTAGAGGATTTCATCTTTAGAGATCATAACCTAAAGTACCATAAAATCAAATTATAATATTATAAACTAAAATATAATAATCACTACTAATTCATATTATTATTTGTGGTTCATGAACTTATATAGGAGAATGAATGACATCACCATTATTATGAGACTAGTCAAAACGATCAAGATTGCTCACAAACAAATTTTAAATTTGATAAGAAAAATATAATATTCATGTGCATAATAACTTTAAATTATGTTTATTAACGTTTTTGAAAATTAATATTGTTCTGAAATAGGTTATTAAGATAGTAATTTTTGTTTTATTAGAGGTTAAAAAACTTCTGGGGAAATAAAGAGTAATAGTAATAGAATTTAAAAAACAAACTACTTCTGTAGGGTTATAAAACTCCCTCATTCATTTATTTTGTCTATGATATTATTCATCTAATTATATTATAACACATATCTTTGGGGAAATAGATTTTTAATTAAGTTTAATTTCCATGAATATTTTTCTTTCAATTTTATTTATGAAAAAATGTTGACTTTGTAAGAAGCATGTGTTTCTATGATGTATAGATCCTTTAAATTTTAGCCCAATTATTTATCATGGACGTAATAGGGATTGAAAATAAGGTCACTCAAGAGTAATGAGTGTACATGGATATTTAGATCCTAGAACCCTTCCTCAAGGAAGAAATAAATAAGGTCATGTGGTTGGTAGAAATCATCTAGGACCCATGCACGCACGGTTTCTACTAGCCATGCGGGGAATTTTCGGGGGCAAAAGAGGGCACACCATTTTCCATAACCATGAACCCTAGGTAGAACACCCATGAATAATGTGTTCAATTTTTAGTATATCAATTTTCCATGGTTGGAATAGTTATCTCAGATTGTGTGGATAAACCATATGTGTTCCTTCTTTTGGTTGTAATGTGCGTACAATTGTTGTATGGTTTGGAAAGTTGTGTGAAAAAATGGTTAAACCCAATATTTTTTGAATAAAATTAATATTACATAAAATTATATTTAACTCAACCATCCTCCAGCATTTTTCTTTCTAGTGTATAGAGGTATTTTCGCTTGCATTGGAGATCCCATTGTGAGTTAAGCCTAGGTTCATGGATATAAATATGATCTAGACTCCAATTAAATCTCTATTAATATATCTAGATGAATTTCATTATGTAATATATTCAACTCGTGTGTTTCATCATTTTTATTTCCCTCAAAAAAGGATTTTTTATATTGCCTCATATGCCCTATTTTTAGGATGATGGTCTATTCTTCTATTTATTCTGATATAGGCCAAACTAACGGTCAATACTAGATGAGGATAGTTTTATAGTTTTGAGGTATGTGGTCTATGAATTTTACATAAAACTATCAACATTAATAAATTTTCATAGTTGTATTCATGCGAGTTTCATTGGATATTTCTACTAAAAAAATTCCTTGATTATAGTTATTTGAATCATCTTCTATATCCCTATTTATATTTTCTCTTCATGTTGATGGAGATTATGAACTCAAAATCATCAACCCTGTGTAGGGTGATAATTTATTCATGTCTTGTATCCCGTTCATTTTTTTTGGCATGAACCAGTTAATGGTAAGTAATTTTTAATTACATTGAATTATTATTGCATAATGGCTAGTAAATTTATACTATATAAAATAATCACTTCACCTTTCTAGGATATGTGTTTCAATTTAATAAGTCAATAATAAATGGTTTAATAGAAATTATAACTATATATTTGTCACTTGGACTAGTCAAATGTAATTGTCTTGAATGGGTTACAAGTCCAATAATACCTTGTCACCTTGGAAGAAAATAATTGGAATGAGCCTATTAGATTAATTATCATCATTTATAAATATATGTATATATATCACTTTCCCCTTAAATATAAATAATTGTTTTGGGATGCATGTCTCTAAATGAACATGTCAAATGGGATGAATATAAATGGAATGAACCTAATTACTTATCTATTGGTATAAGGATTACATTTCTTAATTGAATAATGATTTTTTATAAGGTAACTACTACATATGGAACTTTTTTATATTTATTGTAGTGGATAGAGTTGATAAAAATTTTGATTACCATAGGAATTCCTTTAGAACTCAGAGGATGCCAATCCAATTCAAGGAGCTAATTTCTATGGGAGATACCCACCTTGGAACATGGTCATTGTCTTGTAGTGGATTCCTAGAATTATGCCATAGGATCCACCACGATCTCTCTGGATAATAGGATGCATCTGATAAACTCCATGGATTCATCTTGATGTCCTTGAACATGTATTACTATGAATTAACCCCATTGGGACCAGTCATGCATAGCCTAAATTTCCTATGAATGTGATCCATCGACATAGTTATACTATTTTATAGAGTAATTTCTTGGTCATTCCCATTGTATTACACTCAAAACCTTTATTTTTTTGTATTAGGACACTCAATATGGGGTGAATTGAGTTCCTATAAAAATTTCTGTTAAAATGCTTATTTAAAAGTTTCCCCCAATTAAAAATAATAGGCCAGTTAACCAAAGTAGTAAAATTATAATAGTTTTTCTGTTCAAATGGTTTATCTGAAGATTAATTAATTCTAAATTATAACAATATGAGATATTGATACAGCTATAGAAATTACTCTTTTAAGGAAAAATAGTTATAACTACTATCAAAGACTTACGATCCATGTAAAATATATTTTTCTGAAATATAAATTAAAACAGATATAACTAAATTGAAAGACATAGAAGATAAAATAGGTGGTTCAGTCTCAAGTTGAGACCTAATCTAATCCAATTGGTGATCACTTTCCACCAAGAAATATTTATAATTCTTTTATCCACACCATGGATAGGGGTTAACAATAGTACATAGAACAATCTAGGTCACAATTCCTCCTCCACTTTTCTATGTGGGAAAATTAGCAACCAGGTCACACATGACCACTTACATAGTTATACATGGGTGACTCAAGCTATAAATGATTTTTGAGAGAGGATATCTTGTATCCTCTAGTTTAATATAAGAGAGAGTGTGTGTTTTTAATGATACACACACTGCTCTAAAGGATTAATAAAAAATAGTACAATGTATTGAAAATATAATGAGAAAGGATTAGAAATGATATGAGTGTTATTCTATGCAGCTATGGACTTGTAGGATGTAGCATATGTGATTCTCCATGTCCTCTTGTGTAAATAGAGTTTCGTGGTTCTCTTGTTTTGGATTCTTGTTAGATGAGATGTGCTTTGTAGATCTGATTATTCTTAGAGTTTATATCGCGACGTTTTTTGTGGTTCTGATCCATAGCAGTTCTGCCACAAGTAATCAATATTTAATTGTGTTTTCTTCAGTTCCTGTTTTTGAATTCATGTGTTCTCCACTCTTCGCATGAAATCTAATGCTCCTTGTATTTTCTATAGTTCCACACTTTTCTTTTTATATCGGGTTCTCGTTTTGAAGCTGACAAGATGTAATATCTCCACAACTCATGCATTGTGCTTTCTGCTAACTGGACTACTAAAGAACATTAATTATATCAATTTTATTAAATAAATAAAATATTAACATTATAAATAACATTTAAATTTAATTGAAAAATACTTGAAAATGGTTAAGTATTGAATGGTGTCACGGTTGCGGTGGGATAGTCACGGTGTCGTAGTTGTGTTGAGATATAGAACTGGTAGCACTGTTATTGTGTCTGGTACTTTTCGATTTGTAGAACATGTAGCAAGACCGTGGTGTCAAGAAAATATTGTCTTAGGTAATAGTGTCTAGTCCTTTGTCAAAATTCTTAATGGTGTCATGTTATGGTGTCTTGGAGATGGTATCAAGGAAACAGTTCCAGTTCCGTTGTGAAAATATGTAATCCATAGAAAAGTTATGGTTTTAGAGACTTAGCCAAATAGTTGAAATATTTCTTAATAATTAGTATTAAAAAAATGGATTAAGATTATACATAATCACACAGAAACATAGTAGAGTGAGATTAAACATAGTTTACAAGATTCAATCTTGATTTATGATATTCTGAATCATGATCGGGTGAGAGTTTAATACAAGAGTTGTAAGCATTAATACATGAGGAGTCTAACAATATCCAAACTTGATTTTTGAGCATTAAAACATGAGGATTAAAACAATATTGTGATTTTTTATTATAAAAAATCATGCCATTTTTAATCCATATATTTGAGTAAAGACAATATATAGGTGTATATATGTTATAGGCTATAGAAAAACTGTTCATCTCCTAGGAAGATCCATTTTTCATAAATGCTTCCATAAATTCCTTGTCTTATTTCTCCCCCTATTGGGAGTATATAAAAAATAAAACTAGAATGAAACAATACATGGATGAAATTAAGAGAATAAAAAACAAAATTGCACATTTAATGGAATAGAATCAGAGTTTTCATTACAATAATGAGGCACAATACAATACAACCTTGTCAAAATACATCATTTACTTCTCTTTAGAGACATCAGTATTTTATGTGACCATGGCAGAGAAATCAGGAGGATCCATAGGAGCATATGTTGAAGTGGTAGAAGGGATTAATCCAACTATGAGATAAGGAAAATGCACTACTTCAAAGATAAAGGGTGCAAGAGTTGTTCTTGTAGAAGACTGAGGAAAGTTTTGATCAATAGTAATTGGTCTTATCTAGATCAAAGCCAAAGATATAGACATGATAGTGGGAGAAAAGGTAGTAGATGAGGAAAGAGGTTGACCAGGCTGCAAAGGGGTAGTTGCATGATCCACCATGACAGTACATTGCACATGTTGATTGGTATTTAACAATATAATGAAATCACTGATGATCTCACCTCTATACTACATAGCATTCTCAAAGTAATCTTTATTTTCCTTATAATTTTCCAACATAGGAGTGAAGTCTTTTGGCTTCTTAACATGAGTCATGAAGGATTGATTTTCAGGAGAAATTTTCAAATTCTCTACAAGATACTTGAAGATATTGGTCGGATCATGCTTATAATAAATTCTATTAAAGTATAAATCCTCGGTCATATAGATTTCTTCTTTAGCATCATCATAAATATTTTAATAGATCCTAACCAAATCAAGTACACGGTCACTATTCTTGAGGAAAATATAGAAACATTCATTATCAACAACACTCAATATTGACTGAAGTTGTTATTTAAAAATTGTTCTGATGAAGTCATTTTCTATAGGCTGAGATGGTTTTCGAGAGGTAGATCAACCTGTAAAAGATGATTTGAGGGACTTTAGTGGATTTAGAACCTTTTGTAAAAATTACTTATATTTATCATCCATATTATTGAGTCTAGCACCAGGGGAATGTATCTCATTAGGTATATTTTTGTTGTTCTCAACCACCTTTTCATACACTGTAACTAGATTTAGTTGAATCAGAGATACAAAATTCTGTGGGATCTGATCACCGACATCCTCAAAAGGATTATCAATATGAGCTTGACCATTTTTCATGACTTTCTACATATCTCTAACCATTGATTTTAGATATTTCACCTCATCACTCAACTGTTTGTTCTCAATCTGAACTTCTTGAATTTCATGAACCATCATCAGTTGAATCTTCTATATAATTCTATTTAATAGTATGGAAACGTCATTATCTCTGATATTAGTCTTAAGGGTAGGTTGTGACTTCATGAAATTTTCAAATCTAGATAAAAACGTGTTTCTAAATCCTTTTAAATCTTCTTTAATTATATAAGAAGGAGTTTTTTTGGGAAGGATCAAATGTTGGAACTGAAAAATATTATGATTCCTTTGATGGTATAGTTTCTTTATTATGATTGGTTTGAGATTAAAAATTAGGGAGGGATCAATTGATTTAACTAGGACGCCTTGAGATTCAGAAACATCAAAATACTATGGAAATTTGTATGAGGTATCCAATGAAGTTAAATACACAAGGTTAGTTACATTAATTCTTTCCAAATGAGGGTTATCCTCCCCCTCAATAGGTGAATCTATAATAAGACAATGAGATTCAGTCTTTTTGAACCTTTTCCTAATTCTCATCTATGTCAGGTTCACCCATATCATATCTATCTATCTGAAATTTCTATTCCATTATTTCCTCAATATATCAAATTACTTCAGGTTCAACGAGTTCTTATAAATGTGCCTCATGAAAAGATTTTACTTCTACAACAACAACTTATGCTTCTTCTGCAATAAATTATTCTATAACTATCCCTTCCGAAACATTAGCAACTACATCTTCTGCAATTACATCAGGTGGAACATGTATTCCTCTATCTTCTTCTACTAATAAAATTCTTTCCATAAGTACAACTACTTCATATTATACCTATTCATTTGATTATTCAACAAATTCATCAGGTTCTAGACCAGGTTTAGATACATTATTAGGTCTTTAAGGCATTTTATCTGAGTTAAATCTTTCATAAATTCTTTCATTATCTTCCACCCAAGATTTCTTCCATTGGTTCTGGCTAATTTTCATCCTTATAAGTATATCCTTTGAGATACAGAACTCATAAACTCCAAATACTTTTTCATTCAGGATTACTAATCCCTTGGCTAACAAAAATTCAGAAAATAACCATGAATAAAATAGAGAAGTTGATTTTGAAGTTGTATTGATCATATCACGCAAGTGATGTATAGTATACTTACAAAAATTTATCTTGTGCCCCTTCTCCATAAGATGTCTCGAGAACACATCATGAATCATAAGGGTGGATAATTAAACTTTCCTGAAAAAATAATGTTTTGAATAAACATCAAAATGTCGTCTTGTCTCACCATCAAGATCAGCAGTAATAGGCATTCTCTAATTTTTTTTATAGTCAAACAACCAAGAAGCTCTTCTTGGCTAAACACATCACTTGGAGGAGGAGGAATTATTTGGTAGTCCTAAAAAATTCCTTCATGTGGTATTCCTAAGTAGGCATACCACATCCTCAAATAAAAGGTACATCTTTGACCATTACTGAGATTCTTACTACAAAATCATATTTAGAATTGAAACTGAACTAAACACACAAATTAAACTCAGAAACTAGATTTGGATAAATGGGTATTTTTTATTTTGTAAACCAGTTCAACCATCATTGATCATCCAATACATTCAAAACAAGTGACATACTTGTTACCGGCCACTTCAGACAAACTTATCTCTCTGGGACTACTGTTCAATTAACAAGGCCTAGATTCAGCGAATTGTCAGGCCTTATTTTGGGATCCCTTTTCACTTTCTATAAAGACATAAGCTTATTACGAGTCGATGAAGATAACTGATTCGTTATAGTTGTCCAATGTGGGTTTGAGAGAGATGGAAAGCTTAAAGGGGGAAGATGATTTATTAGAGAAGGGTTGTGGTTTTAGGAGAAGAGAGCTCAAGTGAAGAGAGGATTGGAAATATTATATTTTTATAATATAGGAATTTCATGCATAAAAAACATAAATACATGGTATAAAATCAATAAAACAATTGATATTGTGATAAGGGAATGAAAATTATAAGAAAAAATAATTCTGAGTCATTATAGTGAGACTAGAACACATAGTCACGGGGTTAGCATTACGGTGTGACTCTAAATTATGCAGTTGTATCATTGAGATAGAAACTATGAGATCGTAATTGATAGATAGTAAATGTGATATAATAACTTGTGAAATCCTGAATCAAGAAACCATAAACTATGAAATAGTAAACTCTTTAGATAAGGATTATCATTCCTAATTCATGTATTATGTAATTTATCCTTTCATTATTTAAAGTATTGGTGATTATATCAGCAGCCTGATATTTAGTGACAATGAATTCAAAAGTGATACCACCTATTTGATAATGATATCCTAAAAAATAGATTTCTTACTTCAATATGTTTAGCCTATGAATGTGAAATAGAATTCAAGGAAATGTTAATAGCACATATATTTTTACAATTTATAGGTACATGTCTGAATTTATATCTATAATCTAGTGAAGATTGATTCATCCACAAAATTCCTTCACAAAATCTACCACCAGTTATGTATTTAACCTCAGTAGTAGATAATGAAATGGAATTTTTACTTTCACTACACCATGAAACTAGTGAATTTCCAAACAAGTGACATGTTGTAGAGGTTCTTTTTCTATTTTACTTTCAACCACCAAAATCATAATCAGAATAACTCACTAAATCAAAAGGTTTTCCGCAAGGAAAAAATAGTCCTGTTTTGGTAGTATGTTTGGGGTATTTTATAATTCATTTAAAAACATTTAAATGAGACTCTTGGGGTTTTCTTGAAAATGCGCACACATTAAAACACTAAACATAATATTAGGTTGAATATACATTAAGTAGATTAAACATACAATAATTACTCTATAAGTGATTTGATCAACCGGTTTTCCAGTTTCATTATGATCCAACTTACAGGTGGTAATCATTGGAGTATCACAACTTTTAGTTTTATCCAAGCCAAAATTTTTATTGAGATATTTTGTATATATATGTTTATTTAAAATAATACCTTCTTTGTTTTAAAAATTATGAAATCTAAGAATGAACTTTAGTTCACCCATCTATCTCATTTAAAATTAATTTTTCATCATCTTTGAAAATTAAATACATAAATAATTTTTTATGGATCCAAAAATGATATCATCAACATATATTTTAATAACTAAAACATATTTAAAAAATCATTTTATAAAAATCATAGGATTATCTCTACCTTTTTTATAACCTTTGGAAATGAGAAAACTCCTTATTCAATCATAATATTCTCTTGGAGCTTGCTTTAAACAATATAAATCTTTTTTCAAATTAAAAACATTATTAATAGAGGGTTTGTAAAACCAGGGGTTTGTTGAACAAAAACATCATCAACTGTATAACCATTTAATAGTTCATTCATGAAATAAATTTTATAATGTTTGAATTTGGGATGTGCTACATTTGCAAGAAATATTCTAATGGCATCATGTATATCAAATTCTAAAGAAGTTTCTTCATAGTCAATTCCATCTTCCTAACTATAACCTTTCATAACCAATATAGATTTGAATATATATATATATATATGTTACTAGATTCATCTACATTGTTCTTAAACACCCATTCCATTCCTGTGGTCAAGGTTTCTTTGTGTCTATCCACAAGTTTCCAAAAATTATTCCTTTAAAACTGATTTAGCACTTTTTGCGTAGACATCACCCAAAATTCGTCATTTATTGCATAATTTTTGTTGTTAGTTGCATTTTGTGATAGAAAGGATAGATGTTAAACTTGATTTCTAAGAGAATATCTAGTCTATGTTCCATTATCTAAGTCTCCAACAATAGAATCTAGAGTATGTTTCATAAGGGTTCTAACAGATTTAGAAAAATAATAGCTAGTAATTTCCGATTCTTAAATAGGATTGGGATCATTATGGATCAAATCCAAATAATTAACAATACTAGAAGTTTTAACCGATTCCTTCATAATATAGTAAGAATATTTTTCATTAATGCATAGATTTTAGATAACATCCTCAAGATTCTCTAGGGAGGCATTTGGTTTAGTTGGATATGTTTCATCAAATTTTACATTTACAGATTCATCCACACATTTGGTTCAGGTGGACATGTTTCATCAAATTTTAGATGTATAGATTCTTCCACACATTTGGTTCTTTGGTTAATGACTCTATATTCTATACGAGAAATTGAATAAACTAAAAGGATTCCTTCATCAAACTTGGATGAAAAATTATCAAGACTACCCTTATTATTATGAATATAGAAATTGAAACAAAAAACATTGATGTAATTAACCTTGGGTTTTTTATTATCCCATAAATCATAAGGTGTGTTCATAATAATAGGTCTAATTAACACTCTATTAATAATATTTCATGTAATATTCACAACTTTTGCCCAAAATTATATAGGAAGGTTATCCTCACTAAGCATGGTTCTAGAAATTTCTAGTATGGTTCTATTTCTTCTTTCTACAACTCCATTTTGCTGAGGTGTCGTAGGGGTAGAGAAGTTATTACTATATCCATTTTCTAAGAAAAATATTCAAACTATCAGTTTTCAAACACATGTCCATGGTCACTTCCTAAATATTTTATCCTAATCCCACTTATGTTCTCTATTGATTGAGAATACATGGTGAAGTAGTTACATGATTCACTTTTGTGATCCAAAATGTCATTCTAAGTATACCTAGAATTTCCATCTACAATAACATAGACATAGAGCTTCCTATTTAAATTATAAACTCTTGGTGGTCCAAAAAAATCCATATGAACCAACTCAAGAGGTTAAGAAGTGGATCCTTATTTCATTATTTTTAAATATATTTTGTGTTGTTTACCCTTTTGACAAGGACCACATATTTTTTCATTTAGAAACTCATGTTTGGATAGGTACTTGATTAAAAAATTTCTAGTATGTTTTCTAAGTGTTTGTATATGGAACTGTCCTAATAACATATTTCAAAGTGAAGACACATTGTGAAAAATACTCAAGAAAGTAAAATTTTTAGAGATTAAATAATCTAAATTAGCAGTATTGACATTTTCATTTTGAAATATAGATAATATTAGATAATATTTAGAGTTAAGAACATTACAGGCATCATTTTCAAATTTTACATGAAATCCATCATCACATAGTTGTGAGATACCAAGAAGATTATATTTTAATCTATAAAAAATTACATTAGAAATTAAAACTGATTTAGAGATACCAATCTGGCTGAGGAAAATTATTGTTTCCTTTAGAATTATCACCGAGGGTGACATTCCAACCATAAATAATTAATAAATTCTTGATGCATGTGTAATCCCCGGTCATGTTTCTTGAACATCCACTGTCCAAGTACAATAAGCTTTTGTAGGAGAACATCGAATAACTTTCATATAGAATAATCAATCAAAAACAGATTTTGGTACCCAGATTTGTTTGGGTCCAGTAACATCAGTAATTAGTGATTTAGGAACCCACATCTTCTTCATTTATTTCTAATAAGCATTATGTAACATATTCCAATAATAGACTCTATTTGGCCCATAAAAACTATAGGTACTAAAAGAAATTACAGAATTTGAACTAGAAACTGAATTTTCATTTTTATGTAGAAAAATATATTTTCCTGATTTAGTTAAAAACATTCATTTGGTGATATTTCCTTGCCTAGGTTGGTATCCTATACCAGTAGTGTATCTAGGGGAAGTTTTTTTTACCAAGAAACCTTGTAAGAGTATTTTTCCATTGGTATATTTATATAGTCCTTTTTTAACTGCTCATAGTAAATTTATCTAGCACTTTTTAAATTTCTCATTAGATAACATTTGTTAATTGTTCTCCTTATGTAATTAAAAAATTTTCTCTTTCTCTATAGAAAGATCATATTTGACAGTATTAGTCAAGGCCTACTATTTCTTTATAGATTTGTATTTATATTTTTTTTCATTATAGTTGTCTAATTGCATTTGGTAGTATTAAAACAATTCCTCATTTTCCATATTTTTAGAGTCACTTTGATCTCCAGAATAATAGGAATTTTGTATAGGAGACTCAATGATTACCTTAGATGTATTATCAATAAAACAAGTATTTGATATTTCATTATTTTCATCATTTGAAGACACTGAGCCACTTGAGATGTACTTAGAAGCACTCCATGTTTCCTTCATGGCCTTTTAATACATCCTATCTTTGTCCTCATATCTCATCTTATATTTATACTTTGGAAAATCATCTTTTACTTGACCCATTATCTTACATTCATAACAGAATATTTAATCAGATATTTCACTTATTTTCCAATCATTCTTCCCGTTACCTTTATGGTCATATATTCTTTTGAAGTTAGGCTTTCTAAAAAATTTCATTCATATATAAAACATCTTAAATCATCTAGATAATTAATCCAATTAATCATCTCCATCAGATTGTGAATCAGCATTACTTGTACTATCAAAATGAGGTTTCATCCTTTCATTTTCCTTACTCTTAGAAGTATTGGTTTTAAAAGCCACTGACATTCTCTTTTGTTCATATTTCACTTCCTTGTTGACTTTTAATTATTCCTCTTATAACATAAAATTTCTTATTATCTACTTAACTTGTAGCTTTATAATATCCAAATGTTCTCAAATTGAGAAAGAGGTCCCTCTACAACTCTCTATTAAGCATCTGAGTATTCTCATGATTTTCTCATTAGTTATAACATCCTTTCCCATATAGATCATAGTATTGAAAATATTATTAAACCTAAGATAAATCTTAGAAATAGGTCCATCAGGATTCATTTTAATGTTATCTTATTAAATAGTATATGTGTTAAGTCTCATTTCATTATCACTGGAGGTTCCTTCATGTGAAACAAATAAACTATCCCAGATTTCATGGGTTGTTTTAAATGCAGAAATTCTGCTCAATTACTCATCTCTTAAAAAATAGGATAGGGCATTCAATGTTCTATAATTATTATTATATGTAGGAAATTTTGTGTCATCCAAAGTATGATTATTAGTAGCTGGAATCTTATATTCATCTAAAATTAAAGACCAAATCTCAAAACCCATAATTTCTAAGTGCATTTTCATTTCAATTTACCATTGTGAAAATTTTGTTCCATTAAAGAATGGAGGTCTGTTGGTAGTATCACCTTTAAATATATTATCCATACTAATGAATAATTTGTATATTTTTAAAGAAAAAAAAATTAAAAACAATTTTTTTATATCATTAAAAAATAAAAAAATTCAAAGTTGAAAAATATTTTAAACATATAAAAAATTGAAAATATGGATTTTAAAAACTCATATGATACCAAATGATGTTAGGAGTGGGACACTAAAGAGGGGGGTGAATTTTGTTTCTCTAAATATTTTTGTTAAATATCTTATTTAAAAGTTTCCCCCAATTAAAAATAAAACAGGCCAGTTAACCAAGGTAGTAAAATTCTTATAGTTTGATTATTCTAATAGTTTCTCAGAAGATTGATTAATTGTTAGTTATAATAATATGAGATATTGATAAAACTTTTGAAACTACTCTAATATGTCAAAATAATTATAACTACTATCCATGATTTACTATAAAAGAAAATTTTGGTTTTCTGAAATATATGCTCTAATAGAGAAAAAACATAATTAAAAGACACAAAAGATAAAAAAAGTGGTTTAGTCTCAAGCTAAGAATTAATCCTCTTCACTAGGGGATCACCTACCACCAACCAATAAATATAATGATTTTATCCATACCCTGGATCGGGATTCACAACAGTATATAGGACTTTCCAAGTTACAATACCTCTTCATCTATTTTACGTGGGAAAACTAACAAACTGGTCACCCAAGACCACTTCCACAATTATATGTGAGTGAAACAATTTATAAAATATATTTGAGTGATGATATTTTTTATCCTCAAGTTTAATATAGGAGAAAGGTTGTCTTTTTAATGATACACACACTACTCGAAAATATTAATAAAAATAGTACACTAGAGAGAAAAGAAAATGAGAATGGATTAGAAACGCTCTGAGTGTTTTTCAATATAGCTATGGACTTATAGGATATAGAATATGTGATTTTCATGTACTCTTGTGGAAACAATGTTTTGTGAGACTAATGTTATAGATTCTAGCTTGATGAGATGTTCTTTTTATCCCTTCTTTTTATCCAAGTTTCTATTGTGAGGATGTTGGAGGTTCTGATCCACATCAGTTCAACTACCAGGAATTGAGAGTTATTCTTGTATTTTTTAGTGTATGTTTCTGCATTCATGTGTCCACCACTATTTTCATGAAATACACTGCTCTGTGTGTTTTTTCCAGTTCTACAAATTTCTTTTTATATCGGGTTCTTGTGTTGGAGTTGATAAGATGTATTATCTCGACAAATCATACCTAATATTGTCTTCTGAAAGGATGAAAAAAGAACAATAATTATATCGGTTTCATTAAATAACTCATGAATGATTTGTGAGAATTAATAAATAAAATGACTTACCTATGTAAGTCAAACATCTTTTATTGATAGACTGCATGAGTTACTACTATGAGTTTCTCTGACCCTTTAGGTAAATGATCCCTCGTACTCACCTTGGAGTCTCTTTCATTGTTACAGTGGTCTAATTTAGTGTTATTGAAACAATAAAATTACTTTACTTTGTAAACTCTCATTTTCAAATAAATTACCATCATATGCTAAATTAGGTTTGTGTTATTATAATTTTTGGGTATTATATTTATATATACCAGATCACTACTCTGTTTATATTCATAGAATGAATTTGAATAGACTTCATTGGTAGTGGACTGCTATGATTTTTTTCACATAGTATCCATGCCTCTGTTAGAATAGGGGTAGATTATATGATCTCATGTATGGACAAGGGGAAGTGTTCTGCCTTGGACACCTGACATTCTAACATTCTAATAATAGAGACCAGTTGTAGATGACCAAATAAGTTATCAGTATTCTTGGATAGTACTTGGTATTTTTATCTATTTTCATAGTATGCATTTTTTAATAACATGATTCATTTAATACATGTTTTCCTTCTTGGTATAGACCTCAAATTTCATCATCATTTTTGTATATGATAATGTTCATCTTTTGATTTGATTATTTTTTATGTATATTTATGATTTTAATCTACAATAAGTCTTGATTATTTATTAATGGAATTCTAATATTATTATACATCTAATATATATGTAAACCCTCTATGATACAATCTAACATGAGGGTACAGTCTCCCTACAAACACACCATAGGCCCTCATAGCTAGTTATTATCCTTTAGCATATGCGGAGGCATGGTTAAGGCCATGTGACCCACCATCTTAGGAATCCTTTGAGTGGAACCTAGGTCTGGACACAAAAAATTAATATTAGATCCTTATTTTCATTTTCCTTATTGTTTATGATAATTTATATGGGATTAAGAACATATTTTAACTTGGTCATAATCCATTTCGAGGAGTAGCGAACCCACATTCGGGGTAAATACTATGTTTACTAGTAATGTGAAATTATTGTTCCTTTTTTCTCTTATTTAAGTTGATTTAGATTCATTTTTGGGTTATGAACATGGATTTTGGTATTTTTATGATTTAAATATATTTTAACATGGCTTGTTATAGAGTGGTGAATTCATACACACATCATTAAAGTCACCTAGAATTTTCATGCCATGCATATTTCAACCCATATAGGTGTACATAATTACTTTAATTGCCTATGGTGCCTGTGTTTGTTGAGTGAATAATGGTTATTATATATTAATTTGGTGATAACATCATCTTCATATAGAAGTAATTGGATATTTAATGTGTGGGGAACAATATTAATATTGTTTTATAGTATAGGTTTATGATTCCATCATAAATTACTGGTTTCTACCCATATATGATATGTACCTCTAGTTATATAAGGTGGGATATCTCTGAAATTGAGTAACTATATGTTTCAATTCATGAGGTGTATCATCCCATTTGAATTGGAATGGATAATTTACCATGTCGATCTATCAAATATTACATATTATATTCTAGGATTAAATATTATAGTGATCAAATGAGATTAAAAGGGTGTTGATTTTAGTTATAAAGTTTATAGGTAGATTATTAATAGGAAATGATTATCCATTTAATCAAAAATTGATATATGTATATATATATATATATAAGAAAATACAATTTTAAATATAAATCATTACTTATAAAATGAAATGATTTCCAGTGAACGGAGAGGAAATGTGTGATTGAACATTCACATACTAGAACCACTATAAATCAAATTTGAACACCCACCAATACCCTAGCCTTTTAAGAGGGTAGTTGGTGTAGTATAACTTTGTTAGTGAGTTATATTACTATTATCTAATTAATCCAAGGATTCATTCTATTTCCAATATTTTACAGATATTTTTTCCTAGAAATTGTAGAACAATTCTACCACAATGTCCTCTATTTGTGAACTAGGAAGGTGTTGACTATCACGCTTTAAAAGTGTTTGTCCTGGAGCAAAAAATTATACCTCTAATAGTTCCACCTAAGGTAACAATTATTATTCCCAAAATGGGAATCAATTCTCATATTTAAGAATGTTTCATATGTGTGAAGCATTCGGTGTAGGGTGTTACACCATTAGCACCTAATATATATGATGTGACTCATGAGTTCCAGCTAGAACAACTTACCATATTTTTATGGTATAGAAGTACACAAGTAGTTGAATCCAAAGTAGAGTTCATCCACTCTATCTTTTAGAATCAGGATATTACTCTATAGAGGTTGGTCAATCATTACACCAACATGTTACATGATTCTGCCAAATGTTTATGGGATGTGATTACTCTGGTTTTTCATTATCAGGACGCGGTTTATGTGGGCTTCCAGACTACTTTATATGATTTTTTCCCATAAGACATGAGATTCCTAATAAAAATATTTTATGTACTTATATCAGGGTTTTATGCCCTTCATGGACTATTTATAGTGATTTACTAGGTTTCAATGCTTTTCACCACTTCTAACCCATGATTATCTATCTAGAGTGAGACATTTCAAGGATAGTGAGATGTATTGAATTTTATAATATGTGAATGTATCTCACCCATCTACCTTCTCTGGGATCAGAAATTGTGATCTTATCACTATTCTCAGCTTGGGAGATGATGATAGTAATAGAAACACAAATTCAGTGACTATATTGGGTAGTAGTTCGTCTGGTTTCTGGTAGCATAACCTTGAGGTTTCTCATCAGGGAAGTGGTGGCCAAAGAATCCAAACAAATAGCTCCATTATATTCCATCAATATCGAAGATAGAGGCATCTAAAGCCTTATTCTTTTAGAGACCCTTATTATTTTAGTGATTCTGTCTTTAAGGTTCAACTTTAGATATTTTTTTGGACCTATCTACCTTTTTCCAGTGAAAAATATTTTATACCAACTCCCCCTCCAAAACCATGATCTATTACACCATGCCAGACTGGAGGTTTGAGTATCACTAGTTGATGAGGTTGTGGGGGAGGTCATGGATGTGGTATATAATATTTGGATTATTAGTTACAATAGAGATATCTTTCTCTGGTTACTCTAGTTATATCATAACTCCATCAATTATTTCAATTTCAACTTACAACAGATACCTAATGATTACAATACATGATTGTTGTCTATATGAGGTACTATTTAGTATCATTCACTGCTGTATCTACTCTGTTCAAAAAAAATTCATCTAGTTCTCTTATATCCTTACCATCCATAGATAGTCTTGATAAATAAATTCAGTTCTACAGTGGTGTGATGACCCTAGACACACCGTTTGGAGTACTGTCAGAGGAAATATTCCAATTTGGGGACTATCCCATTATGGTCGATAGTTATCCCTTATTATGGAACCTCTCCAAACTTGAGATGATAGGTTTCATTTTAATTATTAAAAGTGGTAGGTTGGTTCCATATCAAGCCTCTATGGACATCTTTCATCACAAGGTATTGATTAAATCACAAAAGGGAAGTAGTTATCTTCAAATGGGTTAGTATAATTTCATGTCCATTAGAGCTTGATTAGAGCATCATGGAATAGGTGTAGTGTCTAAACATATTTCTAGCCTTTTCATGGAGGATCAAATAATGAATTATATAGAATTTCCTCTAGGGTTTGATTTTTTGAATGGCTTCGTTCTTGATGATTTTAAAGTATAACACTTGATGGAAAGGTAGAGTTTAAAATTGAGATTGTTCTAAGAGTAGATCGAATATCTATTCCTCCATACAGGATGGAACATAATCATATTTTGGAGCTCAAGAGACAATTTTAGTATTTATAATCAAAGGTTTTTACCCAACCCAACAATTATTCTTGGGTTCACCCATTATTTTTGGAATTAATAGGGATGGGACCCTTTGTTTAAGTGTAGAGAACCAATTATTGATGTAGACTACAGTTAAGAATCAGTATCCAATGTGTTGAATAGATGATCTGTCTGAAAAAATCTAATGAGATTGGGTATACTCAAACATCAATTGGAGATCGGGTATCATTTGGTATAAGTAAGGACTTTATATATACCACATACGACTTTCCAAAGTAGGTATGGTTTATACCAGTATTTTCTTATTTTGTTTTATCCAAGAAATGTGCTCTCCACTATAATTTCCATGATGATTAATATTTTTTATCCCCATCTGGATTCTGTTCTCTTGGTTTTCATGGAAGACATCTTTTTGAATTGTAATACTAATAACCACCATTTTAAAAACCATGAACTTATTTTGAATACACTGATAGAGAATGATATATATGCTAATATTGATAGAATCCCCAACTAGTTCAAAAAAATCACTTATTGGGTATTATTATTTCATAATCCAAAGTATTTATTAACCATGAGATTTTCAGTGTTGTGTTTTCCAATGATTATCCCAAGAACAGGTTTGATATATGGATTTTCTTGGGGAAGGATGAATATTACAAGAATTTGATTCATGAAATAACATTTCTTTTTTAACCTATTAATAGTATTAAAAATATGGGTGTGTTATTCTTGTGGTATTAAGTGTGAAAGAAAGACATTCATGAGCTAAAAGTAAGGCTTAACTTGACATCAATTTTGTTTCTTCTAGAGCCTAGAAGACGGTAAACAATATTCATTGATATATGAGGAATCGAGATGGGTGTAGTGTGAATGAAGCTGGATTTCTTTTTTTCATATGAGCCTATCTAGTTGATACCTCATGGGGATAACTACAATGTAAATGACCTCAATATATCTATAGTTTTTTACGCCTTATGTTACTATAGGCACTAACTGATGGATGAGAGATTTGGTTTGTATGGAGAAAACAAGATCCTTAAATATATCATTATGTAGCATGAATTGAATATCTAATAGTGAATATGATTTGAATACCTTCATTCCTAGTTATTTGATCTTTTATACATGCCTAAAAATCGAAATGAAATATTTGATACACTGAGAAAGGAGGCTTAGGCATAGGCCATATAGGAGTCCTGTGATTAATGAAAATTGTTGGCCATATTTTCTTAGCTTCATTTATAGTTTCAAGACTATCACCAGTATCATTTTCTTATGTAATTAGTGGTTACCTATTCAATAATATATAGGTGGAGGGTAGGAACTTTTTAGATCCTTAGGGATTGGTTCTCCGAGATAGTATTTTTGGAAAGGACCCACCTCCAAATTGGTCTATGGATAGAGACGACATCCTGTGTAAACATGTTCATGACTAGGATCATATGAAAATGAGAGAGGAATTGATGTAAGACTCTTAAACTTCTTAGTGGGTAGTTCATCTAGTGATCTCCATGATGTATCGTGATATGCATCGTCAGTATTGGTTCTCTGGGATGAAATGTTAGATAGCTGGTTTTGTAAATAGTTGTTTCACCTGCTAGTAGGTAATGGTAGAGAATCAATGACCTACTAGCTTTTCATAGCTATTACTGGTACCAAAATTTAAATGGGAAGATGTTGTAATGAATTTTGTATTTGAATTACTAAGGTCACTTAAGGATAGTGACATGGATTGGGTAGTCATGTTTCACGTAATGAAGATATCCCACTTCCTTCTGATCCATGAGACCAGTTCCAGAGCTAGGAAGACTATATTTCCTTGAGATCACAAAACTAAATAGGATCCCTCAAACTCGCTTTTCGGAAAGTGAAACATGATCCACATAGATGTTATGGATGGTAATACATAAAGATATCGGTATACTAGGGATTCTAAGAAAAAAATTCACCCTTAGACTGATGGATAATAATGGATGACACAAGTGTTAGAGGTCACGCTCTGAGCATGAATATTTGATTTTGGCAGAACATAAGAGATGTGTCTTCCTCTCATTGAGTTATCCTAAAATAGTAGTTATCAAAAATCATTCAAATAGATCCGTATGAGGCATTATATTTTAGGTTGATCTGTTGACCCCTATGAGGGTTAAAGGTATGAGAGGAAGCACTACTAGGTCCTCGTATCATAAAAGAGAATTTATAGAAGGTTCAGTTGATTAGTAAGTGTATGTATACTACTCAGTCAAGACCAAATCTATATTATGATCCCCATAGATTTCCCCTAGAATTTTGGGTTTTTGGTCATGTATTATTAAAGGTATCACCCAAACTTGGTAATCGATGTATGCAAAGGAAAGGTATGTTTTTTATTCATTATGTTAAGATGTTTGAAATCTTGGATAGAGTTAGGCCGGTAGCCTATCGATTGTCACTACCACAGGGGTTCCATGGAACTCATGGAATCTTCCATGTTTCAACACATTGCTAATATCATGAAAACCCATATCACACTTTTTTATCCCACGAAGGTTGAGTTAGATATATATTCTTCATCTGAGGAGTATCAAATACTCATTATGGACTGAAGCATGAAGGATATTTAAGGAGGGTATACCTATTTAGTATGGGTTTTATGGCAGCACAACCATGTAAAAGATGAGACTTGGGAGTGAAAGGCCAACCTATGTGGTTGGTATATGGATTTGTTCATGGATTGTGCTTTATCGTACAAGGAATAGTAATTCAGTGAAAAGTTCCTCTAAGGTGGTAAGACTGTAAGAACCCTTTTTATATTAAGGTATAAATCAATTAAATTTCAGTTTTATCCATTATATTGGAACTATTATGGATTCCTAATGATGTTATGGAGGTTTTAAGGGTGTCTGAGGCTATTTGGATCCCATAAACTATACTGGTGGAAGAAAGAACTAGGTCACATAGTTAATAGAAACTATGTTCTCCAAGATGAAGGTTTTTTTACTAACTGAATGTGGAGTTTTATAGGAAAATGACGTGAAGATTTTCCCATAATCAGTCTCCCAAGGCCTCGTGCCCATCCATATTATCTTAATTTTTTAGAATATCTTTTTGACATGGTTGATGCAAGGTTTCTCATATCATGTGGTCAAATCTTGTGGGTTCCCTCTTGAGGAAGTTAGGTTCATAGAATTGGCACATGGATTTCAAAACCAAGTATCAAAACCATGAAACCCCATAATTTTTCTGTAAAAGACTCTTTTTCTGATAATATTCTAATTAACTCACCCCTCCTAAAACATTGTATTTTCAACCATAAAGAACGATTTTAACTTTAGTTAGTGCTACATCCTTGTATTAAATATAGGTTCTTGGATAGAACTATGATCTAGACTGCAATTCGGTCTCTAGTCATCTCTTTGGATACATGTTGATGTGAACCCTATTCATCTTAAACATTTTATAATTTTTCTTTCCCTTGACGGTACTTTTTTGATAATGGATCATATTCACAATTTTTAGAACATTGATACATTCTTCCATTTTGTTATTATCTATTCCAAACTAAGGGATAATACTAGATGGATATAGTTCTATAGGCTTAGGGTAGCAGTTCTATGACTCTTTCCTAAATGTCACATCATTTATATATTCCTTCCATTTTCACACACTGATTTCAACAGATATTGCCCATAAAATTCATATTGCATACCTATAGTTTATAAAATCACGTTATAGATACATATTTATAATTTTTGATCATTCCAATAGAGGTTATGACAAAAATTCATTCCACACAAAGTACGGTTCTCCCTTAATTTTGATTTGTTTCCCCATTTGAGATACCATTCGGGTGTTTGGTCTTGACCCTACTAACGGTAAGTCCTTTTAAATTAAAATGTAATTAAAATTTAATAATGGGAAGTAGATGTATAATATATTAAATTACCACATCGCCCTTATAAGGTAAGTGCTTATATTTAATAAATTAATATTAAATTTTTTAATGGAAATTATGCCTATATATTTATCGCATGGCTATATTAAATGTAATTAAATTTGATTGGTTAGATGTTCTACCTAAAATTTTCACCTTGAATAAAATGAAATGAAATGAACATAACAAATTAACAAGTGTTAATTAAATATAGGCATAAAGATGTCACTTTCCCCATATCCTTCAAAATAATGATATTGGGCTCGATTTCCTTAACTGACATTGTCACTTAGGTTTAAAGGCAAGGGAATGAACCAAATGACATATCTATTGGAATCTGTATTTATAACAACCCTTATATTTATTTCACATTAATACACGATTTATTACATAATATTACACTTAATACAACTCGTAAGATCAGGAATTATAGTGTCTATTGGAATAGAAACATTATAAAATAATTTAAAACATTAAAAATAATATCTTTATTGAAAACATCATTAACATCTTGCACTTCAAACTTCACATGATAACCTGGGGACATACAAAAGAAAGGGGTGAGGTATAAATCACATTATGAGAATAAAAAATAATAACATGAGGAAGATAATATATGTTAAAAAATAGTCATATCAATGGGGAATAAAAAAATTAATAATAAGTCATGATATAGAATGATAATCCAAACAGGGTAAATGTGGAAACAACTTAAAAGGCTACATCATAAAGAAAGGTCAAGGATAAACCACCAAGACATCATAGTAGAAAATGTACAATAATGGAATCCAGTTTACCCCATGTCCAAACATGATGTATCATGCTACTAAACATTTCCCAATGTAATGGAGCATTATATAATTTCAGTTGCACTTGTGAGTTTCATTGAATTATCATTATTAAGAGTTCCATATATATCATACAATAAGGATACATTCATCATTATAATTTATTCCACAATAAAAAAGTTAGAATACATAAAATTATTTCCTAATTAAAATAGGTATATGTTTTCAAAGTTCAATACCCTTAATATAAAATGGTTATGGTATTCATTGCAAAAAAAATTGGAAAATAAAATCATGGTGAAATTTTGGCTGCATAACAACATCGCTTAAAAAATCAATAAATAGGTTTATAAGAGTGAAATGGGATTATCATCCCATAGAAAAAAATTAATAATAATAGAAACATGTAAATACGTATCCCATATTTAGTAATTAGAAATATAAGTTGTAATGTAATAAAGAAACAGGAATAAATAAGATAAAAGAAAGAATACATACCTTGAGTGTGTGACACCAAAATATTGAAAGGGGATTATTGAGATATTGGGGGTGCATGAGTGTGGGATGGTTTATATAATAATTATTGGGGAATTATTTAATATTTCACAAACATGATTTTCAGACTCTATATAACTAAATAACCAATTTCACAAACCATATCCTAGTTTATTCATGGTTTATTACAATGGGTTTTTTTATTATTTTATCCTGGATGTTTCCAAACATATTAAAATAATTCCCTTTCTTATGTGGAGGTGAGTCACACTCTTAAATATATGAATTAAAAATATTAAAATATATTATATGTTTCGGAAGATTCATAAAGTCTTTATAAAATTAATAAAATATAATATAATATAATTTTTATGTTAAAAAAAATAGGTGACCTTGGATACAAAATAGATTATATATTACATTATTCTTTCTTCCTTAGGATGTCATATCAAACACCGTATATTTATACGGCATTTAATCTTTACCTGAAAATTAAACTATCTTATAAAATTATGGAAAATTCACCATTTTATAATTTTTATATTATGATTAAAAATAAATTATTCATTTTATAATTTTTTTTCTAAATATTAGTAATATAACATTGAAAATAGTATTTAATAATTATAGAGAAATACTAGGTTTTTGAAAATAACAGTTTTTTAACCCCTAAAAAAATAAATTTGACATAATAAAAATTAAATGAAAATTTTTATTTTATGAACATATTTTAATAATAATATTTAACTAAAATATTTTTTATTTAAAAACTAAGATAATTCATCAAAATAAATCCCTTATTTGAATTTGAATATTACCCAAAAATATTATTCTTGTTTTTAGTATCAAAACAAAAAAAAATTATCATGTGATGAAAATATATTCATTATTATATAAAACTAATTTATATAATCAGTGTGGTAGGGTCTTGATACATATCTCTTTAATACAACAATAGACACCCATAGTGTATAGTTTGTGACAGTGATACTTTCATGAAGAGGTTCGGAAAACATGGATTGGGTCGTGATCTTGACGAGCTTGAGCTTGCCCAATAAATAGTTTTTACCATGATTAAGTTATTTGATATTAGCTTAGTATTCGTCATGGGAAAATCCTAGTGATTCTATATCCATCATAAGTTTTGTTAAATTTGACTCATAGGGTATGATACTTCTAGTAGAGGATATCACATCCTTTGTCTGTCTCAATTTGATTTGTGAAAACACTATACTGAAAATAATCATAGGATCAATGTTCAATGGATATATTATCAATAGTAAAGATACATATGTATCTTTTAATTCCCCTTTGATAAATACAATTAAGTAAAAAATGTTTTATATAACCATATTACATTGTAATAAATTTAATTAAATTACAAGGGGAATTTTATTTATAACAGTTCATGTCGTTACAATCTTCCCACCTTTAGAAATTTATCCTTAATAATTTTCTTTTCCAAAACTGAAATAGATTAGGGTAACTCTATTTTACATCCTCCTTTTCATCCTATTTGTCTTCATCAAAATGTTGGTTTCTACACAACATTTTTACTAGGGACATTTTCTTATTCGGTAGAACTTTTCTCTACAATCTAATATCTTCAGCGGTTGCTCCTCATGAGAAAGGTCATTCTCCAATAGAACCATATCTGAATTGAGTAGATGTTAGGGGTCTGGGGTGTACTTTCTCAATAGGGATACATGGAATACATCATGTACTTGATATAGGTTTGTTGGGAGGGTAAGTAGATAGGTCACGTCTATGATGTGATCAAGGAACTCAAAAGGGATGATATTCCTTATACTAAGTTGTCCATTCTTCCCAAATCTCATCACTCTATTCTATGGAGATATTCATAGGAATACCATGTCTCTAATGTTAATCTCTAGGTCTCATCAATGATTATCATCATATCTTTTTTTTCGACTCTGAGAAAACTTGATGTACTGTTGAATGGTCTTAAACGTTTCCACCATTTCCTAAACAATTTTAGTACCTAGCAGTTTGCATTCTACAACATCATCTCATCATGCCTATGTTCTACACCACTTCCCAAAAAGTGCATCATAGTGACCATTTGGATTCCCAAGTGGATTCTTTTTTTGTTAGTTAACTCAAATAGAGGTATATTTTGATCTTGTCCTCCTTTAATGTCTATTGAGCATGCTCTCAATAGGTCTTCAAGTGTCCTGATTGTCCACTCATATAGTCCTTCATTTTGAGGGTGATAGTTCATGATGAATTAAAATTCATTATTTAGATCCTACTAGAGACTTTCCTAGAACATAGAGGTGAATATTATATCGCAATATGATACAATAAAAAGTGGTACACTATGTAACCTCACCACATCTCTGATGTATATCTACACATGTTGATCCAGTGAAAGGTCCTCTCGAATCGCAATGAAGTGAGAAATATTTGTAAGATGGTCCACAACAACCTAGATAGAATTTTTTCTAAGTTATATCTTTTGAATACCTCTGAAAAATTTCACATTGATGTTTTCCCATTTCCATGTTGTCATTGGTAATGGTTTCATCATCCACGTAGGTTTTTTCATTTTCTATTTCACTTGCTGACATACACTACACAATGTTGTGTATTATGTTATCTCCTTCTTTTTATTATGAAACAAACAGTTTTCTCAAATATCATTATTCATATTTTTTCTTCCTAGATGGATACAGAGGGTTTATCCATGTGCATCATCCAACAAGTCATTCTTTAACATGACATTTTATGGTACACATAGTCTTAACCCAAATCTCACAACACCTTCTTCATTAACATTGATCTAAAATGATTGTCCTTTTCTTATAGTTTTAACTTTGTTATAAGCTCCCAAATTATCTATGTGATCATCCCTTAACATCTCCAAAGAGACGGTTGAGATAACATTTTTTAAATGGATTTATGATGTTCCTTCCTTTATGATTCCCATTTCCATTCTCTCCAAATCTAAAAGGATAAGATCCCTCTAAACTCTCATTAATGATAAAATTTATGAATAATTTCTACATAAAGAATCTTACACTTTTTTATCATTCCCATTATGGTGGTGAATTTATAATTCATAGTCTTTTATTAGTTGTAACCATCTTCATTGGTGCGTATTCAGATCTTTTTGTGTGAATATATATGAGGATTTTGTTATCCACATATATTTCACACTTCTTTAAAAAGAGCTATTGATGAAATTTTTTAAAGAAATTATCACTACAGCCAACTCCAGATCATGCATTAGTTAGTTATGTTAATGAACTTTCAACAACTTAGATTCATAAGCTATGATGCTGTCATTTTTTTTACACACAACACAACTCCTTCTTCAATGTATCATTGGATACTATAAACATTTATCCACAAGTAGGTAGTGTAAGCATAGGTACAGTAATATGCCTCCTTTTCAGCACTATGAATCTCAATTCACATTCATCATTTCAGGAAAACATGAGTCCCTTCTGAGTTAGCTTAATAAAAGGGTTTGAAAATCATGTGTGATTTCTCACAGATTGGTGATAATACCCAGAAAAATGAAGGAAACTATAGATATATGTCATATATTATGGCCTCTTCCATATTTAAATTGCATATTTATTCGAATGGTCTGTATATATACCATTTATTATGATGATATTTCCAAATTAAGGGACTTCCTTCAGCCAAATCTCACATTTTAGGTAATTTTATAAAGCTTCTCCTTTCACAATGTCTTTAGCACAGCACTCAGATTCTCCCCATGTTCCTTATTTTATTTGGTGTATATTATAATGTCATCTATCATGAATACTAAAAAATTTTTGAGGTAATATCTCGAGAGTCTATTCATCAAGACCGTGAAGATTTTTGGGGGAGTTAGTGAGTCCAAAAGGCATCACTATGAACTCATAGTACCCAAAACATGTTTGAAAGGAAACCTTGGGGATATCCTCTATCTTCACCCTAACATGGTAATATCATGACCATATCTCCACCTTGGATAATTATTTTCCTCCACATAGATGATTGAATAATTCATGAATCCATGGTATATGATACTTGTTCTTTATCATGATCTATTTGAGTTGAGGATAATAAAAACAAAGGCGTATTGACCTATCCTTCATCTAGAAGAAAAGGACTGGTTCACCCCATCATGAAGCACTTTTGTGTATGGACCCTTTTTTCAGATTCTGTTGTATTTTTCTATACATCTCTTCATGTACCCCCAATAACCATTCTATAATGAGTATTGGATAATGGATACACTATAGGTAAAAGGTTGATTGAAAATTAAACCTCTTAGTTAGGATGAATACCATACAACTCCCCGAGATACACCTCATCATATTCTGTTAAAATAGGCATATATTTGATGATGTTTCTTTCAGTATAATCAATCATTTGAGATAGAAACACTTACTCATATGGAAATAATATCCATGCATTAGATGATTATGATAAAAAACATACATCCTTAAACTAGTATTCATAGAATCAGGGTTTTCTTCATAATGAGGAGAGTGATTTTCTTCTCATGATAATTTATATTGGCTCTATATTAGAAAATCCAATCCATACCCACAATTGCATTATATTCCACCAAAGGGGGTATGATAGGGTTTTATGCAAAGATCATCCCACAAACATTGATAGGGGAGAAGTTAGGTATGTGGGATGAAATAATTTCCCCATTTTACATTTTCACTGAAAACTATATTTCTATTATTTTTTGTGGTGTTTGAATAGTTCTACTAAAATTTAATGATTTGTAGGAATGTGTAGTACTAGAATAAAGTAGTATGTTCACTATTCTAGAATGAATAACTAGCGTAGATGTCACCACTTTGTTTTTGGGATCCACCTTGATGTTTGTGATGAAAAAATCTCACCCTTGCTACCTTAGAGTTAGTGGGTTATATCTAAAAACCCCTGTCTTAGGGAAAAGGTTTGCAGTATACCTTGGTTAATTTTAGTTCAAGATGTGAACAATTTGATAAGGGTTTAAGGGATAATTCCTTTAAACCAAATCATTAGAAGGTTTCTCTTGTCATCAATCTATTGCTCAGTTCCTTTAAATCCCTCACCTAAATCATTTTCTCTTACCCATTAAGTAATTTCTAGGGTTCTTCTTTTCGCACCATTTAAAAGTGGGATGTAGAAAATTCCTGGAACCATTTTATTTCTCCATCATCCCTCCATAATTAAACTCTAATTTCCACTTATTATCCCCATGATACCATTGAGATTTGATAATCTCTATTTCAGTTATGAGGGCACATCATACAATTTCATTATAGATGTCATGGTCTCAGATTGGAATGGATTTTCATATACTATGTTATATCCCACCAAAGAAGTGATCAACCTTGAATTTAGAGGTTATGAAAAATCTAGAGATTTATCGTGCAATACTTCGATGATCTCCTCACATGCTCTAATAGATTTGTCTTCCATTTTCTTGAGGGAAAAGATGTCTCTTTCCATTTTCACAAGGAGAGTGAAAAAAATATTTATCAAATTTTTTTTCAGAAATCCTTCCAATCCATTGCTTTGATATCTTCTTCTATGTTAATATTCTTGATCAATATCCACTATTAATCAGATTCTCTTTCAATATGATAAAAACAATTAGAAACTTCTCTTGCTCAGAACATTGAATAATAAAGAAGATCTTATCAATGGAGTTGATCCATTGTTCCGTGATTAAGAGATCAGATGATCCATTAAAAGATGGAGTCCATTATCGTATGAATCTATTGATAAGTCCTTTAAAATTAAATTGACTTTCAATTTAATATTGGAAAGAACATGTATACTATATGAAATTACCACATGGCCCTTATAAAGAAAGTGTTTTTATTTAATAAATTAATCTTAAATGGTTTAATGGAAAATATACCTATATATGTATCGCATGGATATGCTAAATGTAATTAAATGGGATTGGTCAGATGATCTATCTAAAATTTTCACCTAGAATAAAATAAAATAAAATGAACATAATAAATTAACAAGTTTTAAGTAAATATATAAAAAAAGATGTCACTTTCCCCTAATCCTAAAAAATAATGATATTGGGGTTCATTTTCTTAATTTACATTGTCACTTAGGTTTACAGGCAAGGGATTGAACCAAATGAATTATCTATTGGCATCTGTATTTATAACAACCCTTATCATTATTTCACATTAATACCTGATTTATTACATAATATTATACATAATACAACTCGGATGATCTATAATTATAATGTCTATCGGAATAGGAAAATTATATTATAATTTAAAACATGAAAAATAATATCTTTATTGAAAAAATCCTTATCATGCTTTCACTTAAAACTGCACAAGATAACTAGGGGACATACCAAAGAAAGGGGTGAGATATACATCTCAATAAGGGAATTAGAAAATAATAACATGAGGAAGATAATAAAATTTATAAAATAGTCATATCAATGTGGAATAAAATAAACATTAATAATAATTTATGATATATAATTATAATCATAAAATGGGAAATGTGGAAACAACATAATATGCTACATAATAAACAATGGTCAAAAGTAAACCTCCAAGACATCATAGTAGAAAATGTACCATAAGGGAATATGGTTTAATACATGTCCCAAAAATATGTTTCATGCTAATAAACATAATCCAATGTAATGGAGCAGTATATAATTTCATGCACACATGTCAGTTTCATTTTATTATCATTTTTAAGAGTTCCACATATATCATACAACATGGATTCAGTCATCATCATAATTTAATCCACAATAAAGAAGTTTGGAATACATAAAATTATGTCCCAATTAAAATAGGTATATGATTTCAAAGGTGAATACCCTTGATATGAAATGGGAATGGTATTAATTACAAAATGTTTTTGGCATAGAAAATCGTGGTGAAATTCTGGCTGCATAACGACTACGCTTAAAAAATCAATAAATGGGTTTATATGAGAGAAATTGGATTATCATCACATGGATGAAAAATTAATAGTAATGAAAACATGTAAATACATATCCCAAAATTATTAATTGTAAAAATAAGGTGTAACAGAATAAAGAAACATGAATAAATATGAGAAAAAGAAAGAACACATACCTTGAGCTTGTGACACCAAATGCTTGAAAGGGGCTTATTGAGAGATTGGGGGTTCATTAAGTGGATTATATAGAGGGTAGGATATGTTAAGAACATTATCAATGGTTTTTAAGTGAATATTAATTTGAGTTTGGGTGGGTTGATATAGTAAAAGATTAGGGAATTATTTAATATTCCACAAACTAGAGTTTCAGAATCTATATAACAAAATAACCAATAACAAAAAACATCTCCTAGTTTTTTACATGGTTTCTTACAAAGGGGATTTTTTCATTATTTTATTAGAGAAGTTTCCAAACATATTAAAATAATGTCCTTTCTTATGTGGATGTGAGTCACACTCATAAAAATATGAATTTAAAATCATAAAATATATTATATGTTCTAGAGGATTCATAAAGGCTTTATAATATTAATAAAATAAACATAAAATAATATTATTTTAAAATTAAAAAATATATGGGTCTTAGGATAGAAATTAGAATATATATTACATAATTTCTTGGTCATTATGATTTTATATTACACACCATATATTTATATGACATTTAATCTTTACCTGAAAATTCAACTATCATAAAAAATTATGATAAATTCAGAATTTTATAATTTCTATATTTTGATTAAAAAAATATTATTCATTTTATAAAATTAATTTTCTAAATATGTGTATTCTCAGTCTGAAAATAAGAGTCAATATTTTTAGAGAAATACTAGGTTTTTAAAAATAACAATTTTTGAACCCTTAAAACATTACATTGGATATCATAAAATTTATATGTAGTTTTATATTTTATGAAAAAAATTAAATAATAATATTTAAATGTAATATTTTTTATTTTAAAAAATAATTCTTCAAAATAAATCCCTTAATTTAATTTTAGTATTTTAAGAAAATATTATTCTTGTTTTTTAGTATCAGAAGAAAATTCATTTATAATGTGATGAAATTATATTCATTATTTTATAAAAATTAATTACATAATCAACTTGGTAGTGTCTTAATACATATCTCTTTAATATAACAACAGACGCCCTTAGTGTAAGGTGTGTAACAGTGATACTTCCATGGAGAGGTTCAACGAACATGGATTGGGTCATGATCTTGAGAAGCTTAAGCTTCTCCGGCAAATAGTTTTGACCATGTTTAAGTTATTGGATATTATATTGGTCTTGGTCATGGTGAAATAGTAGTGATTATTTCTCCCTCATTAGTTATGATAAATTTGATTTATAGGGAGTGATCCTACTAGAAGAGTTCATCACATCCTTTATATGTTTCAATTTGATTTGGTAAGACACTATATTGAAAATAATCATTGGATCAATGTTCAATGGATATATTATCAATAGTAAAGATACATATGTATCTTTTTAAATCCCTAGGATAAAAACAATTAAGTGAATGTGTTTTAAATAATCATATTACATGATAATACATTTAATTAAATTACAAGGGGAATTTTACTTATAACAGTTCGGCTAGTTACAATCTTCCCACCTTTAGAAATTTATCCTTAATAATCTTATTTCCCAAACAAGAAATATATGAGGGTGACGCTATGTCATATTCTTCTTTTCCTCCTATTTTTCTTTTTAAAATGTTGTTTTCCACACAACATTTTGACTATGTGTGTTTTCTTATTCAGTTGGAATTTGTATTTACGATCTTATATCTTCAACGGATACTCCTTATGTATAAGGTTTTTCTCCAATAGAACCACCTCTAAATTGAGTAGATTTTAGGGGTTTGGTATGTACTTTCTCAATAGGGATACATGTAATAAATCATGTACTTGATATAGGTTTGCTGGGAGTGTAAGTCGATAGGTCACCTCTCTGATGTGATCAAGGAACTCAATGGGGCCGATATACCTTAGACAAAGTTTTCCATTCTTCCCAAATCTCATCACTCTTTTCCATGGGGATATGCATAAGAATACTATGTCTCCGGTGTCAAACTCTAGGTCCAGTCAATGATTATCATCATATCTCTTCCATCGACTCTGATAAACCTTGAGGGACTGTTGAATGGTCATTAATGTTTCCACCATTTCCTAAATAAATTTAGGGCCTATCAGTTTTCATTATACAACATCATCTCATCATGTCTATGTTATATACCCCATCCCAAAAAGTGCTTTATAGTGACCATTTGGATTCCCATGTGGAATATTTTTTTGTAATATAACTCATTTAAAGGTATATTTTGATCCCATCCTCTTTTAAAGTCTATTGAGCGTGCTCTCAAAATTTCCTTAAATGTATTGATAGTCCACTCATATAGGCCATAATTTTGAGGTTCATAGTCCATGTTGAAGTACAATTCATTATTTAGAGTGTATTGGATACTTTCCTAGAACTTATAGGTGAATATTATATCTCAATAGGGTAAAATCGATAGTGGTACACTATGTAGCCTCACCATATCTCTGATGTATAAGTACGAAGGTTGATCTAGTGAGAAGTACTCTCAAATCACAATGAAGTGTGGAATATTTGTAAGATGATTCACTAGCACCTATATAAAATTATTTCTTAGGGATGTCTTTGGAAGACCTATGAAAAATTCCATAGTGATGTTTTCCAATTTCCATGTTGGTATGGGTAATAGTTTCATCATCCGAATAGGTTTTTTAATTTTCTATATCATTTGCTGACATACAAGACATAATTTTGTATATTATGTGATCAATTTCTTTATATTTTCCAACCAATAGTTTTCTTAGATATCTTGATTCATCTTTTTTTCCGAAATGGATAGATATGGTTTATCTGTGTTCATCATCCAACGAGTCTTTCTTTAACTTGGGATTTTATGGTACACATAGTCTTAACACAAATCGCACAACACCTTATTCATTAACATTGATCTCAAATGATTTCCCTTTTCTTATAGTTCCCACTTTCTTATGAATTCCAAAATCATTTATGTGATCATCCTTTAACATATCCAAAGAGATAGTTGTGAAAACATTTTTGAATGGATTTATGATGTTCTTTCCTTTATGATTCCCATTTCCATTCTTTCCAAATCTAAACAGATCAGATCCCTCTCAACCCTAATTAATGATATAATTTCTAAATAATTTCTAAATAAAGAATCTACTAAATTATTTTCATTTCTATTATAGTGGTGAATTGAGAATTCTTAGTCATTTTTATCTCTACCAATTGGTCGGAGTGGATACTCAAGAGGGGGGTGAATTGATTTCCAATTAAAATTACTATTAAAAACATTATGGTTAAGAAAACCCCCAATTTAAAAACAGTCTAGTTAATTAATGCAATAGAAATGTAGATGTTCAATTGGTCAACATGTTTCTCAAAGGGTGATTAATCCTTAGATGAATCATTTTAGAACACCAATTTATGTTTTGAAACAAGTTTACTAAATTAAACAAACACACACACAAACCAAAACTAAAAATAAAATTTTAAGAAAAAATATTTTTATGTTTTATAAAATATAAGCAGTGGATAAAATCAAATAGAGTATATAAGTATTTTCACAACAATGTAAACAAGAGGTTCAGTCTCAAGTCGAGACCTAATCCTCTCCACTTGGTGATCACCTTCCACCAAGCAGTTTATATTAAAACAAGATACATAGTATGTATCAGGATTTACAACAGTTTTCACAAAATGTCTAGGGTACACACCCTCTACCACTATTCTTCGTGGGACAGACAAAAAATATAGACCACACACGGTATCTTCCATAGTTATACGTGGGAAACACAGATAAGGTAAATTTTGATGTGGGGATAGTTAGTATCCTCTAGTTCTAGCATAGGAGATAGTGTCTGATACAAACTGACACACAAACATCTCAAAGATGTAAAAGAAAGAAACACATCAAATAATTTATTATGAGAAAGAGTTTAGGAGGATCTATGTGCTTGCAGATCATCTCTTGACTCCTTGGAATGAGAAATATTGATGTTCGAGTCAATATCTGGAAGTTGTTTCAAAAACAGAGTGTCGCAACTCCATGTTCTAGCTTCCAGTGTTCTGATTCTAATGATGATCAAGAGTTCATGAACCACAAAAGGCATGAATGATTTTACCCCCAAATGATCTCCGTGAAGCTTGTGGATCCTTTTTGTTGATGCTGGATGAAATGGATTTTTTTATCTCTCCAGTAAGCTCTATCACACTTCTCATGCAAAACCTTTCTTAGTTTCCACGTATATGTTCATCTCTCTCTTTCGGGGTCTTTTCCTTTTATATTTGAGGTCTGAAAATAGGAATGAGTAGATCGCGTTCAATCTTTCTCGTACCTTGTATTGTCCCATGTATTGTCTCTTGATACATTTACAATAAGCATTAATTAATGTCAGAGCATTTATTTTATCAAATATTACCATTAGAAAAATATTGAAAAACTAACAAAGTATAGAAGAATAAGAGTCGATAGACTGGTAATGGTAGCCTTCATATCGGTAGGTTGCAATAGAAGGTGCACATCAGCAATATCCAACTATATCCTTTGACAGTATGCTTAAAATGGTGACCAGGTAACGGTGACATTGTAGCGGTGAACCTATATAGGTGACCTTATAGCGGTGACCTTGTAGCAGTGACCATATAATGGTGAAAATGTAACATTAACCTTTTATAAGTGACCATGTAGATGTAACCTTGTAACGGTAACCAAGTAGTTGTAACCTTGTAATGGTAACCTCTGCACTTAGATAAATTCTTCATTATAATCTTAACCAATCAATCAGTGAGATTTAAAGTATATGAATATTACACTATAGGAACAAGAAATGTTAATGAAACCTGATTAGCATTAAATGAAGACATGGTTCTCACATAAATGAAAACAAGATATGGGATTATCAAAATATGAATTGGGATTATCAAAACATGATTTGGGATTATCAAAACATGATTTGGGATTATCAAAACAGGCGAGTCAAACAATCTCCCCCTTTTTGATAATCAAAAATTATGGCACTGCTAAAAGTTTTGAATCCAGGTAAAACACATCTACTAATGTCATTGAATCTGTAGATTTAAGTTTTGAATATTTTCTCCCCATGAATGACTTCTCCACTTTTTCTACCCTTTAATATTTTCTCCCCATTTGTGATTAAAAAAAACATACAGAACAAAAATAGTGAAAAGAGAAAAACTTTATTAATAAAACAAAAGTGTATTATAAAAAAATTACATCAAACCCTATCAGAAAAGGAAGTCTTCACTGAATCCACATCAGAGATTCCCATATGAGCTTTGTCCTTGGAAACTGAGGATGCAGGTTCTGAAGGTGGAGGGATAGTCCGAGGGATAGATGTTAGCAGTATAGGAGGAGCTACAATAGAAGCGTCAGTAGACCTGCAGTGAGTTGATCTCTAAGGAATCTAGGGGGTCAAGCTTCTGATGGCCTTGGCAGGAGTCATCAAAGGAGCAGCACTGGTGGAACCTGAAGCGGCTGAAGAAGCGGGCAGAGCATGAGGAACTATGATTGGAGTGTAGTCCACATAATGGAAAGGAATGAGAAGATTCTTGAAGTCTATAATGATACTGCCACCTATCTCCAAAGAATAAATAAAATCATCCTTATTCTCCATGAATTTTTCCAAAGTAGGAGTTAATTATCTGAGTCGGCTAACCTGATCTTTAAAGGCCAAAGTGACAGGTGGGATCCTTAAGTTTTACAACAGTAACTTGAAGTAACCATCCATCTGATGTTTGGTGTACACCCATTTGTAGTAGAAGTCAACTTGATCCTTGATGGCCTTCTGATCCTGAGCAGCTTCCATTAAATAGTTTCCCACAAGGTTATGAATTTTCATGGTTATGGAAATGACCTGAGAGTCTGAGGTATTAGCACCAGATAATTTTGCAACTTCTTCTTTAACAACGTTCATGAAGGATTTGATGTCAATTGTAGGAGAGGCTGAAGTGGATGCAGATGCAGCTAGAGGAGCCAGAGAGAAGGCTACTGTCTCCTTGAAAGATTTTTTCAGCCCACAGATCAGTCTTTTGACATCATCATCATTCCCTTTCACATTTGTTTCCATAGATTTCTTGAAATCCTCAAACACTGTGACCATTTTCTGAACTATACTTTTAACATATGCAATGTCTCTATCCACCTGAGTTCTTGAATCCATATAAGCATCTAATTTGGAAATAGATGGTTTCACTGAATCCATAGACTCTACCAACTCACTGATTTGACTCTGGCATTGCCTTACGTCCTAGAGAAGAGTAGAATGAATAATGGAGTGAATTTTGGCTATGTTAGATGATAAATGCTCATGATCTAGAGCAACAGCCTTTTCCACCTCTGAGGACCTATCCCTAGACACTTTTTTCAGGTCATATTTCATGGATTCAAGATCTGTATTTCTATAAAAGTCTTCTGGGAAAGTGGTTTCTGGAGGGACAAAAGTGAGTTTTGGTGTTGAGGGTCTTCTTTTAGGACTCTCATCTTTCAAGTCATCATAATCTAGACCCAAAACCATAAATATAGGGTCCTCATATCATCCTTCAATCTCATGAAAAATAGCAACTGAGCCTGTAGAAATAGGTTCCTCCCACTCAATGGGAGAAATCTCCTGATTGGCCACATTCATTTCCTACAGACCTCCTTGATCAACTACAACATCAGGAAGGTTCACATCCACTTCCTCCTTAGAATCCTCAACTACCTCCAACACAGGTCCAACAACAACTGAATCAGCAGCTTCTTCTTCTCCACTATCTACTCTATCTGTGTGTCCTATTAAAGGACTAAGACTTAGAAATTCCACTTTATTTTCAGTAGCAGTAGTCTCAAGTTTAGCATTAATTGATTTAGAGTCCTCATCCTCATATGAGGCATCTCTAATTTCTCATAAGACAATTTCATCCCCTTTTTTCATAACTGGTTTCCTTATCAATGTCCCTTAGGATAACTTCCCTTCTAGGAAATCTCTTTGGTGGGATAGGCTCACCAAAGTATACAGTAGTTATGCGATGATTGGAGGGAAGGTCAGGGTCACTCCTGTCATCTATAGGAGCATCAACTCTTCCTTGCACAGAAGCAACTTCCTCTTCTTCAACATCTGAATATGCAGGATCTACTTCATCGGGATTAAGACCAGGGTCTCTCTTATTCTTAGGCCTAGTAGGATGAGTCACATTATTAAACTCTTCATACGCCTTAGCCTCATTATTCACCCATCTCCTCATCCATGGATTCCAGTTAATCACCATTAGCCTACAAATCACTTTGGTGTGAAATGGTTACCTTGTATAACAACAATTTCCTCCTTATCTCCAGCAACTCCTTTCATTTTCAACATAAGAGATATCATCTTGGCATGGAAAACGGCATTGGATTTGGAACTAGGCTTGGTCATGTCTTCAATTTGAATCATCCATAGCCTACACAGGTTAATATTATGTCCATGATTCAGAAAATACAGTATGAATATGTCTTGATACTTCAAAAAATAGAAGTCCCCTCTCCTAGGACTTATCACATGCTGAACAAATTTGAAAAGAAGCTTATCCTCTCCTTCCATTTTAGCGGCAATGACTTTCCTAGGAATTTCATTTCCTATCAATTTAGCTAAAGCTTTTTCATAGCAAAAGAACTCACTATTGGAAGGCAACACTTTTGAGTTATATTCATAAATACCTTCACGAGGAATCCTTAAACAATCAGCCCACTCAGTAGAGGAGAAAGTTATATTTACTACATTTACTCAGGAAGTCATACATTGCTCATTCTAATATTTTCTGAACTTCAGATACTCATATAACTCTTTCACCAACTTCCGGTAATAGGTTCCATTATTGTTTTCAAAAAATTCAACCCATCATTGAGCTTCCGGTTCCTTAAGCACTAAAGATTGGCTCCAAAGCAACCACTCAAAACATAATTCCTTCTCAACTACTATTTCCCTCTTGGATAAATGCGGGTTCAGCTCCTTTTCTACTATATGGCTTCCATAACTCGACTCATCTTTAGGAGTCTTAAGATCAGGTGTGTCTCCTTCATCACTGATCAACGTCCTCTTCAATCTACCAATCAATCCATAATGTTTCAAGGTTTCAGCAGAGGATTAGGCCTTGATATTGAGAGGAAGTGGTTCGAAAGAGGGTTTGAGGTGGATAAAAATGTGGTTTCTGTTCTATTTGTATCATTTAGGGATTGAAAAATAAAATAGATAAATTAAATAAATAGTTGCAGGAAAACGTTTTAGATTCTTATTGAGAGCACACAAAACGCAAAGTCCCGGACATTGAATGTCAATTTGTAAGGAGGTATTTGTAAGGTCTAACAGTGAGGGCCTATCGGTAAGGTTCTAACAGTGAGGTCTAATGGTGAGGTCCTAACAGTGAGGTTCAACACTGAGGTTCTAACAGTGAGGTTCAATGGTGAGGTTCTAACAGTGAGGTTCAATGGTGATGTTCTAACAGTGAGGTTCAACGGTGAGGTTCTAATAGTGAGGTTAAACAATGTGGTTCTAACAGTGAGCTTCAACGGTGAGGTTCTAACAGTGAGGTTCAACGGTGAAGTTCTAACAGTGAGGTTCAGCAGTGAGGTTCTAACAGTGAGGTTCATCGGTGAGGTTCTTACAGTGAGGTTCAATGGTGAGGTACTAATAGTGAGGTTCAATGGTGAGGTTCTAAAGTGAGGTTCAATGGTGAGGTTCTAACAGTGAGGGTTTATCATACCTAACTCATGTCTGATGTAGTTTAACCTCTCAGAATTCAAAGGCTTTGTGAATATATCAGCCAATTGGTGTTGAGTACTAATGAATTCAAGAGTTATATCACCTTTTTGAAAATGATCTCTCAAGAAGTGTTGTCTTACATCAATATGCTTTGTCCTAGCTTTAGATACTGGATTTTTAGAGATGTTAATAGCACTTGTGTTGTCACAGTATATAAAGACATGTTTGAATTGACATCCATAGTCTAGTAAAGTGTGTTTCATCCACAGAATTTTAGCACAACAACTACCATAAGCTATATATTCAGCCTCTGCAGTAGATAATGCAACCAAATTTTGCTTCATACAACACCATGATACTAGTGACTTGACTAAAATGTGACATGTTCCATAGGTGCTCTTTTTGTCTAAATTTCAACCAGCAAAGTCAGCATCTGATTTACTTATTAAATAAAATGGTTCTCCTCTTGGATAAAATAGTCCTAAACTTATAGTATACTTGAGAAAATTAAAAATACATTTAACCGCATTTAAATGCGACTCTTTAGGATTGGCTTAAAATCGAGCACACATGCATACATTGAACATAATATCAGGTCTACTAGCATTAAGATAAAGCAGGCTCCCAATCATACCTCTATAATTGGTTTGATCCACTAGTTCTCCAGTTTCATCACCATCCAATTTGCAAGTGGTACTCATAGGTGTTTCACTACCTTTACTACTATCAAGACCAAAACGTTTTAAAATATCTTTAAGATGTTTATTTTTCTTTAAAATAATACCATCTTTGTTTGGAAAAATTTGAAATCCACAGAAAAATTTTAGTTCCCCCATTCAACTCATTTGAAATTCATCTTGCATCATTGTTGAAAAATCAGTACATAAAGAATGTTTAGAAGATCCAAAAATTATATCATCTGGATAAATTTGTACTATTAAAACATCTTTGGAAATCCATTTAATAAAAAGAGTAGGATCTTCTGTCCCTTTTCTAAAACATTTTGAAATAAGAAAAGAACAGAGTCTGTCATACCAAGCTCTTAGAGATTTATTTAGACCATATAAATCTTTAGACAGTTTAAAAACATGATTTGGAAAATGGGGATTTGTAAATTGAGTGGGTTGTTAAACAAATACATATTCAATTATGTATCCATTTATAAATACACTTTTGACATCCATTTGATAATTTTTGAAATTCAGATGAGCTACATAAGCAAGTAGTATCATAATGGCTTCTAGTCTAGCTACTTGAGAAAAGTTTTCCTCATAGTCTATCCCTTCTTCTTGACTATACCCTTGTGCAACTAGTCTAGCCTTGTTTCTAAATATATTTATAGACTCATCAACTTTGTTTTTAAACACCCATTTAGTTCCTATGGAAAAAGTTTCCTTAGGTATGTCTACTAGTTCCCAAACTCTGTTTCTTTCAAACTGATTCAATTATTCTTTCATAGACATCCCCCAAAATTCATCATTGATTGCATCATTGATATTTTTAGGTTCAAGCTGTGAAAGAAAATCTTGATGTTCACCCTAGTTTCTCAGAGAAGCTCTAGATTGAGTCCCTCGATGTAAATCACCCACTAAAACATCTAAAGGATGATTATTTAGAGTTCGAATACCTCTATAAAGAGTTGAACTACACTCCTCATGGTTGCCTATTGATTCAGACTCAATAGGTGCAGATTTTGGAAGATTCCCAGAACAGGTTATTTTTACTAACGGTTCACTATCATTATCATTAAGATCAATAATTGACATATCTTCCTCAAGATATACTAGAGAGGTTTTGGGTTCATGTGGATAAGTCTCATCAAATTGGACGTGTACTAACTCTTACACACATTTGGTTTTCTAATTGAATACTCTATAGGATTTAAACGAGATTTAGTGACCTAAGAAAATTACTTCATCACTTTTGAAAGAAAAATTGTCAAGATTATATTTAGTGTTAAGGATAAATACTTTGCAACCCACAATTTTAAAGTAATTAACCTTAGGATTTCTATTATTCCAAATCTCATAAGGGGTCTTCTTACGAATTGGTCTAATCAAGACTCTATTTATAATGTAACAAGCTATTTTAATAGCTTCAGCCCAAAAATAAATTGGCAAATCAGATTCATTGAGCATTGTCCTAGAAATCTCTTGAATAGTCATATTTCTTCATTCTATGAATCCATATCATTGAGGTGTTCTAGGGGAAGATAATTTGTGACTATATCCATTTGTGTGAGAAATAATATTCAAACTCTTGATTTTCAAACTCACGACCATGATCACTTCTCAAGGTCTTGATTCTAAGTCCACTACGATTTTTTATAGACTTGGAGAATTTGATAAAATAAGAACAAGCTTTACTTTTGTGAGCTAGAAAGTATACCCAAGTGTACCTAGAAAAATAATCTTCAAGAACATAAACATTGTGCTTAACATTTATACTTGAAACTCTTGATGGTCCAAACAAATCCATGTGAGCCAACTCAAGTGGTTGTGAAGAAGAAACTTCTTTCTATGGTTTGAAAGAAACTTGGTGATGTTTTCCCTTTTGACAAGGTTAAACACTTTGTTAGAATGGAATTCCAATTTAGGTTAGTCTCTAATTAAACATTTCTTAGTTTGTTTTCTAAGTGAGTGTACATTATAGTGTCCTAGTATTCTGTGCCACAACCTGGATTCCATATGAAATGCATTTAAACAAGAAACATTTTTCTTAACTAAAGAATCTAAATCAACAGCATATACATTCTCATTTTTTAGGGCAGAAAATATTAAATAATTTTTATAATTAAAATAATTACATGAATAATTTTCCAACATAACATTAAAACCATCATCACACAACAGAGATATACTTAGCAGATTGTATTTTAACCCATCAATAAAAAGTACTTTTGAAATTAATACAGTATTAGGGTTACCAATCTGGCCTAAGCCGATGAATTTGTCTTTAGCATTATCACCGAATGTGACATATCCACCACCAAATTTGATTAGACTCCTGAAGCATGAGTAGTCTCCTATCATATGTCATCAACATCCATTGTCCAAGTACCATAGAGCATTACAGGAAATTTTTAGGCAATATCCCTACAAAACATATTAAGCATGGGGTAACTTTGGTACCCAGATTTTCTTGGGTCTAGAGAGGTTAGAAAGTAATACATTAGGAACCCATACTAGTCTCATAGATTTCATATAATCATATGATATATTTTGATACATAAACACTTTGTTTGGTTCTTTAGAGAATTGTTTTTTAAAAGATGGTCCAAAACATGAACTAGTTGTGAACTGTCCAGATGTTGGAACAAATTTAGTTTTAATGATCCATCTTTGCCCTGGCTAATATCCTAGACCAGTTGTATATTTTGGGGTAATCTGTTGTCCTAGAAACTGAGTCAAGGTATCTCTACCAGCAATAAATTTTTCAAGATCTCTCTTTGATTGTTCATTGGATAATTTGAATTCAGTATTTTCTCTTAACAGCTGAGCACATTTTTCTTTCTCAAAATCTAGATCTGATTTATAATTTTCATTTAGAGTATGTTTTCTTTTCAATAATTTATATTTATCCTTGAGTTTATTTAAAGTATCCTCCAGCATTCCACAGTATTCAAATAGTTCATCCATAGTCATATTTTCATCATTTTTTGATTCACCTTTATTCCCGGAATAATAATCATTAGGAATAGGGGAATTAGGTGTTACCTTATATGTTTCTGTCATGAAACATAAGTTGGAATGATTGTTCTGTTCACTATCAGAAGTATCGGATCCACTAGAGCTGTCTTCTAAAGCACTCCAAGTAGCTTTCATATCCTTTTTATAACCTTTTCCCTTATCTTCATATTTCTTCCTAAATTTCAACTTGGGGAAATTTTCCTTCACATGACCTTTTCATTTGCACTCATAACAGATTATCTCATTTGTGTTGTCATTCCATTCTTTTTCTTTCTTCCATTGTCCTTTACTATCATACTTTCCCTTGTAGTTTGACTTCTTAAAGAATCTCTTCTTTTGGTAGAATTTTTTGAATCTTCTAGAAAGATGAGCCATCTCCTCATCATTGTCTGAGTCTTCACTTATGGAAGTGTCTACAGGAGCTTGAACTTTTTATTTATCCTTTATTTTTTATGTAGTAGTATTAAATGCTACAGATTTCTTCCTTGGTTCTTCATCTACTTCTTGATTCACCTTAAGTTCTTCCTCATTCATCATAAGCTTTCCAATTAGATCCTTCACTGGTAGTTTTCCTATGTCACAAGATTCTTGGATAGAAATAGAAGTCCATCTCCATCTATTAGGTAGGCATCAAAGTAGTCTCATAATTGGGTCCTTGTTGTCCACTGGTTTTCCAAGCAAACTCATAGTATTCACTATCTTATTGAACCTGAGATACATGTTAGAAATGAGTTCATTAGGCTTAATTTTAATGTTATCATATTTAATAATGTATGTATTTAATCTCATTTCTTTAACATTAGTTGTTCCCTCATGAGAAATTGCTAAAGTATCCCAAATTTCATATGCAGTTTTACAAGAAGATATTCTACTGAATTCCTCATCACCTAGAGAACAGAACAAAGCCTTCATTGCTTTGCAGTTATTGTTATATGTGGCATTAGTCAACTGAGACCATGTGTCCCTAGCAGTAGTAGGTAATGTATATTGTTCATCAATTATGTCCTAGATTTCAGGTCTCATGCTTTCGAGGTACATTTTCATTTTTAATTTTCACTGATCATAGTTATTACCATTAATGAAAGGTGTCATGTTAGTAGTAACACCCTCAACTTTGTTTTCCATAGTTACATAGAATTTTAAAGAACTAAAAATTTAGATATGACATAAATTTTAAGATCTTTAAGATACAACTAAAATCATAGTTAAAAAGAATTTGCACACAAAAAAACTCCTCTATAACCAAATGTTTTTCACAGTGGATACTCAAGAAGGGGGTGAATTGAGTTCCAATTAAAATTTCTGTTAAAAACTTTATGGTTAAGAAAACCCCCAATTTAAAAATGGCCCAGTTAATTAAGTCAGTAGAAATGTAGATGTTTAATTGGTCAATAAGGTTCTCAAAGGGTGATTATTCCTCATGTGAATCAGTATAGAACACCAATTCAACTTTTGAAACAAGATTACTGAATTAAACAAATACACACACTTAACAAAACTCACTATCATAGTGTAAGCAAAAACAGTTTTATGTTTTAGAAAATATAAGCTGCAGATAAAATAAAAAAAGAGTATATGAGGATTTGCACAACAATGTAATCAAGAGGTTCAGTCTCAAGACGAGACCTAATCTTCTCCACTTGGTGATCACCTGTCACCAAGCAGTTTGTATTAAAACTTTATACACAACCTGTATCGGGCGTTACAATATTTTTCACAAACTGTCCAGGGAATAAAGCCTCTACCACTGTTCTTCGTGGGAAAGACAAACAATACAGACCACAAACGGTCTCTTCCACAGTTATATGTGGGAAACACATATAAGGTGAAGTCTGATGTGAGGATAGTTAGTATCCTCTAGTTCAAGCACAGGAGACAGTGTTTGATACAAACAGACACAAACACTTCTTAAAGATGTAAATGAAAGAAACAGAATATACTAGTTATGATGAGAAAGAGTTTAAGAGGATATATGTGTTTGCAGATCATCTCTTGACTCCTTGGAATGAGAAATGTTGATTTTCGAGTCAATCTATGGAAGTTGTTTCCAAAACATAGTGTCGCAACTCCAGGTTCTAGCTTTTAGTGTTCTTCTTTTGATGTTGATCATGAGTTGATGAAGCACAAAAGACAAGAATGAGATTATCCCAGAATGATCTTTGTGAAGCTTGTGGGTCCTTTTTGTTGATGCTGGATGAAACATCTTTTTCTGATCTTTCCAGTAAGCTCTATCAAACTTCTCATGCAAAACCTTTCTTCATGTACATGTATATGTTCCTCTGTCTCTTTGGGGTCTTTTACTTTTATATTTGAGGTCCGACAATAAGAATGAGTAGATCACGTGCAATCTTTCTCATACCTCATACTATCCCATGTATTGTCTCCTGAGACGTTTACAATCAGCATTAATTAATGCCAGAGCATTTATTTTATCAAATATGACCATTAGAAAAATATTGCGAAATTGAAAAAGTATGGGAGAATAAGCGTCGGTAGACTAGTAACGTTAGCCTTAATATCGGTAGGCTTCAACAGTAGGTGCACATCAGCAATCTCCAATTGTAACCTTCGACAGTATGCTTACACCGGTGACTATGTAACGGTGACCTTGTAGCGGTGAACCTCTAACAGTCACTACAAAATATATCACTTTTTCCAACAAGGGCATGTCTATTGGTAAAAGTGCATTTTCTATTGGTAAAACGTTTTACCAACATATATGACTCTGTCACTAAACTATTGGTAAAAACTCCGTCGCTAAATGATTTTGCAACTAATAAAATAGTTTTGTTGCAATTATAATAATACCAACAGATAATATATATATTGGTTAAAGTGTTTAGCAACATATTATGATGAAATATTTATCTATTGGTAATAATATTATCAATATATAATATCTTTTTATAAATTACATTTAATTATAAATTATAAATTTTTATTTCCACTAAAATTTTATATTATATTTATTAATTTATCAAATATAATACACATGTTTTAATTATTAAACCAAAGACGATTTTAACACATTCAAAATCATACAAGAGTTAATTATATTAATTATGAAATTCATTACAAACAAAACCTGTTAGATCCCCACCAGGATTGTTCCACAATTTTGTCACTAGAGAGCCCTGCCCTCCGATTTATGTTCCACAATACTATCTCTCAACAACCCCACCCCACCCACCCCCAACATCAGCTTCAGCCCATCATCGCCAAAGACTCCAGCACTATCAACTCCAGCCCATCCATGTCAGCTCCAACCCATCCATGTGAGATCCAGCCCCATCCATGTCAGCTCCAATCTATGTTACCTCATCCAGCTCCAGCCCTATCCATGCCAGCTCAAGCTTCAACTCCAGCTCATCCATGCCAACTCCAGTCTATGTCAACTCCATCTCTATCCATACCAACACCAGTCTACAGAAATAGATGAGCAAATAGATGATCAAAGACCTCATATATAATTGAGGGAGGTATACAGAAAAGTGACATGAATATGCTTAATCCATAGGGTTAAAGGTAGTACCTGCACAACAATAAATAAACATTTGTGTTGAACTTCTTGCATTTGAGTTGAACATCCTTTCGACATTCAACAAAGGTAGTACCTGCACAACAAGTAAATAAACATTCTTAAAAATCAATTAAAATTGTATTTATCAAAAATAAAAATATTCAAAGGTCTAAAAATATTCCCTCTACCCAATAATTGCAGCATACTTTCTAATTACTCTCATTAGATTTAACTAGTGCACATTTCATCTTTCCAATGGTTTTCTATAGCATGCTAATTGATTAATTAGAAGAAAGATAGGTGAATGTACCTTTTTTTTTCATGGAAAGCTTTTCCCTTTACCAGCTTTTTAAAAAATGGATGTCAATATTGATTCATCCCTATAATTAACTGTATAGGTACATGAGAGATGAGATTAGGAGTTTGAGTTTGGACTTACACCGGTGTGGGGTATATTCTATGCTCATTCTCCAAGGAGAAAGTGAGTGATTAACATAAGAGAGGTTTGAAGGTGTTGGGAGGAATGATTTATAATTTAACCATAGAATAAGATTGAAATATTCATTTTAATCAATGAAAATACCGGAAAGCATCAAACTAAGATCCAAAGCCAGATATATCATATAATTAAGACATGTAAAAAACCAAAATTCCAGGGGGTTGTAGAGGAAGAAGCTTACCTGTTGGATTCTAAGAGTTACCATCACTATCCTTAATAATGTTTTCTTCCCTCCCTTGAATAAAATGATTAACCTAGCCACTAAAATGAAAAAAAACGAGCCTCATAATCAAGTAAAAGACAAAAAATGACGATGGGTGGTCACAAACATCCATTAGTAAATGAACAATGAGGACCCCTTCAACTGGAACCAAAATATGAATGCCCACTCCTATAAATCACTATCTTATTCACATTCACTATCAGTAATGATGATGAGCCCATAAAAACATATTATATATTCAAGATAGAATGTAATTAAAAAACTAAATTAGATAACATATTCTAGATTTCACTAATCAGCTGTCTATACAATAAGCAGATTCAAGGCCATGTGTGCATAGATTGTATATATAACACTCTGGGTTACATTTATACCAAATAATAATTTAGATGAGAAGATAGACTGCATATGATTCATATATAACACTCTTATATTTATACCAAATAATAATATGCACATGCCTACAAATATTCACTTCCACCCTACAATTGTAGTATACAACCTAATTACTCCTCTTATCATAATTAACTAGTGAAAATTTTAGTATTTTAGTATTTCTCTATAGATGGGTAAATGATTAATTAGAAGAGAGATAGGTGAATGTACCTTTTTTAGGTTGGACTTTCCTTTTACCTGCTAGTTCACTCCAATTTACATGATCTTTTTGTTATGAAAATAAACAATGTGATAAGGGAACACCAAATTTAAAATGTTATGTAAAAATTGTCTTTAGTATCCATGAAAAGATGAAGAAAATAAGATATTTTAAGACTTATTTAAATAAAGGTTTTTCACTAGATTGAGACAGAATGGATTTTTCCTCACCTGGACCATAATCAATACATCTAGATCAGATTTTGTAGCAAGTTCAAAAACAGAATTTGTGTTCTCAATGATCTTTCATCACATTTCCAGATCTACTTTCACTCGAATTCTAAAATTATAACCAAATAGGTAGCAGTCACACCTTGGATCAAAAAGCCTCCTTTCCATGTGAAAATCTTCAAATAGATGAAAATGGATGCTTCATAATCAAGGTGAAGGAATTCAGAAATCTAAAAACGCCACTCCTCAGCTTTTCTTACTGCATCTTCAGACTTGCAGATGAAGCAGGTGTTTTTCTATGACATCCACTTCTTTATTTGATCTGTGTGATAAAAATGCCCATAATCTAGCCCACACATTTCATTATCTTTCTCATACTCTTACTGACATATGCTGCTTTTCGAACCCATTGATGTGGTTAAATGCACTGACCAGTCCTTCGTGATCGAGAATCCGGTATTCCTGAGGGTACCTTTTATCTCGTCTTCTCTCAGTCCCATGTGAACATCCACCCTCCTGTGGTCTCATACCTCCACTTCCAAAGCTGGTAACATTGCATCACAACCCAAACCATATAGTCATGTCCTTCAATGCTCAAGTTATCCCCACAATCATAAGAAACCCATCACAAGTATTGCTTCTCTTGACTCCGGTCGTTTCCTAGGATTCCACTACCTAACCCTCGCTTCATCCACATTAGTACCTGGTGGTGAAATATAAATTTTTTGCACTCGAAAGATTGAAAATAACCAAGATGCAATAATATTCATGTTTATATTTTTGAATTCCTAAAAGATGACACTAAAAATATTAATAATTTATATTTGTAAAGTCAAAATGAATTTTGATGATTCACACTTACGATCTAAGACATTTATACATGATTTTTATCATCTCTTACTTTAATTATGGGTATTGTCGACCCCTTCAAGCTTATCCTCATGGATAGTGTCATTGTCTCTTCAGGTTTCTTTGCAAAATCCATGCTTGGCATAAATCATTTAAACCATAGGTGTGGCCTGAAATAACCATCTGAATCATTAAATACAACACATTTAAAAACACAGAATTGCATGTATACCAGAAATAATGCTTAACAATGATTGGAAACAAATGAGGTATATAAACACAGCACAAAGAACAATGATGTATAGAAAAACAGTAAAAAAGAGATGTCAGAATGATAATTAGTATAGAGAAAGTAATGAAAATGATCAGCAGGAAGAAGAAGAAATCGAAGTGAAACATCCTGAAAAAATAATTGGGAATTTATACTAGAATATAACAGTAGGGTAATTGATTAATTAGGATAAATAGAAGTGAATGTATCTTTTTCATGGATGGATTTTCCATTTATGTGCAAGTTGAAAAATGTATGTAAATATTGATTCATCCATCAAATAAACATTCCAACTATAGGTTTAGCAGGTTTCTTCCTATGGGCAAGACATCCAGCCTCTTCTTTATGACCTCATACCACCCCTTCCAAAGCTGGAAATGTTGTGTCACAAGACCAGACCGTGTAGGTCAGGCCTTTGATGCTCACGCTCTCCCCGCAATGAAAATCTTAGATTTCACATATTCCAGATTTCACACAATACATAGATTCTAGATTTCACAAAAAGTTTGAAACCCACCTAGCTTCTACTTACATTTCATACATAGATGAAGAATAATTTTACCAAATGAATGAGGCATCAATATATTATTAGTGAGAGCACTAAAAAAGATTCCAGATTTCAATCCATGGAATTATAAAGAGGTGATATGAATTAAGATGTTTGTGAGAACACTAAAACAGTAATGAGGCATCAATAAATTACCTTAAATGTGCGGTCCTGACTGCTCCACACACTCCAGGACAAACTACGGATGAAGTAAAAAATTCCAAATCTTCATGATACACATTATCATGTCACCAATGGAATACTACATGTCCTTTTCAACATCTTTGGTAACTTTTTTCATTTTATCCACAAGAGGTAGAAAAATCTAAAAGTAAAAACAAATGTAAATACTTCATCAATTCTGTATTATTATCACCATGCACATTTAAAATATGTTTCATAAAACCATCAATTTTTAACATGTCAATACATTAATCCTTCTCATTTTGTTGGTAAATTTGGAATTGAATTCAAAGAGATATACCCCAATTGATGTTTCCGACAAGACCATCTAAAGGATTCATTAGAGATAGAAAACTGATCCCAGTTTTCAATCAATGGAGGATAAGGCCATTCTACTGGATTTTTGGATCAACACATCCAGCATAAGGTTTCAACAGTAGTTGATCTGAACATGGGAAACACCACCATCATACCTTTGATTGCAGTAGACAACCCTTCTATGTTTGAAGTGGCTTCAGTCCCAACTTTGATCACAAGAAGCACATGTCCACTTTAGACTTGCACCATCATGAGCAACTTCTGATCACACAAACACTACAATTAGAAAATAGTTTTCATTTAAATTCATGATATAAAAATTAAGAAGCATGATATAAAAATATCATACACTGCAACAAGAGGATTATATAACTAGTGAAAACAAGAACCTATAAGATTCTTCGCTTGATCATAGTTTCTAGCGTGTTCCAGAAATTTCAATCAGTGGTTTAATTGGTTTTTATGATTCAACTGAAAAAACCTCTTTATTTTTGTTACAACAAAATTTGTTTAGGGCCTTTCCCAGTGCTTATCACCTCCCCCATCCTCCAGATTCCTTATTTTCAAGGACATCAAATTTCCCCACTTGATTTTTCTTTTGTGTCTTATATTTTTACATCGATATATGATCCCTTCAAACCAGTGAAAATAGCCAACATAAGAATATCTAACAAGTGACCACAATAACCAGAAGTTTATCCATCCAGTGACCAACCAATGACCACATTCATCCAGTGACCAACCAATGTCATGTAAAAATAACTAGGGAGCACAACATAATAATTAATAGAAGAGAAAAAAATTACATGTGACCACAACAACTCAAAATAGAAACGCATTATAGAAAAATTACATGAATATTATATATACCGTTACAACAAACCATTTAGACTAACAATAACTTCAATTAAGAGTGACACATAACACAAAATTCTATATTCTAGAAATTCTACATTAAATCCCATAATCTAGTAAAGGTGATTACTATTTATAATGAAACTACTTTCAATTAAGAATGAAACCTAATTCAATAGCTGAAAAACCATATGCAATGAAAAACCTTAGGCATTAAGGATAGAGTTGCAAAGATAGTATTGAAGGAAAATTTCAAATTGTATGAATACAAGTAGTAATTTATTGTCTCCTAATACTTGGTTCGAGTTAAAACAACACACAAACATTTCTGTTAAGGGATTTCCAGATGATGTTACTTTTGATGAGGTTGTGCAAGAGTTTTCCATGTGCGGGATAATAAAAGAGGACCCTGAAACCAATAAATCCCCGAGTGGATCTATGATGACAAGGCAACATGATGAAAAAAGTTAGATTCACTTGTTATATATTTGAACAAACCTTCAGTTTCTTGGGATATAGAGATCTTGGATAGAACACCTCTGTGACTAGGTTGAAATACCCCCATGACAGTGAACCAAGCTAGATTTGTTAAAAAAGGTGAGAAATTCATAGCAAACAAGTGGACAAGAGGGAAAAATAATCCTGGTTGAATAGCATATGCTTGGATGGGGTGGATGTGATGATTCCCATCTGTCAATTCCTACTACTATTATCCTTCTACATATTCTTACTACTGCTGAAATGAGATCTGATGTGAATATGCATTATGAATTTGAAGCAAATGCTGAAGAGGAATGACTGAATCTTGGTCCAGTTTACACCATCAAGGTTTGTGAGAATCATCCACAGGGTGTTGTCCGGGTGAAGTTAATGGATTGGAATGATTCGGATGTTCATAGAGGGAAATGGTTCGGTGGGAGGTAGGTTGATGCAAGCATAGATGATGGGGGTGTTAGCTATATAATGGTAAGAGACCTGTATTTTGACACTTCCCAGCTTGAGAAGTTCAGCACCAAGAAAGAATCATCAAACAAGGATAAAACACACTAAAAAAATAGATTACGAACTACCCTAAAACAGATTACACAATACCCTAAAATTCCTAAAACTCCTTTAACAAACACAACTAAAACAAAAAAAAATTATGTACTACACTAAAACAAACATATTGTTCACTACCCATTAACAGATTATTCAATACCCTAAAACGCATTCAACAAACACAGCTAAAACAAACCTCAATCGAGTCTAACAAACCCTAACCCTCAAGAATCAATAAATAAAACACCCAAATAGGGTTAGGGTTCGGATGGGTCTTGCACACCGCAAGGAAGATAATGAAAAGAAAAATTAAAAGAGAAGAATAGAGTGTAGGAGAAGAAATGCTAACTTGGGGAGACCGCAAGCGAAATTGGACGGAGAGATGGCCATGGCCGGAAGTGGAGGGAGGCGCGCAGTCGGGGATCCTCCTGGATGGGGCGCGCGACAGGGGATGAAGTGGGTAAAAGATGGGGGAGGAAAATAAAAAATAAAAAATAAAAAATAAAAAATAAAAGTAAAAAATAAATTAATAATAACAAAACATTTTATTTACCGGAAGAGTCATTTTATTGGTATAATTTAAAAAAATATCATGATATATAATAAATTTATATATAATTTATATATAATGGAAAAAAATTAAATTTATATATATTCTAAATTAAAAATTATATTATATACATATAATTAAATTATATATAAGTAACTTTCTTTTGCTAGTTTTTACTACTGTAAATTCAATCTTATTCGTGTTTTGAAAAAATATAATCATTTATCATATGTTGTATATCAGATGTACATATTATATATCACAAAAATATAATTTTTTCATGAAAACATATAATTATAAGATTTTATTAAAATACTTATAATTTATAACATTCACGGAAAAAAATATACTTATATCAAAATGAAAATATTAACATGATTAGCAATAGATTTTAACTATTCGTAAAAGATTTGTTGTTATTAAATTATCAATATCAACAGACATAACTGTTGGTAAAAACAAGTGTGTGTACATAAAATCAATACCAATAGAACCTAATATATGTTGGAATTTCTCATTTTTACCAACAAATATATTATCTATCAATAAATATCTATTATTATAAGCTATTTTTTGTAGTGGGTGACCTTGTAGTGGTAACCTTGTAGTGGTGACCATATAGCGGTGACAATGTAATGATAACATTTTATTTGTGACCATGTAGCTGTAACCTTGTAATTTTAACCAAGTAGTTGTAACCTTGTAACAGTAACCTCTGTACTTAGATAAATTCTGCACTGTAAGCTTAACAAATCAAGCAGTGAGATTGAAAGTATATGAATATTACTCTCTAGGAACATGAAACTTTAATGAAACATAATTAGAATAGAATGAAGACATGGTTCTAACTTAAATGAAAACATGATTTGGGATTATTAAAATATGATTTGGGATTATCAAAACATGATTTGGGATTATCATAACATGATTTGGGATTATCAAAACAGGTGATTCCAACACTAACCATCTCATTTTGTGCATATTAAAATCATTTTTTGTGAATATATAAGTGATTCTTTTGTTATCCACATATATATCACACTTCCCTAAAAAGAGATAATGCTGAAATTTTTTAATGAAATTATCACTACAGCCAACTCTAGATCAGGCACTAATTAGTTATGTTCATTAACTTTCAAAAATATTGAATCAAAGGCTATGATGGTGTCAATTTTCATTTACACACAACCCAATCCCTTCTTCAATGCATTGCTGGATACTATGAAATTTTTTCCACAAGTGGGTAGTGTAAGCATAGGTATTGTAATAAGCCTCATTTTCACCTCTGTGAAGCTCTACTCAAATTCATTATTTCATGAAAACATGAATCCTTTCTGAGTTATCCTATTAAAAGGGTTGGAAAATCGTGAGAAATTCCTCATAGATCAACGATAATACCCAGCCAACTAAAGGAAATTACATATAAATGTCAAATATTTTGGCCTCTTCTATATTAAAATTGTTTCTTTATTTTAATGGTCCACATATATACCATTTATTTTTATTATATTCCCCATGAATGGGGCTTCCTTCAACTAGATCTCCCATTTTATATAATTTGTATAAAGATTCTCCTTTCACAATGTATTTAACTCAGTTCACAGATACTCCCCATGTTCCTCTTTTTATTTGGAGTATATTAAAATGTCATCTATCTTGAATACCAAACACTTATTGAGTTAATCTCTAAATAAACTATTCATCAAGACCATGAAGATTGTAGGGGGGGTTAGTGAGTCCAAAAGGCATCACTATGAACTTGTAGTATCCATACCTTGTATGAAAAGAATCCTTGGGGATATCCTCCTTCTTTACCCTAACATAGTAATATAATGACCAACTATCCTCCTTGGAGAAGTATTTTCCTCCTCATAGATGATTTAATAATTCATCAATCCATGGTAGAGGACACTTGTACATTATCATGATCTTGTTGAGCTCGAGATAATAAACACAAAGGCATGTTGACTCATCCATCATCTAAAAGAAAAGGACTAGTTCACCCCATCATGAAGCACTTGGGTGTATTTACCCTTTTTCGAGATTCTATTTTTTTACATATCCTCATGTGCCACCATAACCATTCTATATAGAGTCTTCGATAATAGAAATACCATAGGTAAAATCTCGATTAAAAATTCAACCTCTTAGTTAGGTGGAAGACCGTGCAATTCACCATGAAACCCATCATCAAATTCTGTTAAAATAGGCATGTCCTTGAGGGTGGTTCTTTCAATATTATCAATAATTTAAGATATAAAGGCTTACTCATATGGAAATAATATCCATGCTTTAGATGATTCTGATAAAGGTGATTCATTCTTCTCCTTGCATTTATAGAATTAGGGTTTTATTTGCAATGAGGAGAGTGATTTTCTCCTCACGACAATTTATGTTGGCTCTATATTGGGAAATCCAATCCATACCTAGAATTGAATTATATTCCACCAAAGGGGGTATGAGAGGGTTAAATGGGAAGATCATCCCACAAACATTAATAATGGAGAATTTATGTACTGGAGATGTAATAATTTCCCCATTTTACATTTTCCCTGACCACTCTATTTCTATGATTTGTGGTGGTGTTTGAATAGTTCTACTAAACTTTTATGATTTTATGGAATGTGTAGAACTAGAATAAAAAAGTATTTCCACTATTCATTAATTAATAACTAGCGTAGATATCACCACATTATTTTTGGGATCCACCTCAATGGTTGTGATGGAAAAAGGATCGCCCTTTTTGGATTAGAGGTATTTGGTTATATCTGAAAAACCTTGTCATAAGGAAATTCTTGGAAATGTACCTTGGTTAATTCTAGTTCTATATGTGAAATATTTGATAAGGGTTTAACGGGTCATCCCTTCCATCCATCGCATTAGTAGGTTTCTCTTATTGGCAATCTATAGCTCAGTTCCTTTACTTCCCTCACCTAAATCATTTCCTCTTCCACCTTAAGGACTTTTCTGGGTTCTTTTTTCATGCCAATAAAAAGTGGGATGTTGAAATTTCTTGGAACCATCTTATTTCTCCCTCAGGCCTCCATAATTAAACTCCACTTTCCACTAATTATCCCCATGATACCATTGATATTCTAAAATCTCAATTTCAACTGTGAGGGAACATCATACAATTTCCTTATAGATATCAATGTCTCGGGTGGGAAGATATATTAGTAGACAAGGTTTTATCCCACCAAAGAAGAGATCAACCATGAATTTAGGGGTTATGAAAAATCTAGATATTTATCGTGCAAGACTTGTGGTGTTTTCCTCGCATGCTCCAATAGATTTGTCTTCCTTTTTCTTGAGGGAAAATAAGTCTTTTTCCATTTTAACAAGGAGAGTGTGAAAAAATATATTTATCGAAAAACATTTTCCGGAAATACTTATGATCAATTGCTTTGATATCTTCTTCTATGTTAATATTCTGGATTAATGTCCACCATTAATCGGATTCTCCTTCCATATGATAAAAAACTAGTAGAAGCTTCTTTTTCTCAGAACATTGAATAATGGGGAAGATCTTCTCAATGGAGTTGATCCATTGTTCCCTAATTAAGAGATCAGATAATCCATTATAAGTAGGGTTCATTTATCACATGAAGCTATTGATTATGTCCTGTTATCTCTTAGGGGGGTTTGGTCTATGGGACAGTCTCTACACAGACTATTTTTCATCATGTTATTCTCAAACACCATATCTCAACCAGAAAATGTATGGCTTGAAACCTGGAACATCCTCGATGAAGAAATTTTGTAAGTATGATAAAGGAGTCTACAAATACAAGGTAAATAAGTTTAAATTCTTAAGGAATTTATAGATATAATTGTTCCTTCAAGTAAATATATCTATATAATTTATTTTATATATTTTTTACAGAATCTACTATATATATAGAAAGGTTAATTTTATGTATTATCATGGGTACTATCGTATCAATATAAGAACATTACAAGAAATGGGAACACATCTTTGACATTAATATTTCTAATTATTATAGTTATGGACAATCTCAATCCTAATTAAGTTATGGAAAATCTCATTCTAGATTAATATGTATATTTATAATACTGGTATAACTATATAACAACACATAGCTGATGAAACTTTTCGTCATTAGGATAAAATGTTGATTACATTGTAATATTATAGTATAGGTAAAACTATTTCATCAAATAATAGTATAGGTATAACTATTCCTTAAAAATTATAACAATGGGATTCATGTAGGATATATTCCCAAAGGAAGGTTTGAAACATTTATGTTAAAAATATGATATTTGTAAAACTGTTATGTGCAGATTAGAAAGAATCAGATGACTTTTATATTTCATGGAAATCCTAGAAATTTAATCATAAGTACTAATTGTGATTTCAACTTCTTCTTTTTCTTGTATATATATAAATATAGTACATGTGTAATTATAGTATAGGTAAAACTATCCAACATCAAAGAGCTCATTTCAGCCTTGTTTTGTTTAAAACTAAAACTACTAGACAATCTCAGTCCAGTTTTTGTTGTCCAAAAATATTGTTGGACTAAAACATAAACATTTTAACTCTATTCATCCATTATAAAATATGAAATTTTTACTGTTAAAAAATCAATATAAAATAAGGTTCTTTAATTCAAATAGTTTCCATGGGTAAATGGGAATAAATCTCTTACAATATTGTTGCCTATATTGAAACATTATGCATAATATCTTCTCTTTTTTCATTAGTCATGTACATGTATTATTCAATTTGAAGACATTCATTATGCTTATTTATTCTGTAGATTATGGATTTATAATAATATAGGTTGTAACATCTATTTTCCCCAAAAAATAATAGTATATAAACATGTATAAAGGAAATTTTATTTTGTAACAATATTTCTATAAGAATATCAGGAACATGTGCTATCCATCCCTACTATAATGAATTTACCAGTTATGATAATATTACCTCCACCTCAGAACAATGGGATGCATGTAGGCCATATTTCTAAAGGATGGTTGAAAACATTTTTGCTGAAAATATTATATCAGTTAAACTCCTATATACAGATCAGGGGGAATCTGAGGACTATTAGATTTCATAGAAATCCTGCAAAATTAGTCATAAGCACTATTTTTTTTTTATTTTATCTTCTTTTTTTCCTACACACATCAGTAAATAAACTTAATTAAAATATAGTTAAGTTTTTTTTTATATCTATATAGGTTTCCACAGATGTTGTATTAGGCATCTTTATTATACATTAAATAATTACCACTTTGACTAATTATGTTTAGCAGTTTTTATTATCTATTACATTTATAATAGATCCACATAAAAATAAATGACATACTTTGTGAACATAATATTAAAGGGTGTTGAACAACAATTTCCACTACTGTACTATATATAAAATTATACATATACTCATGTTAATCAAAAATTACATGCATTTCTGGAATAAAAGAAATAATTTTTAATTGTATAGTCACTAATAAAATCTATTCTTATTACAATAATAACACTCAATTTATTAACATGGTATTACCCTTATGTATTTCTGTAAAATTAGTAAACTCTGTCTAATTTTTTCATTTTCCAATATGCAAACCCATGGATTTGTTATTTTTTGTAACTGTACTAAACTTATTATTCTTTTCAAATAGTACACTAACAGTAATTCACAATATCATAGATTCAACACTCACTGATCATCAAAGACAAATGTATGCTTTTTTAGAAATAGAAATCATTCAATAGAGAAATGTAATATCTCTTCATTATCATCCTCTAATGCAAGTTCCATATTCTATAATTAATTGTTAATGCAATTATTCAGTTACAGATGATCTAAATTATAAAAGAGAATGTCTTTGAAATGAGTACTTATCATTACATACCAGTATTACATCTGAAAAGAAAGAGGTAATGACTATCATTATGTCTTCATTATCATCTGGGGATAAAGGATTCTTTTTCTTGCATAGACATGGAAGTAGAGGTAATAATTTCATTTGGAGGTATTGAATTCTTTGTTGTAGTTAGAAGGTAGTATCTTTCTTTTAGTTACTTTAAGTGGAATAGCATCATTAATCCTTCATGGTGGGAGGATTTCACATTTGAAATTTCGTATTTCGGTATCTGTTTTTGAGAACTTGTTTTTCAATATTCAACAACGGACTTATGTTGGAGAACTATTACAATTAACAATGCTAGTAATATAGGGGATGAGGCGCCTATGATTCATAAATACTGTATTGAGGCACTTTTTCATAATTTAAATGATTCAATTTCAGTAAAACGTAAAAAACATCAAAATTACCCTTTGGTGGTGTTGTAGTTGTCTTCGGTGGGGATTTAAGGAAGATACTACATGCAGTACCAGGTGGTAAAACAAATAATATTGTGTTTTCAATTATAACATCATCATAACTATGGAAACATTTTCATGTTTTAACATTGACAAAGAACATGATATTGAATTCAACTTTTTCAACAGATTCATATGAATTTTAGGCCATTGAAAAATGGACTTTTGATATGTGTGAAGGTATAATTGGATATCCTAATGATGGTGAAGCAATCATTCAAATTCTTTCTTCATATCTTCTTTCTTGCACTACAATACCTATGTATGCAATTGTTGAATACACATAACCTTATTTCAACATTAACTATTATTATGTCAATTATCTAAAAGAGTATGAAATCTTAGCTCGAACAAGTGATATTTTTCAATAAGTAAATGAGTGTGTTTTTACTTTCACAAGTTCTGAAAGCAAAGATTAATTCAGCTCAGATTTAGTTTGCAATGCATGATTCAATATTGATAGGCCAAAGAACATTTACACATCTGATATTTTAAATGGAATCAATGTTTCTGTGTTACACGCCCACAAAATAACACTAAATATTGGTGTTCCCATTATGTTTCCTCAAAATGTAGATCAATTTGTTGGATTATATAGTGGAACTCACCTGATTTTTACACACTTGGGAGACCATTTCATTGGAGAACAAGTTTTATGTGTTTGTAATTGTGGGTAAATTTCATTCATTCCATGACTAAATATGACACACTCTAATAGTAAATGACCTTTGAAATTACAAAGAATACAATATCATTTTATTTTTTCATATGCTATGACTATTAACAAAAGTCAGGTCCAATCACTATATTTTTTAAGTTATATATTTGAAACCCTGTGTTTTTTCATGGTTATCATTATGTTGTTGTCTCTAGGGTCACAACACTAAATGGTTTCACAATATTACATGATGAAAACAAAAACATACTTTGTGATTCCACAATAAATATTTTCTTTAAGGAAATATTTGATAAATTGTCTTAGGTATGTTTTAATGTATAATATTTACATTTCTATGTCGATTACCAATTTTAATATATGTACTTTCATGGTTTTCATTTATTCTTAATATGTTTTATTTCCTCAAAAATTCATACATTACCTATTAACAAAATTCCCCAATCAATTATGCCACTAAAAGAGATTACACTTGATGGTGATGAAAAACTGAGGATAAAAGTTCATATTTTCAATATCTGGAGAAATTCATCATCCATGACATCTAATGATAGTGTTTATATTTATCTGATTCTTGGAGATGAACATTTAAATGAAAAATAATATTTTAAATGTGTTTATTTTCTCAATTGCACTCTGACCATGTCTAAATATTGCAATGCATTATACAGTAACATTTTATAGAGTCATATCTATTTTTCTATTTTAATCATTATTAAAAAAATTAATATGCGGGGAACAAAGATTCAGTTCACTATTAATACCCATCAAATTATATATAAATAAAATGATCAGTTTCGTGAAGGATCATTCTAATTTATAAAAATTTCCAAATAACAACAAATCAATGAAGCTACTTGGAAATAAGGTATGTTTTTCTAATATTGTTCACATCAACATCACATGTTCCATCTTACGATGAACAACTAAATAATTTTTGTTTCAATTTTACTACTTTTGAGTATATCATTCAAAGAATGGTTCCAGAGGAATATTTAATGGGTAAAATATTTTTTCAGTTTAGGTTACTAATTCAAAATGTATTTGGAAGTGTCATTTACAACATCTTAACAGCTAATAACTCTAACACCAAGTCATCATTTAGCACATACAGTACAGTTTTTCAATCTTAGCTACCGAAATTTATTAAATTATGAATGATATTGTATTTGAAATTATTGTAACTATCATTATATGACATTATATTCATTATTCTCTATTTTAGAAATAGTGGTACATTAATGTTACTCACACCCCCTTCAATCTATGGGTAATTAAAACTTCAAGATGATGATTGTATTAAAGGATAAAAGGCGATTAAATATGTCATTTTACTTTAAATTACTGTAAAATGTAATAAAACGTTAATGTGAATTTTATTTTCCTATAGTGGGTTACAACTAAACTATATTTTAGTTGGAGACTATGAAAATTAGATGGCACAATACTGGGAGGAAAATAATGAGACATATATTGTAATAATATTACATCTTCTTAGGGAGAAGAAGTTGGACCGTATGTTTTTTTAATAAGGTTGTTAATTTTTCCTATTTATATTTCTCAATAATTTTATAAAATCATTTAAATAAAAATATGTCTAATTTTATTTCCAAATTAATTTTAGCTTCTGTTATTGTCAGAATGAGCATTAATGTGACAAAAATTATTCTCAACCTAGATATTTCACTGGTAGATGATTTTTGAATCAGGATATCTATTTAACAAAATGAATGTGACTTTTTGTATTGATTCACTATAAAAAATAAATATATTGTATAAATTATATTATTTATATAAACTTTTCTCCTAAATAAATATGGTCTAGGAAAATAATGGAATCAGAGATTCGTAGTCCTGCAGTAACAATTACCATTTTTTCTTCTACATCAATGCTTTATTGTAATAACAAAAAAACCATTTCTGAAGTAAAAAAAATTAATGAGGTATATAATATATATTTAAATTAAGAATTTCATTATGCAATCCTATGGAATGTTCAATCCTATACCTATCTATTCTAAATATTATTATATTCTCAATCTTCCAAAGCCTACAATGTGCTTAATTTCAGCCACAATAAAAAAATTCAAAGCACCAAAAACTGGTTTATGAATCATGAAACTTTTGCATAAATAAAGTGAACTATATCAATGGAAACATGTGGTGCCACATTTGCAAAATTTCTCATACTACCACTACTCTGAGGTTTTAATCTGTAATTTTTTCTAATAGATTGTTATTTATCTTTTCATATAATTGGAGTATATTATTTTAAATATATCAGTTAGAATTCATTTATGAAAATGAAACATGTATATAGTTCAACTTCTTAGAACTGATTGCAGTGATTTCTTTTTAGTGGTTCTATTTGAAAAACAAGTCATACAATTTAGTTGTAAAATAGAAGCATAATTGAGAGAATATTTGATATAGGTTTAACTATACAACTTCTTATATAATGACATTATATCTTTAGTATGTTTAAACATACATATCTTTTCATTTTTAAATTTTTATTATGATGAGTATAGTTTTCCAATAGATTTATATATTTTCAAAACAAGAAAATTTTCATTTTCATTTGAGGTATCAACTTTAAATATTTTAAATCATCACCATTCAGCTGAACAAAACCCTTAAAAGGCACTTTTCATTAGCGAAAATGGAAAGTACATCAACAATTTTAATTGTTGCTTTGTATAAAATCATGTACTACATTTTACATATTATTAATTTCCTTTAATTGGATAAACTTAAAAACATTAATCTTATTATACTTTTTATAAAGGATGATTAGATCAGTGGATTTTCACAAGTAAGTAGAGGAATTGAAGAAAATCAGGTACAAGTGTTTTATACTACTTAAATTTTGTTTCTCAGTAAGTAAATATCACAGTATTGGATTTATTATTTACCCTTACATTTTAGGATCATCAAAGTGTTGGATCGTTTTGACTCATTTCAATCACTAACACAACATCATCTACAAAATTCTCAACAACTCAAGTATATAACTGTTATTTATATTATAATATTATTACTGTAAGAATATAAATTTATACACATGTTGTATTTATTAAATATCTAAAAGATATGATTTTATTTAATATTTTCACATAGGTATATTTGAAATTTTGGTTTTTTAATTAGTTATTTCAATTATGGCTACAACTCATACACAATCTTTTAAGTACATTCTCTATGCAGAAAAAACTAATGAATGATTTTTTCAGTGGGGATTTCGTGAATTTTAATTATAAATTATCTCCATATAGTGTGGGTAGAACAAGCCTTGAAGCATGTATGGACACTCGAACAATGACAATGTTAAAAAACCAAATTTTCCAAGAATGACAAAAAATTTGTTCTGGAAATGGGAGGTAATAGTACAATTTGATACTATCATTTGTTTTCATTAAAGCTTTATTCATTAAATATTTAGATAAAAGGTTAATAATCTATGCAGTTTACATATACATTCACCGAATCATCAGATAATATCAATATTCCTTAGTAAAATATTAAATCCCAATGCACCAATAATGACATCTTCTTTTCTGAATCATGGATTTAGTAGGAGATTTTATTATAATAAATGTATCATTACCATTTGATGATGTCAACTCTAAAAATAAATATTATGTATAATGACAATAAATATGATAACATGTAAGGGACATACACATTTGACTCTTATGACACCAAGAAAATGGACATACATATTTCAATTCGAACTACTCATTATTCATAAATGAACATTAATGTCAGGAAACTTCATTGACTATCCAGAACCTATACATAACAATTTTTCTGTAAAGATAGTGTTAAATCTATGTGTACAGATATTGAATTGTTTTCCACATTGCGTACATAATATCTATATACATATTAATATCTCTACATTTTCACATCATTCAATAATAATATCTCCCTATAGAAATTATTATCTGTGTATAGAATAAAAACTATGTCCATATTATTATTTCTATCCAGATTAAGTATGATGTGAAATATTGTTTTTTCTATACATGTTGTTCATGTTAAATTTTAACAATCTGAATTTTTTAATCAAATTGTTGTTCTTTATTCTATAACAATAATTTTTATTTTCAAGCTATTCAATATAGTCTATATTAATGTAGAGTTTCATTCCTCTATACAATATTACAGGGTTTTATATAAGAAGATTTAGAAGAAATACAACATCATGAAAATGAGAATTTGTGGGGGAATACATGATCAGTGGAGCATTTTATTTTGTCTCACTTAATAGTAACTTTTAGTTTTACAATATATCACTTAGTATTATTTATTTTAAAAACTGGATCATGTACTATGTTTTAATAGTGGGTGATGTTTTTAATTTGACCAGTTGATGTTTTTTAAAATCATTGGAACCTATTTTATATTAAGTAATTGGATTACTGTGGCATATAAGTCAATTAATTCTTACAGTATTATTTTTATACTCTTCTAGGTCTTCGCAAATTCCAAACAATTTATTTTATGTTATTTCATTTAGTCATACCTGCATTACTATTTTAGTTTTGATTATTCTAATTATTCCCTGAATATTTTCAAAATTTTAATGAATGAAGCATTCTTGATTATATCACTCTTGATGGAAGAAATATTTTAAATGGTTTAAACTTTAACAGATGAATTATTCATCAGACACTATGATTTATTCATGTTTATTCTATATTCTTCGGTTATTTAATATCATTTTTTCATTGGAATTTTTTCTTGCCCAAAATCACAAGAAAAACAGATATCTCCAAAGTACATAAGGTCTCAACACTCATTACTAGCTAGGATGAATGTATTGACTTCCAAGAATCTGCATCCTAATGCGTAGTGATCAACTATGGACAATCCCAGGTTAATATGGCTTCCAATTCATAGTCATCTCTAAGCATTGGAATGTTCTATTAATTATTCCCAAAAAAACTGTTATTTTGTCCATCCTTAAGACTCACATTTTGAGTATCAACCCATGGTAAAAATCAGTGAGTACCTAAACACAATGAGGTCTAGATATATTCCCTCAAAAAACTAAAGTATGAAATTTAATGAAGAATCTATGTACATTATGTACTATAAATGTTCACTTTTCTTGATAAATGCAATGACTCTTCATTATTCTAGGGGATAAATTTTGAGTTTTTATACAATATTATGGAATTATAACTGGATCACATTATGAATTTTTGGTATTTAGGGATTTTAATTCAATAATAACTTATGAGTTTTAACCCTAAATTGGATATATTTCCCCTATATCTATCCACTATAGTTTTAAAACCTTGGTACGTTTTCACATCCTAAACTCTAGGATGTTATATTTCTGGTATGATTACTTAATTACTACAATTTATTTATTTTTTATGTAACTCTTCATATATTATTAACCTATTAGTTGTGGTTAAATTAATAAAATATCAGTTTTACCGCCAAACGATACGCTTGAATGGTAGTTATTGTAAACTATTTTGATACATTTTAATGAAAACTAAATGATGTGCTAATTTTTAGCATTGAATACTTGATCTTTTGTCTCTATTAAGAGAGATTTGTAGGAAATAATATACCCCCCTTTAACAAGATGCCTCTCCTTCCTCATTAGGACCTCTTATCCAAAGAATACAGGATCATTCGAATGACTTTAGAATTGAAATATCTAAACTTATTTAGAAATGATTTCTCTTCATTGCATTAAGGTTGTTTCTATGAACTTGATGTGATTTACGGACCAAAATTGGTTCATTTAGTTTTCTTAGAAGAAAATAGGTGATGTTTACAATTGTTTGTAGTCAATGATTGGTTTATTTATCTTCACTTGGTCAATTTTCATAGAATCACAATGTGATGTTGTTTGATGTTTAATGTCTATGGTTTACATTATTTCTTTATGAAATAAAAATATCATATGTTCATCAATATATATATTTTTTTGGTGTTCCATTTTTAATTTTTAATTCTCACTGCAATGCCTCGTGTTTTACTATGTTACTCCATTGGGTGATTACATTGAAAGTGGTTTTTTCTATTGAAATTTAAGTCTACATAAATTTCATCCCATTCTAGGATACTTCTATATCATCAACTAATGATGAAGAGATCACATAGGCATAACCTGACGTGGTGGTGAAGCCTATATTAACTATTTGATCCTTTCATGGTATCATGTTAAAGAAAGTTGTCCCTTTTTTCTCTCCATTGTTATCTTAAATTTGAATGTTCTATTCAGATATTTTATTATTTATTAGTATGTATTTTTAATTTCAAACCATTTTTGTACCTACAAATAGACATGTCAGTTGATTTTTTAGGTCATGATCTCCTGGAATATTACCTCTTATTACACTACCAAAACTCCTCACAAATATAATTCTAGGTTAAATAATAGCTGTATTTTCTTGAACTATTTTAATTTGGTCATGAAGCTTCTTACATCCATATGTCACATATGGTTATACTGTACTTAAACAAATAAAAAAAAATTTGAACCATTCCATTGGGGATGAATGGTTTTGATCATGTATATAGGGTGACATGGTGGAGTAAAGGGGTGGATGAATGGTTTAGATCCTGATTAAGATGATCCAACAAGTTCGTGCACTTCTTTAATATGCTCATCCCTAGTTCATCATTGATGAAGTTTCTATCTTCTCCATATTTCAACATGCTTGAGAGAAACTCTAGTCTATTTAAACTAAATAAGAAGGTATTATTTCTTTCCAAAGTTTTTAAGCTACCTTTACTTATAGGGTACCCAACCTGAGGATACAGTGGCCCCTACAGTGTTGAAACCAATGAATATTCCATGTGTTAGGAATTACACACTAACTCAAACTGATTCAGAAGGATCCACTATTTCATATTCTAGCATCATTATTGGTAGTTGAACATTCCACTATGATATATTCTAAAAAAAGTATCCACTATTTCATATTCCACTACCCATCCAATGGCATAAGTATCCCTTAATGACACACCATCTCCAACTGATATCTTGTATGTACTGCTACCATCCTTCAAAGAAGCATCATCTTTATCTTGTCCATTGGATGAAACTCCAATAGTTAGAGCAGCCACATTAATTCTATCACTAGCCTTATTCATACCCTGACTAGCATCCATATCATAGTGAGTGTGTACTCCATCATATAATTGGATTGATATATCACATTCCAATCATTTCCCAAGGATTCATATTTTCTCCTGCAGGAACTCATTATGAATCTTTATATCTGATGCTAATTTGTATCATGTTTTGGTGATCTACATAATCACCTTTCCTTTATGGTTTTTGCTTTCTAGAGTTGTGTAGAGGAAAACTCTCTCACTTCATGTTCGAGATTTGTGCCTCTTACCTTCAAACCCATTAAATTTTTATGGAATTGGTAAATAAGATAAGTCCCATGACTTCCTCCCCCTCCCCCACAACCTGATCATCTCCCAAAACAACCTCATATTTTGGTCATCAACTATTAGATTGTTGATAATCATCACCATCTCCAACAATACCTTCAACAACATGACCTCTGAGATAAACTTATCGCATTTTATGATGAATTTCTCCTCCAATATCAGTATCAGATTATCGATCTTCCTCACCAGTGGATCATTTTCTCCTCTTAGACATTTTTTTCTACATGTACAATATATTACTTGTAATTCATGTTTCTTAAAACTAGACTATGAACTCTATTTGAGCTAAGGATGAATTTTTTAATTTAAGAAGTGGGGTTTATTAGATTATTGGAACATGTTTTTTCCTTATAGTGGATAATGTTTTTTAATTGAGTAGTGGAGTATAATTTATAGTATCATTTTATATCACCATGAAAATGCATGTTTCAGAACTAGTTTGTATAAATCTTATCCTTTCATAAGGTCTTTACCACATTAATTTGATTCTCCCTTTTTTACTATTTATATTTTGAGTATATTGGAATTTCATCTATTAAGAGTACCAATTGTTTTTTGAGGAAATATCTTAATACTATATTCATCAAGACCATGTAGATTGGTGGGGCATTATTGAGTCCAAAATTCATTTCTATGAACATATAGTGCCCATACCTTGTAGGAAAAGCAGCCCTGTGGATATCCTTTTTCTTCACCTTGACATGTTAATATCCTTACCACAGATCCATCTTGGAGAAGTATAGTTCTCTACATAGAAGATAAAACAAGTCTTCAATCCATGAGAGATGATACTTTCTCTTTATCATGATCTTGTTGAGCTCAGAATAATAAACCTAAAGGTGCATTGACCCATCCTTATTCTTGAAGAAAAGGATTAGTTCACCCCATCATGATGCACTTGGGCATATGAACCATTTTTCTATATTATACAATAGTTTTCTCTTCATATCCTCATGTATAATAAAACCCATTCAATATGGATTCTTGGATAACAGAAACACCACAAGTAAAAGTTTGATAGGAAATTCAACCTCTCAGCTAGGAGGAAGACCATGAAAATCTTCGAGAAACACATCAAAAAATTCTGTTAAAATATGCATGTCTTTGAGGATGGTTATTTCAATATAATCAATCATTTGAGCTATATATACGTACTTATATGGAAAGATATATATTCTTTTGATGATGGTGATAATTATGTTTCATTCTTCTCCTTGTATTTATATAATCGTGATTTTATTTGCATTAAAGAGAGTGATTTCCTTCTCATGGAATTTTATGTTAGCTCTGTATTGGGAAATCCAATCCATACCCATAATTTCATAAAATTTCACTATATAGAGTTTGAAAAGGTTCTCTAGGAATATAATCCACCAAACATTGACATGGGAGATGTTATTTACCTAGAATGCAATAATTCCCCCATTTTCCTTTTTTACTAACAACACTATCTCTTTGATTTGTGGTGGTGTTTGATTTGTTCTACTAATATTTTTTTTAAAGGAATTCACAGAACTATACTTAAAAAGTAATTTCAATATTCATGAATGAGTAATTAGTATACAGATTACCACTTTGTTTTTGGGATCAACTTTAGTGGTTGTGATGGAAAAAGCTCACCCTTGCTACCTTAGAGATAGTTGGTTCTCTCTGAAAACACTTTCCTTAGGTAAATGGTTTGCAAAGTGACTTGGTTAACTTTAGGCATAGAAATTAACATTGTGATAAGGGTTGAATGGATCATTCCTTTCATCTATCACATTAGCAGGTTTCTCTTGTCGTTAATCGCTAGCTAGGTTACTTTACATCCCTCACATAAATAATTTACTTTTCCCCTTTAAGGAATGTCTTGGGTGATTCTTTTCACACTATTGAAAAGTGGGATTTTGAAATTTCCCCGCACAATTTGATTTCTCCATCAGACTGCCAGAATTAAACTTCATTTTTTTTATTTTTTTCCCCTCGATACCCTTGAGATTATTTAATCTTTATTTCTGATATGAGGGTACATCATATAATTTCCTCATAGATATCAATGTCCCAGATTGGAAGGGAAGTTCATAGACTAGGTATTATCCCACCAAAGATGTGATCCACCATGAATTTAGGGGTTATGAAAAATCTAGATATGTATCATGCAAGACTTGTTGTGTTTTCATTGCATGCTCTGGTTGATTCACCATCCTTTTTCTTGAGGGAAAGGAAGTATCTTTCTATTTTAACATGGATTGTGTGATGATGTATGTATCGAAAAACATTTTCCAGAAATCCTTACAATCCATTTCTTTGATATCTTCCACAATATTCATATTCTTGATCAATACCCACCATTAATCAGATTCTCATACAATACGATAATCCTCCAGTGTAAACTTTTCTTACTCAGAACATTGAATAATTGATAATAACTTCTCAATTGAGTTGATGAATTATTCAGTGATTAAGATATCAGATGATCCATTAAAATTAGGATTCCTTTATCACGTTAAGCTATCGATTTTGTTTTGATGCATCTTAAGGAGATTTGGGTGCTCCTCTTGACCTAGGATTTTATTTCGAACCTAATTTTTCTAAGTTAATATCTTCATAATGATTAGAATTACTACTCCCATCGGGTTGGGAATCTCATGGGGGTATTCATCACATTTCCCATGACATTGATTATTAAATGATTCATCTTATTTTTATCCATTGGATAGAATAAATGTAAAAAATAGAGTTGATAATTGATAAATATAAAACACATAAAGAGTAGTTTAATTATATTAAATGGGTAACTTATAACTTACATTTATTTCCTAAACCTATAAATTTTCAGGATTTGATCTTTGTTTTCCATGATCTACTTCCAATAATATTCCCTTATGGGAACTTTTTCCTCTTAATAATAGTTCAAAATGAGATTATGAATTTACAAAATCACATCTTTTGGTAGTGTCAAACTAGTTACATAGTAAGGGCCATTTTCATATACCCGGTTACCCTAAGTCAAGACCGAAACACCTTATTAGATTTTCTACCCCTATGTACATTTTTTCCAAAACCATGTCCACGTTTTGTATCCATATGTGGATTTATTTTCCCCATAAACCACTTTCTCTATACTTACCAAAATTTATGGATTTTTTATTATAATTATTCTTATCTATAAGGCTTTGTTAGAGTTTCCTAATCCTGGTCCCAAAAATATCTAATCTTTTCATATGATACAGACTATAAAAACCACTCCCTTTATTTCACACTAATAAATGATTTATTTCATAATATTACACATAATAAAATCTATATTATTGATAATTCTAGTCTCTTTGTGAATTATATACATTAAAAATAATTCAAAACATGAAAAACAACATCTTTATTGAAAACTTCATCTACATTCACGCACATAAAACTACACAGGATAACATAGGAATGTATATAAGAAAGGGGTGAGATATAGATCCTTATAAGGGAAAAAATAATATCATGAAGAAGATAATACATGTTAGAAAATAGGCATGCCAATGATATATAAAATTAACATGAATAATAAATCCTGATATAACATGATAACCATAATATGGAAAATGTGGAAACAACTTAAAACACTACATCATAAACATAGGTCAGTGATAAAATGTCAAGAAATCAGGGAGGAAAATGTTAAATAAATGAATTGTGTTCACTACCTATCCCAATATGACATGTCATGATACTAATCTTCAACCAATTAATTGGAGAGCTATATAATTTTCGGCACACATCAAATTCATTTCATTCTCATATATAAGTGCGCCACATAGATCAAACAACAAGTGTTTATTTTTTATCATAATTTATTTCAAAATAATTAATTGTGGAATAAATAAAAAACACTTACCTTTTAAAAGAGTTATATGTTTACAAATTTGATAACCCTTGAAATTAAATGGGTATGGTTTCACTAGAAAATTGTTTTGGCAAGGGAAATCACAGTGAAATTTTGAAAACATAACGACATCGCTTAAAAATTCATAAAATGTTTTGATGGGAGAGAAAGGGGTATAATATAATTTAGAAAATAAATTACAGTAATAGGGACATGTAAATAAATATCCCCACATTTTTAATTGGAAATATAAGGCATAACATTATAATCAAACTTGAATAAATGGGAGAAATGAAAGAACCCTAACCTTGAGAGTATGATTCCAAATTCTTGAATGGGGTTTCTAGAATGCTTGGGGGAGCCATGGGAGGATTCTAATGATGGTATGGTAGAGTAAGGATGTGATCCAAATATTTTCATTGAAGTTAAACGGGATCTTGGTGGGTTTATATAGGAAAAGAGTGTGGAATTATTTAATATTTTAAAAACTTATGTTTTGGACCTTATATAATAAATTAACAGACCCCACAAACCTTCCCATAGTTTTTCCATGGTTTTTACCAAATGGAATTGTTTTTAATTATTTTATATCCCTTGTTTATTTTTAGGTGAGTCACACTCTTAAATAAATTAATTTAGAATCTACAAAATATATTACATGTTTTGGAGGATTCATAAAGTATTAATGAAATTAACAAAATAAAATTAAAATCAGATTATTTTAAGTTGAAAACATATATTTGTCCATGTATATCCATTATAGTATCTATTATATCATTTTGGTTCATTATGATGTCATAACACACACCATATATTTATACGATATTTAAATTTCACCCAAAATTTGACTATCTCAAAAAATTAGGAAAAATTCACCATTGGATAATCTCGAAATTATGAATCAAAAAATAATATTAATTTTATAAAAAATTAAATGTTATGTATTCTAAATTTTTATATATGAATCAATATTTATTTATAAATACTTTATTTTTGGATAATAACAGTTTCTGAACCCTTATAAAAATTACATTTGACGTAATAAAAATTATATGTTAATTTATATTTAATAAAGATAATTTATTAATAATATTTAATTAAAATATTATTTATTTCAAAAATATATTAATTTTTCAAAATAAATCCCTTAATTTAATTTTAATATTAACAAAAAATATTATTCCTGCTTTTTAGTTTGAAAATAAATATCCTTTACAATGTGATTAAAATATATAATTATTCTATACAAAAAAACATAAATAATAAAATTTCAAGATTATTGAAACATATTCCTTTAATATATCTACAAATTCCCTATATTTAAGGTTTGCGATATGGAGGCTTAATGTGGTGGTTCATAAAAGATGGTTTGGGTCATGATCTTGACGAGCATGATCTTCTCCCGTAAATAGTTTTTATCATGCTTATTTTGTTGGATCTCAGCTTGGGTTTGATCAAGGGAAAATCCTCGTGATTCTATCTCCCTTAAAAGCTTTGATAAATGAGCTTCGTGGGGTATGATCCTACTGGATGAAGCCATCACTTACTTTTTATGTTTACATTTGATTTGTTAAAACTGTATATTTAAATTAATCATCGGATCACTGTTCAATGGCTATATTATCAATCATAAAGACACATAACTATATTTTAAATATTAGAGGATAAAATCAAATATGTGAATGTGTTTTATATTACCATATTACATGATAATAAATTAAATTAAATTACAAGGTAATTTTATTTATAATAGTTCATGTTGTTGCAGTATTACATGAAATGAATTGAATTATGATTTTTATATTAGGTGCCTAATGTATATATTAATTTTTTACCTTTATATCTATGGTCAGACTTAATCCAACCATGGATTCCTAAGGTTATTCCTTGAGAACTCATATGAATCCACTTTTCATCTAGGATTTGGTTTCTATGTGAGATACCCACCATTGAACATGGTTTCTTTTCTTCTAGTGGATGCCCATAATGATGCCACAGGTTCCCTCACAGTCATTTCAGCTAAGAGGATGCCATAGATACACTCTAAGGATCCATATTGAGGACTTTATACATACTACACAATGATATATCCCCATTTTATTATTCATTAATAGACTAATATTACTGTTGAAGAGATCCATGGACTCAATTAGACACAATTATAGTGGAATGCCTTAGGAATTCCCCATGAATTACACTAAGGCCCTTTTATTTACATACTACATGAGTTACTACTTTCAGTTGGCTCAACCCGAGTTCAATGATTCGTTGGACTCACCATGGATACTCTTCCATTATTACTATGATCTACTTGAGTTCCATTTAAACTTTAACATGACTCACATATATAAACTGAACCAAATTGAATTAATTAAATGATCTCATTTTTAGAGACATTACCTATTCATTTTGATTCATGTAAGGTTTTTTCCTTTGGAATTTATTTACATTTATATATACATTCACACTGCTCAGCATATACTGAAAGACTAAATTTGTATTGTTTTTGTTGGTTGTTCCATATTGAGATTAATGTCACACTCTATCTGGGCTACCATCGGTACCCGGGAAGATAATATGATCACAGGTATTAACAAGAGGAATCATCCAACTAGAAACATTGGATATGATTTATTCCTCATTATATATCCCGATAACATATGAATAAGAATTATCTTGGGATTCTTGGATAGTTTTTTTCTTTTTGTCTTTTCATATAGCATGTATTATACAAATATCATACTGGCTTGTATCCATGTATTCCTTCTTTGTAGACAATGGAAATATCATCATCATATTTTATATCATATTTCTCATATTTTGAGTTGATTATTGTTGTCATGACCTGTCCTCGGGGCCCGTGCCGTGACTACCCCAAGCCCGCCTTCCATAGGCTAGGGGTTGGTGACTAGCACCAAGGCGTATATCCCAGTAAAAAGGGAAGGCATTGCCTTTGTAAAGTAAACAAACAACACAGAGTAAACAAGTAGTAGAAGTAAACACTATGTAAAACCTGGTACAAGAGTAAGTGCAGAAAGTAAGTTGGCCAGTATACAAACCCAAACTGAAAGTAAAGTACAACTCAAAAGGGAAAACAACAACTGAAAGGTAAAGCCACAACGATGAGCTGTCCACTGGGAATCCCACCTGAAGGGTGGGTACAGAAAGCCTCCACTGCTCCTCGGGTCCAGCCTACCGCTCTGAGTACGTCCCATCCAGTGGTCCACCTCCAGGTACCGTCCTGCTCCGCAAGCCTCCACTACGATCAGCGATGTCCGTCGTCTGCAACCAACACAACGTAGTGCGGGTATAGTCCGTGCAGGGGTGAGTATAAGCTACTCAGTAGGGACCCCGAGACCCCCGAAGGTCTCCCAAAAACCACAAAGGATAAACCAAAAAGGAAAGATACAATCACGAAGTAACATCTGACACTGCTCAGGTATATGCCCATACATATACCTAAGTTATCAATTCCAAAACGCTCCAACCTCCGAGCCCAAGTACAACCCAGTCCACACAGGAAAGAATATGTATTCCACACAGGAAAGCAAAACATAATCCACACAGGATAGCACAACACAATCCACATAGGAAAGTAAACAGGATTCAACTCACACATGTATACTTCTTCGAAAGACGATAGAGATGATCAATGATCCATCTTAGTCATCGGACCCACAAAGGATCGATAGGTACTAACCCTCACAATGAACCACACAAGATCGAACCCACACAGGATCTGTAGGCGCTGACTCACACAGAACCGCTGAGCGTTGACCCACACAGGATTGGACCCACATAGGATCGATAGCACTAATCCACAAAGGATCGCTGAGTGCTGAATTCGTCGTCGTCGAATCCACTGAGGATCTCTGCACGGTCGTCGCCGCAGTCACAGTAGCAGTCACAGCCATCTCTAGGTTTCCCGCACACAGCAAGCTCGTTCGGGAGGGTCCGCTCCACGAGCCGAGAGGCTGATACATCAACTGACACATAGTCCAGAGTTGATGTATACACAAGTTCCGTATCATCAGCAGGAACTCAACGTCGCAGACGGCGCGTCAATCGGACGCCCGGTCTGAGAGTTATTGGCTTTTTCGTCCCAGGGGCCCGGTTGGTTTTTAAGGCAAAACCAACCCGACCGTACTCCACCTGCATCCAAACCTCAGGCGGAGTAAGCCAAAAGATCCGTCTCACTTAGAGCAATTCAACAAAGTCGACGGCACGTCAATCGGACGTCCGAAGCTCAAGATATGAGCGTTTCCGCTCTGAGGGCCCGGTTAGTTTCGTATACGAACCAACCCGGACATACCCAAAGTATTCCGAATCCTTGAGTGCGATATACCGAAACAACCGTCCTGTTCCAAGGATCGTGTCGCCGCTGACGGTGCGTTGATCGGAGGTCCGTAGCCCGAGTTATGGGAAATTGAACCCAAACTGTCCGAAAACGGGGGTTTCTGGCCCGGACCGACCCGGCCCGAGACCCCCTGGGTTGGCCCGAACTGGGTCGACCCGACCTGGGTCCGAGTCGACCCGGACCGACACGGCCCGACCCGGCAGGCGCGGCCCGTCCCGGCCTGGGCACGGCCCGGACCGGCGACCCGCGCGCTGGGTGCGCTGGTCGGTTGCTCGACCAAAACAGCCGAGCCGTTTTTGGCTCGCGGGGGGGGGGGGGGGTGCCCCTCCCGTTTTCTTGTAACCGCTGCCCCTTAATTGGGGGCCGCATTGATGGTCGGTCGGGGGAATTAATTCCCCCGGCTTCTCCTCGTCCGGCCGGCCCGACCTGGTCGGCTGGTTCCTGCTTAACGGGACCGGCGATGGCCGGTCCCCTTCCAGCTCTGAGGCCCGGTACCGAGCGCCGGTCACCCTGCTCCGCCGCGACGCTTGTCATCCGGCGCGGCGCGACGGTGCCGCGCCCCTCCGCCGTGGCCCCAGTACCGGCCGCGGTATTTTCGGATGTCTCCGACGCGGCGTAATGGCGTCGTGTCCTTGTATTAATTCGCGGCGTGACGCGTCGGCGCCGCGTATTTCTAGCCGCAATAATTCCGCGCGGTGCGACAACACCGCGCCACTTCCATTTCAATTCAAAAGAATCCAACAAGAAAAATAAGGAGGTGGTTCGGCCGTGTTTGTGCGGTCCGCCCCCCCCCCCTCACGTTAATCGATAGCAGTTGGTTAAATTTCACGAAGAAATTCAGGGAAGTAGTCATGAACAAATTAATTAAATACAATCCCCTACCTCGGTTTCAAGAACGGTGCACGTCAACGAACCGCAGAAGATGAGCATCACGGAGGTCGGGCATCGCGGAAAATTAACGTCGATTCTGTTGTCGTCGAGGTGCGTCTGAAGAGGAAATGTCATTGGAGAAGTTCTCCGCGTTCTTCAGCGGAGATGTTCTTCGTCGGAGTCCGAGGTGTTCTTCACGTTCTTCGTCGAAGATGTTTTTTCTTTGGAGATGAAGGAGATCTTCACGCTTCCCAAAACCTCTCAACGTGGCATAAACTCTAACATTAATAAAATAATCCCAAGTCTTAATTTATAAACACAACTTACACTTTTGAATTTCAAGAGTTTGAAATTCAATTAACCACACTTAACTCACCTCATTAAAATTACACAAGTTGTCAAATTAAATGAAGGGGAGTTAATGGGGAGTTGAAGAGTTGAAGAATATGAAGGGGTGGGGTTTGTGTGGGCCCCACCACCCTCATAACCTCCCAAGGGAGGTTGGGTAGTTACCCAACTTCCACCCATAGCCTTAAAACATAAAAGGAAAATAAAAATTGTAGAATAATAATAAATTAACTTCCACAATTTTTATCATCCACACCCGTGATAACGCAACTCCGGAATATGAGTTCCTAAGCAATTACTGGCCTTGCGGTTCCATCGGTGCCCTCGGAATTTGATTCCGGGCACCGGTTCAAAATATATGAATTCCCGCTCGTTCGTTCACTGAACGTACCTGAGCTAAACTTCAGATAGAAATTCCAGGCACACCGGGCATCGTAATCAAGTTCTGTCTGAAACTTAATTCTTGTAAAATCCCAATGAAAATTAAGAAAAAAATTTCCCTTGAATTTTACAGGTCTTTACATTACTCCCACCTCAGGGCTTTACGTCCCCATAAAGATACATCATAACTAGGGAAACAAATGAGGGTACTGACCATGCATCTGAGCCTCCTGCTCCCAAGTGCTCTCCTGGAGATTCTCGTGCTGCCATCTGATGCGCACTAGAGGAATCGACATACACGTAGGACCCGCTCCTGTCGATCCTCGATCTCGACTGGGAGATCCGCAAAAGTCGCCCCATCATCGACATCAAGCTCCCCATGGTCAATGATATGCATTGGGTCGTGCACGTATCTCCTCAGCTGAGATACGTGGAAGACGTCGTGCACCCGGTGCAACTGAGGTGGTAGAGCCAGACGATAAGCCACCTCACCAATCCTGCTGAGGACCTAGAAGGGTCTGATGAAGCATGGAGACAACATGCCGCCTCAGCCAAATCTCCGTAATCCACGTCGAGGTGAGACGCACAAGAAGACATGGTCGCCATCCTCGAACTCTAGTGGCCTACGCCTCCTGTTAGTATAAGACTTCCGTCGGTTCTGAGCTGTCCTCATCCGCTCCTGGATGACCTGGACCTTCTCTGTCGTGGCCTGGACCATCTCCGGTCCCACAAGTGCTGACTCTCCAGGGTTTGTACAGCACAAAGGAGATATGCAAGGTCTTCCATACAACGCCTCGTATGGTGCCATCCCGATGGCGGAGTGGTAGCTGTTGTCGTACGTGAACTCCACCAAGGGTAGGTGGTCCTCCCAGCTGCGACCAAAGTTGAGGACACCAGCGCGGAGCATGTCCTCGAGAGTTTGAATGGTCCTCTCCGTCTGACCGTCCGTCTGAGGGTGAAAGGCCGTGCTCAGATGTAGCTGCGTCCGAAACACCTCCTGCAACCCCTTCCAAAGCCGGGAAGTAAAGCGAGCTTCTCGATCGGAGACGATAGATGATGGCACACCGTGAAGCCGTACAATCTTCTGAACATAAAGACGTCCCAATCTCTCCACTGATCCCTGCTCTCTGATGGGTAAGAAGTGAGCCGACTTGGTGAGTCGGTCAACAATCACCCAGATGGAGTCATGACCTCTGGAAGTGCGTGGAAGTCCAGTCACGAAGTCCATATATATACCGTCCCACTTCCACTCCGGGACCTCTAAGGGTTGTACTAAGCCTCCTGGTACCAGGTGCTCTGCCTTCACCTGCTGGCAGGTGAGGCATCGAGAAACGAACTCTGCCACAACCTTCTTCATGCTCGGCCACCAGTGATGTCGTCTGAGATCCTGGTACATCTTCGCCACTCCAGGATGAACCGCCAAAGGAGAAGTGTGAAACTCTCTCAGCACCTCCTCTCATAAAGCGACTGGTACTAAGGTACGTCCTCTGAAAAGGATGTCGTGCTCTGCTCCAAAGGAGAAACCATCAGGTGCTTGTCATGAGGATATCTGTGCACGCCACGTCTCACAGTCAGCGTCCCCGTGTTGTGCCTCTCTGACCCGCTGCAGTAGTGGAGGAGTGACTGTGAGAGACTGAAGGAAGACTGCTCCATCTCTATCCACGAAGGATATCTGCAAAGAGGCTAGCTGCTATGTTGCCTCCTCAAGTAGCTGAATGCCCGTCCTCCTGCTGAGGGCATTGGCTACCACGTTCCCCTTCCCATGAGTATAGACTATCTCAAAGTCATAGTCCTGGAGGAACTCAAGCCATCGCCACTGTCTCAGATTCAGATCATTCTGAGAGAAGATGTATCTGAGACTCTGATGGTCAGAAAAGACTGTAAAGCGCTCGCTCATCAGATAGTGTCGCCATGTCTTCAGAGCAAAGACCACTGCTGCTAACTCCAGGTCATGGGTAGCGTAGTTCTACTCATGCGGCCTCAACTGATGTGATCCATAGGCGATCACTGCCCGCTCCTGCATCAGGACACATCCGAGTCCGGTCCCTGATGCATCGCAGTAGACTACGTACCCTACTCCCTCCTCAGGCAACCTCAAGATAGGTGCGCTGTTCAATCTCTATCTCATCTCCTGGAAGCTCTGCTGACATCTGTCTGACCACACGAAGGGTTCCCCTTCTTTGTCAAAGCTAAGAGTGGTGCCGAAACTCTGGAGAAATCTGGCACAAATCTCCGATAGTATCCAGCTAGACCCAAGAAACTCCGCACATCCGTCACGCTCCTGGGTGGCTCCCAAGCTAGCACTGCCTCGATCTTCACAGGATCCACTAAAACTCCCACCTCAGAGATGACATGTCCCAAGAAGTGGACTTCACGTATCCAGAACTAACACTTCGAGAGCTTACCATAAAGCTGGTGCTCTCGGAGTGTGTCTAGTACAACCCGCAAGTGGTAGGCGTGCTCCTCCTCAGTCATCGAGTAAATCAAAATGTCGTCGATGAAGACCACGACAAATCGATCGAGGTACGGATGAAAGATCCTGTTCATGAGGGCCATGAACACTGTTGGAGCATTGGTTACGCCGAAAGGCATAACCAAGAACTCATAGTGGCCATACCGACATCTAAAGGCCATCTTCTGCACGTCCTCGTACCGAACTCTGAGCTGATGATAGCTTGATCTGAGGTCTATCTTCGAGAACCAACGTGCTCCCTAGAGCTGATCGAAGAGGTCTTCAATCCTCGGTAGAGGATACTTGTTCCTCACTGTCACCTGGTTCAGGCGACGATATTTTACATAATGTCGCAAGCTCTCGTCCACCTTCTTGGAGAACAATATCGGGGAAGCCCAGGGTGAAACATTGGGTCGGATGAATCCCTTTCCCTGCAAGTCCTCCAATTGTACCCGTAGCTCTCGAAGCTTGAAGGGGGTCATCCGATATGCTGGAGTCAATATCGGGGTTGTCCCGGGGTACAGGTCAATATAAAAGTCTACCTCTCTGTGAGGAGGTAGCCCTAGAACGTCGTCGGGAAAAACGTCCGCATACTGATCCACCACTGCAGGAAAACTAGGACTCCGTATGTCATCTGCTCCTAGGATGAGGCTAGACAACTGATGAGTGATGGGTTGTCCTCTCCTCTGCGGAAGTCCATCCTGTGCTGCGAAGGCTCCCTTCTCGCCGGTGAAGGTGAACCTGCTCCCGTCGGTGTGTACACATCGCACCTTGTGCCTAATACAGTCAATCTGTGCGTGGAATGTAGACAACCAATCTATGCCCAAGATGACGTCGTAAGGCCTCGACGCTGCTACAAGAAGATCCCAGCCGAAGCTCTCGCCTCCTAGAGTAAGCTCACACTGCCGGCACTAGTGCGTAATCGTCGAGTCTGCTCCCGTAGGAGTCTCTAGCCGTAAGGATCGAGCCAATGGCTCTGTCGGAATCTCCGAGATCTGAACAAAGGCAGCGGCTATGAAAGAGTGACTCGCTACCGTGTCTATAAGAACTGCTGCAAGGGTGGAATAGACACAGATAGTACCTCGAATCATCTCGGGCGCGCCGTGGTCGTAGGCCTCTGCTGCCTAGATCTCTGCCTGTCTCTGCCCGCCAGCTCCCTGTGGTCGGGGTGGACCTCCTGGTGGTGGTGGTGGTAGAGCCTCAAAGTGTCGCCCACCACCTGCTGCTCGGACAGCTCCTCTGCCTCGTCCGCCTGCTCCCTGCGGACCGCCACGGTCGACCCTCTACCTCTGCCTCGGTGGTCCCTCAACCGTGTGCTGCTCCTCGGCACGGCGGGTCAGGAAATCACGAGCCATGTGGCCCTACCCGCCGCATGAGTAGCACTGCCTACCTCTCGAAAGACTGGATCAGCGCTGTGTGCCCCGCACTGCTGAGCCAGTGTCCTGAGGTCGTCTGGCTGAGGGTCTAGTCTGCCTGGACCCCTGATTCATCCGTCAGCTGCCTGCTGCGGAAGACTCTACTACTTTCCGCCCTGCAGTAGGTCTCGCTGCTGATGAAGGCTCAACAAGGAAGCTCTCGATCAAAAGAGCTAGCTCCAGTACTCCTGCTTGAGTCGGAATGCTGAGGGAGATCAGTGATGCCCTGATCTCGTGTCTCAATCCCTGCTCAAAGGTCCGAGCCCGGAAGAATGGGTACCGTACCATGTCGGTCGAGTAGCGCGAGAGATCGGTAAATCTCGCCGAGTACTGGGCGACCGTTAAGCTGCCCTGCCGCAGATGAAGAAGCTCCTGGATGCGCACCGCACGGAGGGTGGCAGGGACGAACTCTGAGCGGAAGAGGCCCTCAAAGTCTGTCCAGAGGAGTGATGCCTCATCGTGCACCTGGAGCATCAAGCTCCACCATCTGCCTGCTGCTGCGTGCTGTAGGCTCACTGTGAGGATCACCATGAGGTCTACTGGTGTCCTCACGAACCTAAAAACTCTCACCACTGCCTCCAGCCAGTCCTCGGCGGCCTGGGGGTCCGTCTCCCTGCGGAACCTGGGTGGTCGCTGGCGCTGGAACTCATGCAGTGAACTGAGGCGACGTGCATCGTCAGCGGCTGGTGTTGGAAGCATCGGTGGCTTGGTGGGTAGAGCTACCGCCGGTGCCACTGCTGACAAAGGGCCCTGAACCGAGGCCTCGTCACTCGGTGGGCTATCGTCATGCTCGACTCTCGGAACCCTAGCTGGCTACCGTCGTGGGGCCATCCTGAAAAGGAAACAGGTGCGCCACGGTCAGAACAGTATACCTGGTGAGCTGATACAAAGTAATCACAAAGAAAACTTGAAACACACATGCAATCAATGTTTTCGTGCATTAAGTCGGAAATCAGAAGTCAAAGTCCTGGTGTACGGATACGTCGGCCGCCGCACCAACACTGGACTCCCTAGACTGATAACCACACCCAATACGCTAAACACTATTGCTTCACATAGAAAAGATCAGAGTTCGCGGTAGAACCAAACTCCTCTGATACCAATTTGTCATGACCCATCCTCGGGGCCCGTGCCGTGACTACCCCAAGCCCGCCTTCCATAGGCCAGGGGTTGGCGACTAACACCAATGAGTATATACCAGTAAAAAGGGAAGGCATTTCCTTTGTAAAGTAAATAAACACCACAGAGTAAACAAGCAGCAGAAGTAAACACGAAGTAAAAGCTGGTACAAGAGTAAGTGCAGAAAGTAAGTGGGCCAGTATACTAACCCAAACTGAAAGTAAAGTACAACTCGAAAGAGAAAACAACAACTGAAAGGTAAAGCCGCAACGACGAGCTGTCCACTGGGAATCCCACCTGAAGGGTGGGTACAGAAAGCCTCCACTACTCCTCGGGTCCAGCCTACCGCTCCGAGTACGTTCCGTCCAGTGGTCCACCTCCAGGTACCGTCCTGCTCCGCAAGCCTCCACTACGATCAGCGCTGTCCATCGTCTGCAACCAACACAACGTAGTGCGGGCATAACCCGTGCAGGGATGAGTATAAGCTACTCAGTAGGGACCCCGAGACCCCCGAAGGTCTTCCAAAATCCACAAAGGATAAACCACAAAGGAAAGATACAATCACGAAGTAACATCCGACACTGCTTAGGTATATGCCCATACATATACCTAAGTTATCAATTCCAAAACAATCCAACCTCCGAGCCCAAGTACAACCCATTCCACACAGGAAAGCATGCATATTCCACACAGGAAAGCAAAACATAATCCACACAGGATAACACAACACAATCCACATAGGAAAGTAAACAGGATTCAGCTCACACAGGTATACTTCTTCGAAAGACGATAGAGATGATCACTGATCCATCTTAGTCGTCAGACCCACAAAGGATCGATAGGTACTAACCCCTGCAATGACCCACACAGGATCAGACCCACTCAGGATCTGTAGGCGCTGGCTCACACAGAACCGCTGAGCGCTGACCCACACAGGATCGGACCCACACAAGATCGATAGCACTGATCCACACAGGATCGCTGAGTGCTGAAGTCGTCGTCGTCGAATCCACTGAGGATCTCTGCACGGTCGTCGCCGCAGTAATAGTAGTAGTCGCAGCCAGCTCTAGGGTTCCCGCACACAACAAGCTCGTTCAGGAGGGTCTGATCCACGAGCCGAGAGGCTGATATATCAACTGACACATAGTCCAGAGTTGATGTATCCAAAAGTTCTATATCGTCAGCAGGAACTCAACGTCGCAGACGGCGCGTCAATCGGACGCCCGGTCTGAGAGTTATTGGCTTTTTCATCCCAGGGGCCCGGTTGGCTTTTAAGGCAAAACCAACCCGACCATAATCCACCTGCATCCAAACCTCGGGTGGAGTAATCCAAAAGATCCGTCTCACTTAGAGGAATTCAACAAAGTCGATGGCACGTCAATCGTACGTCCGAAGCTCAAGATATGAGCGTTTCCGCTCCGAGGACCCGGTTGGTTTCGTGTACAAACCAACCCGACTGTACACAAAGTATTCCAAATCCTTGAGTGCGATATACCGAAACGACCGTCTCGTTCTAAGGATCGTGTCGCCGCTGACGTTGCGTCTATCGGAGGTCCGTAGCCCGAGTTATGGGCAATTGAACCCAAATGGTCCGAAAACAGGGGTTTCGGGCCCGGACCGACCCGGCCCAAGACCCCCTGGGTCGTCCCGAACCGGGTTGACCCGACCTGGGTCCGGGTCGACCCGGCATGGCACGGCCCATCCCGGCTGGGCGCGGCCCGGCCCGACAGGCACGGCCCAGCCCGGCGGCCCGGACCGGCGACCCGCGCGCTGGGCGCGTTGGTCGGTTGCTCGGCCAAAATGGCCGAGCCGTTTTTGGCTCGCGCAGGGGGGGGGGGGGCGCTGCCCCTCCCATTTTCTTGTAACCGCGACCCCTTAATTGGGGGCCGCATTGATGGCCGACCGGGGGAATTAATTCCCCCGGCTTCTCCTCGTCCGGCCGGCCCGACCTGGTCGGCCAGTTCCTGCTTAACGGGACCGGCGATAGCCGGTCCCCTTCCAGCTCCGACGCCGGCGGCCCGATATCGGCCGCCGGTCACCCTGCTCCGCCGCGGCCCGGAACCGGCCGCGACCCTTGTCGTCCAGCGCGGTGCGACGACACCGCACCCCTCCGCCGCGGCCCCGGTACCGGTCGCAGTATTTTAGGATGTCTCCGACGCGGCGCAATGGCGTCGCGTCCTTGTATTAATTCGCGGCGCGACGCATCGGCGCCGTATATTTCTAGCCGCAATAATTCCGCGCGGTGTGACAGCACCGCACCACTTCCATTTCAATCTAAAAGAATCCAACAAGAAAAATAAGGAGGTGGGTCGGCTGTGTTTGTGCGATCCCCCCCCCCCTCACGTTAATCGATAGCAGTTGGTTAAATTTCACGAAGAAATTCAGGGAAGTAGTCACGAACAAATTAATTAAATACAATCCCCTACCTCGGTTTCAAGAACGGTGCACGTCAATGAGCTGCAGAAGATGAGCGTCGCGGAGGTCGGGCATCGCGGAAAATGAACGTCGATTCCGTTGTCGTCGAGGTGCGTCCGAAGAGGAAACGTCGTTGGGGAAGTTCTCCGCGTTCTTCAGCGGAGATGTTCTTCGTTGAATAACGGTGTTCTTCATCGGAGTCCGAGGTGTTCTTCACGTTCTTCGTCGAAGATGTTCTTCGTTGGAGATGAAGGAGATCTTCACGCTTCTCAAAACCTCTCAACGTGGCATAAACTCTAACATTAATAAAATAAGCCCAAGTATTAATTTATTAACACAACTTACCCTTTTGAATTTCAAGATTTTGAAATTCAATTAACCACACTTAACTCACCTCATTAAAATTACACAAGTTGTCAAATTAAATGAAGGGGAGTTAATGGGGAGTCGAAGAGTTGAAGAATATGAAGGGGTGGGGTTCGTGTGGGACCCACCACCCTCATAACCTCCCAAGGGAGGTTGGGTAGTTACCCAACTTCCACCCATAGCCTTAAAACACAAAAGGAAAATAAAAATTGTAGAATAATAATAAATTAACTTCCACAATTTTTATCATCCACACCCGTGATAACACAACTCTGGAACAGGAGTTCTTAAGCAATTACCCGCGCTACGGTTCCATCGGTGCCCTCAGAATTCGATTCCGGGCACCGGTTCAAAAGATAGGAATTTCCGCTCGTTCGTTCACTGAACGTACCCGAGCTAAACTTCAGATAGAAATTCCGGGCACACCGGGCCTCGGAATCAAGTGCCGTCTGAAACTGCGATCTTGTAAAATCACAATGAAAATTAAGAAATAAATTTCCTTTGAATTTTACGGGTCTTTACAATTGTTTCTGGATGTTTATTCTAATATTTCACATGTAGTTTTGTTTATTTATTATTATAAATGTTATATTTTTCTCTATCTGTTATATTATATATATTCATTAGTTTTTCTCCACTCTAGCATTAGTGTATCATCTCCCCATATCCACACCATATTCCATCATTTATATTTTCATCCTTTGGAATATGGGGAGGTGTTCTTGAGGCGATGTGGCCCAAAGAATGTTGTTAGCATTGAGTGGCACCCTGGGCTGGACATCACAAATTTTTTTAAAAGAGGCTCATAAATATGACTTTAATATATATAATTATAGAATAAAATTAAAAAAAACACCTTGTTTGTGATTTGATTTCCATTTTCAACTATATCTTTTACAATAGTTCTACCAAATAGAGTTATGTTTCATGTTTCACACATTATTTTACTTCTATTTTGTGATTTATTTCTGGTGAACATGTTTTCATTGTCAATAAATTTAATTGACTTTGTTATACTATATAGAAATTTTATTAAGCAATATTTTATTTACATTGGTTCATATGTTATGGAAGGTGCATGATTTTAATTAAAATAAATTTGGAATCATATATTTATTTCTATGTGTTCATTAGGGAATATGAATTATTATTTTCTAACTGTTATATACAACCTATTTACTTTCCCTCGGTTAAATATGATGTGAAAAATAGTTGGTTTTCAACTGTCACTTCGTAGTATGGATGATGATGTGGAGTCCTATTTTTTTCTCCTCTCAAACGTTCAAACATTTAAATCTCATGAGATATGTGTTCAAAGGAATTATTTATGTGTTTATAATAATGGGTGAAATTATGTACCACATCAAGGTAGTATATACATAGCTACAATTAATTTGTCTTATATGAATGGGTTCAAGTGTGTAACTCATGAAAGTATTTTTTTCATTAATATAGTTTTTTTTCAAAGTGAAATGATGTTATGCATTATGATATTGTGATATCATTATTCATGGTTTGTGTAAAAAAAAATTAATTCCAATTTTTGACTATTATATTTCACCATTAATATTTTAAATCATTATATTCTTATTCCATGTCCTTTGAAGCTCACTGATATTTTATGATTATCAAACATGATGATATGATATTTTATTTTATTACTATGTATTTTTATTAATATGAACTCATCCATGGTATAATTTTTAGTCATCTATTTCATGTAATTTGGATGAAAATGTTTCTTATATTTTCACTCCCTGGGTTATGAAGTTGATAATGTAATGTGAGATTTCAAAAAAAGGTCAAGAGGAACACGATTGTGGAGTAATTCTTTCATGTGTTTTAAAATAATATACTTTGGTTTCTAATCTCGATGACACTAAATATTTTGGTACTCATGTAGTAAAAATGTTTGAGAGATGTTTTATCTATATAATTTCTTTAAAAAATATATTTATGTAATTCTTATGTTGGCTCACTATTTTTTTGATCAGTGTTCAATTTGGTTATTCTATATATTATCTTATATAACATTATGAAAATAAATAGGGATATGTCTAGTGGATATGTTTATGTGTATAATAACATCTGAAAATTTTGGTAACCTAGAGAATCTATAGTTTTCCTAGAAATAATGTCCCTATAAAGATTGATGAATATTAATGGGGATACAGAATAAATGTACATAGGGATAATCAAATTGAAATTTTTTTGTGGACTATAAACTCAATATTCACTTTGGTGAATGATGAGTGGGACTGAGACTAGCCATCTAGATTGACAATCATGCGATAAATTCTTTTATTAATCACATTCTCTTTAAAATTCACTATAAAGGATTTTTCTCAAAATTAATTTAAAGGATTATGTATATATTTTTTAGAAAACAAAACATAATGTAATAAAGACTTAACTAAGAGTGTTATAGGATGATACAAGTCTGAAATAATTCAATTAAAAGTTTCATTGGTTGAAATGAAAGTCTCATTATAGAAGGAATGTTATGATTGAATTCTCATAATCATAAGATCATTTAATTTGATTTTATTGGATATAATCATAACCATTATGGTGTTATTGTTTATTTTGAAATAGGAATATAAAAATGAATTTGGGGAATGATAGTATCTAAAAACACTTAAGTCAAAGATCGGTAGGAATATTTTTAATAAATGGCTAATAATCATTATATAAGACTAATATGAACAAAATAATATGTTATATGTTCTTTCCTATGATTGATAGGTTTGTATCTCTTAGAATCTATGTCTATATTCAATATTATTAGAAAATACCATTTCATATTTTAATTAAAAACTAAAAATTAAACTTATGAGGTGATAATTTATTTATGTGGTATAGAATATATCAACCTCAAATTTTAGAATACATTTGTCAAATAAATGTCTTTTCAATAACATGCTTCACATAAAACACAAAATCAAAATGAGTTGTGACATATTAGATGCACATTGTTAATAAATTATAAAATCATTATAATTAACCACCAAATAAATTGATATAAAAAAATTTATATTTAAATATTTTGAAGATGAATAATTAATATTAAAAAGGCTTTTATTTTTTTAGATAAGATTTTTTATGTGTTGTGTAATTTAACCAAATAAATTAACTACTATTAAAATATTAGTATAATAACATATAATATTTCAAAAAAATTAATTAATATGTTACATTTATTAAAATTAGAGATTGGTATGAAATAATATTAATAACAAGTAATGTGTAAAAAACACATTAATAAATAAAATAATTCTAAATATATATTTTTAATTTTCATTCCAAACATTAATATATTCTTTTTTCAAAAACAATTTGTTAAAATAAAAAAAAAAATTATTTATTAATTTAAAAATTATATTTTTTTTGGTTTTCATGTTTTTTCTAAAAGGCGTAATTTTAGGTGAATGGGGAAAAACAATTTTTACAATAATTATAAATTTTATGACCATGTTATAAGAGAGACTGATAAGTATAAAAACCATTCAATTGGTATTGTATTAAAAAACGTATGTCTAAAATTTTATGAATTGAAAAAAATATTTTCCAATAAAAGAAACTATTTATTCTCTATTATTTTAATTAATTTTTTTGAAATTCAGTTATATAATTATTCATAATAAAAATATTTTGTATTTTTTTATTGTAAAAAAATTTATATCATTAAACCCAAATAAATTTATTATTTTATCCTACACATAAATTTTAAACCAAAAAAACTTTCATTAGAATATATTTTTTATGTGTTAGGTATGTTCATTTTAAAATAATTCATTCAAACAATTATAAAATTTATTTGATAAAATGATCTACATATTGAAAATAAAAATGGTCAAATTAGGTAAATATTTAAATTTTATTTTTATTAATTAAAATAATTTAATATAGTAAAAAAATTAAATTCCCAGTAAAATTAAAAATAGAAAACATTTATTTAAAATAAGAAATTTCCCAAAACAACTTAAATACATATTTCAAAATGGTTTTTATTGTTTTTTGTGACTTAAACACACCTCCCCTACTATTTCAACAATTTTTATCCTTTGAACACATAATAATCGCCTTAAATTATTGAATATGAAAAGTGTGATTTTAACATTTACCTTCTCTTCACTTATAAAAAGGGTTCACTCCAACCACTTAGAGTTACACATTTCCTTTAGAATTTATTCATGAATACAACCAATTTTCTTTCTTCTAGTCCACCTTCTATCTTTCGTGATCCTTCCTTCGCCATTAGTTAACTTAATTCCATAATTTCGAAGGAGATTTCTAAGAAAAAACTAATGCTCTTGGTTTATGTATTTCTTCCTATTTAATAATTCCTTATTATTTTACCCTTCCAATGCACTGAAATAAAAACCTAATATATTCTAAATTATAATATTAATACACCAATTTGATGTTATTTTAATTGAATTTTTTTTATTTATTCCTTCTAACCCACTAAAAAAATAAAAATAATGTCTTTCATGTGTTGTGTGGACTAATTCCTCCATGAAACAACAACTTAAACTATTCCTTGCCACATATAAATGATTATTTTAATAATGGTAACATTTAAAAAAGATATATATATGTATGTATGTATGTACAATATACCTATTTTATCTATAAATAATGTTATTATTTACCTCTATCATATATTATTTGTCATGAAATTATAACATTAACAATTAGTACGTGTTCATTTATTAATCCATGAAGAATCTTTTTCCATTATTTTATACACTATAATAATTCAATATCATTTTATTTTAAAAGATAATTATAAACATTAATAACATATAATTGTTATCATTATGCTTTTATAATGATTATATTACAAAAAAATTATTGTATATCCATACTGATAAAATAAATTTTAGTATGTTCTAGTTTAATTTATTTATACAAATTTCAAAAACAATGTAGTAATATAATATCATGGATGACTGTGATATGATAAAGATAGATAATATATGATATAAATTTGATAAATGGGCCCCATTGACAACATACACACCCCGCCTAAACTGTAACATTCCAGGTAAATAAATAATGAAGAATTTTCATTTTTATTAATATTTTTGAATTAAATATTAATTTTACTTTAATGGGGTTGTTATGTTCGATAGCGTACCCGATACGCAACAAAGAGTTTCTTTGAAAACATACGTTGCACACTAGTAACAAAATAATATTATTTTAAATGGTAGTTAACACGTAGCGGTTTTATTGGCGGGAATGAACGGAAATAACTAAAATATGATTATATATGTTTGTTAAATGTTTTTACATTTATTCAATAAAGGATAAAGGCTTAAAATACGAAAAGAATTCAATTTTAGGTATATATACTCTAACATTCACTAAAGATCGACTTATCGCCTTTTGATGGCGAACCGTCCATAAATATAGTTTTGGTCACTCTTATACATTCTATTGGACAAAATAAAATTCTTATTTAGAATAGGGACATCAAAATTTACTTTGTGTAAATTTTTGGTATTTTTCCGATAAAGATCATTTTTTAATGAATAGTGAAAAATGTTGTATTTTAATTAAAAACCACTTTTTAATCTAATTTATTTATATGATTAGATTATATTTTGAAATTTTTTTAAAGTTAAATTAGAATATATTTTTACCATTTAATCCAATAGTGTCCGTTGGAATTAATTTCACTTCGAAATTGGACTTAAACAAGTGTCAATCTTTTGATACTTATTGTTTCATAAAAACACGCTATCTGCTCTGACAGCGGGAATTAATTATTAAATTAATTAATGTAACTTATATGTTTTGAATTTTTTAAAACATACATCATTTTAGAATTCTGAATATCAAATATAGCTTAGGGTGAAGTTTTGGTATTTTTCTGAAAAACTTCAATTTTTGATGAATAGTGAAACCAGTAAGTGGTAGTTAAAGAAACTGATTTTTCGTTTAAATGAAACTTTTCCACTTCTGTGTTTTTAATTTCAAAAATCCGACATACATGGTTGTCATTAAGAAGTAAAATGTGGTTCAATGGGATTAAAATAATTTTTTGGTGAATAATAACTTTTAAGTTTTTTATCGCAATTAGAGGTAATTAGTGTAGTTTAAGGTAAAAATAATGTTTTAATAATACGAAATGACCTAGAAACATGTCCTACCCTTATTGGATGTGTCATGGCCGACCAATAAAATCCATGGGTCAACTTGGGGACCCCATGGATCCACTTTGGTAGGAAAATGACATTAATACCTTTTTATTTAAAGTTAAAATAAAAATGTCACAAACATGAGTTATTTTAAAAAAACAATTTTTAAATGGGGTTATACAAGTCCTATTTTTGACTATAAATATTTATTATAAAGATAAAAGGATTTAATACATCATGATATTTTTTTTATAATTTTTATACATTAAATAAATTAAATTATTTATGACACCATGATGATGCGGTGATTACCTCATTATTTAACGATTTAAATAAAATAAAATGATAATGCAAAATATAAGACCTACAAATGTAAAAAACCTATTGGATGGGTGGATTTCGAAATATTATAACCTTATACTCGAAATATGTAATTTTGGGACCTTTTAAATCCGAAAAGCATTTTATAATAAAGTAACCTTTTATAACTTTCCAAGAGTTCCCCTCCTCTCCTCTTATAAAAGGCCCCCACCTCTACCACCTTACCCACACCTCTCAAGCCATTGGCTCGGCCAAACCTGCCCATTTTGTCTCTCCACATCCCTATCTTACTCCTAGAATCCTCACTTTTGGCAGAAGTCTTCCCAAAAAAGCCTTTGAGCTCAAATGAAAAAGAGTTACCCGTTTTAAAGGTAGTGTTTTCTCCTGTATTCTTATGTTTTATTTCGCTTCTCCAACCCCCTAAACTCTTTTCACATATTTATTTTGTAACAAAACTAGTATATTCAATATACTAGGATGTTTTTATAAGAATAATTCGAGCTACACTTACACACACCTACATCTAATGGTTAAAGAACATAATGTTTCTGTGGATGGCGAATTTCTGCCTCACGAAACGATGATTGTTCAACACTCATATAACACCTTCAAAGGTGGTCATTAAGATGTCACTATATTTATATATTATATATAATATGTTTATGTTTTACTTAAGCTTCTGTATTTTTTATTTATGGCATACCTTTATGGTTTCCATTATGGGTAAACGTGATATCTTCATTTTAGGAAGTGCGGACTACCGCCCCTCAAAGTGATTTGATTCGTTAATACCATATGTGGTACGTATAAAGGATAGATTTAATGATATTATATATGATACAATACTGGAATTATAATACTATTATGTATCATTATGTTTTAATTCCATTAAATATGAAATAGAAATGGAAGTAGCGTTCATGCGTACGTACGGCTTACCGTCTTCATGAACGATGCATTTGATTTCTTACCTCTAAATGATTATGTAATATTATAAATGCATGTATATACTGGTTATATATGATATATATGATATATACATCATGAGTATAACTCTGGATATTATGGATACATGAACAACTTGTAATTATAAAGAGCATATTTTTGACTCAAGTACCAATGATCGTTAAAACGACTGTTATTAACTTAAATAATTACATAGTGTTCATGACATGATAATAAGTGATATAAAAAGAATAATGAATTTGAAAAAGGTTCTCAAGAAAGTATAAATTAACTCAAGTTTATTATTCAGGACGTTAAAGAACGATCGAGTCAAGTCGGGCCCGAGGTATGGGACTTCGTCTCAATCCCCTTTCATTGAGGCATATTATGTTTTATACACAACTTTATTTTATATGGTGTATAAAACCCTTTTACTTTTACGTTTAACCAAAAGGAATCTTTTTATACGAAGCATTTTACTAAACGACAAAAGGGAATTTTTTGTCGTATGTATGCGGCGACAACGACTTCTCCGCCGTCGTGCCCATTATTTGAGTTTCGACTTCCTCTACAAGCCATACTTTTTTTAAATGAAAAATAAATACCATGTTTTACTTTTATTTTATTTTGGTATTGAAAATGGTTTTCATAATGTTTTTATATCAATGTGTTGTATTGATATCTTGTGATTGAAAAGTGTAAATGTTATGTTTCCTTTATGCATGCTTTATGTGATACGATAATGTTATGGTTCTTGGGCATTAGTATGAATACGGGTGATTCTGTGATAAACTATGGGAGGGTGAGCCCAATATAGCTCTCCAATGCATTGGGTAATGCGAAGGGGTTAAACGTTATGGTTTCTCTGAAGAGATTTAGGGAATATACTGTGATGGGTATTCCAAATGTAACCAAGAGGGTTACTCCCTACGTAAGAATGTTATGAATGGCTCAATTTACCTTTATGTCTTATAATTTCTATGATTTATTCATGATTTGATTAGGTATGTTAAAGTGCTTATGTTTTATGAGTAAAGTATGATTTCATTGATTCTTATGTATACATGTACTCATGTTTCCTTTCCATATTTTTATATCCCTTACTGAGATTTTTATGCTCATCCCAAGTTTTTGAAATGTTTTTCACAGGTCAAGGGAAAGGAACATGATATGATGATAGTGTCAAGGAAGTTTCAATAAATAATCAATGTTTTATTTTAAATATGTTTCCGTTGATGGGAAAAAAGGGTACTATATTTTATGTAACCACTTTGTTTAAATGTGGAATGTAATGCATGTTTTATGATCTAATTCTCTAAAACTCTAAACCTGAAAAGATCCTCAACGTGTATTCTTGAAATAACTCAATAATAAGTAATGTTTAAGGCTGGGGCCTTATAGTTGGTATCAGAGGTCGGTTAAGACAACTTTAGGAGTTAGAAAAGTGTTAAATTTTATGTTAGTTTATGGAATGATTGAAATGATATAGCATTTAAAGATTACCATGTTGCTTCACCTAAGATATTTCTGTGTTAAGAATGATTTTTCATAGAGGAAACATAACAGATTTTTTGGGAAGGCATACAGAGGGAAATGAACTTTCAAGTTAGTATCCTGAGATGGTCAGAATCAGAACTAAACAGTTTGTTGCAGTGATGGCTCAGTTGACTTAGGTGAAAAATGTTGGTTGTTTTTTTGATGATATTTTGTTGTTTTCTAAAAGTAAAGTGGAGCATAAAAGACATTTAAGGGTTATTTTTAAAACCTTAAAAGAAAAGAAATTGTATGGGAAATTCAGAAAGTGTGAGTTTTGGTTGCAACAAATTTCTTTCCTTGGTCATATTGTCTCTAAAGATAGGATAAATATTGATCCTGCAAAAACAAAGATTGTGGAAGAATGGCCAAGACCCACAAATGTAACTAAGATTCGTAGTTTCCTTGGTTTGTCAAGCTATTACCGAAGGTTTCTTAGAAATTTTTCACGGTTATCTAGTCCAATGACTAAGCTAACTCGGAAGGGTGTTAAGTTTATCTGGACAAAAGAATGCGATGATTATTTTCAGGAACTGAAAAGAAGATTGGTGAATGCTCCAGTTTTGGCACTACCTTCCAGGAGTGGTGAGTTTGTTATCTACAGTGATGCTTCATTGAAAGGACTTGGTTGCGTCTCAATGCAGAATGATCAGGTAATCGCTTATGCTTCACGACAGTTGAAAACTCATGAGGTAAATTACCCTACACATGATTTGGAATTAGCTGCTGTTGTTTTCGCTTTAAAAATTTGGAGGAATCATTTTTATGGAGTAAAGTGTGAAATATATACTGATCAAAAAATTTTAAAGTATATATTCACTCAGAAAGAATTGAACTTGAGATAGAGGAGATGTCTAGAATTAATCAAGGATTATGATTGTACAATTCATTACCATCTGAGAAAAGAAAATAATGTGGCTGATGCTTTGAGTCGAAAAAGTAATGCTTCACTAACAATGTTGTGTTTGGAACATGATCCTTTGGTTAAGGATTTGATGAAATTTGGAATAAAAGTTGTTGGTGCAGGATTTCCTTCTGTTTTGTTTCAGGTATCAATGAAATCTTCTCTATCAGACAGAATTAAGCAAGCACAGAAGCAAGACAACGAGTTGCAGAAAAAGGTAGAGCTGGTTCAGAAGGGTAAGTTGCCTGAATTCAATATTGATAATGATTTTGTTTTGATATTTGTGAAGGGATTGTGTGTGCCGTGTGATTCACAGTTGAAGAGATATTTGTTATGTGAAGCTCATAGTTCTCCATTTTTAGTCCATCCTGGCAGTACTAAGATGTATAGAGATCTTCAGGAGTATTACTGGTGGGATGGAATGAAAATGGATATTGTTGATTTTACTATGAAGTGTTTGACTTGTTAGCTGGTTAAAGCAGAGAGGTAGTTACCAAAAGGGATGCTTTAGCCTTTACCAGTTCCAGAGTGGAAATGGGAGAATATATCCATGGACTTCGTTGTGGGATTACCGAAGACACCTCGAGGTAATAATGCAATCTGGGTTATTGTTGATCACTTGACTAAGTCTGCTCATTTCCTTTCCATACAAGATAATTTTTCCCTAGATCAGCATTCCTGTTTGTATCTTGAAGAGATAGTCAGGTTACATGGAGTTCCTCTCTCCATTGTATCTGACCGTGATCCCAGGTTCACTTCTAACTTTTGGAAAGGCCTTCAGAAATCGTTGGGTACTAAATTAAATTTTAGTATAGCTTTTCATCCTCAATCAGATGGGCAGTCAGAACGAACAATTCAGACTTTGGAGGATATGCTACGTGCTTGTTCGATGGATTATCAGGGATGTTGGGACCAACATCTTTCTTTGGTTGAGTTTTCTTATAATAACATTTTCATTCTAGTATACAGATGACACCATTTGAGGCATTATATGGGATGCAGTGTCGAACTCTAGCTTTCTAGGATGAAGTGGGTGAAAAGAAGTTGATGGGACCATAATTGGTAGAAGAGATGGAAGAAAAAGTTCAGTTGATTTAGAAACACATGAGAACAGCTCAGAGCAGGCAGAAGAGTTATACGGATAATTGGAGGAAGGAACTATCTTTCGAGGTAGGTGATAATGTATTTCTCAAAGTTTCATCGTGGAAAAGTGTGATGTGATTTGGTAAGAAAGGAAAGTTGAGTCCAAGGTTCATTGGACCATATGAAATTCTTGAGAGAGTTGGATCAGTTGCTTACCGAGTGGCTTTACCTCCGAGTTTATCTCAGGTACACAATGATTTTCATTATTCAATGTTAAGGAAGTACATGCCAGATCCATCTCATGTTTTGAGCCCAGAGGTAGTTCAGTTGGAAGAGAATCTCTCTTATGATGAACAACCAGTCCAGATACTTGATCGTAGAGAGCATGTGTTGCGGAATAAGGTAATTCACCAGGTAAAGGTTTTATGGAAAAACCATATGGTTGAAGAGGCAACATGAGAATCTGAAAATGCTATGAGGGATAAATACCCTCACTTATTTTGATAAGTGAATAAAATTGCGAGGACGCAATTCCCAAAAGGGGGGAAGGATGTAATATCCCAGGTAAATAAAGAATAAAGAATTTTCATTTTTATTAATATTTTTGAATTAAATATTAATTTTACTTTAAAGTGGTTGCTATGTTCGATAGAGTACCCGATACGCAACAAAGAGTTTCTTTGAAAACTTACATCACATACTAGTAATAAAATAATATTATTTTAAATGGTAGTTAACACGTAGCTGTTGTATTGACGGGAATGTATGAAAATAACTAAAATATGATTATATATGTTTGTTAAATGTTTTTACACTTATCTAATAAAGGATAAAGGCTTAAAATATGAAAAGAATTCAATTTTAGGCATATATACTCTAACATTCTCTAAAGATCGACTTATTGCCTTTTGATGGCGAACCGTCCATAAATATAGTTTTGGTCACTCTTATACATTCTATTGGACCAAATAAAATTATTCTTTAGAATAGGGACATAAAAACTTACTTTGTGTGAATTTTTGGTATTTTTCCGATAAAGTTCATTTTTTTAATGAATAGTGAAAAATGTTGTATTTTAATTCAAAACCACTTTTTAATATAATTTATTTATATGATTAGATTATATTTTGAATTGGTTTTAAAGTTCAATTAGAATATATTTTTACCATTTAATCCAATAGTGGTCGTTGGAATTAATTTTACTTTGAAATTGGACTTAAACTAGTGTCAATCTTTTGATACTTATTGTTTCATAAAAACACGCTATTTGCTCTGACAACGAGAATTAATTATTAAATTAATTAATGTAACTTATATGTTTTGAATTTTTTAAAATAGACATCATTTTTGAATTCGAAATATCAAATATATCTTAGGGTGATGTTTTGGTATTTTTCTGAAAAATATCATTTTTTGATGAATAGTGAAACCACTAAGTGGTAGTTAAAGAAACCGATTTTTCGTTTAAATGAAACTTTGCCACTTCTGTGTTTTGAATTTTAAAAATCCGACATACATGGTTGTCATTATGAAGTAAAATGTGGTTCAATGGGATTAAAATAATTTTTGGGGGAATAGTAACTTTTAAGTTTTTAATCGAGATTAGAGGTAATTAGTGTAGTTTAAGGTAAAAATAATGTTTTAATAATATAAAATGACCTAGACACATGTCCTACCCTTATTGGATGTGTCATGGACGACCAATAAAATCCATGGGTCAACTTGGGGACCCCATGGAGCCTCTTTGGTAGGAAAATGACATTACTACCTTTTTATTTAAAGTTAAAATAAAAATGTCACAAACATGAGTTATTTTACTAAAACAATTTTTAAATGGGGTTATATAAGTCATATTTTTGACTATAAATATTCATTAGAAATATAAAAATATTTCCTACATCATGATATTTTTATTATAATTTTTATACATTAAATAAATTAAATTATTTATGACACCATGATGATACAGTGAATACCTCATTATTTAACGATTTAAATAAAATGAAAAGATAATAAAAAATATAAGACCTAAACATGTAAAAACCTATTGGATGGGTGGATTTAGAACTATTATAACCTTATCCTGGAAATATATAATTTTGGGACCTTTTAAATCTGAAAAGCATTTTATAATAAAGTAACCTTTTATAACATTCCAAGAGTGCCCCTCCTCTCCTCTTATAAAAGGCCCCCACATCTACCACCTTACCCACACCTCTAAAGCCTTTGGATCGGCCAAAACCTGACCATTTTGTCTCTCCAAATCCCTCTAATACTCCTAGAAGCCTCACATTGGGCAGAAGTCTTCGCAAATAAGCCTTTGAGATCAAATCAAAAAGAGTTACCCGTTTTAAAGGTAGTGTTTTCTCTTGTGTTATTATGTTTTATTTCGCTTCTCCAACCCCCTAAACTCTTTTAATTTCTTTATTTTGTAACAACACCAGTATCTTCAATATACTAGGATGTTTTTATTAGAAGTATTTGATCTACACTTACACACACCTACATCTAATGGTTAAAGAACATACTGTTTCTGTGGATGGAGAATTTCTTCCTCACGAAACGATGATTGTTCAACACTCATATAACACCTTCAAAGGTGGCCATTAAGATGTCGATATATTTATATATGATATATAATATGATTATGTTTTACTTAAGCTTATATATTTTTCATTTATGGCATACCTTTATGGTTTCCATTATGGGTAAACGCGATATCTTCATTTTAGGAAGTGCGGACTACCGCCTCCTCAAAGTGATTTGATTCGTTAATACCATATGTGGTACATATAAAGGATAGATTGAATGATATTATATATGATACAATACTGGAATTATAATACTATTATGTATCATTATGTTTTAATTCCATTAAATATGAAATAGAAATGGAAGTAGCGTTCATGCGTACGTACGACTTACCGTCTCAATGAACGGTGCATTTCATTTCTTACCTATAAATGATAATGTAATATTATAAATGCATGTATATATTGGTTATATATGATATATATGATATATAAATCATGATTATAACTCTTGATATAATGGATACATGAACAACTTCTAATTATAAAGAGCATATTTTTTACTCAAGTATCAATGATCGTTAAAATGACCGTTATTAACTTAAATAATTACATAGTGTTAATGACATGATAATAAGTGATATAAAAGGAATAATTAACTTGAAAAAGGTTCTTAAGCAAGTAAAAATTAACTCAAGTTTATTATTCATGACGTTAAAGAACGATCAAGTCAAGTCAGACCCGAGGTATGGGACCTCGTCTCAATCTCCTTTCATTGAGGCATATTATGTTTTATACACAACTTTATTTTATACGGTGTATAAACCCCTTTGAATTTTACGTTTAACCAAAATGAATATTTTTATATGAAGCATTTTACTAAATGACAAAAGGGAATGTTTTTGTCGTACGTATATGGCAACAATGACTTCTCTGCCACCGTGAACATTATTTGAGTTTCGGCTTCCTCTACAAGCCATACTTTTTTTAAATGAAAAATAAATACCATGTATTAATTTTATTTTATTTTGGTATTGAAAATGGTTTTCATAATGTTTTTATATCAATGTTTTTTATTGATATCTTTTGATTGAAAAGTGGAAATGTTATGTTTCCTTTATGCATGTTTTATGTGATATGATTATGTTATGGTTCTTGGGAATTAGTATGAATATGGGTGGTTCCGTGATAAACTAAGGGCGAGTGAGCCCGATATAGCTCTTCAATGCATTGGGTAATGCAAATGGGTTAAACGTTAAGGTTTCTCCGAAGAGATTTAGGAAATATACTGTGATGGGTATTTCAAACGTAACCAAGAGGGTTACTCCCTACGTAAGAATGTTATGAATGCCTCAAGTTACCTTTATTTATTATGATTTCTATGATTTATTCATGATTTGATGAGGTATGTTAAAGTGATTATGTTTTATGAGTAAAGTATGATTTCATTGATTTTTATGTATACATGTACTCATGTTTCCTTTCCATATTTTTATATCCCTTACTGAGCTTTTTATGCTCATCCCAAGTTTTTGAAATGTTTTTCACAGGTCAAGGAAAAGGTACATGATATGATGATAGTGTTAAGAAAGTGTCAATAAAGAATCCATGATTTATTTTAAATATGTTTCCATTGATGGGAAAATAATGGGTACTATCTTTTATGTAACCACTTTGTTTAAATGTGGAATGTAATGCATGTTTTATGATCTAATTCTCTAAACCTCTAAACCTGAAAAGATTTTCAACATGTATTCATGAAATAACTCAAGAATAAGTAATGTTTAAGGCTGGGACTTATATAAACATAGTCAATAGATCCCGACCCACAAGGTATTACCAGTCGCCCCACAGACACGAGCTCTCCCCATGGGGCCCACACACGTGCCTAAATGAGACATTTAGCTAATTATTGTCCCCATAGGTTAGAACATTTTATTTTAAGTGTTCTTTTTCCTCACTCTCACATAAACTGGGAAACATCCTAGAAGGTCACGCATTCAGATCATTACTCTAGGACCAACACAATTAAATATGGATTTCTAATCTAGGTGTCTCCTAAAAACAATTGTTCAACTTATAAAAATGTATAATATCATTTATTCATTAATCCAATTATCATTATAAAGTGTTACATTAGCCCCCCCCCACCAGAGAACAACCTTTTCTTTGTTGACCATATATCTCAACCTAGACAGTGCCACATTTTTTACTATTGGGGTTTTCCTCTGATACCAATGTGAAAACTAGGGCCTAATGATGTAATAGACACCCCTCCTTAATATGTTCATTGGTTCTTGGACCACTGGGTACAACCAGTTTCCCTACACACATGTGGTCCACTACCTAGGGACCACTCAAATGCTCAAATAGGTCTTCTGACTAATTTCTATCCCCAATAACTAACACATGTTCTTTCTAGTGTGATTTGTCCTCACTCACACGCACCTTGAGAAACATACTAGAAGTTATCCCACATTAATCACTACTCCAATCCAATCATGCTTAACTTTGGTGTTCTAACAAAGTAGGCTCCCAAAAACAAAGGTTCACCTTATTGAAATTAGTCATATCATTTATATATTTAAACCTTTATCATTCAGTTGTGTTCCAATGAATAAGAAATTAATAATTTGATTTTTGTTTTGGAATGGTAAAGTTAGTATTAAACTCATTAAATAATATTCTAATTCTTATTAATTAAAATTACCTAAAAAATTCTCATTTGGGATTAATATTAAATGGTAAAAACAAAAAATTAAATATAATGATACAAAAAGTTATAAAAAACAAAAAATAATCAATTATATTAATTTTTATTATATATGAATGATGATATTTTTTAGATGACTGAATATAAACCCCAATATTATAAAACAAGTTCAAATTAATCATGATTTCTCACACCGAAAATGGGAAAATGGTAATAACTAACTCATATGCATATAGATAATAATTATAAAATAAAATTATAAAATGTAATTTATATAAATAAGGTAATGAACTTGGTTATTAATATTGTTATTTTTTACAGAGGATGTTAAATAACTTTATTGCAAATTAATAGTAATGGTAATGTATTTGGTAACTCAAACTACATATTTTGAGTTATATGACTTCATATGGAATTTATTTCACATATTACATTCCAATTTAAATGATTTAATGTCTCAAATCCGTAGGGAAGTATATTTTATAATTCCAATATACCTATATGAACAGTTTTATTTCACATTTTTTGGTAAAACAATGCATTTTTTTAAAAGAGACTCATGACTATGAATTTTAAATTGATTAATACAAAATGCTTTTAAAAAATGACTTAGTAATTTTGATTTTATTTTCCTCTATATCTTTAAAATGAAATATCTCCAATGGTGTTAGGTGTAAAGTTTCACCCTCGATTTTTTCCTGTTATTTGATAAATTTTCTATCATGAAGATTCAAATGAAATTTTATTTAATTAATTTTTTTATACTGGATGGAAATTTTATTGATCATACATTTTTTTCATGAGTTATTTATTTGGAGAATGATTGCTAATTAAAATTTTAGTGTATTATGAAATACAATCTTATTTTTGTGAGTTCGTTATGAAAATTGAATGATTATCATTTAAACATTTTAAGAAACTCATTTTATTATAATGAGATCTTTATGATGTGATAAATGAATTATTCTAAAGTGTATTCATGAGTATGGATGATGACAGTTGGTGTCATATATCACCTTCCATTTTATTTGATGAAAGCTTATATATTTTGAAATATTTATAAACTTCTATAATATAGTTAATCACAAGAATGGGTTTTAGTGTGTGTATAATTAAGGTGATGTATATATGGGTATAATTAAGTTCCCTAATTCATGTTTAAAGGTGTGTGAGTCATGAATTTAATGTTTCCCCATGAAAATATTTGTTCCAAATATATCATTTTCTTTTCATTGCAATCCTATACCCTCATGATTCAAGGTTTCTATTAAATTTTTTAACAAAAAGTTAAAACTATTATGTTTCATTATTAATCTTATGAAGCTATATGTTCTTATTACATGTTCTTAGAAGATAACATATGTTTTATGATTATTATTGATTATAATATGATATTATTATTATGGTTATGTTATTTTATGATTATGATCTTATTGTTTATGAATGATTATTTATCACATTAGATCTCACATGTTTTCTTATGGTTTCATTACCAATGTTATGAAGATGATTATAACATATGAAATTATGGAATAATGTTTTCAAGTGTTTAAAACTAATATATTTATATACACAATCTCCATGACAATAAATGTAATGACCTACCATCACCAATATGAGGGAAGAGAAAACAGATTTCCAGACCATTCCTTCTCCCATATGAAGGAGATATAATGACCCCCGAGACCCGCATTCAATAGGTCCCAGAGTAGAGACTATCACCAAGGGTATGGAATCACATGAAAAAAGGAAGGAACTATGATTTTAATTTAGTAGGATTGGAAGATAAGATTGTAGATCCCAAACAACAAAAAAACAGGAAGTGAAAGTAAAGCCAAAAAAATCCATTCCCATATGCATGTTTCAATAATAAGTGCTATGAAAATACCAGAAAACTTAAAGGAATGTACCAAAATAAAATAAAAGCAGCAATGTCAATAGTTCCATCATCCAAACCAGTAGGGTCCAGCATGGTCCCCGATTTCCTCCTGGAAACATGAAATCAGTTTTATATACATAGGGTGAGTATACTGGTATACTCATTAGGGAAAACCAAATGCTCTCATGCACAAGCGGGGAGGCATTCTAATGCCCTGTGAAAACGGAGATAATAAAATCATCTAGCTTTGATAATATCCACCCAATCCTCACCAAGTAATACTTCTAAAATAACACAAGTCAATTAAAGTAATAGTAATAACACATTTATGTTTGGGTACCCATGCCACATTCCCACTAGTTATTGCAGACATCATACGCATCAGACCTCCCTCTCCTTTCTCACCACAGTCCCACTGCCATACCCTGCCCGCACACACCTGGGCTACCACAACCACACATCTCTTCTGCACACACCTGGGCCCCAAAAACCACAGGTAACCATCCCCATAGTCACCTGGACTAGAAAAACTACTGCCACACCTGAAGACATCTGGGTCTCATCCCAAAGACATTTGGGAAGCAACCTACCCGCACACACCCGGGAAAACAACCACAACAACCTTGTTCAAATATTATTTTCTTATAATGGACCTTAGGCCGTCACAACCTTCCTGAAGAGTCCTGGGATACTTGGGAATGGGATAATAAAAGGAGCTAATTACCAGCCACTCATAGGAGTGTTGGAAAAAACACACTCCCCCATGAAATGGTGGTGTTCAGTATGAAGTTCTCAACTGGGGTGGGGCACAAATAAGAAACATAAGAACAAAATTATACATATAGGTAAACAACAACTCATCCCAACCAAGGGGTTCCAAAACATGACCATACACAAGCACCTCATTACTATTCATTCATAAAATGAACAACGGCCACAACCATGTCACAATTCATTCCCAGAAAACAATTCCCCATTAAACCAATTCTTGTTATCACATTCACGCGGTTCCATTTATATAATTATTTACTATCAGGAAAATAATAGGCATAGCCACAATCCATGTAAGGAAAAACAATCAAGCTGCATTTTAAGAATTCACACTCAATTATCTTGTAAAGTCACAACAACAAAAGGGATCTGTGGGATCCCTCAAAGTACTTGAACTAATCTAATCCCCACCATACAGCCCCATGTGGCCATAGATCCACAAACCAACAACTACACATAATAGGGGATCACATACCCATCCATTTAACCCCATAGGAATTAATAAGAACATCCACACATATTACCAAGACATAGAAAGAGAGTTTCCAGATTCAAACATTCCATTCATTGAGTTCCTTCTTTTCTGTCTGGTTAATCGGGGTGATCACACAAGGATTCTTGTTCACTGGACATCCATATCAACCGAGCTTATGTGATTAATGAATTTTCATGTTAAAACCATTAAATCATCAAAGAATACAGGGTTCTATTAGTGGGCAAGAAAAGACCACCAACGGTAATGATTTTCATTGGAAAGAAGCCCATACAATTCACAACATATAAGAAAGGGTAAAAGAGTACAACAACATTATCAAACACACCCCTGCATTTTTTAAAAGTCAGTTTATTATCATCATTAAGGTTTGGTTTCATCCATCCCCATATAAACATTAGTGTAACCACCCCACATGATACATATAAAATATAGACGAAGGAAGAACCCTACCAAGCCGATCAACGATCGTAGTTTTTCTCCTTGTGCCAAAAATTGGGGATGCATGACTTGTAGGGGATGAACATCGAGGACTCCAAGAGTGAGTAAGAAAGGATCCAGCAAAGGCGCACCACTATCATTAAGAAGGGGGAATGCAAACGCACAAAGGAAAGAAAAAGAGACCATCTAAGAGGAATAATTAATTCCCATGTGATAAAAAGGTGAGATTATGTAGTTGCGGGATATGAATTTTGAACATCTTTAAAGGCAGATCGTGGTTTTCAAAATGTAGTTGGACGGTTACAGATGATGTAATTATTTGTTATTTAATAATTCTCATCAGAGAGGTGTGCATAAGGGATGTGAGTTAGAAGGTTTCCTTTAAATAGAGAAAAACACATAATAGGGGTAGAACTAGAATGTACGAGAAAAAGGGTGTGGCACTGATGAAAAGGGCACAATTTTTGGTAAGTCAAGGGTCACCCAGCTCTTGAGGGATTTTTTATATCATTTATGGGATTTTAATGGATTTTAATTGGGTATTAAAACACTCTTACATCAAATGATACGTTGAGAGAGCGGGACTAGAAAGAGAAACAAAGGTGGGACACCGTTTGGTGGGACACTGTAAACGGTTCCACGGTAACGATGCCACTGTAATCAATTCCACCATTTCGGTGTGTGATTATGATGGTTCCACCATTATGGTTCCACCATCATAGTGCCACTGTCATGGTGCCACCGTCATGGTGCCACTCTCAAGGTTCCACCCTCACAGTGCCACTGTATGTAGTGCCACCGTTTTAGTGTGTGACCATGACGGTCTGACCATTATGGTGCCACCATCATAGTTCCACCGTTTCGATCTGCGAACATGACTGGTGCAACCGTTAAAGTGTCATCATGACTGGTGCCATCGTTTCGGTGGAACCGTTTGATGGAACTAATTTTTGGAAAACTCCTTACTGATTCACTACCCAGTCCATTACATCAAATACCACTCAAACTATTCCCACCCTCGAGAATAAAATCTTGACCTGAAAGAAAAAAGAGGGGTCCGAACAACCACCACAAAAAATATATCTTAGGAGTAAACCTCCTTGACATCCAAGAACACATCTCCCTAACGTAACCACTCAAACATATAAAGGTGTCACTATCCAGACATATGGATTTGGGAGTCCCTTCTTCCATGAAAAGATACTATCCTGTTTTGACGGTACTAACTCACCCCCTGGGTTTAATCACACCCACCTTAAGGAATCTTGACATAAGATCAGGTCCTCCCCTACTAACAATCAGGACTCTTCAAACACATTCATAGAATAAGAAAAACAACACATTTCATAGTTAACAAGGTCATGCACTTCATCACCAACAATTATAAGACATAACTAAACAAAACTAAAAATAGCTCTGGGTACTGGGCACACATCGATGACTCTCATTCCCATGTACTCTCCTCCAGGCCATCAAGCCTCCATAATACATGAACCAAGGAAATGGTTCTTCCAAGAAGAACCTTCTCCTCACAACCTTCGATCATCACTGGTCACTCTACAAACGTCGTGTTGTCCTCAATATCCAGCTTTCCCTAGTTGAGGATGTGTGAATCATTATGTAGATACCAATGGAGATGAGACACATAGAAGACAACATTCACTCTCAGTAGTGGCGGTGGTAGCACCAGCTGATAATCAACCTCACCAACCTGATGAAACACCTCAAAGGGTCTGACGAACCTAGGAGAAATGTTACTCCCCCTACTAAACCTACATTGCCTAAGATGAGGGGAGACCTTCAAGAACTTGTGGTCCCAAACTTTAAACTCCAATGGAATCATTCTATGATTGGAATACAAATTTTTTCAGTCCTTATCCGCCATCATCATTGTTCATATAAGCTTAAACTTTTCTGTCGTGATCTGCACTTCCTCCAGGACAAGAACACCTACTTCCCCGACCTATGCCCATCACCCATGTGAGAAAAACTGCCTCCCATACAAGTCTTATAACGGAGAAATTTTAATGGTAGGGTGATATATATTGTTGTAGGAAAACTCTACCATAGGCAAGTGTCGTACCCACGATCCCCCAAAGTCCAAAAAACATGCCCGTAGAATATCCCCAAACTTCTGGATAGTGCGCTCTGTCTGCCGATCTGTATGGGGGTGGAAAATAGTGTTGAGGCATAGACAGGTAATCCTTTCTAGACCTGTGAGGTAGATTGGGTATCCTGATCAGAGAATATAGACCTCGTAACTCCATGAAATTTCACCACCATGTCCATGTACCACTGTGCTAGGGTATCCAGCACACTCGACTCCTTGATTGCCAGGAAGTGAGATGATTTCATCAGTCATTCCACCACAACCCAGATAGCATCGCAACCCCCTTGAACTCTGGGTAGTCCCATGACTAAATCCATTGATATTTTGTTCCACTTCTACTTAGGGGCATCTAAAGATTGTAACAGACCCCCTAGGATGGGGTGTTCAACCTTCACCTGCTGACACACGAGGCACTTTGCCACAAACTCTGCCATTTCCTACTTAACCCCAAGCCACCATAACTGGCCCCTCAAACCCCATCACATCTTGGAAACTCCTTGGTGTGAGACTAGGGGTGATTTTTGGAACTCACCAAGAACTCTCTTGCACATTCCCATGGGGATGAACAACCTTCCATGAAACAACATCTGATTCTGGCCACCTTTCGACCATCCTTCCGGAGCATTTCCCTGGATAACACGATCGTGTATCACTTCAGCTTCTATGTCCCCCCACCAAAACTCATCCACCTGCCACTACCGCCTGTTCAGGTATTTCTGAGAGATGATATACCTCAATCTATTGTCATCTATGAAGACCAAAAAGTGCTCCCCGATGAGGTAGTTCCGCCACAAATTTAGTGCGAACACAACATTTGTGAGCTCCAGGTCATGGTTGGCATAGTTACGCTCATGGGGATATAACTAGCATGACCCATAAGAGATCACCCCTACCATTGCATCAGCACACACCACAAGCCTTCTCCTGAAGCATCAAAAAACACCTAAAACATCACCCCTTATTTTGGAAACCTCAGCACTATGTCCCTAACCAATTTCCCTTTTAGATAACTGAAGGCTTCTTGACATTGTTCATTCCACATGAAGGCACAATCCTTTCTGGTCAAATATGTCAAAAGAGCTTCAACTCTAGAAAATTTGTGCACAAAAAATCGATAATATATTTCCATACCCAGGAAACTATGAACCTCTATCACATTCCTGGGTGCTCCCCATTAAACAACCACCTCAACCTTTAATGGGTCAACTGCTATTCCCTGCTCGGACACCACATGTCCATGGAAGTGCATCTCTCATGTCCAAAACATGCACTTGGACAACGTTCCGTAGATCTGGTGCTATCGGAGGACCTCTAAAACCGTTCTCTGATGCTCAGCATGATCCTCCTCTAATCTTGAGTAGATTAAGATTTCTCAATAAACATCACTACGAACAGGTCCATATATTCTTGGAAGAAGAAGTTCATAATCCCTATGAACAAGACTGGTGCGTTCGTAACACTGAACGACATGACCACGAATTCAATGTGTCCATATCTGCAGCTGAAGTCAGTATTCGAGATGTCACCCTCTTTCACCCTACACTAGTGATATCATAACTGCAAGTCAATAATGGAGAACCACCCATCCCCCTTCAACTAGTCAAAAAGGTTGTCTATCAACTGGAGAGGGTAACAGTTCTTGGCCATTACCTGATTCAGTATCTGGTAGTTTATGCACAACCTGAGACCACCATCTGCCTTCTTCGTGAACAAGAATGGAGCACCCCATGGTGAAATTCTTGGTCAAACTAAACCCTTATTCATTAGATAATAAATCTTAATTTGTAACTCCATCACCTCAGAAGGCATCATCTGATATGGAGCCATTGAAATCAGATGAGCACCGAGTCGAAAGTCTATCCCAAACTCAAACTCACGTCGATGGGGTTGAGTAACAACCTCTTCAGGGATGAAGTCCATGAATTCACTAACATTCCATAGGACATACACTATCTCTATGTCTGCTGACTCCACTGACATCACGGCTAACAAGGAATGAAGGGGCTCCACTCATCGGTTGCCCTCCAGGAAACCCCGCACACCAATTAAAGTCACACATTTTTCTCCCATATTCTAAAACACGCTCATTATTTGGACACAGTCAATAACAACACATATAGAGAACATCCATTCAATGAATAATATGGCATCATATGGCTGCATCTGCAGAAAAAGAAGGTCCCCACTGGACTGATGTGGTCCCAATAGCAGTCTACATCCCCGACAAACATGAGACAAGCTGGTTTGACCTCTGACCGGCGTACCCAAAACTAGGGGCATGGGATGTCTCTCTATGTCTATACATAAGTTATGGGCAAGACTGGGTGCAAAAAATGAGTGCAAATCTCCTGAATCAAACAAGGAACACGAAATAGTACTAAACATGTTGATTGTACCACAGACGACCTTCGACCCTTCTGTAATTGTTACCTCTATGGTGTGAAACTGCCCACACCCAGCTCATATGCCCCTAGGTTGTTCGCATTATTTCCAAACATGCCTTGGGATAGGTCCTTTAGGAGCACCCTGAGGTTGCCCCCCTCCTACAATGTCTTCTATTGGTGGAGTGGGAGCTCACTGTCCGTGCTGCTGCAGCTGAAAGGGCCTGGCTTGAAACTACTGCTACTGAGGTGGGTGATGAACCTGTCTACCCCCACTATATTGCACTCGGTCTGGGAACTGATTCAGAAGATTCCCATGACATCCCCAGATGAATTATCTCGATATTGGGGCCACAAAGAAGGGGCGAGAACCGGGAGATCAAAACGGGAATTGCTGGGGCATGCTCCCCATTGGCCGAAACCTAGAAGGCCATGACGCTGGAGTCCTACTAATGACAAAATTCTCCTTTGATGAGCCCAAATGGCTCCCCTCTCACAGAACACCTCCCTTCCTGTGCATCCCCACCACTACTCAGCCTTCCTATAGACCCCCAAGTATGTTGGTAGAGTGAAGGGAGTAATAGCATACTGAATAGAAAGTCATAATACCTCCTCTAAACATCTCACCCGAGACCCCTCATCCAGAAAATGGTCTAAAGTGAAGTGAGGGAGATCCTTGAACTCAATACCCAACTCCATCACTGACTTGCTCCCATGTTGAAGGGAGAGTACCTCATGTCTCTTCTCCACCTTCATCTGGGAAGAGAGTAATTCCTCCCAGAACACCCTCTCAATGTCCGTACATGAATCCTCGGCCTCCCTCTTCTCCCCGAGATTGAGCGTCCACCACTAATGTGCCGCTCCCTGCATCTGGATTATATCTAGAGGAACCCGGTACTCCGTCTGAGCCCGGATTAAGATGAAAGCTATCACCAGATCTTTGAGACATCTCTTTGTCTCCATGTCCGAGATGCTGCCCTCATACTTACCTAGGGTATATCGTTGAATGATAAAAGTGTCTTATATGACTAGTCATCCTCCTCCTCTCGATCATCCCTCTGTTGATCAGCTAAATCAACCTCTTGGGCCTTGATCTCCTGCACTACACGTGGTCATCATCCGGGTTCCATAGATACAAGGTAAACAAGTAATGTCTAAGCCTGAGTAGGGTAGATGATTTTTTTTAAATACTTTCTTAAAAAATTATTTATTTTGGATCCCCAAAGTACCCAAGACAGAAAAGGACACAAGTCATAATGATGCATGTACCTTTCATAGGGTCTCTACCCTGAAATTAGTGTAGCCTCACTTGGTCGTTTGGTAGGTTTAAAGTCCTTGCATTAGATCATGAGGGGGCCCTAAAATCACATGTCCCAACTTGTCTTCCCTAGCCTATTTCACGTTCCATTATTTCCTAACACAGTTGCCCTACCATCCCATGAAATCCTCATTATGCCTAACTCCAAACTCCAACCTATCTCTGAACCTCTGCTCTGATACCATTATGTCATGACCCACCTTCACCAAGATGAGGGATGGGACTACAGATTTCCAGACCCATCCTTCTTCAAGTTGAAGAAGAGATAATGAACCCTTGAGACATGCCTTCAATAGGTCCTAGAGTGGAGACTAGCACCAAGGGTAAGGAATCACATGAAAAATGGAAGGAATTACCCTTTTTATTTAGTATTATCATGAGATAAGACAGTAAATCTGAAACAACACCAAAACTGGAAGTGAAATTAAAGAAAAAACAGTTCATTCCCATATGCATGTTCTAATAATAAGTGATGCGAAAATACAAGAAAACTCTAAAGGAAAGTACCAAATGAAAAGAAAATAAGCAAGGTCAATAGTCCCATTGTCCAAACTAGTAGGGTTTAGCACGGTCCTCAAAATCCTCCTGGAAACCTGAAAGTAGTTTTATATATGCAGGGTGAGTATGTAGGTATACTAAGTAGGGAAAACCAAAAGCTCTTGTTCACATGTGGGGAGTCATTAAAATGCCCCATGAAAAAGGAGATAACTAAATCACCTAGTAAGGAATATATCCACCCAAACCTCATGAAGGCACACTCCTCAAATAACACAAGTCAAGTAATGTAATATTAATAACACCTCGATGTTTGGCTACCTCGTGCCACTTTCCCACTAGTTATTGAAGACATCATACGTGTTAGACCTCCCCCGCCATTCTCATTGTAGTCCCACTACCATACCCCGCCTGCACACACATGGGCTACCACAACCACACATCCCACGCACACACACATGTGCCACAACAACCTCACTTAACCACCCACATAGATAGCTGGTCCATAGACACCTGGTCCATAACAACTACTTCCATGCTTGAAAAAACCTGGGCCTCATCCCAAAGACACATGGGAAACAATCTACCCACACACACCAAGGAAAACCACCATAAATACCCTATCCAAGAGTCTTGGGTAATAATGGATCTCATGCCATCATAGCCTACCCGAAGAGTCTTGGGCTACTTGAGAAAGGGAGCAGAAAAGGAGCTAATAACCAGCCACTCATTTGAGTGTTGGAAAAAACACCATCCCCCATGAAATGGGGGTGTTCGGCAAGAAGTGATCAACTTTTGGGGGATGAAAATAAGAAACATAAGAACTAAATTATACATATAGGTAAATAAGTACTCATCCCCACATAGGGGTTCCAAAACTAGCCCATACACAAACACTCTAGTTACCATTCAGTCATAAAAAGCACAACATCCACAACCAAGTCACAACTCATTCCCAGAAAACAATTACCCATTGAACCCATTTTTTATCACATTCAAGTGGCACCATTTAAATAATTCTTCACTATCTAGAAACTAACAAGCATAGTCATAAGATTAGGAAGGAAAAACAATCAAGCATCAATTTAAGCATTCACACCTGGTTCTCTTGTAAAGTCACAATAACCAAAGGGATTCGTGAGATCTCTCGAAGTACTAGAACAAACCAAGACCCACCATAAAACCCCACATAGACTTAGATGAACAAACCAACAATTTCACACAAATGGGGATCCCATCCCCATTCATGTCACCCCACAAGAATCAAGCAGAATAACCACACATATTACCAATACATAGAAAGGGAGTTTCCATATTCAAACACACCATTCATTGAGTTCCTTCTTTTCCATTTGGATATCCGGGGTGATCACACAAGGATTCTTGTTCATTAGACATCCATTCAATCCACCAAGCTTATGTGATTAAACAATTTCCATGGTACATCCATTCAATCATCATAGATAAAAGGGGATCATTAGTGCACAAGGAAAGAGCACCAACAGCCTTAATTTTAAGTGGACAGAACCCCATGCAATTCACAACATATAAGAAAGGGTAAAAGAGTACAACTACATCATCAAACTCACCCCTACATTCTATAAAATTCTGTTTATTATCTTCGTTAAGGTTTGGTTTCATCAATACCCATAGAAACATTAGCATACACACTCCACATGATACACAATAATGAGAGATGAAGGAATAACCCTATAGGGATAATCAATTATCGATGTTTTTCTCCTCATGCCAAGAACTGGGGATGTGCGACTTAAAGGGGAGGAAGTTCTAGGACTCCAAGAGTGAGTAAGAAAGGCTCCAGCATAGTCGCACCACTATCCTCGGGATGGGGGACTCCAAATTCCCCAAGAAAAAAAAAGATACCATCCAAGAAGGAAAAATAATTCTTGTGCGATAAAAAGGTGAGATCCTGGGGTTACAGGATATAAATTTTGGATGGATTTAAAGGTAGATATCGGTTTCACCACATGGTTAGACGGTTACACATGATCAAATTAACTGTTATTTAATAATTCTCATCCGAGAGGTGGCTATAATGGCATTGAGTTAATGTGTTTCCCTTAAATAGAGGAAAATGCATAAAAGGGGAGGAACTGGAAAGTATGGGAAAATGGTGTGGCACCGAGGAAAAAGACACACGTTTTGGTAATTCAAGGGTTTCCCAGATCATGGGGGATTTTTTATATCATTTATGGGATTTTAAGGGATTTTAAGGGGTATTAAAACACTCTTACATCAAGAGATAAATTGTGGGAGTGGGACTGGAAAAATAAACAAAGGTGAGACGCTGTTTGGTGGGACACTGAAAGCAGTTCCATGGTCATAGTGCCACCGTTTCAGTGTGTGATCGTGACGGTGTGACTGTTACGGTTCCACCGCCATGGTGACACCATCACGGTGCCACTGTAAGTAGTTCTACCATTTTGGTGTGTGATCGTGATAGTCCAACCATTACGATGCCACTGGTTTGGTGGAACGATGTAAGCAGTGCCACCGTTTTGGTGTGTGACCATGCCCGGTGCAACCGTTATGGTACCGTAGTGACTGGTGCCACCATTTCGGTGGAACCATTTGATGGAACCAAATTTTAGAAAACTCCTTAATGATACACTTTCTAGTCTATTAAATCAAATACCTCTCAAACTATTCCGTCCCTTGAGAATCATAAATAGACCCAAATAAAAGAGAGGGGTTCGAACAACAACCTCGAAAGATGCCTCTCAAGATTAAACCTCCGCGACATCTAAGATCACCTATCCCTCACGTAACCACTCAACCATATAAACGTGTCACTATCCAGACATATGGATTAGGGAGTCCCTTATTTCATGTCAAGATACTATCCTCTTTGGACGATACTGACTCTCCCCCAAGGTATTAATCGCATCCACCTTACTTTATATTGATTTAGGATTAGGACCTCCGCTCCCCATAGTCAGGATTCTTCATGCACATTTAGAGAACAATTAAAACAACACATTTCAATGTTAACAAGGTCAAGCACTTCCTTACAAACATGTATAAGACATAACATAACAAGACTCAAAAGAGCTCTGGGTATGGGGCGTGCATCTATGCCTCCCATTCCCAGGTACACTCCTCAAGGCCCCCATACCTCCATGACACATGAAACAAGGAAATGGTTTTTCCAAGAAGCATCATATCCTCATGACCTTCGATCATCACTGGTCGCTCTACAAATGCTGCGTCGTCCTAGATATCTAGCTTTCCCCAGTCAAGGATGTGTGAATCATAATTTACAAACCAAAGAAGATGAGACAAATGAAATAAGACATGCACACTCAGTAGCAGTGTTTGTAGTGCCAACAAATAATCCACTTCGCCGACCCACCGCAACACCTCAAAGGGTCTGACGAACCTGGTAGAAAGCTTACTCCCCCTACTAAACCTCCATTTCCCACACTTAGGGGAGACCTTCAAGAACACGTAGTCCCCATACTAGAACTAAAAGTGTCTCCTATTTTGATCGGCATACAAATTTTGTTAGTCCTTAGCCACCTTCATCCTCTCTCTTATAAGCTGAACCTTTTATATAGTGCTCTGCACTACCATCGGGCCAAGAACTTCTACTTCAATGACCTTTGCCCAGAAAACGGGTGAGGGATACAACCTCCCGTAAAAGGCTTAGTATGGAGCCATTCCAATGGTAGAGTAATAGATATTGTTGTAGGAAAAATCTACCATAGGCAAGTGTTGTACCAACGATCCCCCAAAGCCCAAAACACAAGCCCGTAGCATATCCTCTATCTTTTGGATGGTACGCTATGTCTGCCCATATTCCTGGGGGTAGAAAGCTATACTGAGGCATAGTTGGGTGCCCAAATCATGTTGAAATACTTTCCAGAACTATGAGAAAAATTTATTATCCCGATCTTAGACTACGAAACTCACAACTCCATATAACCTCACCACCTCGTCCATGTACCATTCTTGATTGCCAGGAAGTGAGCATATTTCGTCATCCGGTCCACCACTAACCAGATATCATCACAACCACCTTGAAATCATGGTACTATAAAGACTAAATCCATTGGGATGTTGTTCCACTTCCATTTGGGGACATCTAAAGGTTGAAACGGCCCCCCCTGGGATGTAGTGTTCAGCCTTCACCTGCTAACACACGAGGCACTTCGCCACAAACTCTGCCCCTGCCCGCTTCACCCTGGGCCACCAAAACTGACCACTCAAACCCCATTCCATCTTGGAAACACCTCATTGTACCACTAGGGGTGAGTTTTGGAACTCACTAAGTACTCTATCATGCATTCCCACAGGGACGAACAACTTTCCATGAAATAACATCTGTTTCTGGCCAACCTTCAACCATCCTTCCAAAGCATTACCCTGGATAACATGATCGTGCATCACTTCATCCTCTAAGTCACCCCACTAAGACTCCTCCACCCATCACTTCCGCATGTTCAGGTGTCACTGAGATAAGACATACATCAATCACTTGTGATCTGTGAAGACCATAAAGTGCTCCCATGTGTTGTTGTTTCGCCACAACTTTAGTGCTAACACAACCGCTGTGAGCTCCAAGTCATGGGTGGCATAGTTACGCTCATGGGGATGTAACCAACTAGACCTATAAAAGATCACCCCTACTATTTCATCACCACACACCTCAATCCTTGGCCTGATGCATCACAAAACACCTCATACATCACCCCTTCTTCTGGAAACCTCCACACTAGGGAACTAACCAACTTCCCATTCATATAATTGATGGCTGTCTGACACTATTCCCTCCACATGAAGGCCTGGTCCTTTTTGGTGAATGATTTCAATGGAGATGCAACTCGAGAGAAGTCAGGCACAAAAATTAGATAATAGACTTCCATAACCATGAAACTATGAACCTCTATCACATTCTTGGGTTCTCCCCAACAAAAAACCGCTTCAACCCTTAACGGGTCTACCGTTATTCCCTACTCAAACACCATGTGTCCAAGGAAGTGCACCTCTCGCGTCCAAAACATGCACTTGGACAACATTCTGCAGAGCCTCTACTGTCGGAGGACCTCTAAAACTATTCTCAAATTCTCGGTGTGATCCTCGTATGATCTTGAGTAGAACGGGATGTCATCAATAAACACGACTACAAACCGGTCCAAATATTCCATGAAGATGGAGTTCATGATCCCCATAAACACTACTGGTTCATTTATAACACCGAATAGCATGACCATGAACTTGATGTTCCCGTGTCTTCACTTAATGGAAGTCTTAGAGATGTCACCATCCTTCACCCTCAACTGGTGATATTCTGACTGCATGAAGATCTTGGAGAACTACCCTTCCCCCTTGAACTAGTCAAAAAGGTCATCTATCCTCATGAGAGGGTAATGGTACACGAGCATTACCTGATTCAGTCTTCAGTAGTTAATGCATAGTCTGAGACCACCATCTTCCTTCTTTGCAAACAAGAATAGGGAACCCCATGGTGATAAACATGGTCGAACAGAAACCTTCATCATCAGATCATCAATATGAATTCGTAACTCCCGCAACTCATAAGGTTCCATCTGATAGGGATTCATTGAAATAAAATAGGAACCGGGTTGTAAGTCTATCCCGAACTCAACATCACGTTGATGGTGTAGAGTAACCACCTATTTAGGGAATACGTACATGAATTCACTAATGATACCCAGGACTTCCACCATCACTATGTATATGGACTTCACTAACATCTCGGATAATAAGGAAAGAAGGGGCCCCACTCACTGGATGCCCTCCTGGAAACCCTTCTTACTGATGAATGTCACACATTGTTCTCCCATATCCAAAAATAAAATCCTTCTTTGGAAGAATTCGATAACAACACATACATAGAATATCCATTTGATGCCTAAAATGACATCATACAGATGCATCTATAGTAGAAGAAGGTCCCCACTGAACTAATATGGTCCCAACATCAGTTTACATTCTCGAAAAACATGAGACAAATGGTCTGACCTCTGAATGGTGTACTCAGAACTAGGGGCACATGATGTCTCTATGTGTCTATACTCACGGTATGGGATAGACTAGGTGCAACAAAGGACTCCGAAGCTCCTGAATCAAACAAGGCACAAGCATGAGTAATAAACAAGCTGATCATACCATGGATGACCTCTGGCCCTGCTGGAACTACTGTCTGCATAGAGGGAAACTACCCACACCCAGATCCTATGCCCCTCGGTTGTCAGCCTTCTCCTCGACCCTTCCCTGATCGAGGTCCCTGAGGACTACCCTGAGGTCATCCCCTCCTGCAATGTCTTCTCTCGGAGGAGCATGAGCTCGTTGTCCCTGCTAGTACTGATAAAAGTTCCTAGCTAGAAACTACAACTGCTGAGGTGGGCGCTGAACCTGCCCGCCCCCACTGTACTGCAATCGGTTCGGGCACTGATTCCAAAGATGCCCACAACTTCCACAGATGAAGCATCTCACTCTTGGTCCCACAATGAAGTGAAAAGAATAGGGATATTGAAATTGGATTTGCTGGGGCCTGCACCCCATTTTCTGAATCCTAGAAGGCCCAAATGCGGGAGGCCTTCTTCTGATAGCTTTCTCCATTGATGATCCCAACTGGCTCCCATCTCACTGAACACCTCCCAGCATGTGCATATCCTCCACCACATATGCCTTCCTCGAGTCCTCCATGTATGTCGGTAGAGTGAAGGGATTAAAAACATATTGAATAGATGTTCGGAGTGCCTCCCATAAACATCTCACCTGAGACCCCTCATCTAGAAAAAGGTCCAGAGCAAAGCGATGGACATCTTTGAATGTGATCCCCAACTCCATCACAGACATGCTCCCCTACTAAAGGGAGATGATCTAATGCCTCTTCTCGGCCTTCATCATGGAAGAGAGGACTTCCTCCCAAAACTCCCTCTCAAATTCAGTACATGAAACCTCATCCTCCCTCTTCTCCCTAAAATAGAGCGTACCCCACTATCCTGATACTCCGCACATATGGATTAGAGCCTGAGGAACCGAGTACTCCGTCGGAGCCCGAATCAAGATGAAAGCTATCACCATCTCTTTGATCCAACTCTTGGTCTCCATGTCCGAGATGCTGCCCTCATACTTCTTGAGGGTCTATCGTTGAAAGGAACGAAGTTTCTTCTACCACTGGTCATCCTCCTCTTCTCAATCATCCTTCTACTGATCAGCTAAATCAGCCTCTAGGGCCTGATCTCCCGCACATCTCATGGTCGTCGTCTGTGTTCTATAGCTACAAGTTAAACAAGGAATGACTAAGCCCACGTAGTTTAGAAGATCGTTTTTCTATTTTTTCTTTAACATTTTATTTATTTTTAATCCCCAAAGTACCCAAAAACACAAGAACACAAGTCATTATGATTCTTGTACCTTTCCTAGGGTCTCTAGACTGAAATCCGTGTATCCTCACTTGGTCATTTGGTAGGTTCAGAGTCCTTGCATCGGATCATGGGGGACCCTTAAATCTCTTGTCCTAGCAGGTCTTCCATGGTCTATTTCACGTTCTATGATTTCCTAATATTTTTTCCCTACCATCCCATGAAATCCTCACTCTACCTAACTTCGAACTCCATCATATCTTTGATCCTCTGCTCTGATACCATTCTGTCATGACCCGCCTTCACCAAGATGATGGAAGGGACAACAGATTTCCAAAAGCTTCCTTCTTCAAGTTGAAGGAGAGATAATGACCCCCTGAGACATGCCTTCAATAGGTCCTGGAGTGGAAACTAGCACCAAGGGTATGGAATCACCTGAAAAATGGAAGACATTACCCTTTTTATTTAGTTGGATCGAGAGATAAGATAATAAATCCCAAACAACACCAAACCTAGAATTGAAAGTTCAGCTAAAGCAATCCATTAACATATGCATGTTCCAATAATAAGTGATATGAAAATACAAAAAAACTCCAAAGGAAAGTACCAAATGAAATGAAAAGAAACAACTTCAATGGTACCATCGTCTGAACTAGTAGGGTTTATCACGCTCCTCGGAAGTCCTCATCGAAACCTGAATGTAGTTTTATATACATAGGGTGAGTATACATGTATACTATGTAGGGAAAACCAAAATCTCTCATGCACAAGTGGGGAGGCATTCTAATGCCCCATGAAAAAAGGATATAACCAGAGAACCTAGTAAGGAAACTATCCACCCAAACCTCATAAATGTACACTCCTCAAATAACCCAAGTAAGTAATGTAATGGTAATAACACCTCGATGTTTGGGTACCTTATGCCACTTTCCCATAGGTTATTGAAGACATCATACGCATCAGACCTCCCCTACCACTCTCACCATAGTCACACTATCATACCCCACCTACACACACCTAGGATACCACAACCACACCTCCCACCTGCTCACACCATGGCAAAAAAAAACACATGTAACCACCCCCACAAACATCTAGGCCGGAACAACTACGGCCACACCCAAAGACAACTGGGCCTCATCCCAAAGACACTTGGGAAACAATCTGCCCGAACAGACCTGTTAAAACCACCACAACTACATTAACCAAATATTCTTGGGTTATAATGGACCTAAGGCCGTTACATCCTAACCAAAGAGTCTTGGGATATTTGGGAAAGGGAGCAGAAAATGAACTAATAACCATCCACTAGTAGGATTGTTGGGGAAAACACCCTCCCCCGTGAAATGGGGGTGTTCGGCACAAAGTGCCCAACATTGATGGGGTGAAAATAAGAAACATAAGAACTAAATTATACAAATAGGTAAACAAGAACCAATCCCAACCAAGGGGTTCCAAAACTAGCCCCTACACAAACACCCTTGTTACTATTCATTCATAACATGCACAACATCCACAACCATGTCACAACTCATTCCGGGAAAACAATTTCCCATTGAACACATTCTTGTTATCACATTCTAGTGGTTTCATTTAAATAATTCTTCACTATCAGGAAACTAACAAGCAGAGTCACAAGACAAGGAAGGAAAAACAATCAAGAAGCAATTTAACCATTCACGCCTGGTTCTCTTATAAAGTCACATAATCAAAATGGATCTGTGAGATCTCTTGAAGTACTGTAACAAACCAAGCCACACCATACGACCCCACATGGCCATAGATGAACAAACCAACAACTGCACACAACAGGGGATCCCATCCCCATCTATGTCACCCCAGAAGAATCAAGCAGAACAAGAACACATATTACCAAGACAAATCAAGGGAGCTTCCATATACAAAAACACCATTCATTGAGTTCATTATTTTTCGTTTGGTTAACCTGGGTGATCACATAAGGATTCTTGTTCACTGTACATCCATTAAATCAACCGAGCTTGGGTGATAAACCAATTTCCATGTTACATCCATTCAATCATCACATAAGATATGGGTCCATTAGTGTGCAAGTAAAGACCACCAATGTCCAGGATTTTCAGTGGATAGAATCCCATAGAATTCACAACATATAAGCAAGGGTAAAAGAGTACAACATCATCATCAAACAAACCCCTTCATCGTTTAAAAGTTTGTTTATTATCATCATTAAGGTTTGGTTTAATCCTTCCTCTTATAAACATTATAATACCCACCCTGCATGATAAACAGTAATGAGACATGAAGGAATAACCCTACTTGAATGATCAACGATCGATGTTTTTCTCCTTGCGCCAAGAACTGGGGATGTGCGCCTTGTATGGGAGGAACATCGGGGACTCCATGAGTGAGTAAGAAAGGCTCTAGTACAGGTACACCACTAGCCTCCGGAAGGGGGACTCCAAACGCACCAAGAAAATAAAAAGACACCATCCATGAAGAATAAATAATTCTCATGTGATAAAAAGGTGAGATCCTAGAGTTACGAGATATGAATTTTGAACAGATTTAAAGGAGGGTCATGGTTTCACCTTGTGGTTGGACGATTCCACATGATCAAATTAATTGTTATTTAATAATTCTCATCATAGAGGTGGCCATAATGGCTGTGAGTTTAATGGTTTCCTTTAAACAGAGAAAAATGCATAATAGGGTATGGATTGGAATGTATAGAAAAATGGGTGTGGCACCAAAGAAAATGTTGCAAGTTTTGGTAAGTCAAGGGTCTCCCGTCTCTTCGTGGATTTTTACTCTCATTTATGGTATTTAATGGATTCGAAAGGGGTATTAAAACACTCTTACTTCAAAAGATACATTGTGGGAGCGATACTGGAAAAAGAAACAAAGTTGGGACACCGTTTGGTGAGACACTGTAAACGGTGCCATAGTCACAATGCCACTATCACGATGCCACCGTAAGTGGTGACACTGTTTCTTTGTACAACCGTGACAGTGTGATCATTTTTCATGACCTGTCCCTCAGGTCTCTTGTCATGACTACCCCAAACCCACCTACCATAGTCTAGGGGATGGTGACTAGCACCGGAAATGTATATCCCTAAAATGGGAAGGCATTGCCTTTTTAACATGTACAGACACATAGTCCAAGAACACAACAAGAAGCAACCATGAGGTAAACTACTGTAGTAAAAGTTTTCTAAAAGTAAAAGAGGGTGGAATACAAACCCAATTGTGAAGTACAAGAACAACTAAAAAGTACAAATACAACTTAAAAGTGCAGGACAACTCCTGGATCGTCCTCCGAGGATCCTACCTGAAGGGTAGGTACAACTCACGATCAGTAGTCCCAGCGTCACGTCACGACAATAGTCCACCTCTGAGCACATCCAGTCTTGGATCCCTCATCCTCGATCAACGCTATATGTTGTCTGCACAATACATAACAAGGTGAGGGTGTATCCCATGTAGGGGTGAGTATAATGATACTTAGTAGGGACCCCGGGACCCCCGTAGGTCTCCCAGAGTTCTACGAAGGAAAAAACACAGAGCAAGACCTCAATCTCAAAGAATAAAGCGATAGAAATCAAAAATACTTAGGTATATGCCCGTACATATACCTAAGTTATCAATATATACTCATCTCATACATGAGGAAATGATTCCACAAAGGTAACACCAATATGGAAGAAGTACCACCCAGGTAATGCTGCGAAGATAGAAGTACAACAGAGGTAACACCATGAATATAGAAGTGCCACTCAGGTAACCCCATGAATATAGAAGTACCACACAGGTAACACCACGAAGATAGAAGTACCACAAAAGTAACACCACGAAGATAGAAGTACCACACAGGTAACACCACAAACATAGTAGTACCGCAGAGGTAACACCACGAAGATTGAAGTACCATAGAGGCAATAACACGATGATAGTAGTACCATATAGGAAACACCATGAAGATAGAAGTACCACATAGGTAACACCAATAAGATAGAATTACCACACAGGTAACACCACGAAGGTAGAAGTACCACATAGGTATCATCATGAAGATAGAAGTACCACACAGGTAACACCATGAAGGTTGAAGTACCACACATGTAACATCATGTAAATAACACCACGAAGGTAAAAGAATCATCTCACGCCAGGTATTAGTGAATTAATTAAGTACAGATGATTAGTTGTGAATCAAGATATTATTATTCTGTCAAGAGGCACTACTAATGACCATACAGAGTGTGACCCACACATGATCGATAGATAATAACCCCTGAAATGATCGACACAGAATCCAACCTGCCCAGATTCAATAGGTACTAACCCCCGAAATTACCCACACAGGATATGACCCTCACAGGATTGGTATGCGCAAAACCACATAGGATCGCCGAGCACTGGCCCGCACGAGATCTGACCCACAAAGGATTTGTATGCGCTGACCCACACAGGATAGTCGAGTGCTAACCTACACAGGATATGACCCACATAGTATCAGTGATGACCCACACATGATCTCTCAGTACTAACCTCTGTATGATATGTCTCCAACTCGTCCTCACTGCCAGCCACTGGATTCCTCACACCCGATGCACTCATGTTACGTAGAATCTTCCCTCGAGATATCGGTCATATAAAGACTGCCACTAACCTCTACAAGGGTGTAACCCAATAGACCGCCATGTCTTAAGTGTACCAACGCAAAATACGGTTCATTAATTGGACGCTCGGTCTATGTGTTATAAGAATTTTTGTTCCGGGGGCCCCGTTGGATTTGGGTCCAATCCCACCCGATCAAACTACAACTGTATCCAAAAATCAATAGTAGTATACCAAAAAGTACCATCTCGATCCAAGGATCCCAAATATTCATACGGGTCATCAAACGGACATCTGGTTCTCAGGATATGTTACTTTAAGTGTTTCTGGGCACGGTGGGGCACAGGTCCGGTCCGACCTAGTCGAACTGACCCAGCCCGACCCGATCTGGGATGGGACATGGTGGGATTAGATTGGACTACATGGGTAGCCCGACCCCCAAAGGATGGATTGGCTTGCATAGGGCACGAGCCGCAAGGGGGATGCCCGACCCACATAGGGCGCGACCCCCAAGGAGGGAGTCCCTGCCATGTAGGGAGCGACCCGCAAGGGGGAGGCCCAGCCACTGTCCGCCCAAGATGGAGAGGATGGGTGTGACCCTAGGTCTCCCAAAATACCGAATGGATTAGTGGTCATTCAGTTTGTGATGCGGCGGCACCACGTGGTCATTGCCCAGTCACCGCAGAACTCGCTGGAGGCACGAGTTCTACCTCCACCGCAACTTCTTCTCGTCAGAGGCATGCTGGTCCTGCCACCTCTCCCTCACTAGGGCTTCACTGTTCACTCTGCCTCACCTTCTGCGGTTGGTCTATGTGTTGGCCGAATCCTCCGTCTGCCGTAGTTGACGAGTTGCGACCCTCTGCTCACCAGCAGCGCGTGTTGGTGCATCGCACTTCCTCTGCAGTCAGCCGATGTCGGCCGTTCTAATAACCATCTTGGCTTTTTTCCACAGCCTCTTCAAGCAGTGTGCATCGGTCCATGCCTTATTCATAGCCATTAATTTTCTTTGTGCTGGCGGTAATCCACAAATAACACACTGGTGTAGCAAAGTAGCGGAGGTTTCATGACTTCTTTTTTAGGCATGTTCCCTCCACGTTAGCTCGTAAACAAGAGGGGGGATAAATGGTTTCAATAAAATTCACTTTAAATGAACAAGAATTAATCCCATACATTAGTAATGATGGTGAGCGCTCGTTTGTGGAAGTAGTTCAGCGTTTTTCATCCTCCGCAACTAGCTTCCAATGACACCTCTACTACGTCGATCTTCAATTCATGGTTTGGTGTTGCTCATCCCCACCAGTTAGAACTGACTCCATCCTACAAGGGTCTGGCATCTCGACACAAGGTTAGCACTTCATTTCTTGGAGAAGTAGTGTAGATACACCTCCCTAAGCTCTATATAAATAGGTGATAGGGAGGGTAAATAATGAAGTTGGTAATTAAGGGTGGCTCATTAATTTGGAATCTTTCTAATTACCCAATGTTGCTGTTATTTATTTTGAAGGGTCAATCCATTTAATGGCTTAACACATCACTGGCCCCACACACCGCTTGTCTGTTGGAGGATAAGAATGAAAAAAAATATTTTATTTTATTCCTATTAAAAACTCACAAAACGTAACTTTTTCTCCAGACCTACTACGGTCAAAGTAATGTCTCCTTTAAGTAAATCTCAGATCTGCAGATTCAGCTATGCCCTCAGATTTTTAATCCTAACACTGGTTCAAATGTTAGGAAACGTTGCTTGTGCATTTATGAAGGTACCCGAAAAAAATGATCGGAAAATTATTAAAAGTCACCCTCGACTCGCATCAGTCAATGTTAGGATCGGCCAAAAGAGAACACACACTCACACACTCAATGATACTATCATATTTTCAATCCAAGTTACCGTTTAGAAGTTATGGATTTTACAATAAAATAAGTGTCACTTAATTATTATACTTACGGCCAAAAACTAACTTTCAATGGCGGCCCGCACCAGCCAATGTTAGTTTCTTTCTAAATAGAGAATACTCACATGAGTTTAGTAGTGGAATCAAGTTTTTAATCTGAGTCACCATTCGTGAGTTATAGGCATTTGAAAAATAAATTTACTTTATTTAATTATTTTATTTACGGTTATTCTATTTTCGGGTTTTCTCATATAAGGCCTACACCGACTAATATTATGTCACGACTAGGGTAAACCCGCCATCCTGAATACAACAGTGCCCTCAAAATTCAAATCTGGTCAACTGTTTAAGAGTTATTCCACTTTTTCAGGAAAACTACTTATACACGCTAATTAAAGCATAAAAAAACTTCAAAGGATCATTCTGGGCACTAAGGGCCTCAAAATCACGTGCCGTCTTATTTTCTGGTCTATAAATAATTGCATATAATTAAAAAGAATTATATAGAAATTACGAGACATTACATTCTACCCAACTTAGAGATTTACATCCCTGAGATCCAAAATAAAGGAAAAACAAACAATTGAGGGTACTAAGCACGAATATGAGCCTCCTACTCCCATGTGCTCTCCTGGAGATCCCAATTCTTCGACTGAACTCACACCAGACAGATCAACCATCCATGAAGGACTCGCTCCTGTCGATCCTCTATCTCCACCAGTAACTCCGTAAAATCCACCCATCATCAAAGATCAACTCTCCCTAGTCGATAAGTTGAGATGGATCACACACACATCTCCTCAGCTACGATACATGGAAAATGTTTTTCACCTGTTGCATATGTGGGGAAAGGGATAGATGTTACGCCACCTCACACACTCTTCTGAAAATATTCAAAGGTCTGATGAACCTCGATGATAACTTGTCTCCCTATCCAAATCACCGCAAAAATCATTGATGTGAGACCCATAGGAAGACATGGTCTCCCTCCTCATGTTGGCATAAGACTTTTGTCGGCTCTATGAAGTCTTCATTTGTGGACAAGTGAGTCATCATGAAACAAATTTTATCACCGCTTCCTTCATCCCTAGTAACCAGTACTGACGTTGGTATTCCTGGTACACCTTCACCACTCAATGATGTACCTCTACGTGGATGTATGGATCTCCCTCAGCACCTCCTCCTGAAGTATCAGTGGTACCATGGTGCATCCTCTGAAGAGTTTGAAGTGATCCCCACCTTTAGAAAATCCATCAGGTGCCTGCCCTACATATATCTTAGCATGTCAATCCCCATAATCAATGTCCCCATTCTGTGCCTCCCTAAATCTCTGAATGAGTGGGGGAGTGACTATTAAAGACTAGAGGTATACTGCTCTATCTCTATCCATGAATGATATCTACAATGCAGCTAGCTGCTCTGTCACCTCACTAAGAAACAATAGACCAGACTTCCTGCTGAGTGCATATGCTACCACGTTCCCCTTCCCATTATTATAAACTATCTCAAAGTCATAGTCCTGGAGGAACTGTAGCCATTTCCGATGTCTCAAGTTCAGGTCATTCTGAGAGAAGATATACATGAGAATCTTATGATCAGACTAGACTGTAAAATGATCACCCGTCATGTAATGCCACCACATCATCAGTGCAAAGACCACTGATGCTAAATCTAGGTCCTGGGTAGTGTAGTTTTTCTTTTCATTCTCTTTCTGAGATCCTGAAAGCTCTTCTAACACTTCTCCATCCACATGAAAGACTCCCCCTTCTTCGTCAAAGCTAAAAATGGTACCTCCACCCTAGAGAAGTCTGGTTCAATACTCAGGTAGTACCCATCCAAAGCAAAATTCACTCTCCCTTCAGGGAGGTAATCCTAGAAACATCTTTTGAAATGATTTCCTCACACTTTGCCACTATTTTGGTGTGCAATTGTGACCTATTACACCGTTATGGTGCCACCGTGACCGATGCCACCATTTCGGTGGAACCATTTGATAGAACCGATTTTTGGAAAACTCCTTAATGAGGCACTGCCCAGTCCATTACACTAAATCATTCATTCCCCAGGTCGTCCAACTTTTTGTGAGATGTTTAATGGAAATCGTGAAATTTATGTGTTATGAATGATATTTTTATCACATGATTATATACTTTCCCACTTTTATAAAACATTTATGTTTTTTATTAAACACTAATATAATGTAATTTATTTATCAAATCCACCCTATAGAGTCATAAATATAATTTGACAATGAATTTCAATACTCCCCCAAGGAAAGATTATAAAAATCCTTATTACACTTAGTTCCACTAAAAAATAATTTTATGGGTCCCATCAAACCATTAAATATTATAATTTTATTTTACTATCAATCCATTGAACTAAAAAAATTAATTCTTTATTATGCATTTTATTCTTTTGGGATAGGTTAATGGAAAACACTCAAAAATTAAACATCAATGACTCTATTATTTCTATAGATGACTATAAAATATTTTAAAGATTATTTTTTAATACATGAACCAATTTAGAGTGAGATTCTGAGGCCTGTGGAGGATGAGTACTGATATAATAATATTTTTATGTTTATTAGATGTTGTACATGATGTTATTATAAAACAATATAATTACTTTTGACCATAATTTCACATAGAAAAACTAAAATCTCCATTCTACTTGTAATGTGGGGTTTTTCCTTGGAAAGACATAACCATTATCAGTGTTGAGTGTATGATTGATTAGTTTTCATGGGAATAATGGTAAATTAAAAAAATTATTTAATTGTTATATAATTTTCCTAGACCAACCCCCATATTATGTAAAAATTATTATGGAAAATAACATTTTTATTCCCCATAAAACTAGATATTTGATAGGTGATCATGGAGAAGGGTCTGGAAAATGAAAATTGATTGAGAATATTGATTAACTGACAAAGGGTAATCTTTCCCAATGGAGTTCATGGATATTAAAATTGATACTAATGGAGAATTTTTCTTCATTGGTGATTCATCCAAATAAGATGTAGGGTCTTGTTTTTTTTTGGATTTTTCTCATTTATTATTATCTTCCATAAAAAATAAATCAATTATTTTTATAGTTTGATTTTCATGTCATCAAATGATTAATGGTTATGTTTTTTGTGTTGTAAAAATATTATAATGGTCATTATATGATAACATTATTCATTCAACATTATCATGAAAATAGATTGATGCCCACACAAAAATTGGATAAGGATACTTCATTAGTATTTTTTATGAATATATTTTCCAATCCCACATGTGACTATCATTGGTATTTCATTTGGACGGTGATTGGAAAAATACAATGTAAATTATTATTGATAAATCAATATTTGGTTCAAAATATTATTTAATTTGGGTTCATGATGGGGAATGATGATTTTTTTTCAATGAGTGATGATGAAATAGGTTTTTCTGTGGATTTGGAGATCCTAGATTGATAGGTTTTGGAACCTTGGAATAGTTAAGTCAAAGGTGATGATTTATGGGATAATCAGTTGACAATATCCAATCATCAGAGACAGTTGGGGTTGGATGATCCCATGTCCATGATTATTTATTGATAAGCTGGTGGAATAGATGGTGGAATAATCACGGATTAACACATGGAATAGTCTGTAATTTATTTAAAATTCATGACTAAATGGAATGTATATAAATAACATTCAATGTGTAGTCCAATCTTTTGGTGCTATAGTTCATGCACTAAAAAATGTATCAAAATCCATGTGACCCTTACCAAGAGGCTCAGTGTATACCTAGGTGTACATAGGTATAGACACATTCATACACATGAGAATGGAAAGTGTACATGGGAAGAACCTGATATTTAGACAGCACCATGTACATGGGTACAACTTGGAGTACATGGCCATTACCAAAAGTTAAAGGTCATGGGATAATGGAATTCAAAGTGTTGGGAAGAACTATATAGGCCATGTATTCAAAAATTACATAACATGTATTTGTATAATGATATACCATGTGAGATGGAGAGACACAAGTAGACCCAGGGTAGGCAAGTCACATCATGTACTCTCAGTACATGTTGTATGCTTCCTCTAAGGATGGACTAGGGTTGTGCCTCTTAAATGTATACCAATATCAGTTGGTTGTAATTATTTGATCTATCCATTTGAAGTTATATTAAGTAATTACATCCTAATCATAAATCTATAATCCCATCTATAGGATTTTCCTATGATAAAATTTCGGGTATCACTCTATGATTCCTTGGTGATATCCTTTTTAAATTAATCATCTTCCCTTTATGGGGTATAACAATGCATCATGAATGTATATGATACCACACATAGAAGAACAATTTAATTATCAATTTCATTTCCCACCATCAGTACATTTTGTGATCTCCTAAATACTGATCTTTTTCTATATAATTCTATTGAGTTCTTCTATAGCAAGTACTGATGAGTATGACTTCTCAGATTAGTGCAATCAGTGATACCATGGCTCATAGAGTTAGATATCTAGGACATCAATTACCTTTAATCACTGACATGAATCCTATGGATGAAAATAAGGTTGTTTCCTATTTGAGACTAAGTGTCTATTTTTAGAATATATAGGTTTTTTAATTACCCATATGTTACATATTTTCATTGAAATACAATTATGATGAGTTTACTGGACTCCTTATGGTTTATGTTTGATAATTTTTTTGTGTCACGCTAGGTGTTTTTATACTCACCATACATGGGCCCTATGTGAACATGTCGCGTATTATGATGATGAAATTCCATTTTATGGTTTTCTAAGAGGGACGAGATAATGGAGAGCATAGTTTGCGCTAGAATGATCATCGATCATACTAGGTGTTTCATCGAAAAGGAATCCCCTCCTACTATTAGGTTTAAATTTTATGTTTTTTTGGGGGATTATATCTATCCCATTATGATTTCTAGTACATTTTCATACTCTAATATTTGATAGAATGTATGAATTCATTAAGGTATTAGTGTTTTTTACGATTTACAACTTTATGGATATTTGGATATGTATGTTTTCATTCAGTTACCATATAACAAGGCATCTCTTGGGTGTGATATAACGACTTGGATCTTATCCATGGACCCTAGTTAATTAGAGGTAGTCTTGTGGTGTAACAACCATTTTATTTTCAACCAAGAATGCCCTGGGGGTTGGGTCATAATAGAGTGTAATCATATGTGGTTTATCATAGACCCATATATTGAATATTTTAATATTATTATATTTTTTAGGTGAATAGGGAATCATTTTGATAAAAATTGAGTTAGTCTCTCAAGCATGAAAATATAGGTTTAGTCTAAAGTAGACATATCCCTTCATCAATAGGTTAACACGAAATTTAATTACTCTGAAAATGTAGGTACAAGTTGTAGGAGAAAATTGGTACATACATCATATATGATTTTTTTTTGGTTTCCAAGTTCTTATTGATCTAAATTCCAATATATAATCTATGAATATGGTATGTCGTGATTATTCTAAAACTAATACACTGTAAAATCCATCTTGGATTCCACATCAATACAATAAGGATTATCCACCAAAGTTGGGGATTCATGCTAAGTTCATGTAATCTAGGTATTGTCTCAATTTGGTTTTCTAGTCATTCTACCACTCATGAAGTAGTAAGTTGTGTAGAAACTAAACAATGAGTTTTAATGAAGGCTGATCAAAAATCATTAGTTCTCGATGTTGTAACCTGCATAGTTTTAGGGAGATCTCGAATCCCATTAATATATTGGTTGGATAGGGGTAGTAACATGTTTTCCCCCTTTACAGTAAACATAGATTTCAAATGGTTTTCCATGTATTGAGCCTTCTTCAGGGTTACATTGGTATATGATGGAGTCTGGTGATTTAAATTCATGATGATACATCACACCATTTGATATAGTTTGGGAGTATTTTATGGAGGATTTACATCTAGACACACTATGAGGGTTGTACATCCAAGAGCTTCTACAACATCAAAATGGTAGTAGGGATGTGGTTGAGTATTCATCACGGTTCTCCTTCCCATGATACTCTATTGAAATGGTTCAAGATATGTTCTTATGAGTACATAAAATTGAGTAGGGATTATGATGATATATCAGTGATGGTGTAATATCTATATGAATACCTACCAACTATGGAGGTTTAGAGTATAATTTGGTATTACAATTCTATTTGGGAAAGCATACACTTCAATTTGGTGTGTGTAGTTTGCAGACAAGTGTTGGGACCTCAAATACTCGTATCTAATAGAAGAAACGGAGATCTAGCCATGTGATAAAAATTATAAAATTGTCTCAAGATATGGTATATATGTATAAAGACTCTCATAATGTCTCTTTCCAACCTATATGGGGGTAGTGTTTCTCATAGGATGGTTCTAGACATCTCATGTAGGATTTCCCAAACCTATGTTCCACTGATAAATAGAAGGCCAATGTACCACCTGATTAGAGACAAAAATAAGTTTAATGAGATAGACAAGGATATGGGTTAGGAATAAGAGTAGAATGAGTAGTTGGAGGTGGAATATGATTTGACCTATTTCCATCACCACCCTCTGGTGGTGCATTCTAAGCTCATAGATCTGATGGTTAGGGATGAGGATAGCTACTAGTAGTGGTGGCATGTGAACTAGAGGATATAGGGATGAATAGATAAATAATATGTGTCTTATCTAATTTATCTGTAGTACTAATGGGAACATGATTGATACACCCTTTTATTACCACTTCTCTAGTTTGACACATATAGATTTTCGATTAGTCATTAGCTCAATCCATTCCCTTGGAAACTCTTATCGGATAGGATTCGCTGCTCACACTCTTCTTCGGATAGTTTAATAATAGTATTAGAGGAGAGATGTTTTTATGGGATCTATTTTTATTGTTCATGAGGAATTATGATGTCATCCTATATATGGACTAGGTATCCATAGTCTGAGCCCATGTTGATTGTTTTAGGTGGAGGGTGTGGTGTTCCTATGGGAATGGTATGAGATTTTCCATTATCGGTCATAATGAAACCAATGATACATATGATGATATCACATGATGTTGTATATAGAAAATTAGTCATTAGTTTTATATTATTTTCCTTGAATTATTAGATGCTATGTGATTTCATCTTTTTGCTACAGTGGAGGATTATGATGATTCCTTTCCTTAGTATTATTTGGGATTAACTACCATATTAAAGATTAAATTATACATATAACTTAGCCCATGGAATACCTTGGTATCTAATATAGCAGACCAGATGGATCCATATAATCTTCTTGAGATGAAGGTGTAGTTATATGTTTTACCATGGAATGACTTGGTCAAACATAATGTGTCTCCATGGGAGACCCTAGTTTTGTTTGGCATGAAGGTAAATGAGAGTATAAGGTTATGCATGGATTAATTCCACCTAAGACAAGTGATTGTGATGAATATGTATACACTGTTGAGGAATGATAGCCTTTTTAACCATTTGAGAAGAGAGATATGGTTCTTGAAGATTTACCTCAGATCATGTAATCACCAGCTCTGAAAATGAGATATGGATATATTGAAGATGATATTATGAAGTTTATAAAACGAATATAAGTATGTGGTGACAAATTCTCTTAGGAATTATTACCTATGAATGTTAATGGGACTCATGAACTATATCATTATTCCCTTATTTTACTGGTCTTGGGTGGTCTTCATGGATGATAATCTAGTGTATTCAAAAAACTGAGGAGTTTGAAATACACTTTAGGATGGTCCTGTACATAATTTGAGAGCACCAAGTTTTTGGATATACCTCAATGTTTTAGATAAGGATTTAATAGGTCCAATTACTTGTTCATGAAATATCATCATAAAATTTTTGAGTGTACCCAGTAAAATTTGAGGTAGAGTTATCTTTGGATACACCCAAGTCAATTAATGAAGTGAAAAGATTCCTTGTGGTAGATGGATACTATCATAGATTCATGGAATATTTCTCCAAGATATAATAACACCTGATTAAATTTCCCTGTAATGGGAATCCTTTCATGTGGACCAAATAGTTCAAGTTGTATTTTTGGAGTTTTGCTAAAGGTTGATGAGATCTCCCATCTTGATATTTCTATAGGAGGGTGTTGAGTATGTAGTGTTTTCTAATTACTCGGGAACTAGACATAGTTGTGTTATTATGCGTAGGTAGGTGGTGATTGACTATGGGACCTTTATATTGATACCATTTTGAAATAACTATGTGACACACAATTTTGAGTTGGAATTAGTGGTATATTCTCATAATATGTGGTGACACTAACATATGGGTAAGCATTTTATTGTCTATTCTGACCATAAAAGTCTCATGTATATCATATCATAGATGTATATTAATTAGAAAAGGAGTATATATCTTGAATAACTATATGATAATTACATTGAGATAGTCAATAATCCATATAAGGGGAATAAGGTGGAAGATGTTATCATCATGAGATATTGTTCATAGTTCTTGACCAAGGTGATAAAGTAGTTAGCCTTATTATAGTCATCCTTAATAGAAGAGGGTGGTGAAACATACCCCCAATTTATGGTTTTCACCCCACCATTTCTATAGTGTGTTAGGGAGTCTCATCTTGGAGATACTAACTATATGATAAGGTATAAATAGATTTCATCTAGTTGTTCTTATGATGGATTTTCTAAAGGTGGGGAGTATGTAATACTTTTTAGACGGTGGAAAATAGTACTAGCGATATTAGTGATGTAGTTTAGAAGGAATTTAATAAATCATACCTATTGTTTATCATTGTTCTATGATGATGTAATAGTACATTCTATCTCATTTATGATAGCCAATGATTAATGTGTTTGTATAATATTCTTCTCTTGAATCCTCACTTGTCATAAGGATGATGTTTTTCACTATGTTCTTGTATATTTAACTCATCCACATGTGGTTCCATAGTTAAAATGGGATGATATATCTGTGTTTTTCATGATATTATTTCCATGAAAATCTAGAGGGAATGATTCTATCTTGATGATCGTTGTATGACTCTCTATTTTGGCCCACTTCTTAGCTATCCAAGAGCAGTGTAGTAGATATATTGGGATACCTTCAAATGAAGGAGATAATCCAAATTCAAATAATTCCTTTATTGATCATTTTTATCCATGATTACCAATTCATTTCATGATTATGTAAATTATTTTAAGAGTCTACTTGGACTCATTTTGGTCAGGGCATCGAGTTTCACCCAAGAATGATGGACAAACTGAGTGGAACATTTAGATTCGATAGGAAATGCTTCAGGATTTTATGTTAGATTTTATCCATAGTTGGGAGGATTAAAAATATTGTAGTATTTTATATTCAAAAAAATACTATCCAACTATCAGTATGGAACCATTTTAGGCATTGTACAAGAAATCCATTATTTAACCATAATGCTAGACTGGTCCAAGGGATTTTGACCTCACGGTCCATGATTTTATACGAGTAAAAACAATGAGTCTTTAAGTCATATTGTAGATTTTTTGGAGCACAAAAAACCATTATATGTTTTATTTTGAATAATGATGGGGTCCTTTTTAGTTTGAAGAGGTAAATCATGTTTTCTTGAAGGTCTCACCTAAATGTGGATAATAGTGATTTTTCTATGGAGAAAAGTTATCTCTAATATTTTTCATTCCCTTCCATATCATGCTTAGGGTTGGTGATGGGTAATGTGACATTCCCATACCACCATAATATGTCTAGGAACATGATTTCTTCCTTGTGTAATAATAGAGGAGGTATGCTTAGGACTAATCATATTTTTCTACTGGGGAGATTTGGACGTCAAAGATGGAGTTAACTTTTCAATGTACCTAGTAGAGATCAAGGATAGATAGGAAGGCATCCTTTTTTGGTGAGTAATTCCCATTGTTCATATTCGTTGCTAGCATCAGAATCTGCAAGAGATCACCTGAGAGTAGAATAGCCATAAGAGTGATCATTACTATCATCTTTTTTGGTAATATTTTTTTACTTTCGTGCGGAAAATACCTATAGTGAGGAAAATGTAATGACTCTGGTTGTTCAATTTTCTTTTTTAAATTATTTGAATGATGATTTTTAGAGGACTGAATAAAGTTAGAGCGATATTATGAGGATATGTGTGTCTAAATATTAATATGTAAAAAATAGTAAATATATTGTATCAATTTCACTCATTTTTCTGAAATAATGGATTATTTTATGAATATAGTCCCATATTTTAAAATTTAGGAAACCACTGAAACTGACATGTAGTCTTTACCCTGGGTGTCATATAACTGTTCTCAAAGTCATTTGTTCAGTTTAAAAGATCTCATGTGGGGAATATTATATTAATTAATTTATTCATTTATTTTTTTCCTTGACACATTCTCTTCTTGTTTAATTATTCCCATGAAAAATAATAATGTTTAGTCGTATAACCATAGGGATTTTATAGGATCTCATGGAGGAGAACATGGTAAAAAAAACGAATTGAGGATCGTTATTGACATCCAATGGCCCCTCTTCACCAATGGTGTTCATGGATCTCACCAAAAATAATGATGGAGAATATTTATTCATTAGAAATTGATCTAAGCTCGATTTATGATGTTTTTTTGATGATTTTTTCCAATTTTTTATTATACCACGTTGAACAAAAATAAGTTATTCTAAAATGATTATTCATAGGTCAAAAGATGATTTATAGTTGAGGTTTTTATATTCCTAAAACCTTGGTGTTTTTATTTTATTAAAACAATATTTAATTTTCATCTTCTCAATAATGGATTGAGGACAACAAGGACATGGTTCATCCCTCTTGTTATTATTTTATGTATTTATCTCTTTATTATATTTGTGATCATTGTTGGTATTTTTTTCACGGGGAATCGAAAAATACATGGAGTATGATCATTGTGAAATAAATCATTCTAAAAATGAAATAATTATCAAGGGATCATGAACAATAAAAACAATATGTTTACAGTTCTCTATAATATAACAATATATCTTTGGGATTTAGAGATCTACATAGTATGGGTTTTCAGATATTGGCATGAAAAAGTGTTAGGTAATGAATTTAAGGGAAATATATGGCCAGAATCTGATCAGTAGTGATGGTAAGGATCAATAGATCCTAGAACCTTAGTAATAGGATGATCTGACAACAGAATAGATGGTGGATGTGGTTTCAGTGAACATATGGAACCATCAATAATTTATGTAAAATTTCGAACTACACAAAATATTTTATCAGCAACACATATTATACACTTCCCTCATGTGGTCCTGGAGTTTTCACAAAATGAAAAGTATCATAGGACATGTAACATATTTCACATACCAAGTGACCTATATCTAGTAGAATAGAATTTATCCTAGGGGTAAGAGGAACTGACACACCAAGATAGATGGGCATATCCATAGTTCACAATCATTACCTGGTACTAGGATGTGTCCATGTGAAAATACATGGCCCAAAACACACAATAATGACTATAGGATCACGGGAATCGATGTTAGCCCACAGATTGATGGTTGAAAATCTACGAATCATGGATTGAAAAATTTCATGCTATATATATGGAATAGTAAATATCGTGTGAGACAGTGAGACATTATTAGACCTTGGGTAGTAAATACATATTGTGTACTCCATATACATGCATTATAAATCCACCTTTATAGGTTGATGGACTCATCGCATCAGTGTAGACCGGTATTAGTTAGGTATGGTTCCTTGGTCAATCCATGTGATGCTATAATGTGGAATTACATCCTAATAATTGGGATATAATACCTATATAGGTTTTAGGGATATATTTTATTGTATCCCTCTATGATATAGTGGTGAGATCCTAAACCAATCATTCAACTTACCTAGGATGGGTTTCAATAATCATCATGACCAACATACACTAGCGGGTGATCCCCTACATAGATGGTTAATCCAATTAGAGATTTTAGTTCCCCAAGCGGTCCTAGTTGTGTTCTCTTATTTCTGTATCAGTATATTTAGAGTTATATCTAGTACATATATTGAAATTCCAATTGTACCCTACCTCTTAGGTGATAACTTTCAGTGATAACATGGTTTGTGGAGTGAAATATCCTAGATGAATGTCTCTATCCAACCCCACATATAATTCAGTAGCATAGAGTATGGTTTAAAACTCTTCTAGTCTTACATTCTATCATGAGTATATCTTGTTTTTTTATTTTGATGTCTCATAACCTAGTTTACATACTATTATGACTAGCTTACTCATCTATTATTTCATTATGTTTAGTGATTTCAGGGTGTCTTACCTAGTGTTTTTATACTCACCACTTCAAGGGATCTTCCCATATATGTCATGTCTTATATAGATGATAATCCATTTTTCAGTGTCCTAAAGGGACTTCTTGTAGGAATTTTATATTCTAGTCCTGAAGGATTCTGCTTTATACCAGGTGCTTCCTTTGAAATAAGTCCCCTAATACTAGAATATTACACTCATTTTCAGTTTTTAGTGGGATTATTCTTTCCCCTTTATGGTTTCCAATAATATTTTCATAATCTTATGTGGGATATATGTTATGCATGATTTATGGTAATATTAATGTTTATATTTCCTTATTTTATCTACATTTGGAGAAATTTTAATGCGTACATGTTCTTTAGCCTAAGGCCTCCAATATGTGAGATATCACTACTCAGAGCTAATATCCATCTAATGGCATATTAGAGTTGGTCTTGGGGTGTCACACTCATCATAAATCCATCTAGGTAGTCCCTAAGGGGTAGTGCCATTGTAGCAACAATCGTATGTTATAATATTTGAGTTCCCCATTTTTATGGAATAAAATATTTCTTTAAAGAAACATAATATAAAAAAATTACTACTTGTTTTGTGACTATAGTATGTTATAGATAATTATAAATTGCATCACCAAATACTCTATTAGTTTGTTTAAATAATATAACATATTGATTTTCCGTTTTCTCATTAATGTTCCCATTGAAATCAAAGTATAGATAATACATTCACAATGAATTCATAGTAGAATAATATCAAAAAAAATTTCTTTTTAAATTATAAATTATAAAATTTGTGTCAAATTAAACATCAAAACCTCAATATTATTGTTATTATGTACCCCCATATATTTAATCAACTACTTTTATATGGTAAAAACGTCCTCACATTCATATCTCTCTAAAATTTTCAAAAAAAATAGATGAATAACTAACTCAATGAAGGATATATATTTGGGAAAATAAATGTTCCACAAGCATTTAAATAACACAAAAACTCCATTATCATAAGTCTCTCTAGCTAATAATATTTAATTACTTCAAAAAATTATATTTTAATTTAACTATTTATAAATATTACACATGAAATATGAAATATCCTCATAAATAGAGGTGAATTTAGGGACATATATGTACATGAGTTTTAAATTTCTCCATTCCCACCAGTTATCATAAAAAATTTCTTACATCAACATCAAAAATTTTGTATTCATCCATATCCAAATTGAATATTTTATCACAACTTCATACTTATTGATAACAAAAAAAATTTGAATGAAATTTCTTAAGATCAAATTTTGAAACATTAATACATATCAAGGAATTAATTGACATCCAAAATAATTTCTCTATATATAAAGATTTGTGTCCCTTTAATTTTGAAATAGTATTTTTTCTTATTCTAGGTATGATAATCTTGATTGATCATAAATGTGGAATAATCCCTAAAAATTATTTGAAAGTAAACAACATTATCACTAGAATATAAACATATTAATGAAACATTCCTAATTAACATTCATAATGAAACATTTTAATGGGTCATCTCTAATATAAGATTGAAGGGGAATATTACTAGATGAGAAATTAAAAAAAAAGTCCAATAAAAATAATAAAAACATAACAATAATGAAAAATAACTTCATTTTAATGGATAAAACGTTAAAAAATATAAATTATAAAATTACACTAACATTTAAAATATGAAATTTTTAAAATAAAATCTATTGGATATTTCCATTAAATGGTTTAAATGATCCTTTTCACATTAAATGTTCTAGTGGAGAATTTTATTAAATCCTTTACATATAAAAGTTACATAAAAACATTTTTCATCTATATTTTTCATAATAAATGATGGTTAAGACACACACTAGAATAATCAATTAGGTTATTCATAATATATTTATTTCCACACCCATTTCTTAAGTAGTATAACAACACACTAAGGTATAATCTAAAATAATAAAAAAACCATTATTGATTCATCATTGTTTATTAAAAAGTTATCTGAGGTTATGTCAGGTAAACTATATAATGACAGAAGCCTTCTTATATTGAAAAGGTTGTAGGTAGGATCAACTCCTACTTATTATTGAAATGGTTAAATTATTTTTTTCTTAATGGTTGGAGTGATTTTATTATCACTTTTAGAATTATAATTTTATTTTTACATTTTTCAATGAAAATAGAGAAGTATATTGACGTTTTTTATAAGAGATAGTGAAAATGGCATGGTGGGTGGCTATAAGCCCCACCAGATTTGAGGTGGTATCCCAGAAAGAAGTCATGTGGGTTCAAAAATGGTGGTGTCGCAATGCCTCTCCCATGAGGACCCTAATGAACCTAAATGAAGTTTGTTTAGAGCCAATAAACCTGAAATGAACAATATTACAATATTTTTTATACAAGAGTCAAAATAAATTTTTTTCCAAGTAATTAATTGGAGCCACACTCAAGGATTACTTATCATGTTGATCAAAAGTATTGTTATGTTTTCTCTATACTCACAATCTTCCAAATCACCTTACTAATTTTATATTTATCAGTTGAGATAATTTAAATTTGTGTATTCAAGTTAATCACTTTCAATTCTTCAACACATTGTATTCAAATTTTTTAATCTATAATTTAGAGTGGTGCATCAATGTATTTTAGAAATTATTTCAAAAGATCATGTTATAATAGTTCCTCTATGATATGTGTTTGAAATATGAAGGATAAGTAGAGTCCAATAATGATGAATGCACAACCAGTGACATAATTTAAATAAAGGTAAGCCACCACTTTTCATTTTATAATTTTCCATATTTGAGGATAAGATAATGGATTATTTGAGTATTAAATTTTGTGATTTTAGTTATTGTATGGATAGGTATACATCATTGGTGGTTTACACTACTTTTTATAGGATTCTAACTATAAGGTTGCATTCAGTGAGTTATCATATAATGTAATGCCCAAATTGAATTATGGGATTGTGTTTTTAATTGGTTATAGTAAATTTTATATCCATAAAGGTAGTGTTAGTGGATTTTTATTATGATCCATAGTTATTTATTTGGGGTATATATTCGAGGATAATTGGTTTCCATTTACCCTTTTATCTTAATGAGATTAATTATGGATTATTTGTAAAAACAATAAACTACTAATGTTTTAAATTTGATGGAATGGTTTTTTAATGAGTTTAGGGATGGATAAAACATGGGGATATCAATAATCTATATAATGTGTATTTAAAAAGGAGATAACATGGATTGAAATGTTAGTGGTCTCTAATTAAATGAAAAGTTGTGTTGTTTCATATATTTAGTTTATTATTTGAAAGCGGTTTTGGGTGTCACAAACCCATGATCGAATAATTTCATGATTTTATCTATGAGATGAGTCTAAGGATGATCATTTAGATTATAGTGAGACTTATATTTTTCAAATGACTAACTTCTAGGAATCCCATGGACAATATCCACCAAAACCTACTAGGAAGAATAAAGATAAAACACATTCCCTTTCTATAGAGTCAAATAATTTGATGAAAATGAAGATAAATCAAAACATTGTAATGTATAAACCCTTAAAATGAACACAAACTGTAATTTTGGATGAAAATCATTGAAATAACATATATAAAAATATAAAAATAAAGACTTACATTGTTTGATAAAGTCATATGTCACTAGGTGTATATTTCATTATATTTGTTAATACATTTATAATTTTATTTCAATATTTTATCACACTTAACAATAAGTTACATTACCAAACTAAAATGGTTGAGTCCTTACAATTCATTAATTTACAACAAACTTTTTATTTTTTGGAGGATGAGACATTTTTATTGATTCTCCATTAAAATAAATAGGTTTAGTAAAAGCATCCACCTCTTAAGATCCATAATTGGGAACACAATTCCAGTTATGTAACACACATGAGTCAAATATTATTTTTCATGTAAGTTACACATATGTTATTTCTTTACTAATACACCACCAAGGGATCATATTGAGTGACGCTTACATTAATAAGAGTTATTATCACCCATGTTCTTTTCATTTTCCACACTATCTTCATCTAGAGTGTAGAAGGATAACTTATGATGTCATCTAATGACAATACAGTTCAGTATTTATAGATTTTATTCTATCAAACATCTTTGTTTCACTATCCATGATAGAAAACCCATAATAATATAGTTATTTGTATTTATACCTTCCATTACTATTTAAAAAATAATCATTTCTTACATAAGACTAAAAATAAACAATCACTGACTCGAGAGCCATATTATACGTTTCACTACCCTGCCCTTCATCAGCTTTATCATGGCATTTTTAGTTTATCAAACTACCTTATATATGCATGGTTCTCACATTATGCTTTTGGTCATTCTAGTCTAAATAAGGTGAAACACCACCTTTTCACATCCATGAAAATCATATCTATCAATATATCTATAGAATCTGAATCCCATCTATCAAGTATTGATCTTTATCCCCATTATACAACAAATTTTGTATGATGTTATACTTCACATTAGGGTTTTTTTAATATAATGAAACATCTTGTTATTTTCCAATTGAATTAAAATTTCTGAGTAAAAATAAAATATCATACTTTTCCCTCCTTTTGAGTGCTTCCATCATCCCTTATAGCCACATAAGTTACTTCACATATTTAATTAATGAAACATACTATACTTATGTTTTCATAAGTGAAATTATAATTTAAATCAAAAAAATATATTCCATTAACTTTAAATTGAATGTGAACACTTATCCATTGGTTCCCTTCTAAATATATAAATCACCACAAAATTTAGACTCATAAAACCTTTAGAATCTGTCAATAATTATAAAAAAAAGTTATATTCTCCCATAATGAGTTTGTAATGGATAATACCCTTTGAAATATGTATTTACTATATTCCTAGATTCAAAATGTACCTACTATCAACTCTAAAATAACTTAAAATGTATGATTCAGTAAAACCCATGGTGTAAATTAGGATTCCATCTACCAAAAAAATAGAGTTGTTTTTAATTACTCAAGATGAATATTTATTCTTGGTGTCTTATAAGTGCCCGAATTTAAATGTATATCCATGGGTGTGGGAATTGGTTATTACTAATGAAGTATCATGTGATACACCACCATATGAATGTATTTATAATACCTAAGGCTAAATGTACCATAATAGTAGTTCCTTATGATATGTCTTCCCATCTTTATTTTTGTATGTTTGTAGTGCTTCATCTCAAATAATTCAGAAAAATAAATTTTCATCTTTAAAAACATTTACATCACTACACAACCACTATATATATCCTAAATGCATAAAATCATGATTATGAAACTCCTCTAATAAAATACCTTCAGGTAACATCAATTCTCAACATTCCTCCTGGTGAACTTCCAATATTTGATGAATTCATTAAACTTATAATTACACGACATTTGGGAATGATTCACAATATAATGGTTATGTTTGAACATTCACATGAGGTTTCTATTCTAGTACACCATGAAACCATCCAAGATCCTTATTTATATTCCTTATCTAAGTCCCTAGAAACGAATGTTGTTTTCACATGAAACTATTCCAAATTAAAACAATCGATGGAAACCATGACATTTTCTATTATAATAGTCACATTTTTAAGTACCATTTGGATGGTCTAAAATAAATCATCACAATATATTTATTTATATTGAATAATAATTAGTTTTTGATTTTTCCTCTATTAAACACTTTATTCATCCTTTAACTGATACACCCATTTTTCTTGTACAACAATCTTTCCAGTGGGCCTTTTAATTTTATATCATGTCCGCAATACATGGAAGGAATTTATTTCATCCCACGTGGATAAATCCCACTTATTATTTTGTTTATATTTTCTATAATCCCCTTAGATCTCATGACCTCTATCTTACATAATAATAAAGTAGTGTTGATCCCTTCCATACCTCTGCAAGTGGCACCTTAGTCTAGTAAATTTTTACAGCTCTCTCTATGGTTTTACTCCTTCTGATACATCAATATTAAAATTTATATATTATAGATATCTACATTTTTAATATCTTCCATAAGATTCCATATTCCAAGATCTTTCTTATACATCCATTAATTGAAGCACTATAAAAACATGAACTCTCTCTAAAACATCCTCCAAACTGTCTAGTTTTTTGGTATTGGTGTACTTCTTGAATTTTATAAACATAAAAAACTTATAGATGTATATTGAGTTGAAATTAATTATATGATGATTCATTTATCTCATAAAAACCCCCAATTAATTAACATAAATTATATATAATCACATCTATGAAGATTATATTTCTAGTTTTGAAAACCATTCATGAATTTTTATCACATGGTTAAATTTGAAAATCCTTTTCATCATACCCAAAAAATAACACACTTGGGGATTAACCATAAGATTTTACCTTTACTTGAAATTGAAATATATTTCACATAATATACTAAATGCATTTTCATAGGAAAAATCAATCATCCTTCAGGTATAATAGAATATGATAAGATCTATTCCTAACTAGGTTTATAGTATTATGTTGATCTAGTGTTCTACAAAATTGACCACATTCACTCAAAAAACATGGGGAACCCCTCATGATTTCTCATACTTCTAAAATTTTAAACCAATGTCTAGATCTTCTCCTCTATGAATACATTATTTCTTGGAGTAACATGTACAATCAGTCATGAACCAACCCTGGTCGACCTTGAACCTGTTACCTGAGTTAGTCCGCAACATGGCCCGAAGGGTGTTCCCAATCTGCATGGGCTGGAAACCAGTGTCGAGCATTAAAATTTAACCATTGGGAACAATTTTTCCCATGAAAAAAAGATAAACAAATTAAAAAAACTGACAATAAAAATAAAAACTAGTAAGAGAATGAAAATAAAACCAAACATACCTTTGTGTGACCTTCTAGGTAATCACCCAACTCAGACTCAAGCCTATTCCAACACTGAGCTGCTGAACCAGAAACCTGAACAAGAACTGCCCCTACAACTGAAATAATGTGATAGGCGTGAGTACCAAGATGCTCAGTAGGGATGCCAGACATAACCATGGAATCCATGTATTCCCTTTACCAAAACATTCCAATGACACAATTTTGAAATACAAATATAAAATTAGGGTTTTGACATTTGAAAATGAGAAACATTTTTTCCCATTTAAAAACCCAACACAAAATACATACCATTTCCAAAATCATTTGTCATTTTATAAAAAAATCCAAAAAAAACATACCAAATTTATTCTAGACTAAAATAAGTAAAAAGTTCAAACTAAAAATAAACTATTTCAATGGAAAGTAAACAAGCAATGTAAATAATCTAGTAATCATGGGGGGTTCTAAACATCCCTAGAAGACCCCTGGACGTACTCAGTTTCGGAACCACCTGAAGGTGTATGGTGAAACTCTTATGTCTATAACTAACTGGCCACCCTAAACTGACCAATAAAGTGGCAATGCCCTCATGGCCTAACATCAATTCCAAGGGGTACCAACCCGTATAATCGAGGTTGGTCAGCAACCGTCACTCGATCATCTAAAAGACACCTAGGAAATCATGGTGGTTATAATAACACTGTGTAAGTTGGAAGGCTCTCACATGGATGACTCATCTCACTGCACTTTCCTACCCAAAAAATGGGTGCTTCCAATGCATTCACCCATAAAGCGTCACCCTATACAGGAGTGCCCCCAATTACACAATCAACCATTTCACATTAAACAGAGTTCCAACTGGGTCGTCATGTCACGTCCATGATGAAACCATTTTCTAAAAATATTTAAAAACTCCGACCATGAACACAAAACATCCAAAGACAAAACATTTTAAAATTAAACACAACTTCACCCATGAGTTGGAAGAGCCAAATGGGCCCTTAAATCCAAATAAAACAAAATCATTTTCCCCAAACATCACATTTGAATTGAATGTGCGAAAAAGGACTTTGAGTCAACATTTCGAAATACATTTACCCAAAAAATCTTACCAATACCTCTTTTAAATTTATAAATCCAAAAGGGAATTATTCATTCCAAACTTACTCAAAAATAGTCCCATAAAAGTACTTCAGAATAAACCAAAAAATTATATACAAATTTATAAAAAGACTAAACAATTTATAAATAAATTTTATTTATAAAAACTTTTATAATCAAATAAAACAATTTATAGAAAATCTTATAAATAGACCAAAAAATTTATTGGAAACCCCCAAACCCACTTTGAAGAACCCCAACATTTAAAATAAACATCCTAATCATCTTATCCTGGGAAATTCACACAATACCCTAAAAAAAATTATTTGTAGTAAATTCTTACAAAACAATAATACTAATCACATAAAACCATAAATTTAACCGAGGTGCAATTAACTTTTAAGAAGCAATTTGAAAACGTGAAATTTCCAATAAACCATTTCATAAATGAATGATTTGAAACCCCTACCTCAACAATGGTCACATCAAGATTTATAACCCCAGTAGCAGCTCACTTGCATGCACAAACATACATACATACAGATATATATATATATATATATATATCCTTAAATTGTTGCATGTGTGCCCAGCACCATGGTAGAACATGTACACAAAAGATATATATATCTATATATATCCATACATGGTAAAATGCGTGCAAGCCATCAGAACTGACTGTAACTCCCTACGATAAATCCCCGGGACTCAAAAACACCACAAATCCCTAAAATAAAATTAATAAAAATAGAGAAACCAAGATACAATTCAAATCCAACTCCACAAAAATAAAAAAGGTCCCAAGTAAAACCCAAAAATAAAGTGCGCAACAAAACGATGGATGAATAACATAACCTCATACGGTGATAAAAACCTTGATAACACGCGACAAGCTGAGATTTCATCCAAATAATTATTCGCACTACAATTAAAATATCCGGACTTCAAAACACAATTAATACACTAAAGTAAAGGTGATAATCATATTGAAAAACTAATTGAAATGAATAAATAATAAATGGAATTATTTGGAAGGAAGAATACGTGAATTCAACTACCTCAATATGTACGAAAGCGACAAGATCCCAACAGAAGGAAAAACATCGCTTCATGGACCAATTAAAACCATAGACATCGATCAAGAGGTGCGAACACAACCCGTAGTCTTTATAATTTGCTTAAATTTAATTGAAAATCACTAAAAGAGAAAAACAAGGTTATACCGAAAGGCAGGAGGGTTGTCGGCAAGGATAACCACAGTTGCACTGGAGTAGGGAGAAGGCGATGCACAAGATGGTTTGGGCCACACCGAAATAGGGTGCGGCTTGGGATTGGGTTGGCTGGTTGTGCACCATGGGGATCATTGATAGAAGGATTTGGTTGTTGGCCAGATGGCTAGGGTGCATCTTGGGGGTGCTGCTCGTGGGCAGAGGGGTCGAGCAGGAGGGGTCGCATATGGGGGAGGAGTGGCCGAAGATGTTCGGATGGCTGGGCGATGATGGGAGGAGCTATGGTGAGCAGTAGCGTAGGGAGGAGCATGGGTAGGTGGAGGTTCCAGGAGGTGTGTGGCGGGTGTTTGGGGGGCGTGATGGGAGGCAGCGCTGCGGAAGGTGGGGCGGAGGGAGGCAGGCGCTGCGGAAGGTGGGGGTCAGCCTCCTTGGGTGTACAACACGATCCAGCTGGGAAGGGGGTTGCACATAGATATAAGGTTTAATTTGTTTTTATTTTTTATTTTAAAATATAATGGTATTGATAATAATAATAATAATAATAATAATAATCTTATTATTAATAATAAAATATGTATAATAATAATAATAATAAATAAATAAATCAATGAAAACCAAACAAAAAAATCAATAATAGTGGTAATGATAATATTAATGAAAATTTCATAAAAATAAAAATAATATCAATATAATAAGAATAATATTAATATCAATTTAATGATAATAATAATATTATTATCTATAAAAAATAAAATTATCATGGCAATTTAAACATTTATAATATTTTGTTATTTTATGTATCGGGAAACCACACATTCACCAGGGCCAAATGCACAGGCACTGCTAATGGTACGGTGACTGTGCACTATCCTGATACCCTCCGAAAACATCAATGTTTCAAAAATTTCAATCCCGGACCCAAACCCAACTCTGTCCAAAAGATGCGAGACTAAGAAAAGAATAAAATAATAGGCATCCGTGGTCGGGGTGTGACAATTCTCTCCACCATAGACTCTTTATGCACCCAAAAATTCACCAAGCCTATAGTTGACACAACTTGAGTCCATTCCCAGACAAAATAAAAGTGAACCGGGAGCCTCAGGGTGACTATTCCCAATAAACGTCACACCCAACCAATTCAAGGAAAACCACTACCCGAGATTGAGGGGAGAACATGATAAGGTTTTCCCCACAACAAGAATTATCTAATATAGAAACCCTTGAAACCTGAACAAACCAAACTCATTCATTTTCGCCACATGGACCGAACAACAAACCATATACTTTGACATAAAGCTTTCTACCAAACAACCCAGGAACTTGAGTATGAGAAATTAAATCAACACCTCCATTCAATTTCACTAATGGAAACATCCCCCAAAAGAACACAGCTAAGACCAACTCAAAATCCGAACGGGTCCATTTATTCATGGGCCCAACGCCCTTCAAGGAATCCGAAAGACTTGGAAACCACGCTGAGAGAAGATAAGACCAATTGGATTGTGGTGGAACGATCTCATATAGCCACCACAACAAGGATGACATTACGCCATCGACGAGAATAGAATAAGTAAATTTTAGATATTTCCATCCCAAAGATGAAAACAGTATCTGGATTGAGGTTCCACACACCCTCGATAACTCCTAACAGTTCATGAGCTTCACCCTGATACCCTTGGTTGGAGCCCTGGTCGCTGATGCATCTCCTACCTTATAGTCAAAGATTTTCATCCTCCTATCCCTAACTTCTTCCTCCCGAATTATGCTTCTTTCAGAACTCTCCCTAGTGTCCCGAACATTCACACGATAGCAAGAATTCAGTGGGATATGACCAGGCAGCTTAGAATGCCTGAACCTTCTAGTCTAGTGGAATGTGAGAGAACGATCTAACCAACTGGGAGTCGGTACAGACTAAGATAGATTCTTGGAGACTGGTTCCTCCGGCATGAACTTCATGTCAGGCGGGGAACCTTCACAAGAGCTGACCCCAAAAACTACACCCCAGACTCTAACAACCATGAGACATCCCACCTTTAATAGTTCATAACTGAACCCTCAAATATCTCTAGGATTGTAAGAACGTTAACTACCCTGGGAGTTCCCAACAACTGAAAGGCACACTATCTTTCCAAACTATACAACTGCCTCTAATAGACTTTGATTACCACCATAAGTAGGAAACACACAAAAAGAACTGAGAACGAGGAATAACCCATTAACAACATTAGGAGGCTTTATAGGCGACATACACATAACAACACAAAAAGAACCATCAAAATTATTCACCAAGCCAAAACTCAATCAAAGAAACAACACAAGCCAATGGAAACATGCCCATAAGCCAGACATATACAAACACAAGAAAAATTCACTTTTCAAAACTGTTATTTCCTTCAAAATTTTAAACTCACCTATGGCACCTTATGAATTGTTACATGTGAATTCATTCAATCTTGCTCACATCATCTGTGAACAAGTTCCCCATGCACTCTCCATACATCCTCACGCACGTGCGACCCTCCATAAGGAGAGCCAAAGTTCAAACACTTCTTTTCCTTACCAAATCCAAACACATACCATGTTTCTCCAAACGGATACACTTTCTCTTTACAACCTCACATTACTAATTTCATAAACAATTTGAAAAAACACACTTATTTATTTTATTTCAAAATCACTTTCATTTTTAACACACACTCAAATCCACTAATTTACAAGTGTGTAGTTGGGGTTTGGCGTAGTTGTAAGCACCACTTAATTCTACATGAAAAATGGGGGTTCAAAACCCATTGGGCGTAAGTGTTGTAGCAGCATTGTAGCGTAATGTAGCAGTGGCAGCACTGTAGCAATGACGGGAACTGTAGCAGCGGCAGGGTACTGTAGCGGTAGCAGGTACTATGTAGTACTATAGCAGTGTTGGTACTGTAGCAGTATTATTCACAGAATGGGCCTTGGGCCAAAAAATGGTCTTACGGGCCATGTAATGGGCTAGATTCCCACTGGGCCTTCAGGATATACAATGGGTCTCCCTATACTCAGTTAAAGAGATATATTCTTTGCTTTAATAATAAATGAGGCTTCGGCCCCAACCTATAAAAAAACTAATTTCAAAATGAAACACAACCAACTATAAACTATCAGAATGAAGAACTAGTGTCTGTGCCTAACCCGACGTCATGTTGGTGAGCCATGCCCCAAGTAAGGCATAACAATAAGAGGACCTTAAACTAGGAACTTGGACTCAACATGGGTCACCAACCCTTGTGAGGCGGCAAGGTGAACCAATTCACCTCCATTTTCATCCATCAATCCAAAACTACAAAATACAAAAGCCACAAATCCCGAACAACCCCTAGTAACTCAGGTCTTGTTGCGAGCGGTGGTGATCTGGAACCAATCCATAACCTACCTCCTGATCCCCGACATTCCTAATATCTTTCTACCAGACACCCAAATAACAAAACCTTCCTTTGATACCATTTTATCATGAACCTACTTGGCTCGACCCTGAACCGGTCACCTGATCCGGTCCGCGACATGTCCTGAAGGGCGTTTCTGATCTCCACGGGCTGGTAACCAGTGTCGGGAGTCAATATTTAACTTCTCGGAATGATTTGGCCCATGAAAATAAGATAAATAGATATAAAAAACTAACGATAAAAATAAAAACTAGCAATAGAAATAAAATAAAACTGAACATACCTACTTGTGACCTTCTATGTCACCACCTCACTCAGACTCAAGCTTGCTCCAACACTGAGCAGCTGAACTAGAAACCTGAACATGAACTGAACCTGCAACTGAAAGAATGTGATTGGAGTGAGCACTAAGATGCTCAGTAGGGATGCCAAACATAACCACAGAATCCAAGTATTCAGATTCACAAAACATTCCAATGACACAAGTTTGAAATACAAATATAAAAGTAGGGTTTTCAAATTTTAAAATTAGTTACATGTTTTCCCCATTTAAAAACCCAAAAACACTACATACCTTTTCCAAAATCATTTTTCATTTTATAAACAAAATAAAAAACAAAACATACCAAATACGGGCTAGATTAAAACAAGTAAAAATTGTATACTGAAAATAAACTAGTGAAATGAAATTTAAACAAACAATGTAAATAATCCAGTAACCATGGGTGATCCTAAACAACCGTAGAACGCCCCTGGACATACTTGGTTTTGGAACCACCTTCCGGCATATGGTGAAGCTCCTATATCTATAACCAACTTTCCACCCTCAACTGACCAATCCAATGTTAAATCTTGCCTGGCCTAACAACAAATCCAAGGGGTACCAACCCATCTAATTGAGGATGGTCAGAAACTGTCACTCAATCATCTAAAAGACGCCCAGGAACCCATGGTGGTTATAATAACACTGTGTAAGTATGAAGACCCTTACAATCATGACTCATCCCACCGCACTTTTTTACCCCAAATACAGACGCTTCCTATGCATTCACTCATAAAGGATTACCCAAGACAGGAGCACCCCCAAATACACATTCAATATTTTTTCATTAAACAAAGTGCCAAGTGGGGTGTCATGTCACATCAATGTTAAAACCATTTTCGAAAAACATTTAAAAACTCTGACAAGTAACACAAAACTTCCAAACTCAAACCATTCTAAAAGTTAACACAACTTCACCCATGAGTTGGAAGAGCCAAACGAGCCCTTATGTCCAATGCCTGCTAAAGAATTTTACCCAAACATCACATTTGAATTTAAAGTTCCAAACAGGCCTTAGAGTCGACATATATAAATACATTTACCCAAAACATCTTACCAATACCGCTTTTAAATTCATAAATCCAAACAGGCATTATTATTTCCAAATTTACTCCAAAATAGTCCCATAAATGTACTTCAGAACCAACCATACAATTTATAAATAGACTAATCAATTTATAAATAATATTTTTTTATAAACACTTTTGTAAACAAACAAAACAATTTATAGAAAATATTAGAAATAGACCAATCAATTTAGTAGAAACCCCCAAACCCACTTTGAAGAACCACGACATTTAAAATAAACATCCTAAGCATCTTAACCTGGAAAATTCAAAAAATCCTCTAGAAAAACATACTTTTAGCAAATTATATCAAAACAAGAACACTAATCACATCAAACCACAAATGTTAAAGTGGTGTGATTATCTTTTAAGAAGTAATTGAAAAACAAAAAGTGCTAGTGTACCATTTCGAAAAGGAAAGATTAGAAACACCTACCTCAACAATGGGCATGTCAAGCTTTCAAACCCCAGTAGCAGCTCACTCCCATGCACGCACATGGATATATATATATATATATATATATATATATATATATCATTAAACTGATTCATGTGTTTCTAGAACCATGAGAGAACACGTACATAGAATATATATATCTATACATATCCATACTTGGGAAAATGTGTGCACACCATTAGAACCGACTGTAACTCCCTATGATAAATCCCCAGGACTCTAAAACACCACAAATCCATAAAATAAAATTAATCCAAACAAAGAAATCAAGATGAAATTCAAAAAAAAAACTCTACAAAAATCACAATGTTCCCAAGTAAAACCCAAAAATAAAGCGCACAACAAAACGAAGGTTGAAGAAAATCATCTCAGATGGTGGTTGCAACCTTGAAAACATGCGACAGGCCGAGATTGCATCCAAAGAATTATCCACACTAAAGTTAATATAGTAGGACTTCAAAACACAATTAAGACACTAAATTATATTTGTGTAGAAAATTGATAAATTAATTGAAAAAAATCAAGTATAAATGGAGTGATTCGGAAGGAAAAATATACGCATTAAACTACCAAAACATTTGCGAAAGCGATGAGACCCCAAAGAAAGGAAAAGAATCACTTTGAGAACCAATTGAAAACCCTAGACATTGAGAAAGATGTGCGAACACCCCCAATAATCTTTAGAATTTGGTTAAATTGAAAATAAAATCACTAATAGAGAAAAACAAGGTTATACCAAAAGAGAGGATGTATTTCAGCAAGGGGAACCTCTGTTTCACCAGAGCAGGGTGAAGGCGTTGCACAAGATGGTTTGGGCCACACCGAAATAGGGTGCGGCTAGGGCTCAGCTTGGACAGTCATGCGCTAGGGTGTTCGTCTCTAGAGGGTGGTGGTTGCTGGCCAGAGGGCTAGGGCGCATCCTGCTGGTGCTGCTCGCGGGCAGAGGGGTCGAGCAGGAGGGGTCGCGTCCAGGGGAGGTGTGGTTGAAGACAACCGGATAGTCGGACGACTCAGAGAGGAGCCGCAGTGAGTGGCGGCGCTTGGAGAAGCAGGGCTAGGCGGAGGCGCTAGGAGGTGGGTGGAGGGCACTGCGGGAGAGAGGAGCAATGAGAGGCGGGCACTACCGGAGCGCGGAGTGGTAGGAGGAAAGCTGCAGGAGGGTGGCGCAACGAGAGGTAGACACTACAGAAGGTGGGGTGGTGGGAGGCAGGTGCTGCCGAAGATGGGGGTTGTTCTCCTTGGGTGTGCAACATGATCCAGTGGTGAAGGGGGCTGTGGGTAGATCTAGGGTTTAATTTGTTTCTATTTTTTTCATTTATCATATAATAATATTGATAATAACAATAATAATAATAATCTTAATATTTATAATATCATAAGTATAATAATAATAATAAATAAGTCAACTAAAACCAAACAAAAATAATAATAATCATAGTAGTAATAATAATATTAATGAAAATTTAATAAAAATAATACTAATAGAAATTGAATAAGAATAATAAGAATAAAAATTTAATGATATTATTATTATTATTATCTGAAAAAAATAAAATTATCTTGGTGGTTTAAACATTTAATAAATTTAGTTATTTTATATGTCGGGCAACCGTGCATTCACCAGGGCCGAAAGCACGGGCGCCGCTAACGATACGATTATCGCACACCGGCCCAATACCCACCAAAAACATCAAAGTTTCAAAAATTTCAAACTCCGACCCAAACCCAACATTGTCTAAAAGGCACGGGATTGAGAAAAGAATAAAATAATAGGCGTCTGAGGTCGGGATGTGAAAAGTTTTATGTAACGAACCTGGTGGGACTAAAGCCCAATGAACTTGGTCACCCCCGTGCCCAGCCCTATAGTGGATAGAAGAGCCCCACCCATAGGCATATAACAGGCCCCACCTCAGACTGTCGTAGATGACACGTGGCATGAACTTTCCCCTACCCGAAGATGATTTAAATCACCTCCCCCACAACAAAAACCTAAGACCACAATGTTAAAGTCCAACCGGGAAGCGTTACAAGTACCATGCCTGAGCCCGGCCGTTGAGTTCGAGTTGCGGGGGAGGCGATTCAAATCCTCATCATGCAGGGGACAATTCTAGTCATGTGTCATCTGGGATAGTCTAAGGTCGGGGCCTGTTATCTACCTATGGGTGAGGGTCTGCTCTCTGCCAGAGGGCTAGGCTCAAGCGTGGTCGAGTTCGTTGGGATTTAGGCCCACCGGGTTCATTACACAATCTCCTCAAATTGTCTTTCTTTATAGAAGAAGATTTTCTATTAGTCTCTACTTCATTACAATGTAATATTATCAAACATCAAACACAAAAATGTCCAATTTGCCTCCTTTTTCTTAATGTTTTCCATCTAATGATACTTTCGAACATTGTAGAATTTTTATGCATAAAGAATACCCAAATTTTCCTTTATTCATAATCGATAAAGGAAACATATATTATTATAGATTCATGAGAATGGTCCCGTAATTCTCCCCCATATATATAAACCTATAATAAGCACTAGTTTTATAGTGCATTACCTTCCATTTGGAAGGAAATACTCTAATAATTTCCAAACATTTGACCTTCTTATATACCATGCTCCATGATAATAATAATTATAATACCTTTACCATTGATAATATTAATCCATTTTCCACTTGAGAGACATAGAAGGTTAATCCATAAATTTAGTGATGTTACTTCTCCAATTTGAATCACCCTTTCAATTACTCCTATGAGGTATAACGCTATATCCTTCATTCCTTTGGTGATAACCCATTCCTCATGTGATATGTTAGGTAATCTCTTAATTAATATTATATATAATCACACATAGTCTGACTGATTAATGAAAATTAAATACATCATTAGCCAAAATTTGTGTCAAACTCCACAAAACTCCAAATTAATTTCCCCCCCCACCAGAATAGAAACAAAATTCTTTTCCATAGGTATGTGAGAGTAATTATACAAATATTAAACATGTTCATATATTTGAAAGGTATAGTTATCTATTATCTCCCTCTCAATTCTTGAGTGAAATGTACCTCCATGTTCGATAATCAAAGACTGATGTGAACTACCAATAATCAATAGTATTGAAACTTATATTCCATTTAAAGATTCACAGATCCACACCCAGAATATTATCATCAAGAAATCACTATTTTCTCATTAAACCCATTCTATAGGATACTATTAATCCTATAATTCCAACACATTGGACCACAATTAGTCAAGATACACTTGGTATGACATCTATTTACATTCCTTTTTCATTAACCTTTATATGTTGTGGAACACTCCTAACGTTTACACTAAGAATTTTTTTAGTATTCCGCAATCTATTTATAATGAAATTTATCATTCATGATTCAATCTCGGCTGTCTGAAAACACAATTTTTTCTTTTCTTTATGAGTTACTCATCACTATCACTATGTAATCCCAATACTTAAGAGTGTAATAAATATAACCACAATGAAAATTATAGATTTATAAATATCAATTTTTCTATTTCAAATCAACTCCTAATTATTTTTAAGTAATTTACATGATTTTTCAGTAGTTTTCTATCTTATATACTCATACAGAACAACCTGTAGTGGAAATTTTAGGGCAGAGCACTATTTCATAAAAAAGAAAATTAGGGAACCCATTACATGCTTGAAGGCCATAGGAATACAGCCATAAGTTTATGTGGCAATAGTCAGTTGATTCATATTTCAATAACAAGAACCCAGAAAAACATGTCCCGATGGGCATGACAGACCCAAAAAAATCCAAGGTCCCTGAAACCTAGATGAAAATCTAGCCATCCACACGGCCAGGTTCACCATCCGCCCCGAGGCCACACCACACTGATGTTGCCCATGATAACTGCAGCAGCAAGAACCCACGCACTAGAGGACCTCCACATCGTCGTGACCAAGGGACCGATGCACACTGCCGCCATCGTCCACGCCCTCTGAATCCCACCATTCCAATCCTGCCCAGCACCTCCGATGATAGCAAGGACAGAAAATTCTAGATCTATTCAGAAAAATAGATTTGGACCAGATCTGAATCACTGTGCCGATCGAGATGGATGAACACCATCGAGGCAGACCCCCACCATAATGAGGCTAAGGCATCATGCCATCGCCAGGGAACTCACTGATCAACGACCAGGACACCAGATCTAGCCGCGATCAAAAGAATCGAGCGACACCGAGTCCCTCTCCATCACACCCGGACAACCCTCCCATTACCCCACATATGCCAACCCGAAGACCAGGCCCACCTAGAAATTTTTGCGGGGGATCCATGAGCATCCGCCAAAGAAATCATGCCGATAGAATCTGCTGCACAGGTGACGAAACCCTTAGGGATTTAAGCTCTAGGCCAAAGACGACCTCAGCTCCTCGATGTTATATTTTATTCCCCTCATATTGAACAACCCCTGCAAAAGTAACACCATGTTAATTATAAAAGTTTTATTGTAATAATAATTAAGATTCTTCATAAGGTCTGATGTGATTTTCACTTCATAGATATTATAAGTCACATTTTAGGCTAATAAATTCAATATCATCCGATGTTCATTCTATGTTTCCCAATAGATTGGGTTTTTTATTTTTAATTAATGAATCATGTAAATATATATATTTTCAATGATAATGTAACATTGTGTGATTCATTGAGTATCAAAACACCTATAATCTCGAGGCCTTGCCCGTATATTTAGGTAATGAAGAAAGTGAATATGATTGGGACAACTGGCGGTATAGATTTGTAGTAGCCCATAAATTAGATGATTTACTGGGATGAAATTTATGATAACTATTTCAATGTGTTGAGGAATGTGTTCCAATTCCATCTACATTAGGTTTTAATGGTTTTAAGTGATGGATTCCAGTTAAGTATTGTGGAATTTTATTAGTAATGGTCAATGCTAGTATAAATTAGACACTGAAGCGATAGTACAGTTGATTTACAATCATTATGTGATGATAATATTGGCTAATGAATATTGCATGGTGTATTTATAGAGAATACTAAATAGGTTTTGGTATAATATTGATGAATATTGCATGGTGTATTACATTTAGACATTTCTATGTATGATGTATCAAAGCCTGGATTGGATGAATTCTAAGTTCACCATATGAATTTTGAGTTAGCATATTTTTAGATAATGTTGATCCACAGAAGGATACATAAACAAAAAAAATAAAATTAGTTTGAACATTTAAATTTTGGTTATATTACCATATTAATTTTTATAGGTATAATGCAATGAGAATCCATATATTTCTTTTTCTTATGTCGGGAGTATGAATTTTTACCTCAAGCTTGATATGGATTTGAATCAATAAGACTCTGAGTTGTGTATTAGAATTTAATAGATCACATATTAATTTGGTTCAGTGTGTATGAATTTTCATCTATTCAATGTAATACATTTCGTTTGATTCATGTATGTGTTTTATATGTAGAAGTGTGGAAAATTTTAGTTACATATGAAATTTGAATTAGAAAATTTATGAGATTTTTGAAAATAAAAATTAATATTTCCAAATTTAATATCTACATAAATAAAACAATATAATGATGTGAGAACTAGTTTCTATGTACGAAAACAGCAATAATTAAATTAAAAACAAGTTATGAAAGATGAGAAGCTAATTTTTGAATAAATAAAGGATATGATCAAATTTAAATGGATTTTGAGTGTATTTTACAAGTATAAAAATAATGTTTCTAAAATTATTTAATTCTGAAGAAAAGAAAATATTATCATCCCTTGAATATTATTTAGTGTTTCGAGAATCTCCAATATTTTTATTCCAGATGCTTTTTTTGGAAGAAAATATTGTAGGATGAATTTATGATAAATTTATTAATTCTGAATGTAAAATACTTGATTTATTATAAATTGATATTAAATTAGATATTTCATGTGATGTAATTTTTGATTCTAAATATAAAATATTACTGTGATCAAGATAAATGATGCTAAAGAAGGTTGCGCTCAATTTCTATTTTTAGTTGATTGAATAAATATTAATCAATATAGATTTTATGACATTCTGTCAAGCTATACTAAGAAAATTCAAATCATAACTTGGGTTGCAGGGTTATTTTTATGCAACAATTACTAATATTTATCTATAGTAGACATTGGGAAAATTAGAAATAATGGAATTTTTTAGAGTCATGATGAAGGATGCTAAAATCATCATAAATATATATTTGATGATATAAATTGGAATATTAAAATTCATGAAAATAAAGGGAAATCCAAGAAATTTTCAAGAGATAACCATTAGATAAAAAATAAAAATGAAATCATCAGAGGCACCCATGCATTGAAAGTAATTAAAAAACAATAGAGGATAAAATTTGTCGAACATGGGATGTGGAATTTTTATATTTTGATCATTTAAAATATTATTTCTTGAAAAATATTTATAAAACAAAAAATTGTATAGTCTTACAGACTATTGAACACAAAAAAACCAAGAACTGAATATTAGTTTTAGGAATTAAGCCCTCTTGAAGGAAGAATACGTTTATGATCCTATATTGAGAAGCTTTATCATTAGGGTATTGAAGTAGTGGAAAAAAGAAGAATGTAATCTAGATTCTAATATATAAATATTTTTAAAGGGTTGTGAAGATTAAATAATATGAAGATGAGGAGAACTATCATAATTATATATGGTTTTGATTTGTTCATCTGACATTTCAGATAATGGGAACCTATTGACCTTGTAATGATCAAAAGAACATTGTTTTGGGTTGCCAAATGTATTAAAAATATTTTTTGAAGATATATGAATAATGTTTTATGAAATGATCATGTTGTACGTATTATTCCTTAAGAAACTGTTGCTTTTATAGACACTATTTGAGAAGAAGAAATCAATTTTTTTGGGGAAAAACATCCTTTTAAAAAACCGAGATCAAATTTAACAGCGAGATAAAATAAGAAAATTTATATACATGGCATGAATCCATATAAATAGTAGGACTCTTCATATATAGAGAGATTACATCATGACTCTGTGACATGAGGGAGATGTTTTAATACTTGAAGAATATTTAGATTATGGGGATTTTTATTGTGGGATGTGCCAAACCAATTACTATATTAAATTTATTATTGTTGATAATCTGGTATTGTGGTGAATAAAATATCATTAGAATGAATATAATTCATCAATCAATAGAAATAATATAAAATATATTGTGTTTTCTCCTTTACTTGCTTTCTTGTAATACATATATCATTTATCTCCTCATTAGACCTAAAATGTTCCAATAGTATTAACTAAAAATATAAGATCAAAACTAAAGGTGGCTAATTTTTAGAAAAATATTTGTATTTGGGTAATAATAATATAACACCTGATCCATTGAGGAAAAATGAGGATATGCTATATAAATATTATTTTATTTTATATTAATATAAAATACATTTCACAATAATTAATTTCCAAGAACATAAATTTTAATGTATTTATAGACTATAAACATGATCACCATAATTATTGAAAAGTCCTTACAATATCGAAAAATATTCCTCTCAAAATGTACCCTTATTTGGAATTTCCCACTCTAAACGATTCCCCATAACCTTGGATAATGGAAAAATAATAAAGCGTTAGAATATATGATCACTAGGGGTAAAAATGGGAGGTATAAATTGATTAATATAAGTGAGAATAAGATATAACTTTGGTTATAAGAACATGATCCTTGCATATGAATATATTATCAATATTTCATAAACCATAAATCATAAGTTATGGAATAATGCACAATCATACTAAAAGAAATGAGTCATAAGAGTGAGAAATAATAAAATATTAATCATGATATATGAGATACTATCATAAAAATAGAGATTTTTTTGAATACTCATAATTATAAAAAATAATTTCATAAATAAAGGATCAAAATAAATTTTATTTTAGTGGGATAAATTCCATATTGGATTGGGTTAACTATATATTCTACTGAACTTGTTGAAAAGTCGTATTGATGATTGGTTTCACACTTAATTCCTTTTTTACATTATCTATTGAGATATCAATCATTACTAAATTCATTAGAGGGATATATAATTATTACCCACCCATAAAATAATGAATACCATACACATCTGTTCTTCAATATCATAAAAACATTCATCATTTCATCATAATATAATTGACAAGTGTGAAAGAATCAAATTTCATGAAAATATTGTTTAAAAATAATCCTCAAAACATATCCAATGAATGAAATTGAAATGTATGATAAAATTATAACCCCTATTAATCATGGAAACATGTCATGTATGTTGATATAGTTAAAAAATATATTCATAAAATCCATGAAATTTGCATAAAAAAACCTAAAATATTATTTAAATTTTTAAATTTTTATAAAAAAATTTACGAGAAAATTCAGAATATGATTTTTTTATAAAAACAATGATGCATTAAAAGTATGATTACAAAATATTTATTTTCATGATTGTGGAATAATTATTCTGTTTGGAAAATTTCAGAATATATTTTTCACACTTTTATGAAAATATAAACATAATCCATATGTGGATATTTATAAAAATTCTTTTTTGAACGTTTAAAAGAGTGAAATTAATTGTCTGAAATAGATTTTCATGATCCATGATAAATATAATTTAACTTTTATGAAACATTTTAAAAAAATTTATCAGGTGGAAAAGGTTGTGTGACCATAAATTATAAATAAGGTCATTTATTCATAAATACAATATTTTGGGATTTATGAGTACTGGTCAGTGAAAACTAGAAATAATATTTTATGCAAATATATATAACTAGAGGATAATAAAATAGATGTGTTCTATGAGATAAATATCATATAATTAACATAATGGGGATTGAAACATTAAAAATCTTGATTCAAAATGAGATTGTGACAAAAACCATTACCACAAGTCCCGAATTAAATAATATAATATCTAACCTCCAATATAAAAGATTTGGATTTATTATAAAAACTAAAGTAACCATATTAATACTTATCTTACAATATATTATTAATAAAAAATTTCCAATCACCCATTTATTAATAATTCTACAGTAAATTCAATATTTTGGTTGGCAGTTATTCTATTTTTTCATGCATGGTTTAGTTTAGATATTTTGGTCCATTCACAATGTCCATGTTCTCATCATATTCAGAATTGTAATATTTTAATTAATATGATATTTAATTATTAAATACAAAATTATACATTTCCATGTAATGATGATAAGAAATATGGAATACATTGTTAATAGAGATGGTCGTTCATAAGTATGCATCAACAATGTTTTTGTTTTCCATTTAATAGATTGAAAAGCAGTTAGAGTGTAATTTTTAGTTAAATATTCATAATTATATATTATATAAATTCTATATTGATTAAATACATCTATATTAATATATATTTTAGAAGGTTAACAAAAATGAAACACATCACTTCCTGAAAGGTGGTATTCTGCACATACGCCCAAGCTGAATTATTCATTTCTCTTGTGATGGAAAGATGGTAGAGAATAGTTATAAAAATAACACAACCAAATTTAACTATAGTATAAAAATATTTTTATGATCTTTATAGAATATTTATATGATTTGAATAATGAAATAATCATGAAAGAGACCAGATAAGATGATTACATGTTCCTCAAATGTATTCCTTTATCATACTCCTTAAACATTATTGGGTGGGATTTCTTATTACACTAGAACCACTAGGATGTGGTAAGGAGAGTGGTTATGTGAATTTCATATACCATGGTTGAGATTATCTATTAATGTGTTGTGTAAAAGTGATAAAATTAGGTTCCCTTTTATAGGGGGAGTGTCACCATTGTTAATATTATGAACATTAAAATGTAATAATGTCAATATCATTGGAAATTGGATCTAAAACATATAATTTTATAATATATGGTCAGGTGGGTCTAAATAAACTAAACTAATGAGATTTAATTTTTTTTTGGTTCCATAATTGAGGCTTATCACTTCTTATTAACACTTTTAACCTATTTTAACATTAATCATGGGGGAAACGTTTTACCATGGTAACTATTCATTATGGTTAAAAATAAAATTTGTATTGTAAAAACAATTATATGATAGTCCCAAAGCTGGAATCCATTTTTTAGGATTAAATAAATAAATTTATTAAATTAATTATTATATAATTAAAAAAATGGAAATAAATCTCTTTTAGAAAAAAGAAATGTTTTTTAGTAAAACTGAATTTTTATTTATTTTGGCCAATTATTGTTGATTGATTGTGCTTTCTATGAATATTTTGTCTTATAATTATATAAATATTGGGTTTTTGACTTATTACCTATAAAAACTGAATGGAATCATTGAACCACCTCATTATTGTTAAATAATAACAAATATTTATTTATTAGAATAAAATATAAATTAGGTTCCAAAAAGATAACCATGAATTTATAAATTGAATATAATATCATTAGATGATTTATTTAATTCTAAATACAAATAATTGGTCTATAAAAAATTTTCACTTATTTTATATAATTTCTTATATCATTGTGATGTACTTAAAGTTAAAATATTTTAAAAAATTATATTTTTCATTATACAGTAAAAAATAAACCAATATAGAAAATCCAACAAATTCACCCTATGATAAAATTGAAATGGCGACTTTATAAATGAGGTTCATTATTTCAAAATAAAATTCTTATATTTTTAAATTTTCCCTTTAAACAAATCATATATAAATAATAATAAAATATTTTTTTAAACATTTTTATTTAGGTTTTCATAATCCAAGTAGTAATTTATACAATTGATATTATAAATTATGTTTTATTTAATTGACTCTTCATATATATCACATTTTATTATCATAATGAATTATTAACATCATTTTAGTGTTACATGTTTCAAAAAATTTATAACACACATAATTTATTAAAGAGAATAATATTGTAAAATCATAGGGTGTTTAATTCTTATCACATAAAATGATTTCCCCTAAATAATCTATTACTCCAATGTAAACAAATGAGGGAATCCCAGCCTCTATGAAAACCCTGCTCTTTATTACACACATAAACATGGTTTATTACATAAAAATTCAATTAAGACAACTACAAGGATCGATATGTCTAGTGTCTTAGGAAATTATGAACACAACATAACAACTTAAACATAAAACACAACATCTTTATTGAAAACGTCTTTTACATGACGAAAATATTCCTTCATACATAGCATTGCATGGGATAACATGAGGAAATGGATAAGAAAAGGGTGATCTATAAAGCCCAGTAAGGGAGTTATCATGGAATAAAATGAAGAATACAATACATGTCCGGAATTAGGAATATCAATTAAGCACAAGAGAAAATGAACATTAAGGCATGGTATATCATGATTATCATAACATGGAATGTAGAAACCACATTTTACAAGATATTAGGATGAGCCAAGGCTCATTTCACATGGATCATGAGTAAACCTTCATTTCACAAGAAATAGCATGAGCAAAACCTCATTTCACTTGATGTATCATGATACTACTCTTTACCCAATGCATTGGTGCGCTATTAGGGAATACCCTTTTTGATCATTTCATTTCATGAATAAGTGTGCCACATGAATCATACTTCATGGAATAATTCAACATCATCATTTATTCCACGATAATGGAATTTGGAATGCATAAATGAAACTTTATAATCGATAAGTATACGTGCGTAAAGGTGAGTAACCTTGATAGAGAAATGGTAATGGTATTCACTACACAATGACATTGGCTTTGAAAAATTGTGGTGCCATTTCAGCAGCATAACAACATGACATAAGATTTCATAAAAATGGTTGATGAGAGAGAAAGGGGTATCTCACCATATTTCCATGAAATGGAAAGTATAGGGGTCATAAATATACAAGTACAAACATATGTAATGTAATTTAAATGCATAATTTAATATAATTTCAGGAATGTAAATTAGAAGAGAGAAATCCATTGCAAAATTTTGGCATGGTAACAGGTGTATATGGGTGGAATTAATGGGAGAGAAAATGGGACTCTCATCATTCAAAAATAAGTAGAATAGTATAGGGGAGGTGAAAAATCATACCTCAACATTTTTAGTTGAAAAAATGGCATAACAATATAAGGAAACTTAGAAATAAATAAGGAAAGAAGAAATCCCTTACATGGAAGTGTGCTCTCAAAGGCTTGAGAGGGGCTTCAGAGAGGCTTTCTGGGAGCTTGGGGCGTCTTGGGAGGATTTTATCAAGTGTAGGTCAGGTTAGTGACATGATCAAATTGTTTTTAGTGAGGATAAGCGGGAGTAGGTGTTGGTTTATATAGGAAAATAGATGGAATTCTTTATTATTTTGGTTTTGGACACTACACAATAAACTAATCAAAACCACAAACCAACCCATTTTTTTGGCCAATGGTTTTTTCCAAAGGATAGTTAAAAATTTATTATTACAAGGCCAATAGACAAACAACTTAAAATATTAGGCTTTATTATGTGGAGGTGAGTCATACTCTCAATGTAACCATTTTAAAATGTTAAAATGTTTTATAAGTCTTGTAGGGTCCACCAAGGATTTTTAAAATAAATCAAACAAACCTAAAATCAATTTATTTTAATGGTGAAAAATATATTGGTCGGACATCTCATTTTTAGTATTTTATTACATTGGTATTGGGTCATTACGATGTTAGAAAACATATTATATATTTAAATGGTATTTATTTTTTACCAAAAAAATTTGATTCTCTTAGAAAATTATGAAAAATTCACCACTAAATAATTTAGACATCCTGATTCAAAAATAATATTAATTTTATCTAAATAACTTCTTAAATATGTGACTTTTTACTTTTAAAATAAAAAAAAGACATTTATCTAAAATTCATGGGTTTGAACAAAAACGACATTCAAATCATAATTAAAATTACAATTGTATTCATAAAAATTATATGATCACTAATTTTTAATAAAACACAATTTAGTAATAATATTTTATTAAAATGTTATTTAATTAAAAAATCCAATAATTCATCAAAATATATTTCTTAATTGAATGTTAACTAACAATATTATATGTTCTTTAAAAACTATTTACAATGTAACTATAATAAAATGAATGTATATTCATTATTCTATACAAAAAAATGCACATAATCATAGTTCTAGGGTCTTGTTATATAACCCCTTATAACACCCCAATATGACCTAAGGGTAATGTGTGTGATAGTGACAGACTCTTGGGGTGGCTCGGATAATATCGCTTGGGTGGTAATCTCTATCAACTTCCACTTCTCCCATAGGTGGTTCAATTAGAGCTTAATGTGTTGAAGTTTGGCTTGGGCTTGGTCAAGAGGGAAGCCCAATGACACCTCCTTTCCGAACTCTGAAAAATGGGCTTCGTACAGAGTTATTCTACTGGATGAGGCCATCACTTCATTTGTCTGAGTAAATTGTATTTTTTAAAGCCCTATATTTATACTAATCAATTGATCACTGTTTAAAGACTATATTAGAAATGGTAACAATTCTTAATGGCAATTTAAAATCCTAAAACATAAAAACAAGGAAGTGTATATGTTTTATATAACAATTTTACATAATAAGACATTTAAATAGATAAAGATGAATATTCATTAATAAACATTTGGGTGGTTACAATATTCCCCCATTAAGAAAATTTTCCTTACAAATTTCATTTTCCCACACTAAAACAGATGTGGGTAACTCTGCTTCATCACTACCTCTGATTCCCATGAAGTTTCTTCAAACTTGTGGTTTTACCACAACACCTTGACGAAGTCCATTGTCTTATTTTTGTATAACTTTTCCCCTATGATCTATGACTATCACCATATTCTCTCTATAGGAGAGGTCTTTTTCTAATGGTACTACCTCTGTATTGAGTACATAGGATAGGTTATGTATGTACTTCCTCAAGAGTGATACATGGAACACATGATGTACTTGAGATATGTTTGGTGGGAGTGATAGTCAATATGCCACTGCTCCAATCTGATCAATGGTCTCAAAAGGGCCAATGTACCTTGGGCTAAACTTTCCCTTCTTCCCAAATCTCATAACTCTATTCCATGGTGATATGCAAAGGAATTCCATGTCTCCAACATCAAACTCTATGTCTCATTGATGATTATCCTCATAACCCTTTTTTCAACTCTAAGTAGATTTAATGTACTTCTAGATGGTCTTAACCTTCTCCACCATTTCATCAACCATTTCTGGAGCTAGGAGTTTTTACTCCCCAACTTCATCCCAACACGCCAGTGTTCTTCACCTCTTCTCATAAATGGATTTAGAGGAGCCATTTGGATGCTTGATTGGAAACTATTATTTTAAGAGAACTCAAGCAGATAAAGATGTTGATCTCATAATAATTTGAAGTCCATTGATCATGCTCTCAAAATATCCTCAAATGTTTGGATATTTTGCTCATATTGGCCATTAGTTTGAGGATGATAAGCCATACCGATGTTCAACTCTATATTCTGAGCACATCGAAACTCTGAAAAAACATAGAGGTGAATCTTGGATATCATTTGGATAAAATCTATATTGGTACTCCATGAATCCTTGAGACTTCAATGATATATATCTGTTCCAGTTGATCTAATGATAAATCATGTCAAATTACAATGAAGTGTGCAGTCATTATAAGGCGATCCACAACAACTTTGATATAATTGTTTCTTTTGGATGTCTTCTGAAGTCTGGTGACAAAGTCCATGGTTATGTTCTCTAATTTCCATTCTAGTATGGGTAACATCATCCCCTTATACTTATACCTCTTAGCCTTCACTTTCTAACATATCAGGAACATTGATGTATACTTAGTGATCTCCTTCTTAATGTTATCCCACTAATAATTATCTTGGAGATATCGACACCTATTTGTGTTTCCAAGGTTAATGAAGAAATTTGAGTTTTGTGCATCATCGAAATGTTTATTATTTTACTCTAGATTTGATGGAACACATAGTCTTGACCAAAATCTCATAATTAATTTTTAATTGACATTGAAATCTTAGTATTTCACTTTTTTGATAGTTTCCACTTTCCTTTGAATTCTCACATCATCGTTTTGAGCATCTTTTAACATTTCCAAAAGAGACGGTTGAGAAATCATTTGTGAAATGGTTGAAGATGTTCCCTTATTTATGATTCTCATGTCCATCATCATGAAATCTAAGATGATTGGATCCTTTTCAATTCTCATTGTAACGCCTTGACCCCAGTTACCCAGAGTCTGTGCATTATTGCGTAACATTGGCATGATCACAAAAGATCAAGTCTTGAAAGACAGATTAGTTTAGTAGCCTTGGAAACACTAGATACATTCATAAACGTGACATTATATCATAAAGTGAAAAACTAAAATAACATGGTCTCCATAGTCCACACTCATATCCCCTTCCAACTATCCCTGCAAGTCATTCATAAAATACCTCTTTAAATCCTGGAAAAATTAAAACATTGAAATGGGTGAGCTCAGATGCTCAGTAAGGATAACAATATAGCGGAAGCTTTCATAAATAAACATAAACATTTAAGGCAATGTATAACTAAAACAAAAGCCTTTTAAACTTGAAATTTGACATAATATGGAAAATGTAAAATGAGATAATTCTATTTACTTATTCACATGGATATTATACTAGTCGAATAATCACATGAAATATCAATAACCACTTTCATAATGATGGAATGCATAATGCCAGACTATCATAACCACGTAGCCAAGGCCTCGTGTAAAGACTACAAATAATATTTTGTCAAGGCCTCGTTCCAAGATACTAGTTTGTCTCATGAGACCTGCTGATGCATCGAGGAGCTATAGCAGGCTCCACCCATCACTTATTAAGTCCAATGCATTCCTCATATGAACAGGTTTAAACATATCATAAACCAGAACATAATCGTATAACATAAAACATGCATAAAGGAAACATAACATTTCCACATTTCAATCACAAGATATCAATACAACACATTGATATAATAAAAAAACACTTTCAAAACCATTTTCAATACCAAAATAAAAGAAAATTAAAACATTGTATTTATTTTTCATTTTAAAAAGTTATGGCTTGTAGAGGAAGTCGAAACTCAAATAATGGTCACGGCGGCAAAGAAGTCGTTGTCGCCGCATACGTTTGACAAAAAAACATTTCCTTTTGTCGTTTAGTAAAATGATTTGTATAAAAAATATTCCTTTTGAATAAACATAAAAGTCAAAGGGGTTTATACACCGTATAAAAGAAAGTTGTGTATAAAATAAAATATGTCTCAATGAAAGGAGATTGAGACGAAGTCCCTTACAAAGATCATTTTTTTAAATAAAATAGATCTATTATGTATATTCACTATAAGTACACATAAATAAAGTAAAAATACAAGATAGAACATAATAATATCATGACATAATTTGATAGTAGGAGATTACCCCAAAGAACGGAAATCGGGTTAAGAAGTTCCCTTACCTCGTGTCCGACTTGACTCGATCGTTCTTTAATATCTGGAATAATAAACTAGAGTTAATTTCTAATTTCTTAAGAACATTTTTCAAGTTCATTATCCCTTTTATATAACTTATTACCATGTTATGAACATTATGTAATTATTTAAGTTAATAACGGTCGTTTTGTCGATCTTTGGAACTTGAGTCAAAAATAATCTTCTTATAATTACAAGTTGTTCATGTGGTAAAATATCCACTACATCCAGAATTATATTCATGATTTAGATATCATATATATCATATATATCCAGCATATACATGCCTGTATAATATTACATAACATTTAGAGGTAAGAAATGAAATGCACCGTTCATGGAGACGGTAAGCCGTACGTACGCATGAATGCTACTTTCCTTTCTATTTAATAATTAATGGAATTAAAACAAAATGAGATATATATATATATATTATATATGTTATATAGGTCCCATAAGTTCATTAATTTCATTCTTTATACATTCCATGTTTTTCATGAACGAGTCACATCAGTTGAGGGGGCGGTAGTCCACACTTCCTCAAATGAAATTATCGCATTTGCACAACATGAAAAGCATAAAGGTATGATTTAAATGTAAAATACAGAAGCATAGAGTGGAAATAAATATAATATATATCATAAATAAATATAGTTCCATCATAATTGCCACCATGATAGGTGGTAGGAGAAAATAGAACACTCATCGTTTCGTGAGGCATTAATTCTCCATCAACGAAAATAGTATGTTCTTTAACCATTAGATGGAGGTGTGTGTAAGTGTAGATCTAATAATTATCATAAAAAAATCCTATTATATTGAAGATAAAGGTTTTTTTACAAAATAAATGAATAAAAAGAGTCTAAGGGGTTGGAGAAGCAAAATAAAACAAAAGAACATAAAAGAAGACATTACCTTAAAATCGGGTAACTCTTTTTGATTTGAGCCAAAGGATTACTTGGGAAGACTTCAGCCCAAAGTGAGGCTTCTAAGAGTAATATAGGGAAGTTGAGAGAGTATTTGGGCAGTTTTCAACTGAGCCAAATGGCTTGTAAGGTGTGAAAAAGGTGGTAGTGGTGGGGGCCTTTTATAAGAGGAGAGGAGGGGCACTCTTGGAAAGTAATGAAATGTTACTTTATTATATAATGAGTTTCGACTTTTAAAGGTCTGACATTTATATATTTCGAGGATAAGGTGATAAGGGTTAGAAAATACCCATCCAATAGGTTTTTGACAAGTTTAAGTCTTAGATTTTACATTATCTTTTCATTTTAATTAAATCGTTAATTAATGAGGTAATCGCTGCATCAACATGGTGTCATAAAAAAATCTAATTTATTTAATGTCTAAAAATTATAAAAAATATATCATGATTTAGGAAATATTCTTAGATTTCCAATGAATATTTATAGTTGAAATGTTAACTTATATAACCCCATGTAATAATTGTTTTAGTAAAACAACACATGCTTGTGACAATTTTATTTTTACTTTAAATAAAAAGTTATTAATGTAATTTTCTTACCCAAGTGGCTCCATGGGGTCCACAAGTTGACCCATGGATTGTCTTGGTCAGCCATGACTCATCCAATAATGGTAGGACAAGTGTAAGGGTATTTTCATATTTTTATAATATCATTTTCACCTAAAATCTCACTAATTATCTTTAATCGCGATTAATTAAACATAAAAGTTACTATTCACCAAAAAATTATTTTAATCCCATTTAACCACATTTTAATTCCTAATGACAACCATGTATGTCATATTTTTGAAAATCAAATCACATAAGTGGTAATGTTTCATTTAAACGAAAAATCAGTTTTTAACTATCACTTAGTGGTTTCACTATTCATCAAAAATTGAAGTTTTTCAGAACAATGCCAAAAATTCACCCTAAGATATAATTGATATTCCGAATTCAAAAATTATGTCTATTCTACAAAATTCCAAACATATAAGTTTCATTAATTAATTTTATAATTAATTCCCGCTGTCACAACAAATAGCGTTTTTTAAGAAACAATATATATAAAAAAGATTGACATTTGTTTATGTCCAATTTCAAAGTGAAATTAATTATAATGACCACCATTGGATAAAATGGTAAAAATATATTCTAATTATACTTTAAAACAACTCAATATTATAATCTATCACTATAATTTATTTTGATTAAAAAAGCTGTTTGTAAGTAATTTTCACTATTCATAAAAAATTGGAAGTTCTCAGAAAATTACAAAAAATTCAACTTAGGATAATTTTGATATTCCAAATACCAAAATGAAGTCCATTTTTAAATATAAAATTTATTTAATTTCAAAAATTTGGTATTACTATTCATAATGGCTACTTTGATTGGTCGTAGTGTGCTAGAATCTCGAACTTGCGTACAATGCAAGCTATTGAATTATTGAAAGAGAAGCATATCGTAGAAGCTTGGGGTGTTACATTATCCCCTCCTTCAATAAATTGCGTCCCCACAATTTGAAATTTTTCTTTGAAAATAAAAGGTTGAAAATAGAAAATAGCTTTGTGAAAAACCTAAATCAGAAATAAGGTTAATAAAAATATAACTTAAAAAAAGAAAGAGAAGTACAAAGGTCACCCGAGATAGCCCATACAAGAATTCTATGAAAATTTGGATATGGAGGAAAAACAAACCATCAAGGTCTGATGGAGATTTGTAGAAAACAGGATTAGGAGAAAGTTAACCACAAGAAAATCACAAACTTGTGATTGGTTAAATGGTCATTGAATCCCCAGTTGGAAAAGTTAAATGACAACGTTTTTGTTTTAAGTTACCTTTCATAAAGTTGAGGAATTTATTTAAGATATTTACTAAGAAATTAAGGAAATATACTTAATTGTCATGTAGAATTTCATTATTTAATAAATTTTTACCACAAACCCATCTTTCACTCCAAATGGTAACATAACTCAAAAATATTCTATTTATCCTAATTGTATAAGGTTAAAAATATTACCACATACCATTTAGATTAGGAAAACTATTTTGTTATAACCACAGACTTCCTGTAGTCTAGTGGTAGGTAATAAAGGCATGTTGCACTATGGTTGTGGGTTTGATTCCTACAGCTTTGTCCAATGCGACGGGTTATCCCCCAACCTGCAGGTTGTCCTTTTCCTAAAACTATAGTATTATAATATTCCAAAAATAATCTTTTGAAATGTTTTAACCTTAAATAATTCTATCCAAGGTTTAAATTAATCCATTCCAACCTTTATAGTTATCCAAAATACCTCTGTCCAGACTTTCTCAAAAAGGTCTCTAAATTTCAAAATCAATTGTAACATCAGATTCCCCAAACAAAGTAAAGTTTCTCTTATTATCACATACTAAAAATATGATTACCTTCATCATATTAAAACCTTAATGAAAAAAAACAAGTACTACAGTACAATCCTTATATATATCACATTATTCTTATAACCAGAATATAATCCTTGAGTCCAAAAGCACCAATACATTAATTATTCATCTTCAACTGTAGTAACAACATATGATTGTCCTTGATACCTTGGCCTTTTCTGAGGTAAGTTTTTCTGATTCTTAGGACATTAATTTGCATAATGCCCCATTTTCCTACAATTGTAGCATTCAACATTGATAGTCTCTTTCTTTCCATTGAAATCACGAGCCTGGTGACCTTTTTCTCCACATTTATAACAAACTCCCATTCCTTTTAGGCATGTACCGGGGTGATTCTTCCCACAATTATCACATAATGGAAAATCTTTCTTTCCCTTTTTACCTTTATCTTTCTCTTGTTCCACCGTTCTCTTCTTCTCTTGCTTTACTTTGTTTTCATAAGACTTAGAGAATTCATTTTCTGTCTTAATAGCACACGAGACTATATCTTCGTATGTTGAGAAATATTGTGATTCTAATGCTTTATGGAGAAATGGTTTAAACCCATCAACAAAACGATTAATCTCACTTCATGGGTTACGTATATAATCTGCATCATACCTCGCTAACCTTGTAATGTTTGCCTCATACTTTGTGACATTCTCATCCTCATTTTGTCTCAGACTCAGAAATTGCCTTTCCATATCTGCTCGATGGTCACGAGGAAATTATTTTTCTAAGAAAAGATCTTTGAACTCTTTCCATTCTATGCTTGATACTTCTTCATCTTCCTTTGTATTTTGAATCAATGACCACCATTGATAAGGATCTCCAGTGAGGTGGTAAACTGCCATGATAACCTTTTCCCTTTCACTACTCTCCAAGGAATGGAATATTTTCTCTAAGAAATTTATCCATTGCTCATCTACTAAGGGATTTGTACTCCCATTGAATGTTGGTGGTTGTTTCCTCATGAAGCAGTCTAACATTGATCCTCCACGTTGCGGATCAGGGTGATCCATACGAGTAAGGTTATTATTCATAGCCTGAGTGAGTTATCCCAGTATGGTGATAAGCTGATCAGCACCAGTTGTATCACCAGCTCCATTATAATTATCTTGAGTAGGAGGGCAATCCCTACATGGAGTGTGTGCATTGACACAGTTTCCATTCCTTCCAATAGGCACCATTTCTAAACAATGGCATAAACTAGATTAGTTTATGAATCAAAATACATAATTACAAAATTATAAAACACTTAACATAAATTGAACAGTTTATGGATATAATCCATAATCATAAAAATGTTTTCTTTGAGGAATTATATTCTCATAAACCCTTCATAATGGGTTGTAAAGAAAATGAGAATAATCCTAAGCATATCCCCTGGGAGTGTCATAACCAAGAGTGCAGCAAGGCCCATTGTCGTGCACCAGTTCCTGTTCAATTCAAGCTTAAAGCGGTGTTTTCAGGTTTTACCCCTAGGTACATCTGTTCCAGATCCGCCTCTACCTGCTCGTATCCAGACAGGGATGTATTGCTCGGAAAACTCACAAAATCTCTACAATACCAAAATTCTAGGAAGTTCTTCTATACTAATCCTCAAAGTCTATCTTAGGGCTATGTGTTCTTATCAGAGTTTATCTAAATCTAGCTTCCAAGGTTAGTACTAGACTGCCTCTGATACCAACTGTAATGCCACAACCCTAGTTACCCAAAGTCGGTGCATTATTGCATAACATTGGCATGATCACAAAAGATCATGTCTCGAAAGACTGATTAGTTTAGTAGCCTTGAAAACACTAGATACATTCATAAACGTTACATTATATCATAAAGTGAAAAACTACAATAACATGGTATCTATAGTCCACACTCATATCCCCTTCCAACTATCCCTATAGGTCATTCATAAAACACTTCTTCACATCCTGGAAAAATTAAAACATTGAAAGGGGTGAGCTCATATGCTCAGTAAGGGTAACAATATAGTGGAAGCTTTCATAAATAAACATAAACATTTAAGGAAATGTATAACTTAAACAAAAGCCTTTTAAACTTGAACTTCGACATAATATGGAAAATGTAAAATGAGATAATTCCATTTACTTATTCACATGGATATTCTACTAGTCTAATAATCACATGAAATATCAATAACCACTTTTAAAATGATGGAATGCATAATCCCAGACTATCATAACCACATATCCAAGGCCTCGTGCCAAGACTACAAATAATATTTTGTCAAGGCCTCGTGCCAAGACAGTAGTTTGTCTCGTGAGACCTGCCGATGTATCGTGGAGCTATAACAGGATCCACTCGTCACTTATTAAGTCCAATGCATTCCTCATATGAATAAGTTTAATCATATCATAAACCATAACCAAATCGTATCACATAAAACATGCATAAAGGAAACATAACATTTCCACATTTCAATCACAAGATATCAATACAACACATTGATATAATAAAAAAAATACTTTCAAAACCATTTTCAATACCAATATAAAAGAAAATTAAAACTTTGTATTTATTTTTCATTTAAAAAAGTTATGGCTTGTAGAGGAAGCTGAAACTCAAATAATGGTCACGGCGGCAGAGAAGTCGTTGTCACCGCATACGTATGACAAAAAAACATTCCCTTTTGTAGTTTAGTAAAATTCTTCATATAAAAAATATTCCTTTTGAATTAACGTAAAATTCAAAGGGGTTTATACACCGTATAAAAGAAAGTTGTGTATAAAATAAAATATGTCTCAATGAAAGGAGATTGAGATAAAGTCCCTTACAAAGATCATTATTTTAAATAAAATAGATCTATTATGTATATTCACTACAAGTACACATAAAGAAAGTAAAAATACAAGATATAAAATAATAATATCAGGACATAATTTGAAATTAGGAGATTAACCCAAAGAATGGAAATCGGGTTAAGAGGTTCCCTTACCTCGTGTTCGACTTGACTCTATTGTTCTTTAATCTCCTGAATAATAGACTAGATTCAATTTCTACTTGCTTAATAACATTTTTCAAGTTCATTATCCCTTTAATATCACTTATTACCATGTTATGAACATTATGTAATTATTTAAGTTAATAACAGTCGTTTTGTCGATCTTTGGTACTTGAGTCAAAAATAAACTTCTTATAATTACTAGTTGTTCATGTGGTAAAATATCCACTACATAGAGAATTATATTCAGGATTTAGATATCATATATATCATATATATCCAGTATATACATGCCTTTATAATATTACATAACATTTAGAGGTAAGAAATGAAATGCACCGTTCATGGAGACGGTAAGCCATACGTACGAATGAACGCTAATTTCCTTTCTATTTCATAATTAATGGAATTAAAACAAAATCAGATATATATATATATATATATATATTATATGTTATATAGGTCCCATAAGTTCATTAATTTCATTCTTTATACATTCCATGTATTGCATGAACGAGTCACATCAGTTGAGGGGGAGGTAGTCCACACTTCCTCAAATGAAATTATCACATTTTCACAACATGAAAAGCATAAAGGTATGATTTAAATTTAAAATACAGAATCATAGAGATTAAATAAATATAATATATATCATAAATAAATATAGCGCCATCATAATGGCCACCATGAGAGGTGGTAGGAGAAGATAGAACTGTCATCGTTTCGTGAGGCAATAATTCTCCATCCACGGAAATAGTATGTTCTTTAACCATTAGACGGAGTTGTGTGTAAGTTTAGCTAGAATAATTATCATAAAAACATCCTAGTATATAGAAGATACTGGTGTTGTTACAAAAGAAATGAATAAAAAGAGTTTAAGGGGTTGGAGAAGCAAAATAAAACAAAAGGACATAAAAGAAGACATTACCTTAAAATTAGGTAACTCTTTTTGATTTGAGCCAAAGGCTTCCTTGGGAAGACTTATTCCCAAATTGAGGCTTCTAGGAGTAATATAGGGAAGTTGAGAGAGTATTTGTGCCGATTGGGGCTGATCCAAATGGCTTGGAAGGTGTGAAAAAGGTGGTAGTGGTGGGGGCCTTTTATAAGAGGAGAGGAGGGGCACTCTTGGAAAGTCATGAAATGTTACTTTATTATATACTGTGTTTCGGATTTTAAAGGTCCCAAACTTATATATTTAGAGGCTAAGGTGATAAGGGTTCGAAAAATACTCATACAATAGGTTTTTGACAAGTTTAATTCTTAGAGTTTACATTATATTTTCATTTTAATTAAATCGTTAATTAATGAGGTAATCGCTGCATCAACATGGTGTCATAAAAAAATATAATTTATTTAATGTCTAAAAATTATTAAAAAAATATCATGATTTATGAAATCTTCTTATATTTCCAATGAATATTTATAGTTGAAAAGTTAACTTATATAACCCCATGTAATAATTGTTTTAGTAAAACAACACATGCTTGTGACAATTTTCTTTTTACTTTAAATAAAAAGTTATTAATGTCATTTTTTTACCCAAGTGGCTCCATGGGCTCCCCAAGTTGACCCATGGATTTTCTTGGTCGGACATGACTCATCCAATAAGGGTAGGACAAGTGTAAGGGTATTTTCATATTTTTATAATATCATATTTACCTAAAATTTCACTAATTACCTTTAATCGCGATTAATTAAACTTAAAAGTTACTATTCAACAAAAACTTATTTTAATCCCATTGAACCACATTTTGATTCCTAATGAAATCCATGTATGTAGGATTTTTGAAAATCAAATCACAGAAGTGGTAATGTTTCATTTAAATGAAAAATCAGTTTTTAACTATCACTTAGTGGTTTCACTATTCATCAAAAATTGAAGTTTTTTCAGAACAATGCCAAAAATTCACCCTAAGCTATAATTGATATTCCGAATTAAAAAATGATTTCTATTCTAAAAAATTACAAACATATAAGTTGCATTAATTAATTTTATAATTAATTCCTGCTGTCACAACAAATAGCGTTTTTTAAGAAACAATATATATCAAAATGATTGACATTTGTTTATGTCCAATTTCAAAGTGAAATTAATTATAATGACCACCATTGGATAAAATGGTAAAAATATATTCTAATTATACTTTAAAACCACTCAATATTATAATCTATCACTATATTTTATTTTTATTAAAAAAGTTGTTTGTAAGTATTTTTCACTATTCATAAAAAATTGGAAGTTCTCAGAAAATTACAAAAAATTCAACTTAGGATAATTTTGATATTCCGAATACCAAAATGAATTCCATTTTGAAATATAAAATTTATTTAATTTCAAAAATTGGGTATTAATATTCATAACAGCTACTTTGATTGGTCACGGTGTGTTAGAATCTCGAACTTGCATACAATGCAAGCTATTGAATTATTCAAAGAGAAGCTTATCGTGGAAGCTTGGGGTGTTACACTCATGAATGCTAGAATTGTTGCATCCATTATAATTAGATCATATTCCACATTGTTCCCTTTCCCAGGATGGTAATGGATGGAGTAGGCATAGTATTCGATCAGATATAACCATATTCATTGGAGAATATTCAACTATTTCTGTGAGAATATATACTTGAGGATTTTGTTATCTGTGTATATTTCACATTTGTCCCCAAAGAGGTAATGTAGAAAAATTTTTAAAGAGAAGATTACTGTATCCATCTCCAGATCTTATGTTGGATAGTTTTCTCATTAACTCTAAATTCCCTTAAATCATATGTAATGACTTTTTCATTTTTCATCAACACACAGACCATTCCTTTTTTGAAGTATCACTAAATACAACAAAAGGTTCTAGACTTGTGGGTAGTGTGAGAATGAGGACAATGATAAGCCTCCATTTCACCTCCTTGAAGCTATCTTCACATTCATCACTCCAAGAAAACTTTAATTCCTTCCGAGTTATCTTGGTAAGAGGGTTGGAAAATCATGAGAAATTTCTCACAAATGGGTGTTAATAACCACCTATCCCAAGGAGGCTACATATATTAGTTACCGATGTTAGCCTCTTACATCCCTCAATTTCATCTATCTTGGACGGATCCACATATATCCCATTAATTGTGATGATATTTCACAATAACGAGACTTCCTTCAACCATAAATCACATTTTCTATACTTTTCATAGAGATTCTCGTTTATAAAGGTCTCGAGTAAAATGCTTAGATGCTCCTCAGGATCCTCTATGGATTTGGGGTATGTTATAATATTGTCTAAAAATACTACCACAAATTTTTCGAGGTAGTATCTAATGAATCTATTCATCATGTCCATGTATATTTCTGGATAATTAATGAGTCTGAAAGGCATTACTATTAATTCACAGTGCTCATAAATTGTACGAGAAGTAGTATTGGGGATATCCTCCTTCTTCACCCTTACTAGGTAACATCCCAACAACATATCCACCTTAGATAAGTATTGTAGTACATGTAGTTAATCGATCAAGTCATAAATTGGTGGAATATTATACTTTTTCTTTATCATGATTTTGTTGAGTTCACGATAATCAACAAAAAAGCATATTGACCCATCCTACTTCTTGACAAAGAGGACTAATACACCCCATGGTGAAGCACTTGGGTGTATAAAACATTTATCAAGATTGTCCTGTAGTTGTTTCATTTGCTCCTCAAGCTCCACAAAATCCATTCTATACATAGTCTTGGCTATTGGTAACACCCGATGCGTATGATCAATTTAGAATTTAACATCTATTATAGGAGGAAGACCAGGGAATTCCTTAGGAAACACATCTGCGAATTCCATCACAATGGTCATGTCTTCAAGGATGGGTTATTCCTTAGAATCAGTCATCTAAGAATGATACAAATTCTCATATGGTAGTAATATCCATGCATGATATGATGGTACTTAAGAATATTACTACTCCTCCATGCACTTGTATAGAATTGGGGGTCAATTCTCCATATGGAGAGTGATTTCTCTCTCACGAAAATTTATGTTGGCTTTATTTAAGGAAAGACAATACATGACATGAATTGCATCATATTACACTAGATGGAGTATGACTAGGTTCTCTAGGAAGTTATATCCCCAAATTATGATAGGGGAGGAGTCATATTCATCGGATGTAATGATTTCCCCATTTTCTCTCCCACCGACATCTTTACTTCCATGATTTGTGGTGGTGTTGGGGTTGTTCTACTAATATTTTGGGATCTAAAAGAATGGGTAGATCCAAGGATAATAACCCTGATATTGACATTTTGATTATGGTTCTACTTATTTACATCATCCAAAACTACATAGGGAATAAAACTATTGAACACATAATGGGGAATATAATGGAAAAAAGTGATTACTTATAAATTACTTTTGTTTCCTTAACTTATGAATTTATAATCTTTAATCTATGTAATCCTTGATCTATTTCCCAAAATATATTCCTAGGTTAATTTTTTATTCACTTAGTAATGGTTTATACTATGAACATAAATTTTCCATATAATATCCCCCAAGAGTGTCGTAACTAAGATTTCATCAAGGCCCATGGTCATGCACTAGTTCTCATTCGAGTCTATCTCAAAGTGGTGTTTCCAGGTTATACCCATAGATACATCTGTGCCAAAGCCTCCTCTACCTAATCATATTGAGATAGAGATTTATTTTCTTAATAAACAACTTAATCAATTCTCACCAAAGTTTAGGGATAGTTTTATTATACATAGTCTTATCCTAAAGGATTTCACTATGATTTTCTATTCCTAATCCCAAAAATAACTAAACCTGTCATATGATTCCAACTATAAAAACCCTCATCTTTATTTCACACTTAATCATGATTTATTACATTAAAATTAATTTATGAAAACTCCAATAATCGATAGGTCTAGTGTATTTGGAAATTAATAACATTACATAACAACTTAGAACATAAAACACAACATCTTTCTTGAAATATTCTTTTACATGACTACCACATTCCTTTGTACTTAGCATTGCATGAGATAAACTTATGGACATGCATAAAAAAGGGCGAGATATATATCCTAGTAAGGGATTAAACAAGTAATAACAAGAATAATAGAATACATGTTAGGCATTAGGCATATTAATGGATCACAACATAAACATGAACATAAAGGCATGATATAGAATTATTATCATAACATAGAAATGTGGCAACAACAATTAACATGATATCAGAATGAGCCAAGGCTCATTGTAGATGAGCTTGAGTAAACCCACATTGCACTTGAATTATAATGACCAAACCCTCATTGAACATGATGTATCATGATACTACTCTTTACCCAATGTGTTGGAGCGCTATCAGGGAACACCCTTATTAATCATTTCATTTCATGAATAAGTGTGTCACATGAATCATACAAAATGGAATCCTTGAACATCATCATTTATTCCATTATAATGGAATGTGGAACACAATAATAAAACTATATAATCAATAATTAAATGAGAATAAAGGTGAGTACCCTTTATTGATAAATGGGGATGGTATTCACTATATAATGACTTTGTCTTGAAAAAATAGCAGTTTAATTTCAGCAGTATAACGACGTGATATAAGAATTCATAAAAATGGTTTATGAGAGATAAATGGGTTTCTCATCATATTTACAAGAAATTGGCGTTAAGGGGGTCATATAGCTACATGTACTGACATATGTAATATAATTTTGATGCATAATTTAAACAAATTTCTTGAATGTAAATGAGAAGAGAGAAATCCCTTACAGAATTTCGGCATGGTAACAGGTGCGCATGGGAGGAATTAATGAGAGAGAAAATGGTTATCTTATCATTCAAACATAAGAAGGGTATTATAGGGGAGGTGATAAATCATATCTCAATGTTTTTAATTGAATATAAAAGGGAATAAAAATATAAGGAACATGGACATAAATAGGGAAGGATGAAATACCTTACTTAGAAGTGTGATCCCAAAGGCTTGGGAGGAGTCTGAGAGAGGATTAATGGGAGATTGGGGATCCTTGTGAGGATTTTAGAGAGAGGAGGGTAGGGTAGGTACGTGATGCAAGGGTTTGGAGTGAAGATAATTCAGATCTTGGTGGGTTTATATAGGAAGAAAGAGGGAATTCCTTATTATTTAGGTTTTGGACACTACACATTAAACTAATCAAAACCACAAAACAACCCATGGGTTTTGCCCATGGTTCTTCCAAAGGGGAGTGGAACAAATTATTTTATAAGAAAATATTCCTATCTTATTAAAATATTAGGCTTGCTTATGTGGATGTGAGTCACACTCTCAAGGAAATATTTTTAAAATGTTTAATTGTTTTATAAGTCTTGGAGGGTCCACTATGGCTTTCAAAAATAAATCAAACAAACCAAAAATCACATTATTTTAAAGTTAAAACAAATATTGTCCAAACACCCCATTTATTGTATTTTATTACATCACTATTGGGTCATTATATTGTCATGAATCATATTATATATCTAAACGGTATCAAATTTTTACCAAAAAATTTGACGGTCTTAGAAAATTATGATAAATTCACCATTGGATAATTCTGATGTCCGGATTACAAAAATAATATTGATTTTGTCTAAATATATTAGTAAATATGTGAATTTTTTCTTTTAAAATAAAAAACTGAAATTTATCGAAAATTCATGGGTTTTAACAAGAACTGATTTCAAACATTAATAAAAATTACAATTTTATTCTTAAAAATTATTCGTTCATTTATATTTAATAAAAAGTAATATAGTAATAATATTTTATTAAAATATTATTTAATTAAAGAATACTTTAATTCATCATAATAGATTTCTTAATTTAATATTAACTAACAATATTATTTGTTCATTAAAAACTATTTACAAAGTAACAATAATAAAATAAATGTATATTCTTGATTCTATAAAAAATAATAATGGACATAATCATAGTGCAATGGTCTTGTTACATAACCCCTTAAAACACCTGCAAATGACCTAAGTGTAAGGTGTGCGATGGTGACAGACTCTTGGGGTGGCTCAAATAACATTGCTCAGGTGATAATCTCTATCAACTTCCAATTATCCCATAGGCGGTTCCGTTCGAGCTTAATATGTTGAATCTAGGCTTGGTCTAGGTCAGGAGTGAAGACCAGTTATGCCACCTCCTTTCCATGCTCTGGAAAATGAGCATTATACGGAGCAATTATACTGGAAGAGGCTATTGCTTCCTTTGGCTTAGTAAATTGTATTTGTTAAAGCCCTATATTTATACTAATCAATTGATCACTATTCAATGGAAATATTAGCAACTGTAACAATTCTTAAAGGTATTCTAAAATCCAAAAACATGAAACCAAATAATCAAATATTTTTTATATGACCATTTTACATAATAAGGCATTTAAATAGTTCAGTAGGAATTTTTATTAATAAAATTTTGGGTCGTTAAAGCCGCATTACCTCCTTAGGTTCCCATGTAGCTTCTGAAAATGTATACTTCCACCAAAGTTTCTTAACATGGTGAGTTGTCCTATTATGTATAATTTTATCTCTATGATCATAAATTTATACTACTTGTCTCTCATATTAATTGTCCTGCTCATGGAGTATGACCTTAGAGATAAGTACATGAAAATGATCTATTTTTTACATCATGAAAATATATACATGGAACACATAATGATATTTGAAGATGTTATATGGGAGAAATAATATATTTTATATAATATTGATATGATCATGATTCTCATAGGAATCGATTTGCCTTGGGATCAACCTCAACTTATTTCCAAATATCATAATATTCATCCATGGATACATTCATAGATAAGACTTATAACCATCTTCAAAATCTATATCCCACCATAGAATGTTTGAATAAATTTTCCATTGATAAAAATCTAATTTAACATTTTTTTCAATGGATAAAAAGTTCTTATCTATTTCCTTATCTAGATCAGCTACAAATAACATTCATTCATCAACTTAATCCATGCAAGTTTGAATTTCAAACATCTATGATTAAAGGTATTCATGAGGATCCATTTGAATTATAAAGAATTCATATTTTATAATATATAATTCAAATATAGGAATTTTTTAACCACAACTATAATTTAAATCTATAAAGAAATATCACTACATATATTCTAGGGATTGAATGATCCTCTCAAACATACCATATATATATGGATTATATAAAATGATAATGTTAAGCTCTAAATTCAATTATTATTAAAGAATTAATTAAAATATGATGATAAATATCTTCTCTAAATTAGATAAAATTGATAGTTGTAATATATAAAATAGTATAACTTCTTTAATATAAATCATAGAATGTTGATCATGTGAGAAATATTATTTGTTATAAAGGAAAACCACTAACATTATTAAGTAATCAACTAAATCCAAAATGGAGGTATGACTATTTTTTATGGAGTCCTTTGAGGGAATACTTGGTTATTTTTCCCATTTCAATATAGGTATGGGAAATGAATTCATTATCCAATTAGACGTATTCTACTCATATATATCTTTTTGATATATGAGGAATCAAGATACATAATCCATACTATCCATCATATTGTTTTCCCAATAGAAACGAACATTTTTATCTATATACATCATTATATTTGTAGGTTGGATAGAGAAGTACGAAATATTTTCTTCATTCAATTACTACTTATTCAATTTTAGGACAGAAGGGACACAAATTGTTTTCCTAAATGTTATGATTTCGTCAAGGAAAAAGTTTAACTCCATAAGATTTCACACCTTCCTTTGTAGCTGCACTTGAACCTCATTCTCCTCCTCAATGTTCACATAAATAAATGGCTAAATAGTCAAATGAGATAGATAGTTTATCTCACCATTACATTTTTTTTAGTTTATCATATTCAAATCTATAAAAATATTATTCTTTTTAGTACTTATCTTCAGCAAACTAGAATTCCCTTTTTGACTCATAGTAGTGTCCACCTTGTTCACATTACAATGTTTATAATTTATTGAGTATTCATTATTATTAATCAACTCCAACCATAGACATTAGTCCATATTGAAAAATTTATATATGAGTACATAATTAATTAGTTTATGATTAGTATATATATCACTCATTTCATAATAAAGGTAATGGAGAAATATTTTTATAGAAAAAAATTCTAATTCATACTCCAAATAATGTTTCGGGTAATTTTTCTCACGAATCCACAATTTTCATGAGATATACTCAACTACAATGTCATTCTAAAAGATGAAACAATCCAGTACCATCATTGATGCCACACTATAAATCCTAAACCCTTAATCATTGTAGTTCAGTTTAAGCACTAGTTCTATAACCATCATTCTCTTCAGATCTATAAATCTTTCATCATAATTATCTATATAATGGTAATTTTATCCCATAAGCATCAATGTGGAAATTTAATTTGATATCAATGATAAATTTATCAAAATTAATCCACAATAATTAGGGATAAATTTAAAATAATTTATGTCATTAAACATGGATAGTCTAGTCCATTGTTCAATAACATCTATTTATGAAGGATCCATTTATATTGAATCACATGTAATTAAATTACCCAGGAATGTTAATTTATGTTGGAAGAATTCAAAAATTATAATTTATAAAAAAAACATGTTATTTCTCAAATACATCAACACTGTCCCCAAATGGTATTCATTCTCCCTATATCACATATAATGTTTAAGAATATCATCAATAAGGATGACCCGAATATAATAAAGTCAATCTATAAAGGCTAGATTCATTGAATAAATGATTAAAATATGGATATGGGTATGATAAAAATGAATTAATCTAAATTCATAGCATTGATACCTCATATAGAAGGCCATCCTAGGTATATCCTCTATTTTGAACCATGAAAAATAATATCTTAATGGAAAATAAATCATTGAAATCTATTGATATTTATGAGTTGATGAAGAAATTCATCTATATATGGTAGAGGATACTTTTTTTAATGTGATATTTTTAACTTCTTTATAATTAATCAAAACACACATTTACCCATTAATGTTCTTCAAAATCAAATAGGTTCCCCCAATGTGACATGCTATAGTGTATGAATCCAACATCATGATTCTTTGAAACTCTCTTATTTGATTAATACAACACAATTAGGGATATTTTATAAATATTATACGAAATAGTCATAACATTGAGAACAAGTTTTACTAAAAAGTAAAATTCATGATTTTTGGGAATAATAGAAAAATCATCTTGAAATAAATCATAATATTATGGATCAATTGGAATATCATTAGTGGTGAGTTTCTACTAAATTATTTGAGATAAATACCCCTTATTAATATGTACTATGGACCATTTATCTGTATAATTTTTGTAATAGTTTAATATTCATCCTTACATTGATTCCCACTCATAGATTTATTTATAATATCATGAATGGATTCACTTCATTGAAAATTTTTATTGGCTCTATATAGAGTGAGATAATAAAGTCCCAAAATTAGAAAAAATCAACTAATGGAAGAATAAAAATATATAGAGGAAGAAAATTCCCAGAATAAACTATTATAGAAAAAATATATATTTAAGATGGGATCATCATACCATTAAGGGTATTCACCATTATGTCAATATCTAATCATTGTGGTTGTGATGTGGTACTGTTAGAAAACTCATTCCATTGCAAAATTGTTTGTAGATCCCAAATAAAATAAGATATTTATAGTTCCCTAGTAAATGATAAGTGTACCATTCACAACATTTTTCTCATAACTCACATCATTATCTGTGATCACATAGGCCTTCCCTTTTCCCCTGTATTAGGAGTTTGTCGATGTCAATTGTTATCATTAACCCTTGGATTCACACACAAATTAACATAATGTCTATAAAATATTAATTTTTCATGTTGAAGTGTATATAATTAATTTGGTTGAGATTTATCATAATTTATTTCATTTTCTAGGCTCTTGGTATCACCTCAATTATCATTTTCTAAATTGGGTTATTTTATACACTTGAAAATTTTACATTTTCCCTTAATGAAATTTAAACTATTCTAATTTCAATTTTTTTTGAAAAGAATGGAGATTAATATTATTTACTCCTTGGTTTTTATTAATTTAACCTAATCTAAAATATTAATTTCTCTTCACATCCATAATACCATGAAAATAATTAGAATTTATACTATATATTTTATATTTAACAATACATTGAATTATATATTATTATATATCAAATTCTATTAATTATATTATTCTTAGATATGTGGTCTTAATCCAGTATATAATTAATGAATTTTACATTCAGGGTCAATTATATATAGTGAATCATACCATGTAAGTCCAGTTAAATTTTCCTTATAGTTACCAATGGATTCATCCTCCTACATCTTACTTTTGATGAATTCCATCTCCATTTTAGTATGATATGTTTGAGGGATGTAATTATACAAATCAAACAATAATATAAGATTTAGATCCATAATGGTTTAGTGTATTGGGAGATTATATACATAATAAATATAATTCATGATAGGACTTTAATATATCCCATAATTGATTTATAAAAATGTACCATTGAGATATAGTTTCTACTTAAAAACCATCTCAATAACAAGAGGATTTTGAAAAATAAGAAAGGGTGTTCCCAAATACTTAGTTTTCATCAACATGGGAGATATAAATTGATGATCATAGTATATTGTAAGAAAATCATATTGGTATGATAAAATGACAATATATTATCAAAACATACCCAAAAGGTTATAGACCATAAATCATCATCCAAAGATTATATCATTATTATAATACCGGACCTGAGTCCAAAGTGTGTAGAATAATCAATAATCAATCATGAGTGAGGAGATAATATCATAAACATAAGTCATGTTATTTTGGCATAAAAATAATCATATAGAATCATTTCCCTTGTCAATTATAACTTTAAATAAAATAATAGTGGATAAGTCCCATATTGGATTGGGTTCACTAGCCATTCCTATCAGCATAGCGGACATAGTCACAAAGTAGATTGGGTTTTCAAACCATTACCATTAATACTGTCTAATGATATATTAATATTTATCTAATTAATTGTATGTATATTTAATTTGGGTCTCGTATATCAAATAATGAAAATAATATATTTTCATGCTACAAGATCATACAAACATTCATCATTTCATTATAATATATTTTATCCATGTGAAATAAAGACGTTTTGTGAAAATATACCATAAAAATTAACATCATAATCCATTTATAGATAAAATGTAGATAGTACCACAAGATCATAACCATAGTTAATAAGGAAATCCTTAATGGATTTTAGCATAGATGAAAAATAAATTTATAAAACCATTAAAAATATTCTCTGAGAAACAAATGAAAACATATTATTATTATAAATAGTTTTTAAGAACTAAAAATTATTATAAAAATTGGAACATGAATTTAATATTAAAACCAATTAAATATGGATTTTAGGCTTTAAAAAATATTGTTCTTGATGGAAGGATTATTTATTCATTTTGTAAACCTTAAAACTGATTTTTTATAGATTTTTTGAAATAAGTAAAATATATCACATATTTATAGCATTAAAAAAAATAAATTTTAAGACTTTGAAAATAATTTCAAAAATAGATAAAATTGATTCCACAAAATCATTGGGTAATATAAAATAAAATTCCTGAGGAATTAAAAAAAATATATATTGGGATAAAATATGTCTTGACAAAAAATTATAAATACGTTTTTTTTCTTAAAGAGCATCATTTTTTATTTTTAGTAAATAATATTAGAAAAAATAATGTATTAAATACATATATGTTACTATATGGATTTAATATTGATCGATATTAAGAAAACATGATCATATAATTCTTCTAATGGATATTCAAGAATAAAAAGTCTCGATTAAAAATGATATTACGATGTAAACAGTTACATGATGTCCTAACTTGACTTATACAAAAAAAACTTTTATATAATAAACACATATTTGTTACCAAAATATAATAACTATATTAATAAATATTATAAGAGATATTATTCCATAATTATTTACAATCACCAATTTTTATAATTATTAACCACTAATATCAATATTCATGGTGTTAACTATTTCATCTTTTATACATGTTTTAGTTTAGATATTTTAATCTCCACACTTTGGACATGCTTTTACTATTTCTATAAAATTATTTTTTCCATGTATTTTATAATTATTCATTATATATTTTAATATAAATAAATATAAGGTGGGGTTGAAAAATGTTATACATCACTTCATGGAGATTATTATATGTACCTTTGGATGAACAATGTTTACTTTTTTCAATCAAATGAAAAAATAATTTAAATAAAAATTTATCATTATAGATTCATAATTATATCATGAATATGTTTTTTATTTCGTAAATACATTTATATGAAAATTGATTAGAGGTTGTGATGAAAAATGAAACACATTGTTTCATGGATGTTGTATTTCACAAGTACACACCAGTTTTCATTTTTGATAAGATGGAATGGAGGGGGAAAATTTAATATCATTAACATTAAAACAATTAATCAATTTTATTTTAAATGTGTAATTTTTTAATTAGGTTATTGATGATTTGGAGTAGTTGTAAGAATTAATAATCATTAAAAAGATCAGATAATACAATTATCTATTACATGGGTAACTTTCTTTGGATTAAACATTAATCCTTCTTAGGTACATATTTCGGTGATACAAATCCTTATAGGATGTGGGTAAGAGATTTGGGTAGATAATAGTTTATATTTTTTTTCTCATGTGTTGAGGATACAATAAATGCGGAGGTGGCCATTTATATTTGGGGAGAGTGGGACCATAGTAAATTTTATGATAATTAAAATATAATAAAGTCACATTATTGGGAAAGATTCTAGAAAAAAACCAATTTTAAAATACAAGGCCAGGGTAGTAAAAATAAACTTAACAAAATATATTTAACAATGTGTTTTGTAACATCTTTAGGCCTTATCTATTGTTTTAAAAATTTATGGCCCATTTTTTCTTTAATAGTGGTGACAACTTTTTTATATGGTAGCTATTAATTATCGATAATAATACGATTATACTTATAAATTTACTTGAATATGTTTATCCAGAATATTGAAAATATTTTCAAGGATCAAATTTCATGAATTAGTATAAATTAATTCTAATATAATCCCACAAAAAAATAAAAAAATATAAAAAAAATTATTTTTATGCATAAAATTGAATTTATACTTTTTTAGGAAAATGATTCATGAGTGGTAGTGGTTACGATAAATTTATTAGATTTACATAAAATAAATTAATTCTATTCAAAATTAAATCCATCAAAAAAAAATTGAACCATTGAGCCACCCTATTAATGGTTATGCAACATGTATTACTTTCCATATAATATAATATATCTTAGTATCCAAAAAGATAGGCATGGATTTCAAAATTCAACATAATTCATTTAAACTAATTATTTTATTCTTAAAACATATATTTTGGTGGATACAAAGCTTTAATTTTTATTAATAATGATTATATCATAATGATTTTGTCAAAGATCTGGTATTTTTAAAAAAAATTATTTTTTCCCTATTTACAAAAAAATAAACATTTTAAGAGAAAATCAAAAAATTTACACCCACCAAAATATAATGTGATGAATTCAAAAATGTTCCAAATTTTTTCAGACAATTTTTTTTAATTTTTTAAATATTTCTTTAAAATAAGACTTATATAGCACAAAAACATGGTTTCCAAAAAAACATTTCTATTGAGATATGAATAAATAATGTAATACTTATAATAATTTCACTAAATAGCTCTTATTTAATTGACACATAATAATATTCACATTGTATTATAATAAATTATTGCTCACATTATTCAGGATTTATGTTCATCCCAGGATATAAAAATTTATAACTTACTAAATAAAAATATATTCTGAAATATTGTGGGGACGTATTCACCCACTCTCAGGAAAAGTGGTATTACAACAACTATCATAGAATAAGTTCATTTTTATTGGATCTTAAATTCCATATAGTACTATATTTTTCATACAATAATGAATTTAATATTTTATATTAATTATATTTATATAGAATACCCATATTAGACTTTTGATGTTACACATGCAGAAGTATTTGGACAAACTATTTAAAATAGGAAAAATAATAATGCTAAGAAGAAAAAATTTCAAAAATAATAGAAGAAAAATTAGTAGTTAATGCGAATTTATTAAAAATGGATACTTTATGAACTATTTTATTGATAAAAATTTAATTATAAAAATTTCTTACGGGACACAAAACACCGAGTTGTGATTAACAATAATATATTATTAAAAATATTATTAATTAAACATGAATCTTATATACTAGATGTTAAATCTCGCAGTATGAATAGCAAAAAAACATTTTGAAAATTATTTATGAAGGTGTTATATAATAAAAATATATTAATATATACATACATAATTTTTTTAAAGTAACTTACTTGATTCAAAAATTCATTTTTTCTCAATAGAACGATTTTTATTTCTTCTTATAAAAAAATAATGAAATTAATTATTAACAATATTAGAAAATTTATTTAACAAAATGAAAATATTTTTGGAAATAAAACATAAAAGATAATAATTTAGGGAAATTATTTATTTTTTTTGAAATGATTATTTTTATTGAATAGTGAAAATTGTTTATTTTTATCGAGTACTACCTTTTCATTTAATGAAATTAAAAATGTAAATCATTTTATTCATAGTTTAAAAGAAGAAATAGTTCAAATAAATTATTACTAATTCAATTTTATTATTTATAATCAATTTCATTTTTAATTTTAATGTTGAATCATTTTATACTTATGAATAATTTTTTGTTGAAAAAATGCATCTTCCCTACATCAGCTTGATTAATTTTAAATTATATTCTTCCAATTACCATAATTTAATTTGGTAAAATAGATTTAATATATTAAATTATAATAATTAATTTTATAAAATAATTCTATCTAAATTTTCATTCATAATGGATATTAAAAATAATAAAAATTAATTTCTACAATTAAAATTAAAAAGCGTTTACCAGAGAATTAATCTAAATAGATAAAGGTTATAATTTCTTAAAAAATATTCCAAAACATATTTTATGTCTATAAATAGACTGTATAGCATCTAAGGTTCTAAATAAGACATTTTTATTCCATGTGGGATGTATAAAATGCGAGGATGTTTTTCTTCAAAAAATACAAGTGTGTCCTCTCCCACACTTATAAAAAGACACCACCTCATTTCTCATATTCACACTTCTAAGGCCCTTTGGTTCACCCAAGAACAAAAAAAAACCATCAAATACTTCCCTCCCCATAACATAGAGTCTATATTTTTATTAGGATACCCTCTTATGAAATATTTTGGTTCTAACCTATAGAGGTTCTCTGATGAAGATGTATTATTCTTAAAAGAGAATTGTTGTTTTTTTCTTCTTCTAAATTAGGAAAATTTTATTGATATGATTAAATAATAAAAAAATATCTCCCATATAAATATGTGTTATTATATTAATTTCATAACTTATATTCATCTCCTCTTCAATGAAATTGGAATTGAAACCGCCGATTGTGTGTATGGAGCGTTACCACCTCTCGAACTGATGTAATTCATATTCCATTACTACCACTCACTGGATGGTAGAATGAGTTATTTAATGTTTATATATTATATTTTCTAAATAAGTATACTCCTAGATTTAAAATTTCACATATGACTTCTTAAATCAGTATTGTTTAGAAAAGGATAAAGTCACTCATGCGTACGTGTGTACTTTTATCTCTATGAAGCTATTCAATTTTTTCATTTTCTTTTTCTATAGATGGTTATAAGGCAGATTTAATAAATATATACGATATCTAAGAAATAAAATTACTTTTTAATTTTGATATATTATTAACCTTTCTTCTATTCCATCCATCAAAAAATTAAAACTGTGTTAATTCATATATATGGCCTACCAACTCCATCGATAGTGTAATTAATTATTCTATATATATATATATATATTTTATGGATGAAAAAATAGATATATAAGGAATTTATAATATATTTATAAAATGATTAAAAAATTTATGTCACAAAAAATCCCATATACCATGTTACCCTAATACCCATTATAAGGACCCAACCTTAAACATTAATTATTATTGAATTAAATGAATAATTCAAATTGAGGATCTTTTCAGGTTTAGAGTTTTAGAGAATTAGGACATAACTATTACATATCAAAGATTAAAAAGTAGACACATCTACTCAGCTTCCATTTTTTTCAAAAAAATAAAAACTCTTGAACAAAAGAGTCATGTCTAGTTCCTTGTTTTAGACAGCCTAACATTTCCTTGATCCCATCCTTGACCCTATTCAACTTTATGTCCTATGAAAAACATTTCAAAAAAACTTGGGATGAGAATAAAAATCTCAGTAAGGGTTATAACAATACGAAAAGAAAACATTAGTCCATGTATACATAAGAATCAATGAAATCATACTTTACTCATAAAACATAAGCAATTTAACATACCTCATGAAATCATAAGATTTACGAATAACTCAAAGAAATCATAAGACATAAAGGTAACTTGAGGCATTCATAACATTCTTACGTAGGGATTAACCCTCATGGTTACGTTTGGAATACCCATCACAGTATATTCCCTAACTCTCTTCGGAGAATCTTAGCGTTTAACCTTTCGCGTTACCCAATGCATTGGAGAGCAATATCGGGCTCACCGCCCTTAGTTTATCACAGAAAAACCCATTTTCATAAACAATTACCAAGAAACAAAACATAATCATAGAACATAACTTAAGAATAAAGGAAAGATAACATTCCCACATTGCAATAATAATATAACATTTTAAGATATTGAAATAATGAATCCATTTAAAAAAACTATTTTCAAAACCATTTAAAACATTCAATCAAGAGATTTTTGAATCAAAGTGTCCCATACCACCTTGAATATTTTAACATTTTAAACCATTAATATCCATATATATAAATCATTAAACCCATTTTTAAAAAATGGATATTAATAAGAACAAATCATTAAAACATTTAAAGTGATATTTTAGTTAAAGGGTTTTTACCAAAATTAGAGACACTTGAATACAATAATTGAGGAATAACATTTAATCAGAACTTTATAATATCATGAGAATAAATGGATTCATGATTTAATATTCCAAAGGACAGTATATGCATCATATAAGAGTGAATTGGTGCATAACAACAATGAAGTCTCAATAGGAATGTAAAATGAGATGAAATCCCTTATAAAGAAGGTATCCTTAAATTAAGGATAAATCGATCTCAAATTTATGTGTGACAAATATAAATACACCCAATATAAGTAGATATTAAGTTTAAAACAATAAAAGGTCATTAAAACATATTCAAAGGATGACATATTCAATAACTTCATGTTGAACCCAAAGAAATCGAAATTGGGTTAAAAAGTTCCCTTGGTGAAATTCGACAGCCTAACGACGTCACTTTAAAATTCATAAAATTAGTTAATGAGAGGGAAAATGGTATAAAATCACTTGGACATAAAATTTACATCAATAAGGATATAGAAGAACATATCCCAACATAAAAAGATGTAAATTAAAAGACATAACAAAATAAGTCCTTTAATATTAGGAGTGTGAAATGTTCCCTTACCGATTTGGGCAACTTTCAAAACATACACCACATGAAAAGAAGGGTCATTCAATGAAGATGTAACTACAGATAATTGAGAGTATATTATACAAATAGTAAAATAATGGGCAGTAAATACACCACACAAAAGGAAATAGTGTCCAATGTAGCATGAATCTCATGGGAATAAAAAGTGAGATGAACATCCCCTTAAGAAAATTCGGCAGCCTAATGGCGCCACATAAAACATCTAAAAATGGATTTATGAGATAAAATAGGGTCTCTAATCATATTAAAATAAAATTTACAGAAATATTAATATAAAAGAACATCCCACAACATAACAAAGAGGAACTTAAAGTAAGTTACATAAAAAGAGTACTTAAAAATAATGAGAGAGGTAGGATCCCTTACCTCAAGTATGACTTATCTTGTTCGTTTCTTTATATTCCTGAATAATAAACTTTGGTCAATTTATAATTTCTTAAGGTCATGGTTTAAAGATTATTATTCAGTTTATATCAACTATTATAATGTTATAATAATTGGTTAATAATGTGAGTTCATATCAGACGTTTTTGTCGATGTTTGGTACATGAGTCAAAAATGAACTTGTTTGAAAATGATTGTCCATGTAGTTATAAGTAAATAATCTCCCGAGTAGTATTAATGATTTAAATATCATATATATCCAGTAAAGTTTCATTTTATAATATTCCATAACATTTGGAGATAAAAAAATGAAATGCACCGTTCATGGAGACGGTAGGCCGTACGTACGCATGAATGCTACTTTCATTTCATTGACATATTAATGGAATTACAAATAATTGAGATATATATATATTATAATTCCATTATAATATATATGTTTTATAGGTCACATAAGTTCATTAATTTCATTCTTTATACATTCTATGTATTTCATGAACGAGTCACATCACTTGAGGGGGCGGTCGTCCACAATTCCTCGTATGAAATTATCGCATTTGCACAACATGCAAAGCATAAAGGTATGTTTTAAATATAAAATACAAAATAATATGGAAAACATAAATACCATATATATCATATATAAAATACAGTGACATCATAATGGCCACCATGAAAGGTGTTAAGAGAAGATTGAACAATCATCGTTTCGTGAGACAGTAATTCTCTTTCCACAGAAACAGAATGTTCTTTAACCATTAGACGGAGGTGTGCGTAATTTTATCTCGAATACTTCACATAAAAACATCCTAGTATATTGAATATACTGGTGTTGTTACAAAAGAATGGAATAAAACGATTTTAGGGGTTTGGAGAAGCAAAATAAAACAAAAGAACACAAGTGAAGACATTACCTTTAAATCGGGTAACTCCTCTTGGTTTGAACCAAAAGGGTTTATTGAAGAGTATTATTCCAAAGGTGAGGATTCAATGATGAAGAGAGGGATGCGTATAGACAAAATGGGCAGGGGTTGGCTGAGCCAAAGGCTTTAGAGGTGTGGGTAAGGTGGTAGTGGTGGGGGCCTTTTATAAGAGAAGAGGAGGGGCACTCTTGGAAAGTTATAAAATATTACCTTATTATATAATGATTTTCGGATTTTAAAGGTCCCAAAAGGATATATTTAGAGAAAAAGGTGATAAGGTGTCGAAATAAACCCATAAAATAGGTTTGTGACGAGTTTAAAACTTAGATTTTTCCCTATCTTCTCATTTTATTTAAATCGTTCATTTATGAGGTAATCACTACATCATCACGGTGTCATAAATAAAATAATTTATTTAATGTATAAAAATTATAAAAAAAAATATAATGATGTAGGAAATATTTTTATATTTCTAATGAATATTTATATTAAAAAATATAACTTGTATAACCCCATTTAAAAATTGTTTTCGTAAAACAATACATGTTTGTGACATTTTAATTTTATCTTTAAATAAAAACTTATTAATTTCATTTTCCAGCCAAATTGGCTCCATGAGGTCCCCAAGGTGACCCATGTATTTTCTTGGTCGGCCATGACTCATAAAATAAGTTTAGGACAAGTGTCAAGGTAATTTCATATTATTATAACATTATCTTTACCTTAAATTACACTAATTACCTCTAATCGCGATTAATAAAACTTAAAAGTTACTATTCACCAAAAAATTATTTTAATCTCATTGAACCACATTTTACTTCCTAATGACAACCATGTATGTCATATTTTTGAAAATAAAATCACAGAAGTGGTAAATTTTCATTTAAATGAAAAATCAGTTTCTTTAACTACCACTTAGTGGTTTCACTATTCATCAAAAATTGATGTTTTTCAGAAAAATACCTAAACTTCACCCTAAGATATATATGATATTATGAATTAAAAAATGATTTCTATTTTACAAAATTCAAAATATATAAGTTTAATTAATTAATTTAATAATTCATTCCCGCTGTCAAAACAAATAGCGTGTTTTTAAGAAACAATATCTATTAAAAGATTGACACTAGTTTAAGTCCAATTTCAAAGTGAAATTAATTCCAATGACCACCATTGTATTAAATGGTAAAAATATAATCTAAATAAAATTTAATCTCAATTAAAAAGATAATCTATCCATATAAATAAATCAGATTAAAAGGAGGTTTTGAATTAAAATACAAGATTTTCACTAAAAATGATCTTTATCGAAAAAATAACAAAAATTTACACAAAGTAAATTTTGATGTCGATATTATAAAGAAGGATTTTATTTTGTCAAATACAACATATAAAATTGTCAAAAGTATATTTAAAAAGGGTTCTCTATCAAAAGGTGGTTAATCTACCTTTTAAAGAATATTAGAAGATTTATGCTTAAAATTGGATTCATTTGCATTTTAAGACTCTACCATTTATTGGATAAATGTAAAAATATTTAACAAACATATGTAATAATTTTTTAGTTATTTATGTTCATTACCTCAATTACAACGGCTAGGCATTAACTATTATAATATTATTATATTATTAGTGTGCAACATAAGATTTTAAAAAAACTCGTTGTTGTGTATTGGGTATGCCATCGAGCATAGCATTACCTTTAAAGTAGTATTAAAATTTTATTCACAAATATTGATAAACATTATAATGTAATATTATTTATTCACCTGGGATGTTACATCCTTCCCCCCTTTTGAGAATTGCGTCCTCCCAATTTCAATATTGGGCTTCGAAACTTCATTAAAAGACCCACATTAGAACAAGAGTCAGTAAAACTATCACTTTAAAAGAAAGGGAGAGAAGTAAAAAGGTCACCCGAGTTAACCCATACTAGGATTCCAAGTATGAAAATATGGATATGGAATAGAAAACAAAGGGTCATGTTCTGATGGAGAGTGATAGTAAACATGTCTAGGAGAAAGTTAACCACAAGAAAATCACAAACTTGTGATGGGTTAAACGGTATTCGATTCCCAAGTAGGAAAAGTTAACAGACAAAATTTTTGTTTTAAGTTACTCTTCATTGAGGAATTTATTTTTGAGCGTAACTAAATCATAATTAAACATACTTACTTGTCACGTAGACTTTCAACTTTTACTAGATTCCTTAATCAAACTCATATTTTCTCCAAAAGACGAGTATTTATGAAGACTTGTTCGCATTAAGAGTACTATAATAAACTTATTGAGAATAACCTAATCCACAAAAGAGAAATATATATTTCCCATGTATTTAGATCTCAACCAAAACCAAAACAAAAAGTTTAGTACGAGATCAGATAATACCCAAAAAGGATATTTTTTTACAAAAAAAACTACTCCTAATCTCCATAATTTGTCAAACTAAACTCAAAGTACAACGAAGACCATTTAATAAACAATTTGTCCATAAAATTATTCAATGTAAACCCAACTAAGATTGACACCCAAATATTTTAAGGATTTAATCACATAGTCTCCCAAGGTAAAAATTAACATTTATCTCCAAATAACATCAGTTTCTCTTAAAGTCTCATACTAAAATGCAATTAACCTAATCACATATCCTCAATGATAGGTTAATAATTTCTATAGATAACACAAAATTAACTGAATCTTGATTCATAAAATCATCTAACTAAAAATAATTAGTCTAACTAACCAGGGACTTCACGTAGTCCAATGGTAGGAAATAAATACCAGTCGTACTTTGGTTGTGGGTTCGATTCTTGCAGCTTTGTCCGACAAGACGGGTTGTCACACGATCTGCGTGTTTTCCATTTTCCAAAACTATATAATTCTTAAAACATTCCCCAAAACGAGATAAAATCTTCAAAATAACCATAACATAATTAATCCTCAAGTTTATCTCATGTCGTTCATATTCCATCATAACGTATAGTAACCCATAATTACCTCAAAAGTAAGGATCATATAAACCCTAATGGCTACCTTTATAATTATTACCTGAACTTCCATGTCGAGTTGGTTCTCCCGTACATGATGCATTAGAGAACTCACCAAGGTTCAAGTGGTTGATCATGACTCCTAATAGTTGGTTTAGAATAACCAAAAGATTTCTCATTGAGTGCCCCATTTCATCCAGTCTCTTAATCAGAGAACCACCACAGTTTCCTTCAAACCCATAGTCACTTTGGTGCCTACTAGATCCATCCATTTACTAAAACCAGAAACGTCAGTGTGAGTATATCAACAATATCGGTATGTACTAAAGAGGAAGATAAACACTAAGATATACTTATACAAGTTGTCTCAAACTCATTCCAACCTTCAAAAATAACAATTAATCTATCTAATATAATAACCATTGTGGTTATACACAACTTTTCACTTAACACACTAACCTCTAAAGTTATCTAAAACATCCTCTGATACCAACTATAAGGACTCGGCCTTAAACATTACTTATTATTGAATTAAATGAATAATTCAAATTGGGGATCTTTTCAGGTTTAGATTTTTAGAGAATTAGGACATAACTATTACATCTCAATGATTACAAAGTAGACATATCTACTCAGCTTCCATTTTTTTTCACAAAAATAAAAACTCTTGAACAAAAGAGTCATGTCTAGTTCCTTGTTTTAGACAGCCTGCCATTTCTTTGATCCCATCCTTGACCCTATTCAACTTTATGTCCTGTGAAAAACATTTCTAAAAAACATGGGATGAGTATAAAAAGCTCAGTAAGGGTTATAACAATACGGAAAGAAAACATTAGTAAATGTATACATAATAATCAATGAAATCATACTTTACTCATAAAACATAATCAATTTAACATACCTCATGAAATCATAAGATTTACGAATAACTCAAAGAAATCATAAGACATAAAGGTAACTTGAGGCATTCATAACATTCTTACATTGGGAGTAACCCTCATGGTTACGTTTGGAATACCCATCATAGTATATTCCCTAAATCTCTTCATAGAAACCTTAGCGTTTAACCCCTTCGCGTTACCCAATGCATTGGAGAGATATACCAGGTTCACCCGCCCTTAGTTTATCACGAAACCACCCGTTTTCATAAACAATGCGCAAGAAACAAAACATAATCATAGCATATAACTTAATCATAAAGGAATGATAACATTCCCACATTTCAATAACTATATAACATTTTAAGATATTGAAATAATCAATCCATTCAAAAAAACCATTTTCAAAACAATTTAAAACATTCAATAAAGAGATTTTAGAATCAAAGTGTCCCATACCACCTTGAATATTTTAAAATTTTAAACCATTAATATCCATATAAATAAATCTTTATACCCATTTTGAAAACATGGATATTAATAAGAACAAATCATTAAAACATTTAAAGCGATATTTTAGTTAAAGGGTTTTTACCAAAATTAGAGACACTTGAATACAATAATTGAGGAATAACATTTAATCAGAACTTTATAATATCATGAGAAAAAATGGATTCATGATATAATATTCCAAAGGACAATATATACACCATATACGTGTGAATTGGTTCATAACAAAAATGAAGTCTCAATAGAAATGTAAAATGAGATGAAATCCCTTATAAAGAAGGTATCCTTAAATTAAGGATAAATCAATCTCAAAATTATGTGTGACAAATATAAATACACCAAATATAAGTGGATATTAAGTGTAAAACAATCAAAGGTCATTCACACATATTCAAAGGATGACATATTCAATAACTACATGTTGAACCCAAAGAAATCTAAATTGGGTTAAAAAGTTCTATTGGTAAAATTCGACAGCCTAATGACGTCACTTTAAAATTCATAAAATTAGTTGATGAGATAGAAAATGGTATCTCATTACTTGGAAATATAATTTACATCAATAAGGATATATAAGAACATATCCAAACATAAAAATATGTAAATTAAAATACATAACAAAATAAGTCTTTTTAAAAGAGGAGTATGAAAGGTTCCCTTACCGATTTGGGCAACTTTCGAAATGTACACCCCATGAAAAGAAGGGTCATAAAATGAATATGTAACTACCCATAAATGATATTATATTATACAAATAGTAAAATAATGGGCACTACATACACCACACATAAGGAAATAGTGTCCAACGTAGCATGAATCTCACGGGAATAAAAAGAGAGATGAAAATCCCCTTATGAAAATTCGGCAGCCTAACGACGCCACATAAAACTTCCAAAAATGGATTTATGAGATAAAATAGGGTCTCTAATCACATTAACATAATATTTAAAGAAATATTAATATAAAAGAACATCCCCCAACATAAGAAAGAGGAGCATAAAATAAGTTACATAAAAAGAGAACTTAAAAATAAAGAGAGAGGTAAGATCCCTTAGCTCATGTCTGACTTGTCTTGTTCATTTATTTATATTCACGAATAATAAACTTTGGTAAATTTATAATTGCTTAAGGTCCTACTTTAAATATTATTATTCAATTCATATCACATATTATAATGTTATAATAATTGGTTAATAATGTGAGTTCATATCAGATGTTTTTGTCGATGTTTGGTACATGAGTCAAAAATGAACTTGTTTGAAAATGATTGTCCTTGTAGTTATAAGTAAATCATCTTCAGAATAGTATTAATGATTTAAATATCATATATATCCAGTAAATTTTAATTTTATTATATTCCATAACATTTGGAGATAATAAGAAATGAAATGCACGATTCATGGAGATGGTAGGCCGTACGTACGCATGAACACTACTTTCATTTCTTTGAAATATTAATGGAATTAAAAATAATTGAGAGATATATATATTATAATTCCAGTATAATATATATGTTTTATATTTCACATAAGTTCATTAATTTCATTATTTATACATTCCATGTATTTCATGAACGAGTCACATCACTTGAGGGGGCGGTAGTCCACACTTCCTCGTATGAAATTATCGCATTTGCACAACATGAAAATCATAAAGGTATGTTTTAAATATAAAATACAGAAGAATATGGAAAACATAAATACCATATATATCATATATAAAATACAGTGACATCATAATGGCAACCATGAAAGGTGTTAAGAGAAGAATGAACAATCATCGTTTCGTGAGGCAGTAATTCGCCACCCACAAAAACAGTATGTTCTTTAACCATTATACGGAGGTGTGTGTAAGTGTAGCTCTAATCCTTCACATAAAAACATACTAGTATATTTAAGATACTGGGGTTGTTACGAAAGAAAGGAATAAAAAGATTTTAGGGGTTGTATAAGCAAAATAAAACAAAAGAACACAAGTGAATACATTACCTTTAAATTGGGTAACTCCTCTTGGTTTGAAAAAAAGGGTTTATTGAAGAACATAATGCCAAAGGTGAGGCTTCAATTATGAAGAGAGGGATGTGGAGAGATTAAATGGGCAGGGTTTGGCCGAGCCAAAGGCATGATAGGTGTGGGTAAGGTGGTATAGGTGGGGGTCTTTTATAAGAGAAGAGGAGGGGCACTCTTGGAATGTTATAAAATATTACTTTATTATAAAATCATTTTAGGATTTTAAAGGCCCTAAAAGAATATATTTAGAGGATAATATGATAAGGTTTCTAAATCCACCCATAAAATCTTTTTGTGACAAGTGTAAGACTTATATTTCACCCTATCTTCTCATTTTATTTAAATCATTCATTTATGAGGTAATCACTGTATCATAACGGTGTCATAAATAATATAAATTATTTAATGTCTAAAAATTATAAAAAAATATCATGATGTAAGAAATATTTTTATCTTTCTAATTAATATTTATAGTAAAAAATATGACTTGTAAAACCCCATGTAAAAATTATTTTAGTAAAATAATACATGATTGTGACATTTTAATTTTAACTTTAAATAAAAAGTTATTAATGTCATTGTCCACCCAAAGTGGCTCTATGGGGTCCACAAGTTGACTCATGGATTTTCTTGGTCGGATATGACTCATAAAATATGTTTAGGACATGTTTCAAGGTCATTTCATATTATTATAACATTATCTTTACCTTAAATTACAGTAATTACCTCTAATCACGATTAATAAAACTTAAAAGTTACTATTCACAAAAAAATTATTTTAATCTCATTGAACAACATTTTAATTCTTAATTACAAGCATGTATGTCGGATTTTTGAAAATCAATTCACAAAAGTGGTAAATTTTCATTTAAACGAAAAATCAGTTTCTTTAACTACCACTTAGTGGTTTCACTATTCATCAAAAATTGATGTTTTTCAGAAAAATACAAAAAATTAACCCTAAGCTATATTTGATATTATGAATTCAAAAATTATGTCTATTTTACAAAATTAAAAATATATAATTTTCATTAATTAATTTTATAATTCATTCCCACTGCCAAAACAAATAGCGTGTTTTTAAGAAACAATATCTATTAAAAGATTGACACTAGTTTAAGTCCAATTTCAAAGTGAAATTAATTCCAATAACCACCATTGGATTAAATGGTAAGAATATATTCTAAATAAACTTTAATCTCAATTAAAAAGATAATATATCCATATAAATAAATCAGATTAAATGGAGGTTTTGAATTAAAATTCAACATTTTCACTAAAAAAGATCTTTATTGGAAAAATAACAAAAATTTAAACAAAGTAAATTTTGATTTTAAGATTCTAAAGAAGTATTTTATTTTGTCAAATACAACATATAAAATTTTCAAAAGTATATTTAAAAAGGTTTCTCCATCAAAAGGCAGTTAATCGACCTTTTAAAGAATATTAGAAGATTTATGCTTAAAATTGGATTCATTTGCATTTTAATCCTATAACATTTATTGGATAAATGTAAAAATATTTAACAAACATATGTAATAATTTTTTAGTTATTTCTATTCATTCCCGACATTACAACGGTTAGGCGTTAACTATTATAATATTATTTTATTATCAGTGTGAAACGTAATATTTCAAAGAAACTCGTTGTTGCGTATTGGGTACGCCCTCGAGCATAGCATTCCATTTAAAGTAGTATTAACATTTTATTCACAAATATTGATAAACATTAAAATGAAATATTATTTATTCACCTGGGATGTTACACCCATGATGGTTCTGACATAGCATGAAGGGAATTTCTGATCCCACTGGGTTGGTGACTAGCACCTAGATTCATACAAGATAACAGAGCGTATGAAATTTCCACAAGAACAATGGAAGATAAATATTACAAGTAATTATTCTAAACACTCTAATGGGAGATTGTACTGGAAACCATACGGGTAAAACAAAACCAAAAGAAATACATTTTCAATGTACTTAGTATCTGACAAGATATAACTCAAACATCTCATGTAACAAGTGGATAACATCTCCAACAGTAACCACCATCACTCCCAGCCCCATGGATCAAGAACATACACCACCTTTAAGAGGCTCTTTATCTTTTATCAGGACCATGTATAAGACTATCTGAAAAATACTTATGGAAAAGGTATAGTATGAGACACAAATCCCATTAGGGTCTCACCAAGTGTTCCATAATTAATTTCAAAAAGTAAACTAGATACAATATCAATATTAATTAAAATAATCTTGTAATTTCATTTCCATATTAAAATAATAGGATTTAACTAAAATAAATATAATATATATCAAAGAACATTCAAAAAATTTAAAATTAAGAATTTATTTAATGAAGTTTATATAAATTATATGGAATGAATAAAATAGTTTCATAAATCAACGACTGGTATATCAAATGGAAAAACTGAACCAAAAATTAATGGAAAATTGAGACAACCCCCACATAAGAGAAATTTCACCGATTTCACATATGGGAAAACTATATAACCTCCCACTTATGAAAAATTTACAGAAACTCTCAGTTGGTGTAAATTTACATAATTTTTTGTTTAAATATTCATTTTAATATATTATAAATTACAATTTCCCAATTTTAATTTGGATATGCCTTCTCATTTCAAAACCAACACATATATCTTCATCATTTCATTATATTTAAAAAAAATATATCTACTTAATCCTTTTTCTCAAAATTTACATTAATAAATTTCAATCAAATTGAATTTAATAAATCAACCCATCATATAAATAGAATTCATTCCTTAACTTCAATTCGATTGAAATACGGATTTTCTAAATTTCCATACCAATCTCAAATCAAGGATAAAATAATAAAAATTATATTTTTTGAAATCAATTAAAATAGAATTTAATTCAATAAAGAATTTAGAGAATTCAATCAAAGTAAAAATAATTATGGAAACACCTAACATTAATCTGAGATTAGAAATAAACACCCGCAACAAGAATGCCAATACTCATTAAAGGAGAAGGATATCTAGAAATAAAAAATAAAATCACGATAAAAAAAACTAGTGTTCCAATCCATCCAATCCATGATGATCCAAAACATTATGTGGATGAGTAATGGATATCTACAAATAAACTATTAGAGAGGATGTTCACATACCCAATAGAGATCAAACGAGATACACTATGATTTGATCTACCAAGGAAAGAGTTTTGGTGGGGCCAAAAAAAATTCTTAAGGGAATTAAAATCCCAGGAAAACATTTAGGATCATATGGGGGTTGACCAGGGGTTAAAACTGAGGGGTTTAAGATTTTAAAATAAATTTTCATAATAAATTAAACCCACACACACAATTTCTTAGACAGGGTCATGGTTAAGCAATTTTGGTTCCCTAATCATTCTCCCAACCTTCTGGGGGTATATTATACCCTATGATAGAACACCATTTGAAAACCATGCACAAAAAATGCATTCTGCCACTATCTAGGGAAGGTCAGTTTTCACTATGTGGGAACATGGTTTAGGAAAACATTATGAAAACTATGAACACCTGAAAAATAATCTATAATTTCCCTATTCTCACCTGAAACAACATAAGACAAGACCAAACAGAATCATCATCAAATCATGGATCGAGGAGTTTGTGAATTAATGTAAATAGATGTTACAACTCCCCATCATAAATAAATTCTATCACCATAAGTATTTCTATATAATTTTCTATATCGGTGTGATGATTCAAGTGCTCTTTCATCTATGTATCATGATCCAAAGTCACCTTAGAATCAAAACCATGTTTTCATTGCATACATACCAATGGTATCATCCTACCACAAAGTAAACTTATCTTGGAATTAACTATCCTATCTTGACTCTTAACCATGGCTAAATCAGTATCAACATCATAATACTCCCATATCATGAAATTAGACGGGTTAGAATGATACACTAAAAGTTCCAATTCATGGAATAAATTATTTATCACCATTAAGTACGGTTTATGATCTAAATGCTAATCTATCTTCCCCACATAATCAGCAACCTCCAAAGGTCCCAAAAACATAAGATCATGCTTCACTTCCATCCCATGATTTTGGTGACCCAACTGAGGTGAAACTCTCCAGAAAAAAAGGTCACCAACAAGGAACTCCAACAGTCTATGATGAACATATGCTTAAAATTTTATGAGTTGTATGATTTAAAAATTCTAGGATGAATCAAATTAATATTTATTTTTATCTCTTGGTCCATACCTAGCATAAACAAGGGATTTTTTCCAAACATTGACCAACATAATGGATATTTACACGACCTACCATACAAGTCCTCAAAATGATCCATTATGATAATAGACTGGTTACTATTATTATATGACAACTCAACCAGTCCCAAGTGGTTATCCTAATCTTCATCGTATTCATGAATATAGAAACATTAAAAATCCTCAACCATATGTATATCTCTTTCTGGATAGAATTTTTTTTGATTGTATGCCAAAATCAAATGAAGTAGAGACCGATCTCCTCCTAAAGGTATCACTAACAATGAGAGGTAAAAAGGATCTCTATTAGAGACTATAGAAGATTAAACTCCCTGAAAATGAACAATATCATATCTGTTATCCAAAATCATCTCCACATTTTATTAAATTACTTCATGGTTCCCAGATTCACAACCTTTTAATAATTATGGAAATCCCCCATTACCACTTTCCTCACAAACAAAAGGTACAAAAAACAAATTAAAAAATCATTGAATTCCCTCCATAAAGAACAATTACTCAGAAATAGTATCCCTAAAATAAATTGATTCCCAAATTCCAATATATTTTTCATGAAGTTACTTCTCTAGAAGAATCATCTCAATAAGAGAGGCGGTCAACTATACACTATCCAAGAAAACCATGAACTCTTATTCCTATACTTATAAATAGAACTATGAAAAATGATACTTCAAATTCAACTATTCCAATTATTCTTTCACAAATGAGGTTGGATGTTTCCAGATTAATGAATTAGAAATTCAATTCCATTTCTTCAAGGTACAAGGAATGTTGAAATCATTAGGCTACAGGTACTCAAACCAACACCTCTTTGGAATAATTAAATCATATTTTAGAGAAGATATAAATCTGGATATTTTTGTAAGAATAAACAGTAATCATTTCTCCCATAAGGTAACATATCCTGCTCTTAAGTTCATGCATCACAGTAGTGAGTCCAAGGTTAGGGGTCAGATAATACAAGTTGAATAGCCTGATATGTTGAGAACCATACGCTACCACATGATCACCTAGAATAATGAAACAACCCCAATCAGAACCTTATGCAACACTGAATACTATATAGCCATAAATAGCCTATATAAGACTCAATGGTAGCACAAAAGTAAAAATAAATTTCATCTCACCAAAATAATTCTTACAAGTTTTATGCCATGAAATCGTCACTCCCTTCTGAGTGAGCATTTCTTAGATAATTCAACATTGAGAAATCCTTTATAAAATGGAGATAATACCCTAATAAACCTAAAATATTCAAATATAGAAAATGATTTATATTTCTTCCCATGTCATAATAGCTTTCAAATTTTATGGGTCAACTGGGATACAATGTTTCGAGATCAAATGTCCCAATAACTTCTGTTCCTAGATCCATAAATCACATTTTTATATCTTGGAATGAATTAAATGATTTATAAAAAATTATAGACCTTCTATCATATAACAAAGATGATACACCTTAGAAAAAGGAAAAAATAGGATTTCATGATTAAGTAGCACCATGAACATATCAATATACACATTGATGATTTGTTTCATCAAATCCATAAACACCACATGAGCATTAGATAGAAAAAATGGCCTGACTAGATACTCATAATTATTATAAATTATTTGCAAGGTATATTTATATACCTTAGATTATTTTATTCTTAAGTTGCGATAAAAATATCAAAGCTCAATCTTTAAGAACCACATCACCCCTTTCAACTGGTTGAATAGATCATCAATATGTGGTAACAAATGATTTTTCTTCACCATAACTCAATTGAGATTATCATAATCAACAAATAGGTGATGTGTTCAATCATATTTCTATGGGAAATAAAATGAAACAAGACAAGGTGACAGAATTGGGTGTATATATCCTTTCTTTAAGAGATCATATGTATTCTTCTTTAGTTATTTTTTTAGACAATTACATATGGTAAGAATGAATATACATCGGTTAAGTACCCAACACTAAATAAATAGATAAATTTACCTATCTTACAAGTGAAAACCCATAGATATAAAAATGAAATATATCAGGAAATAGGATGAATACCACGTGGAGATCATCACTTAATTATTCATACATTAGATCAAAAGAGAACACTAATATTACATTCCCCAACTCTAGATAAAAAGGTCTATCTCTACATGACCTCAGGTCCTATTATCCAAAAAAATATACTGAACACCACATAGGGTAGAGTAAATTAGATACTTAAAATAGTCAAGTCAATTTGGGATATATTGTCAACAATTCAATCTATTCTAATAATGGCATCATGAGGACTCATACTGAGAACTAGAAAATACTAAACAAGATCAATCTATAATAAAGATAAAAAAGTATAATAGATACCCTTATCTCTCTTCGTTATGAGGGGTATAGTAATATACATCACATAAGAAAAAAGTTTATAGGATGATTTAATATGTTCACAATACGGTTTGATAAAAATGAGTGAGATGCACTAGTACCAAATAAAGTTGTCAGTAAAGATGAAGCTATATGATAGTACCTCTCATAGTCGTATGAAATATGTCACCTTCCTCTAAAGACTCTTATACTATATGATGAAGGTTAATTTCATATTCTAGTGTCTATAACCCCTTAGTTCTCTAAGAATATTATTTTACTAACGTAATTATATGTGATGATGATCATTTCCACTACTAAAAATTCTTCAAAATTGAATAATATCTATAGATGTTTGGAGTGACCACTGAGACTACAGATATTTGGAGCCTTAGTACAAACACTTTGAGAATGCCCAAACATTCCACAATATAATCAAGTCATATGGCCTCTTTTAGGCACCGATGGAGAACAAAAGGATAACTATTATGGAGAACCACTATGAGACTCATCATTCTTACTCTTTCATATAAATTTACTCCTAGAACTAACACTAGGAGAAAAATGAACAATAGTCAATCCAGACATACAAGACGGATCATGTTCAATAATAACTGACCTATATATCATGTCTATATATGAAGATATCTATAGTAAGAGAACATGATAATGAGGATCAGTTCGAAATACCATCTCCAGCCATTGAATTTTCATATTCTAATTCCACACAATCTCATGTGAAAACTACACATTCATGGAAAATCAGTTCACATACTCCATTAGAAACATGTCAGCTTGTTCAAGTCTAAAAAACACCATAAACTCACCCAACACTATAGAATATGAGTGTAAATATTCATTGAAATGAACCCTGAATTCCATCAACTCTAAACCCTAATGATTCTTCATTTTCACCATCGAATCCCACCATCTCCTTCCTAGACATTCTAGTACTAATGTGGAATATTTCAGCTTAATAACATCATGTTCTTCCTTGAAATCAAATAGAAAATCCATTTTTAACACTAATAATTAGCCTCTTGAGGATAATTAGATATTTGGATCACTGGTGGAATCTTGAGAGGAAAATATTTAGAATTATTCTGAGATTTATCCTTCTGAGGTTCCATAGATAGAACATGGATAAGAATGGGTGCAGTTTCTTGTATGAGAGCATGGAAAACACACAAATTAATATCAATAAGGTTATAATCCATGGGAGGATTATATCACTATGTTTTACCCGTAGAACTATGATGGATCCTATTAAAACTTATATTTTGAGTCATGATTCTATAATAAATATACAAAAAACACTAAATACATCAGGAGATAACATATATCCACAACCCAAATAAAAGAAATGGGAAAATTAATCACATAAGATAAGATATCATGATTTTAATTTCACCCTATACAAATAAAAATCATAGAAAGGAATATAAGTACAATATATTTTCCCTCAATACACCTTTGAAAAACCACCCATGGTGGCTTAAGAATCGCTACGATGATATTTGGTTAGAAAGACTCCCATAGATTCCACATAAGTCCCAACAAGACAACTAGATTGTATACTTACATCATGTAAATATGGTTAACAATAACCTATGATACCAATTTATCACAAACCATCCCAGATACCTTGTTACATTGATACCCAAGCCAACTCTAACATGGATTGAAGTGAATTCTCGAAACCCATGGGTAGGGAACTAACATTTGCCATCATTCAATATAAAAGGTGAAATTAATATTCCTTAAGTAAAATGGTGTATAATGATAAAAATTCCATATACTCAACATTCCCAAGGGATAAAGTTCCAGAAAAAAGTAGGTAAAACAAAAACCACATAAGTACATCATTGAAGTACTCACTTGCTGAAAAGATAAAACTCAAACACCCCATGTAACGATTGAAAAATATCTCCATCAGTTACCACCATATCTCTAAGCACAACAGATCAACAAAACCCACCTCCTCTAAGAGGTCTATTCCCCTTGTTCAAAACATGAAAATGAATGTCTACAAATTCTTAAAAATAAATGTAGTTTGTGATATGTAAAGCGTAATAGGTTCCCATCACGTCTTCCATAATCACTAAAAACCAAAAAACAAAATATGATACCAATTTTAATATAACTAAGCATAGAATCTTATTAATAGATTTTAAAAAATAATGCTTCCATTAAAACAGATGGATGATATGTCAATAAAATTTCAAAATAAACAAGAATAGTATTTAATATAAATCAATTTATATAAATTAGATGGATTTTTATAATAGTTCCCTAAATCAATGAAATGTATATCAAATCAATCTAATGCACCTCTACTTAATGTAAAATTACATCTACTCCCCTTAAATGGAAAATTAAAACCACTTACACTTAAATAATAAATACATACACTTGAACATAAGGTGAAATTACATCCACTCTCATCTAAGGGAAAATTACATTAAAAAAATTGGCAATTAATCAAATTTTGAAATAAAATTTCTCAATTTTAATTTTAACGTACCTTATAATTTTAAAACCAACACATTGGTTTTAATTATTACATTCCATTTAAAATCAAATATCAATTTAATCTTTTTTATTATAATTGACATAAAATTATTTTCAGAAAAATTATTTCAAAAAATCGAGCCATCAATTTCAATAAAATTTTCCAACAATTTAAATTACATTGAAATTGGGAGTTTTTCGATTTCCATACCAACCTCTAATCAATGATAAAATCATCACAAAACTATTTTTAAATAAACTTGAAAACAAATTCAATTAAATCATTAATGACCTGACCATTTATGAATAAAATTCCCTTTCATTTAATGCCTTTTGAATATAGAAAATGAGTGCACTATTTTATAATTATTATTGGGATTAAATTATTTTTATTTATCTGTACCGTTGATGTTATATCAATTGAAAAGTGATCACACAACTAATATAAATATAAGTTTTTAAAAAATCCTTTTGACATAGCAATGGATATAATGGCCTCATCATGTATACTCAGGTTGTACGGAGCACATTTTTCAGAGCTTGAAAAGGAATTAATGTCACTTGGCTTCACTTTTGACCAAGACCAACCAAAGCTTCAACACTTTAAAGTTGAACGAAATCACCTATTGGAGAAGTTCATGTTAATAGAGATTACCACCTAAGCGATGTTATCTAAGTCACCCCAATAATCTGTCACCATCACACACCTTACCCTTAGGTCTTATGCGAGTGTTATAAGAGGTTATGTAATGAGGTATTAGTTACTTGTTGCGTAATCTCTTTTATAAATAAAAGTCTTATTCCATCAGTTCCTTTATGTAAATAGTCTTTCTTAAAAAATGGTGAATGTGATAAATTTATTTTTAAGGTAAAAATGGATCTTTTGATAAATATATAAATTAAGGTATTTATTAATAATATTATAAAAATAATTCTTTTAATTAATGATTATATAAATTAATTATCTATTAATAATTTGGAAATTATTTTGATAAGAGTTATATTTTCATATGATAAAATAAATAGTGTGCTTTTAAGGAATTAATGAATTTTTGAAATAATTAATATTTTAATAAAATATTATTATCAAATTTATTTTATTAAAAATAAATGAGTATATAATTTTTATGAAGTCAATTGTAAATTTTTAGGGATTAAAAAATGTTTTTTTCAATACCCGTCAATTTGCAATAAATGTTAGTTCTCATTTTTAAAAGTGAAAATTCACATATTTAGAAAATTACATAGATAAAATGAATATTAATTTTTTGAATCAGGATTTCAAAATTATCCAACAGTGAATTTTTCATAATTTTATGAGAGTCAAATTTTTGTGTAAAAATTAAATACCATATAAATAAAATTATGTGTTTTATGATATCGTAATAACCTCAAAATTAGGTAATATACACTATAATGGATATTCTCAGCCCAATATATGTTCTTAAATTAAAATAATTTGATTTTATATTAGTTTTTATTATTTTATATACCCTTAGTGAATACAAAAAATGTATAATATTTTTTATGATTTTAAATTTATTTCTTTCAGAGTGTGACTCACCTTCACATAAGCAAAGGGAAATATTTTAATATATTCATCCCATGGCCTTATAAAATAATGTTTTCCACTTAAAATTGGAAAAAACCATGGGCAAAACAAATGGGAAGGATTTTTATTATGATTATTTTATTGTGTAGTGTCTAATACCTAATTAATATTGAATCCTCCCTCTTTTCCTATATACCTCAAACTAAGAACTCATTCCTCTTCACTCAAAATCCTTTATTATCATCCTCAATCTTGTATCCACTCGATAGAGTCCTCCAAAGGCTCCACAATCTACCAAGAATCCTCTCCCAACCTTTTGGTATCACATATCCAGGTAAGAGATCTTCACTTTCCTTCCTTTCTCATTTTGTCCAAGTTTCCTAATATTGTTATACCCTTATATGTTTCAATTAAAAATGATCGGGTATGTTTTATAACCTCACCCATACTAGCCTTATTATCTTTTAATGATTATAGACCCCTTCCACTCTCATTAATCCCTCTCATGTACACCTATTATCACGCCAGAATTCGGTAAGGGATTTCTCTCTCCTCATTTCCATTCAAGCATCCCTCTGATATTATGAATCTCAAATTCCATTTCATATGTTGGGGTATTATTATACATGATAAAATTACTTACCATTTTATTTCTAAATGAATATACACCCATTTATCTCTCATCAACCCAATTTATGAATCTCTATGTGATGTCGTTTTGCTGCTAAAATTACACTGCGATTTCCATGAAAAATCATCGTGTAGGGAATACCATGCCAATTTCTTTATAAAGAGTATTCACCATCAAGAACATATTATTATTATGGAATTTCATATATGTATTCCACATTCCATTATCATTTATTAAATTATTATATTGAATGAATCCATGTTATATGATCTATGTGACACACTTAATGAGATTAAAATGTTCATGAAGGGTTTGACCTAATAGCACTCTAATGCATTGGGTAATGTTTAGTATAATGGTACATAATGTTTGGATAATGTTTTACCTGATTAATTCCAAGAAATTTGTCCACCATGTGTTAAGAGGGGTTTACCTGATTCATTTTAGGACATTTTCCCACCATGTAGGAATAGGGGTTTACCTTATTCCTTTATGTTAATGATGTAATGTTTTATGTTGTTTCCACATTTCCATGTTGTGATAATCATTATATATCATACCTTTATATTCATGTTTCTCTTTGTCTCTATTGATATTCTTATTTCCTAACATGTATTTTATTTTTCATGTTATTCCTTGCTTACTCCCTTACTGGGCTATATATCTCACCCTTTTCTTATGCATGTCCTCAGGTTATCCCATGCAATGATATGTACGAATTATTTTTGAAGTTATGTAAAAGAAGTTTTCAATAATTATTTTTTATTGTATGTCTTATATTTTCATGTAATGTTCATAATTCCCCAAGACACTAGACCTCTCATTCTTCTAGGCTATATTAAGTGAATGATTTTCTATTAAATCATGCATAAATGTGTAATAATAAATAGGGATGTTATTTTTGGTATCAATGGATATGTTTAGTTATTTATGGGATTATTATAAGAAAAACGTAGTTATAAAATTAGGTATAAGAATAAGTTTGAGAAAATAATTTCCATGTTTTGGTGAGTATAGAGTAGGTGGTTTATCAAGAAAATACATTCCTATCTTTATAAAAACAAGTAGAGGTGGCTATGGCACAAATGTATCTAGGGGTAAAACCAGAAAACACTACTTTGAGCTTGACTCGAACAGGAACTTGTGCACGAAAATAACTCTTTATCCACTCTTGGATCGATACTCCTAGGGGATATTCTTTGGAAAATTCCTAAGCTTTGTACAAACCACTATTAAGGGAAAACAAATCCCATGAGAATATAAGATAAGAGATAGATCAAGGATAACATAGGTTGAATCCTATAAATATATATGTTAAGTAAATTAGTGTAATTTATAATTTATCCCTTTAATGTCATTCCCCCATATGTGTTTAATAGTTTAAAATACTTACCCCTAATTTTCCATTTATTCTAGCCAATGGCCGCTAATAGGAGGACTCAGGCTAATAACCAATGCGAAGATCAATATGATGACTATTATAATGAGATCCCCAATACAATAGGAGAGGGAATCACAAACATAGTCATAAGACTGTCCTAGTTAACTCATGACTTGAATAGAATCTTGGGACATGAGTTACATCCAACCCCCCTAAGAAATAACAAGTCAATATTGAGATATTCATGAGATAAAAGAATCCTACATTCATTGGATCATCTGATATGTCAATCATCGAAAAATAGATAAACTCAATTGAGAAGATCTTCTCAATCCTTAAATGTTCCAAACAAGATATGGTTCTTCTAGATACCTATCATATGGAGTGTGAAGATGATCAATGGTGGAAATTGATTAAAAATATGAAGCATGAAGAAGATATTGAGGTGATGGGATAGAAGTATTTCCAGAAAATGTATTTTGATAATTATTTCCCTGTTCGCTTTTGCTTAAGATTGAAATATATTTCCTTATAGTCAAGTAAAAGGATGATGAATCTTTTGGGTAATATGAATAAAACTTCACCCGATTTTCACGATACTCCTCTAGTTTTGTTGTTACCTTCTATTGCAAGGTTGACCACTTATTTGGTGTAAAAAAATTCATGGGGATAAGAAGTAGAAAGTGACCTTTAATTCTGGCAGTCCGATGGATTAATACCATGGTTTTAAGAAATTACAGCATCCCACATTCCAACGGCGTGGAAATAAACACACTGAAAATTGACTAAAGAGGACGAGGAAAAGCATTAGGTGTGGAAGAAAAGGCTACCTGTCCAATGATTACAAATAGGAGAAACCCACCCATGTGACAGAGGAAAGGAATGCTTTGGTATAACCTCAACATTTTTTTCATTGCTAAAATTGCAAATAACTATGGCAATTTTCAAACCAGTTCCCCAAGACAAGTGTTTTTAGAGGCATCCAACAACCTCCACAACGACAAGGGAGAGATTTTTCCATCACTACTGCCAACGTGAATCCCGATAATGATGTGGTGATAGGATAGATAGTTATTCACTAATGAAAAGTGATCGTACTTTTTGATTTAGGGTATATACATTACTTTATATCCCAAAAGATAAGTATATCAATACAAACATCACCACAAATAATGGAAGTAGAGATTTTGGTTAGAATTGAAAATGGTGCAGTTATTACATCCCATGAATATAACTCCTCCCCTACCACAATTTGTGGATTTAACTTCACAGAGAACCTCATCATACTTCCCTTGGTGGAATTTGATGCCATCATGTCATGGCTTGGATTTCCCTATATAGAGACAACAGAAATTTTCATGAGAGGGAAATCACTCTCCATATAGTGAATCAACCCTTGATTCTGTACAAATAATTGGAGAGGATTAATCTTCTATAGCACCATAATCTCAATAATGTATATTACTTCTATATGACCACACATATCATACTAAGATTATTGAGTCCAAGGAAGGAACCATTCTCGAAGTCATTTCTATTTCGAGGGAATTCACTAATGTGTTTCCTAAGGAATTTTCTGGTCTTCCGCCTAGAAGTGATGTTGAATTATCAATTGATCTTATACATGGGGAATTTACAATATCCAAGAATCTATATCGAATGGATATTGTGGAGCTTGATAACCTAAAGAAAAAACTATAGAATAATCTGGATAAAGGGTTTATATGCCCAAGTGGTTCACTTTGGGGTGCACCATTCCTCTTAGTCAAGAAGAAGGATGGGTCAATGTGCCTTATCATTGATTATCATGATATTAAAAAAATCATGGTAAATAACAATAATCATTTTCCTTGAATTTATGACTTGTTAAATCAGCTATGTGGATCCCAATACTTCTCCAAGGTTGATCTTCGGCCAAGATATTACCAAGGGTGAAGAAGGAGGATATCCCCAGACTGTTTTTCATAAAAAGTAAAATAACTTGGAATTCCTAGTAATACATTTCAGAATCACTATTGATCCAGTAATATTCATGGACACGATGAATAGATTCTTTATATAATACTTTGAAAAATTTGTGTTAGTATTTATAGATTATATTATACTATAATCCAATACCAAGAAGGAGCAACATGATCATCTAATAACTGTACTAGAGACATTGAGAAAGGATAAGATATATGCAAAGTACACTAAGTGTGAGTTCAGGTTGAAAGATGTTTCATTATTGGGGAATATCATCACAATCAATGGGATATCTATGGATCATTATAAAACAAAATCATTTGATGGATGGATGAGGCCAACATCTCTGATAGATATCTATAGCTTCCTAGGGTTAGGTGGATATTATCACTGATTTGTGAGAAATTTCACAGGATTATAAAACCCACTAACCAAGTTTACTCATAAATAAGTCAAGCATTATTGTAATGATGAATGTAAAGTAATATTCATTGAGTTGAAGTACAATTTTATCACTTCCCCTGTGCTCACACTACCCACAAGTGGGGAGATTTTGGTAATCTTAATTGATGATTTGAAGAAGTGCATGGGATGTGTGTTGATTCATAATGAAAATGTCATCGTCTATGTCTCAAGGAAATTGAAAATTCATGAGAAAAACTATCCCACACATGATCTAGAGTTGGAACAAGTGATATTTTCATTGAAAATATGATGGTATTATCTCTTTGGGGTAAAGTGTAAAATATATATGGATTAAAAATGTATAAAATATATTTTCACACATAAAGATATGAAGATGAACTAATGAATATTGTTAGATATTTTCATGTATTACTACTGCTCAATCCATTACCACCCTAGGAAAGCAAACAAGGCGGTAGATGCTCTATATAGAAAAGACCTATAGATTCTTTCATTGATTAGTATTGAAAAGGATCTAATATTCTTATATTTGATGAATATGGACATGAGAATCATAAACAAGGGAACATAATCAATCCATTCACAAATAATTTCTCAACTATCTCTATTCAAAAGGTTAATAGATGCTAAAAAATATAATGTTGGAATTCATAAGAAAGTGGAAACTATCAAAAAGGAAGATCCTAAGAGGTCAATGTTAATGAAGAAGGAATTGTGATATTTGAGGCAATAATATGTGTTCTATCAATTTTGGATTTGAAGAAAGAACTTTTGGATGATGCACATTGTTCAAATTTATCCATTCATCTGAGAAACACAAAGATTTATTGGGATCTTAGAGAGCATTATATGTGGGATAATATGAAGAATGAGATCACCAAATATACATCAAAAGGATTGGTATGATAGAATGTAAAGCCTAAGATACAGAAATATAAGGGGGTGATGAAACTATTACCCATACCAACATGGAAATGGGAGAACACCACCATGGGCATTGTCACCGGACTTCCGAATACATCCAAAGGAAAAAATGATTTTTGGGTTTTTGTAGATCATCTTACAAAGATTGCACAATTCATTGCAATTTGAGGATATTTCTCACTGGATAAAATATCAAGGATATACATTAGAGAAGTGGTAATGGAATATGTTGTTCCACTATTATTTATATCTGATCATGATTCAAGATTCACCTCTAAGTTTTAGGAGAGTCTCAAACATGATCTGAAAACATAGTTGAACTTAATAATGGATAATCATCCTCAAACTAATGGCTAATCTGAGTGGACTATCCAAACCCTTTATAAAATGTTGAGTGAATGCTCAATGGACTTCAAAGGCAAATGGTATCAACATCTTCCTCTAGTTGAGTTCTCTTACCACAACAGTTTCACTCAATCATACAAATGTCTCCTTTTGAATCCCTTTATAGGAAGAGGCATAGAACACTAACATGTTGGGATAAAGATGGTGAGTGAATACTTATAGGTCCAAAAATGGACGACAAAATGGTGGAGAAGTTTAAGACCATCCAAAAACACATCAATGATTCTCAAGGTCGATATAAGAGATCTATGGAAAACCATCGATGAGACCTAGAGTTTGATGTTTGAGATATGTTTTTCCTCTGAAAATATTTATTGAAGTGGGTGAGGAGATTTTAGAAGAATGGAATGATCATCCAAGGTACAGTATCCCTTTTGAGATCCTTTATCGCATCAGAGTAGTGGCCTATCAACTAGCACTCCCACAAAATCAATCTCATGTAAATGATGTATTCCATGTATCGCTATTGAGGAAGTACATACCTGACCCATCACATATACCCAATCTAGAGTTGGTGCAATAAGATAATTACCTATCCTATGAAGACAAGCTGGTAAAGATAATAGATCATAGAGAAAAAGCTCTATGAAAAAAGATGATGCCCCTCATCAAGGTGTTGTGGTGAAACCGCAGGTTTGAATAAGCAATGTGGGAACCAGATGAAGTGATGAGGCATATCCATCCTCACATTTTTTAGTGTGGGAAAAGGAAATTTCAAGGGTCAAATTTATTAAGGGGGTAAGGCTGTAATGACCAAATCATTTATAAGGAAAATTCAATATATTTTAATGTCTTATGGACATAGAAAACATATGCACTCATTTTTTATTATTATTAGGTTTAAAAGACAGCTAAGATTCATTACCATTGATGATATAGTCATTGAATAATGATCACACAACTAATATAAATATAACGTCTTAATAAGTCCTTTAAAAAAACAAATGAGATAATGACATCATCCAGTATACTTGGGCCATATGAATCTCATTTTTCATAGATCAAAAAAGAGGTAACATCACTGGCCTTCGCTCTTGACCAAACCCAAGATGAGCTTCAACACGTTAAACTTGAACGTAATCACCTACATGAGATGATCATGTTAATAGAGATTACCACCTGAGTGATGTTATCTAAGCTACCCAAAGAGTTTTTCACCATTGGAAACCTCACCCTTAGGTCTTATGTGGGTGTTATAAGGGGTTATGTTATAAGGTATTACTTACTTATTGTATAATATCTATTTTTAAAATAAAAGTCTTATTCAATCAATTTCTTTATGGTAATAGTCTTTCATAAAAAATGATGAATGTGATAAAATTATTTTTCGGGTAAAAAGAGTACTTTATAGAAATAAATACATTATTGTTTTTATTAATAATATTATAAAAAAAATTCATGAAAATTATGTTTATATCAATTCCTTATCTATAAATGATTTGGGGATCACTATGAAAGAGTTATATTTTTATACGATAAAACAGAAAGTGTTTTTTTATAAATTAATGAATTTTTTAAATAATAAATATTTTAATAAAATATTATTATCAAATAAACATTATTAATAATAAATTAGTATATAATTTTTATGGAGTCACGTGTACTTTTTATTAAGGAATAAAAAATGTTTTTGTCAAAACTCATCAATTTTCAAAAAATGTTATTTCTCATTTCTTGATGAGAAAATTCACATATTTAAAAGTTTATTTAGATAAAATGAATATTGTTTTTTGAATCATTATGTCAAAATTATACAACAATGAATTCATTATTTCTTGAGAAAGTCAAATTTTTGGGTAAAAATTAAATATATTATAAAACAAATATGTGTTTTATGAAAACATAATGAGAAAAAATGATGTAATAAATACTATAATTGATATTCTCTGCCTGATATATGTTTTACCATTACAATAATGTGATTTTATATTTTTTTTTACTAATTTTATAAATCCATAGTCAATCCTAAAAAATATATAATATATTTTATGATTGTAAATTAATTTCCTTGAGAGGGTGACTAACCTCCATATAATAAAGATAGTATTTTAATATTTTAGGCCCATTTACTTATAGAATATACTTTTCCACTTATATTTGAAAAAAAACATGGGGAAAACCCATGGTAAGGTTTGTGGTTTTGAATGTTTTAATTTGTAGTGTCCAAAACCTAAATAATAAGGAAATCCTCATACTTTCCTATATAGAAACACCCAAGTACCCATTTCTCTTCACTAAAACTCTTTTAATCTCATAATAACTCTTCTCTCCACTCCATAGAGTCCTCCCAAGGCACCCCAAGCTCTTATGGAGCTTCTACCAAGCCTTTGGGATCACACATCCAAGTAAGGGGTCCTCATATTCCTTCTTTTTTCATTTTTTGTCAAAGTTTACTTATATTGTTATACTATTTTATTTTTCAATTAAAAATGATAGGGTATGTTTTCAAACCTCCCCCATAATGACTTTATTATGTTTTAATGATGATATACACCTTCCACTCTCATTAATCCCTCCCATGTACACCTGTTACCATGAAAAAGTGCCATAAGAGATTTATCTCTCCTCATTTATATTAAAACATTTATCTTATATTATAAATCTCAAATTCCAATTCATATGTTGGGATATTATACTAAATGATTCCCTTATAGACCAATTCATGTATAAATCTTGAGATACCCCATTCTCTCTCATGAACCCATTTTATGAATCCGCATGTGATGTCGATTTGCTGTAGAAATTTCACTGTGATTACCATGCCGGTATCATCATGTAGTCAATACCATACCTATTTCCCTATCAAAGTTATTAACCATTATTCACATATAATTATTATGGAATTTCATTTATGTATTCCATATTGTTTTATAATGTAATAAATGATTATGTTGAATTAATCCATGTTATACGACCCATGTGGCACACATAATCATGAGATTAAAATGTTCATGATGGTTGTGCCCTGATAGCACTCCCATGAATTTAGTAATGCTTATTATCAAGATAAATCATGTTGGGATATGGTTTTACCTGGTTTCATTTAAGAAAATTGTCCACCATGTTGGGACATGGGTTTACCTGATTCATTTTTGGACATTTTTTCACCATGTTCGGACAGGGGTTTACCTAATTCCTTAATTTTTTTTGAAGCAGTGTTTTATGTTATTGCCACATTTCCATGTTATGCTAATCATGCTATATCATACCTTTATGTTAATGGTTATCTTGTTCTCCATTTATATTCATATTTCCTAAAATGTATTTTATTCTTCATGTTATGAAATTTTTACTCCCTTATTCGGTTTTTTTTCTCGCCCTTTTCTTATGTATGTTCTTAGGTTATCCCATTCAACGATAAGTATGAAGGAATTTTGTGGTCGCGTAAAAGAAGTTTTCAATAATTTTTTTTATTTTATTCCTTATGTTGTAATTTTATGTTCCTATTCCCCAAATATACTAGACCTATCGATCTTATGGACTATATTAAGCGCAATTTTATGTAATAAAAACATTTCTAAATGTGTAATAACGAATAGGGTTGTTATAAAATCAATATATTAAAGGATTCAATCGTAAGGAAAAAAATTAAAGAATCTGCTCTATTTATTCATGGATCAAGAATCAACAACCACAACATGAATACCGACATAGATAGAAGGGGATAGAGATCTATAAATCAAAATTTGAATTAGGTTCCAGTCTAATAGAGCTTAAATGCATCCAAAATGTGTCGATCCATCAAAATATAAGGATAAGGAAGGATATATAAAAATAAACTATTATAGAGGATATCTTCTAAATTGGATGAGATCGAATGATTTTCCCCAGGATTTTATCCTCTAAGGAAATGGTTTAGATTGGAAAATGACTTCTTGGGATTGATAGGGGTTAAATCTAGGGGTGATTATTTTATAAAAAAAATTAGAATAAATTTAATACACGTGTATGATTTCTTTGGTAGGGATACATGGTTCACTAAACCATTCTCCCATAAAATACTATGCTACTATCTCAGGTGAAAATTTTCTCTTAGGTGGGAATAATATTTGGGAAACTATGCATTTCTCCAATATACAGGGATCCATGGTTTAAACTAGAGGGTGGAACAATTTTTGGTAAAATCATTCGCCAACTATGTACCACACAAAAATCCTCCAAAATTCCCAAATTTCACCAGAAACAACATGAGACAAACACTAACAAAAAATGATCAAAACAAGGGTTGAGGAGTTCTTGAAAACAGGTAATGGGTTTTTACCTTTGATATGATGGAACCATAATCAATGTACGAGTACCAAAACTACCAAACCAAAATGTACAAGAAAAATGTAGCATATATCACCAGAAACAATGTTATTATTAATGAGTTTTTAGAAACTGGTGGGAAAAGGATATAAGTAAATCTGGAATGGTATTTTATATATTCTAATGGTTTTATAATAGATAACGAATAAATATATATTTATTACATATAATTATATAATATGTACAACGGATATCTAGACATAAGGTATGGGATTTTCATCTCACTTTTATTTATGTGGAAAACATTTCTTGTATAACACCTATTTCTTCTATTTTGTGTATACACATCCTATTAATCTGTTTTATGATTCTTATCATAAAAAATATGTGATATACATTTTAACATAGGATTTATTCTATCTTGGGGATTATTATTCAAAAGTAACCAAATTGGTAAATGTTTTGAGTTTCAATCTCATTACTTATTGGGATTAGTGGTTGTTATGTTTATTATTATGAAATATAATGAGATATCTAACAATAAACTCATGAATTATAAAATAATATGTTTATTTATGAAAATTACAAGTTTTCCATCTATTTTACTATATTAATATACTCATGATTCCAAAATAATTATTTACCAAAAAATGACTTTAACACTCTTTAGTCAAAAAATAATTCTTTTATGTGTCCATGTTTTCTAAAAAAGCTTAAAATTATTTAATTACTATTATCAAATTATTTTTTAATTAAATATTTTCTATTTTTTGAATTTTTTTAAAATGGTATAAAAGAAATATTCATATCTTTTACTGAATGATGTAATTTTTACTTTTTACTATAAATGTGAGGGGAATATTTTTTTTTCATGTAAAGAATGAAAAATAATTATCATAATCATGATCACTAAATGATTTAAAGAGTTATTTATAATATTATATGGTTATTTTAAAATAAACCGTTTTACAACATTTTTTTTAATTTTTTTAAGAATTGATTTTAATGTGGAATGCTTATTTTCCTTAGGAATGTTTTAAACAATCTCCAAATAGTATTTCTATTCATAAATGAAAACAACCACATATTATTATTATAATATAATGGGTATATAATCCAATGATTCCATACCCATTAATTCTAGTGATTGTTTGTATTTATTATCACAAGATAAATATGGAACTCATTTCTTCCACATGTTATAATTAAGAAACCCAATTCTTTTCCATAGTTTATGATATAATTAAATGATGAAATTTTTATGAAACCCATTTATTTTCCATGGGTTATGTTATGATGAAATTTTTGGGAAACCCATTTATAATGTACGAGTTACGTAATGATGAATTTCATATGATCTTATCACAGACATATGTATGATTTTCATTATCTGATATGTGAGACCTATAACTCCCTCTAATTAATTTTCAATAGATTAATATATCATTGGATAAGAAGAACTAGAATGGGATGTGAATAAAGTTATGTTAGGGACCATATCCACTATGATAGTATTGGGAGTGAACCTTGACATCTATGAAGGTTTTAGGAGAACCCATTCCACTATAATATTCTTGGAAATGATCCATGAATACTTAGGAGAGGATTTTCTATGACTATGTGTATTCCACAAATCAATGTATTACTCCAATGTTATGTCCCCATTTTCTATATTCTATTATTCTGTTATGATTCAAGTCTTATTCAAAACAATTATTTATTCCATAAATCTTGTTTATAATAAATTATAAATAGGATATGGGGTTCAAATTTTATTCTCATGGTCTCATACAATTATTCAAAAGTTAGGTTGTTTTTTATATTTTTGTGCCCGTACTAAGAATCTAATCTAATCCTTTACTATGTTTCCATTAACTAGGTTATGAAGAAAGTTATTATGAATGATATGTCAATGAAGGGTGATATTTATGAAGTACATAGTGGTAGATTACGTATTTCACAAATGAACATGTTTTTTATTTGTTAATGTTTGGAAAGACATTAATCCACAATGGTCCTCATGCATATTTTGGTAAAATGAAATAATTATTCATCTATTAAGAGGTAATATATATACATGAAAAGTATGGGTCACTATAATTGTCTATAGAGTATGGGTTTAGTTAACCTTCAGAAACTAGAATGAGAAAACTGTTGTGAGAACCCTATGGATATTTCTATGGATAAATCATTATATAGTAAAAAGTATTTAAACTATGGTGAAGCATGGAGTGATTGGTTTCCATGAAATTTCATCCATGTATAGATAATATAGGTGTATGTGGCTCTATCACAGTTGTAAATAGGGGCAATAACCCAAAAAATGCTGCATTTGGGTTTGAATCGACCATAAATTATTGCATAATAATTTGACATGGTGAAAAAAATACTTTGAACCTCCTAGAGGATATGTTTTTCAAATTCAAAAAAATGTTTATGAACCATCAAAAAATATTTTTCCATGACCCGATCCAATGGGGGTTGTGTAGTAACTACCCAAAGCATGCCTCCATAGGCCAAGGGATGGAGATCCAATCCAAAAGGTATATCTAATATGGGATACCATTTCTTAATATACCTATATTCACACAGGTCAATCCTAAAATGGTCTCTCATGATAGCCCATGACAAGTCTTGAGTGGAATTCCAAATTCTTACAGTCTAGAAAATAGTTTTGAGCATCAAAATATAAAATTTTGGAATTTTTTGGATCATAAAAAATGAAAAATAAATTAATATAAACTATAAAATAAAAAATAACATGTTTAGTGGAAATAAAAAAACTGCATAACTCAATGTGACCATGTGGGTCACCACCGACCTCAAAAACTGATGTCACTCCACAGTGACCAAATCAAAGATGTTAACCACACAAAAAGATAAAAAAATATTGAACTATAGTTATTATTAATAATAAATATAAGGAATTCCCTATAAATCTATTCCCATTTTCATTTCCTTAACATTGATGATTCGTCAATTTCATATTGGAAATACAATATATGAAAATAGGTTTTCCACACATTTTAAATTTAAAGAAATGTTCCATTACCCTTTTTATTTAGAACAATATTCTTCTTAAATATGATGGCTTTATAATTTTAATGGAATAGGGACATAGAAGAAGGAAAATCATTTTTTACTTAAAAATAAAAAGAGGGAGTAAAAAATTCATAATACATTTCCACAAAACATTTCAAATCACATTATCACCTTTTAACAATAAGGTACCCAATACAAGATAAGAAATTTGACGACCACATAACATGGGAAATGGAATATATCATACAAGAGTAACTAACTGAAAAAAGGAATGTCAATAATCCACCGCAAAAAACTAAGTGCTGAAGAAAATGGGAGAACCTAGGAGATCAATGGATAATCCATAACATACTAATACATGACTCATCCAATAGGAATGCCTCACCCAATGATATCAATTCACCCAAAAGCTCAGTCATACCTTACCTAACCTAATTGAGGGGAACAATCCCAAAATTGAGAAAGGTCCATACAAATGGACACTAGCCATTTCATAATCTAAACTAGTATGAAAACTATTCCAAAAAACAATTCTAGCTATTCCAGGTTCCCATTTAATATATAAATATTGGGTGTTCCAAACAAAATCAAACACGAAACCAACCATGTATATATATATATATCACAATAAAACACACACGAATAAAATACTGAATAAGTCCACTAAAAAATAACATTCCATTTAACCCTTAGATCATAAGGGATTCCTATAACTATGACCTCCCACACCATTCAACATTAACATAGTAAGCGGATAATCCAAGGAGAGTTTTTAAAAGATGATCAACCTTTGAATGTACCCAATGGTCCTCATGTAATCTTTGAGAAATCAAAAATTTCAAAAGTATCAAACCCACCATTTATAAATCCATTTGAAATCAAAAAACACCATTTAGAATCCACAAACTATATATAAAATCCAACAAGGAATTTTAAAAAACACTTTGAGTGTGAAATTAAATAGAAACATTTCATGAAATTCCATACTCATTTAACATTAAACAATTTCTATAATAATTATAAATCACTATTTAGAAATAAAACAACATGTGAAAATAAATAAATTAATGTTTCTTAAATTTAAACGCTAAATTCAAAGGGGAAAACAACCAAAAAAATGATTCTTTTCGATGATGACCACTCGTACTGACCCTTTCCACTTACATACACATGAATTTATACATACATATATACATGTATATACCTCTACCAAAAATTAACATATTCCAATCTCTATGATGGAATATGTGAAATAAGGAATATATATATACACCTTAAAAATGTGTGAACATGTTTGATCCTGTGACTCCCACAACTCAAAACAACATCAACTAGATCCAACGAACTCTAAAAAAATATAGGGAACTCAAAAACCCCAAAACCCCAAAATTAAAATTGGTCCAATGTGAAGGAACTGAAAATCCTTTCTTGAAATCGAAGTGAAACTCACTTCCTTTGATAGTCTTGGTAATTGCTAGCCTCAATGGGACCAATGAACCATATAAATCAAGAAGAAACAAGGGAAACCCAAAGAAATGAGTTATGGTTCAACCTAGGAGTGTGCACTGCATTAAAGAGGAGGAAAACCTATAAAAAGAGTGAGAAAAAGGGAGAGGGGGAGAAGGGAGGATCACTAGAGAATACCACACCATGAAATGGATGACAATAGAACGCTCGGAAGGATGGTGGTTGTAACGCCCAAACCCTAGTTACCCAGAGTCGGTGCATTATTACATAACATTGACATGATCACAAAAGATCAAGTCTCGAAAGACAAATTATTTTAGTAGCCTTAGAAGTACTAGATACATTCATAAGGACTACATTACATCAAAAAACAGAAAACAACAAAAACATTGTTTCCCTAGAAAACTCTGAGATCCCATAGAATATCCCTAAAGGTCATTCATAATATACTTCTTCACATTCTAGAAAAAATAAATCATAAAAATGGGTGAGCTCAGATGCTCATTAAGGATAACAATATAGAAGAAACTTTCATAAATAAGTATAAGCATTTAAGGCAATGTATAAAACTAAAACAAAATCCTTTTCAACATAAACTCCATCATAATATGGAAAATATAAATCAAAATAATTATATTTACTTACTCAAATTGATATTATAATAGTCGAATAATCACATTCAATATCAATAGCCACATTCATAATGATGGAATGCATAATGCCAGACTTTCATAACCACATAGTCAAGGCCTTGTGCCAAGACTACAAAATTTTTTTTTAAAGGCCTTGTGCTAAGACACTAGTCTGTCTCATGAGACCTATCGAAGAATCGAGGAGCTATAGTGGGATCCACCCGTCACTTACTAAGTCCAATGCATTCCTCATATGAAAATCTTAAAACCTAACATAAACATTCGTATTAAAACTAGCATACGGAATGTCAATAATTTATCCACAAACCATGAATGGTATAAAAATAACACATCCAGAGTCAAAAATTACTCATTCAATACAATTTTTAAGATTTTATTATAACAGATTAACCTCAATTGAGAATAATGAAGGATATTGACATAGATGAAAATAATCATCAAAACTATTTGAGGGAAATATCCCCCTTTTTCATGAAATCATTTAAAAGTCACACTATTTTTCAAGAAGCCATTTAAAATTAGATTTTTGATTCAAACAGTCCCTTACCACTTTGAAAATTTTAAAAGGAATTTTATGTTTAAAACACTAATGTCCATATAAATAAATCCTTAAAACCATTTCTAAAACATGGACATTAATGAGAATGATTTAGAAGAATAAATTTTTAAAACATTTAAAATGATATTTTAGTTAGAGTTCCTAACGAAATGAGAGACACTTGAATACAAACAAATGTGGTAATAAAAAAATTATAATATCTTTAGAATAAAGGATTTCATGATATACTATGTCAAAGAACAATATATACGCCATATAAAAGTGAATTTGTGCATAACAACACAGAAGTCTCAAAGGAATGTAAATTGAGACTAAATCCCTTATAAAGACCGTATCCTTAGGTAAAGGATAAATCAATGACATAATTATGTGTGAAATTATAAATACACTCAATATGATTGGATATTAAGTGTAAATAATCATAGGACATTCACACGTATTCTTGTAAAAACAACAGCAATGACTTGGATGTTTAACACAATGAATGAGAATTGAGTTAAGATCAAGTTTATTTCAATGACTTGAGAAATTATCAATTGAGTGATTATGTGTATAAAACATATATCCACACAAATGGTAGTGTAAATTACTACATAAATAATATATAGTGATTCCACACATAATCTTGGAGTAAAATAATCAATGAAGTATGCGTAAACCCCAATGAGTGGAAATTGAAATTTGAAATTCCTTTACTGATTTGGTAACTTATGAAACATACAACCTATGAAAGAAGGATCATAAAATGAAAATGTAAATACCCATAAATAAAAGTATATTACACCAAGAATACAATCATGTACAATATATATGCCAAACAAAAGGAAATAGTGGCCAATATAGCATGAATCTCATGGGAATAAAAAGTGAGATGAAAACCCCTTACTTCGTTGTAATCAATCGAGTAGTATGACCAAAAGTTTATAACCACCCAATGAATCACATAATAACATGAATATAAATAGAATAATTATAATATATATCAAGTGGTAGTACATGATACACCACATCCAATAAATAAGTGGCGAACAATGGAAATCTCACAGAATTAAAAGTTAGATAAGAAACCGCTTACCTTGTACTTTTCCTTGGTCGAGGGTAGGTTAACCTCCTTTATAATGGTGAAATAATTGTTATTAAATTATAAAAGAATAATATACATTAATATTATATCATATATGATCTTTCAATGTTTCTTTGTTAATAATATTTTAGTATTATCTTCATTTCAGGTATTAACTGATTTGTTTTCCTTTATATGATTTGTTACGTAAGAAATGTTTGTTATAGATAGGATGTATCTTATTCATATTCAGAATGATATTAAGTCTTTAATCATTATTTTAATAATATAATGAAAATTAGTCTTGAATGGATACGATGGGGGAATGAATCTCATTGCGTTCATGGAGACGGTAATCTGTACGTACGCACGAGCGACAATATCATTCTTTTGATATTAAAATAATATATAATTGGATGGTATATCATATATAATGATTAATTATCATGTTATATTTATTATTTACATTAATAAAAATCATTATTATACCCATCCAAATAATAATGTATTGAATAAAAACTACATCACGATGCGGAGACGGTAAGTCGTACGTACGTACGTATGGTGACATTTCATTCAAAGTATGGATAGAATAACGAATATGTTTGTACCATATTTCTAATAAAATCACAATATATGTAATATACTGGATTTATTATTTTATAATGGAAACAACAAAGAAAGTTTAAGTGGAATAAGAAAGGTACTTGAAAGAGGTGATGAAATATTTACCTCTTCTTTGAGTTCTTCCTTTTGATTTGATCAAAAGGGCTTCTTAGGTTGGATTTTTGACTAATAGAAGGATTATAGTGTGAATGGAGGATATTTTAGATGATATTTGGGTAGGGGTTGGCCGAGACAAATGGCTTTGATGGTGTGAATTTGAGATAAGGGGAAGTGTCCTTTTATAAGAGGGGTGAGGGGCACCTTAGGAAATGATTGAAATATTATTTTATAATAAAACCATTTTCAGTTTATAATGAATCCAAAATGAATTATTTAAAGGATAAGTTGGGGATGGGTCGAAAACCACTCAACCAATTGGTTTTAGATAGGTTTGGGTTACTATATTAACTCTATATTTTAGATTTAACTCTTAGTTTAATAGTTCGACATTTACCATGTCTCTTTGTATTTTTATATTATATGGTTAATAAACATACTATAAACTTACAAGAGAACCTCAAGTGGTTCATTAATGGAATATATAATATTATTTAAGACATTTTTCCTATCCTCATATTTTTAGAAATAGAATATCAATTAATAATATAATATTTGTTTTAAAAACTCTTTTAAGTCAATTTTGACACTATTTGCTATTTTGTTTTTTCTAAATTCATAAAAACATTATTACTTCAAAAACAATTCATCTAACCAACCCAAACATGTCATATTAACCATGAAAATTAGTAGAATTCATAAAAAGTATCATATTACATTTATTTGGATATTTATAATATCAATTATTTTAATATTTCATTAATTAAGTAATTACTGCATCATCATTGTGTCATAAATAAATTAAATTATTTAATGTCTAAAAAATATAAATAAAATACCATTATCTAAGAAATATTTTTATATTTCTAATTTATAATTATAGTAAAAGTTATTTTATGTATAACCCTATATTAAAAATGTTTTAGTTATTAATCTTTGATTTTAACTCTTTTTACTCTTCATTGAATAAAATAATAATAAATGTCCTAGTCTAATCCAAGTGGACCAAAGGGATCATATTTTATTCCTAAGGTTGTTTTTGGTCTAATTACACTTATCCAATAGAATTAGGACATGTTTTGTGGTAATTATGATATCATTTTTACCCTTAATTACACTTTTTACTTTTAACCGTGATAAATAAAGTAAAAAAGTTACTATTCATCAAAAATTATTTTCATTTTATTAAAAAAAAATATCATACTGATATCGACTGTGTCTCTCAGAATTTCTAAATTCCAATCACATAAGTGGTAAAATTATGTTTTATATGAATTTGAAAATGCTCCTAAGAGGTGGGTAAAAGACAGTAAAAAGTTCTATAAAATTTTATATGTCTAATTTAATTATAAAATGACACCAATGAATTACATTAAACATATATAGGTATTACACATCTATTTTAACTTAAAATAAATTTAAATAAAATAAATAAGTATTTAAATAAAAAACCGGTTTTAAACTATAACATAGTGTTTTTCACTATTCGTCAAAAATTGAATGTTTTCAGAAAAATACCAAAAATTTACCCTAAGCTAATTTTGATATTCCGAATTCAAAAATGAATTCTATTTTACCAAATTCAAAAAAATAGAATTTTCATTAATTAATTTATAATTAATTCCCGTTGTCAAAACCAAAAAGCGAGTTTTTAAAAAGTAAAAACTATCAATAGATTGACATGTGTTTATGTCAAATTTAAAGGTGAAATTACTTATAATCACATACATTGTATTAAATGATAAAAATATAATATTATTATACTTCCAAACCATTCAAATACATAATTTTACACTATAAATTATTTTGATTAAAAAAGTTGTTTTCAATTAAAATTTAGTATTTTTCAGTATTCATCAAAATATAAAAGTTATTAGAAAAGTACCAATGATTTATCCAAAATAAATTTGTATGTCTTGATTCTAAAGAAGAATTTAATTTAATTAAATTGAATATATAAAAGTTTCAATTATTGGTTTTAAAAAGGGTTTTCCATTAAAAGGTGGTAAAATTAATTTTTTTGAAAAATACTTCTTTTATCTAAAAAAATGAATCTGTTCTTATATTATTTCTAAGAAACAGATAATTTGGATTCTAAAATTATATGGAGTATATAAAATTCAAAATTCAGTTAATAATTTTCATAACCTCTTCTGAATGGCTAGTTTGGTAAGTCGTGGCACGCTCGAACTCGGTGTTGTGTGTAGTGTAATCTATTGAATTACTTTATAGAGAATAACTTAGTATGAAATTTTGGGGTGTCAAATTCTTCCCCCATTTTGGAAATTGAGTCCTCGCTATTCTGAAATTTGTCTTGGGAACATCATTGAAAATCACACATCAGAAAAAGAGTCAATAAAACAATCTCTTTGAAATAATGAAAGAGAAGTACAAAGGTCACCCAAGAAAACCCACACTAGGATTCCATGTAAAAAACCATGGATATAGAAGATAAAATAAGTGTCAAGTTCTGGTGGAGAGTGATAAAAACATGATTAATAGAAAGTTAACAATAAGAAAACCACAAACTTATGATGTGATAAACGTTCATTAGTTTCCTTGTTTCAAAAGTAAACAGATAATGTTTTTTTGTTTTAAGTTCCATTTCATAACGTTGAGGAATTTATTTATGAGATTAACTAAGAACATAAAGAAATATAATTACTTTTTAAGTAGAGTTTCATCCTTTAATAAATTACTACCACTAACTCATCTTTTGTTTTTCAAACGATGAGTATTCATGATGACTTGGTCACACCTGAAGCGCTAGATTCAACTTCTAGAGAATAACATAATCCACAAAGGATAAACTATATATATTTACCATGCCTTTAGAGATTAACCAAAACCAAAATGGTTAGTAAAAGATCAGATGATCCCCAAAAGTATAACCCTTTAGAGAAATAAATACTTATGTTAATTTCTAAAATTAAACCAACAATACCCAAAGTTCAATAAATACCATTCAATAAACAATTTTCCTTAAAATCCATCAACATAATCAAAACTAATATTGAAACCCAAAAAATAGAAGAATTTGATTACACAATATTCCACATTAAATTTTAGTTCCAAATAAAATCGACTACTCTTAACGTCACATACTTAAATGTAAATAACCTAATCACATATTCTCTTTGATAGGTAAACCATTTCCATAAATAACCCAAATCGCTCTAAATCCACAATAAAAACATAGATAAAAAAACACCATTACTCCTCAAATGTAATCCCATAGTATTATATTTTCTTTAGGCATATAGTATTCCCAACAGAGCAAACGTCTTCCAAAATAACATTTAACACTTAATCCCCAAATCATTTTCCTATACTAAGGATATCCATTTGATAAGACATAAGATCCCAAATCAACGTATTATTGATCAATAAAATCATTTAACTAAAAAGAATTAGTCACACTAACCAGGGACTTCACGTAGTCCAGTGGTAGGCGAAAAATACCAATCGCACTACGGTTGTGGGTTCGATTCCTATAGCTTTGTCCGACGCGACAGGTTGTCAAATGGTATTCATGTTGTTCTTTTTCCAAAAAATATATTTTATAAAATTCCCAAAATGAGATTAATTCATCAAAATAACTATAACATAATTTCACCAGAAATGTTATCTCATACCTCGCATTTTCATCCAAAAATTTAATAACATGTAATTGCCTCAAATTCAAGGATCATATAAACCAAAATAGTTATTTATAACTATATCAACAATAGAAAACAAAATTCTTCCTAAAATAGCATTTTCACATAATAAAATACAGGGTTACACATAAGAGAATAGTCTTCCAAAGTAATCCCATCCACAAAGAACACTAATAATTTTAAACATTTTACCATCCATTTATTTCCACATAGGTTCTTCCTTGACCAAGGGGTTATCCTATATAATAAGGCATTCACTCGGGTAATTCCATGGTCCCCTACATTTTTAGAAAATGACTGTAAATGGATTCTTGGGATCATTTTTAGTTTCTTCCATAGTAATATTCATTTTTCATTGACAATTAATTACATTATGTCCTTATTTACCATAGATAAAGAATTTCTTTGTTCCATTGAGACACTTACCTAGGTGTCCCCTTCCATATTTCCTACATGTTGTAAATTGAGCTTTCTTTTTCGCATGGTCTCCACTACTGGAGATCTTATCATTCACCGCCTTTCTCTTCTTTGTTGAGTCCGGGAGTTGGTTAATATATATGTTGTTGATCATATTTTTGGAAAACTAATTCAACATGAACACGATATCTTTTACACCTATCAACATTCCATTCTGTTTCTAATTTACTCCTCTATTCCCACCTTTTATGTCATGTTCAATGTTACTATTACTTTCTTGGAATCCAGCCATTGACTGACACAAGAAAGCATAGTGTCAATCATAAAATCATTTAGAGAATTTCATAACACCTTATTTTCAAACTAAAACACATTAGTATTAATGACAGTTATTTATTCTTATCTTATATTAAAATCCTTCAAATTGTTTTTTAAAGGAAATGTGAATTATACTAAGCATAACCCCCGGGAGTGTCGTATCCAAGAGTAAAGCAAGGCCTGTTGTCATGCACCAGTTCCCGTTCGAGTCCAGCTCAAATCGGTGTTTTCAGGTTTTACCCCTATTTACATCTATTCTAGAGTTGCCTCTACCTGCTCGTATCCAGAAAGAGATATATTGTTTGGAATACTCACAAAATCTCTACCATACAAAAATTCTAGGATGTTGTTCTATACCAATCCTCAATGTCTATCTTAAGGCTATGTGCTCTTATCAGATTTTACCTAAATCTATTTTCCAAGGTTTGTACTAAACTTCCTATGATACCAACTATAACGCCCCGACCCCAGTTACCCAGAGTCAGTGCATTATTACATAACATTATCATGATCACAAAAGATCAAGTCTGAAAAGACCGATTAAGTTTAGTATCCTTAGAAGTACTAGATACATTCATAAGGTTTACATTACATCATAAAATGGAAAAATACAACAAAATTGTTTCCCTAGACAACACTGGGATCCCATAGAATATCCCTACAGGTCAGTAATAATATACATCTTTGCATCCTAGAAAATATAAAACATAGAATGGGGTGAGATCAGATGCTCAGTAAGGATAACAATACAGCAGAAACATTCATAAATAAGCATAAACATTTAAGGCAATGGATAAAACTAAAACAAAATCCTTTTCATCATAAAATTCATAATAATATGGAAAATATAAATCAAAATAATTCCATTTACTTACCCACATGGATATTCTACTAGTTGAATAATCACATGCAATATCAATAGCCACTTTTATAAGGATGGAATGCATAATGCCAGAATTTCATAACCACATAGTCAAGGCCTTGTGCCAAGACTACAAATAAGATTTTTTCAAGGCCTTGTGCCAAGACACTAGTTTGTCTCATGAGACCTACCGATGCATCGAGGAGCTATAGCGGGCACCACCTGTCACTTACTAAGTCCAATGCATTCCTCATATGAAAATTTTGAAACATAACATAAACATTCGTATTAAAAATACCATACGAAATGTTAATAGTTTATCCACAAACCATGAATGGTATAAAAATAGCACATCCACAGTCAATAATAAATCATTCAATACAATATGGAATATTGTATTGTAATATATTAACCTCAATTGAGAATAAAGAAGGATATTGATAGAGATGAAAATAATTATCAAAACTATTTGAGAGAAATATCCCTCTTTTATTGAAATCATTTAAAAGTCACACAATTTTTCAGGAAGACATATAAAATAGATTTTTGAATCAAAGAGTCCCATACCACATTGAAACATTTAAAAGGAATTTTAATTTTAAAACATTAATGTCCATATAAATAAATCCTTAATACCATTTTTAAAACATGGACATTAATGAGAAAGATTTAGAAGAATAAAATTTTAAAACATTTAAAATGATATTTTAGTTAGAGTTCCTAAAAAAATGAGAGATGCTTGAATAAAAATATTTGTGGTAATAAAAACTTTATAATATCTTGAGAATAAGGTATTTCATGATATACTAAGTCAAAGGACAGTATATACACCATATAAAAGTGAATGGGTTCATAACAAAAAAGAAGTCTCAAAGGCTTGTAAATTGAGATGAAATCTCTTATAAAGATAGTATCCTTATGTAAAGGATAAATCAATGACATAAATATTTTTTGTAAAATATAAAGACTATCAATATTATTGGATATTTAGTGTAAATCAATCAGAGGACATTCTCACATATTCTTGTAAAAACAACACCAATGACTTGGATGTTTAACTCAATGAATGAAAATTGAGTTAAGATCAAGTTTATATCAAGGACCTGATAAATTATAAATGGAGTTATTATGTGTATAAAATGTATATCCACAAAAAGGGGATCAGAAATTACTACATAAAAAAATAGTGATTCCACACATAATCTTGGAGTAAAATAATCAATGAAGTATGCGTAGAGCCCACTAAGTGGAAATTGAAATTTGAAATTCCTTTACCGATTTGGTATCTTATGAAACATACAATACATGAAAGAAGGATCATACAATGAAGTTGAAAATACCCATAAATTAAAGAATATTACACCAAAAATACTATAATGGACAATACATACACCACAGAAAAGAAAATAGTGGCCAATATAGCATGAATCTCACGGGAATAAAAAGTGAGATGAAAAACCCTTACTTTATTGTAATCAATCGAGTCGTATGACCAAAAGTTAACAAACACAAAATTAATCATATAATACCATGAATATAAAGAGAATCATGATAATATATATCAAATGTAAGTACACGATACACCACATGCAATAAATAAGTGGCGAACAATGGAAATCTCACAAAATTAAAAGTGGGATAAGAAACCCCTTACCTTGTACTTCTCCTTAGTCGAGGGTAGGTTAACCTCCAGTATAATGGTGAAATAAGTTTTATTATGTTATTAAAGAATCATATAAATTTCTATGATATCATATATGATCTCTCAATATTGATTTGTTAATAATATTTTAGTATTATAATCGTTTCGAGTGTTAACTGATTTGTTTTCCTTTATATGATTTGTTACGTAAGTAATGTCTGTTATGGATAGGATGTATCTTATTCATATTAAGAATTATATTAAGTCTTTAAATATTATTTTAATCATCTAATGAAAAAAATTAGTCTTGAATGGTTACGATGGGGAATGAATCTCATCGCGTTCGTGGAGACGGTAATCTGTGCATACGCACGAGCGACAATATCATTCTTTTATTATTAAAATAATATATAATTGGATGGTATATCATATATACAGATTCATTATCATGTTATGTTTATTATTTAAATCAAATATAAATCATTATTTAACCCATCCAAATAATAATGTATTGAATAACAACTGGACCACGACGTGGTGACGGTAACCCGTACGTACGCACGTATGGTGACATTTCATTAAAAAGATGGATTGAATAATGAATATGGTTGTAAAATATTTATAATAACATCACAGTATATAGAAGATACTATATTTATTATTTTAGAATGGAAACAAAAAATAAAGAGGAAGTAGAAGAAGAAAGGAACACGAAAGAGGTGATAAAATATTTACCTCTTCTTTGGGTTCTTCCTTTTGATTAGATCAAAAGGGATCCTTAGGTTAGATTTATGAAAAAATGAAGGCTTCTAGGATGAACAGAGGATAGTTTAGAAGATATTTGGTAGGGTTTGGATGAGTCAAATGGTTTTGAAGGTGTTAATTTGAGAGAAAGGGAAGTGACCTTTTATAAGAGGGGTGAGGGGCACTTAACGAAAAGATTGAAATATTATTTTATAATAAAATAATTTTGGGTTTCTAATGGCTCCAAAATGAATTCAATAAAGGATAAGGTGGGTATGGGTCTAAAAACACTCAACAAATAGGTGTTAGACAAGTTTTGGTTACCATATTAACTTTATCTTTTAGATTTAACACTTAGTTAAATAGTTTGACATTTACCATTTATCTTTGTATTTTCATATTATATGGTTAATAAACTTACTATAAACATCCAATAGAACCTCAAGTGGTTCCTTAATGACATATATAATATTATTTAATACCTTTTTCTGAACCTTATATTTTTTGGAATATAATATCGATTAATAATATAATATCTGTTTTAAAAACTCTTTTATGTCAATTTTGAAACTATTTGGTATTTTCTTCTTGATAAATTCCAAACAAAATTATTACTTCGAAAAAAATTCATATAAAAAACTCCAACATGTCATATTAACCTATAAATCTTTTGGAATTCATTAAAAGTCTCAAATTACATTTATTTTGATATTTATAATATCAATTATTTTAATATTTCATTAATTAGGTAATTTCTGCACCATCATTGTGTCATAAATAAATTAAATTATTTAATGTCTAAAAAATATAAATAAAATAAAATTATGTAGGAAATATTTTTATATTTATAATGAATATTTATTGTCAAATTTATCTTATGTATAAAATAATATTAAAAATGTTTTTGTTATTAAACTATGATTTTAACTCTTTTAACTCTTTTTTAAATTAAATAATAATAAATGTCCTAATCTAATCCAATTAGACCTAAAGGATAATAATTTATTCCTAAGGTTGTTTTTGGTAGAATTACACTTATCCAATATAATTAGGACATGTTTTGGGGTAATTATGATATCATTTTTACCCTTATTTAAACTGTTTACTTTTAACCGTGGTAAATAAAGAAAAACGTTACAATTCACCAAAAATTATTTCGATCTTATTAAACCACATTTTTCTTACTGATATTAACCATGTCTCTCATATTTTTGAAATTACAATCACATAAGCAGTAAAATTAAGTTTTATGTGAATTTGAAAATGCTCCTAGGAGGTGGTAAAAGATGGTAAAAAGTTCAATAAAATTTTATACATCTAATTTTATTATAAAATGACACCAATGAATAAAATTGAAATTATATAGGTATTATAAATATATTTTGACATAAAATTAATTTAAATAAAATAAATAATTATTTAAATTAAAAGCTGTTTTTAAACTATAACGTACTGTTTTTCACTATTCTTCAAAAATAGAATGTTTTCAGAAAAATACAAAAAATTTACCCTAAGATAATTTTGATATTTTGAATTCAAAAATAAATTCCATTTTACCAAATTAAAAACATATAAGTTTCATTAATTAATATAAAATTAATTCCTGTTGTTAAAACTAAAAAGTGGGTTTTTAAAAAGTAAAAACTATCAAAAGATTGACATGTGTTTATGTCAAATTTAAATGTGAAATTACTTATAATCACCTAAATTGTATTAAATGATAAAAATATAATCTAATTTTACTTACAAACCATTAAAATACATAATTTACCACTATAAATTATTTGGATTAAAAAATTTGTTTTCAATTAAAATTTAGTATTTTTCAGTATTCATCCAAATATTCAAGTTATTAGAAAAGTACCAAAAATTTATCCATAATAAATTTTTCTTTCCCGATTATAAAGAAGAATTTAATTTCATTAAATTGAATATATAAAAGTGTCAAATATTGGTTTTAAAAAGGGTTATCCATTAAAATGTTGTAAAATTGCATTTTTAAAAAAAATACTTCTTTTATCTGAAAAATGAATTTGTTCTTATATTATGTCTAAGAAACACATAATATGGTTTCTAAAATTATATGGAGTATATAAAATTCAAAATTCTATTAATACTATTCATAACCTCGTTTGAACGACTAGTTTGGGAAGTCGTGGTGCGCTCGAACTCAATGTTGCATGTAGCGCAAGCTATTTAATTACTTTAATAAAAATAATTTACTATGAAATCTTGGGGTCTTATAGTGGTTGTGATCAATGAGAGGGAGAGGTGGTTTTTGGGTCACACAACAGGGAGAGGGGGGCTTGACTGATTCGGAAAGGGGGAGAGTGGTTCCCCATTTATTTAGTTTTTAATAACATTATTAAAATTTAAATTAGTAATAATAATAATAATATTTATATTTATAATAAAAAACCTAATAATAATATTATTTATATTATTAAAAAAAAATTATATTATTTTAATATTATTTTATTTTCATTTTATTATTTTTCATTTTTTTATCATAGAGAAAGATGAATGGTTTTGGTACATGGTCCACAAGAATTTTCCCCAACCACGCATACCCTACTCGAGAGAATGGGAATATGCACCGAATGGACACACAGTTTGAAAAACCATGCGCCAATTGTAAAACTCACCACTATCGTTTGAATTATCCATTTCACACACATGTATTATGATTTCCTCTAATAATGTACAATATATGCTCCACCAATATAAGGGAGCACAAATTCTTCTAATACTTTCACAGTTTGATCCAATCCAGGCTCAAACTGTTCCCAAGGCCAAAAATAACCAAAATACTCTGAAACTAAAAAATAATCATAGGTGACTCAATCAAAATCTTGAACCAAAGATCCAAAATTATGAAAATTTTAAATTCAAATAGAAACTGTGGTAAGGGTGTGACTATTCTCCCAACCAAAAAAATATATATAACTAGAAATTCACCCATCTAAATAAGGAACAAAACTAGAACCTAAAATTACATGGGGAAAATGATCCCATGAACCTCATGGTGACCTTTTAACTCCACAAGTCACACCCTAAATCTCTATATAAAATCACAATAAAATGATGCACGTGGGAAAGAGGAGTGTTATCCCCACTATAAGAACAAAACTAGCATGGAAAACATTGAAAATCCTAGAATGGGCCAACTCTAGAAATACAAACACAAAAAAAAGAGGGAACCCCAGTACGGACCAATCACCACAACAAAGGGGGGAATGTTTGAGAACCTAAAATGAGTATTAAACCCAACCATGATTCAACATCTCCACAAGACTCAAGCATCTCCAAAAGGAGAAAAATCAAAAACTAAAACCAATCCACAAGGAGACAACCATAAAGTGGTTTGTATCCATAAGGCACAATCACAACTATAGAGTATTATAAAGATACAAGGCCACCAATCCTTTCACAACCAAAGGGTAACTTTCATGAACCAAGAAAAATACACTAGAGGAAATTTCATAACAAATAATAGTTCAATAAGGAAATGAGAACATTATACCTTTTACAACAAAAGCTTACCATAAAAAAATTGAAATTTGCAACAGATAAGCTTAAACAATCTCCATTCCAGCACATGAGACAAAAGTTGGACCAAGGTCCCCCACACCCAATGATTCTGACTATGTGAAAAGCTTCACTTCCTGACCTATGGTAGGAGCCCTTATATCTTTAATCATCTTGTACCCCATAGTTAGGAGTCATTTATCTTCAACTAAAACATCTTCTTCTAGTAGTGCATCTTGTAAAACCCCTTCAGATGACCCAAGAACCAACAATGAAAATAAAACCTTTTTATAAGCCACTAAAAATGGGTCATTATTCTATTTTTTAGCTAACGAAGGAGGGAACAAACAAAGAATATTAAGGTGTGGTCCAATGTTAGAAAATTATTTTTCTCCATAACTCTATTAAGATTCTAGATAGATTCATCAATGGGAATACTCAGAGAAAAATATATTCATAATTTCCTCAAAACCCATGACCAGATTAGTTTTTTACATGTTCAAACCACTAAAATAAGGCCAACAATGGACCCCAAAACAATACTCCACCTAAACAATTAGGATAGAATCTAATAGTTTGACAATCCACTCTTTATTGGGACATTTCAAGGGAATTCTCAAAAAACACGAAGCATAGGGACAAATCAAAATGCATCGTAAAAAAAAATAAAAAATTCAATGAAATACAAAAACCCAACTCAAATAAATATTTATATCTCATTTTCAAAATTTCAAAACCACAATCCAACATAATAAGATTCTAAACATGAAATGAAAAAAACTAAACAATTTCTCACTAATTTTTCAAAACATTGAGATCCATATTTAAAAAAAAAGATTTTTAGCAAACAGAATAACTTAATTAACAATAATTTGTATTCCATGAAGTCACACATATATACATCCTTATGAAATCTCAAACACACATACACACATACCACCAATTATCCACTTTCAACATTCATATATCCATATATATGACCATTCATTGAAATACCAAGGTCAATTAAAAAATATTCTCATTTTCAAAATAAATCATTCAACTTAAATCCAAAATTACAAACCAATTAAAACTCTCCAATTATCCTTAAAACACATTTCCAAATTCCCAAGAAACATTCATTTCAAATTCCAAAAAGTTTTTCAAAAATACCACAAAAAAATCTGATATTTTTTAATTTTCACCATTGAAACAAAAAAATTCATTAAATGAAAACTATTTCTTGAAATCACATTCATTTTAAAAAATATTTTTTCCACAACAAAGACCATTTCCCCATTTGAAAACCCATTCCATAAAAATAATTTTAATTTTTTTGAAAATCCACTCATGCTAGCCAAACTATGACAAAACACAGAGGACTCTAAAACTACATGAATAATAAACTAGTGCACATTCTTAACCCAAAAAATGTCTAAGTATACCATGTTTCGAGCAGGCATCAACCAAAATAATTTCTTGGAATCACTCACTAGGTCTAGAAATGGGTCACTACTCCATGAAAACACATCATGTAGCATAGAATCACATCCATTTTAATTACATATCCACCTAGACCCGAAAATAGACTCAAATCCCAAACTACCCCAAAAACCATGAGTCCTAGGATAAGAAGGGGATCATGATGTCCTTCTTGAACCTACCTCTCGAGTCTCCATAGTAATTATATCTTACCAACCTAAAAACCCAAATAAAAAGGGGGTACTCTGATACCATTTTCTAATGAACCAACCCCGTCAACAATGACCTAGTCAACTATGTTGGCCTGTGACAAGTCATGAGAGGCATTCCCAATCATTTTAGGATGGAAACTAGTGTTAGACATTAAAAAAACACAATTGCGAATTATTTTTCCCATAAAAAAATAAAATAAAATAAATATAAAATGAATGATAAAATTGAACACAATAATTGGAAATAAATAAAAATTCACATACCTCTTTGTGACCCTCTGGGTCACTACTGACCTTCAAACTAATTTAGTACCTAGGCGATTAAATAAAATCTATGAACAACACCAAAATCTATAGACAAAGAAATGATTATTGGAATCTACATTAAAACATGATAGGTTTGAACAAACAATCTTTTAAAATTTTTATTTCATTTAAATATAATATTCACCAATTTCATGTTTGAAATAAAATATATTATCATAGGTTTTCATGGATTTTCTATTTAAAAAAAAAACACGGTCCATACCCCTTTTAATTTAAAACAATATTCATTTCAATGATGGGAATTTTATAATTATAAAGGAAGGGGTAATCAGAGTGAGGAATAAGTTTTTGTTTTTAAATGAAAAGAGGTTATAAAATATTTTTAATACATTTCCATGAAACATTTAAAAAATCATTATCACCTTTTTAACAAAGAGGTTCACCATAGAAGAGAGAATAAAAAATGATCTCATAATAAGGTAAGTGTAATATATCACACATGTGTAACTAACCAAAAAATGCATGTAAATCATCTTCAATATACAAATATGTTCAGAATAACAAGGTAGAACCAAGAAGATTAGTGGATAATTAAGATCACACTAACACCCAACTCATCTTGTTTGTATGCATCACCTAATGACATCAACTCACCTACACACATGGTCTTACGCTACCTAGCCTAACTAATTTTCATAGTCCCATATTAGAGAAAGGACCATATTAAGGGACACTAGCAAGTTCATAATCTATACTAGTGCAATAATTGTTCTTGGAAAATCAACTTTTTATGCCATTCTCACTTGTGATGTCTAAAGAGGGGGTGTGATAAACAAAATCAAACATAAAACCAACCATGAATATATATAGAGAACAAGAAAACTCATAATAAACAACCACCAAATCACTCCATGGAAAAATAAATTTCATTTTAAACATTATATCACAAGGGAGTCTCATACCAATGACTTCCTATACCATTCATCACAACCAAGGAAAGTGGATTATCCCAGGAGAGTTTTCAAAAGAGGACCAACTTAGGAAAGTACCAAATATTCCTCATGTAATCTTTGAGTAATAAACAATGATTAAAGGATTAAAAATGCCCTTTATAAATCCATTTGAAATACCTAAACACCATTTATATTCCTGAAACCATTTATAAAATAAAAATAGATGTTTTTAAAAACACATAGAGCTTGAAGTTAAATAAAACAATTTCAGGAAATTCCTTATACATTTCACATCAAACAATTTATCTATAAATAAAACATCACTATTTATAATTAAAATGATGATTGAGAAGTGAAAAATTAATGTTTCTTGAATTTAAATGCCAAATGAAAAGGGAAATCTACCTTAATGATGCCACATTTTGATGGTGATCACTCAAACTGACCCTTATTACATACAAAGACATGGAATAATATATATATATATATATATATATATATAAATACCTCTAGATGAATTTTAAATATTCCCCCCACCATGAGGTAATATGTACAAATAGGGAATAAATATATTCCTCACCCATCTGTGCATATATAAGCGCCCTCGACTTTCACAGCTCAAAACCACTCCAACATGATCCAACTCACTCTTAAAAAATACCAAGAATTAAAAAACCAAAAAATAACTGAAATTAAGATTGAGGAAAAGGTAAAGAACCAAAAAACATACCATAAATCGAAGAAACACCCACTACCTTCGATGGTTATGGGAATAACCGACCTCAATGGGGCCAACAAACCATAAACACAATGAAGAAACAAGGGAAAACCCCAAGAATGGATTAGGGTTTGAACTAGGAATTCAGACCACATGAAAGTGGAGTAAAACCATAAAGTATATGGAATAGAATGGAGAGGAGTATAATATAAGTTCACTAAAGATTAAAACACCATAAAACGATAGAAAATCTGATATGTGAAAGGAGGGAATCCATGAACATTGAGGTGGGGAGGATGGGGAAAGGTCGCATGATAGGGGGAGGGGAGGGGGGATCGTCCAATTAGGCAAGTGGGGAGGATTTCCCCATTTATTTTGGGTTTTAATAATAATAATAATAAAATTAAAAATAATCATCATCATGATAATAATTATAATAATAATAATATTATTATTAAAATTAATTTTTTATTTTATTTTTATTTTAATTTTTATTATGTTTATTACTCTAGGGAATGCTATATGGTTGTGGTGCATGGTCTGTTGGACTATGTTCAAAAAATGTGCATCCTACTAGATATGAGGGGCACATGCCCAGGATGGTCAAACAGTTTGAGAAATAGTAGCCAACCATGTAGATATACTCTATCACTTCAAAAATCCATTTGATACTCTTGTCGCATGATTTCCTATATCCATTCACATGCTGTGTTCCACCAAGATAGTGGCACATGTTTATTGTTAGGCCTCACACATTTTGAGACAAATCGTTTTCAAACTGTGCAAATAGCCAAAAACTATCCAAACACACTGAAAATCAAAAATTATTTACTAGAACTCATCCAGATCCGTAGATAAAAGATCCAACATACAGAAAATGAAAAACAATAAATATAAATCATTATTTTGGTGTGAAATTTTTACTTTTATCTGAACACCGCATGTTGACATATTTAAGGTCATGCCTAGGGTAAATATCATGTTCCACACACAACTGTTTGGTCTCAGATTTTTGATTTGATATAATGTTTAATATTTATCCCATTTTATTTAAGGAACTACATTAACATAATGTAAAATATATTTAATATACTTATAAAATTAATTCTGGGTGCACCAGGCCTTAGAATCGTACATTTTCTTAGTACTAGGCTATAAAAAAAATTAAAATATTACAAATTATTACCAGGAAAAATAGGGTCTCTTCATCACTCCATCCTTAAATATTTTTTCCCCATAAAAACTATTTAAATTTTTTGTGTGACTATTCCAGTATTTGGCTCCCCCTCTCTCAGGAGATCCCCTGTATACTCTTGTGATGTGATAGTAAACAAACCAAGGGGATTCTCCATCCATGAAGGGTCCTCTTTTTCTAATAATAGAGTGGTAGCTATTATTGTATAAAAACTATAACAAAGTTAAGTGATCCTAAAAACATTGGACAAAGTCCAAGAGTAAACCCCTCAACATACCGTCTAATACTAGGATAGTGTGCTAGGTGTTCCCATCTAACTTGGGGTGGAGGTCTATACTCATCTTCATATGGATCTTGATTGCATCTTATGGGCCTCTCCACAACTGTGATGTAAACATCACACCATAATCTAAAAAAATATTCACATGACCCCTATGATGTTAAAAAATATCACTTATGTACATCTTTCACAAACTCTCCATAGAACTCTACTCTATGATAGTAATGAGGTGTGTCATCTTTGTGAGTCAGTCAACTATCACCCAAATGGTGTCTTGGCCCTTCAATATCTGTTTAAGACCTTTCATGATGTCCATGAACATTTCCTCCCATTTTCACTTCATGATCTCAAGTGGCATCAATAGTCCTTCCAAAATATTGTGCATGGCCTTCACATGCTGATAGGTGAGGCACAAAGAGGCAAACATGGATGTTCTTTATCTCATTCTAGAACAATAAAACTACTGATGAATTTATCTATACATATTCCCTACACTAGGATGTATATCCAAATGATATTTTATAATTTATTTCACCACCTCATACCTCATCATGACTGGGACCACCATCTGTCCCTGGAAAATTAAATTGTGATTCCATGCATCTGAAAATCCATCATGCAAATATCTTTAGAATATTTGGCCACACATGTTCTCATAGTCTATTTATCCCCAATAGGACACTCTATCACCCTGAAGGAGCATAGGGGTCAACCACATCAACTCAATAAAATATACACCCTCATTCTCATCCATGGTTAGTGTCAAGAGATACAACTACTAAGAATCCTCTTACACCCAAAAAGCCTAGGGAATCATAACAAGGGAATCAATTACAAAATTTCACTTACATGAAGTATATACTATCTTAATGTCATATTTATTTAGCAAATCGAACATGTTTTGTGGTCTTAGGTTCATTTACCTCTACATGAAGACATTATTGAGACTTTAATGGTCTGAGTAAACCCTGGAGTCCTCCCCTAGGAGATAGTTCCACTACATGCTCGGGCTGAAGAGTACAGTAGCGACTTATAGTTCATGAGTCACATATTGCTTCTCATGGGTTCTCAAATACCATGACCTATATGCGATAAATTCATACTAATGCATCAAAATTCATATGAGTCTGGATCTTGAGGCATCAGAATACAAAATGTACTCTATTTCCTCCCCATGTTTTCTCTAAATAGGACCACTCATCATCCTCAACCTCAACTCCTAAAATTCTCTATAGAACAACTCATTCTTGGTAAAAGGATGAAATTTCCAGGTCAGGTTTTTTAGAAGGGAGCCAATCCTAGTTAACTATACCAAAAACATTATGTTGTACATCTCTTTTATAATAAAAATATACACCTCTAGCATGATCTTGGGTGGTTTCCAAAAAATAATTGAATCGATCTTTTCTTGGTCCAAGGCTAATCCATGATAAAAAATAACATTCCCTTGGAATTGAACCTTATAAATTCTAAAATTAATCATTGATATCTTACCATAAAGGTTGTTATCTCATAGAAAATATAATACCATCCTCAATTTTAATTCTTGATCCCCCTCTGACACAATGTATATGAAAATTTCATCAATAAAACAACCAAAAACTTGTCAAATTATATATGCAATATCTGGTTTTTCAAATAAATAAACATGGAAGGTAAAACGTTTACACCAAATGGAATCACCAATAACACATAGTGTATATAGAGATAGTGGAATTATATATTCACAATTTCATCCTCATGAACTATAAAATGATTCTATTCTTATTATATATCATTCTTTGAGAATCATCTCGGGCCTCACAAAATTTGAAATTGCGTATAAATCCTCAAAAAGGGTTACATATTCTCTATAATTTCCTTATTGATGTGATAATAATCCATGAAAATATGCATGATATCATTCTACTTATTAACAAAAAAACTAAAGTTACCCATGGGTACATAATGGGCCTGATGAAACCCTTCTCTCAAAGGACCTCTAATAATAAACATAGATTCCTGATATCAGTTTGGGCCATTGAATATTCCAAAGAATATATCAAAGAAGTATTGGTATAAAAGTTAATATGAAACTCCATATCCTACATTATAGGTAGTCCTAGAACATCTTCAGGGAATGCGTTTATAAAATCATCCATGATTGAAGGAATCTAGATGCTTGAAGATCCTTCTACACCATGGGCTACACTATTAAATTGATGGGTGATGGGTTGTAGCCTCTTGATTAGAACACCAAATCACCAATTCATGAGATCTATATTTCTCATATTGAAAAATATCATCCCATTAGTGTGATGTCATATTACTAGTCTATGGTGACATTCTATCTAGGATCACAACATAGAAAAACAATACATACCAAATATGAAGTGATGGTGTACCATCATGATAAACAAAAGGTCCATTGAGAACCACTATCCACCAAGTGATATCTTACACAATCAGAAGATAAAATATATAGAAGAAGTGTTCCCGGTATGAACCTCAAGATAAAGAAACTAGGCTAGTGGTTAAAGTAAGATCTCTAGCACTCAAACCATGATTAATGAGATTAAGGAATGACTTGGCCCTATATATTTCAATTCCAAGGAAAGAGTTGAATAAACACATATCTTAACTCTAATCATCTACTGTTTCATTGGTTCATATGGATTCGTATCCTAGAGTTGACTATCACCCCAAAGTCTAGCTCTATAAGCCTGATGCGGGATGCCTGGTGGTGGTTCTAGAGGGGTATCATTTCATCATACACCACTAATAGATCCCCATATAGTGCTCTACCTGGTCCTATACTAGTTCTACCTCACTAGGGCCCACCCTATCCTCTTTTGGTAATTATGTGATCATGGCATTGCCTTGGCCATGACAGTCCGTCTTCTATATTTCTGTGCTCCTCAGCGCGTCTGGCTGGGATGTCATTCACCAGGTTACCACTCCAATTATAATAAGTGAACCACCAATCTTTAGGACTATCCAATCCATTTTTTTCCAGACCACATTCCCATTCCTAGTCATTGGAAGATAACCTACACTAAGATCCTACCAACTAGCACTTTCTAGCTACTATAAATGACTCTACCCTAGGGTTCCCCCTTCTAGATCTAGATTCCTGGCATCCCACTGATAGGAATTTCTCTATCACTAGTGCATGTTCTATCACCCTATATAGGTGGGAATTCCAACGGGTCCCATAGTGGTGCACATATCATTACAGATTCCCTTATCAAAGATTTTTTCTCAGAAGTAGCCATACTGGATCATGTCAAGGGAGAACTATGTATTGTTTTTGAACCTCTTATCATAATAATCCACTACAATCCCTCCATATTGTAGTTCTAGTAGACCTGAATCTGATTGAGCACAATAATGAGGGGTAGTGTTCCTTAAAGAACAATTTTTGCATGTTCAGACATGATAGTGTCGAATCATCATGCATCTTGGTAACAAGACTCCACCAGTGCCCAAATTATTCATGTGAATGGATTGATCCCAATGAAACAACATGATTTTCGGTATCTGTAAAATCCGAAAAATTCATACCACAGGATCTGAGAAATTGTCTTTGGATAAGGGTTGTTTCTCACTAAATAACTTTAGTAGGCTTTGGAACATGAAATCATGGAGTTCACTAATCATGCATTCATCCTCATTTTGTTATGCTAGTATGATTTTATTCTCAACAAGTAGTTTTTCTACTACCTATCCACTTGGATGATGAGACTTATGGGATGGAATGTAAACTAAGGAATCATAACTCATTGGATCATCATCCTGATATGGAACCAGTATCTTGGATGGCTGTCATCATGGAGGCATCCTGAAAATTTAATCAAGTTGTACCATGGTTAGAAGAGTAAATATATATATATATACATACAATGTTGATATAACTAAAGAATTATAATAAAAATAATAAATCCTATATCATGGATATACCAATTATCCCAACAACCAATGTCTCATTATGTCGATTAGACAAGCAGGTAATCAAGGTCTTGGTGAATGGATATGCCAGAAACCACACCAACACTGGGTTCCCTGTCCTAAGAGATTCACTTGAGGAACATTGACACTACTTTACTAAATCCCAACCACATCCTCATAAATTGAATACTCCAAACACCATCCTAAGGATCGAACAACCCCTAATACCAATATGCCACAACCCGGCCCAATGTGGATCAATCTGGAACTACCACAATCCATATTCCACTGGATCGAGGATGGAGTGCAATGCTGAAAATCATATCTAACACAAGAGTTTAATTACTAATGTACCTAAATGAACAGAGTCATCTATATTTATGTATAATTTCAATGTAAAAATAATAATTTGATTAAATATTTAGAATACATCTATGTATATAAAAAACCATTAAATCAAAGGTTAAAATACATGCCCATCTAGAAAGATGTCGCAACCATAAAAAACAGGAAAGTAAAAGTACTGGGAGGGTCCAGTTCCTAATCTCCAATCTATAGGAACTATAAATGGTCTAATGTACTATGTATCCCTAATATCCTCTGTAGTCATAGTCGACTTGTTGTTATCCTTATAAGACATGACACATTCAGTAAAACCCCATGTAGGGGTGGGTATATACATACCCCATTGGATCCCATGAATGATAAAGGGGACGTAATAAGAGACACAGTGGGAATAGATAGATAGTTTATACCTCAATTCAAATTAAAATACTAAGAAGAATATAACTACTTAGATACACACGTACACATATTCTCAAACCAATGAATCCAAAATGAGATATAAGGGAATATATATATCAAAACCCATCCCAATAAAAGAGTTCAAGAGGTTTTGGAAGTCCATAATCAATTCATGTCATCTCACTTTTCTTCCCTAGTAGAAAACATCATGTCGCGCATTGCCACAATGCCAAATAGTCAAGGGGAAACATTCTCAATGTAGATGAATCATTATGTAGTACAACATGAGGTATCTAATCAATAATCGATATAGGGAACATTTCCAAAAAAAATTGGAGGGATCCACTCTAATTTATAAGGACCCATGGAATAAATCTATAAGAGGGTGCCACACAAGTGACCAACAGAGTTACCATGCACATCCCAGTTTTAGGGATCAACTCTAATAGTAGATAGAGGACCCATACTCATTCTATATGGAGGGTTACTATTGAATTGTAGATATTGGACTCATTCCCTACCTAGTATAAGGGAGCCACTCTCATAGTCAGTGACCCATGCCTTGACACCATAGGAGGGATCAAATTAGATATGATATATATGACCCATTCCCTACCCATTATGTGGGTTCGAATCTCATAGTTTTGGAGCCATACCCTTACTATGTAGGAGGGTTCCACTCAGTGACTAGGAAAATGACCAAATTTCTATCATAGTAAAAGGGATCTTCTATATATATAGCCAAAGAACCCATGCCCATATAATCTAGACGGTCCCACTTTAATGTCCTAAGTGATCCTTCCTGACCCCTTTCATCGTCAATCATCACCAAAAGAAGCATCCCACTCTAAAAATATTACATAATACATAAATATCCCCTATTAATATCACATTAAAGTACTATGTAGATAAAATATAGGATAGGCTACTCACAAACCAAAATTCAAGTCCAAAGGAAAGAGATACATGGTATTGAAGTTTCCTCAAAGGAGAAAAGGGGTACATGATGTGTAGGGGAATCATGTGTTGTGTGATCCTTATATTTATCTTGGATGATCCATAACAAGCACAAAACTCCCTAGTAATGTAAAATTACATGATGTACATGTGTAATACATGGCATATACAAGCTACTCGGGCCGGATCATTGTCCTCTTAGCCATGTCCATCAATATGTGTTCATGTACCATGATTAAGGTCCTACTTGTTCCCATGATTGTCTACCATGCCAGAGTACATGCCATTTTTTCAGCACATGTAACACATTCCATGTTTGGATACCAAATTAAATTTTATAAATAAATCATCTTGAAACCCTAGCCTACATAGCCAAGGCCCTACACATCGTGTGTTAATCATGCTGCACGATATGTTGTTTGGAGTTTTCTAGAAATTCCTATCCACACCAAATATTTTAGATCCATCTCTATCACTTACTATTTCACCTCTTTTATACCCAAAATAAAATGAAATATCATCGATCCATCATTTATGGTTGTCCACTAGTAAAGAACAAGTTTCCAATTAACTCATTGTGATTTACAGCTCACCCCACATGCTTGGAACTTTTCCCACTATGTGCCTTCATGGTTTTGGATCCAGGATCCATGAAACAGTCACCTATATCCCACAATTAATTTCCATTCATACATTATTTTCAAAATTGTTCATCTCACAGAAATCCAACATGATTTAGGTGGTTCAATCAAGTTCAATAAAACCTAGAAACGTCAATCCATGGACCAATAGCCAAATGGTGAACAACCTAATGAAAAAATGGGGAAAATTACAATAATCTATATTGAAATGACATTTTTCCACGTTTTATTTCCTAATAGTCATTGATTGAGGATATTTGAGGGATAAGTGGGTTAAAATAATTAAATTTGTACATAGGTTCATGTAAAGGCTTCCAATTTAATGTAGATCAATGAATCAAGAAAGTTTAATCTCAATATTTTAATAAATATGGGCCTAAAACATGAATTTATGAGTCCAATATAGATATGAGTTCATTCATAATCAAACAATGACCTCACCAATGATTGAGAGGTTTTTTTCATTCATTGCACTTAAATCTCTTTCAATATGGAGTTTAAAAGTCGTTAAATGTCAATTATCCAATAGAAGGAGGAGGGGTTCTTCATAATTATCCCCAGGATTATGTGGATAACTTTAGGAAAATCATCATAATAGGGTAGTAATATGAAAAATAGAATAAGTTTAATTACAACTAAATAAATAAAATCAATTAATTATTTAACTAATTTCTCTTGTGCATGGATCCTTTTATATGAACACCACATGCCTCCCTATTTTAGGTTTCTCCAATAGTAAAAATCACATTCTGGAATCAACTGTGATATCATATTTCTGATCCAATATTTCTATTAATAGTTATAACACTCTTTTATGAAACTTTTAGGTTTAAGGTAAAATATAATTAATATTTTTTTAAAATTATTTTACAAAACACAGGGCCTTGGAATTGAACACAGTCTTACTTACTAGCTCCAATTATATATATATATATATATATATATATTCTAAATTCTTAAAAAATAGGGTCCTTATATATTTGAATATATGATGACCATCAATGTCCTATGTTAAACATAAGGATTAATATATTGAAAATAAATTTCATGATTTAGACATCCAATAAATGTTTTTTCATGATTATGTGGTTCCCAACTATGATTAATATTACTCATATAATGATTTTAGGTTTTAGTTAGTGGTAAGAACATGTATGAATCATGTTAACCAAGAATATATTGGAAATTTCAGTGATTACGGGATAACTAAATAGAAAATGATTGGAGAGAAATGTATTTGTAGTATTCATAATCATCTACTGTGAAATATGATTAATATCTTGAACAATAGTGAGATTAATAATTCATATAATAAGAGGAATATGAACTTTTATAATGGTTAGTGTTGTAATGAACATCAGGGAAATAATTTTAATAACCCAGTGTTTTCCTCTAGTATGGATCCTATAACTTTAGGTAAAATTAGTTATTTTGGACCAAATATAGAGTCGTAATGAGTTAGTAATTGTATTAGCAGTGTTTAAGGATTGTTTGGATCACAATACCCATATTTTTGGAATAACTATGACTAGAGAGTGGTTTTTAGTATGTTGTGTAGAGAGGCCGCATGGTTAGAGAAAACTGTGCGGGTGGCATCATTTTTCAAACAGATCCTTAACACATGGTTGTAGCATGGTTTCTCTAACTAGGATACCTAACCTGGAAGTATGACCATTTCCCCAGGTACACATTCATGGCTTGCACATAGTTTGGAAAACAATGTATACAAATCGTGCACAAGATACATTTTGGGTAATTTTTTATTTTTACCCTTAAGGATCTAATTAAAAATTCATTCAACCCTAATATGATTTTCAGTAGAGGGAACCTCAATTTTCTCCCATTTGGGACATTTTTAAGGACTAGCCTTGGGATTAAGTGCTCTCCTTAATCCGAGATCTATTCAATATTTCGTTCACACATTGTATGTGCAACAGTAAGTACTCGAGTTCATTTTAGTCGTTCTTAATCTCTCTTGCTCTCGAACTAGTTATCAAGGTGTGAGCATTTTTACCTTATTCTTAGATCTACTCTATTCCAAGATAAATTAGAGGCTAATATTGGAGGAATAAGGTATTAAAATCCTAATTTGGGTTGTCTATAACTTTTCCATCAAGTTAGTTATTTTTAAAATTGTCTTGTGAGGCCCACCAACGTCATCGGTTGTCATGTGTTGAATTTATATGGCATTCTTATAATCATTAAAATCTTATTGTTATTCTTTTTCTAAATATGTGATTAGGTTTTAGTGGTTATGTCCATAACACTTTTCATCCCATGGAGTATGTTCTTCCATAACATTCATTTTAATGTTCTAACATATTTGAGAAAAGTTTTGGGTGTGCCTTGTCTTGGCCTTTCTAAGGATAATTTTTTCTATATTAAATGGCCTGATTTAATTTTTGAATTTAATAATGGAAATTACCTTTTATTCTCATCACTTTACCTGCCCAAGGAATATTCTTCAATTTGGAAATTAAATTTGAAATGGATGTTGACAAGTACAGTAAGTATATGAATTTTCTTTTTTGAATGTAAATGAATAATATGTTTCATGTCCCTAGAACTCTTTAACATGTTAATGGAAGGTATATGAGTGAAACATGACTCTTTCAAATTCTATAAATGGATTAAATTAATTGTTTTAATCTACTTGGCCTTCTCACCGTAATGATAGGCAAGTCTTGAATGGCACTATTGACTAATTAAACATGATTAAATAGTAATAACCTCAATTTTCTTTGAAATGCTAATGAAAGGTAATATATTGAACCTTATGAAATATTATATGAAATCACTGTGAAATAGGTGTGTCATTGATCGGGGTCTCCTTGGATTCGATAGGGAATTTCTTAAGCACTCGGGAACCCCATTCTAATTCAAGGGTGAGACTTACTTTGGCTGACACCCCCTATAACACAATACATTTCTAGCTTTGGATTCCTAGTATGACACCATAGGACCCCTTCAATAATATTATAGGATTCCTTGGATATAATCCTTGTATCTATCCTTGAAAACTATGTTCCATGGGTAAAGCCCATTAGTGTAAAGACCTAGAAATTCCTGTTTATTTTTTTAATTATATGGGTATTTTACGAGTCCATGAAAATTTACGACCTGTGATTCCTAGGTCTGGAGTGGTCGGAGTGAATTTCTGAACATTTATTCAGGTACGTTCAGTAAACGTGCGAGCAGGTTTTTGTAACTTCTGAACCAATGCTCATAATTGAAATCCAAGGGCACCGTTGAACTAGTAGTTCCTGTATTCGCTTAAGGAGAACTTCATCTCAACCATAGTATGTTGAGGGTGGAAGTTAGTTTTTCACTTATTCGTGAAAAATTAAATTAAATAAAATGGTGTAACATTTTATTTTTATTTTATTTCAAAACTCCCATGGGGATGTTGAGAGGTAGGGACCTCATGAACTAAAACCTCTCAACATAGGTTACGGTGGTGGGGACCACACTAACCTAACCTTCCATGTGGGTTATGGTGCTGGGGACTACTCGAGACATAAAACCCTCTTGAACTCCCCTCTTAATGCGGATAAACCTCTTGAGCTTCCCCACTTTAATGGTGCCACCCCCTTTAATTAATTTTATCAACTCAATTAATTAATTAAACAAAATAGAAAATTATTACAACAAATTAATAGATAACATAATCTGTTATTTGGGCTACCTCTTCATTATAGTGGAATTGGGAGGAAGGAGCCTTGGGAGAAATCTCTCCAATGAAGAATGCCAATGAAGAATGCCAACATCGACTCCGACTTCTTCCTCGGGACATTCGTTGATGAGGAACGTCTTCAATGTCAATGAACTGAAGATCGAGGAAACGCCGACGTTACTGACGTCCATATATTCCCAACAACATCGTATCCTTCCCTGTGGAAAATCTTTAACGAATCAAACGAACAAGGTAGGTGTTGCTTTTGAATTCCTGAAATTCCCCGTTCTAGGAAATCATGGCGAATTCAGATCAACATAAACGAGTTGATCCATGATTTGTATGAAATTGTAATGTTTGATGATTCTTGATTCATGATTTCATGGAGCTGATTGCTACCACCCAAACGCGGAGGGTGCGGGCCAAGCAATCATGGCCCAACCCCTCCGCCGATCTTCTTTATTGTTGTGTTCTCCGTAATGGGGACGGCGACTGGTGCCTGCGGTTGGCACCGGTGGGACTCGAGAATTGAAACGAAGGCGACGAATGAAGGGTGGACGGTCAAGCTGGCCGCCGACAAATGCACGTTGCCACGCCTCCTTGCGACACTCTGCCACATGCGGCCTCCGGCATCCGCAACCCCCCCATGGCCACTGCTGCCTCGAGGCCTCACCGCACCGCCCCGCGGCCCGCCGTGCCGCCCCGCCCCACAACGGCCTCACCGACCCACGAAATTTCGTGCCACCCGCGTCCCTCTGCACTACCCAGTAGCCCTCTACGGCCCCCTCTGTGATCCCCCTCACGGCCACCATGCCGCTGCCAGGCCGGGCCGCCTCGTGCGGGCCGTGCCAGATCCTGCGGGCTGGGCCGGACCGGACTCGGACCCACTTCGACCTATTGACGCATTTTCGGCCATATATTTGGCATTGAGCGTCCATTTGATGAACTGTCTACAATGATAAAAACCTTGGAGTGAGACGGTCCCTTTGGTATACCCCACTAGAGATTTGGATTAAGTTGGGGAAAGGTCAGGTTCGATCGAACACGAATCCTGTATAGAACCAAAGCTTGATGTACATGGACATTACATTACTTTTTCAAAATACTTAATACATGAAAAAAATTGACGCCCAAAGACAATATTAGTTTAGTGTCTTTGGAAACTCAGAACATAATCTTCTAATCATGGTGAAAGATCTTCAACATCTCACACAAAGATCTCCCCCTTTGGATTTCTTACCTAAAACCTTTCTTTATATCTTAGGGAAAAGAAAACATAAAAAGGGTGAGCTCAAATGCCCAGTAAGGGTAAAAATGGAGAACTTAAAAACAACCCATAAACATTTTAATGTAAAAACAAGAACATAAAACATCACAATCTTGAGCAATAATATAAATCTTGGTAGTACGTTAGGCATAGATCAGAAAGGAACATTAGTAATGAAAAAATTAAACATGTAACTGTGGAAAACCATTAAGCACATGATATTATTTCCATAGTAGACAAGGCATTGCTGCCAAGACCATCATAGTGGAAAAATTCCATTACTGAACCGGGTTTACTGGCCGTTCCAGCCCTGTATTACTGAACCGGATTTTACTTATCGTTCCAGCCATTTCTATCTCATGAGATATAAATCTTTACCCAATGCATTGGAGGGAGATATAGGTGCCACACATCTCATAATGAACTCATTCTTATGTGTTCCAAAAAATAAACATAAATCATTCATCATAACCCAAAGAATAAAATGGGTTTCATAAAAATGATCCCATCATAACATAATCTATATAAAACAAATGGATATCATTTCATCATAAGAAAAGTGAAACCATGTAAATCATAGAGGTATTATACTTGAAACATACAAATATGAAATAATGTCATCTTAGATGGAAAATGGTTTTGATAAAACCCTTGAAATGAATTCTTGAGGAAAATATAATTTCTTCTTCAAAATCATTTTATTTTCACAAAATGCCATGCAATTATAAAAGAAAAGGATTTTGTTGAAAATAGTCATGAAATATTTTAGAGTAAGCTTCATGAAAATAAAGCGTTTTGAAACCATAAAAATCCGTTCATTCCATATAAGTTAAATAAAATAGTCTCCTTGTACTTTAAACTGAAAAGTCAAAAAGTACCATGTATGGTAAAGAAAAGAAATATTCCTTCCATAACACAAAGTAAAAGTCAAAGAGGGGTAAACCTGACTGTAAATATACATGGAAGAATATTAAACACATTATGATAACATTTTTATGGACATGGATGAAAAATATAACCCTAGTAAATACTTACGTATATGAAATCTTGGATAAAAATGATATTGCAAATTTATCTCTTACCTTATGTCCAATTTCTTTTGTATGTGTCCGAGACTCCTCTTCTTCGATGTGCCTCTTCTTAACCTCCTCTTAGGGCACTAAAGATGGTCTTTGAAGAAAACAAGTACCTCTAGTATGCTTCTAGGGATGTGGATAAGAGAAATGGGCAGGGGTTGGCCGAGCATGAAGGCTCAATGTGTTTTGTAGAGGAGAGGGAGGAGGTTCCCTTTTATAAGGGAAGAGAGGGGCACTTTTGGAAATCTCTAAAATATTAATTTATAATAAACTCAAATCACACATAAAAACATCAAAAAATGACTCAAATCCTAATATGAGATAGGATAGGGTTGTAATCTCATAAACAAATAAAATTTAGACATGTTGGGAATTTATTTTAAACCTTATCAACTTGATTTATCCTTACTTAATATATTTAATTTTACTTTTGGTGATAATATTCTAAATTTTAAATTGTTATAAATAATTAATTATGTTATGTGATTTGTCCATAATTGGATACTTTATGACATTTTAGACCATATAAATTTTAATTTATAATTTTTAAATATTTTTGTGATTTTTAAACAATTTAATTATATTTTATTTTTATAAAATAACAATCGTGTCAATTTTGACACACTTCATTTATTTGAATATAAATAAAATCCACACAGAGGATATATTCGAACAAAAATATTAAATAGATTTAGAACATGTCATATTCATCTAAAAAATTCATGGAGAACATTAATTTGTTCATATAACATTTATTTTAATATTTTTAAAACAATTTATTTGATATTTCCCTTAATAAAATTATTACTACAACATTTTTTTTATAATTATTTAATATAATTATTTGATGAATAAAAATTAAAAATAAAATACTACGATGCAGATAAATCTAATATCTTTCATAATAATACTTTTACTCGAATTTATCATCTTAAAATCACAACATTTAAATTGTTATATTAATTAAATCATGAAGGTGAAAACTTTGACATCATTTAAAATAAAATAATAAAAGTGTCATAATCACTTTTATAAGGCTCCAAATGGTCAAATATTCGACCATTGGATGATTATGATTTACATGTACATGACCAATATGTTTTTGTCAGGTTTTTGTACCTTTTATTGTAACTATTAGTTTAATAAAAACTGTATTATTGATTTTTTACTAAATAAACAATTTCTGCATCACTATTCTATCTCCATTAATAATAATTATTTAATCCCCAAAAATTCTAAATAAATTCCTAAGATTTATATAATATTATTATTTTTTTGGAGACTATTTATATTTGAGGTTTTATGATGTTTATCACTAAATTAAAATTATTACACTTATAAGATATAACAGAGTGGTATGTTGTAACTTTCTTTGGTTTTAATAATAATTATATTATTTTTAGGATCAAAATTCCATTAAATGAATCTATTTAGACCCTTAGGTGATATGGGTCTACTTTTATTCATCTAATAGAATTTTTGAAGGTGTTAGGGTAATTTTATAATCTTATTTTTACTCTTAATTACCCAATTTAGCTTTAACTGTAGTAAATAAAATTTACCGTAGTTACTATTCATAGTGTTTGAAAATAAAAAATAGCCTATTAACATAATCTAGAGTCACTGATTCCAAATATTTACTCCATTTTCCAAAATTCGAAACACAGAAGTTGTAGTAATTAATTTGAAATTAATCCTGTTGTTAAGAAAACGTGTTTTAAAAGTTAAAACGCTGCAAAAGATTGAAATGTTTTTAACAATGAATTCAGTGTTAAATTAATTAAATGACTTAAATTATATTAAATGGTAAAAATATATTCTATTTATACATCAAAACCATTAAATATTATAATTTAACCATATAATTTATTCTGATGAAAAAAGTTGTTTTTAATTAAAATTTAGTGTATTTTTACTATTCCTCAAAATATGATGGTAATCAGAAAAGTATCAAAAATTTATACAATGTAAATTTTTATATCCTGATTCAAAATAAAACTTTTATTTTTTAAAATTGAACTTATAAACTTGTCCAAAATTATATTTAAAATGGGTGCGCCATCAAAAGGCGGTAAAACTACATTTTTAAAGAAATACTTCTTTTATCGGAAAATTCATTTTGTTTTCATATATCATTCTAGAAAATGTTTAAGATGAATTATAATGTTATAAAATTGAAAATTAAATTAATACTATTCATAACTGCTAGTTCATAATATTATAATAATATATCATTGTTTTGTGAAACTCGGTATTGCGTACAACACACACTATCAAGGTAGGTCGCTCTTGCGTGCAACACAAGCCAAGAATAGTGCTTTCATATACTACAAGATAATACAGTGTTGCATTAAATGTAATATAATATTGGTTTATCTTAAAACAGAAGACATCAAAGAAATAAAAAATAATATTTCTCATAAAATCTTGGGGTGTTACATTCTACCCCCCATAAAATGAATTTCGCCCTCGAAATTCATCGGGGTTATAAATGGTTTTCTACTTGGAAGATTCATTCATAGAATCCCACATCGTAAAAAGGAATATGAAATAATTATTTTAAAAAGGAACATTAGAAAAATAACGGATACCCAAAGTAACTCATCACTGGGTTTCCACATAGGAGAATATTGGTGAAAATATGGATATGGAAGAGAAATCTAACCATCAACTTCTGATGAAGAGTGGTAGAGGAACTGGCTACGAAAAAACCAACTATCATAAAGCCATAAATTTGTGATGATCTAAGGTACCACCTGATTCATCAGATATGAGGGCACTAGGACAACATTTTTTGTTTTCAAGATCATTTCCCTAATGTTTCAGAATTTTTGAATTAAAAGAAATACTTACTTGATTTTGGTACAATCTCAATGTTGTTTGTGCCTTTTACAATTTACACTTCATATCTTAAAGAAATGAAGTTGAATTTGTCTTCCATGAAGTGTTAAAAGATCATGAGATAGAATGATAGGTCATTACATATGTCTCAAACATAAGGTTCGAAAAAGTTATATACATAAGTCCATCTTATGGTGAGATTAATCGTATATAGTTCCAAAAATGGACTTATACTTCATCTGTCACACCGTTTAATAAAATAAAACCATTTTATACTAACCAGGGACATCCTGTAGGCCAGTGGTAGGTGATAAAGGCATGTCACACTTAGGTTGTGGGTTCGATTTTCACAGCCCTGTCCGACGCGATGGGTTGTCGCCCGTCCTGCAGGTTGTCCTTTTTCTAAAACTACACTATTATAATATTCCATAAATAATATCGAAAAAAGTTTCTATCCTTAAAAAATATTTTCTTATGTCTAACATAATCCATTTCAAATATTTAGACCTATCCAAAATACTTTTATCCAAGCTCATAGTATAAAGAAAACAATTACTAGAAATGTCATCAACCAATCATGTGAATACCATCATTTATCCCCCATATATCATAAGATATATCTTGTTGGTCACATTCCAAAAATGTAAATACCTTAATCATGCATTCTATTAAAACATAAATTACCATTGAATCATTGTGAAAGCATGAATACTGTCAAAAGTCAACTCTTTCCACATACCAAAATCGTAAAATTTATATATACTCAAACCATGATATCACTTTGTCCTTATATGAGCTCATTAATACTATCAAAAATTTAATTATCTCTTTATCCCTTCATTATGTGCATATCATATACTTTCCCAAAATATTTGAATAACCTTTCATGGTTACCAGTACCATTCAACATATACATTCAAAAAAACTTAAGTAAAAACAATAGCGTAACAATACTTAGATGTTTCATTATTCCATAGTACCATGAAATTACTTATACAACATTACTCTTGATAAACATGAAATCATTCCACTACCTTCTTAAACCATTGACCGAGATTCATCATTTTATTCCATAACACTTCTTTCATACCATATATCATTTTTAGTCTCTTCATCATCATCAACATAAATACTACACATACGACCATGTTGATTCTCTTCATGATATTTTCCCTTAGGGAACTGGTTTGCATAATGCCCGTATGTTCCACATTTAAAACATTTAACCGTTGTTGATGTCTTAGCAATACCATTATCCTTGTACAACGTGTTAACTAAACCTTTTACTTTACATTTACTCGCTTTGTGTCCTTATTTTCCACACCCAAAGCATCTTCTAGTTCCTTTGAAACATTCTCCTTGATGCCTCTTCCCACATGATTTACATGAGGGAAACTGAACTTTGTTTCCTCTATGATCATCATGATACTCCACATTTATCTTATTAGCTGTGTCAGAAAACTTACCAAAGTTGAGATTATTGATCATACTATGAGATTTCTTATTAGGCATAATAACGATATGTGGACTTCTAGATCCAATTTCATTTGGTTTCTCACGAAGAATATCATTCCACTGTCTATCATATTCTCCATTACCATGAATCTTCATGTTTCCAGCCATTTTTCTAAAACCCAAAAAGAATAGTTTGAGAGGAAAAAATCATTCTAGAAAAACAACATAATAAAGGAGGATTACCTTCAATATATAACATCTTAGGTTTAATTCTAAGATCATCACCATGATTCTAGGACTATGACCTATACTTATACTTAACCTTAGAGACATCCCAAGACATACCTTAGAAATATCTCTAGGGATTTCACTAAAGTTTTCTCGTCCTAGTTTCCAATGGTTAACTAAACCTTCTCTTTGATACCAACTGTAGAGACCCAAAGCATTATGTACATGGAAATTACATTAATTTTTCTGGATACATAATACATGAAAAAAATAGATGCCCAAAGACCGTATTAGTTTAGTGTCTTTGGAAACTCGAAATATAATCTTCTAATCATGGTGAAAGAACTTCAACATCTCCCACAAAGATCTCCCCATTTTATTTTCTTACCCAAAACATTTCTTTACATCCTAGGGAAAATAAAACATAAAATGGGTGATCTCAAATGCTCAGTAAGGGTAAACATGAAGAACTCAAAAACAATCAACATTTGAATATAAAAACATGAACATAAAACAGCAAAATCTTGAGCAATAACATAAATCTTGGTAGTATGTAAGGAATAGATCATAAAAGAACATTAATCATGATAAAATAAAACATGTAACTGTGGAAAACCATTAAGCACATTATATTATTTCCATAGTAGCCAAGGAATTGCTGCCAAGACCATTATAGTTGACAAAGTCCATTACTGAACTGGGTTTTCTTGCCATTCCAGCCCTGTATTACTAAACCAGATTTAACTTTCCATTCCAGCCATGTCTATATAATGAGATATAAATATTTACCCAATGCATTGGATGGAGATATAGTTCCCACCCATCTCATAATGAAATCATTCTTACGTGTGCCATAAAATAAACATAAATCATTCATCATAACCCAAATAATAAAAGGGGTTTCATAAACATCATCCCATCATAACATAATCCATATAAAACAAATGGATATCATTTCCTCATAAGAAAAGTGAAACTATGTAAATCATAGAGACATTATACTTGAAACATACACATATGAAATAATGTCATCAAAGATGGAAAATTGTTTTTAAAAAAAACATGAAATGAATTCTTGAGGAAAATATCCCTTCTTCTTCAAAATCATTTTCATTTCACAAAATGCCATGCAATTTAAAAAAAATGTATTTTGTTGAAAATAGTCATGAAATCTTGTAGAGTAAGCTTCATGAAAATAAGGCCTTATGAAACCATAAAAATTATTTCATTCCGTATAAGTTTTAAAAACATTCTCCTCACACTTTAAATGGAAATTTCCAAAAGAACCATGTATGGTAAAAAAAAGAAAGATTCCTTCCATAACACAAAGTAAAAGTAAAAGAGGGGTAAACATGACTTTAAACATACATGGATGAATATTAAAAACTTTATGAAAAACATTTTCATGGACATGTATGAAAAATATAACCCAAGTAAATACTTACATATAACCAATCTCAGATAAAAATGAGATTGAAAAATTATCCCTTACCTTATTTCCAATTTCTTCTGTATGTGTCCAAGACTCCTCTTCTTCGACGCGCCTCTTATAAACCTCCTCTTAGGGAAATAAATATGGTCTTTGAAGAAGACCAGAACCTATATTATGATGCTAGAGAAGTGTAGAATATAAATGGGCAGGGGTTGGACGAGCTTGAAGGCTCAAAGTGTTGTGTAGAGGAGAGGGAGGATATGCCCTTTTATAAGGGAAGAGAGGGTCACTTTTGGAAACCTCTAAAATATTAATTTATAATAAACTGAAACCCCACTTAAAAACATAAAAAAATGACTCAAATCCGAATATGATATGAGATAGGGTTGTAATCTCAATATCCCATAAAATTTAGACATGTTGGGAATTTATTATAAACCTTATCTACATTATTTCTCCTTATTCAATCTATTTAATTTTATTTGTGGTGATAATATTCTAAATTTGAAATTGTCATAAATAATTAATTATGTGTTGTGATTTGTCCATAATTGGATATTTGATGACATTTTCGACCATATAAATTTATATTTATAAGTTTTAAATATTTTTGTGAGTTTTAAACAATTTAATAATATGTTATTTTTATAAAATAACAAGAGTGTCAATTTTGACACTATTCATTTATTAGAATATAAATAAAATCCACATAGAGGATTTATTCATACCAAAATATTAAATATATTTATAAAATGTCATATTCTTCTAAAAAATTCATGGATAACATTAATTTGGTCATATAACATTTATTTTAATATTTTTAAAACCATTTATTTGATATTTTTCTTAATAAAATAAATACTACAACATTTTTGAATAATTATTTAATATAATTATTTGTGGAATAAAAATTAAAAATAAAATATTTTTATGTAGATAAATCTAATATCATTCATAATAATACTTTTACTCAAATTTATAATCTTAAAATTACAACATTTAAATTGTTATATTTATTAAATCATGAATGTGACAACTTTGACATCATTTAAAATAAAATAATATAAATATCATAATCACTTTTATAAGGCTCCAAATGGTAAAATATTCTATCATTGTATTATTATGGTTTACATGTATATGAAAAATAAGTTTTGGTCAGGTTTTTGTGCCTTTTATGGTCACTATTAGTTTAATAAAAACCGTATTATTGATTTTTCACTAAATAAACAATTTTTGCATCACTATTCTATCACCACTAATGACATTTATTTAATCCCTAAAAATCCTAAATAAATTATCATGATGTAGATAGTTTTATTAGATTTCTGGAGATGATTTATATTCTAGGTTTTATGAAATATATCACTAAATTAAAATTATTACACTTATAAGATATAAGAGAGTGACACGTTGTCACTTTCTTTGGCTTAAATAATAATTACATCATTTTCATGGTCAAAATTCCATGAAATGAATCTAGTTCAACCCTTAAGTGATATGGGTCGACTTTTATTCATCCAATAGAATTTGTATGGTGTTAGGGTAATTTTATAATCTTATTTTTACCCTTAATTACCCTATTAACCTTGAACTGTAGTAAATAAAATTTACCGTAGTTACTATTCATAATGTCTAAAAATAAAAAGTAGCCTATTAACATAATTTGGACCTAATAATTTAAAATATGGAATCCATTTTTTAAAATTCAAAACACAGAAGTTGCAGTAATTAATTTAAAATTAAACCCGTTGTTAAGAAAATGGGTTTTAAAAGTTAAAACATTGCAAAAATGCGAAATGTTTTTACCTATGAATTCAGTGTAAAATTAATGCTAATGACTTAAATTATATTAAATGTTAAAAATATATTCTATTTATACTTTAAAACTATTCAATATTATAATTTAACCATAAAATGTATTTCGATGAAAAATGTTGTTTTTAATTAAAATTTAATGAATTTTTACTATTCATCAAATTATGAAGGTTATCAGAAAAGTATCAAAAATTTATCCAATGTAAATTTTTATATCCTGATTCAAAAGAAGAAGTTGATTTTGTAAAATTGAACTTATAAACATGTCAAAAATTATATTTAAAATGCACGCTCCATCAAAAGGCGGTAAAACTACATTTTTTAAAAAATAATTCTTTTATCGAAAAATTGATTTTGTTTTCATATATCATTCTAGAAAATGTGTCAGATAAATTATAATGTTATAAAATTAAAAATTCAGTTAATACTATTCATAACGTCTAGTTCATAATATTATAATAATATATCATTGTTTAGTGAGACTTGGTATTGCGTACAACACACGCTATCGAGGAAGGTCACTCTTGCGTGCAACACAAGAAAAGAATAGTGTTTGCATATACTACAAGCTAATAGGGTGTTGCATATAGAGAAAGATAATCTTGGTGTAGCGTACAACATAATACATCAAATAAATTAAAAATAATATCCCTCATAAAATATTAGGGTGTTACAAATCCAACCGTGCCCTAGGGACAAAAAGGTTAATAACTCACAGAACGAGTGTCTGATTGACGCATCGTCTATTGCGTTGATACCCCTACGAGATGGAGGTACTTCGAGATACTTCTTCATGAGACATTTTGGTAGTTGTAGTATCGACCAGTGGCTTGAGGAGCAGACCCTCCCGGAGATGAGCAAGCTTAGCGCGGGAACCCAGTAGCTGGCTATGACTTGAGGAAGAGATCCTTTGTGGGTTTGTGATTGAGGGTCCCACATGGAACTACTCTAGGATTCCATGTGGGACTACCAAAGTGATATTTTGTGGGTCATAACCTAGTGATCTTGTGTGAGTCAGCACCTAGCGATCATATGTGGGTCAACACCTAGCGATCCTCTGTGGGTCAGCACCTAGCCATCCTCTATGGGTCAACATTGAGCGATCCTGTGTGGGTCAGCACTGAGAGATCCTATGTAGGTCTGTACCTAGAGATCTAATCTGGGTCTGATGATGATTAACGATCCTTCATGGATCTTCCTCTTAACAGATTAATATGATTCAGCGGTTACATCTAATCATCTCTACTATTGTACTTAAGTTATACCTGGTGTGAGCTGAGTTTGTACCTATGTGGTACTTTCCATCATGGTAATACCTTGGTGGTATTCTTCTATGTGGAATACTTGTGTGGTACTTGCCTTTTTTGTATTTTTTTCCTTTGTGGAATAGTTGAGCATGGGGATTTGGAGTAGGACTCTGTGTTTTCCTCATGATTGAGATGGGTTTACATGATAACTTAGGAATACATATGTTCATATACCTACGTAGGGTTATCAGTTGTTTCATTTCTTGGAGGGTAAACCATTATAGATTTTGTGAGACCTTGAGGGTCTCGGGGTCCCTACTGAGTATCGTTATACTCACCCATGCACATGCTATGCCTGTACTTCGTTGTGTTTGGTGCAGACAATAGACATCGCTGACAGTGGACGAGGGTACCAGGAAGGGAGGTAGCTCAGAGGTGGATGTTAGACAAGGTGAACCTCAGAGACGGCCGTTCATGGGTTGTATCTATCCTTCATGTTGTATATGTGGTGGACTATCCAGGAGCTACTTTCCACCTATCAACTGACTTGTACATTATAGTTTTCCTTGAACTTTCGAGTTGGGCTTGTATCCTGGACCCTTTTTTACTTAATATACTCACTATCTTTTCTATTTAGTTTACTTAATTTTGTATCTTGTTGTGTGCTTGGCTGTGTGTGTTACATGTTATAAAGGCAATGCCTTCCCAGTTTTAGTGAATACGCCTTCTATGCTAGTTGCCAGCCCCTGGCCTAGGGAAGGCAGGCTTGGGGTAGTTACGGCACGAGCCCATGGGGATGGGTCGTGAAAAATTGGTATTAGAGGAGTCATTTCTACTATAGTACATAGGAATCTGATATTTTAATGGAAATAATGTTAAGTGTAGTGAGTGTGGGTATCAGTTTAGGGAATCCAGTGTTGGTGCAGTGATCGATGTACCAATACACCAGGACCCTGACTTCTAATTTCCGACTCATTTCATGAAAACACTGATTGTGTCTGTGTTTGCAATAGTTTTCTTTGTGATATCTAGATTCAGATCACTAGGAATAACTTATACATCGTGGGACACCTGTTTATTTTTAGGATACCTCCACGAAGACATCCAACTATGGTTCCGAGAGTAGTACGCACTGATATCCCACCGAGCAACAAGCCCTCGGTGCATGGCCCTCATCCCATAGAGGCACCAGTAGAGGCACCAATGGTACCATCACCTATTGGGACACCGATTACACCATCCCCAGTAGCTGCACACCGCTTGAGCACATTGCACGAGTTCCAGTGCTAGAGGATACCTAGGTTCAGGGGACAGACAGACCCACATGCGTCTGAGGATTGGCTGGAGGCTATAGTGAGAGGTTTTTGACTGGTAGGGACCCTAGCTGATCTCATGGAGATCCTTGCTACCAGCCTTCTACAGGTAGTAACAGACATATGGTGGATCTTGATGCTCCAAGTTCTCGATGAGGTGATGCTTCTATGGGCTGACTTCGAGAGCCTATTTTGGGCAGAGTTTGTCCCAACGACTTTTCGCACAGTGTGCATTCAGAAGATTCTTAATCAACAGCAGGGTAGCATGACTGTTGCTCAATACTCAGTGAGGTTCACTGACCTCTCACTTTACTCCTCGGATATGGTTTGGTACCCATTCTTCATGGTTCGAACCATCAAGAAGGTGCTCAGGTGAGAGATCACGGCTTCGATGATTTCACTCAGCATTCTGACACATGCAGGGGTGTTAGAGAGAGCCCTATTAGTGGAGAGTTTTCTTGATGAGTAGTCACCTGTAGCGAGAACCGCCACTAGTCATCACGTAGTAGAGTCTTCTGTAGTTGGAAGCAGACATATGTCATAGAGGTCTTATAGGACTAAACCTACAGGTGGGCGACTACAGGATTCAGAGTCGGTTGTACAGGGCACCCGAGGCAGATCCATTCATGCCAAGAGTGGGCAGTGTTACACATGCAGAGGGCAGGGTACGATGGCTCATGACTGTCCGACCCACTGTACGGATGATCAGCATACGGTCAAAGGACTACCCAGGCAGAGAAAATGATTCGACAGAGGAGGTCCGCATGGAGCAGGCGAATGTGGGAGAGGACCTGGCCGTGCAACTGGCGGTGGGGGATGATTTTAGATGTTACTGCCACCACCACCAGGTGGTCAACCCCAACCACAAAGAGCAGGTGGATAGGGGAGAGATCAGATCTAAGTAGTTAAGGCCTATGACCATGGTGCTCCAGAGATTATATGAGGTACGATATGTGTCTACTCCACCTTATCTACAGTACTTATAGACACAGGTTCTAGAAATTATTTTATTTCCACTCCCCTTGTTCGGAGATTAGAGATTTTTATAGAGCCTTTGTATAGATCCTTACTGTTAGAGATTCATACGGGAGCTGATTTGACGATTAGTCACTGGTTCCGGTATTGCGAGCTTACTCTAGGAGGCAAGATCTTCGGCTGGGATCTACAAGTAGCAGCGTTGAGGCCTTACGATGTCATCTTGGGTATGAAATGATTATCAAAAATCCATGCTCATATTGACTGTATTAGGCATGAAGTGTGGTGTTTACACACAGATGGGATCAGGTTTACCTTAACTGGTGAGAAGGGATCCTTTGCAGTGCAGGATGGACATACCTAGATGATATTGCAGCCAATCAATCATCAGTTGGTTAGCCTTAACATCGGAGCTATTGATGTGGAGAGGTTGATTTATTCTGTAGTGGTTAACCAGTATGCAAATGTCTTCCCTAATGATGTTGCGGGTCTACCTCCTTGGATATAGTTGTACCTTTATATTGACTTGTACCCTGATAAAGAACCGATATCCACACCAGTGTATCAGATGGATCTTGCGGAGCTTCGTGAGCTGCGGGTACAGCTAGAGGACTTACAAGGGAAGGAATTCATCCAGACCAGTGTTTCTACCTAGGCAACCTCTATTTTGTTTTCCAAGAATGTAGATGATAGATTGAGACTTAGTTTCAATTATCAGCACTTGAACTAGGTGATCATGAATAACAAGTACCCACTCCTTAGGCTTGATGACCTCTTTGATCAGATAAAGAGAGAATGGTGGTTCTCAAAGATAGATCTCAGATCAGGATATGACCAACTTAGAGTACGAGATGTGGATGTGCAGAAGACGACTTTTAGATGTCGGTACGACCATTACGAGTTCTTTGTTATTCCATTGGGTGTAACCAATTCCCTGACAGTGTTCATGGGACTCATGAATGAGATCATTCAGCAATACCTTGGTCGCTTTGTAGTAGTCTTCATCGACGACATTCTAATCAACTCGGCTACTGAGGAGGATCATGCTTATCATTTTCGGTTAGTACTATACACACTCTAAGAGCACTATATTTATGTTAAGCTCTCAAACTTCCAGTTATGGATCCATGAGGTTTACATTCTGGGACATGTCATATCTGAAGTTGGAGTTGTAGTGGATCCAGTGAAGTTTGAGGCGATACTTTCTTGGGTTCCACCCAGAAGTGTGACATAGGTACGATGTTTCCTGGGATTGGATAGATACTACCGAAGTTTTCTGCTAGATTTATCCAGAGTTGCAGCACCAATATCAGTGTTGACGAAGAATGGGAAACCCTTCGTGTGGTCAAAGAGATTCCAGTGGAGTTTTCAGGAGTTGAGGAAGAGGCTGACTAGTGACCCCATCTTGAGGCTTCTATAGAAGGGCATAGGGTACGTAGTATACTATGACACATCAGGGACAAGGCTCGGATGTGTCCTGAAGTAGGAGCGAGCAGTGTTTGCATATGGATCTCGACAGATGAGACTACATGAGCAGAACTACGCTACCCATGATCTGGATCTAGCAGTAGTGGTCTTCGCCTTGATGATGTGGTGAAATTACTTTATGGGCGAATGTTTTGAAGTGTACTCTTACCACAAGAGTCTCAGGTATATCTTCTCTTAGAAGGAACTGAACCTGAGACAATGACATTGGCTTGAGTTCCTCTCAGACGATGACTTCGACATAGTCTATAATCCTGGGAAGGGGAAGGTTGTAGCAGATGCACTCAGCAAGAGATATGGTATACAACTGCTAGATGAGGCAGTAGTGAAGCTATCTGCTTAGTAGATATCCTTTGCAGATCGAGATGGAGAAGCTTTCCTTCAGTATTTTACAGTCACTTCCCCACTTTTCAGTGAGTCAGGGAAGCGCAGTGTGGGGATGCTGACTACGAGGCTCGAAGTGCTCAGATATCCACAAGAAAAGAACCTAATGAATTTTCTGAAGGTACGGAGCATATAATTCTCTTCAGAGGATGTACTATAGTACTAGTGTCACATCAGGAGGAAGTGTTGAGGGAGTTCCACACATCCCCTCTAGAAGTACAACCAGGAGTGGCGAAGATGTACCAAGATATCTGAGGAAAACACTGGTGGCCGATAATGAAGAATGCAGTATCAGAATTTGTCTATTGGTGCCTCACTTGTCCGCATGTGAAGGCAGAGCATCAGGTACCAGCAGGCTTGGTTCTGCCTTTAGAGTTCCCAGAGTGGAAGTGGGATGGGATATCCATGGATTTTGTGAAATAACTAACACGTACGTATAGAGGTCATGATTCTATCTGGGTAATCATCAACCAACTCACCATGTTGGCCCACTTCCTACCGATCAGAGAGCAGGGTTCAGTAGATAGCTTGTGACGCCTCTATGTGCAAGAGATAGCGAGGCTACATGGAGTACCATAATGGATTGTCTCTGATCAAGATACATGTTTTACTTCCCAGCAATGGAAGGTGTTTCAGAAGGCTTTTGGGACACAGCTTCATTTGGGCACCACATTTCAGCCATAGACAGATGGTTAGACTGAGCGGACAATTCAGACCCTTGAGGAAATGCTACGTGCTTGCATCCATGACTTTGGTCACAGCTGGGAGGATCATTTTCCTTTGGTGGTGTTTTCATACAATAACATCTATCACTACACCATTGGGATGGCACATTTTGAGGCATTATATAGGAAACCTTGCAGATCATCTTTGTGATGGACTGACCCATAGGAGTCAGCACTAGTGGGACCAGAGATGGTACGGGATACCACCGAGAAAGTGAAGATCATCTAGGAGCAGATGAAGACTACACAGAGTAGGCATAAGTCTTATGCCGACAATAGACCGAGACCTCTAGAGTTTGAGGATGGTGACAATGTCTTTCTACCGGTTTCACCTCGATGAGGGTTGCAGAGATTTGGCCGCGGTGGAAATATATCTCTGAGGCTCATCAGTCCTTTTCATGTCCTTAGTAGAGTTGGAGAGGTGTCTTACCGCTTAGATCTTCCACCTCAGTTTCAATGGGTGGATGGCTTCTTCCACATATCCCAGCCGAGGAGATACGTGCACGACACTTCTCACATCATCGACCATGACGAGTCGGACATCGATGATGGGGCGAAATTTATGGAGGTTCTAGTTGAGATTGAAGATCGACTGAAGAGGGTCCTTTTTGGGTGGTCGATACCTCTAGTGCGCGTTCGTTAGCACAATGGGAACCTCCAGGAGAGAACATTAGAGAGGGAGGCTCAGATTCGGGCTCAGTACCCCTAATTGTTTCCTGAGTTTGAGTTGTGGCTTATGGGGATGAAAATCCTTGAGGTGGGGAGAATGTAAAGACCCGAAAATTCCTGTATTTTTTTTTAATTAAATTGGAATTTTATGAGTCCATGAAAATTGATGGCTTGTGATTCTGATGCCCGAAGTGTCTGGAGTGAATTTCTGAACTTTTATTCGTGTATATTCAGAAAACATGCGAGCATATTTTTTTTAACTTTTGAACTGGTGCTCAGAATTGAAATCTGAGGGCGCAGTTGTACTCGTAGCGCCAATATTCTCTTAAGGAGACCTTCAACTCGACCGTAGTAGGTTGAGGGTGGAAGATAGTTTTTCACTTATTCGTGAAAGAGTAAAATAAAATAAAATGGTTTAAAATTTTATTTTTATTTTATTTTGAAACTCCCATGTGGATGTTGAGTGGTTGGGACCACCTGAACGATAACCTCTCAAAATAGGTTATGGTAGTGGGGACCACGTGAGCCTAACCTCCCATGTGGGTTATGGTGGTGGGGACCACCCGATACTTAAACCCCCCTTGAACTCCCATTTTAAGGGGGAGAAAACTCTTGAGCTTCTCAAATTTAATGGTGCCACCCCCCTTTAATTAATTTTATCAAATCAATAATGTAATTAAACCAATATGAAAATTATGCCAATAACATAATAGATAACATAATATATTATTTGGTCTAACTCTTCATTTTGGTGGAATTAGGAGGAAGGAGCCTTGGGAGAAAGCTCTCCAATGAAGAAATCCTACGAAGAACGTCAACTTCGACTCCGAATTCCTCCTCAGGAAATTCGTTGATGAGGAACGTCTTCAACGTCAACGAACCAACAATCGAGGAAATGCCGATGTCATCGACATCCGTCTATTACCAATTAAATCATCTCCTTCCCCACGGAAAATCTTTAATGAATCAAACAAACGAGTTATGGGTTGCTTTTGACTTCATGAAATTCCTCATTCTTGGAAAGCATGACGAACACGGATCAACCTAAACGAGTTGATGCACGATTCATATGAAATTGTAAAGTTTGACGATTCTTGATTCATGATTTAATTGAATTTCTTAATACCAACAAAACACAGAGGGTGCGGGCCAAACAAACATGGCCCGTCCCCTCCACCGATCTTCTTTATTGTTGTGTTCTTCGTGATGTTGACGATGACTAGTGTCAGCGGTTGGCACCGGTGGAACTTGAGAATTGCGATTAAGGTGACGAACGAAAGGCGGCCGGTCAAGCCGGCCACTGGGGAAGGCATGAAACCATGCCACCCTATGGTACTCCACCTCCCACGGCCTACACCGTAGGAAGACTCCTCCATCCGTTCCCCCCTCCCGTGGCCACCACCTTCCCACGGCCTCGACACGCCACCCCGCGGCCTTCCGCGCTGCCCAGCAGCCTCGCCGCCCGTGACCCTCCACGACCACCTCCGTAGCCCCCCTTATGACCACTGAATTGCTGCCAGGCTAGGCCACCCAGCGTGGGTAAGCCCACATGGTGTGGGCCAGGCCGGGTCAACTGAAACCGGGTTGGCCTAGGCCGGGTCAGACCGGACCTCGCACCACTTCGGCCTTTTTACGCATTTTCGGCCATATCTTTGGCACTGGGAATCCGTTTGACAAACCATATGTGGCACCAAAAACATTGGAGTGAGACGATCCCTTTGGTATACCCCACTTGAGATTTGGATTAAGTTGGTAAAGGGTCAGTTTGGATCGAACACGAATCCAATCGGGCCCTCGAGACTAAAACGCTAAAAACTCACAGTCCGGGGGTCCGATTGAACCACCGTCTATTGCGTTGAGACTCCTATGATGTGGAGGTCTTTTTAAATACTTCTTTGTGAGTCTTCATGGTAGTTGGAGTATCAACTAATGGCTTGGTAAGCAGACCCTCCCAGAGACGTGAAAGCTTTGCGCGGGAACCCAGTAGCTGGCTATCACTTGAGGAAGAGATCCTTCATGGGTCTGTGATTGAGGGTACCACATGGAAACGGTCTAGAATTACATGAGGGGCTACCCGATAAATCTTGTGTAGGTTAGAACATAGCAATCCTGTGTGGGTCAACACCTAAAGATCCTGTGTGGGTCAACACCTAGCGATCTTGTCTGGGTCAGCACTTAACGATCCTGTGTGGGTCAACACCGAGGGATCCTGTGTGGGTAAGTACCTAGAGATCATATGTGGTTCTGATGATGATTAGTGATCCTTTGTGGCTATGCCTTTTAACAGAGTAAGACGATTCAGTGGTTACATATAATCATCTCTACTACTATACTTAAGTTATACCTGATGTGAGCTGAGTCTGTACTTTTGTGGCATACCAGTGTGGTACTTGCCATCGTGGTATTTTCTTCTATTGTGGAACAGTTGATCTTGGGGCTTTGGAGTTGGAATTTGTGTTATCCTCATGATTGAGATGCGTTTACTTGATTACTTAGGTATATGTATGGGCATATACCAAAGTAGGGTTATCATTTGTTTTCTATCTTGGTGGGTTAACCATTGTAGATTTTTTGAGACCTTGAGGGTCTCAGGGTACCTACCGAGTATCGTTATAATCACCCCTGCACAGGCTATGCCCAAACTTCATTGTGTTTTGTGCAGACGACAGACATCGGTGACTATGGACAAAGGTACTGGGACTGGAGGTAGCTCGGAGGTGGATGTTAGACGAGGTGAACTAGAGAGACGAACATTCTTGAGCTGTACCTACCCTTCATGTAGGATCCATGGTGGATGATCCAAGAGCTTCTTTCCACCTATCAGCTGACATGTACTTTACAGTTTTCCTTGTACTTTTCTGTTGGGCTTGTAATCTGGCCCCTTTTTTACTTACTGTACTCACTATGTTTACTATTCAGTTTACTTGAGTTCATATCTTGCTGTGTGCTTGGTTGTGTGTGTTACAGGTTATAAAGGAAATGCATTCCTAGTTCTAGGGAATACGTCTTCAATGCTAGTCGCCATCCCCTGACCTATGGAAGGCAGGCTTGGGGTAGTCACGGGACGGGCCCCGAGGGACGGGCTGTGACAACTAGGACCAATCATTTCTTAGAACCATTTTACATTGGATGAATTCATTAGACTCAGTGGGCATAATATTGTGGAATGACATAGAATATGATCCTTATATTGTACATTTACTCTTATTTAGGATATATCCATTACTGAGTTAGAGACCCATGTGGACTATGATTCCTTAGTTATTGCTTTGGAACATCATTATTAGAAATCATTACAAGATGAATTGTTACATCTTGGAACCATCATTGTAGCAAACATGTGACTTATTAAATGTTGGTAATTAATAAATAATAAATTTGATACTTGTTCAGACACCAGTTGAGGGCTGAAGTAGGTATATGGATATTTTGTTACATTTTACTGCTATACTATATATATACATGTTTTAACACCATTATATTTTCATTGCATGTGTTATATGTAATGGGAAGCATTGCTGGTGGAGCACATAGATTTATACCACACCCTCTTCAGGATTAGTTTGGTACCCACGGTAGATTACAATAATTAAAGTGTTGATAAGGGGAAGCATACATCTTTGAAAACAAGATTGATTTCTGTTTAGAATGGACCTTGGAAGTAGATGACCGAGCTGTAGCTTCAGATTCTTGGGTTAGTTTACTTATTTCCTTTTTCTGTATTAGGTTTTTCATGCATTATTTATACATAGTATAATTTTTTTAGATTTCTAGATACATGAAATATCATTAACATTTGTTGTATGTTATTCCATTTGATTTAGTTATTGTTATTATTGTCTCTATTTCCATTTTACCTCCTGTATAATTATATTTCTTATTCTATTTACCTCTGTTTATATTATTCTGCTATGATACACTCGGGTATTGAGGGAATACTCTCCCCATAAAGACACCCTAGGCCCTAATTTCTTTCCAGAAGCCACTGTCATTCGGGGAGACGCGCTTGAGTCCTTCTGGCCCACCAGGATCGGGGCACCTATTAAGTGGAATCTTGGTCTGGGACGTCAAAAAGTGGTATCATAGAGGTTCCCTTCTTTCATTACTGTTTAGATACAATTTTTAGAGGAATAAGAATTCTTGGGACTTGGTCATAAGACATACTTGGGTGTCACAAACCCATTTTAGGGGTAAAATATGAGTTTCAAGAATTTTGATTCTTGTCATACTTTTTCCTATTATAGTTGATATCATTTCACCATTGGGTGACACACATGCTATGTAGTGTTGTTGATTATTATTCTGATTGAGGATTTATTTCATCATTATCACGATATATGAGGTCTAAGAGAAAAGTTCATTAATCATTATAGAATCCTATAACATTAATTTCATGCATATTTCCATTCCATATAGGTGTATTTCAATACATTCATTTCTTGATATGTCTGTGATTGTTGAGTGATGTTGTGATAGTTAAATTTTTCTTATGATATTTCTTTTTTGAGATTGAGTGATTAGCATTCTCAATTCTAGAGGTGTATCATCCTACATGGGTTGAGATGAGTATTTTTCCAAGCCAATACATTATAACATATATAAATGGTTGTCGGTTTCAGTGATAAGGTATATGGGAACTAATTCAATGGGAATGGATATCCATTATAAAGTGAAACATGACATCCAAAATGAAATTGTTTCACGTACTTATCCCAACTAGTCATGTTTATGGAAGGTAATGGAGTGAACATAGTAATTAAATGTAATATCAATTGAAACATATACTTGAGGACTTACCCATAATTGGCCATCTAATAGGGTAGTTGGGGTAATATACCTTGGTTAGTGAACCTTTCATTTTTATCTTCCATAAGTGGTACTATATATCTGCTTAATGTTTGTTATGAGGGATGTTTTTGGAATTTGTAGACCAATACCACCATGAAAACCTCCTATCATACACCAGAAGAGTGACGATGACCATACTGTAGATATGGTGGTCCTAGAACCACCAGGCTTACCTCTTGGAGTGCGAGTTGAGGCATTACCTAATGTACCTAATCTGGGAAATGACTCATAATTATGTGATAGTTTCCTATGAATTATGTATTCCATTCATGGTGCTTCATGGTTTGCACCTATGATTGATAATCCATGTCGTGAGTACTAACTTTAGCATCCTCCCACCAGCTTAGGGTATGACGGTCTGTAGGCTGATGTGCCTTAGCTAGAGGACACCATTTCTATCTTTGAGAATCTAAATATTCCTTTAGAGTGGATGGTCAAAATTTTTACCTAAATGTTTTGTGATTCATCCATGTACTGGTGGGTTGTGACTACATAGGCTGGTCGTCATCAGGACATGATAACGGTTAATTTCCTAACTGCCTTCTATGATCAGTTCTTTCCTCGGATGCCGAGAGATGATAGAGATTGAGAGTTCATGCACCTTGAGTTGGGTTTTATGTCAGCTATGGATTATTCAGCATGTTTCACTGTGTTATAATTCTTTTCACTTCTTCTATGCGATGATGAGATTTCACATTCTATATACTTTGAGGATGTGATGATGTTCACCAACCATACACAGGTGAATGTATTTCTCCTGTTTACTTTTTCTAAGATAGTCAATCATGCTCTTATCACTGAGTGAAACATGAGGGTTGATAATAGAGGAGGGAATAGAGGATCAGTACCACGACAAACCAATGTTTCTCCCAGTGGGAGTAAACATTCCCCCAATGTTTCACACTAGGGAAGTGGGAACCAGAGTACCCATTTTTATAATTCCATTGTCATTAATTAGTGTAGATTATAAGGTCACCAAAATATTCCTTATGATAGAGACCCAATGGAGAATCAGGCTTTGCAGCCATATGAAGAATCATTAGTGTTTTGGTATGACATTTCCACTTAATTCTAATAGAAAAGGGATAGTTCCATCTTCTCCTTCAGAAGCGGGTTCTTTTGCACCATGTTAGGAAGGGAGTTGGAATAGAACCATTGAGTCTGGATGAGGGGGATGTCATGGCCATGGAAGCTAGACCCTTGATCTTCAACCGCACCAATAGAGTAGTTATAAATGTGTTAGTCATGTTATTGAATATGTTTGTGGAACAAGACAATTTCATTCACTATAAATGATACCCAAGGATCGGGTTGCAGGAAAATCTATAGTATGAGGTATGATTCTAGGGAATCTACTATAGAATCTTCTTTATTTGATATAGGTTCATCAAACACTTTTTCTCTATATCTATCATGGAATGTCTTGGACTAGAGATAAAATATTACTATGGGATAATGAACCTAGATACCCTGTTAGAAGTACAGTCAGGGGGAATATGCCAATTTATGGACTATCCCCTTGATTAAGGAAGTTACCATTTCTTATAGAACCTCTTCATTCTTGATATGAAAGTCTTTGATTTCATTATTAGTATGGATTTCATGGTTCATTATCCGGATTTTATAGACTTATAACATCACAGGGTATCATTTGAATCAACAAAGGGTAGCATTTATCTACTTAAGGGTGAGTGGGATGTCTTGGATGGTAGACCTAGACCAAAGCATCGTGGGATACGTTGTGTGATCACCAAGATGGATAATCTATTCATGGAACATCAAGGTTTTGACAAGTCATATTTTATAGAAGTATTAGATATTTTTAAGGATGTCTTTCTTAATGAATTTTATGGCCTACCTACTGAGATGGAGGTATATTTTTTTATTGATCTTGTTCTAGGAGTCGCTGTAGTGTCATTTCCTCTATAATGGATAACACCTATGAAGCTTCAAGAGATCAAGTGGATGTTATAGGATTTAGAAGCCAAAGTTTTTATATGTCCTAGTACATCCTATTGGGAGTTTCCCATGATTTTTTTCTAGAAGGTGGATGGAACCTTAAGTCTATTCATGGATTACATAAGGTTTAAACATCTTACAGTGAAGAACCGTTATCCACTTCCTCAAATAGTTGATCTCTTTGACCAGCTATGAGGAACTAGGTTCTTCTCTAATATTGACCAAAGGTTGGGATATCACTATGTGAGAGTAAGGAAATTATACATACCTTATATACACATCCGTAGTAGGTGTGGTTTATTTGAGTACCTAGTTATGTCATTCGGTCTTACGAACACACCCACCTTTCTCATGGATCCAATGAATAGTTTTTCCATCCATTTATTTATTAATTTATCATAGTACTTATGGATGACATATTGGTGTATTATCACACTCATATAGAACATTACAAGATCCTTCATATCATTATGAGTACATTAAGAGATCATCATATTTATGTTATGTTTTCTAAGTGCCACTTCTGGATCGTGAAGTTTCACTTCTTGGGTAATTTTATCTCAGAATCATGAGTATATATTGACACATATAAGGTTATTGTTGTTTTTTACTAGGAACAAACCAAGAATGTTTTTGATATGTGTAGTGTCTTGGTTCGGATGAATATTACCGACATTTCATACATGAGTTCTTCATCCTTGATTTAACTCTCACTCTCCTTACAAAAAAAGGTGTCATGTTCCTACAATTAGAAGTATCCAAGAAAGAAATTAAAGAGTAAAAAGGAGGCTTGTCTCAACACCTATTCTTATTATTCCAAATCCTAAATGAGGTTACATAATCTTTTGTGATAGATTATTCATCGAACTAGGAGAATTAATGATTCAAGAAGAAAGAGTCATTATGTATGGATTTTGGAAGTTGAGGCCTCATGAGAGAAATTACCTGACACACAACCTTGAGGTAGTAGTAGTTTTCCATGAATTACATTTCTAGAGATATTATCTATTTTGTGAGAACTTTGGACTGTACACAAACCATAAGGGCCTATAATATATCTTTATATGGTGTGATTTTAAAAATAGACAGTGGAGATAGGTTGAATATAAATAGACCATTGACTTCAAGATTTCTAGTATACCTGGGAAGGGAAATGTATTTGCAGATGTGACGTGTCGACAAACTCAAGAACAAGTCATATGGGAAGCCAATGATGAATGAAAATTTATATCCCTATTATCTATGATGCATCTGGAATTTCATGAGAGTCTTAAAAAATCATACATCATCCTTGACAGTTACCTATTCCCTCCTTTATAATGTGAAGGTTGGAAAATATTTATATCATGATGGATTGGTTCTCTGTGAGAGTATATCAAGAGATAACCAGCCGCCCGGTTGGTCTATAGACAAAGATGACATCTTTTATATTCATGGTCATGTCTGGGTTCATTTAGATATGAGAGAGGAGTTGATGCAAGGGTCTCATGCTTCATAGTGGATAGTTCATCTAGGAAACTCCATGATGTATTTAGATATGATACACTATTATTGGTGGCTTGGGATGAAACATCATATAGCATGCTTTATCACTAGGTGTTCCACCAATTAGGAGGTGAAGTTGGAGAACCAAATACCTATTAGCTTGTTAAATATGTTTCCAATCTGAAAATTGAAATGGGAAAATGTTTTCATATACATTATAGTTAGGTTTCCAAGGTCCCTAAGGGGTAGTGACTCTATGTGGGTGGTTATTGACCGACTAACAAAAGCATCCTAACTGCATTCTTAATCCTGATACTTTCTCAGTTTATTATCCAGGAAGACTCTATGTTCCCGAGATCATATGACTACATGGGGTCCCCCGTACTGTCATTTTGGGTAGGGGTGCTCATTTCACAGCATGGCTCTGGCAGGGTTTGCAGAAAGTTAAGGGTACATAAGTGTTTCTATGTACACCTCTTCACCCTCAAACTGATAGACAATTGGAATGGAAAATATGGGATTTAAAGTACAATATTTTGGAATGTTTCCTTATTTTCAGTGGTTCCTGGGAGAAGCATATCCCAATCAACAAGTTGGCCTACAACAATACCTTGTAGGTGATAATTTAGGAAGCTCCTTTTAAGGCCTTTTTTTAGGTTGTGCAATTCACCTCTATAATAGCTAGAGGATGGAAAGGAAAACCTACTAGGTCCCCATATTATAAAAGTCTTTAGAGAAGGATCAGCAGATCAGGAAGTGTATGCCTACTAATTTTTCTAGATACTACTCTATTTTTGATATCCATCGATGACCACTAGATTTTGAGCTCTAGGGTCCTATTTTTCTTTCATGTACCACCAGGATGGGGCATAAATGGTTAAGGAAGCATGGGAATCCGTCTCCTCTTTACTTCGGGACATTTGAAAATATAGAGAAAGTTGGTCCAGTAGAATATCAGTTGCTACTACCTTTAGAGGTATTGTGCCATGAATGACGCCTTCAATGATTCAAAGCTTCTCCAATGTCATGTCAACCTATCTCATACCATTGATCCTGAATAATTTTAGAAATATGTCTATTGCACTTATGAGGATCACCCAAAATGCATCATTTATTAAAGAACTGATTCTCTCTATGGTTGGTATGTCCCTCTAGTATGGGTGTTGTGGAAGCATGACCATGTACAGGATGAGAATTGGGATTAGGATATGAAATACATGCCTGTTGGCCAGTGTTACTCTTAGACAGTGTTTTTCCACCCTTGGAAGGTGGAATTGGGGACGAGTACATTTACGAAGGAAATACTGTAAGAACCCAGTTTTTTACTCAAGTATGGATCATTTAAATTTCGTTCTAATTCATTATTTTGGACCTAATATTATTTCCTAATGAATTAGAAAAGGTCTCATGGGTTTCCATGGATTGTTAAGAGACTAAAACCCATATATTTTAGAGAACTAGGCCTAGAACATGGTTTGTAGTATACCTTGTGGGGAACATTCATAGATAGAGAAAACCATGTGGGTGGCTTGATTTTTCGAATTGAGCTTTAGAACACGGTTGGTGAATTGTTTCCCTAAATGTGCGACCTAACCATGAAATACAACCCTTTCTATAGGTACACGTTCATTGTTAGTGCATGGTTTGGAAAACCATGTGGACAAAATGTGCATATGCTAAATTTTGGTAACTTTTACATTTTTACCCTTAATGTTATAAATAATCCTTCATTAAACTCTAATAAAATATCCAATAGACAGAACCACCTTTCTTCCATTTCGTATATTTTAAAGGCCTATGTTAGGGATTAATAGATCTCCTTCATCTAGGATCCATTAGTACTTCTGTTCATCACGTTGGATGCATAATGGTATGTACTCATGGCTGATTGAGATTTTATTCATATCTCCTTCTCTCAACCTAGTTATTAAAGTGTGAGAGTTTTTTCCTTTTTTCAGAAAAACTCTATTCTATGCTATTTTAGAGGAAAATACTATATGTGGAGAGTCATACAAGCCTATGGTTGGTGGTCTATAACTCATCCTTCAATTTTTTGGATTTTAGAATTATTGTATGAGGACCTCTGATTTTATCGGGTGTTACTTATTTAATTATATTTCATTATTAATATAATTAGAACTGTATGATTATGATTTTAACATATATGTGATTAGATTTTAGTGTTTATTCCCACAACTTTATCCATCACATCTAAGATGTTTTCCATAATTTTTGTTTTAGGGTTAAAACATGTTTTAGTCATCATTCATATAGTGACCCTTACTTTTCTTACATTAACAATACATATTTTTTTGGAATATATAAAAAATTATACAAAAAAATACCCAATTATCCTACAAATCTATTTCTGTTGGAAGTATGGAAACATAACCACTGTGACATATGTGAGCTACATTATCTCCCACGTGGTTTTTCTTGACTACAACCCTTCTTAGACACATCAAACATAATACATATCTTCATAATCTCTGGAGGGAAACATAAAAAGGGGTGAGCTCAAATGCTTAGTAATGGTAACTAATGGAGATATGTATGAATAACGATGAGCATAAGGGTATGAGATCATGATCATAAAAATAGGAGATCATACTCTTCAAATCAAAGATAATAAACATGAATCATGGCATAAATCTTGGAAGTTCACAAGACATGTATCATAAATAAATAATTAACATAATCCTTGTAAGCATAACATAGGAATAAAACATGGAATTGTGGAAGATAGATAATAATATATAATGATTTCCAAAGTAGTCAAGGTATTAATGTGTATACCATGTTAGTGGATAAGTTCCTTTACTGAATCGGTTTCACACCCAGTTCCAGCCCCGTATTACTAAACGTAGTTCACCCCTCGTTTCAACCCTGTATTAATGAAACATGTTCATTTCAGTTTGTAGCCCTGTAATAATGAACTAATTTCCTTTCTCACATCAACCTTTCCTATATCATGAGATATAAATATTTACTTAATGCATAAGAGGGAGATATAGGTCCCACCAATATCATAATGAAATCATACATACATGTTCCACAAGATTATAAATAATCATATCATAACCCAAGATATGAAATCGGTATTATAAATATGTAATTATATCATAACCTATGAAAAGAGACATGTTTTTGGATCATTTCATCATGAACATAACCCATGAAAATAATCAGGTTTAAAAATCATATAACCCATGAAAGATAACTAGGTTTCTAAAGAATATAACATGTGAAAGAGAAATGGGCATCATAAACATCATGGAATCAAAATATAATCCATTTTGAGAAAGAATATGAATAAAAACATTGAATAATACCCCCATTAATACATTTGTAACACCAATGAATGTTATCTTATGTGAGAAATAATTTTTAAAGGCCATTTAATAACATTTATTGAGGAAAATATCCATTCTACATTATAAATTCTTTTAATAACATAATTCATTTTTGAAAGCATTTTTAATTGCATTGAAAGTATATAAAGGAAGCATTGAATAATATAGAATTTTTATAAAATAATTCTTAATTGAAAATGGACTTCAAATATATTTTAAAAACATTATCAAAATCCTTTTTTAAAACATTATTGTAAACATGGATTTTAAATACAATTGATTTTCTACTGGATAGAGAGACGATCATATTTCACTTAAAAATGTTATATTAAGTACCAAAGAGTATAAAATTGTAATAAAACTTGAATATATCTTGAATAAAAATAGGAGAAGTAAAATCATGAGTTTTATTGAGATAGGTATTATTAGATCTCATCATAGGAAGCGAAAACATAAACAATCTTGAAAAGCGATGATATTGTTTCAATAAACTCTTATAACTGGGTAACTTGGGATAATATTCTAATTGTAAGAAATAAAAATTAAATGAATCTAAAATTTTCATGAAATTAAGTAATTTTATGATATAACATGTAAAATTTATGTATATACACCTTGAAAAAGAGTTTAGGTTCATAATAAAACATGAGTCTCAAAGAAGGAAAATTGAGACAAAAATATTTTAACAATTTTGTATATTTTGAAACTTAGACCCCATGAATGAAGTATAATAAAATTGGAATTTTCATAAACATAAATTTAATTATAATATATCTTAATTTAATCATGGGTAGTACATTCAACAAATAAAAGTAAAGAGTGGAAAACATATCATGTATCTCATAAAAATAAAAAATGAGATGAAATCCCCTTACCTTGTGTCTTGAATCTCATCATACTCATTAAAAACACCTATATAATAAATATAAATTTATTATAAATATTTTACAGAAACATATTCCTATATATATTATTTTATTATGACCTTATATTATCCTCTTGTTAACAACCCTTTGTTAATGCTTCACTTTGGGTAATATTCACTCTATTAGTTTCATATGTAATAATTTGTTATATCCTTAGTATTTATACTCTATATCATGATATAATGAATGTTAAAAATGATAAAAATATTATTTATATACATTATATGTGTATTATAAGAATATATATAATATATAAGTATGAAATGGGTTACACCATTCATGGAGATGGTAGGTCATACGTATGTATTAACAATATTTCTATTTAATTGTCGTATTGAAAGAAAGAATATAAAAAAATAAATCTATGTATATATATATATATTTATATTTATTAAAGTATATTTATGAAATAATATATGTATTATATATTAACTAAAAATATCCATGATATAATCTATGTAGTGTATGAATGAATCATATCACTTTGAGGGTGTGGTAGTCCACACTTCCTCAAACAAAATTATCCCATTAACACCAATAGAATATAAAAAAGATATGTTTTCTAAAAGGAATATATAATATTAAATAAATAATAAAAATAATATATAAAAAATATAAATAGAGTTTCCATCATAATTTCAATAATGATAAGTGGTACAAAAAATTGAACAATCATCATTTAGTGAGGTGGTAGTTCACTGTACACATAAACACTACGTTTGTTACCCATTAGATGGAGGTGTATGTAAGTGTAGGTTAATTGTTTTTTCATAATAATACTAGTATATATAATATACTTGTGTTTTTATACAATCATGGAAAAAATAATGAGGTGGAGGATGGATAAAGAAAATAAAATAAAGGAGTTGAGAGAAAACGTTACCTCTTAATCGGGTAACACCTTTTGGTTTGTGCCAAAAGGCCTCATTGGATTGACTTTTTCCCAAGGTAAGGATTTTAGGTGGAAAGGAGGATTAATGGGATGTTTATTGGGTAGAATATGGAAAAACATAAGAGTTTTGAGACGTTTGAGGAAGTGGGAGAGGCGGTGGCCTTTTATAGGGAAAGAAAAAGACTCACTTGGAATTTTAAAAAAAGTTAGGTGTACAAATGTTATTAACTAAAAAACTCCTAAAAAACCAAGAAAAATTAATAATTGATTTTTCATGTCCAAATAATGGTCAAAAAATTTGTTTTTACATTTTTCTAGGTTATTTATCCCCCAAATATGAAGGATTAGTTTCTAATTAAGCATAATTTGACCTTAATCATTGTGATTAATTTTAATCACTTATACTTCTATATTTGGTAAAAAAATTAAATAGATATTATTAGAATCTATATATTATAATTATTATAATGTTTTATTTCAGTTTTTCTAAATTAAATTCACATAAGCAATATAGTTAATATTAATGCTAATATCGCAGACGTGATGAAATTACATGTCTTTAAAGTTGAATTTTTTTCAAATTTTTTATATTTTTATATAAACTTTCAATGTAAAATTGTTTACAATGACCTAAATTTTTTTAATATATTTATAATGGATCTAATTTTTCATTAAAAAAATTAATGTATAATTTATCATTAATAAATACTTAAACGAAAATGTCGTTTTTAACCAAGAAGTAGTATTTTTCACTATTCATAAAAAAATAATGTCTCATAAAAATTTCAATAAATTCACCCTAATATAATTTAAACATTATAAATTCATAAATGGTGTTTATTTAATCATATTAAACTTCTAAATGTATCTATAATTTATTTATAGTTTTCCACTAAAGGACATTTAGAGTAGTTCATTTGAGAAAGCATCATTTTTAAATATAAAAGGACTTTACAAAAAATCATATCTTTCATTATCAATATTTTTTATTCATATAAAAAGTTTAAAATGACATTTTAATATTATTTATTATTATTTTTATAACTATTTTTAATTTCTAGTTTACAATTATCTCATCTAAATAATTATAACAATATAATGATGTTTTGTAGAAACATCATTGTTTTTTGTAATGTATACCAACTCAATGTTGCATGTAACATACTCTGAGTCGATGTTATATGTAATGTAAGACATACACTAAGTTAGTTCCATGTTAATTTAATATTTTAACATAGTTCATTTCATGAAATAAAAATTTACTTTATTCGAAAAAAGGTCCCTAAAAACCCAGGGTATTACATTCTACTCCCATTAAAATGAAACTTTCCCTCAAAATTATCCTCTCAAGTAAAAAAATGAGGATACATCTACTTCATAAAATCCTAATGTTCCCACATATATTTATATAACTGGCGATTTCTCCACAAAAATTTGACCAGTTGAGTGGTCTTGTTTCGTAGAACATTCTCTTTACAATCCATAATTTCAACAGGTTCCTCCTTGTATGAAAGATCCTGCTCCAGCGGAATGACCAATGAGATCAATACATATTAAATTTTAGGGTTGTAATTATTCCAAAGAGATACATGGAACACATCCTGTACATGAGATGAATTTTGAAGATGTGACAATATAAATGATACCATCCCGATAAGATGAAGAATATCGAAGTGGCCAATATACCTATGGCTTAGCTTTTCATTCTTCCCAAATCTCATAACTTTATTCTCGGGTTGGATTCATAGAAATATTTTTTCACCAACTTAAAATTATAGATTAGGTCTATGGTTATCTGTGTAAATTTTCATTTAACTTTCCTATGCCTTGATATACTACTAAATGGTTCTAACCTTCTCTACCATATCTTCAATAATCTCAGGTACCTATAGCTTTCAATCTCCAAACTCATTCCTTCACATTGGATCTCTACATTTATTCTTAGATATGGATTAATATAGTTCCATTTTCTTGATTGAATGAATGATATTATTGTAAAAATAATCAACTAGTGGAAAGTGTTTCTCCCAAACACATTTTAAATCCAGAGAAGAAGATATGAGCATATCATATATGTTTTGAATTGTTCTTTCTGACTGAACATCTGCCTGAGGATGATAAGAAGTTATGAAACACGATTTTAAATCAAGTGTCCTTCTCCATAACATTGAGGTGATCCTAAGATCCCGATTTTATACAATTGGATGTGGTACACCATGAAACCTTATAACTTCTATAACATATTTCTTGGAAATATGATCTAGATAAAAGTCTTCTTTGATAGTGGTGATGTGTTCTAACATTGTAAAGTGATCGAATACCACCCATATAACATTAAAACCTTTATCCAGTTTGTGTATTTCTATCAAAAAATAAATTGTGATGTTCTCCGATATTCATTTTGGTATGGGTAATGGATACAATAACCCCTTTGAATTTTTTCATTTATCCTTGACATATTGAAAAACCAAACACCAAAATACAAACTCTGTAATATCTGTCCTCATACCATCCCGTCAAAAGTATTTATTCAAGTACCTAAACATATTTGTACTTCTAGAATGAATAATGAATGAAAACTATGATCTTACTCTAATATATCATTCATCAAATTTATTATATAATGAAAACATAAATGATTCCCTAACCTCATCATTCCATCCTAATCAAGGTTAATATCAAGAACATTTCAGGCTTTCTTTTACAGCTCTAAATCTTCCTTCTACATCTCCGTGATCTTCACATGGTTAGAGGGTTCAACATTCATTTGAGAAAGATAATAATTTTCCACTTACTTCAGGATTTATAGATCTATCCTTTTAAAATCTAGAAATATTGGATATTTTGTGATCCCCAACATGGATAAGCTAGCAAGATCCTCCCGACTCAAAGCATCTTGAACCTAGTTCTATTTCCTAGGGTGGTAATATATTAAGAAGTCATAATATTTTTTCAACTCTAACCATCTTCTCTTGTGCAAGTTCAAAACCTTTTGTGTGAATATATATATCAGATCACTATGGTATGTATATAAAAATATCACACTTTTTATAATAAAGATAATACCTCCATATATTTAATGAAAAATTACCACTACTAAAACCAAATCATGAGTTGGGTTGTTTTTCTCATGAATAATGAACTACTGTAAGGAAAAAGTGATAACCGTGTTATAAGAACACATCCTAATCTCTTCATGGATATGTATCTTGAGATTACAAACCCTTCTCTACTACATGGTAATGTAAGCATAGGTTCACTAACTAACCTTCTCTTTAGTTCCTTGAAATTTTCGTCACATTCATTTATCCATGGGAAATTGACACCCTTTCAGGTTAACTTGTTCAGAGGATTATATATAAATGAGAAATTATACACATAACATTTATATTATCTAATTAGAGCAATAAATTTATAGATCTCATTCACAATGGTTGGTCTAGGCTAGCATTCAATAGCCTCTATCATTGATGGATCTACTACTATACCATTACTTGAGATTATGTGACCCAAAAATGAAACCTTTTTCATCCAAAATTCACAAATACTAAAATTTTAATATATATTCACCTTCCTTAGGGACTTCAGTACAATTCTCAAGTGTTCTTTATGATATTCCATGCTCTTTGAGTAGATAAGAATATCATCTACAAAGACTACCAAAAAATGATTGAGGTAGTCTCTAAAGACTCTATTCATTAAATCCCTGAAGATAGTATGTGTATTAGTAAGACCAAAGGAATCACTTTATATTCATAGTGTCTATACCTTTTATGGTATTTCATATTGGGAATATCCTCTTTCTTGACCCTCAATTGATAATATCCGTAATGAAGGTCAATCTTGGAAAATTATTGAGCTCTGTGTAGTTTGTCAAATAGTTCTTAAATATGGGGGATATAATACTTATTCTTGATGGTGATCTTATTCAACTCTTGATTATCAATGTAGAGTCTCATTGATCCATCTTTATTATTCATATAAAAAATGGTTTCATTCCAAGGTGAAAACTTGGACGAATTAATACCTTATCAAGGTTTTATTGGAGTTTCTTCTTCAATTCATGTAACTAAATTTGGGACACTCTATAAGGAGCCTTTCAAATTAGGGTGGAACCAGGTATAAGTTTTATTGGTAACTAAACTTCTTGTTTTGGTGGAAGACCAAGAAAATCTTCTGGAAATACATACAAAAAATCCCAAATAGTAGGAATATCAACGATGTTGATTTTCTCCCCAAACATTTGATATACAAAACCTTCTTAAATGGTAATTATGACCGAATCACCTGATGTAATATCAATAATAATTTAAGGATTATCATCACATTGATGGATGATTATATGAGGGTTTGAAATATCAAAATTAACTTCGCTTCCTCAACAAATGATGTGGGATTTAAATATAGAATTCCAATCCATGACTAAGATGAAATCAAATTTAACTAAAGGAAGAATGACAAAATTTTTAGTAAGCACATTCCCACAAACTTTTATCATAGATGAATCATATAATTGAGATTCAATCAATGTACCATTAGTGGGTTTCACTACAAATTCAATATCAAATTATTTTTGTGGAATGTCAAAACCCATAAATAATTATTTAGATAAAAAAGAGTTGGGTGATCCAAAATCAAATATGACATTAGCAGTTCTGGAGTAGTTGGTTATCATATATTCCATCACTTATTTATCACAACCCTCATTAGAAAAAGAAATTTCATGCGATTTCACCATGTACCTTGGATTAAGAGATTGCAGATGTCAATCATCATCACCAGCCCTTGGGTTTAGGTAGTGGTTAGCATAATTCCTATTCTACTTACACTTGTAGTACTGAATCATGGGAGGTGGATTCTCTAATTCTTTCTCCCCATTTGCAACATTATCTAAATTCTTACCAACACTTTAAAAATAAAATTCCTAATGGCCTCTCCTTCCACATGTAATACATTTATTTGTCACCATGAAGAAATTTCCTCCATGATTCTTCCAACACTTATATCATAATGGTAAACTCACCATCTTATCTTCATGATTTTTAGATTTTCCTTGAAACTTTATCTTCCTCTTGTTGTCAATACCATGATATTGATATCTGACCCTGACCTCCATTTCAACCATGGTTGAACAATGCACTATAAAATCCTGGCTACTAATGTCTCTTATGAAAACATCCTTAATCAATGAAACCATAGGTTTAAGCTAGATTATTCATATCCAGACACTATTTAAATCCTTTATGATAGCTCAAAAAAAGTTTTTTAATTTCCAAAGAATATCCCCCGAGAGTGTCAAACCAGGTGTGTAGTAAGCCCCATTTCCACATACCAGATTACCTCGAGTCAGGGCCAGAACATCTTGTTAGAGTATCTACCCCTATGTACATATGTTTTTGAGACACATCCACTTGTCGTATCCAGACATGGATTTAATTCTTGTAAACCACTCACTATAACCTTTACTAAAATTCCAGGACATTTTCCAACACATTTATTTATCCTTATACTTATCCATATATATTTCCATAGTGTTCTCATAATAGTTTTATCATCCTACCTTCTAATGGATAACCAATCATTTGCTATGATACCAACTATAGAGACCCTCTCTTTTATTATAATAACATTACCTTACATTGAGGTAATAGAAAAAATATTATATCAACATACACTCAAATATCCTGCTAGTCTAGTGCCTTTGGAATCCTTGAAACATAAACATTGATACTTAAGTGAGATAAATTATCTACCCCTAGGTTCTTCTTGACTATAACCCTTCTTAGACATGTAAAACATAATACATATCTTCTTAAACTATGAAAGGAAACATAAAAAGGGGTGACCTCAAATGCTCAATAAGGGTAAACAATGGAGATATGTGAGTATAATACTAACCATAAGGGTATGAGAACATGATCATGAAAATAGAAGATAATAAACTACAAATCAAATATCATATATATGAATCATGGAATAAAGAATGGATGTTAACAAGAGACGAATCATTAGGAAATAGAGAAGATATACCCTGGATGCATAACATATGAATAAAACATGGAATTATGGAAGACACATAAGTATATATTATTTTTCCAAATTATTAAAGGCATTGATGCTGATACCATAATAGTGGAAAAACTCCTTTACTAAAATGGGTTCACATCACATCCCTGCCCTATATTACTAAAGCGAGTTTACCCATCATTCTAGCCCAGTATTACTGAATCAAGTTCATTTAATGTTCCAGTAATGAAATACTAAACCGATTTTATTTCTCATTCTATCTATTTCAATCTCATGAGATATAAATATTTACCCATTTCATTTGAGGGAGACATAGGTCCCACCAATCTCGTTATTAAATCATACATACATCTTCCACAAGATCAGAAATAATCATATCATAACACATGAAATGAAATGGGAATGATCAATATGTAATCCTATCATAACTTATTGAAAGATAAAGGTTACTTAACCATTTCACTATGAAAATAAGATGTGAAAAAATCAGGTTTCAAAATCATATAACTTGTGAAAGGGAAATGAGCTTCAAAATAATATAACTCGTCAAAGAGAAATTGGTTTCATAAACATCATGAAATCAAAACCTAATCCATTCATAGAATGAATTTTAATAGAATTATTGAATAATTTCATCATAAAGAAATTATTAACACCAATGTATGTTATCTTATATGGTAAATAATTTTGAAAGACATTCTAAGAACATTTCATGAGGAAAATATCCTTTCTGCATTGAAAGTGAATTTAAAAATATAAAACCTGTTTGAAATCATATTTCTTTGAAAATATCTTCGAAAAATAATAAAGGTAGCATTGAAAACTATAAAATGTTTTTTAAATCATCTTTTCAAGAAAATGGGATTCAAATGTATTTTGAAAACATTTTTGAATTATTTTTAAAACATTTCTTATTAATACCACAAATTTCTATCTAGAGACAGAGATGATCATATTTGACTTTAAAACATTATCTTAAGTAAAAAAAAGTGGGAAAATGGAACTAATACATGGATAAATCTTTAATAAATATAGGATGAGGAAAATAATGAGTTTTTTTGAGATCTGGATCTTAATATTTCATCATAGGAAGCATAAATGTAAAAAATCTCTAAAAGTGACGAGATTGATTCAAAATACACTTATAACTTAGTAAAATGGGAACATATTATCCATGAAATAAAATGAAATTACATGAAGAATAAAATATAATGAAAATAATTAAATTCATTAAATAACATGTAAAATGGATGTATATAAAACTTGAAAAATATTTTTGGTGCATAACAAAACAAGAGTCTCAACGAAGGCAAATTGAGATAAAACTATCTTTCTGATTTGGTAACTTTTGAAACACATAACCCACTAAAGAAATATAATAAAATAGATTTGTGAATAGACATAAATTTAATTATAATATACATAGAATACAATAATGGGTAGTATATACACTCCACAAATGGAATGAGTGGTGAACGTATCATTTATCTCATAAAAATAAAAAATGAGATGAAATCCCCTAACCCCGTGTCTTTACTCACATTATACTCATCCAAAACACCAATAAAATAAATATAAATTTATCATAACTATTTTATATAACCATATATATATAAATGTTTTTATTTTGACGATATATTTCCCTCTTTTTAACAATCGTGTGATAAGGTTTCACTTCGAGTAATATTCGCTTTATTATGCGCATGTGTCATCATTTGTTATATATTTGGAATTTATAATTTATATATTGATTTCAATAATTTTATCCAGGATATAAATATCATATATACAAGATATTTGTATTATTATAATCTATATAATTTATAAGTATGAAATAGAATACACCATTCACGGAAACATTAAGTCATACAAATGCATGAACATCGTTTCCATTTTATTGACATTCTAAAATGAAGAAACTAAATGAAATATATGTATACATATATATATATGATTATTAAAGTATATTTTTGATATAGTATATATCTTATATATTCACTAAAACCATCCTTAATATAAACCCTGTAGTTTATGATTAAAACATATTGTTTTTAGGGGGCAGTAGTCCACACTTCCTCAAACAAAATTATCGTATTAACAACAAATGAAAATTTAAAAAAATATATGTGATGTAAGAGGAATAAATAATAATAAATAAATAATATGTATAATATATAATATATATATAAATATATTTTCCATCATAATTTCCATCATTAGAGGTGGTAAAAAAATTTGATCAATCATTGTTTAGTGAGTTGATAGGTCGTTGTACCGATAAATAGTATGTTCATTATCCATTACATGTAGGTGTGTGTAAGTTTATGTTTAATCCATTTGAAAAATTAATACAATAATATTGAGGATAATGGTGTTATTATACCATAATTTAAGAAATAAGTTGGAGGGGTGGTGAAATAAAATAGAAAACAGGACTTGAGAGGGGACATTACCTCTTAATCGGGTAACTCCTTTTGGTTTATGCCAAAATGCTTCCTTATATTTACATATGCTTGAGGGAAGGATTATATAAGAAAGGGATGGATTTTATGAAGTGTTTAGGATAGATCCTGGATTATCTAAAGAGGTATTATAGGTTTCAAGAAGTGTGAGAGGTGGTTGCCTTTTATAGGAAAGGAAAAGGACTCCCTTAGAATTTTTGAAAACAAGTTAGGTGTACAAAATTTCATAAATATAAAAGTAATAAAAACAATCCAAAATCAATAATTTAAGGTTTATGGGAGCATAATGGCCAAAAAATGGCTTTCTGACAAGTGGATAGGTCATTTGGGCACCTAATATTAATTTTTAGTAACTAATTAATCTTAATTTGACCTTAATAATTGTGATTAATCTTAGTCACTTTTACTAATATTATTTTTAAAATTTTAATTTGATATTATTAAAAAATAAATATTATACTAATTAAAATGGTGTATATTTTTTTTGAAATTAAATTTGTAGAATTGGTAGAATTAACATTTATGCTAACCCCGCAGTTAGGAAAAAATTACGGGTCTTTAAAGTAGAAAAATGTTCAAAAGATTATTATGTTATTTTATTCAATTTCAAAGTGATTTTTTTATAACAACCTTAATTGTATTAATATATTTATAATTGAAATTTTTTAATATTAAAAAAATTTATGTATTATTTAATATTAATAATTATTTAAATGTTAAGGTAGTTTTTAAAATAGAATCATTATTTTTCACTATTCATCAAAAAATGATGTTTTTTCATTAAAATACAAAAAATAACTATCAAGTAATTTAGAAATTATAAACTCATAAATGGGGTTTATTTAAAAAAATTATTTATCAAAATTTATCTAAAAATAATTTTATTTTTTTTAATAAAAGGACATTAAAAAGAGTTTATTCAAGAAAGAAATATTTTAAAACCTAAAAGGATTGTACAAAAAATCATATCTTTCATTTTCAAGAAGTTTTATTTATATGAAACAATTATTAAAGATATTTTAAAAGTATTTTTACTATTCATATAACTATGTTTAATGTATTGGTTATAATTAACTCATTTGAATAATTATAACAACAAAATAATGTTTCGTAGAATCATCGTTGTTGCACATAACTGATGTTATTAATATTTTCATGACTTATTATATTCCCCCTTTACATATTTTATATGAAATGTGCATAATTTGTGTGAAATATTAATGTTTTAATATTAAGTATAATATTTGAGCATTTTTAGAAGTAGTCAAATTGAGTCAGTTTAATGTTTTAATTATAACTATCACTATAATGATCCAAATTGTGTGGTTATTGTTTTTTAGGATTCTCCTTTAAATATAAAACATTTCATTAGAAGGAACCATGATCCAATTCTGCCATTTGAAGGGTCATATGGTCCTCACAAACAAGACCAAAGAATCTGTGAAGAAACTGAACTATTCATGAAGATTGATTTACTGGGCTCAATCCAGAAGTTCAAAAACCTCAACTCTCCACCATAATTCGGGGGACACTACATGTCATCTTGGATAAAAATTTCATGTCCCAAATCCATGTACAAGGGGCCCAAATGAATCTTTGAAGTCCAGCCCACCATTCTGGCCGAGAATGAAAATCAGTATAGTATTCATGACATATCTCCTGATGTAATCATCCAAGCGAGCTGAGATTTTGCAGTGTGAAATAGGGGATGTAGGTGGCCGACTTTTTTGAAGAAAACATTCGGATTTGAAGGCATCTTAATATTCAAAAACCCTTTCAAATTATGGACTTCAAAAAGACTGGATTGAAATGGACAGTTTATGTTTGTTTATTCAACCGGCCATAACTTTTTATCCTTACGACGAAATGACTCCAAATTTTGAGAGTAGTCGGAAAACATTATTGCCTACAACTTTGAAGAAGAAGATATTTGAAGATTAGGCTGTCTGAATTGCCAAATTGGCGATGAAAGTGGAGGGACAGATTGGGAATGCAAACAGTCCACTCCTTGGGCTATAAATACTCCCCCCTTCTCTCCTTGAGAGGGGTTGGCATTTCAGAAGAGAGGAGATAACATTGGCATGAACAAATCTTTGCCAAAGGCTTGGGAGGACCTGCCATACTCAATTTTCACTTGAGAGACCTTTCCTCCTCTCTTTCTTTTCACTTACTTTTGTGTTCTTCATTTTTGTAATCTTGTAATTCTCTTTCTTTGTAATTCTGTTTTAATGCAAGTTACTTCTTCAATATCTCTTATTCTCTTCCACCTTCTGTATTTTAATATTAATGTTCTTAAAATAGTTTAAATTCAGTTCAATCCCCTTCCCTTCTTTAGCTTCCTCATTCAATCGAAAGTTCGTTTTTAATTATCATCATTGTTCGTGTGTGTGTGTCGACGTACCACTCTTTTCTTATCCCTTTCTTTTTCTTCTCTTATTAATTTATAATCATAATCATTATAACCAGATTATTAATCACCCAAATGGCTGAGTAAATCTCTCATTGGGGTGAGTTATAATTTAGGTATGTTAAGTGACTGAGAGCTTCTTCTCGATGAATATTCTTTGAATTAACATTGTGTATGTTGGACTTAACATGTCATGGATTAATGACTTGTTTTGTTTAACATGTGGTTTCCATGGATTATTGGAACCATAAATACACAACCATAAATAAGATCTGATTGAGATTATAACCTTAAGTTAAGTTAAGTCTTGGTTTAAAGCCTTAACACTTAAGAATTCTAATCAACATCATCTTGTGACATGGGTGTTAATTTAAATGCAATATAAAGCAAAGCTCAAGGATATCACAAGATTAACTAACCTAATGATGAACTCACCCCAATATTTATCAATTTGGTAAATCAAACATCATCCATAAATCATTTCAATTAAGCTCTGCAAACAAACCCTCCTAATCAAAATACAATCAACTAAAAACAAACGACTACTACAAAGTATCATCGCCGAGGATTCGACCCGAGTGCTGCTATACACATTAGAAGAGCACCGGAACCTTGAACGGTCGATAGGCGACAATCGGACGTGCACTTTCAAATGGCGCCGTTGCCGGAGATGGTGCTTTAAGTAGTCATTAGTTTCTGGTTATTATCAAAAAAACCAAAAAAAAAACAAAAATTTAAAAAAAATTGAAAAAAAACACAAAGAAAAACCCGTCTTCCTCTTAAAAATCATAAACTGAAAAAATACAAAGAAAAACCCGTCTTCCTCTTTCTTCCAAAATCTCTCTGAATTCCCCGTAGCCTTCCAAACAATCCCTCGGATTTGTTTGACCCTGAAATTGAGCGAACACTTCGCCAACTTAGGAGGAACATAAGAGATACTCAAATAATTCAAGAACCAGTCCTCATTCAACCAATTGAATTAGATATGGCCAATCCTAGGGAACAAACATTGAAAGAACTTGCTGCCCCTGATATGAATTACCAACCTCTTGGTATTCAATATCCAAACATAGAGGCTGACTTCAAACTCAAGTCGGGTTTGATTCATCTTCTTCCTCATTTCCATGGTCTAGCTGGTGAGGATCCTCATCTTCACCTCAAAGAGTTCCAAGTGGTCTGCTCAACCATGAAATCTCAAGGGGTTTCTGAAGAACAAATCAAGCTTAGATCTTTCCCCTTTTCCCTAGCGGATTCTGCCAAGTCTTGGATCTACTACCTCCCACCTGGTTCCATAAACTCATGGGTTGACATGAAGAGACTTTTCCTTGAGAAGTTCTTTCCCGCTTCCCGAACAGCTTCTATCCTAAAGGAAATAAGCGGCATCCGTCAATTCCCTAATGAATCACTCCATGAGTATTGGGAGAGGTTCAAAAAGCTTGTGGCAACTTGTCCACACCATCAAATCCCTGACCAACTCCTGATCCAATACTTCTATGAGGGGTTATTGGCTATGGAGAGAACTCTCATTGATGCCGCAAGTGGCAGTGCTCTTGTTGATAAAACTCCTGCAGCTGCAAGAGAACTCATAAGCAACATGGCTGCAAACACGCAACAATTCCATACTCGAGCACATGCTCAAGTGAAACAAGCCCAAGAGAATCAATCCATAGAGCCCAACAAGATGACTGAGTGGATGAGTGAACTTACAGGTCTTGTGCGTCAACTAGCGGTGGCTACCAAAGCCCCAACCTCATCTTCTCCATAGTCACTATTCCCTGGACCTATCAAGAATTGTGGAATCTGCGACTCTCCATCTCATCCGACTGACACATGTCCACAACTTCAAGATGATCCATCTGATTCATCTAGTCCAATGGAGCTCAATGCGGCATATGCTCAACGAAACTTCAACCCTCAACAATCAGGTCAGTTTGTTAGAAACTTTAACCAACCCCACTCTGAGCCCTTCTCTTCTACCTTTAACCCACCTCTGAGGTATGGTAATCCCATTTCTCATCCTCCTCAATTCCCTCCTCAAAACCCAAACCAATTCCAATATGGTCAAGGTGGTGGTAACTTCCATCAACCTTATCCTTTTGTTCCTCAACCTCAAAGGAACAATCCTCCTCCTGGATTCCACTATCCTAACGAGCCTTCCCAATTCCCCACCCAATTCAATCACTTTCCCAAGAACCAAAATCAAGGCCAACCCAATTTGGGACATGCCTCTTCTTCTAAACAACCATGGGAAAGTGCCGTAGAGGATCTTGCTTCCTTCACCCGTTCTAGCCTAAAGAACATTGAAACCCAAATAGGTCAACTTGCATCCCACCTTAGCCAGCAACAACCATCCAATTCATCCCAACTCCCAGCTCAACCATTACCCAACCCCAAGGGTAATGTAAGTGCAATTGCACTTAGATCAGGAAAGCAACTTGCTATGCCTCAAGATAAATCCTCAAACCCCCCTTTCAATGTTTATCTAGAAAATGAAAAGAACAAAAAGCTGGAAAAGGAACTTGAATCCACTCTTTCACCTCCTTCCATTCCTTTAAGGAACCCAATTCCTTTTCCTCAAGCCATCTCCAAGCCTAAGAAGTCCTTTGAACCTGATCCTGAAATGCTTGACATGTTTATACGTGTTGAAGTGAACATCCCCCTCTTAGATGCCATCAAAAAAATCCCTAAGTATGCCAAGTTTCTTAAGGAATTGTGCACCCATAAGAGGAAACTTAGGAACATTGAAAATGTTTCAACCCAACAGTCCATTCCCATGAAGTGCAAAGATCCAGGGACCTTCACGGTTCCATGTCAAATAGGGAGTTGCAACTTTGATGATGCACTCATAGACCTTGGAGCCTCAATAAATGTCATGCCCAAATCCATTTTCTCCAACCTTGGTCTAGGTCCCTTGCACCCAACAGGTGTTGTCATTCAATTATCTAATCGAAGCACTACCAGTCCTGAGGGGATAATTGAGGATGTTCTTGTTCGGGTCAATGATCTTATCTTCCCAGCTGATTTCTATGTCCTTGACATGGAAGGTGAGACGACCTCTTCTCGATCTCCCCTAATTCTAGGAAGACCATTCCTTATGACATCTAAAACCAAAATTGATGTCCATGCTGGCATCTTATCCATGGAATTTGGAGACCAAATGGTCAAGTTCAATATTTTTCAATCCATGCGATACCCATTAGAGAATCAATCTGTATTCTCTATCCATGTTTCTGAAACTCCCTCTGAGAGTGTGTTGAATCCTAATCCATCATGTTCTTCATGTTCTACTAATATAAGAGTTTGTGAATATTGTATCCTCGTTAACCAAGTGATTAATGGTGAAATTGATGTTGACATTACAAATGCAAACTCCATTGATCTAAAGGATATTGAAAACTCTTTGAAATCTCATCTCACCTCTGACCTCCAATTCTCCAACATGGATGGTAATGAGGAAAATGAACTAGAATGCTCATTTGTTGATTCAGATCAGATTATCCCACATTCATCCTTTCCTATCCATGATTCTGAAAATTCTGTTATATGTGAAGTGAACCTTGAACCAATGTGTTTATATTGTCCTGATGGTAGTGATGTTTGTGATATTTGTACCCTAATTAATAAAGTGATCACTGGTGAGGTTGAAATTGACCATTCTTTGGCGAACAACATTGAAGTAAAGGATATTGAAAATTTTATTCAGTCATATGACTCCACTAATCCTCATTACTCTACATCGGTAAGTGATGAAGTAAATGAGTCAAAAACAATTGGGATCTCATACTGTAGTTCTGTGTTATCTGATCCTTACATAAATGAACCATCAGAATTGAGCCATCTTCCTGAATTTACAAGAATAGAAAACCATCACTTTGTGGATAAAATCATTCCTCACATTGAAGACCAAAGGGAGGAGAGTCATATTCTCTTTCCACCCCCATTGAATTGCAAGCACACCAACAAGGATGGGAAGAAATTATCCAATGAATCATCAGGCCTCCCAAAGAAAAAGTTTTTCTGGAAGCACACTGGAGTTGAGAAAATACGATGGCCGCCGTCAGACTATGGGTAGTCCACTACAATTGTCCAGCTGTAGACAAATAAATGCAGCGCTTCTTGGGAGGCAACCCATGTTTTATTTTACTTTTATGAAATTTCAATTTCTTTTTAGTTTTTCATTAGATGAATAATGAATTTTATTTTTCAGGTAACTTCCCACTGTCCTGGAACCACCTCGACTTCCACCGAATCCCCAAATTTTCTAGCCGACCTACCACTGGATGGAGAAGGCAAACCACCAAATCCAAACCAGTGGGCACCTCTTTCCCTTTAACTCTCTCTCTCTCTCAATCTCTCTTCCCTCTCTTCTTCTCTCTATTTCTTCTTCTTCCTCTCTCCCTCTCATTTTTTTTACAACATTCTTCCACAACATTTTTTCTATTTTCTCTTTTGTGTGGATGTGTCATTAAAAATAAAATAATTTAAAAAAATTAAAAAAAATGAAAATTAAAACAAAAGGGGTGTCATAATTACTCATCATCCAATATTGAAATTTTGTCCAACCATTTTGGGGAGTCAAAAGGCTTGTTTTAAACCCAAATATATTGAATTTTTATCTCAAACTTGGGTAAACAATTTTGTGTCAATAACAAACATTTTGAATGAACAATTTTTGGTGGAAAATGATTCTCCCCTACCGTGAGGAATAACATTAGCATTCATGCCAAGGTCATCTATGACCATCTTTTTCATTGTGTGTCTTCACCACTGATTGTGAGTCTTGAGTTTGTGGACCTTCGAGCTGAATTTCCATCTTTTGTGTGCATTAATATGATAGAGGCATTTTCTAAGCCACATGAGAATCAGAATAGCCAAATAGCCTCCTGTTACCCTTACATTGATCCTACTTTTGAAAGCCCCTTTGAGACTATGAAACCCTTTCTTTTGATAGCCACATTACAAGCCTAATACCTTTTCCCACCCAACATCTTCATGGATTTTCATTGTACAATTTATTGAAATTTAAGTGTGGGGGGAATAGACTTCATTTTTGGGCGTACTTTCATTGATTTCCAATGTGTCATCATATGCTTGAGGGCAAGCTTCCATTCATGTGTGGGGGAGAGGTTGTAATTCTGTGTGCTTTGGGGTGTATATGTTTAATTGTCATTTGTACAAAAGTCATTGGAAAGTGTTCAAAAAAATGAAAAAAATTATATAAAAAAAATGAAAAAAATAAAAAAAAAGGAATGGGTTTTGTCTTGGGTGGGTCAAAAATCATTCATCATCAACCTTTTTTCGTGTTATAAATTAGTTCCATGTGGAGATCAAGCATGGGTTGGGAGATGACTGTGAGACTTGTTTCAAGCACAACTTTCGAAAAAAAGAAAAAAAAGAAAAAAAAGAACACTTGAATCATCTTGTATTGTGTCATTATTGGAAGTCTTCCATGTTGGACATATTCCATCATCTCACCGTATTCCATTTTCTATCTCCCTCACTTTTCATTCATCACACATTCATGCCCTTGTAAATATGTGTTTCTATTTCCTTTCAAATCAAATTTCAAAAAAAATGTGCATTGATTTTTCCATGTTGGTGTTTTTAACCCCTCTTTTCCTTTGGACATTATATACCTACCATCCCATAGCCACTGAAAAACCCCTTAAAAGACCTCTTGATTCTTGTACACATTAGATTTGGGAATGGAAGCTGAGAGCTCTTACAAACTCTTGATTTTCACTTTTTGTTGGTGAATGAGTGAACCTCCTAAAATACATTTTTATCATCTTGAGAGGAGTAAGTTTTGAGTGCCTACATTTTCTAATTCAAACCTTGAACATGAAAAAATGAATTGTTTCTGATGCATTATTGTGAACCAAATTTGTTATGGAATTCAATATGGATGAGTGAAATAGTCTAAACCTCCCCTGATTGGAGAAAACAAAATTTTAATATTTGTTGGTGAGTGAAAATGATTTTGTCATGTTTTTATATTTGTTGCACATGAGGACACGCGCAAATCTAAGTGTGGGGGAGTTGATGTTATTAATATTTTCATGACTTATTATATTCCCCCTTTACTTATTTTATATGAAATGTGCATAATTTGTGTGAAATATTAATGTTTTAATATTAAGTATAATATTTGAGCATTTTTAGAAGTAGTCAAATTGAGTCAGTTTAATGTTTTAATTATAACTATCACTATACTGATCCAAATTGTGTGGTTCTTGTTTTGTAGGATTCAGCTTGAAATATACAACATTTCATTATAAGGAACCATGATCCAATTCTGCCATTTGAAGGGTCATATAGTCCTCACAAACAAGACCAAAGAATCTGTGAAGAAACTGAACTATTCATGAAGATTGATTTACTGGGCTCAATACAGAAGTTCAAAAACCTCAACTCTCCAGCATAATTCGGGGGACACTACATGTCATCTTGGATAAAAATTTCATGTCCCAAATCCATGTACAAGGGGCCCAAATGATTCTTTGAAGTCCAGACCACCATTCTGGCCGAGAATGAAAATCAGTATAGTATTCATGACATATCTCCTGATGTAATCATCCAAGCGAGCTGAGATTTTGCAGTGTGAAATAGGGGATGTAGGTGGACGACTTTTTTGAAGAAAACATTCGGATTTGAAGGCATCTTAATATTCAAAAACCCTTTCAAATTATGGACTTCAAAAAGACTGGATTGAAATGGACAGTTTATGTTTGTTTATTCAACCGGACATAACTTTTTATCCTTACGACGAAATGACTCCAAATTTTGAGAGTAGTCGGAAAACATTATTGCCTACAACTTTGAAGAAGAAGATATTTGAAGATTAGGCTGTCTGAATTGCCAAATTGGCGATGAAAGTGGAGGGACAGATTGGGAATGCAAACAGTCCACTCCTTGGGCTATAAATACTCCCCCCTTCTCTCCTTGAGAGGGGTTGGCATTTCAGAAGAGAGGAGATAACATTGGCATGACCAAATCTTTGCCAAAGGCTTGGGAGGACCTGCCATACTCAATTTTTCACTTGAGAGACCTTTCCTCCTCTCTTTCTTTTCACTTACTTTTGTGTTCTTCATTTTTGTAATCTTGTAATTCTCTTTCTTTGTAATTCTGTTTTAATGCAAGTTACTTCTTCAATATCTCTTATTCTCTTCCACCTTCTGTATTTTAATATTAATGTTCTTAAAATAGTTTAAATTCAGTTCAATCCCCTTCCCTTCTTTAGCTTCCTCATTCAATCGAAAGTTCGTTTTTAATTATCATCATTGTTCGTGTGTGTGTGTCGACGTACCACTCTTTTCTTATCCCTTTCTTTTTCTTCTCTTATTAATTTATAATCATAATCATTATAACCAGATTATTAATCACCCAAATGTCTGAGTAAATCTCTCATTGGGGTGAGTTATAATTTAGGTATGTTAAGTGACTGAGAGCTTCTTCTCGATGAATATTCTTTGAATTAACATTGTGTATGTTGGACTTAACATGTCATGGATTAATGACTTGTTTTGTTTAACATGTGGTTTCCATGGATTATTGGAACCATAAATACACAACCATAAATAAGATCTGATTGATATTATAACCTTAAGTTAAGTTAAGTCTTGGTTTAAAGCCTTAACACTTAAGAATTCTAATCAACATCATCTTGTGACATGGGTGTTAATTTAAATGCAATATAAATCAAAGCTCGAGGATATCACAAGCTTAACTAACCTAATGATGAACTCACCCCAATCTTTATCAATTTGGTAAATCAAACATCATCCATAAATCATTTCAATTAAGCTCTGCAAACAAACCCCCCTAATCAAAATACAATCAACTAAAAACAAATGACTACTACAAAGTATCATCGCCGAGGATTCGACCAGAGTGCTTCTATACACATTAGAAGAGCACCGGAACCTTGAACGGTCGATAGGCGACAATCGGCCGCACTTTCAGTAACGTACACCAAGTCAGTGTTGAGTGTAACATAAGCCGAGTCTATGTACCACATAACATATGACTAATTCTATGTCAATTTCATTTGAATTTAATGTTTGAATTTGTAAATTTTAATAAATAAAAAATTATTTTATTAGGAAAAAAGGCCCATAAAAACCAGGGGTGTTACAGTTCAGGTGTACCTTGGATTGAACTCTCTATGGGTATGCATTACTATTTTAAATGGGTTGATTTAAATTGTGAATTTAATAATGAAAAGTACTATGTATTCTCACCATGTGACCCACATAAGGTAAGTTATTCTATTTGATAATTAAATGTGAATTGGAAATTTTAAAGTATACTAAGTATATGACTTGAAATTTTTTAAATGTAATTGAATAATAGTTTACATGTCTGTATCACCCATTACAATGTTAATGGAAGGTATCAGAGTGAACGTTGACTATTAAAAATGAATAAAATTTATTAAATTAATGGTTTCATTCTACATTTCCTTATCACACTAATTAAAGTAATGGCTTGATCCAAATGGACATATTTTTTAATTATGACATGATTAAATGGTAGCATGAACAATTAGTCATGTCACAGTCATGAGAGGTAATCTATTCAACCATATAAAATATAATATGACATAATTAACAAATGCGAGTGGTGTGAATCGATCTTTCCTTGGATTCCATAGGGAATTCCATGATTAATTAGGAACCCCATTCTAATTCTAGGGTGTGGCTTTATTTGTTTGAGACCCTCCTAGAACTCGATCCCTGTCTATATTTGGATGCCTGGTATGTCACCATAGGATACCTTAATTAATATAACATGATTCTTTGGATACCGTACTTGGATCTATCATTGAAAAGTTGGCGCCCTGATTAAATCTTATTGGGCCCAGTCATTGTGTAGACCTATCTTACCTTGGTTGAATTAACATGACATGGTATGTGTCTTTTTGTGGAATGCCTTAGATTGTGCTCCTTCAATTGCACTCTTACCCTTATCCAAGCTACATTCATTACTGACATGGTACCACTTGAGGTCTATGTTTCCTTTATTAATACCTTGGATATTAATTATTAAATATCATTATATGTTTCCCTGTTACATCGTGGAATCATAACTATTTCCATCTTGTGAGTTATTATAAACTAAAAATAAAAAAATATTGAACTTGTAACATGTTTTGACACCAACTGAGGGCTGAATAACGTACCTGGGTATTTAGTTACTTTGTGATGCTTTACTTTATATATTCATGATTTCACACTATTAAATTTCCATTACATGGGCCGGATGTTACAGACACCGTTGGTAGTGGACCACCATGATTTATCTCACACACCCTCTGGTTTCTGGTTGGAACCTGGGGTAAATTACATGAATGTGGGTGTTGATAAAGGGATGAATAATGAATTGAACACTTTATTTAATACTTTTTAGGATGTAGCTTATTAGCAGATGATCAAACTATAGCTCTATATTCATTGGATAGTTTATGTATTCCCTTTTTCAATATTAGGTTTTTCATGTATGATATCTACTTTGAAACCATGTTTTATAGCTTAATAGATACATTGAAAATCATTATTAGTTATTATATGTTATTCTTGTTGATTGAGTTATTGTAATTGTTTTCTCTATTTCTATTGTGCCTTCTATTAACATTAATTAATTCCGCCATTTACTTCTTTTTATATTATTAAATTGTGATACACTCTGGTAATGAGGGAATAGTCTCCCCAATGACACACCTAGTCCCTCACTACTAGTTGGTAACTTTTGGAATTCGAGAATATGCACTTGAGGCCATGTGGCCCACCAGAATTTGGGAACCTATTAAGTGTCCTCTCGGTCTAGGACGCCACTAATATTTGGATTCCAACATGTCAAGAAGGTGAGAAAGATCCCAAAGACAAAATCCTCAAATGGAGGGGATGATGTTAAATATATATAATTGAATGTAATATAGTCATGAATTACCAAATAATTTGGTGTCTTATTTGTGGAGATCCTAGAAATTATTCAAATTAATGCCCTAAAATAAATAATAAAATATACAATAAGTATTGAACTATGTTATACCAATTTAATTATGTAAAAGGGATAAAGTATATATATATTGAAATTCAATAATTTTTTTAGAAGTATTTTTAACAGGGTATTTTTATTATATAAATCATGAAACATTGGAGGATTGTGTTAAATTTGGATGCATATATGTATTCATGTAATATTATGTTATGATTTATGGATACCATCATGGGTTTGTGAGTTTAAGGTTGATCATATGTTAAATGTCTTAGAACACACTTTTTATGTTCTATATTATTAGATTTTAATATTATTAATTAAATTTTGGGAGATTTTTTTGGAATAAGGTATTCAAAACACTTCAATTTCGCGTGAATTATTATTTGAGGAAGAATGATGTCTTCATATGGTTAAATGTATTGATAAACAATGGGATATATATAAACTTTTATGAATAAGGTAAATTTTACCAATGTTCATTAGATTTCAATAGACATTATAAGAACTATATTTATATTAATCTAGTGAATGAAAATACTATGACATCCAAAAAGGACGTAGAAATTGAACCCACTATTTAAGGACAATAAAGGTAAAATGTAAACCATTATCTTATGTGATGTATTAGTTAATTATAGATTTTTAAATGATTTGAAAAATAATGATTTTATTGATTTTATATACAATATATTCATTATAGTAATACCAATGGGATTTTGAGATGATATGATGATAGCTTATTCGTCTTGAAAATAAATGGTTCATGATAAAAATTACCCAACTCATGATATTGAGTAAGCTATGGTAGTTTTTCTATTAATGATATAGAGTCATTATCATTCTGTAGAATGGTGTAGTATATATACTAATCATAAAATTTTATTGTATATTCACATAGATAGAGTTGAATATGTGCATGTGAGGATGGTTGGATCTGATTAATAATTTCGAATTCTCAATACATTCACACCCTTAAAAGTTGTTAATGTGGTTGATGCATTGAGTCAAAAAGGTCATTGTAGAATATATAGGACAAGGACAAAAAAGATCCAATATTTCAATATTTTCAAAATATGGACTTGGAAATATTCAAGGAAGGGTAGAAATATTATATTTCACAAACAATTGTCAAACCTTCATTACTTGTGAAAATTAACGAGGTTCATAAAAAAGATATAGAGCTACAAATAATGTGAGAAATGTTCCTAATTTTAACCATGATTTTGGTGTAATTATTAATTTCATGAACTATGTATGTGTTCTATATATAAAAGTTTCAAAAAATCATTAATTTTGGGAATCACATATTTCTTAATTCTCTATTCATATTGGATATACAATGTTTTATATACATTAGAGTGAGTATTTATAGTGTGATTTCATGAAGAAAGATATTGTAAATTTTTTATCTTGTTTCTTGGTATATTAATAAGTGAAGGCTGAGAGAAAAAAATATAAGGTAATGTTACAACCATTACCCATGAAAGAATGAAAATAGAAAAACAAAACCTCATATTTTGTCCTCATACTCCACAAATCATCTTAAGGGAATAATGAAATTTGGGTCGTAGTCAATCACCATATGGATTTATTAAGCTACATCAATATCATAGAATATTTCTCTATAGATCATCTTTCCGTGGTATATATTATGGATGTGGAAAGGTTTCATTGAGTACCATTGAATATTTTATCCAATTGGGATCTGAGCTATACATCAATGTTATAGAGATGTCTTCAATAAGATCTTTACATAAATTTAATTTTTAACACATTGTATCATCTTTAGCACGTTTTTCAGTATTTGAGAACCATAAAAATTGATGGGGGTAATACGATGTCTTCTACTATGGACTTCAATGGTGGTTAGGGTCTTCACATTACTCTAGACAAGTTATCTTGCAACAATAGATTTCACTCCAACATTTAGATGAATCCTAGTGAATCCATAGATAAAAATATTTGTAGATCTATAATGTGTTCAGATGAATTTTTATGAATAAAGTTATTTGGTCTCTATAAAGCTAATAAAATTGGTGAAATAATTAGAACCATTAATCAAAACATAATGGAAATAAAAAAATCAACTGGAAATTAATACTAATAATCATTAGAGAGATAAAAAATTTATAGTTAGTGATTTGGTGTTTCTATAAATTTCACATTGGAATAATGAAATGAGATTTAGGATTAATGGAATGTTGATCCTTTTGTATATTTTCCATTTTATAATTCTTAATTGAGTTAGGAAATCATATTATCAATTTTTAATTCCACCAAACCTTTCTCAAGTCCACATTGTGTTCCATGTATCCCATCAGAGGAATTACATTTCAGATCCATCACATATAGTATCCTAAGAGTTCATAGCACTATATTATTCTCATTACTATGAAGAAAAAAACATGAAGATTCTGAATTAGAGAGAGAAATTTCAATGAACAAGGCTACACACCTAGTTAATGTTTTGTGGAAAACCACCATCATGAGGAAGAGACAATAGAACATGAGGAGAAAATGGTCTAGAAGTATCATCAGTTGTTTGTTTGAGAGTGATGTAATTTCAAGGGAGATATTTATTTTTAATATGGATAGAATTTAACTCCGAGATATTTTATGATTTTTTTTTAAAAATTAATTTAATTTCATAGATTTATTTCTGTATATGCAACACACAGTTATGATGATGAACATTATTCTAAAAAAAATATTATTATTTAAAAATACCCACTATATTATATACATTAAATTTATTACTATAAATATTATGAACATAGTTTAAAAATAATACATTAATTATTTTTATAATGAAATTATATTGATAATTAAGTATACAATTTTTGGTAAATTCTTTATATGCTTTGAGAATACAATATTTTCTCAAAAAAGTATTTTCATTTTTTGAAGAACACACTATAAAAATATTGTTTAAAATTTTAAAAATTTTATTTATAAAAATTAAATTAAATTTTCAAATCAAGAAGTCAACATTATCTTAAGTTTAATTTTTTTTAATTTTCATAAAATATTATTTTTTGTATAATTGTGAAAATTATTGATTTTTATAGAAAATGAATTTCTATTTAAAGAATTTACAAAGAGAGATGTTTTTTTAAATTGTAGAAAATGTAAAATAAGTTCAACTATATTATTATTTATCCAATTTATGTCACTTTAAGGAATTCCTTAATGAATTTTGATATTGAATCATTCTATACATATGTAAACTTTATCATTGGAAAAAAAATATCCTATAATTACTGGTTTAATTTTAAATTAAATTGTGAATATTCTATGAATATAATTTGGTATAATAGATTCTATAAATGTATTTAGTTTTATTAATTGTATAATGCATGTAAAACATAATTTTTATTAATAATGAGTATAAAAAACTATAATTATAATTATCTATGTGAAGCTTAATGTTTGATTACATAGGGGTTAAAATAAAAATATATATTTCAAAATTACTTTAAAAGATAAATAAATATATTTATAAAGTTCTATTTAAACCTTATTCCATATAAGGTTTGATAATGATCCCTTTTGGATCCATTTATCATGTGTAAAACTTGGGTATATCTTTCTCTTTTTGAAAAATTCCAAGTGTGACCTCTTTTCCACTTATAAAAGGAGTCCCCACTATTAGGTCCTCTTAAAACATTGAATGACTTTTGGTTCAGCCAATAACTGAACATAAACCATACTTAATTCCTATATAACTTTCTAATATAATTATTTTTATTATAAAACCCTCTATCTTTTTCTTTTAATGGAAACCTAATGATATTTTCTGATGAATAGGTTTTGTTATTAACTGGGTGTTTTTTGATTATTTCATCTTCCGAATCCTTATAAAATTCTTTAAATGTTCATAAATAATAACACCACTATCTACCATATTCATATATGCTATTATTATAATTTAATTACCTATATCCTTCACCTCTTCAGTCAAATGTGAAATGAAACCATCGATCGTGTGTATTGCTGGCTACTACATCATGAACCAATTAATTCATTTTAAATAACCACCACTCATTGATAGAGATAATGATGGGTTTTTTGTTTATATATAATAAATATACTCCTGAAATTATAATATCACATTTACCTTCATACCTTCCAATATGTTGGAAAATGATAATGCCTCTCATGTGTACGTGTGGACTACAACCTTCAAAAAATGACGAGATCTGTTTTTCATGTAATTTTGTAATTGATATTAGTATTGAAATATTTAGTGAATATATATGGTAATCATTAAATTAAAAATATTTTGAAAGGTTTATAAATTATTTACCTCTCTTTTGTTCCATCCATTAAAAAATGAAACTACATTCATGAAAATGTATGACATGTTGTCCCCATGAATTATGTAATTAATTTTTCTATATCTATCATTAATGGAAGAATATAAATATGCATATAATTTAATTATAATATATTTATATAATTATTAACATTATTGTGATAATTTATCAATAATAAATATACAAGGAACAAAACTACTAAACCAAAATGTACATGCCAAATTATGAACTTATCACCTGAAATAGTGCTCATAATAAAGATTTGTTAATAAAGATGTGTTAAAACATTATAATTAAATCATATAAGTTATGATATATATTGTTTTTTATAAATTATATATATATATTAATCTTATATTTATTATAAATGAGGTTATAAAAATTAAAAATGATGTTGAGACTTATGGTAATGGATTTTTTTCCCAATTTTATTTTTGTGGGACACATGACATACACACCAGTTGTTTTAATTATTTGGTGTATAAAGTTCCCATGAATGTATTTTAGGATTATTCTCATGAAAATTACATGATATAAATATCCATATAAGTCTAATTCTAATATGGTTCTTAAAATTCAACAGTTGTCAAAATGGGAATGCTTCTGTATCACAATTTCATTCTTTATTAGGATTATTTTTTATTAAGTTTATGATGATTAAATAATACTATATATTCCATAAGAAACTAGTGACATTTATTTTGCTTTGGTAATTTTTGGAAATTAATTTTTTCCATTTTTTCTCTATTGATGTATACAAGAGACAAAAATAAAATTTCTAAGGAAAAAATGTCATATATCTTTGGTCAAAAATCATTTATATTCCAATATCATGTTTTCCAAAATGTTTTAAAGATTGTATTTAATATCAAAAAATGAATTTTTATAATCATATTTAAACTTGGTTGAATTTTTTAAAAATGGTTTAATGTAATCACCATAGCTATTTCTAAATGATGTACCTTTGAATTTTAACAAAAAATGTAAAATGGACCATTATTTTAATGTGTACATAATTAAGAATATTTCCCATGATTATGAAATATTCTTTATTTAAAGATTACTTTATAAGTGTATAAGGTTATTTTCTATGAAAATTATTTTAAAAATACTTTCATTAATTTTTTTAAAAAAAGTGAAATTCAATTTGTAATGGTTATTTTCATATGGAATATGTTTAATGGTATTTTAATGGAATTTATATTCATCAATGATAACACAACTTGATTATACTTGTGATATATTTTGGATATGAACCAATGATACCATCCCTATTAATTATATGGTTGATTTTTGATTATGATGAAAATATTATTTTGGAACCCATTTCATTTACATTGGATACATTTATGAAACCTTTATATATTACATGGGTAATTCATTGATGAAATAATAAATTTTTTGTGGAACCTATTTCTTTTACTTGTGTGATTTTATTATGAATGATTTATGAAACCCATTTTCATTCAATATATTATGCTGTAATGAATTTTTTATGATATTATGGCATGCATATGTATGATCTCCATTATGTGATTGTTGGGACCTATATTTCCCTCCAATTCATTGGATAAAGATTGATATATCATGAATTAAACAAGTAAATATTGAGGAGTGAACCAATTTCGGTAAGGTAATTTTTCCACTATGATAGTCTTTAGAGTTAATCATTATAACTAAGATTATTTGAGGAATAAACCCATTCCATAATGATTGTCTTATAAATAAGCCTTGAAAGGTGAGGAAATTATTTTCAACGGTTTTTTGTATTCCACAAATCAATGCCTTATGCCACTGTAATATTATAATGGATAATGTATTTTGATTCTATTAAGATTTCTATCTAATGAACTGTCATGATTCGTTCCATAACTCTGGTTTATGATCCATGATATGAAGGGTATGATTTCGAAATGTTATTTTAATTTTCTTTAAACCTTGTGCCTGTGTAATGTTGATATCACATAGTTTACCCTTATTGATAATCAGAGATTATTATTTCTTATGTTTTCATCCCACATGTTATGAATAAAGGTATTATGTAAGATATATTTTGTAGGGGTTATTTTTATAGACTTGTTGTGAGATGATGTAGTTCACTAATGAGCCAGTTGTTTATTAATATATTACAAAGAAAGTAAAATGTTATGGTCCTCATTTTTAAATTCTTAAAATGAAGTTAATAATCATCTATTGTGATTTAATATCATGGAATAAAATTTATTGGTTTATATACAGTCAAAGTAATTTAATTAGTTTAAGTTATCCTAATACTGATTTTCATAATGATATTTATAACTGATATTGTAACATTATAGATAACTTGAATAATGTAAAAAAAAACTTACTTATATATCTGAGTTTATTAAGGATATGGAAGATTAATTCTCATAGATATTTATTGATTTTAATTAAATGAAAAATACATTGGTGGAAATGATGAAAAATTAACTCTCTAATCAAAGTGTTAAAATATAGGTAGATATATCTATTGTCTTGTAGGTAAAATATTTCAATATCTCGTAGAATGATTCAATTATGCATTGATGAAAAATATAATTTGATTAAAATTAATTATGAGAAGATCCATTCATAATATTAGTATCATAAAGATTATATATGATTCAAGGAAGGCCAATTAGATGTTAAGGGAAAAATAATTAAGGTGATTGATCCAAAATTTAAAGAATGTAGTATAATGGAAAAATATATTTTTTAAAAGATTAATTATTAGTATTTGGATAGAATGTGATCAGTTTTAACTGAGAAAATACTCTAATTTTTATTTTTCAATAGCTATAAATGAAACTAAAGATTCTAGATGTGATAAGGCCTGTAACATCTCATGATTCTTGAATGAAATAATTCTACCACATAAGTTATTGAGATGTGTTTTCTATAAAAAGGTACTTATACATGGGGTAAATTGAACTTGAGATTATCCAGATAATATCAATCATAGGGATGATTTAGAAGATATATTCTAACCTTATAAAATAATTAGTACAAAATATTTTTCAAATGATAGTTCATTAGAGAAATCAATTTATAGGATTAAAAGAAGAAATAAAATTTTTAATTGAACCAAAAAAAGATTATTTTAAGATGTAAAAATTTAAAATAAGAGAATCTCCCCAAAATGATCTTAAAATGTTTGGATTGGAACAATAAAATCAGTAAGGTTCTGAAGAAGAAAAATTTTTACAGAAAAAACAGACACAAAGAAATTTTTTTGTGAATCACTGTTGGTGTTTTTTTGGTTTTGGAATATAGAAATTTATTATGGGTATCATTTTCAGTCTAATGAGATAATTTAAGGCCTAATTTAATTTGTTTATTTTTTGAAATAATTTTAAACCATGCTGTAAAAAATATGATTTCACATGTGAAAAGAAACCATCCTCTTAAAATAGATTTGAAACATTTGGAATATTTTGTGATTTTTTCAACAACCATAGCCCCAAATATTATGAATTATAGTATTTATAACACATCATAACCACTTATACAAATTATAGGACGAGTATATAATAAAATATTAAAAAGGAAAAACATAAATAAGTATTTTTCAACATTATAAAAAATAATTGAAGAAAGATGCTTATAATGATACTCTGAAGAAGTCATTGAAAAATGATGAAAAATTTGTCACACTAAAAAAATATATTAATTATTTATTATAAAATAAAATGAAATATAGTTGAATATTTTAAAATTTATCTAAACAAAAATGGTTAACTATGAAAATTTCATCCAATTGGGAGTCATTGAAGGAGAAGTTTAAGAATATTAGTAGGGTGGAAGACATTATAAATGATTAGTTTGACTATTTTCCATGGAAATGAATCTCAAATGATGTTTAATAATCTCGTGGAATGTGATAAAAAGGATATTTGTAGCTCATTTAGTTTTATTAAATAGATGAATAGTCCAAATATTACAATATGTTATAAATAGAAAACACTAGTGGTTTCAAATTATAATTTTGTGGTTGTGATAAGGAATTTCCACACAATGAGGGGAATGAGCTAATAAGTAAAATTTATATATACATATGAGATGATTATATGGAAAAGGTAAGTGATATAAAAAAAATATGAAAATGATAAAATTTCTATGCTAAAATAAGGGAAGAATCCTTTTTTAGCTAAGAAAAAACTATATAATGGAGAGAAAATCATACTACAAAAGAATATTTACATATACTAATAAAAAATATAAGGAAATATTGTAGATATATAATTAAAATATAGCTATATATATGAAAATTTAATGGTATATAAATACATAATTTTCAAATTAATATAACTACGGTACTGATGTAATGAAACCTTATTCTCCTGTTTGTCCATTTGTTATAAAAAGTTAGTTAAAGGTTAAACATGATTGAATATAGTTTTTGAACATTTTTTTCTCTCTATATCTAAATAAAGAAACCATCATAGAGGAAAAATAGATATTTCCACCTTTATGAGACCATGTAACACTAATTTGGGAAACAATTTAAATTTTTATTTGAAAACATCTAATATAAAAAGTTCTCAGTGCTTATATTTTGAAAAAAATTCCATGATAAGGAGTAATTAGAAAACCTTGACAAGTAGATGTAAAATTATTGAAGGAAAAAATTATTATAATGAATTAACATTCATTTGGAATTTAAAAATACACAAAAAATTTTGATTTTTGAGTTCTAATATTGACTCTCATATCTCTAATATTGTTTATGCCTTTTAAAATTCTCAATGAGCAGTGATCATCCAATAAGTTATAAGAAATGAAATTATTGTTCATTGTTTTTGATGTGTTTTGTGTAGTTGGGTTTAGTTTTATATTAAAATTTCATATTATTTCTTAACACCACTAAAAGAATAAGATAAAATATCGAATTACATTGTATATTGTGCTTAGATAACATTTATTATTTAGTTGAATCATCCTTTTTTCAACACTTAGTTATCCCATATGTACAAAGAGGTCACATACCATATCTAATTACTAAGAAATATTTTTTCCCAATATTCTCTCATATTTTAACATGAGTAAAATGTATATATAGTAAAAGAGGGGTAATATATTGTTATTTAATTCATGAGAGTATTGTATTGTTAAAAATACCATTGAAGACCTTTGTTGCGTCTATGGTTTGATTACGGGGCATAGAAAAACATTATCTTATTTTATTTGTTTTTTCATTAATGGGGGATTAAAATTATTTTATATGTAAATAATGGAATAAATATCTTGTATTCGTAATTGTTTATGTCCATAGTATTGATGAAAAATACAAAGTGGGATATTAGAGTTCCCAATAAACCATATTAATATTTTTTCATAATAAATAATGTAAATATGTATGTTATCAATAAGGAAATATCTCTATGGGATTGAGTGAGTATCCAACTTTAAAACCATATGATTTTATCATATGAATAAATTCATATAATTTCATGTGATCAATAGTTTCCTCCATAGACATCATTGAACAGAAGAAAAATTATGATATATTTAGCTAAAAATAATAATATTATGTGGGTCTATTAAAACATAACCATTAAATTAGTTAGAATGAATATGAATATGATATTTATGAAATATTTATATAACCAAAATAATGTTACTTCTAAAATGAATGAAATAAAATTTTTATTTCTATGATGAATAATATGAACATTTTGTGATTATAATTGTATTTTTTTAAAAATATCACCATTTTATGAGAAATGAATTTCTATTTCAAAATATATTATATTAACAATTATAAAATATTTTTAATATGAATGACTCATTAATGATAATTTAATTATAAAATAATAATAAATTCAAATGACATTGGTTAATATTCAAAAATATATTTTCTATAGGAAATTTTTTTTATCTCACATTTGAATTAAAATAAGAAATTTTGAAATTTTGAAATTGAATTTAAAAAAATTAAAACTAATTTTAAAATCATTATAGTAGTATTTCCCTGTGGTGATTTGTTTTATTTTTCTATATAGAATGATATTTAAAAGAATAGTGAAAATATCATTTTTACAAATAACGTGACTTTTATGACATTATTAATTTATAATAAATAATTTTATATTATTGATGACTATTTATAATACCAAATATATATTTTAGAACTTGAATTTAGATTTTAAAATTATTTTCAACTTGTAAACACATATTTTACATTTTATAATTTAAGTTGTATTTTTTAACGAAATATTTGTATAAATATTAAATTTATTATTTTAAAATTATTTTTTTAAAACATGTAGAAATTTAATATTATTAAATCAATATAATATTTTTAATCATTATGTCCAAATTATATAATATTTACTATTTTATTTTCGGGATATAATGATAAATTACCAATGTAATAACTTGTTACTGTAGAGAAGACTAAAATAGTAAAAGTGAGTAACCTCAATTCTAAAATGACCAAATAGTTAAAAAATGATTCTAATTAGTGTTTTATAGAGTGGATAGACCATACCACTTATCCACTAGATTTTTTTTCTAATTTTTAATTCATCTTCCATTAGAGTGATATTACATTATTGAAACACTTTCTATATTTAAAAAAATGAATCTCTTTTTAACTTATAAAAAAGACACTACTCTCCTCACTCCTCCACACAAAGAAAAATTAAATTATACCCCTATTATGAGAATTAATATCCATCATGGTCAAAGTAACATTTATTTAGTTTTTTTCTACTCTATAAGACATCACTGAATGGTTAAATCCCCTTCAAAAATTAGATAATCTAAAAAGGGAGGTATAACTTCCTAACGATTCATTATTTCATTTCAATTTACTTATATTATTTTATTCATTAATAAATTTAATTTTACCCTATAACAATTTTTACATTAGTATCCCTATTATATAGGTAGGTTATTATAATTGTAGTAAAATAATTATCCAGCCTCCAGTTTTTTGTTTTAAAAAAATGAAAATGTGAATCGTGCATCATGCATGGTACGGACTTCCACCGTCATGAAGTAATGTGTATTGTTTTATTAAAAAACTCAAAATTTTGGTATAAAAGGTGATTTTTTTAGAAATTTATGACTTGGTTATGATTCTTCAATAATAAACCATATTACTCCTTTCTCATGTTCTATGGAAAATAAAATCATTAAACATGTACACGTGTAGACTACTACCGTCATGGAATGAATGATGAACATTTTAAAATTCAGTTAAACCATTCTTGGAAAAGACAAAAAATGGGTAAAATAGATAAAAATGTTTTTAATGATTGCATCAGGGTTATTGTATGAATAATTAGTGAACTTAAAAATGATATGATTGACAAATCTTCTTGGTAAATTCAATTGTTTATACATAGCATACAGTGACAAATATTTTTATTCATATTACGTAATATTTTCATATCCCTTAGTTATTATAAAAATTTATTTATTATATGATATATGTTACACTAAAACAACTATTATAATACCGGTTTAATTATATTATTACTAAATCACCTTATAATCATCAATAATCATGGTATGTTCATGAGTGTGTCATATAGACCATCTATTTGAAAAATGATATGAAATTATATCATAAATGATTGTGAAAACATATATACATGTATAAGATGACATAGGTATGTAAATAATTATTATTTTTGTTCTATAATTGATACACAAATATTTAAGTCCTATTTAATAAAATAGTTTTCATATGATAAACATCATCAAAATGTGTTCATTTTTGATTAAATATTAATGGATAAATTATAATAGACTCATGAAAATAAAATATAAAAATAATAAATAATTTTATTTCACTAATTCAATAACTATAAAAACATATAATACTGATCTTTTGGAGAAGAGTGAAAAAAATACCACTATAACGAAACTAGTTCAAAATAATCATGATTACTCATATTCATTAGATTAATTTTTATGTTTAATTATATATTAATTGATTATTTTATTATTTCAAAATCTACTTCCTGGCATTCATTTATATTTTTTTATTAATTTTATTGTTTTCTTAATGTTTCATTTTCATCAAAATGTAAAAATATCCACCTTTTAGCATTTATGTGTTACCATTTCATTCCACCACCTTTATAATTTCATATAATTATTTATCTATATGTATTCATGGTTTTGAATGAAATTATGTTTTTTATAGTGTTATAAAATATCTATTTTAAACCAATTTATAATTATAATGGATACTCTTGATTTTCAAAGTGGGTTTTTAAAAAACTCCAAAAATTATTTTTTATTTAATACATTTTCATTTGACCTATATTATGATTTATTGATAATTTAATAAAATATATCCATATAAATTATTTAAGTGGATGAATTATATACTATCATTTTATCCTAGATAAATGATTTATCACTACATTTGTGTTGAATACTCATTTTCAGTATACATTCATAATTCTTCATCCATTGTATTTCTACTTTGTATAACTTATTCTTGAATCTATAGATTTAAATGCGCTTATCTATATTAAAAACATTTATTGAATATTGGAAATATTAATATCATAAAAATATACACTTTATATATGTGGTGTAAGTACAATGTTCTCTTTTATATGGATTGAGTGGTATTTAATAGGAGTGTTATTGAATATCATTTTGTACAAGTTTATTTAATTTGTGTATATAATGCTGCAATTATGGATGGAATTATGAATATTTTCTATATGTGATTACATTTGAAAAGTATTTGAAACCCATTTTCCTTCCATGTGTTGTTTTATAATGTGATAATTATTTTTCAATTAGAAAATAAATATATAGATTATGAGAGGTGTGTGACATATATCTCCCTAAAATGAATATGATAATGGCTTATATATCATTAGATATATATGCCAGGTGAATAAGTTATAGAGTATCTACTTTAATAAAGGGTGAGTATTATGGAATGTATCTATACTCATATTTTATATGTGAACATATTAAGAAGTCACTAGATTAAAAAAGGGTGGGTGTGATGACCTTTATCTGTACTCACTTTATAATGTGTGAAAAGGTGGGATTTTAGAAAGTTTTTAAAAATTATGAAATCCTATAATTAAGATTATGAATCATTCCTTTCTATATTACATGCATCATGATTTATATATAATTTTTCATGTTTTTATTCCATTTTAATGGTTTGATGGTTAGTTTTTAAATTCTTATCATTCATGCTTATAGACATATTTTTTATGGTATATTTTTCTTTAGGACATGATTTTATTATATATCTTGAATATAACTACAAACTAATATTATAATCAATTATGACCCTGAATTGTTAATTCTATTATTTAACCATTCTTTGAATTTGAGATCATCTAATTCTCTTGTTTCCAATTCCCCAGGTTATGATGAAATTCATCATATAAGATGTGTTTAGATGAGAATATTTAGTTTCAAATATGTGGGTGATGTTTAATACTCTTTATTTATAATTCATTTTCCCTTAATGTGGAAAAGATGTCCATTAACTGAAATTTACAAGTGTTTACTAGTTATTATTTCGTACCAATTATCTAAAACTACAAAACTAAACGGTCCTAGAAATGATTGGTTATGAAATATTTGTGTTATGTCATGAATGTTTTGTATGATTAGACCCAATCTGTTATAGTTAGTATTAGATTAGTGTTTAAGAAACCCTATATCTTAGGATGTTATTGGTTAAGGATAATTTTGTAGTTAAAAATGTCACCAACATTTGATATGTTACAGTTTGTCATTGTTTCAATGGTTAATAAACACATTATGTTAGATGATGTAATATACAATATTTTTAGGACTAAGATAAGAGAATATTTTTGAAACCCCTAGGGGAAAGTCTGAGGGATATTCCTAAAAATATGATAACCTCCTTATGATTTTCTAATACTTATTATTTGTGGTTTTCCTACCAAGTGAATCCCTTCTGAGATACTAGAGACTGGATTCATGATCAAGGAGAATTATACCTAGGGAAATAACTGTAAAGAGGGTGTGTTTAGTGTTAACTCAAAAATGACAATGTATAAGATAAATAGAATTAACCTCAAACCTTGTTAGACAATCTCGATATATTTTCTTTGGAAAAAAATAGTCTCTACACAAAACATTATGAAGGATTTATTTCATACTTATAATAAAGGGTTAAGATAAGAATTATGAGAGAGAACAACCCAACGTAACATTGGTAGAACCTATAATGATTGTGGTTGGAAAATGAATGAATTATTTTCATATATGAGTCATATATTTTAAACTAAAATAATATTAGGATAATAAATTTTTAAAAAAACCAATATCCTTTAAGATAAAAGAAACTTCGGAAATCCCATTCTACTCCTACTGATGGGATTCAGTCTTAAAAACAATGGGAACGAGGTATTATTATCCTCTAATCAAGAGTTATGTATTCCTTATTGGATTATTATTCTTTAAACTGTAGTGTATCCATGTTGTTTTTAATTAGTATTAATTCACCAAAGAAATTATTTTACGCTTGTGAAATGATTATTCTATCCTAGATTAATGATTATGAAAATATAAATCTTTTTATTCTTCATTATTATGAATATTATTTTTTATGGTAATGGATTTACATTTTAAATATCGACTTATATTAGCTAAATCATTGTCAAATTACCCACTAAATATTTATTATTGAAAAATGGACGAGGTAAGATATAAGGACTAGTTTCTAATTTAGAAGGATCTTAATATCATTTTAACTATATAAGAAAACAACATATCATCTTTATCAATATCCCTTAATGAACCACAACCACATAGAAGACTCGATATATTGAGAGAAATTAAAAACACCATGCCAATGTAGAATGTTCAATAAAAATCCCAGTCAACACTTCTAGTGAGACAATTCATGGAAGTGAGTCTAAAAATTGGGAGGCAAACATTTACACCATGGATGAGAGTATTTATGAAATTTGGTTTGAGGACCAAAAAATAATAACACATGATGTGTTTGTGGGAAATAATTCAGGTCTTATAATTCCCACATTGGATATTTAAAATTCCAATAGGAATAGACATTGTTAGAATTCTATCCCCCACCAATAGTCATCCATGATCTCTTCATAGATTGGGTAGTGCAGAGACCGATTCAATATGTAGGAGAATAAATTGGTCCTTATTTTTCTGATGTTGTTGAACATATATGGGTTATTTATATACGGTTACATCCACTATAGTAGAAGTGAATTCTCAGAAAAGGATAGAAAAGGGTCTAAATATTGATCTAAACACACCATATGGGGAAGAGGACTATTATTCACTACTAAAACTATTTAATCTCAACCTCTCACTAGCACTACAGTTTTGAAGAAGCATATGGGATGTGATATAGATTGTGTTTAATGTCCATTTAGGTAAATTTTTATTCATAATAATTACAAAATAAGGAAACATATTTTATATCACCCATAAAAATATATCACTACATATCTGACTACAAAATGTAAGGTAAATAAAATAGTTATTAACAGTAAACCATGGGAGGTAGTTTTCTTAAATGGATTAGATGAAACTCAATATATGGATATGTCTATTTCTGAGTTTCCTATCCTTAAATATATTATTTATGTTGTTAAATTTATCCATTTCCACCTTATGGATACACTTATATATTTTTTATGAAATAATAATTACAATGTATGGGAATAAATTTATTTTTTGTGCTAGAATGAAACACCCCATATCTTAATAAATGGTAACATTTAAATAAATCAATTATATATATATTTTTCACTACACACAACACCGAACATGAACAAAACCATGATATATTTAGATAAAATTATAAATATTACGCATAAACACTAAAAGATGGACATTGAAGTATAATGAATGAATATAAATATTCTCTTGATTTAATAATTATAAAAATAAAATTAGGGCTACTTTGAATATGAATTAAATTTTATTCATCTAGCTAAAATTATTTGTACGATCATTTTTTTTTCTGGGAATTATTTTCCTAAATAATATATTTTTATGAGATATACATTTATATTTCAAGAAATATATTACTAATAAAGATAAATTTTATTTTATATCATTAATTGGTTAATAAAAATATTATTATTAAATAACATGAAATATGAACGAGAATGGTTACAATTCTAAATATGTTATTTTCCTTATTAAAATGGTTTTAAATTATATCAATTTTTTTTGATTTAAAAGTGAAATTTATTAATATTAAAATTTAATTTTAAAAAATGAACATATTTTTAGTTTCATCATTGTAATATTTTATTAATATATTTTTTTTCAAAAAATGTTGATTATCTGGGGATTAGTGAAAATAATTTTTTTTAAAAATAACTTGAATTTGATGAAATTATTGTTATATTACTATGAAATTTTATTTAAGTAAATAATATCATAACACCATATATTTATTTGAAAGGTGAATTTATAATTTTGAAATGTTGGTTTTAATTTACAAACCCATTTTTCAGAATTTATAATTTATATTATATTTTTAATCAAATTTATTTTTTGATACATTATACATATATTTTTTTCAAAATAATATTAGTCACTTTTTTAAATTTAATATTAATAAATATATTGTAAATTTTTGAATAAGTAAGTCCAAATTAAATAATAATTACTATTTTTTTAATAATTAATAAATTTTCAATTTAATATTTATTTACCATAGTGAAAACTAAAACAGTGAAAATGAGCACCCTTTGGGGTAAAGAGGCAAAGCATTTAGACAATTTTCATTACTAGTTTTTGGAGGGGTTTTTAGACCATATTTCTTCTCAAATCCATTATTTATACATTTTTTGAAAACATTCCTTCAATGTGACTTCCAATTATTGTAATCTTTTGGATATTTGTAAAAATGAAACTCCTTTTCACTTATAAAGTGGCACTTCTATCCTCACCTACGCTCACAAAACCCCCTAATATCTACCCAAAAAATTACCAGACCTATTATTCACTCTCCTATACACCTTAAAGGGGATTATTTAAAATCAAATTACCATCATTTAATTTTTTAATCCCATTTGTAAATTAGATAATCTAATAAGTGAGTTATATGTTCCGAACCTCTCAATATTTAATTTCTATTTCATTATTTGATTTTAATTTTATATAAATTAAATCTTACCATATTAAAATTGTAAAATTAATATCATTATTATGCTGAAATATTATTATAATAATGGTACAAGAATAAACAACCTAACCCTTTTCTATTAAGTAAAACTTAAATGTGAATCATGCATTGTGAAAACTACCACCTCCACAATCCAATGGGTTTGGTTTTAGTTCACCACCTTAAAATGATTGTATAAAATGTTAATTTATTGCATAATTAATATATTTATATATTTTTTATATTATAAAACAATAAACAATATTACATTTTTCTCTCATTCTAGGTAAAATGAAATCATCAACATTGCGTATGTGTAGACCAACCCCTCCCTGAAATGATTGATTTGCATTTTTCTTTTTATTACTACCATTCATGGATGGATATAGAAATTTAATTATTGGATATATATATATATGTATGTGTGTGTGTTTTATTTTATAATTTAGGAAAATCTATGATAAATTTCATAACTGATTAATTATATGACCAACAAACGATCATCTTTAATTTACTCATTCAAGACAATAATTATAAGAGACTAATCTTCTTATTCCTCTTATTTAATATTTTTATATCCATTACATAATCTCCAAAACAAATTCAAATTCTGATATATCACATTAATAAATACTAAAATATATCATTATGCTACTAGTGTAATGATATTATAACTAAATCACATCATAATCATCAATAACTTTGGTATGTTCATGATTAGGTTAGAGTGAAAAAATACTAGAATAATGATATAAAATTATATCATTGATTATTATGAAAACATTTGAATTGAAATAATGGGGCATAAACATGTACATAATGATTTTTTTCTAGAAATGATACATCAATATTAAAGTCAATAATTATGATAATATAATTCATAAGAAAAAAACCACTCAATAATGTTTATCGTCGATTCCATATTCTAGAAGAGTTACTAAGTTAATCATATAAATAAATATTAAATTAATAAATATATATTATTAATACAATTCATTAAGTTTAATTAATATAAAATAATGATTTTTGGGTGAGTAAGGAATAACAACATCACTGTTATAAAACTAGTTAAAAAATAATGTTTTTTCATAACCGACATAAACAATAGGTAATAAATGACTTATATAAATGTAGTGAATCATTAAAAATTATTCTATAAAAATTTTATGTATATAAGTTTTTTTGAACTAGTTTAAATTGATATTCTTATTTGTTATGCATGATCATCGAGTGAATTTGACTAAGTAGGTTATCATGGTAAGAGGTTTTTGGTCTCAAATTTAATTTTGTAGGACATGTTTCTTAATGTGATGCATGATTATTTTAATTAGTTATGACAGTTACGTAATGAATTTATTTTTCCTTATTCATGGTTTCTGAATATCCATATCAAGTAATTTTTGAATATATCTATTTATTAAAAATATTCCTAACACAAAGGTATTTTTGATAAAAAAGGTTACTAAACTTGAAGGGGATTCATCGACACAATTAATTTTAAATAATTTTTTTAGTAGATAATACATCTATTAGATTTTTTATATTTATAAAACATTTCACTGTTTCATTATAATTCTCAAGGGGAATTATATATTATCTCAATATTTAATTCTGATAACACCCATATTTTACCAAATTTCTTTTCTTGAAGATGGTACAACCTTTTATTTTTACTTATTAACCTACCTTTTCCCCTTATATTTATTCATTGAATGCCTTTGATAGTTTCCTTATATATGATCTAATAATTAACTAAATTCATTTAACCCTTTTTAAAATTAATTTAAAATTTTTATATAAATTTTACTATTTTTATTATGTTCCATTTTCATCAAAATATAGAAGTGTATCTTTAATAATATTTATATGTGAAAATGTCATTTATATAAAATTTTATTTTTATATGACGATCATCCTCTTCATTTTCATGGTTTCCAAAAGGTTTATTTTTATAATAGTTTAATAAAATATATATTTTTAAATAATTTTAAATGATGAAGGATACTTCAAATTTCTAAAATAAATTTTCCTAAAATACAAATAATTATTTCTCAAAAAGTTTATTTTCCATTGATATATTATAAGGCCACAACCTTAAACATTACATAATCTTGAGTTATTACAAGATTACACATTGATGATCATTTCAGGTTTAGAGTTTTAGAGAATTAGATCATAAATCATGCATTACATTCCACATTTAAACAAAGTGGTTACATAAAAGATCGTATTCATTTTTTTCCCATCAATGGAAACACATCTAAAACAAAACATGTATTCTTTCATGACACTTACTTGACCCTATAATCACATCATGTACCTTTCCCTTGACCTGTAAAAAACATTTTAAAAACTTGGGATGAGCATAAAAAGCTCAGTAAAGGATATAAATGTATGAAATAAAAACATTAGTCCATGTAAGAAATCATACTTTACTCATAAAACATAATAATTTTAACAAACCTCATCAAATCATGAATAAATCATAGAAATCATAAGGCATAAAGGTAACTTGAGGCATTCATAACATTCTTACGTCGGGAGTAACCCTCATTGTTACGTTTGGAATACCCATCACAGTATATTCCCTAAATCTCTTTGGAGAAACCATAACCTTTAACCCCTTCGCGTTACCCAATGCATTTCAGAGCTATATCGGGCTCACCCGCCCTTAGTTTATCACAGAACCACCCGTCTTCATAACAATGTCCAAGAACCATAACATAATCGTATCACATAAAACATGCATATAGGAAACATAACATTTCCACTTTTCAATCACAAGATATCAATACAACACATTGATATAAAAAAATTATGAAAACCATTTTAAATAACAGAATAAAATAAAAGTAAAATATGGTATTTATTTTTTCATTTTTAAAATAACGTTATGGCTTGTAGAGGAAGCCGAAGCTCAAATAATAGTCACGATGGCGGAGAAGTCATTGTCGCCACATACGTACGACAAAAAAAAACATTCCCTTTTGTAATTTAGTAAATGCTTCATATAAAAAAGATTCCTTTTGAATAAATGTAAAAGTCAAAGGGTTTTATACACTGTATAAAATAATGTTGTGTATAAAACAAAATATGCCTCAATGAAAGGAGATTGAGACGAAGTCCCTTACCTCGGGTCCGACTTGACTCGATCATTCTTTAACGTCCTGAATAATAAACCTGAGTTAATTTATACTTAAGAAACTTTTTCAAGTTCATTATTTCCTTTATATCACTTATTACCGTGTTATGAGAACTATGTAATTATTTAAGTTAATAATGGTCGTTTTGTCGATCATTGGTACTTGAGTCAAAAATAAACTCTTTATAATTACAAGTTGTTCATGTGGTAAAATATCCATTATATACAGAATTATATTCATTATTTAGATATCATATATATCATATATATCCATTATATACATACATTTATAATATTACATAACATTTAGAGGTAAGAAGTGAAATGCACTGTTCATGTAGACGTTAAGTCGTACGTACGCATGAACGCTACTTTCATTTCTATTTCATATTTTATGGAATGGAATCATAATGATATAAAGGTATATTATAATTCCAGTATAATATCATATATAATATCATTAATTCCATCCTATATACGTCCCACATATGGCATTAACCAATCAAATCACTTTGAGGGGGCGGTAGTCCGCACTTCCTAAAATGAAGATATCGCGTATACCCATAATGGAAGCAATAAAGGTATGCCATAAATGAAAAATACAGAATCTTAAGGAAAACAAAAACATATTATATATCATATATAAATATAGTGACATATTAATGGCCACATTTAAAGGTGTTATAAGAATATTGAACAATCATCGTTTCGTGAGGTAGAAATTTTCCATCCACGGAAATAGTATGTTCTTTAACCATTAGATGTAGGTGTGTGTAAGTGTAGCTTGAATAATTCTTATAAAAACATCCTAGTATATTGAACATACATGTGTTTTTACAAAAGAAATGAATACAAAGAATTTATGGGGTTGAAGAAGAAAAATAAAATAAAAGAACATTAGAGAAGACTTTACCTTTAAATCGGGTAACTCCTCTTTGTTTGTATGAAAAGGGTTTCTTGAAGAGATTTATGCCTAAGGTAAGGATTATAGGTTTAAGAGAGGGATGTGGAGAGATAAAATGAGCAGAGGTTGGCCGATCCAATGGCTTGAGAAGTGTGGGTAAGGAGGTAGAGGCGGGGGCCTTTTATAAGAGGAGAGGAGGGGCACTCTTGGAAAGGTATAAAATGTTACTTTATTTTCAAATGTGTTTCGGATTTTAAAGGTCCCAAATTGATATATTTCTAGGATAAGGTGATAATTGTTCGAAATATACTCATCCAATAGGTCTTTGACATTTGTAAGTCTTATATTTTACTTTATATTTTCATTTTATTTAAATTGTTCATTAATGAGGTAATCGCTGCATCATCATGAGGTCATAAATAATTTAATTTATTTAATGTATAAAAATTATAAAAAAATACTATGATATAAGAAATATTTTTATATTTCCAATGACTATTTATAGTCCAATAGATCATTTATTTAGACAAAATTAATTTTTTTTACTTAGCCGATACATTCTTTGTTATATTTATCATTCTTTAAAAATAAAAAGATAAAAAGTCATTATCACACAAAAGTGATTCCATGGGGTCCCCAAGTTTGAAAAAAGGCATCCCATGTTTGGAAATGACACCAACCAGTAGCATTAGAACACATATTGGAGTCATTTGTTATTATTATGATATTATTTTATTATCCTTAACTACCGGATTACTAATTAATGAAGATAATTAAAGATAATTACCGTTGTTACAATTCATAATGTCTAAAAACAAAAGTGTCTTGATTACATAATTTGGACATTCTGATTCCAAATATGTAATCCATTTTACCAAATTCCAAACACAGAAATTTGCAACAATTAATTTAAAAATAATTCTCATTGTCAAAACAAATAGCAGGTTTTTTTGATACAATATCTATGAAAAGTTTGACACTTGTTTATGCCCAATTCCAAAGTGAAATTAATCCCAATGACCACCATTAGATTACATGGTAAAAATATATTCTATTAAACCAATTAAAAAGTTAATATAACCATATAATTAAATTAGATGAAAATGCAGTTTTGATGTAAAATGCATTATTTTTTCACTATTCATTAAAAAATGAAAATTGTCAGAAAAATACAAAAAATTAACCCAAAGTAAATTTCAATGTCCCAATAATAAAAAATATGTTAATTTTAAAAAATAGAGCTTATAAAATTATCAAAAGTTTGATTTAAAAATGGGTTTCCATCAAAAGGTAGTAAAACAATCTTTTAAAAATATTAGTGTATTCCACGCTTAAGATTGGATTTATTCTTATTTTAAGCATCTAAAACACTACCTAATTAATAAATAGACATAGACAAAAATATCTATTATCCATTACTTACTTGGGATGTTACATCCTTCACCCTTTAATAAATTGCGTCCCTACAATTTATTTACTTATCGAATAAGTGGGGGTATTTATCCTTCATTGCATTTTCAGATTCCCATGTTTCCCCTTCAATCATGTGGTTTTTCCACAAAACCTTTACTTGATGAATCACCTTATTCCGCAACACTTGCTCCATGTGGTCAAGAATATGGACAGGTTGTTCCTCATAAGATAGATTCTCTTCTAGCTGAACTACCTCTGGACTTTAAACATGAGATGGATCTGGAATGTACTTCCTTAACATTGAAACATGAAAAATATTGTGTACCTAAGATAAAATTGGAGGTAGAGCCACTCGATATGCAACTGATCCAACTCTATCTAGAATTTCATATGGTCCAATGAACCTTGGACTCAAATTTCCTTTCTTACCAAATCGCATCACACTTTTCCATTGTGAAACATTGAGAGAAACATGATCACCTACCTCAAAAGAGAGATCCTTCCTCCTATTGTCTGCATAACTTTTATGCCTACTCTGAGCTATTCTCAAGTGTTTCTGTATCAGCTGAACTTTTTCTACCAACTCTTCTACCAATTCAAGTCCCATCAACTTCCTTTCACCCACTTCATCCCAAAAAGCTGGAGTTCGACACCGCTTCGCATATAATGCCTCAAATGGTGCCATATGTATACTGGAATGAATACTATTGTTTTAAGAAAACTCAACCAAAGAAATATGTTGGTCCCAACTTACCTGATAATCCATCGAACAAGCACGTAGAATATCCTCCAATGTCTGAATTGTTCGTTCTGACTGCCCATCTGATTGAGGATGAAAAGCTGTACTAAAATTTAATTTAGAACCCAATGACCTCTGAATGAATTTCCAAAAGTTAAAAGTGAACCTAGGATCACGGTCAGATACAATGGAGAGAAGAACTCCATGTAACCTAACTATGTCTTTAAGATACAAACGGGAAAGTTGATCTAGAGAAAAAGTATCTCGTATAGAAAGGAAATGAGCAGATTTGGTCAAGCGATCAACAATTACCCAGATTGCATTATTAACTCGTGGTGTCTTCGGCAATCCCACAACGAAGTCCATGAATATATTCTCCCATTTCCACTATGGCACTGGTAAAGGCTGAAGCATCCCTTTCAGTAACTTCCACTCTGCTTTAACCTGATGATAAGTCAAACACTTCACAGTAAAATTAGCAATGTCTCTTTTCATTCCATCCCACCAATAATACTCCCAAATATCTCTATAAGTCTTAGTACTGCCCGGATGAACTGAAAACGGAGAACTATGAGCTTCACATAATAACTCTCTCTTCAACTGTGAATCACACAGAACACACAATCTCTTCCCAAATCTCAAAACAAAATCATTATCAATGTTAAATTCTGGAAACTTACCCTTCTGAACTAGCTCTACCCTTTTCTGCAACTCATTGTCTTGCTTCTATGATTTCTTAATTCTCTCTGATAGAGAATATTTCACTTATACCTTAAACAAAAGAGAAGAAAATCATGTACCAACAACTTCTATGCCAAAGATCATCAAATCCTTAACATAAGGATCACGTTCCAAATGCAACATTGTTAATGAAGCATTACTTTTTCGACTCAAAGCATCACCCACTTTATTTGCTTTTCCCAGATGGTAATGAATTGTAAAATCATAATCCTGAATTAATTCTAGACATCTCCTCTGTCTCATGTTCAATTATTTCTGAGTAAATATATACTTTAAACTTTTTTGATCGGTATATATTTCACAGTTTACTCCATACAAATGATGCCTCAAAATTTCTTAAGCGAAAAAAACAACAGCTAATTCCATATAATGTGTAGGGTAATTTACCTCATGAGTTTTCAACTGTCGTGAAGCATAAGAAATTAACTGATCATTCTGCATTTGGACGCAACCAAGTCCTTTCAATGAAGCATCATTGTAGATAACAAACTCACCATTCCTAGAAGGTAGTGCCAAAACTGGAGTATTCACCAATCTTTATTTCTGTTCATGAAAACAATCATCACATTATTTTGTCCAGATAAACTTAACACCCTTCTGAGTTAGCTTAGTCATTGGACTAGATAACTGTGAAAAACTTCTAACAAACCTTCGGTAATATCCTACCAAACAAAAGAAGCTACATATCTCAGTTACATTTGTGGGTTCTGACCATTCTTCAACAACCTCTATTTTTGCAGGATCAACAGTTATCCCATATTTAGAAACAATGTGACAAAAGGAAAGAAATTTGTTGCAACTAAAACTGACACTTACTGAATTTCCCATACAATTTATTTTCTTTTAAGGTTTGAAAAATAACCCTTAAATGTATTTCAAGCTCCTCTTTACTTTTAGAAAACACCAAAATATCATCAATGAAAACAACCACAATTTTATCCAAGAACTCATGGAAAATTCTATTCATATGGTCCATGAATACAATAGGTGCATTGGTTAGTCCAAAAGGCATAGCTAAAAATTCATAATGGCCATTTCTTGTATGAATAAAGGTCTTTGGAATATCTGCTTCCTTTACCTTCAACTGATGGTACCCTGATCTCAGGTCAATCTTTGAAAAAAACTTATCTCCCTGGTGCTGATCAAACAAATCATTGATATGATCCAAAGGATATTTGTTCTTAACAGTGATGTTATTCAAGGCTCTGTAATCAATGCAAAGTTTCATTGAACAATCTTTATTTTTAACAAATAAAAGAGTAGCACCCCATGGTGATCTGCTAGGTCGAATGAAACCTTTCTCTAATAAATCTTGCAATTTATCCTTCAACTCTAAAAGTTCAATTTGAGCCATTTAATAAGGGGGTTTTGAAATTGGCTTAGCATCCGGAACTAAGTCAACAGAAAATTTAACTTCCCGATATAGTATTATTCCAGAAAACTCATTAGGAAAAACATCAGGATACTCATTTACCACTAGAACATCATTAATCTGAATAGTTCCCTTGTTTTAAACGATATGTGCAAGGTAACATTCATTTCCATCTTTTACAAGTTTCTCAACCTCTTGATATGTTATCAACAGTAAGGGTTCATTATAGCACACAAACTAAAATTCTTTCTAAAAAGAAACTTCATTAGCTCTACAGTCAATCTTAGCAGGGTAAATAGAGAGCCAATCCATACCCAGGATAACATCAAACTCTACTAGAGGTAAAATAATAAGGTTTTCAAGTAGGTTCTTTCCACGGATAAGGATAGGAAGATTCTTATAAAATATTTTTGCCTCAACGTTTCCCCTAGGTGTTTTTACCACAAGTTCAGGAGTCATTTTTTGAGATTGTATTCACATTTTATTAGAAAATTTTTCATAGATGAAATAATGTGTAGACCCAGAATCAAACAACACACTGGAATAATCTGTAAAAAAACCAAGTACCTGATACCACTTCATTTGATGGCCTGACATCTGCTGAATTAGATGCAAAGGATTTCAACACCCCTTTCTACTTATAGTATAACTGCTTCCCATCACTCAAGATCTTTTTTAGACACTCATTTTCATAGTGACCCATCTCAATGCACTTAAAATATTTCACTAACTGTAAATAAAATTTGGTCTTACCATCACCCTGTTCTTTTTCAGTGCAATCACGAGACTTATGTCCCATATTACCGCATCGGTAGCACTTTACAGAATTTAGAAGACATTCCACAGCATTTCTTTTACAACATTTATCACAAACTGGAAACATAGTTTTCTTACCGTCAGACCTTTTTGAAGAATTCTTTCCTTTCTCCTACCACCTAGGTCTCTTCTTCTGCTGGTTGTTATAGAACACTTGATCATCGGAAAACTCCATTTCTACCTTCTCAGCACATCGAACAAGATTTTCATAACTCTTAAACTCATGAGAAGCTAAATCCCTTCGATATTTTGGCTTTAATCCTGAGTAAAAATGATTGATTTTACTATCAAGGTCTCAGATAAAATTTGGAGCATACCTTGCCAATAGAGTGAACCTTTCTTCATAGGCAGCCACTGAGTCGTCCTCTTGCCTCAATTCCAAGAATTGTTTTTCCATCCTAAGTCGAACAACATTAGGAAAATACTACTCAATAAACATACCTTTGAATTAATCCCAGTCAAGAGCATAAATCTCATCAGCATCCCTGATATTTTTAACCATAGATCACCACTGATCTGATTCACTCTCCAAATGGTAAATAGCAAGACTAAAATTTTGATTGTCTTAACACCCCATGACATCTAAAATCTTCTCCAGTACTTTAATCCACCCTTCACCTAGAACAGGGTCAGATGATCCTATGAATGATGGGGGATGTTGCCTCATGAAATGTTCCACCACTGACATGTTCCTCTGCGGTTGATCTGGCTGATCTCGTGCATGGATACCACCACCATTTATTGCTTGAGTCAACTGCGCCATTACTGCAACAAACTATTCAGTTCCAATTCCGACCATCTCAGGATGCTGATTCAGAAGGCCATTTCCTTATGTATGCCTTCCTAGCACTGCTTCCCTGTTTCCTCTGCGGAAAACCATTATGAATAGACATGTCATAGATGAAGAAACATGGTAATCTTCAATTGCTATATCAGTTTAATTTGACCATAAAAAAAATATTTTTGGATAATAATTTAATAGAATTATAACTCCTAAAGTTATCTACACCGACCTCTGATACCAACTATAAGGACCCAGACTTAAAAATTACTTAATCTTGAGTTATTACAAGATTACAAATTGAGTATCTTTTCAGGTTTAGAGTTTTAGAGAATTAGATCATAAATCGTGCATTACATTCTACATTTAAACAAAGTGGTTACATAAAAGATAGTATTCATTTTTTTCCCATCAACGGAAACATATTTAAAACAAAACATGGATTCTTTCATGAAATTTCCTTGACCCTATCATCACATCATGTACCTTTCCCTTGACCTGTGAAAAACATTTCAAAAACATGGGATGTGCATAAAAATCTCAGTAAGGGATATAATAGTACGAAATGAAAACATTAGTCCATGTATGAAATCATACTTTACTCATAAAACATAAGAATTTTAATATAACTCATCAAATCATGAATAAATCATAGAAATCATAAGACCTAAAGGTAACATGAGGCAATCATAACATTCTTACATAGGGAGTAACCCTCATGGTTATGTTTGGAATACCCATCACATTATATTCCATAACTCTCTTCGGAGAAACCTTAACGTTTAACCCCTTCGCGTTACCCAATGCATTGGAGAGCTATATCGGGCTCACCCGCCCTTAGTTTATCACTGAACCACCCGTCTTCATAACAATGCCCAAGAACCATAACATAATCGTATCACATAAAACATGCATAAAGGAAACATAACATTTCCACTTTTCAATCACAATATATCAATACAAAACATTGATATATAAACATTATGAAAACCATTTTCAATACCAAAATAGAAGAAAAGTAAAACATGGTATTTATTTTTTCATTTAAAAAAAAGTAATGGCTTGTAGAGGAATCCAAAGCTCAAGAGATGGATGTGGAGAGATAAAATGAGAAGATCTTGGCCGAGCCAATTGCTTGATAAGTGTGGGTAAGGAGGTAGAGGTGGGGGTCTATATAAGAGGAGAAGAGGGGCACTCTTGGAAAGGTATAAAATGTTACTTTATTTGCAAATGAGTTTCGGATTTTAATAGTCCCACATTGATATATTTCTAGGATAAGGTTATAAGGGTTAGAAATATACTCATCCCATAGGTCTTTGAAAAGTGTAAGTTTTAGATTTTACATTATCTTTTCATTTTATTGAAATCGTTCATTAATGAGGTAATCACTGCATAATCATGATGTCATAAATAATTTAATTTATATAATGTCTAAAAATTATAAAAAAAATACAATGTTGTAGGAAATAATTTTATATTTACAATGACTATTTATAGTCCAATAGATCATTTATTTAGACAAAATTAATATTTTTTTACTCAGGTGATACATTCTTTGTTATATTTAACTTTCTTTAAAAATAAAAAGATAAAAAGTCATTATCTCACAAAAGTGATTGCATGGGGTACCCAAGTTTGGCACAAGACATCCCATGGTCGGAGATGACACAAATAGTATCATTAGGACACATGTTAGAGTCATTTTTTATTATTATGATATTATTTTATTATCCTTAACTACCCGTTTACTAATTAATCAAGATAATTAAAGATAATCATCGTCATTACTATTCATAATGTCCAAAAACAAAAGAGAATTGATTACATAATTTGGAAATTCTGATTCCAAATATTTAATCCATTTTACAAAATTCCAAACACAGAAATTTGCAACAATTAATTTAAAAATAATTCCCGTTGTCAAAACAAATAGCGGGTTTTTTTTGAAACAATATCTATGAAAAGTTAGGCATCTGTTTATGCCCAATTCCAAAGTGAAATTAATCCCAATGACCACCATTGGATTACATGGTAAAAATATATTCTATTTACACCTTAAAACTAATTAAAAAGATAATCTAACCATATAATTAAATTAGATGAAAATGTAGTTTTGATGTAAAATGCAGTATTTTTTCACTATTCATTAAAAAATGAACATTGTCATAAAAATACCAAAAATAAACCCAAGGTAAATTTAAATGTCCCAATTATAAAGAATATGTTTATTTTAAAAAATATAGCTTATAATATTGTCAAAAGTTTGATTTAAAAATGGTTTTCCATCAAAATGCAGTAAAATAATCTTTCAAAAATATTAGTGTATTCCATGCTTAAGATTGGATTTATTCTCATTTTAAGCCTCTAAAACACTATCTAATTCATAAATAGAAATAGATAAAAATATCTATTATTCATTACTTACTTGGGATGTTACATCCTTCCCCCCTTTAGAAAATTGTGTCCCCGCAATTTATTTACTTATCGAATTAGTGGGGGTATTTATCTCTCATTGCATTTTCAGATTCCCATGTTGCCTCTTCAATCATGTGGGTTTTCCACAAAAACTATACTTGATGAATCACCTTATTCCGCAACACTTGCTCCATGTGGTCAAGAATCTGGACCGGTTGTTCCTCATAAGATAGATTCTCTTCCAGCTGAACTACCTCTAGACTCAAAACATGAGATGGATCTGGCATGTACTTCCTTAACATTGAAACATGAAAAAAATTGTGTACCTGAGATAAACTCGGAGGTAGAGCCACTCAGTATGAAACTGATCCAACTCTCTCTAGAATTTCATATGGTCCAATGAAACTTGGACTCAACTTTCCTTTCTTACCAAATTGCATCACACTTTTCTATGTTGAAACTTTGAGAAAAACATGATCACCTACCTCAAAAGAGAGATCCTTCCTCCTGTTGTCCGCATAACACTTCTGCCTACTCTGAGCTGTTCTCATGTGTTTCTGTATTAGCTGAACTTTTTCTACCAACTCTTCTACTAATTCTGGTCCCATCAACTTCCTTTCACCCACTTCATCCCAGAAAGCTGGAGTTCGACACCGCTTCCCATATAATGCCTCAAATGGTTCCATCTGTATACTGGTATGAAAACTTTTATTATAAGAAAACTCAACCAAAGAAAGATGTTGGTCCCAACTTCCCTGATAATCAATCGAACAAGCACGTAGCATATCCTCCAAAGTCTGAATTGTTCGTTCTGACTGCCCATCTGATTAAGGATAAAAAGCCGTACTAAAATTTAATTCAGACCCCAATGACCTCTGAAGGCCTTTCCAAAAGTTAGAAGTAAACCCGGGATCACGGTCAGATACAATGGAGAGAGGAACTCAATGTAACATGACTATCTCTTTAAGATACAAATGGGAATGTTGATCTAGGGAAAAAGTATCTCGTATAGAAAGAAAATGAGTATATTTAGTCAAGTGATCAATAATAACCCAGATTGCATTATTACCTCGAGGTGTCTTCGGCAATCCCACAACGAAGTACATGGATATATTCTCCCATTTACACTCTGGAACTGGTAAAGTCTAAAGCATCCCTTTTAGTAACTGCCGCTCTGCTTTAACCTGTTGAAAAGTCAGACACTTCACAGTAAAATCTACAATGTCTCTTTTCATTCCATCCCACCACTAATAATCTCAAAGATTTCTATACATCTTAGTATTGCCCGGATGAACTGAAAACAGAGAACTATGAGCTTTACATAATAAATCTCTTTTCAAATGTGAATCACATGGAACACAGAATCTCTTCCCAAATCTCAAAACAAAATAATTATCAATGTTGAATTCAGGCAACTTACCCTTCTGAACCAGCTCTACCCTTATCTGTAACTCACTGTCTTGTTTATGTGCTTGCATAATTCTTTCTAATAGAGAAGATTTCACTGATACCTGAAACAAAGAAGAAGAACATCACTCACCAACAACTTCTATGCCAAAGTTCAAAAAATCATTAACCAAAGGACCACGTTCCAAACGCAACATTGTTAATGAATCATTACTCTTTCAACTCAAAGCATCAGCCACTTTATTTTCTTTTCCCGAATTGTAATGAATTGTACAATCCTAATCCTTGATTAATTCTAGCCATCTCCTCTGTCTCATGTTCAATTATTTCTGAGTGAATATATACTTTAATCTTTTGTGGTTGGTATATATTTCACACTTTACTCCATAAAAATGATGCCTCCAAATTTTTAAAGTGAAAACAACAGCAGCTAATTCCAAATCATGTGTAGGGTAATTTACCTCATGATTTTTCAACTGTCGTGAAGCATTAGCAATTACGTGATCATTCTGCATTAGGACGCAACCATGTCCTTTCAATGAAGCATCACTGTAGATAACAAAATCACCATTCCTGGAAGGTAGTTCCAAAACTGGAGCATTCATCAATCATGTTTTCAGTTCCTGAAAACAATCATCACATTCTTTTTTTCAGTTAAACTTAACACCCTTCTGAGTTATCTTAATCATTGGACTAGATAACTGTGAAAAATATCTAACAAACCTTTGGTAATATCCTGCAAAACCAAGGAAGCTACGAATCTTAGTTACATTTGTGGGTCTTGGCCATTCTTCAACAACCTTTGTTTTTGCAGGATCAACAGTTATCCCATCTTTAGAAACAATGTGACCAAGGAAAGAAATTTTTCACAACCAAAACTCACACTTACTGAATTTCCCATAAAATTTATTTTCTTTTAAGGTTTGAAAAATAACCCTTAAATGTCTTTCATGCTCCTCTTTAATTTTAGAAAACACCAAAATATCATCAATGAAAACAACCACAAACTTATCCAGGAACTCATGGAAAATTCTATATATAATTTCCATGAATACAGCAGGTGAATTGGTTATCCCAAAAGGCATAACTACAAATTCATAATGGGCACATCTTGTACGAAACGCGGTCTTCAGAATATCTGCTTCCTTTACCTTCAACTGATGGTACCCCGATCTCAGATCAATCTTTGAAAAAAACTTAGCTCTTTGGAGATGATCAAACAAATCATCAATATGAGTCAAAGGATATTTGTTCTTAACAGTGATGTTATTCAAGGCTCTATAATCAATAAAAAGTCTCATTGAACAATCTTTCTTTTTAAAAAATAAAACAGGATCACCCCATGGTGATGTGCTAGGTCGAATGAAACCTTTCTCTAATAAATATTACAATTTCTCCTTCAACTCTAAAAGTTCAATTTGAGCCATTCGATAAGGGGGTTTTGAAATTGGAATAGAATCAGTAACTAAGTCAACGGTAAATTCAACTTCCCGATCTGGTATTATTCCAGGAAACTCATCAGGAAAAACATCAAGATACTCTTTTACCATTGGCACATCATTAATTTGAATAGTTCCCTTGTTTTCAATGATATGTGCAAGGTAACATTCATTTCCATCTTTTGCAAGTTTCTCTACCTCTTGATATGTTATGAATAGTAAGGGTTCATTCTTGTACACAAACTGAATGTATTTCTGAAATGAAACTTTTTTAGCCCTACAGTCAATCTTAGCATGGTAAATAGAGAGCCAATCCATACCCAAGATAACATCAAACTCTACTAGAGGTAAAACAAAAAGGTTTTGAAGTGGGTTCTTTCCACGGATAAGGATAGGAAGATTCTTATAAATTCTTTTTTCCTCAACATTTCCCCCAGGTGTTTTTACCACAAGTCAGGAGTCCTTTCCTGAGATGGTATTCCCATTTTACTAGAAAAGTTTTCAGAGATGAAAGAATGTGTAGACCCTGAATCAAACAATACACTGGCATAATCTGAAAAAACAAACAAAGTACCTGATACAACTTCATTTGATGGCCCGGAATCTGCTGAAGTAGTTGCAAAGGATTTCACCACCCCTTTCTACTTGAAGTCTAACTGCTTCCCACCACTCGTGCTCTTTTTCAGACACTCGTTGGCATAGTGACCCATCTCATTGCAATTAAAACATTTCACTAACTATAAATCAAATTTGGTCTTACCATCACCCTGATCTTTTTCAGTGCAATCAAGAGCCTTATGTCCCATCTTACCGCATTTGTAGAACTTTCCAGAATTTAGAAAAAATTCTCCATAATTCCTTTTACCACATTTATCACAAACTGGAAACTTAGTTTTCTTACTGTTAGACCTTTTTGAAGAATTCTTTCCTTTGTCCTGCCACCTCAGTATATTCTTCTGCTGGTTGTTATAGAACATTTGATCATCGGAAAACTCTATTTCCACCTTCTCAGCACATCGAACAAGATTTTCATAACTCTTGAACTCGTGAGAAGATAAATCCCTTCGATATTTTGGCTTTAATCCCGAGTAAAAACGATTGCTTTTACTATCAAGGTCTCAGATAAAATTTGGAGCATACCTTGCCAATCGAGTGAACCTTTCTTCATAGGCAGCCACTGAGTCATACTCTTGCCTCAATTCCAAGAATTGTTTTTCCATCCTAAGTCGAATAGCCTTAGGAAAATACTTCTCAAGAAACATACCTTTGAATTCATCCCAGTCGAGAGAATCAATCTCATCAACGTCCCTGATATTTTTAACCATCATCCACCACTGATCTACTTCACTCTCCAAACAGTAAATAGCAAGACTAAACTTTTGATTGTCTGAACACCCCATGACATCAAAAATCTTCTCCAGTGCTTTAATCTACCCTTCAGCTAGCACAAGGTCAGATGATCCTCTGAATGATGGGGGATGTTGCCTCATGAAATTTTACACCACTGACATGTTCCTCTACGGTGGATCTGGCTGATCTCGTGCATGGATACCACCACCATTTATTGCTTGGGTCAACTGCACCATTACTGCAACAAACTATTCAGTTCTAATTCCAACCATCTCAGGATGCTAATTTGGAAGGTCATTTCCTTCGGTATGCCTTCCTAGCACTGCTTCCCTGTTTCCTCTGTGGAAAACCATTCTGAACAGACATGTCATAGATGAAGAAATATGGTAATCTTCAAATGATATATCATTTCAATTTGACCATAAAAAAATATTTTTGAATAATCATTTAATAGAATTCTAACTCCTAAAGTTATCTAAACCGACCTCTGATACCAACTATAAGTCCCCAGCCTTAAACATTACTTAATCTTGAGTTATTACAAGATTACTCATTGAGGAAATTTTCAGGTTTAGAGTTTTATAGAATTAGATCATAAATCATACATTACATTCCACATTTAAACAAAGTGGTTACATAAAATATGGTATTCATTTTTTCCCCTCAATGGAAACATATTTAAAACAAAACATGGATTCTTTCAAGACACTTCCTTGACCCAATCATCACATCATGTACCTTTCCATTGACCTGTGAAAAACATTTCAAAAACATGGGATGAGCATAAAAATCTCAGTAAGGGATATAAAAGTACGAAATGAGAACATTAGTACTTGTATGAAATCATACTTTACTCATAAAACATAAGAATTTAACATACCTTATCTAATCATGAATTAATCATAGAAACCATAAGATAGAAAGGTAACTTGAGGCATTTATAACATTCTTACGTAGGGAGTAACCCTCATGGTTACGTTTGGAATACCCATCACAGTATATTCCCTAAATCTCTTCGGAGAAACCTTAACATTTAACCCCTTCACATTCCCCAATGCATTGGAGAGCTATATCGAGCTCACCTGCCCTTTGTTTACCACGGAACCACCCGTCTTCATAACAATGCCCAAGAACCATAACATAATCGTATCACATAAAATATGCATAAAGGAAACATAACCTTTCCACTTTTCAATCACAAGATATCAATACAACACATTGATATAAAAACATTATGAAAAACACTTTCAATACCAAAATAAAAGAAAAGTTAAACATGATATTTATTTTTTCATTTTTTAAAAAATGTTATGACTTGTAGAGGAAGCCGAAGCTCAAATAATGGTCACGGCGGTGGAGAAGTCGTTGTCGCCGCATACATATGACGAAAAAAACATTCCCTTTTGTCATTTATTAAACGCTTCGTATATAAAAGATTTATTTTGAATAAACATAAAAGTCAAAGGGGTTTATACACTGTATAAAATAATGTTGTGTATAAAACAAAATATGTCTCAATGAAAGGAGATTGAGACGAAGTCCCTTACCTCAGGTCCGACTTGACTTGATCGTTCTTTAACATCCGGAATAATAAACTTGAGTTAATTTCTACTTGCTTAAGAACCTTTTTCACGTTCATTATTTCCTTTATATCACTTATTACAATGTTATGAGCACTATGTAATTATTTAAGTTAATAATGGTCGTTTTGTCGATCATTGGTACTTGAGTAAAAAATAAACTCTTTATAATTACAAGTTGTTCATGTGGTAAAATATCCATTATATCCAGAATTATATTCATGATGTAGATATCATATATATAATATATATCCAGTATATACATACATTTATAATATTACATAACATTTAGAGGTAGGAAGTGAAATGCACCGTTCATGGAGACGGTAAGCCGTACGTACCCATGAACGCTACTTTCATTTCTATTTTGTATTTTATGGAATGGAATCATAATGATATAAAGGTATATTATAATTCCAGTATAATATAATATATAATATCATTAATTCCATCCTTTATACGTCGCACATATGGCATTAACGAATCAAATCACTTTCAGGGGGCGATAGTCCGCACTTCCTAAAATGAAGATATCGCGTAAACCCATAATGGAAGCCATAAAGGTATGCTATAAATGAAAAATACAGAATCCTAAGGAAAACCTGAAAATATTATATATCATATATAAATATAGTGACATCTTAATGGCCATCTTTGAAGGTGTTATAAGAATATTGAACAATCATCGTTTCGTGAGGTAGAAATTCACCATCCACAGAAACAGTATGTTCTTTAAACATTAGATGTAGGTGTGTGTAAGTGTAGCTCGAATAATTCTTATAACAACATACTAGTATATTTAACATACTGGTTTTGTTACAAAAGAAATGAATAAAAAGAATTTAGGGGGTTGGAGAAGCAAAATAAAATAAAAGAACATTAGAGAAGACTTTACCTTTTAATCGGGTAACTCCTCTTGGTTTGTACCAAAAGGGTTTCTTGAAGAGCTTTCTGCCTAAGGTAATGCTTCTAGGATTAAGAGAGGTATTTAGAGAGATAAAATGAGCAGATCTTGGCTGAGCCAATGTCTTGAGATGTGTGGGTAAGCAGGTAGAGGTGGGGGCCTTTTATAAGAGGAGAGGAGGGGTACTCTTGGAAAGGTATAAAATGTTACTTTATTTTCAAATGAGTTTCGGATTTTAAAGGTCCCATATTGATATATTTCGAGGATAATTTTATAAGGGTTCGAAATATACTCATCCAATAGGTCTTTGACAAGTTTAACACTTATAATTTACATTATCTTTTCATTTTATTTAAATCATTCATTAATGAGGTAATCGCTGCATCATCATGATGTCATAAATAATTTAATTTATTTAATGTCTTAAAATTATAAAAAAAATACTATGATATAGGAAATATTTTAGATTTCCAATGAATATTTATAGTCCAATCGATCATTTATTTAGAAAAAATTAAAAATGTTTTACTCAAGTGATACATTCTTTGTTATATTTAACTTTCTTTAAAAATAAAAAGATAAAAAGTCATTATCACAAAAAAGTGATTCCATGGGGTCCCCATGTTTGGAACAAGACATCCCATGGTCGGACATGACACAACCAGTATCATTAGGACACATGTTGGAGTCATTTGTTATTATTATGATATCATTTTATTATCCTTAACTACCCGATTACTAATTAATCAAGATAATTAAAGATAATTACCGTAGTTACTGTTCATAATGTCAAAAAACAAAAGAGTCTTGATTACATAATTTGGAAATTCTGATTCCAAATATGTAATCCATTTTACCAAATTCCAAACACAGAAATTTTCAACAATTAATTTAAAAATAATTCCCATTGTCAAAACAAATAGCGGGTTTTTTGATACAATATCTATGAAAGGTTTGGCACTTGTTTATGCCCAATTCCAAAGTAAAATTAATCCCAATGACCACAATTGGATTACATGGTAAAAATAGATTCTATTTATACTTTAAAACAAATTAAAAAGATAAAATAACCATATAATTAAATTAGATGAAAATGCAGTTTTGATGTAAAATGCAGTATTTTTTCACTATTCATTAAAAAATGAACATTGTCAAAAAAATACCAAAAATTAACCCAAGGTAAATTTCAATGTTCCAATCAAAAAGAATATGTTTATTTTGACAAATAGAGATTATAAAATTGTCAAAAGTTTTATTTAAAAATGGGTTTCCATTAAAAGGAAGTAAAACAATCTTTTAAAAATATTAGTGTATTCCATGCTTAAGATTGGATTTATTTTCATTTTAAGCCTCTAAAACAATATATAATTCATAAATAGGCATTGATAAAAATATATATTATTCATTACTTACTTGGGATGTTAAATCCTTCCCCCCTTTAGAAAATTACGTCGCCGTAATTTATTTTCTTATCGAATAAGTGGGGGTTTTTATCCCTCATTGCATTTTTAGATTCCCATGTTGCCTCTTCAATCATGTGGTTTTTCCACAAAACCTTTACTAGATGAATCACCTTATTCCGAAACACTTGCTCCCTATGGTCAAGAATCTGGACTGGTTGTTCCTCATAAGATAGATTCTCTTCCAGCTAAACTACCTCTGGACTCAAAACATAAGATGGATCTGGTATGTAATTCCTTAACATTGAAACATGAAAAACATTGTGTACCTGAGATAAACTAGGAGGTAGAGCCACTTGGGATGCAACTGATCCAACACTCTCCAGAATTTCATATGGTCCAATGAACCTTGGACTCAACATTCCTTTATTACCAAATTGCATCACACTTTTCCATGGTGAAAATTTTAGAAAACATGATCACCTACCTCAAAAGAGAGATCCTTCCTCCTGTTGTCTGCATTACTATTCTACCTACTCTGAGCTGTTCTCATGTGTTTCTGTATTAGCTAAAATTTCTCAGCCAACTCTTCTACCAAATCTGGTCCTATCAACTTCCTTTCACCCACTTCATCCCAGAAAGCTGGAGTTCGACACTGCTTCCCATATAATTCCTCAAATGGTTCCATCTGTATACTGGAATGAAAACTGTTATTATAAGAAAACTCAACCAAAGAAAGATGTTGGTTCCAACTTCCCTGATAAGCCATTGAACAAGCATGTAGAATATCCTCCAAAGTCTGAATTATTCATTCTGACTGCCCATCTAATTGAGGATTAAAAGCCGTACTAAAATTTATTTAGAACCCAATGACCTCTGAAGGCCTTTCCAAAAGTTAGAAGTGAACCTGGGATCATGGTCAGATACAATGGAGAGAGGAACTCCGTGTAACCTAACGATCTTTTTAAGATAAAAATGGAAAATTTGATTTAAGAAAAAAGTATCTCGTATAGCAAGGAAATGAGGAGATTTAGTCAAGTGATCAACAATAACCCAGATTGCATTATTACCTCGAGGTGTCTTCGACAATCCCACAACGAAATCCATGGATATATTCTCCCATTTACACTTTGGCACTGGTAAAGGGTGAAGCATCCCATTCGGTAACTGCCACTCTACTTTAACCTGTTGGAAAGTTAAACACTTCACAGTAAAATCAGCAATTTCTCTTTTCATTCTGTCCCACCAGTAATACTCCTGAAGATCTCTATACGTATTAGTACTACCCGGATGATCTGAAAACAGAGAACTATGAGCTTCACATAATAACTCTCTCTTCAACTGTGAATCACACGGAACACAGAATCTCTTCCAAAATCTCAAAACAAAATCATTATCAATGTTGAATTCAGGAAACTTACCCTTCTGAACCAACTCTACCCTTTTCTGCAACTCACTATCTTGCTTCTGTGCTTGCATAATTCTATCTGATAGAGAAGATTTCACTAATACCTGAAACAAAACAGAAGAACACCCCGCACCAACAAATTCTATTCCAAATTTCGTCAAATCCATAACCAAAGGATCACGTTCCAAATGAAACATTATTAATGATGCATTACTTTTTTGACTCAAAGCATCGACCACTTTATTTTCTTTTCCCGGATGGTAATGAATTGTACAATCATAATCCTTGATTAAATCTATCCATCTCCTCTGTCTCATGTTAAATTTTTTTAGTAAATATATACTTTAAACTTTTGTGATCGGTATATATTTCAAACTTTACTCCATACAAATGATGCCTACAAATTTTTAAAGCGAAAACAATAGCAGCTAATTCCAAATCATGTGTATGTTAATTTACCTCATGAGTTTTCAACTATCGTGAAGCATAAGCAATTACCTGATCATTCTGCATTAGGACGCAACCAAGTCCTTTAAATAAAGCATCACTGTAGATAACAAACTCACCATTTCTGGAAGGTAGTGCCAAAACTGAAGCATTCACCAATATTCTTTTCAGTTCCTGAAAACAATCATCACATTCTTTTTTACAGATAAACGTAACACTCTTCCAAGTTAGATTAGTCATTAGACTAGATAACTGTGACAAATTTCTAACAAACCTTTGGTTATAGCCTGCCAAACAAATGAAGCTACAAATCTCAGTTACATTTGTGGGTCTTGGCCATTATTCAAAAACCTTTGTTTTCTCAGGATCAACAATTATCCCATCTTTAGAAACAATGTGACCAAGGAAAGAAATTTGTTGCAACCAAAACTCACACTTGCTGAATTTCCCATACAATTTATTTTCTTTTAAGGTTTTCAAATTAACCCTTAAATGTATTTCATGCTCCTCTTTACTTTTATAAAACACCAAAATATCATCAATGAAAACAACTACAAACTTATTCATGAACACATGGAAAATTATATTCATAATATCCATGAATATAGCAGGTGTATTGGTTATCCCAAAAGGCATAACTACAAATTCATAATGGCCATACCTTGTACAAAAAGTTTTCTTTGGAATATCTTCTTCCTTTACCTTCAACTGATGGTACCCCGATCTCAGGTCAATCTTTGAAAACAACTGAGCTCCCTGGCGCTGATCAAACAAATCATCGATATGAGTCAAAGGATATTTGTTCTTAACAGTGATGTTATTCAAGGCTCTATTATGAATGAAAAGTTTCATTGAACCATCTTTCTTTTTAACAAATAAAACAGGGGCACCCCAAGGTGATGTTCTAGGTCGAATGAAACCTTTTTCTAATAAATCTTACAATTTCTCCTTCAACTCTAAAAGTTCAATTTGAGCCATTCGATAAGGGGGTTTTGAAATTGGATTAGCATCAGGAACTAAGTCAACGATAAATTCAACTTCCCAATCTAGTATTATTCCAGGAAACTCATCAGGAAAAACATCAGGATAATCATTTACCACTGGCACATCATTAATCTGAATACTTCCCTTGTTTTCAACGACATGTGCAAGGTAACATTCATTTCCATCTTTTACAAGTTTCTCAGCCTCTTGATATGTTATCAACAGTAAGGGTTCATTCTTGTACACAAACTGAAAGTCTTTTTAAAAAGAAACTTCTCTATATCTACAGTCAATCTTAGCATGGTAAATAGAGAGCCAACCCATACCTAGGAAAACATCAAACTCTACTAGAGGTAAAACCATAAGGTTTGCAAGTAGGTTTTTTTCACGGATAAGGATAGGAAGATTCTTATAAATTCTTTTTGCCTCAATATTCCCCCCAGGTGTTTTTACCACAAGTTCAGGAGTCATTTATTGAGATGGTATTCCCATTTTACTAGAAAAGTTTTCATAGATGAAAGAATGTGTAGACCCCGAATCAAACAACACATTGTCATAATCTGAAAAAACAAACAAAGTACCTGATACCACTTCATTTGATGGACTGACATCTGCTGAAGTAGTTGGAAAGGATTTCACCACCCCTTTGTTCTTGTAGTCTAACTGCTTCCCATCACTCGAGCTCTTTTTCGGACACTCATTTGCATAGTGACCCATCTCATTGCACTTAAAACATTTCACTAACTGTAAATCAAATTTGGTCTCACCATCACCCTGATCTTTTTCATTGAAATCATGAGCCTTATGTCCCATCTTACCGCATCGGTAGCACTTTCCAAAATTTAGAAGACATTCCCCAGCATGCCTTTTACCACATTTATCACAAAATGGAAACTTAGTTTTCTTACCGTCAGACCTTTTTGAATAATTCTTTCCTTTCTCCTGTCACCTCGGTCTATTCTTCTACTAGTTTTTATAGAACACATTATCAGCGGAAAACTCCATTTCCACCTTCTCAGCACATCGAACAATATTTTCATAACTCTTGAACTCGTGAGAAGCTAAAGCCCTTAGATATTTTGGCTTTAGTCCTGAGTAAAAATATTTGATTTTACTATCAAGGTCTCAGATAAAATTTGGAGAATACCTTGCCAATCGAGTGAACCTTTCTTCATAGGCAGCCACTGAGTTTTCCTCTTGCCTCAATTCCAAGAAGTTTTTTTCCATCCTAGTTTGAACAGCCTTAGGAAAATACTTCTCAAGAAACATACCTTTGAATTCATCCCAGTCGAGAGCATGAATCTGATCAGCGCCCCTGATATTTTTACCCATCGACCACCACTGATCTGCTTCACTCTCCAAACGGTAAATAGAAAGACTAACCTTTTGATTGTCTGAACACCCCATGACATCGAAAATCTTCTCCAGTGCTTTAATCCACCATTCAGCTAGCACAAGGTCAGATGATCCTATGAATGATGGGGGATGTTGCCTCTTGAAATGTTCCACCACTGACATGTTTCTCTTCGGTTGATCTAAACATACATGTCTTAAATGAAGAAACATGGTAATCTTCAAATTCTATAGCATTTCAATTTGACCATAAAAAAAATATTTTTGGATAATCATTTAATAGAATTCTAACTCCTAAAGTTATCTAAACCGACCTCTGATACCAACTATTAGGCCCCGACCTTAAACATTACTTAATCTTGAGTTATTACAATATTACACATTGAGGATCTTTTTCGGTTTAGAGTTTTATAGAATTAGATCATAAATCATGCATTACATTCCACATTTAAACAAAGTGGTTACATAAAAGATAGTATTCATTTTTCCCATCAATGGAAACATATTTAAAACAAAACATGGATTCCTTCATGACACTTCCTTGATCCTATAGTCATATCTTGTACCTTTCCCTTGACCTGTGAAAAACATTTCAAAAATTTTGGATGAGCATAAAAGGATCAGTAAGGGATATAAAAGTACGAAATGAAAACATTAGTCCATGTATGAAATCATACATTACTCATAAAACATAAGAATTTTAATGTACCTCATCAAATCAAGAATAAATCATAGAAATCATAATACATAAAGGTAACTTGAGGCATTAATAACATTCTTACATAGGGAGTAACCCTCATGGTTACTTTTGGAATAACCATCACAGTATATTCCCTAAATCTCTTCGGAGAAACCATAATGTTTAACCCCTTCGCGTTACCCACTACATTGGAGAGCTATATCAGGCTCACCCACACTTAGTTTATCACGGAACCACCCGTCTTGATAACAATGCCCAAGAACCATAACATAATTGTATCACCTAAAACATGTATAAAGGAAACATAACATTTCCACTTTTCAATCACAAGATATCAATAGAACACATTGATATAAAAACATTATGAAAACAATTTTTAATACAAAAATAAAAGAAAATTAAAACATGGTATTTATTTTTTCATTTTTAAAAAAAATTAATGGCTTGTAGAGGAAGCTGAAGCTCAAATAATGGTCACGACGGCGGAGAATTCGTTGTCGCCGCATACGTACGACAAAAAAACATGCCCTTTTTTCGTTTAGTAAAAGCTTCGTATAAAAAAGATTCCTTTTGAATAAACGTAAAAGTCAAAGGGTTTTATACACCGTATAAAATAAATTTGTGTATAAAACAAAATATGCCTCAATGAAAGGAGATTGAGACGAGGTCCCTTAACTCGGGTCCGACTTGACTCGATCGTTCTTTAATATCCTGAATAATAAACTTGAGTTAATTTCAACTTTCTTAAGAACCTTTTTCAAGTTCATTATTTCCTTTATATCACTTATTACCATGTTATGAGAACTATGTAATTATTTAAGTTAATAATGGTCATTTTGTCGATCATTGGTACTTGAGTCAAAAATAAACTCTTTAAAATTACAAGTTGTTCATGTGGTAAAATATCCATTATATCAGAATTATATTCATGATGTAGATATCATATATATAATATATATCCATTATATACATATATTTATAATATTACAAAAAATTTAGAGGTTAGATGTGAAATGCACCGTTCATGGAGACGGTAAGCCGTACGTACGCATGAACGCTACTTTCATTTCTATTTTGTATTTTATGGAATTAAATCATAATGATATAAAGGGATATTATCATTCCAGTATAATATCATATATAATATCATTAATTACATCCTTTATACGTCCCACATATGGCATTAACGAATCAAATAACTTTGAGGGGGCTGTAGTCCGCACATCCTAAAATGAAGATATCGTGTATACCCATAATGAAAGCCATAAAGGTATGCCATAAATGAAAAATATAGAATATTAAGGAAAACATAAACATATTATATATCATATATAAATATAGTGACATCTTAATGACCACCTTTTGAGGTGTTATAAGAATAATGAACAATCATCGTTTCGTGGGGCAGAAATTCTCTATCCACGGAAACAGTATGTTCTTTAACCATTAGATGTAGGTGTGTGTAAGTTTAGCTCAAATAATTCTTATAAAAATATCCTAGTATATTGAAAATACTGGTGTTGTTACAAAATAAATGAATAAAAATAATTGAGGTGGTTGGAGAAGAAAAATAAAACAAAATAACATTAGAGAAGACTTTACCTTTAAATCGGGTAAGTCCTCTTGGTTTGTACCAAAAGGTTTTCTTGAAGAGATTTATGCCTAAGATAAGGCTTCTAGGATGAATATAGGGATGTGGAGAGATAAAATGAGTAGAGCTTGGCCGAGCCAATGGCTTGAGAAGTGTGGGTATGGAGGTAGAGGTGGGTGCATTTTATAAGAGGAGAGGCGGGGCACTCTTGGAAAGGTATAAAATGTTACTTTATTTTCAAATGAGTTTCGGATTTTAAAGGTCCCACATTGATATATTTTTAGGATAAGGTGACAAGGCTTAGAAATATACTCATCCAATAGGTCTTTGACAAGTTTAAGTCTTAGATTTTACATTATCTTTTCATTTTATTTAAATCGTTTATTAATGAGGTAATCACTGCATCATCATAATGTCATAAATAATTTAATTTATTTAATGTCTAAAAATTATAAAAAAATACCATGATGTAGGAAATATTTTTATATTTGCAATTACTATTTATAGTCCAATAGATGATTTATTAAGTCAAAATTAAAAATGTTTTACTCAGGTGATACATTCTTTGTTATATTTAACTTTATTTAAAAATAAAAAGATAAAAAGTCATTATCACACAAAAGTGATTCCATGGGGTCCCCAGGTTTGGCACGAGGCATCCCATGGTATGCCATGACACAACCGGTATCATTAGGACACATGTTGGAGTCATTTTTTATTATTATGATATTATTTTATTATCCTTAACTACTCGATTACTAATTAATCAAGATAATTAAAGATAATTAACGTCGTTACTATTCATAATGTCCAAAAACAAAAGAGTCTTGATTACATAATTTGGACATTCTGATTCCAAATATGTAATCAATTTTAACAAATTCCAAACATAGAAATTTGCAATAATTAATTTAAAAATAATTACCATTGTCAAATCTAATAGCGGGTTTTTTGAAACAATATCTATGAAACGTTTGACACTTGTTTATGCCCAATTCCAAAGTGAAATTAATCCCAATGACCACCATTGGATTACTTGGTAAAACTTTATTATATTTAAACATTAAAAAAAATTAAAAAGATAATCTACCCATATAATTAAATTATATTAAAATGTAGTTTTGACGTAAAATGCAGTATTTTTTCACTATTCATTAAAAAATGAACATTGTCAGAAAAATACCAAAAATTAACCAAAGGTAAATTTCAATGTCCCAATCATAAAGAATATGTTTATTTTGACAAATAGAGCTTATAAAATTGTCAAAAGTTTTATTTAAAAATGGTTTTCCATCAAAAGGCAGTAAAACAATCTTTTAAAAATATTAGTGTATTCCATACTTAAGATTGAATTTATTCTCATTTTAAGCCTCTAAAACACTATCTAATTAATAAATAGACATAGATAAAAATATCTATTATTAATTAAATAATTGGTATGTTACATATATATTTATCTTGATAGAAAATATTTGTTCAAATGATACCATATACATTCTTTCCCAACATTACGAATGTATTATCCTTCTCTTTAAGTGAATTGATCATGCACATCCTCTATCTTTCCTATTCATTCTTTTAAAAACATAATTTTTCATCCATTTCTTTTCCTATATGAATAAATTTTACCTAGATCATTTCATTTAGTGTTATTCTCCTAGATTCCTTACAATGATTTATTGGGTAAAATTATTACCTTAAAATTATATATATTATCTCTTTGGTGTAAATACCATATTCTATATTATCTTTATTTAATGCAATTTACCTACAGATTTGTCAAATATCACTGGGTAACCATTTATTTTCTCTGGGTAAATCATGGTATGATTAATAATGGAATTTTATATATTTTCAAAATTTTTGATTCCATTTAAAAATTATACAAAACTCTTTTCATTTAATGGGTTATTTTAGGTTGTGAATATTTTTTTTCAAGTGGAAAAAAATATATGTATTATGAGATGGGTTGTACTAGTATCTACCTCTAATACATTTGGTAAAGTCTTATATCTCATGTTATAGAAATATTTTGTGATATATTAGAAAATATCTATGTTTATAAAGGGTGAGTGTTATGGGTTGTAGATTTATTAAAAATTTTATATGTTAAAATTTTAGAATGTATCGTGGTTCACAAATTGTTTGTGTTGTGTAATTTATCTCTTAAAAAAATTGAATAGTTTTTTTGGTATCCAGGTTAAATAAGTTAAGAAATCCATTGTTTATAATTTCACCAGTTTCCTTCTCACATTCCTTGGAACATTATTTATACACCATGTTATTTCTATTAACATGGTAATGGTTAAAAAATTTGATTATAATTTTCTATATTTCATTCTTATAGAAAAATTAATATTTATTTTGGGGAATTATTTTATTATGTTCCTTGATTATACTCATATACTCACCTTATTCTCACTCTTCCTCATTCATTGTTATCAATTATGTTTTTCCTTACTCATCATCTGATCCCACCACATTTTTATGTTTTTTTATCAGGTGTATGAAGAATATGACTATGTATGATTTATCTAGAATAATATATTATGATAATAATTTATGGAATATTTTGAGTAATATTTAAGGATTGAGCAATTTCTCTCATTGTTTAATGGAAAAGTTTCTATTTGTAAAAAAAATCGATATTTTTATAGTAAATGTATTGCTATAATTATTAAAATGTCTAAACCTAAATGGTATTGGGAATGTGTGATAAGAAAACATTTTCATTTTGTCATGTAATTACTGGATGATTAATTTTGGGATTTAAACCACTCACCAACTATGTTATTGGTTCTTTCAATAAAGTTTGGTAAAAACAAAAATCAATCTTCTTGTAATAGACTATTTGAAATATTCCAGTATACCTATAAATTAGATGATCAATTATATTATACATCATGATATACAATTAAAAGTATACTTTAATTTGTATTAATAGTTTCTATAATTTTTTGTTATTGTTTTTTTAGTTTTTGATTACAACATGGGAACAATAATTAATAGTGGTTAATTCAAGTTTTAAAGGGAGATTGAAAAACTATAGTATTAGAGAAACCGCCACAGAAGGTGAATACTATTTTCTATTTAAATTAGTCTTATAAAAAAATAGTTGATGGGACGATTAATGATGATGTTTATGGGAAACTATGAAGGTAGTTTTTGTTTCTAACATGGGAGCCGTTATTAATAGTGGTTAAAGAAAATTTAATGGGAGATTGAAACACTATAGTATTAGAGAAACCACAAGATCAAGTGGATACTATTTTATATTAAAATTAATCATATAAAAAATAGATTATGGGATTATTTATGATGATGTTTATGGTAAATTATGAATGTAGTTGAAGAATATGGAAATAGTCCATGTAGATTGTTTTATTTACTATACTCTCTTTAGAATTTCACTAAAGTGCTTGAGAAGTTTTTAAAATTCCTAATTTTTCTAAGAATGAATTTGATTTTTTTGATATGATTCATAGAATATTAATGATGTTCAGGTTTAATATTTGTTAATTATCAAAAGTGTACAACATTTTGAGATTTCAAAATATGAAAAATCACGGCCCAACAGGTGAAACATTTAATGATGACATATGAATTTTTTGTTCAATAATTTTTAGTGAATCATGAGCCAGGTATAACTTTTTTCAACACATATGACTTCTAGAGTTATGTTGGTAAAAATGTTTTCCAAGTATATGTCTTTGAGATGCCTCAAATGATTTTTTTGATCGAGGTTTATAACTTTACATCTGAATACCTATATTAATTTGATCATGTAATACAATTCGATGTGTGAATGACTTACAGATCACATAATAATTATTTCTAGGGTTTGTAATTTTTCATTAGTTCAAGAGAAATTTTTTTTATAGAGTCAAAAATGTCATTTCTATAGGGCCATTTATGACATTGGATGTTTTATGAAATTTAAAAAATGAGAATTCAGAGAATTCTATAGTAAAAAAATTCTATTTTCCAAATTCAATATATAAATAATGGATTTTTTAGGATGATGAAAGTGTTAATTTAAGGGATAAAATCATAAAAAAATAAAATATTTACATTCTATTAATTTTGATAAGATGATATTTTAAATGAGAAATACTAATATCAAAAAGAGGTAATTTGATTGTCTTTTTCATTCTAGACATTGTGTTTTAAGATTTTATATGTATAATGAATAGAAAATATGACCATAAATTTAATGTTCTCTATTTTTTGAAAAAAAAATAATTTTATTAAATATGATTGAGATTTTTTAACTGAATCATGGAAGGATAATTTTACAACATATTTATTATGCTCTAAATTAAAATTATAGATTTATTAAATCTGGATGTTAATTTTGAATATTATTTAGATATTATTTGGTTTTTGAAATATAATAAATGACTATGATTTAATAGTAATTAGTTTTAAGATAATTCAATTGAGATTATATTTTGAGTTTAAAAATTCTATCTGAATCTTCAATGATTTAATGTGATGCTCTTTTGCTGTAAAAATATGAGTCAAACCAAATGATTATTTTGGGTGTGATTTTTCATAGAGAAGTAACATACGGAAATCTATTTATTTCAGTTATATGTTCACAATGAATTTATTTTTATGAAGGAAAAATATAATAATGTTTAATAATCATGAATATCTATTAGGCGAGATATATTAGAATATGAGAAAAAAAATTAAAATTTAGGCAACAACAGGAAATGAAGAGTAGGAATTTTTTTAGAGAAAACGAATATTTTTATTTTAGGAAAACTGGAATACTAGAAGTTACTGTAAAATAGAATACTAGATCATGGCTACAAAAAAATTTCTTTTGTATTTTTTTTTATAATTTATTTATTTAAATATTATTTTTAGTGGTCTATATTAAGAGAATTAAAATATACATAGCAAATGATTAATTAATAAGATATAACCAAGACATAGCAATTAATGTGATGTAATAATATCATTTAAAATATAAAGATTATACCAATCCTAGGGTGATAATATTAAATAGTTGGTAATCAATAAACTGGTATGAGGAAGAATATGATATAAATTCTTGTATATAGATTTAGTTGAAGTAGGTCAATGAAGAAATAATACATAAATGTGGTGAGAATGATAATGATCAGAATGATTCTATATTATATGGCCATCATTTTAGATTATTAGGTCATTTTAAACATTTTATGATCAAAGGATCTTGGGTTTGAGTTGATAACAATATAAGAAAAGGTCAGTAGAGGATCAATGGAGAACACTATGTATAGAGAAAATATTTTAAATATTTTTTTATAAATAACCAATTTCTTGAGAAGAAATTATCTGAGAAGAAGAAAATCAATGATATAGTTCTCCATCCTCCTCATACATTATATCTATGAGGGGATTTTTATCCTTGGTAGTTCCTTCTCATTATTATAAATTCCTTTCTGGTCATTTTTGTGATTTATATTATGGTTCTGATTATCATCCTTGCATTAGTTGTTTTCTACATCATTTCTATTTTTTGTAGCCTCGACTCTAGTTTTTCTTTGATGTTGATTTCCTTACCCTATATTTTTAACTACGATTCAATTTTATATTCCTTATGAGTATTATATCATCCTATTTTTTTAAATAGTATATGAATTTAGATCTTACCTTGGGTGATTTTTTTGTCTTGGATGTTGGTTACACAACCACGAGTGGAATTGATAGGCCTGCATTTTCTCAATAATTTCCCTTTGAATTGAAATTTTTCCCCCAATGGTGTAATATTGTTATGTGAGTTATTTTATTATGGCATTTAGTTGTAATGGGAATCTAAACATGGGATTTATATGAGATCGTCTAAGTTTTAAACCTAGTAATTTCATTACCTTGACGGTTTATCTCTGTTTCATGATGCATATGTGGTGTTTTTTTTTCTGTTGTTCAATTTTCCCCATCTTAATTTTATATTTTTTCTTTATCAATATTAATCTAGTACAATTATTTAAACAGTAACATTTTTTTTTCTAAATTTTTTATCATTTAGTGTGGTTCTATTAGTTTTACAATTATGAATGACTATTAGGATAATTTTGTTTTCCTAGGTTGAGAAAAAAAGGATGGAACAAGGAAAAATATTGGGTTTAATGATTCTATATGATGAAAATATTTATTTTGATACAAAAGAGAAATTTCACTAGCTTAATGATTATTCTGTTGAGGTTTTTTTGACAGTGATCATTTGGAGATTATAGAGCCATGGGTTCCCTTCTAGTGCTTTATATATATCAAGTGATGTTATATGATGGGGTAAAATTTAAGGTTGTAATGATTCAGTGGTTCTCAATGATGGGGAATAAAAAGATATGAATCTCAATAATATTGATCACTTTTAAAACAATTTAAGAATATGAGGTTAGAGGAAGTCATTTCAAAAGGATTAAAATTCTACTAATTCAACTCTACAAATGACCATATCCTATGAAACTTTAGATGACCTAATCCTTATTATTTTTTATAGGGTTATTTTATGTGGGTATTTTGGGTCAATTTGTGTTAAATTTAACTTCTAGTTTTTTATTTTCCAATTTGGTTGCAAGGGTTCAAATTTTCTCCCATAACAATAAATGTTTTTGAAATAAAAAATAATAATTATATTGAGGGAGAAAATATTAATTTTTTATGTTGAAGTATAATCTAGATATATAGTGATCCAATTAATTATAGGGATAAAATAACCCTTCCATATACATTTTTTTACAATATATATGTAGTAGGAAATTAGTTATGTTGGGAGATCAAAGTTCGACTCTATAACACCATTCTGAAGATGTAATGTTGAAGGTTTGTGGGATGCTGTAAATTTTATTTTTTAGATTTAATAAAACCACATTGATTTGAGATTTCTTGTAGAGGAAAATATGTTCTTTTATTGAATAACCACTCATGAGAAGTAGTAGGATTCAATCATAGAGATAGAACCATGTTAAAATACCTTGTTTTGTCCTTTACAAACTTTTCCACATTTCATATGTTGTTTATTATTTAGTAATACATGAAATTATCCAATAACCATTACTAGAAATAGAATTTCATTACCAATTCTCAATAATTATATGATGATATTTTTTATTTTTGTAAAAACCAGAACACACTTGATTTACCATTCCTCTTAGGTGTCTTCACTAATCCTTAGAAAAATTTCAAATTATTTTATAGACCCTCCCATTAATTATTCATCAAATATTATGGTTGGGTATGAAAGGAATATAGATTAAGGTCATTTTAAAATAAAAAATTCTCCCATTTCATTATCTAGAAACAAAAAAAGGTTTCATTAATCTTCTCTAACAAGAAAAAACATTCAACCATTAACATTTATCTTGATGATAATGAAGACCCATGAAACTCAAGAAGACATAAAAGGTATCATAAAATAATAACTAAATACATTTCTATATAGAGGAGGGATAAATGAAGATACTTAATTGAGAAGTGAAACATCGTTACCCATGTGTTATAATATGAATCTATCACACCAAATATATGATATATATTTATGGGATCATGACTATCTTCTATAAAACCCAAAAAAAAATATCATTCAGTACATAATGTATAAATAAATGTAAGAATGTGAGATCTCACTATAGTGTTAATAACTTCTAATAAATGTTTACCTAAATCATAACATCACTACACATAAACCCTTCAAATTCATGTAGGAAATAACCTTTTAAGATAATGATCGAAATATTTAAAAGTGAAAAATAACAAACTAAAATTATGAGGCTCAAATGTGAGTCCTACTCCCTAGGGAAAAATTATTTAAATTTATTAATAGAATAAAAAATTGATTATAATATTAGATAACACTCCTCATAAACTCACATAACCATACAAAAATAGTATAGTTAATATGGCGAATCTGGTTTCCATTACCTTCATATGTTTATTGGGAGAATTCCACCAACTCTTATCTCTATAGAAATCCCACCATTAAATTATGTAATTAAAACTCTAATATATATATTCCCATATACTATCTTCATTACATGTCTCTCATTGTATAAATATACATTCCATGTAAATTTTTCATATGTTTTTATCATTGTTACAACATGGCTTGAGGAATATTCCAGAGTGACTCTTATTTTCCCATGAGTTTCTATTACCCATTTCATTTATATTATCCAAATTTCCTCCATATTATGTGATTAAGGGGTAAATTATATTTATCCATTCATCTTTACCTTCTATTTTACATTACTACAAGTACTTTAGACTTAATATATACCACTATAACATTTTCATAACAGACATCAAAAGTTAGTTGAAAAAACATCCACTTTTTGTGAGATTAAATATATTGATGGAATATGATTTTCACACACATATTTCAAAAATAATATCTGATGTGTGTTATTTCCTATTTAACTAGACATTAATTATAGTTTTTAATGGTAATGTTTTTCAGATTAAAATTGAATCCTATAAGAGTATCCAATGTTGAGCAAAGTCTTGGTAGTATAATTTATTATATCATTTCATTTTTAAGAGTTATAGATAGAGATCTTGGGAGAGTGTTTTATTACATAACCATGTGGTATAAAGGTATATAAATATGTTTTACTTATGTTGGAATGGGGAATATTGAGTAAAACATTGAAATATTTAGATGAATGATTATGGAATCACTACCAATTGTAGAATAGTGATTTAACCTCTTTTTGATCTACCATTTTTAGTGGTTCAAGTATTGCATAGGATAGTAATGATTTTTATTCCTCCCCTATCATATGAAGAATAACTAGTTAATGGGGAATGGATATTGGGATTTGCTGGTGGATGGCTTGAATGATAATGAGTAATGCCTTATATGGTCATCTATATTAGTGGTTAGACTATGAAGGGAATACATTATAACCTATGTCACTAATTTTGGAGTTATAGTGAAATAAATGACTTTTAAAATATAGTTTGACATATATGTATGAGTTATCCTATAATGGAATTGCCTTCAAGGGTTTTTTTAATTTACAAAACAACTTATGGTATGCCAATCAAACTGAATGATTCACAGAGGTCAACCCTATTATTTAATAGATGGTTCGAGAATCTTATTCATGGATATGTCAACAATTTGGAGGACACTTCCATACCATATAAGTTAATATTGGAATCTATAAATGATGCATCGGTAATAGGTCATAATTTAATTACTAATATTTTCTCCATTTTTATTTTTTAAAATTAATTGGGTAAATTAAAAGGCCCGGCGCTGAGACGGTCTGTGATTTGAAGGGTTGGTGTGCCCTGAACAAATCGATGTAAAATGTTTATTTTTTTTAAAAAGATCATGTAGTTTTTATTTAAAACTATAATAACTTCATAAATCTGTGCACATATTTTAAAATCAAAGGAAACCATTGAATTTATAATAGAAACTTTACCTTAGGCATGGAATAACATCAACCGGCGTGGGCCAGCCGTGAAAGTTAGTTTTTGGTCATATTGATAATAAATTATTTAATAAAAATATTTTATTTTTATTGAGGGAATTGTTTTCATTTTATTATAGTTTTTCAAGAATCTATGTTTATCACCATACCCATGGAATTCCCTTCAGACAAGGAGACAGAAGGGATCTCGACAGTGATGATGGATCAGATATCGGGACATGGATCAAAGATCGACGTATCGACGAACAATGACGACACAACTTTTCACTTCATCAAAAATCTATCCAAACTCCAGGTACAATGTTGTTAATCTGTTATTTGGGTCCTATTATTAAATTTGATGATGAATATAGACCAACCCACTAATAGGTTGAGCTATGATATGATCACTTGCGGGATGGGTGCAATGCTTGTAGGGTTTTAAATTGGAGATAGATTTATGTGATTGTCATCATTCATTGTTCTTCATTATTACAATAATTAATTGAGGTTGAATTGAATAGGGTAAAAGGTCAATTCATCGGGTGTTCATGTTCATTAATTCTCTTCCCTCATTATCTTATGTTCAACTTGCGTTCTTCATCTTCTCCCCACCTTTGAAACCCTTATGCGAATGATCGACCATTACACACCAGATTCATGGCGCAACAATCCAAGAATAAGGATCCAAACTCATGAAGACACAATGGAGCAGTGAAATAAGGTGCAAAATGATTTGGTCAGGAAAATGGCATGTGATATCACAATGCGGTGGTGCATGGCTGAGGCTGGAGGTGGAGCCTTTGACAGGTTCAGGTGAGGTGGTGCGGCTCCGACCTGTCAAGGTAGATGATGAGCTGGCTGGGTGAGGGTGACAGTGGGGCAGCACACAGTAGGTGGAATGTGGTAGGAGGTTGGAGCATTGACCATGAGACATGGTGAGGGGAGGCAACGTACACTATGTCTAGGTGGAACGTAGATCATTGTTGTGTTAGAAGAGCCCATAGTGGCAGTTCAGCTACAGGGCAGACCGATGGCACAAGGTCAGGGCTAACTAAGTGCAGTGTAGAAAACTGGACCATAGTGTGGACCAGACTGGGGAGATATGAACCAATATAGAGGGCTAATATGTTGTCCTGAGTGGCCCCAGGGTCCTTACATGACCGGGTGAGGTCATACCCAGACTGAAGCAAGGTTAGAACCTTTTTATGAAAAATAGTCGTAACATTCATATTGTGTGTCTGTTTGATGAGGTGTTTATATAATTGGGACCTTTGAGAGGAAAAAATGCTTTTGAGATAATAAATTTTAGTTTTTGTGGAATTTGGAATATTTCCTTATGGATCAAGGAGTAGGTTCCCCAGGAACAAGCACTCTGTGAGTGGAATCATGTGGCTGGTTATGATCTTGAAGATTTGTGATCTAGAAGCTATGTGATTTAGAAGTTGTGGGACCTAAGAGATATGTGTATTACTTTGAGATTGTGTGTATTTTGAAGACTTTGTGTCTTACTAAGACTATGTATCTTAACGATATTGTGTGTCTTAATGAGACCGTGTGTCTCATGGAGACAGTTTGCCTCCTTGGGTTGAGCATATTGGTTCTTTCTTAGAATGTATGTGATAGAAATATACTTGTGTGAGTTGACTATAATTTCTATATTTCCTTCGTGGTATACTTCATGTATTTCCTATGTGGTATACTTTGTGTAATTATTTTGTGTTATACTTCGTGTATTTATTAGTGGTATTACTTTTTAGTTTTGGGGTGTGCTGTTGAGTATTGTTTTACTCACACTTGTAAGGGATTCTCCCTCACATTTTGTGTCTTATGCAGATGATCAAAATGATGACATAGTTCTATGTGGAATAGGACCACATTGTTCTTAGAGAGATTAGAAAGATAAGGTGTTCTCCTACGATGTTAGGCACATGTCCTACACCTACCCTTCAGGTAGGTTTTTCTGCAGATGGGTTTGAGGAACTTAAGCATTCGCTTTTCAGACTCTTTCTTTCAGTAGGCTTTTATTCTGGCCCTGTTTACTTTCTAGTTTTATAATTTCATACTCTTTTGTTGGGATAATAGTGTATTCATGCACAGTTTACTTGGTGTTTATACATTTTATCATTTTTCTCATAGAGATGTGTGTGTGCATATAGGTACATAAGAAAATGCCTCCCATTTGTGGGATATACCTACTTGTGTTAGTCGACAACCCCTATCTTATAGGAGGAAGGGTTGGGGTAGTCACACCACAGGCCCCTCTAGGACAGGTCCTAACATAGTTGTATCAGAGGTAGGGTGGTTCTACATAATGGACCAGGAGTCCGTGAGGTTGGTTTGGGGAAACAGGGTTGAGTGTTTTAGGTTCGGCTCTCACACATGGAATCCATTGTCAGTGTGGCGGCCGATGTATCCATACATAAGGACTCATTGCACCTACTTTTATACTTGATACATGAAAACACTTGTGGAAAGCAAAAACATTGTACATGAATCATATAGTATTTTAGTGTGTTCTCATGTTCTTCTTGAGTCAACACACCAGATATACTCTATTGAACGTTGTGCATCTTGTTTCATTTTAGGAAGCCTCCATGCAAGAAGCCATCCAATATTCCATTGCCAGATCATGAGGACGGTTCACCTAGTGAAGAGGCGTTAGTATAAGGTTATGTGCTAGAGATAGTCCATTTATCAGACATAGCACCTTTGGGTGGTGTACCAGTGATACCACCACCTACCATGCAGTGGTTACTACCAGATCTACCGGTTGATGATGCACACTTGCTGAGTGTGTTTCATGAGTTCCAAAAGAAGGGGCCACCCATGTTTTAGAGTGAGACAGACCCCCATGTAGTTGATGATTGGATGGAGGCTGTCACACATGTCTTCCACCATATGAGGACGTCTTTCGACCAGATGGAAGTCCTAGCTGCGAGTCTTCTTCAGGTCTTTGTGGGGTGATGGTGGAAGTTAGCAACCCAGAAAAACGATGATGATAATTTCTCTTGGGAGTACATAAAGAGGTTCATCTTGGAGGAGGTATTTCTAGATACGTGGTGATTAGTGATAATCAAGGAGCTTCTGTATATGCAGTAGGGTAGTCAGACTATGGAGGAGTACTCATCCTGGTTTACAAATCATTCTCACTATACCACAGATTTCGTGTGATACCTATTCTTTAGGGATTAGACCTTCAAGAATGGGATACATTGGGATTTCAGGGCCTACATGATATCCCTTATTATTACTATATATTTTGGGTTCTGGAGAGAGCTATGCTAGTGAAGATCTTTCTAGAGGAGAAGACTCCAAGGTTGGGAGCTAAGAGAAGGCACCATGTAGATGAGTCCTCAAAAGTGGGTAACCGATATTAGATGTAGGGACCCAATAGGATCAATAAATATTGGGGATGATCCCCAAACATATGATCACTGTTTCATGGATCCGAGGGTAGAGTGAGTTCAGTGAAGGACATGTTGTGTTACTCATGCATTAGTCGAGGACATATTCCTTGAGATTCCCGAATCAAGGTAAATACATTTAGGAGACGATTGACTGACTAATGAGGTAGAGGAGGAGACATGAGAAGGGTAGTACTATAGGTGGGGGATGTGGTAGAAGATTAGGTTGAGAAGCTTGAGGTGGGTGGAGGTTTGACGTATTACCACCACCACCCCTAGATGATCCACACAAGGCTCAGGGAGTTAGTGTAAATGGACGCGGAATACTGCAGGTGATAGAGGCTTATAATCCTGGTGGTCTAGGGATTATCATAGCCATGCTCTATCTCTTTTCAACCCAGGATTCAGTTTTGATAGACACAAGTTCAAATCATTAATTTCATTCCACAGACCTTATTCATGGATAAGAGATGATGGGGTAACAATTGAATCGACACTTAGGCTCAGAGACTCCTACTGGAGAGGATTCAATGATCACACACTTGATCTGATAGCGTGGAGTTACTCTTAGAGGAGATAGTTTCAGTCGGAATCTCTTGGTAGTGGTTTTGGGGCCTTACGATGTCATTCTTTGTATGGAATGTTTATTGATATTCCATGACCAGATTGACTATTTTAGATGAAGAGTGTTGTGTGTCGATAGATATGGGACTAGGTCTTCATTTTTTGGTGAATAAGAAACACATACATTGCAGAAGGGACTTACTCATTGGAGGGTGCAACCGATTTATCACCAGTTTTCTAGCCTCAACCTTGGTGTAGTTGATGATAGGAGTCCTCAGTTTCCAGCAGTGGTGGAAGAGTTTGAGGAAGTCTTTATTGAGGATGTTCTAGGATTATCTCCTCACAGAGAGGTAGACTTCTACGTTGATCTATACCCCATAATAGCCCTGATATCTACACCTTCATATCAAATTCCTCTCACAGAGCATTATGAGATGAGGGTGTAGTTAGAGGACCTACAGAGGAAGGGCATTGTAAGACCTAGTGTTTCACCCTAGGTATCCCTAGTTTTGTTTTCCAAGAAGTCATACATGAGCTTGAGGTTATGTGTGGACCTCTAGTTCCTAAAATAAGTGACCATGAAGAAAACGTATCCACTATATAGGATTGATGGCCTCTTCGATTAGTTGAAAGGAGCAATGTGGTTCTCGAAGATCAACCTTAGACCAGGATATCACCAACTACATGTACATGATGAGGATGTTCCAAAGTAAAATTTCAGGTGGAGGTACGAACACTACTAGTACTTGGTGATGTCTTTTGGCATGATCAACTTCCCAAAAGTGTTCATGGGACACATGAAAAATATCTTACATCATTAAAAAAGTTTATAGTGGCCATATTGGATTACATCCATGTATACAAGTCATTCATGGAGGATCACATGATACACTTGAGGATGGTCTTGGAAACACTTTGAGAGAACCATTTTTATTGGAAGCTCTCAAAGTGTCAGTTTTAGATTGGAGAGGTCCATTTCCTATGAAACGTCATTTTAGAGACTGTACTTGTATTGGATCCAAGGATGATTGAGTTAGTGATATAATGGGAACCACCAAAGATTGTTACCAAGGTGTGGAGTTTCATTGGTCTGGCTGGATACTACCGAAGGTTTGTACCCATCATTTCCAGAGTATCAACACCCTTGATGGCTTTGACATGTAAGGGGAAGCCTTTTGTGTGGAGGAAGAAGTTAAAGGAATGTTTTAAACAACTAAGGTAGAGATTGGTGATGGATACCATCTTGATATTTATAGAGGAGGTTATCAAGTACGTAGTATTCAGCGATGCTTAATGGTCTAGGCCTGGTTTTTTACTAAAGTAGTAGAAACCGATGATTGCTTATTGTTTACACCAGTTGATACAACATGAGAATAACAACATGAACCATGATATTATTCTAGAGGTGGTAATCATCTTATTAATTATGGGGTGACACTACCTGATGTGCGAGCGGTTTATCATCTTCACCGATCACAAGAGACTCAAGTATAACTTCTTTTAGAAGGAATTGAACCTGAGAAAGAAGAGATGGCTAATGTTTATCCTAGACTATGACATTCAGATTTTATATACTCCAAGGAAGGGGAATGTAGTGGTAGATACTCTTAGTAGGAGATCGAGATTGTAGTTGCTAAGAATGGCATTAGAGAAGTTGGTTGCGATGTAGATATCCTTTATGGATGGAGATGGAGTATCTTAACATTATTGGATGCTTTTTACCCCTCCACTCTTACATTGAGTGAGGGAGGCACATCTGGTGGATACTGAATATGGGATAATATGTTCTTAGATATCCCTAGGGAATTCACTGATGGATATTCAAAAGGTGGTTAACATGTTATTAATTACAGGGGATGCATAGTGGTCATAGTGGAATTATGGGTAGACGTCTTGATGGAGTTTCAAACATCCCCTTTGATGGTACATCCAGGTTTGGTGAAGATATACCAGGACCTCCGACGTCCGTTCTGGTGGTTGGGGATAAAGAATGTAGTGGTAGAGTTCATTTTCTAGATGCCTCACTTGTGATCTAGTGAAGGCTAAGCAACAGGTTTCAGGGAGCTTGACCCAACCCTTTGAGGTTCCAGAGTAGAAGTGGGTTGGGATATCGATTGAATTCATGATAGGTTTACCACACACATCCATGGGAAACAATGACAACTTTATGATATTTGACCAACTCACCAAGTCATACCACTTCCTACCTATATAGGAGAAGGGTTCAGTATTGATATTGGGATACCTCTACGTGAAGGAGATAGTTTGAAATCATGGAGTATCAATGATGATTATATCGGATTGTGATGCTCGTTTCACATACCGGTTGTTGAAGGGATTCAAAGTGGTGTTTGTAACCTAGCTGTGCTTGACCATGGATTTTCACCCACAGACAGATGGCCAGACCGAGTAGATCATTCAGGTTCGGGAGGACATGATTTGTTCTTGCATCAATGATTTTGGTCATAGTTGGTTTGATCACCTACCTCTGATAGAGTTTTCATAAAATAATAGCTCTCACTATACCATTAGTATGTCGTCTTTTGATGCCATGTACGGGTGACCATGAGGTTTACCACATTGTTGGATGGACCTAGGAGAGTCACCACTCATGATCCTGGATTTGGCGCAAGTGACTCCCCATAAGGTGAAGGTCATCTGAGAGAATATAAAGACTATGAAAAGATGTCAGAAGTCTTATGATGATGGTGAAAGAGGCCTTTTGGAGTTTGAATAGGGAGATCATGATTTCCTTTGGGTCTCTCATTGATGTGGGATATATAGATTTGGCTCAGGGGACAAGATATTTTTGAGGTTCATCGACTCTTTTCAAATTCTACATAGAGTTGGTGAGGTGGATTACTACCAAGATCTACCACTACAGTTTCATCGGGTACATGATTTCATCCATGTGTCACATTTGGGGAGGTACTTACATGATCCAACTCACATCATCGACTGGGTCAAGCTGTACATTGAAGATGGGGTGACTTTTTTGGAGTACTCAATTTATATTGAGGATCAAAAAAAAGGACCCTTTTTTTGTAGTCAATTCCTTCGGTGCATATTTTGTGGTAGCATAGGAATCTCCATGATATGACATTGGAGTGGGAGGCTCATATTTGTGCTCAATACCATAATATTTTTATTTATTATCCATTCCTTTGGCTTTTGGGGATGTAAATTCCTAGGGTGGGGTCTGTGTAGCAACTCTAATTTTTTCTGGTTTTATTTTTATAAACTAATTAAGAAAATTCTGACCACTGGCACTGAGATGGTCTGTGATTCTGAGGCCTGGTGTACCCATAACAAATCGAGGGAATTTTTTCATATTTTAATAAAGTGAGTGGGATGTTTTTCATTAAAACTATAAAAAGTTTTAATGAGATCTGGAATCATAAATCTAAGGCACTATTCCATTTAGAATAATGACTTTACCTTATGTGGGGATTAACATTGATCGGCATGAGTAGGCTGTGAATGTTAGTTTTGTATATATTGGTAATAAAATATTTTATAAAAATATTTTATTTTGACATAGTGACTCTTTGTATTTATGATAATGTTTTTGAGGAATCCAAAGTCATCACCATAACTCTAGAATCCTACTGAGAAATGGAGAAGGATGTTCTCATGACAGTGAAAATGGATTAGAGATCAGAAAATTCATTGAATATTTACTGATCGATGAACGATGATGAGATATCTTCTCCCTTGTTCAACAACTGAACTAAACTCTAGGTAGGGAGTTATTTTTTTATGATTAATTCCTTGTTCTTAAATTTGATGATGAAGATGGACCAACCGACGAACAAGTTTATCCACTGTTTGATCACTTGTGAGATGGGTATTATGATTTTGGGGATTTAAATGGGAGATAGATCTCTATGATTTCTATCCTTCTTCATTCTTCCTTATAAGAAGAATGAATCGAGGATGGCAAAGACAAGGGCCAAGATCCATTTCATTAGGGGTTCATGCGAATTTGTTCTATTCCCTCAATCTATCATGTTCTTAATTTGTTCATTGTATTATCCACACCATTCAAACCCCTATGTGAATGATTGACTATTCCTCCCCCTATTCATGGTGAAAAGATCTAAGATCATGGATCTGAACTTACATCAACATATAAGAGGCGCTACGACAAGCATATCATGATTTTTCTTAGATAGTGGTGCATGGAAGTGTAAGGAAGCAATGCATGGTCGTGGCTATAAGTGGGCTCACTGGATAGTTTAGGTGAGGTTGCACAGCTACAGCCAATCCAAGAATATAGCAAACCAACTGGTCTAGGAAGGCAGTGAACCGGTAGAGCGAGGCCGCCATTGACATGTGGGACGTAGCTGGGGGAGTGGGTCGTGGTAGGAGGTTTTATTATTGACCACATGACATGGATAAGGGAGGTCTACTAAGTAGTGGCTTGGTGGAACATGGCTCGGTGACACGTTAGAGGATCCCACGGTGGCGGTTCAGCCATGGGGAAGAGATGAGGCATGTGGTCAGGGCAGAGTCTGTGTGACGTAGGAAACCAGCCTGCAACATGGGCCTAGAAAGGGTGAGATGGGGAGCTTCAGGGACCCAGTGGGCTGAACCAAGTAAGAAGCATTCCAACAGGCCCAGTAAGCTATCCCAGTGACATGGTCTAGTTTGTGCCAGATCGGACTGACTGGGTCAGGTTGGCCAGATCAGGTTGGGTCAGTCCCTTTTTATAAAAATAGATGTAACATTAAAACTGTGTGGTAATTTGATGTTCCATTTGTGGAGTTTAGACCCTTATAATAAGGTGGTCCTTTTGAGACACTCTATATGAGTTTTTGTGGATGTTAGTATGCGGACTAATGGCTCAAGGAGTAGGTTCTCTATGAAAGAGTGTGCTATTAGCAGAATCCTATTGTTGGTTGTGACCTAGAAGTTGTTTGACCTATAAGCTGTGTGACCTAGAAACTATGTGACCTAAGAGCCTTGTGTATTACTTTGAAACAATGTGTCTTACAGAGTCTTTGTGTCTTAGCGAGACTGTGTGTATTCACATGAATATATATATTATATAGGTTATGTGTCTTACCAAGACTGTGTGTATTAACAAGATTTTGTGTCTTACCGAGACTATGTTTCTTACCAAATATGTGTTTCTTACCAAGAATGTGTGTCTTATGGGAACTATGTGTCTCATGGAGATGGTTTGTCTCATTAGTTTGATCATATCCAAACATTCTTATAATGTATATTGTAGATATATACTAATGTGAGCTGACTATAATTCCTGTATTTTCTTTATGGTATACTTAATCTATTTTCTTTGTGGTATACTTCATGTATTTATTTTGTGGAATACTTTTTTGTATTTCTTAGTGGTATTTATTTGTGGTTTCAGTGTGTCTTATTGCGTATTCTATTACTTATCCCTACATGAGCTTCACCTGCACGTGTTGTGTCTTGTGCAAAAGATTGAAACAGTCATCAAGTTTTAGGAGGACTAAGACTAACTGTTTCATAGAGATATCATGTAGACGAGGTGTGCTCATATGACTTCAGACAATTTTCATACACCTAACCTTAATGTAGGGTTTCTTGCTGATGAGTTCCAAGAAATTATGAATTCACATTTCAAAATATTTCTTTTGGTGGGATTCTTTTCTATCCCTATTTACTTTACATATTCCAATATTTGTTCTCTATGGATGGGATCATAGTGTATGCAATCATGGTTAACATGGTGTTTTGAAATTTCATCATTTTGGGCTTGAAGATGTGTGCATGTGTACAAGAACATAGGAAAATACCTCCCATTTTTGGGACATGCCTACTCAGTGTTACTCGCCATCCCCTAGCCTATTAGAGGCCGTCATGGGGTAGTCACGACACGAGCCCCTCTTTGATGTGTCGTGACACATAACCTAGTCACTATTATATGATTTAGAGTGGAAATGATATTTTCACCACTAATTGGAGGATTGGTGGTGATTTATTTAACTTTGCATTAATAAATGACTTAATAACCACTTCATCCTTATTTTTATAGATTGTGATATCCTATTCACCAATGTAATATGACTATTTTTTATTTACCAATAACCCCTATTGTTTTTTTATATTGATAAATCATTCAACTATGTTATATTATTATTCATTACCAATTCCCCTTTATTTTTTGTTGTAATAATTAAATGTTATCTTTTTATATGAGTTGTGATGATCTATGAACATCTATATGTTCCATTAGTGGTGATACCTATTTCACCAAGGATATGGCAATTATAACCCATTCAACATCTTTTTTATTAATGTCCATAACTATTCCATATATGTTATATAATTTGTGGTTACATCCAATAATTACCTCCCTTGACTCATTAAACTGTAATAATAATAATGGTCCACATGATTTCAGCAACACCTCAATAATGCCAAATGATACTGACTAGAATAGTGGATTTATAATAGTTCTATTGGGAAACTATGAAATCATTTCTCTGTAAGGAAAAAAAATATAAAAAAAATTACACATTAATAAAAGGTAACAATCATCATAAAAATAAATAATAAAAATATATACAACAAATGCTATATTTGAATTAAATTTACACAATCCAAAAATGTCATATAGACCCCAACTAGGAATCCCCATGGGAAGATCATGTACATCAAGTAAAAAAAATGAAAAAACCCAATATATAATTAAAACATGTTCAAAAGTTCTAGTTGGGTTCAATCTATAATGATTTTCACCAATTAGACCAAATCAACTACTTCCCATATATACATTTTCCTTATCTTATCTTATAATCATGATGACAGTTTAGCTATCCATAGTTCATCAAGTAAGTTGTGAGAACAAATTAGTATACTAACACCAGTAGTTTCACTTATATATATCTATATTGAATAATTTTGTTAATGATATTATACATTGTGATAGATTTACATTTATCTATCACTAATAAAAAACTATTCATGGATCCATTATGAATCAAGAGTAATATCACTATATCATGAATAAGATAATAGGAGAAGTATATTGGAAAGGTTTATTTTATAATACCATTAACATGATTTATTTTTTATCTAATTGAAATGTTCTAATAGTTTATTTCCCATTTATAAATTCTAGAAAAAATTCTATTTTTATGTAGTTGATATGTTATGACACTTCTAAGAATTTATCATACATATATCCAAGTGGATAATTTATAGAAAATATAAAAAAACTGTATTGTGGAATGTTATTTCTTAAATACCTAACCTTACCCTTTATACGTAAAATATTACCTCACATTATGTTTTATTCCATAATGAAAAACCCATGTGTATAATTTAATTCCATGTGTAATCACTCATTTCCCCATGAATAACATGCACACTCAATATATTATATATTACAATAATATATAATATGTTTATCTTACAGATTTAATTACATAATATAATTTTCTCAATATATTATATATTTTAATTGGTATATAAATTATAATTCCCATCTGTAATATTTTCTCTTAGCCAAAATTTCACATGTAATATTCTACATCCTACAAAAGGCTTTCCCCTTTTGAGAATACCATTAAGTAATGTATATTTTTTAATTCATTATGTTTTCCTCTCATCAATATAATATTTTTGTCAAAACCATGTTATATTTGTTAACAAATAAGATTTTTTCTTAATGGAAAATATAATATTTACTCATAAACAACCTTAAAATATAGTTACTTATTTATATTATATGTCATATATAATACTTTATCATTTCCCCATCAGTGAAAAACCTTACAAAATTTGTTTAAAATATTTAAAATATATTTAGATTTTTATATAATATAATTTTATCCCCTAAATAATATTTTTTATACAACATTTGATTTGTATTTTCTCCTTGAGATATATAATATTTTAATCTTTAGTAAAATTTTGATTAAAAAAATTTATACATAAACTACTTTCCTAAATAAATTAATAACCAAAAAAAATAAAAAATACTCCAACTCTTCCAATTTATTAATGAAACTAAAATGGAATTTCAAAACCAGTCAGATTATGAAAATAGTAGCAAGTATAATCCCCAACCAATAACACTAGAAACACTCAATCCCTGGCCTATTCTAATAGTCCTGAAACCACTACCAAGTCCTAATACACGTGTCTAAGCCAAATTTCAACATAAATAACCTTCCTCAAACATGAATCTATACATAGAAAAAAAAATTATTAAATTAAAATTAAAATTTAAAAGTGTGGTTTTAGTATTAATGTAATACATTTTTTATAGTTTTGGAATATAGTAAATGAAATCTACTCATAGATGGGTTTATGATGCTACAATATCCCCACTATAAATTTTCATATATTTGAAAAAAATCCCTCGACAATATCAGGCCTATTAGTGGCTAATTAAAGACATTTAAACCACATTTCAGGCTTCTACTCCCATGTATCCATATTGATGTGTACATTGATACAATAAACCAATAATATTGGAAAAAAATTATCATGTATGGAATTATTTCTCAAATACACTATATAAACTAGATGATCATCAAAAGATTCCTTTACCATGAGATTAACTTTTTTGGTGGAAATCACATTATAAGTGAAAAGATAATATCTTTGAAGATATAATGTATGAAATACATCATTCATATAAGTGAAACACTGATGGATATCTAATAAACATGCCATTAAACCAATTCACTTGATGATTTCAAATGGAATGACATCCTAGACTACTAACATTTCTTTCCCCTTTATATAATGGCGATCAAATATTTGAAAAAACTATTAATAAAACATTATTTCCTGACATAAAGTATTTAGTAATATTCCATCAGTAATCATATAACCTATACATTCTACGTCCAGTGGATAAAAACTTTTTGTTGAATCAAATATGATATGATGTTTCATTCATGAGATATGACCCTATAACCATAGACTCACAAACATCTCATTAAACCATATTAAAATGGAATTAACTACTATATAAATCCAAAAAATTATAAAAGTAAATTTATTCCTATTAAAAATTATTATGTGTAAAAAAATATATATATATATATATACTAGTCATTTCTACCAAGAACCTCATAAATCATGGGAAGTGAATACATCAACATAGAATGAATACATCAACCTAGAAGATAAACTAACACCCAGGCACTAATGGAGTGTGAAATATAATATTGATGAAATTAAATTGGGGAATCTATAGATGGGTAACAACCATAAATCCACAAACCAAAGAGGTTTAAAAAATTACATGGATATCATAAAAAATAATGATAATAGGGAAAAAAATTATTACAAGATCCATTTCTTAATGTTAGAGAATTTTTATTAGAAGATATACTTTCTGGATTTCATTTAATATCATAAGAACAATCACAACTTTTGGTTTTTCCTTGATCAAATTCTACTTTGAATCTTACTCAGAGAAATGATGGTGAGTTTTTATTTCTTGATGCACCATTGGACCATAAGACCCATATTGAATGATAATTCATTAATTTTATCTCTAGTTGTAGCATAAATATTGTTAGAATATTTTATCCAATATGAATTAATATTCATATGGTGAAATAATACATTAAACATTAAAACCTCATTCAAATTTCAATACAAAACATTTACAAAATGGTTATCCTTCTGTCCGTTTCAAAATATGAAAAAAATAGATTAATAATGTCACTAAATTCCCAAAATAAACATATCATTAATCCCTCATATATCATAAAGTACAACTTCATTGTCAAATACCAAACATGTGAATATATTCATCATATATTCTCTTTCAACATTTTAATAACCTCAATTACCATAAAAAATAAATTAAAACACGTATGCTTCTTTATTACATGAATAACACCATATATTATTTAACATACTCCATAGATAAAATAAATTTGTAAAATCTATCAGTTCTAACATAAATCATGTTGTTCAAAAGTCATTAATCATTCCCAATGTCATCAATAAAATATAATTTACTTATTCCAAATAAATAAAATCTTTATCCAAATATAATTATCTCAACGTGGAAAAAATTTTAAGGTATATCTTTCCCATAATAAATTTTCCCATGAATATTACATTTTCATTAAATCAGTTTTCAAGGTCATTATTATGATTCATCATATTCTTTTAAATCTATAATGAAAATAATATACTGAACAATACTTTTATATTTCATACTTCATGAATCCAAATACATAAATTCTTTAATCCCTACAAATCAATGATTTGAATGGAATGGTTCCTTCCTAATTCTATCAATTAATTCTTGGGCCTAGGCATTGAGTTTGGTAATTCCCATGTTCCCCACTCATAAGACATTGAACTACTCAATAATTTGTTAATATATGACCTTATTTTTCACATATATAACAGATTACCAATAATTTGAGATATTCCTCCAAGTTAATCATCCTACCTTCTTAACACATAAGAAGAATAATATTCATTATACTATGTTTGCTACAATATAAATATTCTTTAAAGTCTATCATTATCTTATTCAGTGTGTTAGTAATCTCACAGATGATCACAACGTAAATAATATATCATGACAGAATAAAATAATAATAATATTATCTCTATTAATAAATAAATTTTGTATCTCATAGTTACCAAATATCTCATAATATCAAATTTTAACATAATTAGATCTTGTTCAAATAATTGTGTAAAACTAAAAAACATAGTGCGTAAAATAATAAAAATAATATATAAAACATAATCATGAGAAGTCACTAATATGATATATAAATCATGATACCTAATTTTAATTTGACGACATTGTAGGATTAACCATGTTCAACAATGATCATTATCGATTTAAATAATTCATGATGGTTTATAAAGAGTATGTGTATTTCCAAAGAATATTCACTAGGACTGTTAAACCTGGTTGAATCAAGGCTCATTATCATGCACTATGTGGTGATCGAGTCCAATTCAATTTGCCCTTTTTTGAGTTATTACCCCTAGGTACCTATGTTCTATTTCCACATTGAATTATATTATCTGTACATGGATGTAATTTATTTGAAAATTCTCACTATGTCTTTTACCAATATACTAGGTTTTTTCTTATACAGTAACAATCCATAGATATATCCTTAGATACATCCTAAGAAATATCCATAGATATATCCCTAGGGATCTTATTGAAGTTTTCTCGTTGAAGTTTCGATATGTTAATTAATCCAATTCTTTAATACGAACTATATTGACCCATGATTATCACACATGGATATTGTTCATATTTTATATGAATAATCATTACATTACAAGAACAAATGCCTGGGGAATGTAGTTTTATAGTGAATTTGGAAACATGTAATTCAATCTTCTAATGTGGCGAACAATCTTCAATATTTCCCACAATGATATTCCCATTTATTATTCTTCAGTGAAATACCCTATATAAATCCATTCTTTATAACTTGGGGATTGAAAATAGAAGAATGGTTCATCTTAGTTATTTAATGAGGTAAAACATAAGATATATCGAACTATAATAAAATGAAGTATTAAGATAAGCATCAGGGTATGTGATCATGAATATAACATAAGAATTTCTTAACCAACCAGTCTTAGATAACAAACATGACTCCTGGAATAAAAATTTACTATTTATGAAATCATGGCCAAAAGGATGATAAATCATCATAAATCCAACACAAACCAAATATCATGTCATAATACTGTGGAACCATCATAAATATATGAAAAATATTACATGTCAAGGTTAACAACCAAGACCATCAATATAGTGGATCATGACTTATCACCTATTTATCATTGAGGGTTTGGACACACCTATTTCCCATAGTTTATGAATATGGATGTGTTTCTTATAGTGGATAAGGATATAACTACTTAAAATAGTGTATTAGGACACACCAATTTCACATAGTGGATCATGCTCGTTTACTTATCTCCCATTTTATTTCTAATATGATGTAACACGTTTCCCAATGAATTAGTAGGAGGCTTGGGTCTCACATATCACATAATGTTGATCACATTCTTGGGTTCTAAAATAACAGAAAACATTCATTATATCATATCCAAGAAAATGAAATGGGATTCATTAAAAAATTCCATAGTAAAAATTTAGAGAAATATTAGAAATTGTATCTTTTGTTTATCACCCTAGTAAAGGATATGTAACATCAAATGATTTCATCTTAGATAAAAAATATTTTTGAATGATTACTTTGAAAATTTAATGAGAAACAAATATTTTTTAAGTACTTTTTGAAAACATAAAAAATTATTAAAATCCATTTTTGATTATAACCTTGAATATGTATAAAGGAACCTTTAAAATAATTTAAAACTTTTCTTGTTGAAAATATCCTTTCTAATTTGAAAATTTATTTTTAAAACATATAACATTTTCAAATCAATTTCATTTTCAAATAACATTAAGACCATATAAAGGAATATACAATGAAATAATTTTTCATCATTTCAAGAAGTTTTATTCATGTTTTACATGGTATAAAATGTTTCCTTTAACATTTTTTGAAAAATTAAAATAGGAATTTTATTGAAAGAGACATGAATATTTCATTAAAAACTTTTTTTATAAATTCAATAATGGGTAAAATTTATTAAAACTAATGGGATAATAATAAAATATTTTTGAATAAATGTTTAGAAAATATTGTTATGGAAAAAATGGTTTGCTGAAAAAGGAAAGAAAAAAAATAAATATTTTATTTAAAAAATAAATTTTTTTAAGAACCAAGAGTGGGAAAATAGTAATATTACATGAAAATATAATTAATAATCAGAGTATACTAAAATTACTAGTTTTTTTGTGATATTTATCATAGGAATTTATCATCATAAACATAATCATAATAATTCCCTTTAAATGATGAGATTGTAACATAAAATAATTACCATTGTGTTGACTTTGAATCATAAAACCCATGATGGAATAACATAAAATGAAATGTTAAATTTCATTTGGATGAATAAAGTTATGATATTACTTGTTAAAGGGCATGTATAAAAACCTATTAAAATAATATTGGTGCATAATATGATATATGTGTCAATGAAGGAAAATATATAAAAAAACCTTACAATTTGGTAAAATTTTAAGCATAAAACCAAATAAATATATATAGTATAATTGATATTTAAATTAATATAATTATCAATATAAGAATAATAATATAAATTCATTTACATTAAAAACTCCTTAGAGAAGAAATAGGTGGTGAATATGGAATGTGTCTCATAGATGTGAAAAGTGACTTTAAAATCCATTACTACTTTAGTAAAATCTTGAATAATAATCCACCATAAATAAAAACATTAAATGTAACTTTATATATAATTAAAATATTTTTATTGATGATATAAAACTTATATGGGTATATATATACACCACACCAAAGAAATGAGGGCTAAATTTTCACATTTCTCCCTCAAATAAACGAGAAACTATAGATCCCCTTACAGTTTGGAAGCATATTGAATCATAAACCCCATGAAAGGGATATAAAAACATTTTTATTTAAATTAAAATAATTTTATTAATATAAATATTAATCTTCATTAATGGGTTGTTTATAGATCACATAAAAGAAATGGCGGGTGATTATGGTATGTGTTTCATGAGAGTTAAAAAATAAGATGGAAATCCATTGCCTCAATTCTCAACATCCTTCATAATAATATGAATATCCATTTAAAAAATATAATATTATCATATATATATATATATATTATAGAACCATAATTACTTATATCATAAATTATTTTATTTTCTTATGTACTTTTATTCAAAATTTATTAATAGTTCTATATGAAGTCACATTTCGGGAAATAACCTCTTTAATTTTTTAATATATTCAAATTTGTTATTTATTAGTCCTATTACATTGATAAAAATTATATCATATAAATTATGTTAAAAATGATATAAATTTCATATATATTTAGTATATTTTTATAGTAATCCATTAAATATATTGATGTAAAATGAAATACACCATTCATGGCGATGGAAGGTCGCATGTACACAAGAATGTTGTTTCCATTTTCTTATCAGAATGAAATAAAGGAAATTATATGATATATTAAAATTAAAAAATAATTTTTATGTCATATATATCACATATTTTCATTAAAAACGTCTTTAATTGATTCCTTGTAAATTATTAATGACTCACATCGCTTCATGAGGTGATAGTCTGCCGTACACACGAACGTTGTTAGCATTTTCCTCTAAAAGGGAAAAAGTGAAGGTACGTGTGATATAAAAATTCAAAAATAATAATAAAATAATAAATATAAAATATATAAAATTTTAATTGTTTATCCATCATTATGTACATCATATAGAGGTGTTAATTGAGAAACAAATGACATAGGTTCGCAATGTGGTAGTCCTCGATACACATGAATGATGATTTCAAAACCAATTGGATGAAATTTGAGATTGTTTTAGTTCATTAAAATACCCTAAAAATACTATTATATGAAATATACTGAGGTTATTATATTATCATGGTATAATAAAAACTTCTCAAGGTCATGGAAGAAAAAAAATGCTTGTTTATTAACATTAACTCTTCCTCATTATCCTTCTTTTGATTCCAATAAAATCATTCTTGCTTGGAATTATTTACAAAAATAAGTATTATAGATTTATATTAGGGAAATTTTGAAGTGATTGTTGAATGTATTGGAATAAAGAAATTTGTTTTAATGTGTGAATAATTGAAGAGAGGGGAGGTCTTTTATTAGTGGGGGGAGAATACACACTTGGCACTTTTGAAAAGAATTGAGTACTCCGATGTTTTTCACATTTTACAAGGTTCCAAAATGGAAAATTATAGAACCTAGGATGTTAAAAGGTAAATATATTTCCAAAAAAGTGTTTTTATGAAAGTATATATGTCATTTGTACCCTTCCCCTTTTAATTTAACCATCAGTAATCCAATTTTTATCATTTTGTGGTAATTAATTTTTAATGATTTAACAATTAATTTTAGGAAAAATGAAAAATGAAATTATTAGATAATATAAATTATGTTGATTAAAAATATGGAATCCACTTTTCTAATTCCATCCTCATAAATATAAAATTTTAATTTAAAATTAATCCCATAGATGCAATGAATTTTTTTTATTTAAATATAAAATGATCAAAATTTTACAATATATTTATATTAAAGATTAATATTAAAGTTATTACAATGAAATAATTTTGAGTAATTTATATAAAACTGAAATAATTTTATTTTTAAACCTATTAATAATAAAATTTATATTTATTAATTATGTAAACAAAAAGACAATTTATAATTAAAACTCTATATATTTCATTATGAACCCAAAAATGAAAACTTTTAGGGGAAATGTATGTACTTTAGCCTAAAATATTTTTGATTTTATGATTTAAAAAATGTTTTTTTCTAAATTCTATAAACTTTTCATCATTTAGTATTAAAATATGTGCACCAAAAAAAGGAAAAAAATATCTTTTTTAGAAAAAAACATTTTAAGCGTAAAATCTAATTTATTATTATATATTATATACATAATCACATAAGATGAATTTTAAATACTTAATTAAATATATATTATTTAAATATAATTAAATCAGTCATATAATTTGGTTTGTTTATTTTGTTGAGGTAGAACAGATTTGTTTCGATATTTTTTTTTTCTAGAAACAGATTTCCATTATTTTCAAATTGTTTTTATTTTCATTTATAAATAATTAGTCACCAATGAAATGATTAAATATGATTTTTTAAACCATATTTTCATAACTTACTTTATTCTATTTATACCCACAATTCCATCATCTAGGATATAACTATTATATTAAAAACAAAATATTTAGTTTGCATACCATTATAAGTTTAAACATAGTGTTGTGTGTAACAAAAGATACACTTGGGATTATGTGTAACATAATACAATCTTATTGATTCATATAAAAAATATAAAATAAGTGTTTTATGTAACATAAAATTTTGAAATGATTTGATATATTTTAAAAAAATTAGTTCACACAATCTCATTTAATTACAAATCTGGCCAACATTATCATAATATTTTTATTGTGATGTAACGTAAAAATGTACCCTTGAAGTTATAGACCAAAGAAAACCACCCAATATTAACTATAATATGATTTATTATCACTGTACACTTAAATTTTACCTATCATCTTTTATTGTAAACCCAAAAAAGGTCCCCCATTGTGACCAATGTGGAAAACTACATCGGATAAACTACTCACGGGCCCCCATTCGAGTCCTAAAGATGGGGATGCATGATGGAGAAAATTTCATGGGATTAAAATGATATATAACCTTATTACATGACATATCTCTAAAAAAATACCCTGTTTTTGGGCCCCTATGGGTACTCATCTTGTAAAATATGACTACATAGAGTGTACCCATGTTAGACAAGATGTGACCATGTTAGACTTCTTGGGTGTGTCCTTCCCCATACACATCTAGCACATATTTCACCACACACTGTGTGTACCTATGGTTTAATTAGGGGAAACCATATCCTCTATTCATGGATCCATTATGAATCAAGAGTAATATCACTATATCATGAATAAGATAATAGGAGAAGTATATTGGAAAGTTTTATTTTATAATACCATTAACATGATTTATTTTTTATCTAATTGAAATGTTCTAATAGTTTATTTCCCATTTATAAACTCTAGAAAAAATTCTATTTTTATGTAGTTGATATGTTATGACACTTCTAAGAATTTATCATACATATCTCCAAGTGGATAATTTATAGAAAATATAAAAAAACTGTATTGTGGAATGTTATTTCTTAAATACCTAACCTTACCCTTTATACGTAAAATATTACCTCACATTATGTTTTATTCCATAATGAAAAACCCATGTGTATAATTTAATTCCATGTGTAATCACTCATTTCCCCATGAATAATATGCACACTCAATATATTATATATTACAATAATATATAATTTATTTATCTTACATATTTAATTACATAATATAATTTTCTCAATATATTATATATTTTAATTGGTATATAAATTATAATTCCCATCTGTAATATTTTCTCTTATCCAAAATTTCACATGTAATATTCTACATCATACAAAAGGCTTTCCCCTTTTGAGAATACCATTAAGTAATGTATATTTTTTAATTCATTATGTTTTCCTCTCATCAATATAATATTTTTGTCAAAACCATGTTATATTTGTTGACAAATAAGATTTTTTCTTAATGGAAAATATAATATTTACTCATAAACAACCTTAAAATATAGTTACTTATTTATATTATATATCATATATAATACTTTATCTTTTCCCCATAGGTGAAAAACCTTACAAAATTTGTTTAAAATATTTAAAATATATTTAGATTTTTATATAATATAATTTTATCCCCTAAATAATATTTTTTATACAACATTTGATTTGTATTTTCTCCTTGAGATATATAATATTTTAATCTTTAGTAAAATTTTGATTAAAAAAATTTATACATAAACAACATTCATAAATAAATTAATAACCAAAAAAAATAAAAAATACTCCAACTCTTCCAATTTATTAATGAAACTAAAATGGAATTTCAAAACCAGTCAGATTATGAAAATAGTAGCAAGTATAATCCCCAACCAATAACACTAGAAACACTCAATCCCTGGCCTATTCTAATAGTCCTAAAACCACTACCAAGTCCTAATACACGTGTCTAAGCCAAATTTCAACATAAATAACCTTCCTCAAACATGAATCTATACATAGAAAAACAAAATTATTAAATTAAAATTAAAATTTAAAATTGTGGTTTTAGTATTAATGTAATACATTTTTTTATAGTTTTGGAATATAGTAAATGAAATCTACTCATAGATGAGTTTATGATGCTACAATATCCCCACTATAAATTTTCATATATTTTAAAAAAATCCCGCGACAATATCAGGCCTATTAGTGGCTAATTAAAGACATTTCAACCACATGTCAGGCTTCTACTCCCATGTATCCATATTGATGTGTACATTGATACAATAAACCAATAATATTGGAAAAAAATTATCATGTATGGAATTATTTCTCAAATACACTATATAAACTAGATGATCATCAAAAGATTCCTTTACCATGAGATTAACTTTTTTGGTGGAAATCACATGATAAGTGAAAAGATAATATCTTTGAAGATATAATGTATGAAATAAATCATTCATATAAGTGAAACACTGATGGATATTTAATAAACATGCCATTAAACCAATTCACTTGATGATTTCAAATGGAATGACATCCTAGACTACTAGTATTGCTTTCCCCTTTATATAATGGCGATCAAATATTTGAAAAAACTATTAATAAAACATTATTTCCTGAAATAAAGTATTTAGTAATATTCCATCAGTAATCATATAACCTATACATTCTACGTCCAGTGGATAAAAACTTTTTGTTGAATCAAATATGATATGATGTTTCATTCATGCGATATGACCCTATAACCATAGACTCACAGACATCTCATTAAACCATATTAAAATGGAATTGACTACTACATAAATCCACAAAATTATCAAAGTAAATTTATTCCTATTAAAAATTATTATGCGTAAAATATATATATATATATATACTAGTCATTTCTACCAAGAACCTCATAAATCATGGGAAGTGAATACATCAACATAGAATGAATACATCAACCTAGAAGATAAACTAACACCCAGGTACTAATGGAGTGTGAAATATAATATTGATGAAATTAAATTGGGGAATCTAGAGATGGGTAACAACCATAAATCCACAAACCAAAGAGGTTTAAAAAATTACATGGATATCATAAAAAATAATGATAATAGGAAAAAAAATTATTACAAGATCCATTTCTTAATGTTGGAGAATTTTTATTAGAAGATATACTTTCTGGATTTCATTTAATATCATAAGAACAATCACAACTTTTGGTTTTTCCTTGATCAAATTATACTTTGAATCTTACTCAGAGAAATGATGGTGAGTTTTTATTTCTTGATGCACCATTGGACCATAAGACCCATATTGAATGATAATTCATTAATTTTATCTCTAGCTGTAGCATAAATATTGTTAGAATAGTTTATCTAATATGAATTAATATTCATATGGTGAAATAATACATTAAACATTAAAACCTTATTCAAATTTCAATACAAACCATTTACAAAATGGTTATCCTTCTGACCGTTTCAAAATATGAAAAAATAGATTAATAATGTCACTAAATTCCCAAAATAAACATATCATTAATCCCTCATATATCTTAAAGTACAACTTCATTGTCAAATACCAAACATGTGAATATATTCATCATATATTCTCTTTCAACATTTTATTAACCTCAATTACCATAAAAAATAAATTAAAACACGTATGCTTCTTTATTACATGAATAACACCATATATTATTTAATATACTCCATAGATAAAACAAATTTGTAAAATCTATCAGTTCTAACATAAATCATGTTGTTCAAAAGTCGTTAATCATTCCCAATGTCTTCAATAAAATATAATTTACTTATTACAAATAAATAAAATCTTTATCCAAATATAATTATCTCAACGTGGAAAAAATTTTAAGGTATATCTTTCCCATATTAAATTTTCCCATGAATATTACATTTTCATTAACTCAGTTTTCAAGGTCATTATTATGATTCATCATATTCTTTTAAATCTATAATGAAAATAATATACTGAACAATCCTTTTATATTTCATACTTCATGAATCCAAATACATAAATTCTTTAATCCCTACAAATCAATGATTTGAATAGAATGGTACCTTCCTAATTCTATCAATTAATTCTTGGGCCTAGGCATTGAGTTTGGTAATTCCCATGTTCCCCACTCATAAGACATTGAACTCCTCAATAATTTGTCAATATATGACCTTATTTTTCACATATATAATAGATTACAAATAATTTGAGATATTCCTCCTAGTTAATCATCCTACCTTCTTAACACATAAGAAAAATAATATTCATTATACTATGTTTGCTACAACATAAATATTTTTTAAAGTCTATCTTTATCTTATTCAGAGTGTTAGTAATCTCACAGATGATCACAACATAAATAATATATCATGATAGAATAATAATAATAAAAAAATAATATTATCTCTATTAATAAATAAATTTTGTATCTCATAGTTACCAAATATCTCATAATATCAAATTTTAACATAATTAGATCTTGTTCAAATAATTGTGTAAAACTAAAAAACATAGTGCGTAAAATAATAAAAATAATATAGAAAACATAATCATGAGAAGTCACTAATATGATATATAAATCATGATACCTAATTTTAATTTGAAGACATTGTAGGATTAACCATGTTCAATAATGATCATTATCGATTTAAATAATTCATGATGTTTTATAAAGAGTATGTGTATTTCCAAAGAATATTCACTAGGACTGTTAAACCTGGTTGAATAAAGGCTCATTATCATGCACTATGTGGTGATCGAGTCCAATTCAATTTTCCCTTTTTTGAGTTATTACCCCTAGGTACCTATGTTCTATTTCCACATTGAATTATATTATCTGTACATGGATGTAATTTATTTGAAAATTCTCACTATATATTTTACCAAAATACTAGGTTTTTTCTTATACAGTAACAATCCATAGATATATCCTTAGATACATCCTAAGAAATATACATAGATATATCCCTAGGGATCTTATTGAAGTTTTCTCGTTGAAGTTTCCATATGTTAATTAATCCAATTCTTTAATACGAACTATATTGACCCATGATTATCACACATGGATATTGTTCATATTTTATATGAATAACCATTACATTACAAGAACAAATGCCTGAGGAATGTAGTTTTATAGTGAATTTGGAAACATGTAATTCAATCTTCTAATGTGGCGAACGATATTCAATATTTCCCACAATGATATTCCCATTTATTATTCTTCATTGAAATACCCTATATAAATCCATTCTTTATAACTTGGGGAAAGAAAATAGAAGAAAGGGTCATCTTAGTTATTTAATGTGGTAAAACATAAGATATATCGAACTATAATAATATGAAATATTAAGATAAGCATCAGGGTATGTGATCATGAATATAACATAAGAATTTCTTAACCAACCAGTCCTAGATAACAAACATGACTCCTGGAATAAAAATTTACTATTTATGAAATCATGGCCAAAAGGATGATAAATCATCATAAATCCAACACAAACCAAATATCATGTCATAATACTGTGGAACCATCATGAATATATGAAAAATATTACATGTCAAGGTTAACAACCAAGACCATCAATATAGTGGATCATGACTTATCCCCTATTTATCATTGAGGGTTTGGACACACCTATTTCCCATAGTTTATGAATATGGATGTGTTTCTTATAGTGGATAAGGATATAACTATTTACAATAGTGTTTTAGGACACACCAATTTCACATAGTGGATCATGCTCGTTTACTTATCTCCCATTTTATTTCTAATATGATGTAACATGTTTCCCAATGAATTAGTAGGAGGCTTGGGTCTCACATATCACATAATGTTGATCACATTCTTGGGTTCTAAAATAACATAAAACATTTATTATATCATATCCAAGAAAATGAAATGGGATTCATTAAAAAATTCCATAGTAAAAATTTAGAGAAATATTAGAAATTGTATCTTTTGTTTATCACCCTAGTAAAGGATATGTAACATCAAATGGTTTCATCTTAGATAAAAAATATTTTTGAATGATTACTTTGAAAATTTAATGAGAAACAAATATTTTTTAAGTACTTTTTGAAAACATAAAAAATTATTAAAATCCATTTTTGAATATAACCTTGAATATGTATAAAGGAACCTTTAAAATAATTTAAAACTTTTCTTGTTGAAAATATCCTTTCTAATTTGAAAATTTATTTTTAAAACATATAACATTTTCAAATCCATTTCATTTTCAAATAACATTAACACCATATAAAGGAATATACAATGAAATAATTTTTCATCATTTCAAGAAGTTTCATTCATGTTTTACATGGTATAAAATGTTTCCTTTAACATTTTTTGAAAAATTAAAATAGGAATTTTATTGAAAGAGACATGAATATTTCATTAAAAACTTTTTTTATAAATTCAATAATGGGTAAAATTTATTAAAACTAATGGGATAATAATAAAATATTTTTGAATAAATTTTTATAAAATATTGTTATGGAAAAAATGGATTGCTGAAAAAGGAAAGAAAAAAAAATAAATATTTTATTTAAAAAATAAATTTTTTAAAAACCAAGAGTGGGAAAATAGTAATATTACATGAAAATATAATTACTAATCAGAGTATACTAAAATTAATAGTTTTTTTGTGATATTTATCATAGGAATTTATCATCATAAACATAATCATAATAATTCCCTTTAAATGATGAGATTGTAACATAAAATAATTACCATTGTGTTGACTTTGAATCATAAAACCCATGATGGAATAACATAAAATGAAATGTTAAATTTCATTTGGATGAATAAAGTTATGATATTACTTGTCAAAGGGCATGTATAAAAACCTATTAAAATAATATTAGTGCATAATATGATATATGTGTCAATGAAGGAAAATATATAAAAAACCTTACAATTTGGTAAATTTTTAAGGATAAAACCAAATAAATATATATAGTATAATTGATATTTAAATTAATATAATTATAAATATAAGAATAATAAAATAAATTCATTTACATTAAAAACTCTTTACAGAAGAAATAGGTGGTGAATATGGAATGTGTCTCATAGATGTGAAAAGTGACTTTAAAATCCATTACTACTTTAGTAAAATCTTGAATAATAATCCACCATAAATAAAAACATTAAATGTAACTTTATATATAATTAAAATATTTTTATTGATGATATAAAACTTATATGGGTATATATATACACCACACCAAAGAAATGAGGGCTAAATTTTCACATTTCTCCCTCGAATAAACGAGAAACTATAGATCCCCTTACAGTTTGGAAGCATATTGAATCATAAACCCCATGAAAGGGATATAAAAACATTTGTATTTAAATTAAAATAATTTTATTAATAGAAATATTAATCTTCATTAATGGGTTGTTTATAGATCACATAAAAGAAATGGCGGGTGATTATGGTATGTGTTTCATGAGAGTAAAAAAATAAGATGGAAATCCATTGCCGCAATTCTCAACATCCTTCATAATAATATGAATATCCATTTAAAAAATATAATATTATCATATATATATATATATATATTATATAACCATAATTACATATATCATAAATTATTTTATTTACTTATGTATTTTTCTTCAAAATTTATTAATAGTTCTATATGAAGTCACATTTCGGGAAATAACCTCTTTGATTTTTGAATATATTCAAATTTTTTATTTATTAGTCCTATTACATTGATAAAAATTATATCATATAAATTATGTTAAAAATGATATAAATTTCATATATATTTAGTATATTTTTATAGTAATCCATTAAATATATTGATGTAAAATGAAATACACCATTCATGGCAATGGAAGGTCGCATGTACACAAGAATGTTGTTTCCATTTTCTTATCAGAATGAAATAAAGGAAATTATATGATATATTAAAATTAAAAAATAATGTTTATGTCATATATATCACATATTTTCATTAAAAACGTCTTTAATTGATTCCTTGTAAATTATTAATGACTCACATCGCTTCATGAGGTGATAGTCTGCCGTACACACGAACGTTGTTAGCATATTCCTATAAAAGGGAAAAAGTGAAGGTACGTGTGATATAAAAATTCAAAAATAATAATAATATAATAAATATAAAATATATAAAATTTTAATTGTTTATCCATCATTATGTACATCATATATAGGTGTTAATTGAGAAACAAATGACATAGGTTCACAATGTGGTAGTCCTCGATACACATGAATGATGATTTCAAAACAAATTGGATGAAATTTGAGATTGTTTTAGTTCATTAAAATACCCTAAAAATACTATTATATGAAATATACTGAGGTTATTATATTATCATGGTATAATAAAAACTTCTCAAGGTCATGGAAGAAAAAAAAATGCTTGTTTATTAACATTAACTCTTCCTCATTATCCTTCTTTTGATTCCAATAAAATCATTCTTGCTTGGAATTATTTACAAAATTAAGTATTATAGATTTATATTAGGGAAATTTTGAAGTGATTGTTGAATGTATTGGAATAAAAAAAATTTGTTTTAATGTGTGAATAATTGAAGAGAGGGGAGGTCTTTTATTAGTGGGGGGAGAATACACACTTGGCACTTTTGAAAATAATTGAGTACTCCGATGTTTTTCACATTTTACAAGGTTCCAAAATGGAAAATTATAGAACCTAGGATGTTAAAAGGTAAATATATTTCCAAAAAAGTGTTTTTATGAAAGTATATATGTCATTTTTACCCTTCCCTTTTTAATTTAACCATCAGTAATCCAATTTTTATCATTTTGTGGTAATTAATTTTTAATGATTTAACAATTAATTTTAGGAAAAATGAAAAATGAAATTATTAGATAATATAAATTATGATGATTAAAAATATGGAATCCACTTTTCTAATTCCATCCTCATAAATATAAAATTTTAATTTAAAATTAATCCCATAGATGCAATGAAATTTTTTTTATTTAAATATAAAATGATCAAAATTTTACAATATATTTATATTAAAGATTAATATTAAAGTTATTCCAATGAAATAATTTTGAGTAATTTATATAAAACTGAAATAATTTTATTTTTAAACCTATTGATAATAAAATTTATATTTATTAATTATGTAAACAAAAAGACAATTTATAATTAAAACTCTATATATTTCATTATGAACCCAAAAATGAAAAATTTTAGGGGAAATGTATGTACTTTAGCCTAAAATATTTTTGATTTTATGATTTAAAAAAATGTTTTTTTCTAAATTCTATAAACTTTTCATCATTTAGTATTAAAATATGTGCACCAAAAAAAGGCAAAAAATATCTTTTTTAGAAAAAAACATTTTAAGCCTAAAATCTAATTTATTATTATATATTATCTACATAATCACATAAGATGAATTTTAAATACTTAATTAAATATATATTATTTAAATATAATTAAATCAGTCATATAATTTGGTTTTTTTATTTTGTTGAGGTAGAACAGATTTGTTTCGATAATTTTTTTTCTAGAAACAGATTTCCATTATTTTCAAATTGTTTTTATTTTCATTTATAAATAATTAGTCACCAATGAAATGATTAAATATGAATTTTTAAACCATATTTTCATAACTTACTTTATTCTATTTATACCCACAATTCCATCATCTAGGATATAACTATTATATTAAAAACAAAATATTTAGTTTGCATACCATTATAAGTTTAAACATAGTGTTGTGTGTAACAAAAGATACAATTGGGATTATGTGTAACATAATACAATCTTATTGATTCATATAAAAAATATAAAATAAGTGTTTTATGTAACATAAAATTTTTAAATGATTTGATATATTTTAAAAAAATTAGTTCACACAATCTCATTTAATTACAAATCTGGCCTCCATTATCATAATATTTTTCTTGTGATGTAATGTAAAAATGTACCCTTGAAGTTATAGACCAAAGAAAACCACCCAATATTAACTATAATATGATTTATTATCACAGTACACTTAAATTTTACATATCATCTTTTATTGTAAACCCAAAACAGGTCCCCCATTGTGACCAATGTGGAAAACTACATCGGATAAACTACTCACGGGCCCCCATTCGAGTCCTAAAGATGGGGACGCATGATGGAGAAAATTTCATGTGATTAAAAAGATATATAACCTAATTACATGACATATCTCTAAAAAAATACCCGGTTTTGGGCCCCTCTGGGTACTCATCTTGTAAAATATGACTACATAGAGTGTACCCATGTCAGACAAGATGTGACCATGTTAGACTTCTTGGGTGTGTCCTTCCCCATACACATCTAGCACATATTTCACCACACACTGTGTGTACCTATGGTTTAATTAGGGGAAACCATATCCTCTATTCATGGATCCATTATGAATCAAGTGTAATATCACTATATCATGAATAAGATAATAGGAGAAGTATATTGGAAAGTTTTATTTTATAATACCATTAACATGATTTATTTTTTCTCTAATTGAAATGTTCTAATAGTTTATTTCCCATTTATAAATTCTAGAAAAAATTCTATTTTTATGTAGTTGATATGTTATGACACTTCTAAGAATTTATCATACATATCTCCAAGTGGATAACTTATAAAAAATATAAAAAAACTGTATTGTGGAATGTTATTTCTTAAATACCTAACCTTACCCTTTATACGTAAAATATTACCTCACATTATGTTTTATTCCATAATGAAAAACCCATGTGTATAATTTAATTCCATGTGTAATCACTCATTTCCCCATGAATAATATGCACACTCAATATATTTTATATTACAATAATATATAATATATTTATCTTACATATTTAATTACATAATATAATTTTCTCAATATATTATATATTTTAATTGGTATATAAATTATAATTCCCATCTGTAATATTTTCTCGTATCCAAAATTTCATATGTAATATTCTACATCATACAAAAGGCTTTCCCCTTTTGAGAATACCATTAAGTAATGTATATTTTTTAATTCATTATGTTTTCCTCTCATCAATATAATATTTTTGTCAAAACCATGTTATATTTGTTAACAAATAAGATTTTTTCTTAAAGGAAAATATAATATTTACTCATAAACAACCTTAAAATATAGTTACTTATTTATATTATATATCATATATAATACTTTATCTTTTCCCCATCGGTGAAAAACCATACAAAATTTGTTTAAAATATTTAAAATATATTTAGATTTTTATATAATATAATTTTATCCCCTAAATAATATTTTTTATACAACTTTTGATTTGTATTTTCTCTATGAGATATATAATATTTTAATCTTTAGTAAAATTTTGATTAAAAAAATTTATACATAAACTACTTTCCTAAATAAATTAATAACCAAAAAAAATAAAAAATACTCCAACTCTTCCAATTTATTAATGAAACTAAAATGGAATTTCAAAACCAGTCAGAATATGAAAATAGTTGCAAGTATAATCCCCAACCAATAACACTAGAAACACTCAATCCCTGGCCTATTCTAATAGTCCTGAAACCACTACCAAGTCCTAATACACGTGTCTAAGCCAAATTTCAACATAAATAACCTTCCTCAAACATGAATCTATACATAGAAAAACAAAATTATTAAATTAAAATTAAAATTTAAAATTTTGGTTTTAGTATTAATGTAATACATTTTTATAGTTTTGGAATATAGTAAATGAAATCTACTCATAGATGGGTTTATGATGCTACAATATTCCCACTATAAATTTTCATATATTTGAAAAAAATCCCGCGACAATATCAGGCCTATTAGTGGCGAATTAAAGACATTTCAACCACATGTCAGGCTTCTACTCCCATGTATCCATATTGATGTGTAAATTGATACAATAAACCAATAATATTGGAAAAAAATTATCATATATGGAATTATTTCTCAAATACACTATATAAACTAGATAATCATCAAAATATTCCTTTACCATGAGATTAACTTTTTTGGTGGAAATAACATGATAAGTGAAAAGATAATATCTTTGAAGATATAATGTATGAAATACATCATTCATATAAGTGAAACACTGATGGATATCTAATAAAAATTCCATTAAACCAATTCACTTGATGATTTCAAATGGAATGACATCCTAGACTACTAACATTGCTTTCCCCTTTATATAATGGCGATCAAATATTTGAAAAAACTATTAATAAAACATTATTTCCTGACATAAAGTATTTAGTAATATTCCATCAGTAATCATATAACCTATACATTCTACGTCCAGTGGATAAAAACTTTTTGTTGAATTAAATATGATATGATGTTTCATTCATGAGATATGACCTTATAACCATAGACTCACAGACATCTCATTAAACCATATTAAAATGGAATTAACTAGTATATAAATCCACAAAATTATCAAAGTAAATTTATTCCTATTAAAAATTATTATGCGTAAAATATATATATATATATATACTAGTCATTTCTACCAAGAACCTCATAAATCATGGGAAGTGAATACATCAACATAGAATGAATACATCAACCTAGAAGATAAACTAACACCCAGGTACTAATGGAGTGTGAAATATAATATTGATGAAATTAAATTGGGGAATCTAGAGATGGGTAACAACCATAAATCCACAAACCAAAGAGGTTTAAAAAATTACATGGATATCATAAAAAATAATGATAATAGGAAAAAAAATTATTACAAGATCCATTTCTTAATGTTGGAGAATTTTTATTAGAAGATATACTTTCTGGATTTCATTTAATATCATAAGAAAATTCACAACTTTTGGTTTTTCCTTGATCAAATTCTACTTTGAATCTTACTCAGAGAAATGATGGTGCGTTTTTATTTCTTGATGCACCATTGGACCATAAGACCCATATTGAATGATAATTCATTAATTTTATCTCTAGTTGTAGCATAAATATTGTTAGAATAGTTTATCCAATATGAATTAATATTCATATGGTGAAATAATACATTAAACATTAAAACCTCATTCAAATTTCAATACAAACCATTTACAAAATGGTTATCCTTCTGACAGTTTCAAAATATGAAAAAGATAGATTAATAATGTCACTAAATTCCCAAAATAAACATATCATTAATCCCTCATATATCATAAAGTACAACTTCATTGTCAAATACCAAACATGTGAATATATTCATCATATATTCTCTTTCAACATTTTAATAACCTCAATTACCATAAAAAATAAATTAAAACACGTATTCTTCTTTATTACATGAATAACACCATATATTATATAATATACTCCATAGATAAAATAAATTTGTAAAATCTATCTGTTCTAACATAAATCATGTTGTTCAAAAGACATTAATCATTCCCAATGTCATAAATAAAATATAATTTACTTATTCCAAATAAATAAAATCTTTATCCAAATATAATTATCTCAACGTGGAGAAAATTTTAAGGTATATCTTTCCCATAATAATTTTTCCCATGAATATTACATTTTCATTAAATCAGTTTTCAAGGTCATTATTATGATTCATCATATTCTTTTAAATCTATAATGAAAATAATATACTGAACAATCCTTTTATATTTCATACTTCATGAATCCAAATACATAAATTCTTTAATCCTTACAAATCAATGATTTGAATGGAATGGTTCCTTCCTAATTCTATCAATTAATTCTTGGGCCTAGGCATTGAGTTTGGTAATTACCATGTTCCCCACTCATAATACATTGAACTCCTCAATAATTTGTTAATATATGACCTTATTTTTCACATATATAATAGATTACCAATAATTTGAGATATTCCTCCTAGTTAATCATCCTACCTTCTTAACACATAAGAAGAATAATATTCATTATACTATGTTTGCTACAACATAAATATTCTTTAAAGTCTATCTTTATCTTATTCAGTGTGTTAGTAATCTCACATATGATCACAACGTAAATAATATATCATGATAGAATAATAATAATAAAAAAAATAATATTATCCTTATTAATAAATAAATTTTGTATGTCATAGCTACCAAATATCTCATAATATCAAATTTTAACATAATTAGATCTTGTTCAAATAATTGTGTAAAACTAAAAAACATAGTGCGTAAAATAATAAAAATAATATAGAAAACATAATCATGAGAAGTCACTAATATGATATATAAATCATGATACCTAATTTTAATTTGACGACATTGTAGGATTAACCATGTTCAACAATGATCATTATCTATTTAAATAATTCATGATGGTTTATAAAGAGTATGTGTATTTCCAAAGAATATTCACTAGGACTGTTAAACCTAGTTGAATCAAGGCTCATTATCATGCACTATGTGGTGATCGAGTCCAATTCAATTTTCCCTTTTTTGAGTTATTACCCCTAGGTACCTATGTTCTATTTCCACATTGAATTATATTATCTGTACATGGATGTAATTTATTTGAAAATTCTCACTATGTCTTTTACCAAAATACTAGGTTTTTTCTTATACACTAACAATCCATAGATATATCCTTAGATACATCCTAAGAAATATCCATAGATATATCCCTAAGGATCTTATTGAAGTTTTCTCGTTGAAGTTTCCATATGTTAATTAATCCAATTCTTTAATACGAACTATATTGACCCATGATTACCACACATGGATATTGTTCATATTTTATATGAATAATCATTACATTACAAGAACAAATGCCTGAGTAATGTAGTTTTATAGTGAATTTGGAAACATGTAATTCAATCTTCTAATGTGGCGAACGATCTTCAATATTTCCCACAATGATATTCCCATTTATTATTCTTCATTGAAATACCCTATATAAATCCATTCTTTATAACTTGGGGAAAGAAAATAGAAGAAAGGGTCATCTTAGTTATTTAATGAGGTAAAACATAAGATATATCGAACTATAATAATATGAAATATTAAGATAAGCATCAGGGTATGTGATCATGAATATAACATAATAATTTCTTAACCAACCAGTCCTAGATAACAAACATGACTCCTGGAATAAAAATTTACTATTTATGAAATCATGGCCAAAAGGATGATAAATCATCATAAATCTAACACAAACCAAATATCATGTCATAATATTGTGGAACGATCATGAATATATGAAAAATATTACATGTCAAGGTTAACAACCAAGACCATCAATATATTGGATCATGACTTATCACCTATTTATCATTGCGGGTTTGGACACACCTATTTCCCATAGTTTATGAATATGGATGTGTTTCTTATAGTGGATAAGGATATAACTATTTACAATAGTGTATTAGGACACACCAATTTCACATAGTGGATCATGCTCATTTACTTATCTCCCATTTTATTTCTAATATGATGTAACACGTTTCCCAATGAATTAGTAGGAGGCTTGGGTATCACATATCACATAATGTTGATCACATTCTTGGGTTCTAAAATAAAATAAAACATTCATTATATCATATCCAAGAAAATGAAATGGGATTCATTAAAAAATTCCATAGTAAAAATTTAGAGAAATATTAGAAATTGTATCTTTTGTTTATCACCCTAGTAAAGGATATGTAACATCAAATGATTTCATCTTAGATAAAAAATATTTTTGAATGATTACTTTTGAAAATTTAATGAGAAAAAAATCTTTTTTAAGTACTTTTTGAAAACATAAAAAATTATTAAAATCCATTTTTGATTGTAACCTTGAATATGTTTAAAGGAACCTTTAAAATAATTTAAAACTTTTCTTGTTGAAAATATCCTTTCTAATTTGAAAATTTATTTTTAAAACATATAACATTTTCAAATCCATTTCATTTGCAAATAACATTAAGACCATATAAAGGAATATACAATGAAATAATTTTTCATCATTTCAAGAAGTTTCATTCATGTTTTACATGGTATAAAATGTTTCCTTTAACATTTTTTGAAAAATTAAAATAGGAATTTTATTAAAAGAGACATGAATATTTCATTAAAAAGTTTTTTTTATAAATTCAATAATGGGTAAAGTTTATTAAAACTAATGGGATAATAATAAAATATTTTTGAATAAATTTTTAGAAAATATTGTTATGGAAAAAATGGATTGCTGAAAAAGGAAAGAAAAAAAAACATTATATTTAAAAAATAAATTTTTTTAAGAACCAAGAGTGAGAAAATAGTAATATTACATGAAAATATAATTAATAATCAGAGTATACTAAAATTACTAGTTTTTTGTGATATTTATCATAGGAATTTATCATCATAAACATAATCATAATAATTCCCTTTAAATGATGAGATTTTAACATAAAATAATTACCATTGTGTTGACTTTGAATCATAAAACCCATGATGGAATAACATAAAATGAAATGTTAAATTTCATTTGGATGAATAAAGTTATGATATTACTTGTCAAAGGGCATGTATAAACACCTATTAAAATAATATTGGTGCATAATATGATATATGTGTCAATGAAGGAAAATATATAAAAAAACATTACAATTTGGTAAATTTTTAAGCATAAAACCAAATAAATATATATAGTATAATTGATATTTAAATTAATATAATTATAAATATAATAATAATAAAATAAATTCATTTACATTAAAAACTCCTTACAGAAGAAATAGGTGGTGAATATGGAATGTGTCTCATAGATGTGAAAAGTGAATTTAAAATCCAATACTACTTTAGTAAAATCTTGAATAATAATCCACCATAAATAAAAACATTAAATGTAACTTTATATATAATTAAAATATTATTATTGATGATATATAACTTATATGGGTATATATATACACCACACCAAAGAAATGAGGGCTAAATTTTCACATTTCTCTCTCGAATAAACGAGAAACTATAGATCCCCTTACAGTTTGGAAGCATATTGAATCATAAACCCCATGAAAGGGATATAAAAACATTTGTATTTAAATTAAAATAATTTTATTAATATAAATATTAATCTTCATTAATGGGTTGTTTATAGATCACATAAAAGAAATGGCAGGTGATTATGGTATGTGTTTCATGAGAGTAAAAAAATAAGATGGAAATCCATTGCCGCAATTCTCAACATCCTTCATAATAATATGAATATCCATTTAAAAAATACAATATTATCATATATATATATATTATAGAACCATAATTACATATATCATAAATTATTTTATTTACTTATGTACTTTTATTCAAAATTTATTAATAGTTCTATATGAAGTCCCATTTCGGGAAATAACCTCTTTGATTTTTGAATTTGTTCAAATTTGTTATTTATTAGTCCTATTACATTGATAAAAATTATATCATATAAATTATGTTAAAAATTATATAAATTTCATATATATTTAGTATATTTTTATAGTAATCCATTAAATATATTGATGTAAAATGAAATACACCATTCATGGCGATGGAAGGTCGCATGTACACAAGAATTTTGTTTCCATTTTCTTATCAGAATGAAATAAAGGAAATTATATGATATATTAAAATTAAAAAATAATTTTTATGTCATATATATCACATATTTTCATTAAAAACGTCTTTAATTGATTCCTTGTAAATTATTAATGACTCACATCGCTTCATGAGGTGATAGTCTGCCGTACACACGAACGTTGTTAGCATATTCCTATAATAGGGAAAAAGTGAAGGTACGTGTGATATAAAAATTCAAAAATAATAATAAAATAATAAATATAAAATATATAAAATTTTAATTGTTTATCCATCATTATGTACATCATATAGAGGTGTTAATTGAGAAACAAATGACATAGGTTCGCAATGTGGTAGTCCTCGATACACATGAATGATGATTTCAAAACCAATTGGATGAAATTTGAGATTGTTTTAGTTCATTAAAATACCCTAAAAATACTATTATATGAAATATACTGAGGTTATTATATTATCATGGTATAATTAAAACTTCTCAAGGTCATGGAAGAAAAAAAATGCTTGTTTATTAACATTAACTCTTCCTCATTATCCTTCTTTTGATTCCAATAAAATCATTCTTGCTTGGAATTATTTACAAAAATAAGTATTATAGATTTATATTAGGGAAATTTTGAAGTGATTGTTGAATGTATTGGAATAAAAAAATTTGTTTTAATGTGTGAATAATTGAAGAGAGGGGAGGTCTTTTATTAGTGGGGGGAGAATACACACTTGGCACTTTTGAAAAGAATTGAGTACTCCGATGTTTTTCACATGTCACAAGGTTCCAAAATAGAAAATTATAGAACCTAGGATGTTAAAAGGTAAATATATTTCCAAAAAAGTTTTTTTATGAAAGTATATATGTCATTTGTACCCTTCCCTTTTTAATTTAACCATCAGTAATCCATTTTTTATCATTTTGTGGTAATTAATTTTTAATGATTTAACAATTAATTTTAGGGAAAATGAAATTTGAAATTATTAGATAATATAAATTATGATGATTAAAAATATGGAATCCACTTTTCTAATTCCATCCTCATAAATATAAATTTTTAATTTAAAATTAATCCCATAGATGCAATGAATTTTATTTTTATTTAAATATAAAATGATCAAAATTTTACAATATATTTATATTAAAGATTAATATTAAATTTATTCCAATGAAATAATTTTGAGTAATTTATATAAAACTGAAATAATTTTATTTTTAAACCTATTAATAATAAAATTTATATTTATTAATTATGTAAACAAAAAGAAAATTTATAATTAAAACTCTATATATTTCATTATGAACCCAAAAATGAAAAATTTTAGGGGAAATGTATGTACTTTAGCCTAATTTTTTTTTGATTTTATGATTTAAAAAAATGTTTTTTTTCTAAATTCTATAAACTTTTCATCATTTAGTATTAAAATATGTGCACCAAAAAAAGGAAAAAAATATCTTTTTTAGAAAAAACATTTTAAACGTAAAATCTAATTTATTTTTATATATTATCTACATAATCACATAAGATGAATTTTAAATACTTAATTAAATATATATTATTTAAATATAATTAAATTAGTCATATAATTTGGTTTGTTTATTTTGTTGAGGTAGAACGGATTTGTTTCGATAAATTTTTTTTTTCTAGAAACAGATTTCCATTATTTTTTAATTGTTTTTATTTTCATTTATAAATAATTAGTCACCAATGAAATGATTAAATATGAATTTTTAAACCATATTTTCATAACTTACTTTATTCTATTTATACCCACAATTCCATCATCTAGGATATAACTATTATATTAAAAACAAAATATTTAGTTTGCATACCATTATATGTTTAAACATAGTGTTGTGTGTAACAAAAGATACACTTGGTATTATGTGTAACATAATACAATCTTATTGATTCATATAAAAAATATAAAATAAGTGTTTTATGTAACATAAAATTTTGAAATGATTTGATATATTTTAAAAAAATTAGTTCACACAATCTCACTTAATTACAAATCTGGCCAACATTATCATAATATTTTTCTTGTGATGTAGTGTAAAAATGTACCCTTGAAGTTATAGACCAAAGAAAACCACCCAATATTAACTATAATATGATTTATTATCATAGTACACTTAAATTTTACCTATCATCTTTTATTGTAAACCCAAAACAGGGCCCCCATTGTGACCAATGTGGAAAAATACATCGGATAAACTACTCACGGGCCCCCATTCGAGTCCTAAAGATGGGGATGCATGATGGAGAATATTTCATGGGATTAAAATGATATATAAGTTTATTACATGACATATCTCTAAAAAAATACCCTGTTTTGGGCCACTATGGGTACTCATCTTGTAAAATATGACTATATAGAGTGTACCCATGTCAGACAAGATGTGACCATGTTAGACTTCTTGGGTGTGTCCTTCCCCATACACATCTATCACACATTTCACCACACACTGTGTGTACCTATGGTTTATTTTTTGTTCCCATTAGCTGGGAACAACATCGTGTTCTTTTCCAATTCCATGTACGACAACTAATTTATGTGTACTTGGGTGTGTACATTCACACAACCGTGTTCCTTGACACGACCACCCTAGCCATTTCCACTGACCACACGATTTGGGATGGCTACACAGAGTTACCCATAGTACATTTCATTTCATCCCCAAAATTTCATATTCCTTGAATTATAAGAACATACAGCATGTCTTCATACACTAAACTTTTTGTGATTTGAAATTATGAATGGGAACCTCCTCTAAAAAATAATAAATCCCCTATTTTCACCTGAAAACTACCAATCAACCACCATGGGGTCCCTTATAGTCATATTAATTATTTAAAACAAGTAAGAAACACATAAAAGAAAGTTAGGTATGAAAATATAATAAATCCATCTAACTTGTGGTGAAAATTTGAATCCCTGGGTCCAAAAGG